>CAJVRK010000025.1:2827192-4240788 GCA_911649645.1 Thelonectria discophora | reverse complement strand
TCGAGCGGAGAGCAAGCTATCATACCAGATCCTCCATGTGATTGCGTATGTGGACAGCCAAGATATACCATATGACTTGATGGCGGCGGCTAGTCAATACAGCATGGTCGATGCGGACTCAGGCAGGCAGGCTACTGAAATTGAGGTGCAGCAAGCAATTACGCGACTGAAGGAGTTTTCTTTCCTCAGCTTACGTCAGAAAGAAGATAGGGGCCGAAGCTATGAGATGCATAAACTTGTGCAAGAAGCTATACGGTATGGGCTAGGGGTAAGAGAGCTAATGGAGACGGCCCCAGGCGAGACAACGGGCAAGGAGAGCAGAGGGGAAATTAGTGAAGCATATTATTCTAATATGGCTTTACAAGTAGTAGACGGTCTTTTCCCAGTGTCAGAGGGAAAGCCATGGGCACAATGCGGGCGGTATATGGCGCATGCTATACGAGTGGGAGAGTGGGCAGAAGTGAGCGGGACGGGGGTTGCTACATCAGGATTGTTCAGTCGAGTTTCGGGCTCTCTCTATGATCAGGGACGATGGAGAGAGAAGGAGCCTGTAGATGAAAGGGCGTGGAGGCTCCGACAGGAGGTGCTTGGGGAGAAGCACCCGGATACGATTAGCAGCATGGCGGACCTCGCGACGACATACAATCAGCAGGGCCAATACGACGAGGCCGAGCCTCTTCACCAGGAGGCACTGGATCTCCGACGGGAGGTACTTGGGGAGAAGCACCCGGATACGATCAGCAGCATGGCGTACCTCGCGATGACATACAATCAGCAGGGCCAATACGATGAGGCCGAGCCTCTTCACCAGGAGGCACTAGATCTCCGACGGGAGGTGCTTAGGGAGAAGCACCCGGATATAATCAGCAGCATGGCGGACCTCGCGGCGACATACTATGCACAAGGCCGATACGACAAGGATAAAGAGATCTCTATTAAAGTGCTAGATCTCCGACGGGAGGTGCTTGGGGAGAAGCACCCGGATACGATCAGTAGCATGGCGGACCTCGCGGCGACATACTACGCACAAGGCCGATACGACGAGGCCGAGCCTCTTCACCAAGAGGCACTAGATCTCCGGCGGGAGGTGCTTGGGGAGAAGCACCCGGATACGATCAGCAGCATGGCGTATCTCGCGACGACATATAATCAGCAGGGCCAATACGACGAGGCCGAGCCTCTTCACCAGGAGGCACTGGATCTCCGGCGGGAGGTGCTTGGGGAGAAGCACCCGGAAACGATTAGGAGCATGGCGTATCTCGCGATGACATACAATCAGCAGGGCCAATACGACGAGGCCGAGCCCCTTCAGCAGGAGGCACTGGATCTCCGACGGGAGGTACTTGGGGAGAAGCACCCGGATACGATTAGGAGCATGCGGGACCTCGCGACGACATACAATCAGCAGGGCCAATACGACGAGGCCGAGCCTCTTCAGCAGGAGGCACTAGATCTCCGACGGGAGGTACTTGGGGAGAAGCACCCGGAAACGATCAGCAGCATGGCGGACCTCGCGGCGACATACCATGCACAAGGCCGATACGACGAGGCCGAGCCTCTTCACCAGGAGGCACTGGATCTCCGGCGGGAAGTGCTTGGGGAGAAGCACCCGGATACGATTAGGAGCATGGCGTATCTCGCGGCGACATGCTGTTCACAAGGCCGATACGACGAGGCCGAGCCTCTTCACCAGGAGGCACTGGATCTCCGACGGGAGGTGCTTGGGGAGAAGCACCCGGATACGATCAGCAGCATGGCGTACCTCGCGATGACATACAATCAGCAGGGCCAATACGATGAGGCCGAGCCTCTTCACCAGGAGGCACTAGATCTCCGACAGGAAGTGCTTGGGGACAAGCACCCGGATACGATCAGCAGCATGGCGGACCTCGCGGCGATATACTATGCACAAGGCCGATACGACGAGGATAAAGAGATCTCTATTAAAGTGCTGGATCTCCGACGGGAGGTGCTGGGGGAGAAGCACCCGGATACGATCAGCAGCATGGCGGACCTCGCTGCAATATACTATGCACAAGGCCGATACGACGAGGATAAAGAGATCTCTATTAAAGCGCTGGATCTCCAACGGGAGGTGCTTGGGGAGAAGCACCCGAATACAATCAGGAGCATAGCATACCTCGCGATAACATACCATAACCAAGGCCAATATGACGAGGCCGAGCCTCTTCACCAGGGAGTACTGGATCTTCGACGGGAGGTGCTTGGGGAGAAGCACCCGGATACAATCAGCAGCCTGGCGGACCTCGCGGCGATATACCATGCACAAGGCCGATACGATGAGGATAAAGAGATCTCTATTAAAGTGTTAGATCTTCGACGGGAGGTGCTTGGGGAGAAGCACCCGGATACGATCAGCAGCATGGCGGACCTCGCGGCGACATACCATGCCCAAGGCCGATACGACGAGGATAAAGAGATCTCTGTTAAAGTGCTGGATCTCCGACGGGAGGTGCTTGGGGAGAAGCACCCGGATACGATCAGCAGCATGGCGGACCTCGCGACGACATACCATAACCAGGGCCAATATGACGAGGCCAGGCCTCTTCACCAGGAGGCACTGGATCTTCGACGGGAGGTGCTTGGAGAAGATCACCCGCATACGACGCAGAGCATCATGTACCTCGCCTCCACACAGGAGTCGTTACGGCAAATGCGGGCTCTTGTAAGACCAGCTCAGTCTTTGGCGGTCAGAGGCCCGCGATTCAGAAGAGCGGAAGCTGCACTATAGGTCTTTACGGGAGGTTATGCATGCAAAAGTTGGGAGTTTTCGCAAATGGAGATTCCACAAAAGTAGGGGAGCCTAATTAATCTATGGTTCTATCTAGAGGTCCATACCTATACTACTATTGTCGGATGACGCGTGAGTATTATCGCGTTCCGAGTTAGGGGGTCAAAAATAGGCAAAATTGAGAGTCGTTCAATGAGCTGATATGAGGCTATTGATCTGATCAAATGTGTGTGGTCAAGAGCGCGATTGTATTGATGTGTATGTCTGTAGGTGTCTTCTGTGTGTGTTCTGTGTTCTCGTTCCAAAGTGCGGGGTTTCCTTCACATGTGTTCAAAAGCACGTGACGGCCGGGCCCAACCTCCCGGTCGGTCCGACAACTATTAACTATAAGTCCAAAATGAATAACGTACATGTCACCCGAGCGCCGCAGTCAACCGAGCGCCGCACATTTCCTTACCTCTATCTTCAGAATTGCTCAAAAAACATAACAAACCACTTAATCAATTGAAACTAATTGCTATGCTCTTTCTTAGACGTCTCAATCACTACCTAACAGGTCCTTACATTATGACCGGGCTTGCCGCAGACACCACAATAACGAACACCCGGTCGCGCCGACCTTCCTTAACCAAAACTCCTTGACGATTCGCCATTTACTTGCATATAAATATCTATTTGATCAATCGCTTTCCTTCCTTCCTCTACTGTAACGGTCTAGATCAATTCCCAAGGGATAAATCAGGAAGGCCTGGTTTATGTTGGCAGATAGAATAGGGCGTTACGGTTATTCTGAGCAATGAGAGTGTTACGTCGCTTGATGTATCAATCACAGGAGGTGGAGGGCGGAGGTGATTGAGGTAAAGCAGTTGTATTGAAAGCTGAGGTAGCGCAGAGGCTTCCTCCTGTTGAATAGCTTCGTGTGCGCCGTCAATCATGTGATCAATTCGTCTGTGTTGTGTTCTCTGTTTTTTCCGTTTCGCCTCTCCCTCGTCGCATCGCCCCCTTTTTTCCCTAGCGACCGCGCGCTGCTCAGTCATATGACTTTTCCGCACCATTCATCATGATGCCTCAGGCACCAACTTCTGGACTAATTACATGATCCAATTCAACATCTCCTATCTAGAAGTAAAAGTCTTATATACCCCGTGGTATGGGTAGCAGTGATCATGATCACGGTTGATCAAGAGTGATCACGGATCACTGTGGTGTTTTCGTGGTATCCGAGGCGCCGCTGAGGCGTCGCTGATGCTGGGCGACGGCAGCGCGCCGCCACCGCTCGCCGGCTGATCTGGACGGCCCGCCACCCACCCATGGCCCGGCCAATGGTATCCTCGTATATCCACATCCAGGCCCCCCCTATGACCGTGGATATACGCGAATATCCACGAGCCCTCGCTGATTAGGCCCTATAGCTCCAGGGGCCTCCAGCGCTCTCCAGCGCTCTCCAGCGCCTCTCGGGGCCCCGGTCCTGCTGATCTGGCGCCGGCGCCGGCGCTCCTATACTCTCTGCCCTATATATTACTATAGAACCTGGGCCTGTTTGGCTCCTTTTTAGACCTTTCCTAAATGCTGGCCCCCCTTTTCTTCCTTTTATTTTCTAATGATGAAGATGAAGAAGAAGACAGCTGTGGCTGCTGCGGCTGCTTCGGCGGCAGCTGTAGCTGATTTAATAACTGTCAGGGCTAGTGCAGCAGCTGGCGCCGGCGCTAGTAACTACTGCAGTCGCGTTGAGCTCAACGCGCGCAATAACGCTGAGCTCCGCACCAATGCATACAATATCCTCTCGATAATTCAGGACGCCAGACCGAAGAACACGCTAGCCGCATACGAGCCGAAGCAGAAGGAGTTTAGGGACTTCTGCGAGCGCAAGCAGTATCAGGATGCTGACACTGTCACGGAAGATAAGCTTCTCCTCTTCCTCGCCGAGGAGGTTGCAGACCGACCGCTAAGGGCCAAGAGCCGCAAGGCGGCTGAGGATACTCCGCAGCAGGCTACACGGCTTGCCTGGCGATCGGTCCGTAGCTATACGACTGCTATCACCGACCTATATCGTACGCAGAAAGCGCTTGGGATGAATGCCCACCCTTCACCACGGGAGGATAACGTTCGGGAGTACCTCAAGTCCCTCCAGCGGCGGGATGCTCAGCAAGATAAGGCAAGCTATATCGATAAGGGCCGTGACACCCTCCTCGATGGGTATACAGAGCCGGAATTTGAACGCATCTGCCACGAGCTGTGGGCGCATAGCGGCACTGCTGCCGAGTGCCACCTGCAGACTCTCGTAGACCTGCTGCTCAAGCACTATATGCTGACCCAGGGCAGCGACCGCCGCGCCGCCGAGATCTCGGACCTCTTTACCTTCGAGTTCGAGGGGGAGGGCCCGACTCGCTGCATGCCCCTGATCTTCACAACACGGGCAGGGAAGCAGAATCAGCACGGCCGCCTCGAGACAGCCAGGGCCCTCCGAAATAAGAACCCGGTCATCTGTATGCTAGGCGGCCTTGCGTTCTACCTCCTCTATCGGTGGGATATAGCTGCCGACGAGCCGTTTCCAGACCTTAGCTAGAGGTCTGCTTAGTATGATATGCGGCTGATCAGAGGGAGCGGGAGCGGGAGCGGGCACAGGCACGACTATACGGCAGCACTCTCGTATAACTCGCAGCGAGACTGGGTCGTTAAGGCGTTTACCTATGCTGGCATTGCCTCGAGGAAGAAGACGCATATTGGTCGGAGCTCGGGAGCCAAGACAGCAGAGCTGAAGGGGATCAGCGAGGACCAGATCCGCCGGGCAGGCCGCTGGAACCAGGAGCAGATGATCGGCTGCTACCTGAACTCCCTGCCTCGCAAGTTCATGCGCACCATGGCCGGGCATCTGCCACAGAAGGGGTGCTTTGAGATACGCCGTGCTTGCATTATGCCGCCGGAGACCCTCCTCTCTTTAATCTGGCCCGACCTCGACCGTTGGAAGGGCAGGTTCGGCCCTGCCCCTAATCAGATTAATGACCTTGCGGCTATGGGGCTTACGAACCTGCTCTCGTACCTCCGCGAGGTCATCCTGCAAGACTCAGTCTTCCTCATCAAGCAGTTCCCAGATAGCCCGGTTTGGAACCACCCGGTCTTTCAGCACGAGGCCTACCTGCAGTTCGCACAAGAGGTATCAGCCCTCGTGCAAGGAGAGGGCGAGAGGCCAAGCCAGCTAGCCCTCCTAGCCCAGGCCGTCCCGGCTCTTGCAGACTACCTCCAGTCCGCTGATGCCCGTAATGAGACGAGGATCACTAGCCTACGGGCCGACCTTAGGGCGGATCTAAGAGCCGACCTACGAGCCGAGCTTCAGGGAGTTAGGGAGCAGGCTTCGCAGCTCCAGTCGCTCTTCTCAGCTGGTATTACCTTCCAGCTCAAGACACCCGCCACCCCTGGCCTCCTGGAGCTACAACCAGCACCGCCGCCGGCAGCTGCCGCCGCCGAAGAGGAGGCTCAGAGCCAGTACGCAACAGCTTGCTCGAGTAATAGCAGCAACAGCCGCTCAGAAAGCCCAGGGCTAGAGATACCGCCACAACATCGCATGTGCCGGGAGGTTAAGACAGTCAGGAACTTATGGAGAGAGTGGACGGTTGGGCTACGAGGCCAGCTAGCTATTGCTACTCTGATAGCCGCTGGGGAAGCCGGTGGCGGGCCGGCCGGCAGAGCGAGGTGCAGTGGTACTCTTTACGGCTTGAGATTATTAAGGAGATTCGCCGTATGGCACAGGCTCAGCGGATGAGCGAGGAGGCTGTAATGCATGCCATAAGCCTGCAGCAGCAGCAGATGGGCTACTCAATTGACCAGCTCTGCAAGTTCCTCCGAGCTAATAGAAAGGCTCGGCGAACTATGCAGAAGATGAAGAAGTGAAGAGGGATTAGTGGCATCTATAGGAGTTTTTAATTAAATAATAATCTATTATTTCTATCTTCCTTATAGGCTATAAATACCTTATTTATCCGAATAGAGACCCTTGATTGCATAAGAATTGCGTGCGGCCGGTCCGCCGTGGAGAGGGGGTAATATTCGAAGTCGCTGAGGGCACGGACGCGATTTGGCCCTGTTGTGGCGCTAAGCCGCTGAATCCGCCACCAATACGTCGCCGTGGATATCCTATTGATAACGAAGCTGTCCCTCAATTCGGCCACCACCCAGGAATTTGATCCATCCTTCGTTCTGATCGCCATACATAATGGGACCCTCAGCTTCTCGGCCGCGCCATTTGAATGGCACTGGGTCGTAAGATGACTGCCTCGGCGAATCAGGGAAGTGCATGACGCCTTGCACAACTCCCAAGTCGAAGGTGGCCCATAGACTAGAGCCTGAGATGGTGAATACCCAAACATAATCCGAGCCGTAGAGGGGATAATTGTCGGCTACGTAGGGGCAAGTAACGGCATAGCGGCCATTGATATAGCTGAGGGGCGCGAGGGTGACGTTTTCGCCGTAGGTGTCCTCATCATGCTCGGATTCTGAGTAGGGCGGAGAGGGATCGTCATTATCGCGATCATCGTCGTAGTTCATTCCATCGAAATCGTCGTACCCGATGGAACTGCTAAGGGTATTGCTATAGTCATCGTGGCGAGGAGCTCTTGTTTGGGGAGCTTGGATTCGACCGCGAACTGCAAAGGGGGCACTGCGCCGCGCGGTTTGGATAGGCCGAGAACTTAACGCTGAAGGGGAAACTGTCGCCAATGCACCACGGCTTGGACCTTGGGAAACGCCGCCTCGTCGAACTGCTCGACTGCGCACTGAGTAGCAAGCGGTTCTTGATGCACCACGCCTTGAGCCTCGAGAAATGCCGCCTCGACGGGTTGTGGAGGATGAAGATGTGGATGTAGCCTTATTGCGAGTAGAGGTTTCCATGCTGGAAGACACTTTCGGGGATGGTTTATCCTTGGAAGTCGCTGTCTTTGTCTTCTTGGTGCCGTGTGGGGTTAAACCACCGCTCGTGGATGCCGCATTGGTATTATCGTTCGCCTTTCTCTTCGTTCCGGTAGCCTTTTGTGTTGTCGCAGTCGTTGTTTTCTTTTTCGTTTCCGATGCAGTGGTAGTCTTGAGACCCTTCTTTGCCTCTCTGTCGTTTTTGGCCCATTCTTTTCTCAGGTTGCTCTCCAGGCTCGAGAGGTGGGTGGGCACGGTCAACTCGCCAGCATGGACAGCATCGTAAAGTCGCATGCGAGCCACCGACTTGGTTTTGGATGGCTGCAGGCCGTAGTGGATGAGCTGAGCCTCGAACCAGTGTGCAGGGTGGTCTTTGTCACTGCCCGACGAGAAGTGCTCTTTCAGCTCCCCCAGTGTCGCACGACGGTGTCGGTTCTGACCCGAAGCCTCAGCGAAGAAGTCGCCGTTGGCAAAGGCAAAACCGTCCGAGGCGACAGGAGGGGCGACGAGCCACGCGCTGGCAGCAGCAGCAGAATGCTTTTTCCGGGGCATGTTATATGCATGATCCGCGCGAAAAACGCGATCTTGTGTTTGATGCTCGCTGCGGCATTGACTCCTGAGAGTTGAATGCTCGTTCATCAGGTGACGGCCAAACGAGGTTGGTACCACGACCCATGCCCAACTCAGGCGGTGACCCACGGCAGAACCCAAATAGGAAGAATCGGCCCACACCAGCTACACCCAATCACAAGCGAAAACAGTTTTAGAGCGATGCGCTCCCATAGGACGGTCACTTCCTACCTAGATGATCGTCCGCGGCTGAAACTGGACGCCTGCACGACGACACCGCTCAATATTGGGTAATCATCTTTGCAGTTTCTTCCTTTGGCAACTGAACCATATCACGCCATCTGGCTCACATTTCACTTATATCGCGGCGCGCTAGGCGTGCCACAGCTAGGCTTTTTCCCTCTGGAGAACACTTTTCCGTTGAGATTCTAGACATGGAGCCTGCAGTCATATATTGTTGCACAAAGAGGAAGCTCTTTGTGATGCACCCTAACCGACACCCCGGCTAAACCTCGGTTAGACTGGGGACAAAACCCCCTCTCGCGACAGTATATCCGGAGGGATCAAGGCACTTTCTTTCAATCACTCGACCCCTACATGTGTCTGCTCGATTGTGACTGTTTAGGCATTCCACTCCTATTGTAACTGCGCCTGGCTTGCAACATATATGCAATCGCCTTCTGTGCCACGTTTCTTGCCATCTTTCTAATTGCGCACTTAGCGCCGCATCTAAGGCGCTTCGCCGTGTACGCGTGGGCGTTTCTAATCAGGAACCTCCAATACCGCTATGCGGTTCGACGCCACGCGTGGCTCGACCCCTATAGCACCTTATCGGTCCTCATCCATGCCGTCTACGTTGGCAGCAACGTGTTATGTCTCACTTCCCGAGCGGTTGTCCTCTGCCTCGCCAACATGGGACCAGTACTCCTTGCTCCTCATCTGAGTTTCCTGGCAGACTTTTTTTGCGTATCTCTGAGAACGTTTCGACAGGTTCACCGCGCCTGCGGCCTTGTGTCCGCGAGTCTCTTGCTCGCCCGTGTCATAGCAGTAACCTTGCAGACGAGTGCAACTACTCTCAGTGCCTGGTCGCTTCGGTGTGCCATTACAGTATGCCGTTCGGCCTGTTCTTCCCTCTTTTGCGACGCGTAGCCGGACGTCGCGTCTCCAGATTCCGTACGTGGTCAACTAATAGACTTCTGTAGGGCACATCGGCCATTGTTCTTCTCATGGGCTTCTCGGCTCCCCCACTACGGAGACGTTCGTATGAGCTTTTTCTCCGCCTCCACCAACTCCTAGCCGTGGTCTTTGCCGCCTCCGCGGTTTACCACGTCTTCGTCTCCTTCGAGCGACTGTCCACCCCCGCGCCCGGTGCGCGTGGATGCGGGCTAGTACATCAACTTTTGGGTCCCTGCGCAGGCCATGTTGTCCAGCCATCCCTTCACGGTGATCTCCTAGTCGCCCATTGCGCAGAACAGCCTGGATCTATTGATCGACCCGCGCGGCGGCTTCACGAGTAAGCTGCTGCGGCTCTCGGATTACGGCCAGAACCAGTACCTGGCCTTCTTCACTGGCCCCACGGCATCACTATGCCAACTTAGCTCGGGGGCGGTGCATTTCCCTCCCCTGACTCTTCCTCATCTGACAGTTCGCTGGTGTCTAGGTGTCGGACCCCCACCGGTTGTTGTGCTGGTCGGAGGTAACATTCCCGGATGAAGTGTTCCGCGGAGCCGCATCGGAGGCACTTGCCTTTCGCCCTCCGTTCGCGCCGGGTGTGTTCCGACACCCATTCCGCGCGCTGCCCGCCTCCGGCTGTTCGTCCTCGGCTATTGCTCCCTCCCTTCCCTCCGCGCCCTCCCTGGCGCGGGACGGTCCCGGTGCGGTTGACGCCTGACATTGGGGTGTCGCCTTCCCGGTCCGCTGCGCGAGGCTTCTGGGGAGGGGCCGCCGGGAGGTGGCGGTTGCGTTGTGCCTTAGCGAGCTTGTGGGATTTCAACTCGGTGGCAATGATTCGATAGACCTCGACTGCTGCTGCGAAATTGGTCCGCGAGATGCCTCGGCCCAAGCATAGCTTTTGCATCTCCGGGCTCAGCGCGCCCCGGAGGTATTCCAGTCGTAGGTCGTCCTCCCACTGGATGCCGCCTGCTTCAGCTAGGAGCCTCTCGAACTCCTAATAGAACGTCTCAAAGTCTTCTTCATTCTTCTGCTGACAGAACTGCAACTGGGTTCGGGCTGTCTCCTTGCGATGCGGGTCCTGGAAGAGAGTGGCGATATATTCCAGGAATGCCTTTGAGTCCTTCTTGCCGTCCCGCCCGCCCATCTGGTACCAGATGGCCACCTTCCGTTGTACTGATGGACTAAGGTTCTCATGGACGTATACGAACTTCGCCACCTCGCCCCCGATGAACTTCCCGTCCGCCTCCAGTCTGTGTTCCATTGTGGCCCGCCAAGACGGGAATAGGATCGGGTCGCCGTCGAATGGGGCCCCTGGCTTCATAGGCTTAACGTGTGATGCCCCCGACTCCTGTTCTTCCAAACTTGATGCCCGGGGAGGGGCCGGCTCCGGGGTGTATGCTGTCGTCTGGCCCTGCGTCCCGGGGACCGTTGTAAGCGGGGAGGAGGTCGAAGCCGGCGTGTGGATAATCGGGGTAGTTCGGAGGGAGTCCCGGGTGGGTGCGGACTCGAGAGCGTCGATCCTTGCAGCGAGGCTTTGCACCAAGGACCTGTTGCCGCGCTTGGGCACATTTCTCCATGAAGACCAATGCCTCTTCATCTCGGCCTGGACTGTCCCAAGTAAAAGCGAGATTGGCCATGCTGGTCAGCGTGGAAGGGTGACCTGCCCCCAGCTTGCTCTTATTCGTCTCTATCACTTGCACCTCCAGCTTCTCTGCCTCCTCCCATTAGCCCTGGTTCTAAAATGTTAATGCAAGATTGGCCATGCTGGTCAGCGTATCCGGATGATCTACCCCCAGCTTGCTCCTGCTTATCTCCATCACTTGCACCTCCAGCTTCTCTGCCTCCTCCTATCGGCCCTGGTTCCTGTATGTTGATGCAAGATTGCCCATACTGGTCAGCGTATCCAGATGATCTGCCCCCAGCTTGCTCTTGCTTGTCTCCACCTTCCCCTCGATTTATTTTTTCCTGACACCTAGTGTTAGTGCCGCCACATAACTTACCGCAATTTCCTTAACAAGCCCCTGAGGGACCCTCCCGGCGCTACCATGGCCGCGCCGGCAGCCCTACAGACTGGCGCGCCGGGGGCGGCTCCTATAAACACACCTCACAGGAACAACCCCGTATACCAGCTACTGCTAAATAGCAGTCCGCAGACCTACCTCAAAGAAATAATACCTTCCTTCCACTAATAATAAAGACAAGAACTAGCTAAACTGCCAGACATTGCAGAGATAATAACGGGAAGGTCTCAACGACAGGAAAAGGGGCTCTCCAGCTCCTGCCATGCTAGACAGGGCCCCCTAGAACCTCTCATCTCCGAGTTCGGAGCAATAACCAAAGGCCTGACGAGACTGGCCAAGGCTATTGATGACATCATTGAAGTCACGGAACATAGCCAGAGAGAGACCCTGAGACAGCTATTCCAGAAGATCCTGACATACCTTTCAGCGGCCATCCGCAGCGACAATCCGGAGCAATCGAGCATCCCAGCCACGACAACCGGCGAGCCACCTCGGACAACCTCACAAAGCTGGGCCGCAGCAGCCAGCAAGCCGCCCCAGACAACCACGCGGATCCTGACAAAAACTCCAACAGCGGCCTCGATAGCGGCCCCAGCAGAGGCCGAAGACCTGCGGATCCTAGCCAGGGTCCCGGAATCCCACCGACAATGGGCCCGTAGCCTCAAAAACTTCGCGCTCCGAGACGCAGCCAGCAAGGCTACCGGCCTCACGTTAGCCGAGATACCAGACATCCACCACACAGCAACAGGCTTTGCAATTAGACCCCGCGACAAGCTAGCCCGCACGAAGCTACTAGACAAGGAGGAGGAACTTAAATAATGCCTTAAGGCTTCAAGCATTGAGCTCCCAGTCAAGTGGTACAACTATATCATCCCAAACTGCCTAGCAGAGCTGCCAAACATCTTCAACGAAATGATCAGCACGGAGGAATCTATCGAAGACGAAGTCACCGCCCGGACAGGCTGCCGGCCGGTACGGCTACAGCTGACAAGGCACAGCGCCGAGAACCCCGGCCTCCGACGGAAGGCATGGATCGCCTCCTTACTGGCACCAGTGGAGCCGTTCCGACTTTTCAACACGAGCGCCACGGCAAGGCGTATTGAGAAGAAGACCGCGATCCAGCGACATAACCCAGGCTGCCAAGCTTTTCACAGCAGCCGCTTCTGCCCCCGACGACAACGGTGCGAGAACTGCAGCGCTATCATTGAAGAAGGCCAGCAGCACCCAAAACCCTGCACCTACCCACCGAAGTGCGCCAACTGCTACGGACCACATCCAGCCGGGCACAACGAATGCCCCGTAAAGCCAGCCCTCAAGGACGGCATAACGATACGGCTAACCACGAAGGAACTCAAGGCAGTCCGACGGATCGGTCACAAGAGCTACCTCAGGGCGAACCCCACGGACAGCCAAAACAGCCCTGCAGAAGACCCAGCTGAAAGCCCTAGCCGCCAATAGGACCTTGAGGGATCTATAATATACAATAAAGACTCAGCTATAGAACCTATCGGCGACAATGGACAGTCCGATGACCCACCTGACGATCAGTCCGAGAGCCAACCCGACGAACGGATGGAAGACTAACCTAACGAGCCGGATGAAAGCAATACGCAAGGTGCTACCACCCAATAACCAAGGCAACCCAGGCCGCGAGGCATACAGGCTACATAGGCAAAGCGAGACCTCATCAAGCAGCGCCGAACCCGCAATATGAAGAGGATCGATTACAACGAGAAAAACTACTAGAACACCACATCAAATGCAAGCACACCACCAAGACAATAGAAAAGCCCCAGCCCGGCAATAACCACTAATACGAGTCGCCCAATGTAATATTGCAAAAGGAAACCTAGCATATATAGCCTTCCTCCAGCTCTGCGCAGAGGAACAAATTGACATCATCCTAATACAGGAGCCCTGGTTCAAGACAGGACATCGGAAGTTCCATAACTCCCACCCAGGCTATAAAGCCCACATCTCGATCGATAATTGGGGCGGCAAGCGAGCACAACCACAAGTAATCATATACATACAAAAGACAAGCAACCTGAAAGTCAAGCAAATAAGGCCCTAGGGCAATTGCTAAGACATCCTATGGCTAAACATCAACTAGTTCACTATTATCAACATTTATCAGCCCATAGCAGGGAACCCGAACCCTGTTATCCCACACCTCCTAAGTATCTAACCCCCCCTGAACACCCTAATAGCAGGAGACTTTAATGCGTGGCATAGACTCTGGGACCCAGAGGCACCTCAGACCCGGAACAACGGACAATAGATCGCGGACTGGGCCGCTAATATAAACCTCAATTTCATCGGCGAGGTTGGACAGCCGACACACGATGATGGCCACATAATCGACCTAACCTTCTCAAACATCCCCTTCGCAACAGCAAGAGTCACCGATAAGCTGCATCCAGGGGCAGACCACCAAGCAATCGTAACCTTAGTCCCTAGGGGCCGGAGGGCTATGCTAGAGCAATATCGTCTAACAATCCCGGACGACAAGCTAGAAACCTTTCGCAAACTCACGAAGCTAAGTACCCACAACCTATTGACCCTACTAATAGCCCCAACAGCTGCCGACCTAAACACATCCACAGAAGCCCTCCTAGCAGCCCTAGTAGAGGCAGCCAAGGCCATCCAGAACAGGCCCAGACAGGGGAGCCGTAATGCACCGTGGTGGACGGACCGATGCCATAAAGCCCGACAGACCTACCACCAGGCCCGACGGTCCAGCACGGCGTCCGCGGAACGCAAGCTCTTCCACAAGGTGGTGCGGGAGGAGAAAGAGCACTATTGGAAGAAGCGGGTTGATGAGATCCAGTCCGACAAAGAGCTATATAAGGTCATTCAGTGGCACAAGCTGATGCCAGACATCAGCTCGCCGCCGCTAGTCGTGGACGGAAGGGTCATTGCCAACACCACTGAGAAGGCCCACACGCTCCGGTGATCTCTCCTAGAGCGAAGAGACAGCTGTGAGGACCTTGCAGATGATCCCCTGCAGATACCAACAATCGCCCAAAGACGCCTACCATGGCAGGCAGAGATATCCCACGAGGAGCTGGCCGCAGCTATAATCCATGTCGAAAGCACCTCGCCAGGTACAGACGGTATCTCTATCCGGCTTTTACGAGCCTGCTGGCCCTACATCCGGGAACAGGTACGGCACCTATTCCAGGCGTCCATCAAACTTGGCTACTTCCCGGGACCTTTCCGGACAGCCGAGGTAACAATACTAAAGAAGCAGGGAAAGAAGGACTGTATAAACGTCCGATCCTGGAGGCCAATCGCTCTGCTATCCTGCCTTGGCAAGGGGCTCGAGAGGCTCGTAGCCCGGCGGATGGCAATGATAGCCCTCACACACAAGGTCCTGAGCCCCCAGCAGGTTAGGGCCCTGCCAGGCCGAGCAGCCACGGACCTAGCAGCCTGCGTCACCCATGAAATTGAGCATGCGCTGGAGCTCAGAGGCACAGCGACGATGATGACCCTGGACGTCAAAGGCGCCTATGACGCTACGCTCCAGCGACGCCTGGTGCTACGCCTAATCCAGCAGGGGTGGCCGCGTAACCTAGCCAGATTCGCCGGCACATTCATGCAGGACAGACAGGCTAGCACGCGGCTTGAAGACACAACTACAGAGCCCTGCATCATCAGATGCGGGCTACCGCAAGGATCACCCCTCTCGCCGATCCTCTTTATGCTCTACATTGCGGACATCTTCCTCGAAGATACAATCCACGGGTTCGGCTACGCTGACGATATCTGCGTTCTGCGGACAGAGAAGACACAGGAAAGGAACGCCGAGCTGCTGGCTAAGGACCTACATAGCATCCTCAAATAGGGAGCTAACAATAAGGTCACCTTCGACCCGGACAAGGCGGAGCTAATGCATTTCACACGGGCCCAGACACCCCTCCCAATAACCAAGATCTCAGCACCCGAATATAACTTCCAAATTCGACAGACTAATAAGCCAGCTATACAATGGCTAGGGTTCTGGTTTAACAGGAAGCTCAAATTCGCAGAACATGTACGGAAGCAGATCGCACGCACCCAAGCTGTAATAGCGCACATCCAGAGCCTCGCGAACACACAGCGCGGACCACGCTCCGGATTACTCAGAAAAGCAGTCCGCACCGTTGCTATCCCATGCCTTACCTATGGGGCTAAGGCCTAGTATAAGGGAACAACAAAAACGCGAAGGAACTCCAGCCTGACGCTAGACCCAACAATCAAGACCAAACAGGAACACCTCCTCGATGGGATGGCCCAGGTGCTCCAGGCGGCTCTGAAAGCCATTCTCCTGGTCTGGCGGACGCGCTGACCTCACTACTATATAAGGAAACCGCGATCCCGACGATCCGAGTCATCCTCGAAGGGGTTTACATGAGACTGAGCCAGAGGCTCAGATCCGTAGATGCGGACCACCCACTTGTGTCCCGTATAGCGAGACGGCCCTTCCCACCCGGCAGAGGCTACGGTGGCCTGCAGCCAACTCGGACTAGGATACAGAGGGCAGCAAGGCTGCTCCCGACCTTCCCTCGACCACAGCTCCTACCCAAGAGACATCAGCCCCCCCCCCCCCCCAGCCACGCTGATAGACAAGGGCTCCAAGGAAGATGCCGCTAAGGCCTTCCAACGCTGGCTAGCAACAATACCGAACAGCCATCTGATCGTCTACTCTGACGGATCGAAGAGTCCCACTGGCGCCATCGGCTGGGGCTACGTCATCCATAGGGCCGGCGCGAAGATCGCCGAAGGCAAAGGCCGCCTAGGCCTCGCAGAAGTCTTCGACGGAGAGGCAGAGGGCGCCCGTCAGGGCCTCCGGCATGCCTGCCGCATCGACCCATCAGCCCAAACTCACGTCTGCATAGACAACACGGCAGTCATCCAAGGACTCCTCGGAGATGCGCCAAGCAGCTCCCAGGAAGCCTTCCTAGATGCACATAAGATCATAGCCACAGCGCAAGTCCAAGTCCTCTGGGCCCCCGGGCATCAAGGGATCATCGGAAACGAGCAAGCTGACCAGCTAGCAAAGGCCGGCGCCGAGCTTCCAGCAGACCCAACGAGACAACCCACCTTAGCCGGTGTGAACGGACTCCGGAGGGTGAAGACCAGAGAACAACATGCAGATTGGTGGCAGGCACAGCTGCCAAACATCAAGAGATATAGGGAGCTAGGTCTGATAAATGCCTCGTTAGCCAACCCAGAGGAACTCAACCTCCCACGCCTAACCCTATATAATCTACTGGCCGCAAGGTCAGGCCATGGTGACTTCGACTAGTACCATCGCAGATTCAACTATGAATATAATGACCTATGCTCCTGCTAAGGACTCCGGACTCCGGAATATCTCATCTTCTATCCAAAAGCCAAACTGCACCAAGCACAATAGCCAATCTTTAAACCCCAGCCTCGAAGCCCCAAGGAATACTAGCATCGCTTAGTAACCAGCTTGAAGGACTTTGCTGACTTTGTTAAGACTATAGGCTTCTTCATAGACATCTGCCCAAACACACACAGACGGCCCTCCAGGGCACACAGACAGCCCACCAGGGCGACCTAGGCTAGCAGCCTACCCTCTTCTCAATTCATCCTAGACAACATAGGACCTAGAGCTCAGCCCCTGGATCATACAGATTGACGGACAGACCGGGCACGAGCTCAAATGGAGGAGCCAACGGATACGGCTAATACCCTTACTTTCCTTCTTAAAGGCAGATTCGCCGGATACTCTTCTAGATAGTCTATTAGATAGTCTCCAGCGCGCCGCATACCCCACGGGAGGTCCCCCCCCCCCCCCCCCCCCCGGGGTTAAATATACTACTACTACTACTACTCTTACGAGTCTCCATCACTTGCACGTCCAGCTTCTCTGCCTCCTCCCATCGGCCCTGGTTCCTGTATGTTGATGCAAGATTGGCCATGCTGGTCAGCGTATCCGGATCCTCCTCTCCAAACATGATCGCCCTCCTTTCTGCGGCCTTTTTGTTCAACTTCTCCGCTGTCCCGTAGTTGCCTATAGTAAGCAAATGCCATGCATAATTCGTCAGCAAATTAGCCCACTGCTACTGGCTTTCTTCGGACGGTTCCTCCTCCATAATAGACTCAACATAGGGAAGAAGCATCCGGTAGGTTGGCTAGGTCTTATATTCGCCAGATGGGAAATGTCTTGACATGGTTAATAGAAATGCTTGCTTCTATCTTTCCGTATTCTTAGTTCGGGATAGCCAAATTCGCGTACAAGATTGCACGAGGGAATGCATCTCCCAAATGCCGCCTTTTGTAGTTGTGGACACGAGCGAATATCCACGGAGAATATCCAGATCATTCTCAAATCTGTCCTCATCGTCGCTATCTGTTTCTAGCATATCGCCTTGATAATTGCAAAGCACAAGCTCGGGGATGCCTTGCGGATTGAAAAAGCTCATGAACGAAAGCAGGTCGGCTGCCGAGGGTGTCGCGCGACGTATTTGCTCAAACGTCAATTGCCAGGTTGTGACAACAGAGTTTGCGACAGTCTCGTCTCGTCTTAGATCTCCCGCCTCGCGGTTGAGGAGGCTTCCCTTCTTCTTGTCGTTCTTGCGGAAGTCATCTAGATATGTTCTCATAGATACGCGAGGAGCACGACGATTGATGTATGCCGCCGCGTGGGTGATGGCGAGCGGGATGTGATCTAGACTATCGAGGAGATCTGCGGCGGTGTCCTGGTCAAAATCTCCTTCCAGCTTATTTTGAAGTAGCTCCAGGGACTGGGTGCTGTTCATGGCTGAGACTCTGTAGACTGTTCTGTGAGAACCCGTTAACTTCTCGGCGACGTCGAAATTACGAGAGGTGATGAGGATGGTTCCATCGCGACGCTTTGGCAAAAAGGAAGCAAGTGGCAACTCGCCCTTGATCAAAGTGGGATTTGCATTGGCGATTTGACGGTTTCATTAAAAAGATGGACCCTTTGTGCCGTATTCCCCAAGCCTCCCAACCAGATCCGCCTAAGCTTCAAGTGGATGTGTTGATGAGAGCAGCTTCAGTTCGAACTTCACTGGCGGTTGTGCAATTCACCGAGCTGGTAGATGAATGGAGGCGTCGCGATATCCACGTTGTCATTTCCGATAATGTAGAAGATATTCTGCTGCAGCACGGCAGACGTTTGAAAGCTGCTGCTGGGAGATCATCTCTCGCAAAGTTTGAACTCCGCTACGCTCAAGCTTGCGTTGCTCGAGAAGTTGATGAGAAAATGCAGGAGCGCAGTCAATTACGACGCAGCAAAGAGACTATAATAGGGAGGAGGTTCACAGCTTCTTGTAGCAACAGACTTGAATCTTCCTAATTTGACTCTGAGGCGAGAATGCGAGCGGCCCGCTGAGCCAGACGAATGCGAATAGACGGGGGAGCGATATGGCAACTCCAGCCTTTTGTATAAAAAGAGAGGGCACAGTTGAGATCGTCCATCGACCCAGTCCGATCAAATCGCGTGTCGAGCCAGGATCCAAGGTTGTTCAATATAGCCGCGCGATCTGGGCGATCTTGAGGTATGGCGTCCACTGCCATGCTTGCAGCCTCAACCGCACGGTTAAGGTCGTCCATCGATCCAGTCTGCTCAAATCGCGTGCTAAGTATAGCTCCAAGGTTATTCAATATAGCTCTGCGATCAGAGTGACCTTGAGGCGTGGCGTCCACTGCCATGCTTGCAGCCTCGACTGCACGGTTAAGATCATCCATCGATCCAGTCCGCTCAAATCGCGTGCCGAGCCAGTTTCCAAGGCTGTTAAATATAGCCGCGCGATTAGGGGGATCCTATAAGTATTTGGAATTTGACTCGAAGGAGTTATCGAGGAAATGCTAAGGAGTTTGCATTAAGCAAAGTGTATCCGATGAGCGGCACGTATGCAGTAAAGACCAAAAGACTTAGGCACAAAACTTTAATAATCCTAGAGGATTATAGAGAGCATTTGATGAATATCTCGGCTGGGGCGCATCCTAATCGGTTCAGCTGGCTTAACTCGTCCGACTCTATCCTTCTTTTCTAAAGGGGCTCTGGCAACACATCATTGGACGCCACAAATCCTATCACCCTCCTTCCGCCCGCGATGTGACTACCTGACGCCTCAAGAACTTCTCCTCTAGCACTTGCCAGGCATGCGACTAGAACTTGGTCACGCCGTGCGGGCACTTGCCGCTGAGGTAAGCGCTAGCATTGTGCAGCTCGTGGGTGATGCACGGCAAGGCGGCGACGGACGAGCTGATCTATCAGTCCGGCTGAGGCTCCGACAACCTGCCAATGAGCATACTAGGCATGGAATCGGGTGGCCAAAGCCGGGTAACGCCGCGGACGCGTCGGCTCATGCTGTTCCAGCGGCCCACAGCTCTATCTCCTTCTCAACTAGTCGGAACAGGACGACTCAGAGCGGCTAGGTCATCGGGGTCTGTCCGGTAGAACTCTACCCCCTGGTTTTTAAAGGAACTCTACCTCCTGTCTTTAATGGCGCGTTTTTTATTTGTATGTGATTTTAAAGGAACTCTAAGAAGAGTTCTTTTACGCATGGCTATTAGGGTAATCCTTAGCAATAGTGATGTGAATAGCACCATTTGGTCAACTGGTTGAAAAGCCGATACAAAATATAAGACCTTGGATAACTGCAGTGGTTCCTAGGCATCAGGTTCATAAAGGACAGGCACAACGGGAAGCTGTGACTATTTCAGGATTCCTATATTGAGAATCTGGTCTCAAAGTTCAACATCGCTGCAACATCGAACTTTAAAGGAAACCCCCCGCCGACTATCAACCTAGTCCCTAGGTCTTCCGAGGCAGCAGAGGAAGAAATCTTCTTTGTCAATAGAAGTTCAGCTCCATCAACTGCATCGCAGTCATCACAAGACCCAACGTTGCAAAGGCTGCAGCCAAGCTAGCCAAACACCTTCTCAGCCCTTCGGCCTTCCACCAGGAAATAGTCAACGGGGTCTTCAGATACCTCTATCCCACACAATTCCTAACTATGCAATTCAAAGGAAATCACTTTCTGCTCGAGGAGACAGGGCTAATAGGGCGAATCTTAAGATTGAACAAAGCCTTGCCCCTGACCTGAAAATAGCTCCTGATGCAGCCTTTGCAGACGACTTAAAGACCCGAAGATCATGGCACGGGTCGATTTTCTCCTTCACACACACGACCAAGGAAGCTATTGCAACTCAACGGCTGTTCAAACAGCTGGACCTCCAAGTAGACGACCCATTAGTCATTGGTTGTGACAACCTACAGACGATCCGGCTAGTCACCCTTGAGATCCCTAGACTCAAGACTGCCCTCAGGCATGTTGACATTCACAGCTTCTAGGCTAGGGAGGCCTATCTGAAGGGGCTCTTCAAGGCCAAATACACTCCCAATGTGCTTTCCCTTAGCGATACAGAAGCCACTCTCGTGGGTCCCGGCCGAGGAAGAGCTGGTCCAGTGAAGGCGGGCAGACCCGAGACCCAGAGCCAGATCAAGCTCCTTGATGTAGGTCTTGAAATGACGACACACAGCGGCCAAGTCACCCGAAATCATGCCACCCGAAATCATGTCACCCGACCCTACTTAGGGGGCCTCAAAATCGGCCAGTCCCGTCATTGAGGCCCCCCAAGTATGCAGCACGAGGGGTAAACCATATTCAAATGCTAGGGCTGCCACACGGGCTTCGACCTGGCCGAGCTTCGGCGGATTCGCCAAGAACGCTAAGAACGCCAGCAAAGTTAGGGCCTAGAGGGATAGAATAGCTAGAGGGGTGGTTGGGCGGAATGACTACCCATTATTGCACAACCCACCTAGGCTGATGGTTTTGTGGTATTATAATGTAAAAATATGGAATTAGTTCACCAGTCATGGGACTTTTGTTCTCCAGCCACGTAAGCTTATGTCTGGCCATCTATTCTTACCTTGCAGCTCTGCGGCTTGAGTTGGTGTTGTCTTGAATTATCGAAAGCCCCCGCCCAAGACTGAAGCCAGCTGTGGATGCTCGATGCAGGCCTTGGCACGACGCACAGCGGCTAAGCCACTTGGAATTACGTCAGCCGACTCTATGCAGTATATGGAGTGAACATGCTCATATGCCAAGGCTGCCCTGCGGCGCGTTCCGACCGGGGACCGAGCTTCGAGTGGCTTTCATGGAAGACGAGCGCGGACCGGGAGGACGGATAAGCATTATAGTCGTACCGTTCGTCTCACTTGTACAGGATTTGGTTTCGAGGGCACAGGAGCTCGGCATCGACTGCATGGAGTGGAGGAGCGACATTAATGCGGAAAGGGAGGAGCGGCAACGGGATGCACGGCTGGTCGTGGTCAGCGCCGACGTCGCCGTCAACGAGGGCTTCACATCATACATGGAGAGCATCCGGGCTCGGGGCTTTCCGTAACATTGAGGCCCTTCCATTCTCAATTAAGGGTTAAAGGCGTAATCCATTAAGGCTTGTCTTGTCTCACATCCCTCCATGAAATTATTTCGATGCTTTGGAGGGAGGTGTGTGTTCGTTGAGCTTGCCGAGCATTGGTTAATTATAAGACTTGTTCGTCTCGGATTGGCCGCCACGGCGGCACTGTGCCTTATACCGCCCTGTGGCCCTTAAGGGCTTTGGGTACACAGGCCCTCAGGCCCAGGATTGGGTGAGTGGATTGGGTGGATTGCCATAGCTGGCCTGGACTACTATGACGGGGCGAAAGGAAACAAACCATACTGTGGGCCTCATAGGTCCGCTTGCGAAACAGTGTGCCCCGAGCAAGGGAAGACATTTATGGGAAATAACAGAACGGAAGAGAGAAGCTCTCCGTTATCGCTCAGCTAGATGCGACCACACGACAAAAAAAGGCTGGGTGGTGTGCGAGTGCATGCTCCATCGCCTGACATTGGGACACTTGGCTGGCCTCCTGCATTGTCGTTGCGTCTGTGCAGCTGATCGACCCCGCTTGCTATCAAAATCACCCAAGCTTCCCTGTCGCTGCCTGACGTTCATATTTGTACCCGAAATTGTCAATAACCGCAATATTGCTTCCATCTCCAAAACCCAACATCTCGGTTCAGTATTATCCCCTATCGAGGTTCTATCGACATGAGCGCGAATGAAAACGATGCTGGGGTGCCTCTGCAGCAGATTGCCCACTGCCATGGCAGATCCATTATCTCCCTCCTCATCGACATCCAAGAAAGCAAGGTGGAACAGACGATATTTCTGCCATTTCTTGAGAATTTAGAATGTCTAAGGCCACACCGACACGAACCGACTCTTTTCTCCCGCCAGCGGGTTAACGCATTCGAGAATCCGTCTTACGTCGCTTTATCATACCCGTGGGATGGATCCAAGTTCGAGGATCTGAGTAACGGTCGTTACAAGGTGCAGAGCAGAGGCAGGGGCAGAATCAGTTTTGATCCTTCCGAGGTCAGAGACTGTGTTTTTGACCGCATCCTCAAGTACATGCATCGGTTCCGTCTGAAGCTTCTGTGGATAGACCAACATAGCATCAGACAACAGACTTGCAACGAAGTCGAATGCGGTCACCTGGAGTGCAGTCAGAAGCGCGAAGGCTTGAAAGCCATGGATCTTGTCTACAAGTACAGTGGCCACCCTGTCGCTTTGTTGGCGACTCCCGTCGAAGCTCCGAACGACCTCAAATTACTAGTCCGGATCCTCAGTGGTGATCTTGTCTCCACCAGTCGACGGAAACCCCGCTTCAAACTATCTGAAAAGACAAACGTCAGAGAGGCAACCAACGCTCTTATGCTTCTAAAGAAGTTGACGAGCGATCGGTGGTGGACGAGGGGGTGGGTTTTCCAGGAGAGCTATCGCGGCGGGGCTGCGATGTGTCTGCTCATTCCTCATCCGCCTGGTTTGGAAAGGCTAAAGCGTTCCTTTGGCACCACACTCTTCAACGACATATGCGGCGAGCTTTGTATCGATCTCGTCAACTTTTCTTACCAGGCCACCCGTCTTTGCTTGGCCTTCCAAAGCGTCAAGTTCCCGTCGCCCCAAGCACAACAAGCCATTAGCCAGATCACCACCACGGCCGGAAGGTACACTCTCCTGCTGGAAAAACACGAGTCAATGTCACCTATCATCATCTCAGACATCGGGAAAAGAAATTTACAACAACAATGGGATCGACTCGCAATTGCTGCCAATTGTTGCCAATATTCCACATGCCTGGATGTTCGGGAGCTACGGCAGAAGAAGCATAGCGTCAGCCTCTCTATGTTGGCCTTGTGGCTATTGAATGGAGAGATTTTCCGCAATAAGAAAGCCACCGGCCCCCCTTCGCAAATGACGGTCTTGGAATTCATAACCTCACATTCCTTCAAAGGTTTCTATGCTCCCTTGAGCCAACGCAGCCTGACGTTCAATAAAGGATGTCGTTTCCCTGACGCCAAACTCACGCCCAGAGGTGTATTGACGAAAGGCCACTTGTGGAGGCTGGGCAGGCCGATTCACTCGCGTGCAATAGATCGACAGCCCTCTTGGGTCGATGACCCAACAGGGAAGTTGAGTCTGCATGATTGTAAGCGACTCACTCAACTTGCGAATATGCTCCGAGTTCTTCGGCACTTTGCTCTCGAGGGCCAGCTTCGGAAATTTTTGAAACGCGACGCAGGGGGTGGATTCGATGACAGTTTCGCTGACACCTTTGCGGGAAGCTACATGCGAGCGATGGCTTCGGAAGTCGCCGACGCGATCGACCAGGGCTTGACGCTAAGATTAGCATGTATGTGGGAACCTTCGACGCGGAGGTCGTCGTATCGGTCCCCGTATCGAGCTATCTTCATCTGCAATGACGATGATGAGAATCTTGAAGATGACGGAATGGATTTACGACACTCGGTTCGAGGGAATGGACCTTCCCTCATCTTCACAGCCTCTTGCCCAAAGAGTGAAGGCTCTGATGTGTATGAGGTCACCGATTTAGATCGGCATGTATCCTTGGAGGTACAGCAACTGGGTTCTGTGGAGGAAGCCAATAGGACACTTCCTCAGCTGAGAGTCGGGCGTTGGGTTCTCGGATTGTGTTTCTTCGTGGGATTTGAAACGAGGAGTGTCCTATTCCCATGGCCCCCTGGCCTCGAGGCAATTGTTCCATGATGCATTTAGAACGTTTAGTACAGTAGAAACAAGTGTGGCAGAAGCCGAGGCGCATATCATTCTAGCGCAGCAACGGTTCTGGAGGAGGGCAATCAAGTTATAGACGGATATCCATACGTTGCCAAGACTGATTCTGTCCATTACCGCAAGAAGTAATCCCATGGCAGCAATTGCCCACGAGCATGACACATCCCTTGCCCGTAAGTGGCATGGTTTGGAACTGCTTTAAAGGCCTCTTCAAGCCTCGAGCTCTCTCCAAGCTGCTGTGCCCCTCGCAAGGTCGTGTCAGAGTGCATGGAAGCTAAGCAGAAGAGGTGCACCAAGCTCGATATCGGGCTGAGCGACATCACCAACGCGTCGAAACACGCGGCCGCGCTCGAAAGCGACATCCCGAGAGCCCCGAGAGCCCCAAGAGCAGCACCGGCCGGAAAGGTCAGGAAGCTTGAGCGGTCGGAAGACACCGCTTCCAGCGTTCAGGGTGCCAAGCTCGGCACCTTGGCAAATAGACCGGCTCGCTTGGAGTCTCCGTGGCTGCATTTCCATTCTCGCAAACTGCGTCATCCCAACATCGCGCACGTCTTGGACGCCTTAGTCACCAAAGGATCCCTTTACTTGGTCTTCGAGGATATTAGATTGTTACTGGAGCACTTTGTGGTTTCTCCGGCTTACCCTACTTCTTTACGGCTGGAGACGATACTGGGGCAGGTGAGTGCGCAAGCCCTTCACTCAATAGATGCCAGGTTTTAGATGGTTTAAACTTCATATAAAGATAGGGCTATGGGCATGGGTCGCTGAGCTGCGAAAGCGTCCTCGTCAATAATGAAGGCTGCGTAAAAGTTAGTGGGTAACCGATTGCACTCGTTCTTTTCGAGGCATCCATTGGCCATTAACACACGCAGGCGGGCAAGAGCTATGCCAGACTACCTCTGCAGAGCTTCAGGCCAAAAAAAACATCGTTGATTTTGGGAAGGTGATGATGAAACTGATGCAGAAGCTCGTCCGAAAGGACGGTATAATGGAAATAGACGATCCGGGCCGCTGGCAAGATAACCCTGATACGATACAGTTTGCCTCGAGCATCACATCAGCCGAATCGATGGAAGAACTTCTCAGAGTTAGTAAAGAAGTTGCTGCTGTCCACTCCCGATTTCTCTGCCTGCACTAACTTTCCCAAGAGCAGCTTATTGCGGACATCTGGGAGCAGCATTGCCGCTGGGAACATAAGGTCTTATGGGACTTGGTGGTGGCCGCTCAGTTTACGGTCAGGAGGTATTATCGCTACAAAGAATCCGACTAAGGAAACACATGCATAGACCGCCAGTCTAGATGATCTTCGGAAAGCGGTTGGGCCTCCGCAGTCACTCCTGGTTCGGGCAGCAAGCTTGCTGAGAAATCGCCCATATACAGTACAGTACCCGCAGTCGCTATCGATGACATTTTATTGCGGTGCAAATGGGGACAATGCCTGCCGGGCCCTCCTGGCGAAGGCTGGGTTGGTGGGGAGGAAAATACGCGTGTGTCAAAGTTACATATAGATAGTCCAGACCTATTCATGGCCCATTTGCACGATCTGAACACACGCATGATCCAGATGTGGCTCAGGGATACGTCCACGTCCAGACTTGCGATAGAGCATAAAACATAAACGTTCTTCTTTAGAAAGACGTCTCGCGCAGTCGCTCATTCACCCTCTAAACTTAAAGTCGTTTTCCCCTTATCTTCAAGTTGGCCGCAATAATTGGAAGTCGACACCCAAAGATTTCAACTTTAAAGATGCCAAATCAGCAGACTCAACAAATACCACTACCCCCGATGAGCTCTATGTCCCAAATCCCGCAACTCGCTTCCGGTCAGTATGAGCTGGCCGGGACCAACACTAGTGACCTAGTGCAATTATGATGCCGTCATGTCCGCCATGTCGCTAACCTCGCCCGGATATGCCAATAAGGGTAACAGAGCCAAAAATGAGGAAATCTTGGAGACATTGAACTAATTGCTTGAGTCCATATCCGAAAAGCTTAATACGTAAGCATCGATAGCCAAACTACAGGAGCGCGAGTAGTAACCGGGATGTGGTAGTATGATCTAAGTTGTCTTTATATACACGACCAAGTTTATTACCTTCTCTACTTTAGAAGGACAGGCAGCTGCTAACCGACTGCATTCGCAGCTCTCAGATGAGCCATCAAAGGTATGACACTCCTGCGCCACATTAAATCGTATAAATCTACTCCCATGCCTTAATATAGGGCATTCTAGGGTCGAAAAGGGGCTCTGCTACGGCAGTCCATAGCTGACAGTTGTGTCAATTCGATTTTTGGGGCAAATTTTACTAGACCAACGCCGAGGCGTACCGACACGCAGAATCGCGTAATTGAATTGAGGAGAATTCAATTGCCTATTTATCTACATAGAGGCGCTTGATTAAATGAATTTTCGCAATAGCTTCGCATGTTCGTACGAGAGCTCAATTGACTCGTAGAGGAATGTCGCGATGCGTCATATGAATCACTGTCAAATCGGTACGTCATGTGACCTTATTCCACGTGACCCTAAAGGCAAAGGCCTATTGTTATGAGGCGCGCCTTTCTTTCAATTTCCTCATTTCCTCCTCAACAACATCGATCGCAGCAAAAGCAGAATATGTAATATTGGGCTCGTGATAATTCAATTTGCGAGTCACTAGGGCGCGTTACGCGCCAATGGTGTATGCGTAGCTGAAAAAAGAGGGGCAAAATCGAATTGACACAACTGTCAGCTATGGACTGCCGTATCTGCAATATCGCCTTATAGTCTAGTGTTGCACTAAGCAGGAGGCTTAGTGGCCGCGGCCTGACCTCGGCTCGGTAAAACCTCGGCTAGAAGGGGAACAAAACACCCTCTCGCGACAATCCGATCTAGGAAATCAAGGCTCTTTCTTTCAATCTCTCGACCCCTTATCGTCTGCTCGATTGTGACTGTTCCAAGCATTCCGCTCCTATCGTAACTGCGCTATTCCGCGTCAGCTTGCATATATAATAGAACCCCGCATAAAACTACCTTATGGAATCTCGAGAGGGCCAGAACTAACAAAGTGACAAATCGTTACGAGGCACACGCATGCGCTCTCTGCATGCTGGATTGAAAAGACGCGAATCAGTTACGTCAGACGGAAGGGGAAGGTCAAGCCGGGCTAAATAAGGAAGTCAGGGTAAATAATAGGAAACTCCCACATTTATAATAAAAATATATTAGTTTAAACACCTAATAATAAATTAAAATAATAGCTTTATCTCTTTCTTATTAAGCTGGCAATGCGTTAAGGGTGCTGAGGCATCTTCGCTTACTGGAGGATTATGCTTAGCATACTCTTTGTCTGGCCGATGACAGCTTTTTTGTCGGCTCCTGATCCTCACCTTTAGCAGTGAGCGAGATCTCAACCATAAGAAATGGACATGGCTCCCGCACTGGACGATATGGGCGCAGGGCAGGTCATTCAAGCAGCGGTGAGATCCCGGGCTGGAGGATATTTCTATGATACTTTGGATCCCCTATGATCGACTTAACTGGCGGTGTGAATAACTCGCCTGGATACGCTAATCCAGCGTTACATCCCAAAAAGTCCACTTCAGGCTCTATTAGCATCTCAGGCGAACGTCCAAGCACTTACCACCCAGTTGATAGTGGAGTTCTATCCCTAAGACTAGATTTAAGGTGCTCGGCAGGCGTTTAACGAAAGACGAGAAGAGGACGTAAGGCATTTGGCCAACCGTATCATCAAGCTCTTTATAGAGGAGATTGCCCGCGCATATAATTAACATCTCCTGGCAAAGATGCAATCGTACTCGAAGGCGTGCAAACGCGAGATAGCAGGCGCGACGAGGGCATGACAACTGACGGGTCCTCTTTGCAACACGGTCTCAGGAAGTGGCCGTTACTGCTGCAAGATATGTTGTGGTTGAACTGCCAGAGATGAGCCATGAAGAGGCAGTGAGTTTCCTAGAGAAATCTTTGACCAGAAAGATCCGCTACATGGTGTTAAAATTGTATCCCGGCTTCTACCCAAAAAGCTTACTGATCTCCCTTTAGCATTTGCGCAAGCTGTGGCCTATATAAACATGAACCGTGTATCCATTAAAGAATACCTCTGGCTCTTCGGGAATACTGACTAAGATATGATTAAGCTACTTAGCAGTAGGTTCCTTAACTAATCTAGCAAACAAGGCCTAAGGTAGGGAACCCTCAGGCAAGCTCCGGGAATACCTCGCACAAGGTTTCTCCCTCGCCTACAACCATACTATAACTAATTTCAACATAAGATTTAGCAGCTTGGTAAAGCTCGGGAGCAAGTTGCTGACACGCCCTGAACAGATTAAGAAAAGCCCAGGGAAGCTCATCTGCTACCAAGCCCCACCGTCTGACCTCGAGTCGCAGCGAGTCTGCGTCCCCGTTTGGCGGACATGCAATCACGTCGAATCCCCGTGCCTCTAATCCCTTGACAATCATTGTGACGGCATCGGCTGGCCGGCTGGCTGAGAGCAGATAGGTGCCCAGGGTGAAGCATAGGTCCGAAAGCTCCAGCCGAATTCCCGTCCCTCCCTCGGCGGGGTAGGTGTCCTCGAGTTTCTTGATTACCTGCCGAACCTTGCGAACATTGGTACCACGAGTGCCTTTTAGAGCATATTTGATGTCTTTGATGAGGGCCTTGCGTCTCTGAAGGACAGCTCTGGGCGTTGCTTTCTTGTCCATGTACAGTTCACAGTCGCATGTGAACCCCCAATTCTCAAGCTGCTTCTGAGTCTCTCCGTATAATTCCAGAGGAGCAGGAGCCCGATAGCCGAAAAACAGTTCGGTGTTGGCCGGGAGGTCCTTCGTGGCGCGGATAAGTTGGACGTCTCCAATAAACGAGCGTCGGCAATTGCTCACACAGGAATGGTTGATGCATGAAGCCAATGTCCATATGCCGCAAGTGGTATAACTCGGCTGCTCTCCGTGCTCCGTAGTCTTCCCGTGGGACGTTGCGTCTAGAAATGATGCCTTGGCAGTCCTTGGAGCGCCAAATGAGTTCAAAGAGATTATTTTCTCTACCAGAAACCTGCCCCCAGATTAGCAGCTGCTCCGTTTTCTCGACCCCAGTCACTCACGTGTCAACTACCGGAACTCCATCAGCCTGTGAAACTGCGACTCTGGGGTAGTCGGCGCAGTACAGGTCTTCAAACAAAGGTGAGAGCTGCGGGCAGTGATGCAGCTTCTGCACAATCTGCGTCAGTAGGCCCGCTTGGCCACCAACCACCATTCTCTTGGTGGCTAAATTCATCAGCATTCTGGTGGCCGTTGATGGCTGGTCGTCGCCCGCGTAGCAGTAGGCAAACGCCTTTTCACAGAGAATAAGCTCCCCAGCGGCAATCGGCCCGTTGGTGAACAGACCCCGGCCTCGGCCAGGCGATGGACGTATTTCGACGGCCTTGGAAAAGGTGGCGCAATCAATGAGGGGAGGCGAGGATTTGGCCTGCTTGTACATCTTGAAGAACGAATACTGGCCCGTCTGCAGTTCTTCGAGTCTTGCCTTGACGCGATGCATCTCCGGCTTCACTGCCTCATTGTCGGGGTACGACTCTGCGAGAGTTTGCAGCTTTTCTAGACAGAGGTCAAAGCTGTTCAATTGGTACAAGGCTCGGGCCTCGCGGTAGAGTCGCTTCTCGGACGGCACCGCCGCATCGCTGCCTTGGGCTGCATCAGAAAAGGCTGCTTCCAGACGTCCGAGTCTGAGGTTCGCGAGCGAGCGGTTCAGAAAGGCGAGCTGTTCTTCCCCGGGAGTTTTTGCGGCCTTAATAGCCGACGAGTATCTAGCAACAGTTTAGTATAATGCTCTCAACATGTTTCAAAGCCGGACTCGTCTCAGCTCGACGCAGTCGAATCAAGGCTGGACTGGGTGTTAGGGGGGGTGTCTTACAAACGCTGGGCCTCGGCCCAGTTCTGATTTTGCATGGCGTCATTACCTTGCGCCCGAATGTTTTTGCTGCTGGCGTTCAAATTTAGTGCTGGTTTCCTCCATTTCAAGGGGATGCGCTCATCAGCGTCATCCAACCAGATGATATCGCTCACGTGGTCAACCCTTAACGAGTAGGAGCCGTCCGTGGCACACTTGAAGAAGGGTTCCTTGAGCATGCAGACATTGTCGGGGCCCAGTATCTCCTTGGCAGGCACCAAACTCCTCAGGTTGATGGTAGAGCTGGAGCAACACGGCAGTGCCCTCTTCGTCCTCGACAATGGCCATCAAAGCCGTCATGCGCTGTGGTGGCATCAGGACGCGAACCAAAGTTCTGGTCCCATGATGATGTGTTTCGAGTCTCATGTCGGCAATGACGAGAGGTTTGAGCTCTCCAATAGAGAGAATGCAAGGAGTGTAGGGGGGGGGGACCAGAGTTGTAGTAATAGTGTGCTGTATGGGCGCCTTAACGGACGATGCGAATAGCTTTATCATAAAATTGGAGATCAGCCGCTCTGGAGGAGGATGGTCGTGTACTATTTGCCCTTTCCTCCCACTGGCTCCCTCTGCGGCACGCTGTACCTGCTTCAGGTATACAATGTACTGACTCTCGTCTAAGACATCTCGAATATCTATGTTCAAAAGAGTAGGGTAATAATAGAACGTTTGTATTCGGAGGGAGGTTGACTAAAGATGACCTCTCTAGTTATTTAATGCAACCTATATCTTAAGATATATATAGTGTTCAGAATCTAAGTCATGGTTAAAGTAAACAGCTTTGAGTGGCGCTTATTGCGTACGTACTTGATATGCGTCACGTTGCACATCGCTTAAGTCCTCGTATTGCTCGTCAACGGGCATTCAACCACCGTCCCAGTGCGGTAGTACGCCCCGAGACTCACAACCAACGGCATACGCGCAACACGCTTTTGTCCAATCGGCCCTAAACAAACAACTAGCGTAACACACAGGGGTCCAGTAGGGTTTGACCAGCGCGCTTTGAGAAATTGTGTGTGACCACGCCTGCAAGAATGACCCAGGCTGGCGAGGGGCTGTAGAACAAACAGTATTCACCCAGCGATAAATCTCCTGCTCTGCTGTGTTGGGGGTATTGGACTCTTTCTTTAAAAGAGCACTTCGTACACGATTTAGTGCCGCCTAAGGTTAGTCTGCATTGCTGAAGGGATTCCTCAGATAAATAGCTAGGAAAACCTCCCTCGAAAGATAGACACAGACAGACAGACATGACAGACCTTAGGATTTTATTTGTAACAGGCTGAGCCCGTGAAAGCCTCGTCGGACGAAAGAAAGAGCGGCCTTGTTAGGCTGGTAGCACGCAAGCAACAGAGGCAAACAAGTCGCACGAGGGGATCAGAGCGATCACGTATACGAGCAACCGGCGCGGCGAGAAGCTTGTCCAAGGGCAAAGAGATGCAGGCCGACAATAAAGGAAGTGAAAGAGGAAGGGAAGGAGCATTTGAGGACAGCCCCTAAGGATTGCCATGATTCACTGCTCAGGCAAGCAGTGCAGCAAGCTTGGATGTGTTTGCAGCCTCGCCGTGTTTACAATCCCGCCGCAAGAACAACCTCCCCGGCTTCCGCGCGCTTCAACCTCTTTGCGTCCCCCGGCTTCTGCGAGGCTTCGTCTTCGTCACGTCCCCGGCTTCTACGCCCCATCAACCTCCAAGAGCATCAGCTCGCGCGACCCGTCTCTCCAGTAAGTCCCCGTTGCCGTCTTTATTGGCCTCCCCCGCCCACGCCCATGCCGCAGCTGGCCGACGCAAACCTCACAGGCTCCCGAAAGTTATGCCCCGCGTCACCCTCGAAGAGCGCATCGCGCGCCTGCCGATGGAGCTCCGGCTCGAGATGCTGAGGCAGCTCGTGGCCCTCCCGAGCGTCGTCGCCGACAATCTGCCGAATGATCCCTACGATCCCCTCGCTCCGCCATTGGACCGCGTGTTCGACGTGACCCCGCGCCTCGCCGCGCTTTGGACCGAGCCGCTGCGAACGTGGACCATCGCCAGCGACATAACGTCCGACTTTTTATAAACTTAACCTCCCACTGGGAATGACGTTAGTCGTTGTCCTCAGCGGCCAAATCGCGAAACTTACATCGTTGGGGGGGTAGACCTCAAACTCAAATCCGTAAGGAAGCCTGTCCCTCTTGATTTCCAGAGGATGAGATTCCACTGGTGATGCGGGGATCATGAGGTTACTGCAAAAGGAAGGAATATCTTGAAGGAAGAAGGTTGTTGTTCTCTATTTCTGGTGGTAGGAAACGCGAGGTGACTGCCTCCAAAGTGGGGCAGCATGGGTACGAGACCAAGCACGGGCATTGCCCAGTAAGGTCACGTGACCAGCGTCCTCAGCCTTCGAACCAAGGCTACAGGCCGCCTTTCCTGTATCAACTGGCTTCTCGATTTGTCGTCGGCAGGTCGATCAGAGGCCTGGGCGCTGGTAACGTGTTCTTGATGGCCGGGTCGCGATTCGTCCATTTCAACATCTTGGGACGTCTCCCCACCTCTCAGAGCCTTGGGCTCATCAGAGGGCACTGGGCTCTCAGCTGGGCGTTTGCGGGCTGGCATCACGATCTTGGCGGAATTGCGACCCGAAGAAGGAAAAAGATTGGGAAAGCGATGGTGATAAGAGTGAGCAGGACGCCATCCAAGCCTGGGATGGGAGCCCAAATAAAAGACAAGAAAGTTCCTTTGCATTAGGCGAGGCGCAGCTGACCAATTTCCAGTAGCCATAGGTAGGTCAAAGAGAAGCACGGAACTCCAAGCTCCACGAGAATTACACAAAGAACTTTTAGAAATTGCGCACATCCCAGAGGTAAAAATAAATAAATAGGCCAAACCATATTTTATTATCCGTAGTCTTCCGTTATTAAGTTGGTAAAACAGGCAGCTGACCAATTTCCAGTAGCTATAGGTCAAAGAGAAGAGGCACGGAACTCCAAACTACACGAGAATTACATAAAGGACTTTTGGAAATTGCGCGCATCCCAAAGGTAATAGTAATAGTAATAGTATTGATACGCTAACCTGCCTAGTGACTAGGCCTATAGTACCTCTACATTCTCTCAGCGGGGGAAAAACCGTGTGCCTGCAAGGTCGGTCACTGGATGAAAACCCCTAGCCCTACTTCTGACTCAACTAATCGTGTTCTCTCCCATATCCAAGACAGCTAAACAACCAATCAAATGACCCCTTCCCTTCTGTTTCCTTCCATCGTGTTCTCTTTGTGTCCCCGTTTGTCGCTGGGCCGGGTGCCCAGGGCAGCATATTTTTCCGTGCCGGTGCGAGGCAACTTTGTTGTCCATTTTTATAGTGGAATGGAACGGTCCACTCCTAGCTCTATGACCAGGGCGGCGGGCTGGTGTTGTCGGACTGACTAAGCCCGTTGGGTTAGGGGGCGACCTCTACATGCACAGCCGGCTGTGCAAATAGAATGTCACGTGCCCGCACAGCCGGCTGTGCAATTAGCAATTGTTATGTAAGCGGCCAACGTGGCCTTATTGTGACTGTGTAAATTGCCTCACTTAATCCACCGATCACCAGCCTATACGGGATCAATTCGACTTACCGTGTCTTTATTTAGCTCTAATGGAGCCAATCAACCCTTCACGATCTTTCCCTGATGATGTGCTTCCACCTGAAGGCGAATTCCGCTGCCGGCAAGAGCTGGTCACCGCAATCAATGCCTGGGCAGCGCCGCGAGGGTATGCCTTCGCAGTCAAGAGCTCGTAGAAGACCCCCAATGGGCGAATTGGCGTCATCTATAACTGTGACCGTGGAACGGGGCGTACGCCTTTGGGCTCCTCGAAGGCACGGCAGCGGCGCACGGCATCACGCCGTACAGGATGCCCCTTCTCAGTCATTGCAAAGGAGAGCCTATGTGGGACTATATAGAGTCTGAGGCATCGCCCTGGCCCTGACTGCGCTCTACATAACCACAAGCTAAGCCTCCACCAAGTGGCACACCCGATGCATCGTCACCTATTACAGTCAGACGAATCGACGGTCCAGCAGCTCGCCAGCGCCGGCGTTGCGCCAAAGGAGATCAGATCCTTCCTCCGGATGGATTCGGCTACGATTGCCACGCAGAAGGATATCTATAACTGTATTGCACGGGGCAAGCGGGACCTTGCTAAAGGTCAAAGCAATATACATGCCCTTGCTGACCAGCTTCAAGAGGATGGCTTCTGGAGCCAAATCCGCCTTAATGAGGGCGGCAGGGTTATAGCAGTGCTCTTTGCATATCCAAAGTCACTAGGATACCTCAAATCATATCCTGAAGTGCTTATTTTGGACTGTACATATAAGACTAATAAGTATAAGATGCCTCTCCTCGATATTGTTGGCGTTGATGCCTGCTAACGGTCCTTCTGCATTGCATTCGCATTCCTTAGCGGCGAGGAAGAGAGTGACTTCATCTGGGCTCTCGGGCAGCTACAGTATCTATACGGGCTTCATAACATAGCCCTTCCATCAGTAATACTCACTGATCGCTATCTGGCCTATATGAATGCCCTTTCCTCTCCATCTTGCTTCCCTGAGTCACCTTTACTGCTATACCTATGGCATATCAATAAGGCAGTCCTGACCTATTATATGCCTGCATTCATAGGTCGGGATAAAGGCAACCCTCAAGGGGAGGAAGAGTGGAAGGATTTCTATAGCTCGTAGCATAAGATCGTTGCCTCAGAAAGTGAGGGCATCTACAATAAGAGGCTCGAGAAGTTCAAGAAGTAGTACCTTCCTAAGTACGCCAACAAGGTGGGCTACATCTTACAGACCTGGCTAGATCTCTACAAGGAGAGGTTTATAAAGGCGTGGGTTCATAAACACCTTCACTTTAACCAATTCATTACATTAAGGGCTAAGGGCATTCACCAGCTTATTAAAGGCCATTTGAAAACCTCCTAATTCGACCTTTTCGAGGCCTGGAGGATCATCAAGCTCATTATCGCAAATTAGGTTATAGAGCTTGAGGCAAATCAGGCCAGACAGCAGACCAGCATACCTATTGGGTTATCTAAAGCATTATACCGCAATATATATGCTTAGGTATCACATGAGGCCCTCTGGAAAGTCAGAGCCTAGCAGGAGCGGCTAGAAAAAGAGGTCCCTTTATGTACTGGGATCTTCACCAAGACTCTTGGCCTTCCTTGTGCTCACACTATTCAGCAGTTGCTGGCGCAAGAGGAGCCCCTTCAATTGCATCACTTCCATCTCTATTGGCACCTTCAACGGTCAGGGATTCCCCAGCTTATCATTGAGCCTCGCAAGCAGTTCGATCGCCTAGCGGCCAATTCAACGTGCCGTCATCGAGCACACAGCGCGAGCCCTCTACATTCGAGGCCGTTGAGAATGCAGCCCGCCCAAAGGCACTACCCACGTATTCAAGATGTCATATCCAAGGCCACCGGATGAACTCAAAGGCGTGCCCCTTACGGTATAACGATATATTGGCAACCTCTACCTAAGCCTCTGCACCTATCCAAGCCTCTGCACCTATCCAAGCCTCTGCATCTATTCAAGCTTCTGCACTCACCCAAGCCTCCGCGGGGACGCATACGACGACACATATATGCACTCGCTCTATAACACGCTCTCTATCGCCGCCATCAGGGTCACCTATTATATCTAAGACCATTATAACAACACATACAACAACGCACACCACAATACGTGTGGTCTCTCCCTCGGCGCCTAAGCCCGCAGCCGCTCCTATGCCAAGTGACCCGGCGCCGCCTGCCTTGCGGGCTGATGATCCCCGTGCTATCTTTCAGCGATACAAGGATGCCCGAGCGGCCTGGTTTGCAACGTTGCCCCAGGGGGCCCCGAGGACTAATCAGCTATATCGCAAGGCCATGAAGCTGCCTATGCGTTACAGCAAAGCGGAATATGATTGGTGCCTCGACTATAAGCAGGTGGGGGAGCATTATAGGGGGGAAAATGGTATGAGAGAATGGACCAAGGAGGAGATGATGAGTTATCTTGATTGGGATAAGGCTGAGAATGAGCGGGTTGAACGGGATATAGGTATTGAAATGGCGGCGCAGCCATTCTCAGGGCGACGAGGCATGAGAGATATATGGGATGCCGCCGAGAGGGATATTGAAACACAGGATAGATTATACGGTGATTAGATATATAATAGGCGCCTTTGTGGGTTGAAGAGGGATCTCACTTATACACACGTTGGCCTCTTACATAACAATTGCTAATTGCACAGCCGGCTGTGCATGTAGAGGTCGCCCCCTGACCCAACGGGCTTAGTCAGTCCGACAATAACAACATCCTATCCTGAGAAGTTCCGACACACCAGTATGCACTCATTCAGCCTCTGGTTACAATTAATCAAGCAAGAGCAGATGCCTCGGCCCACTAGCAATTCCCCATGGGGAGGTCATCGCCACCATCGTGCCAAAGGCTAGCATAGTCCCCATCATCCTTCGTGAGAGGCCCCTTGTATTCCTAGAACGTAACCTCAACTAGCGAGATCGAGTGATTTGTACTGTTGCTGATTAGCAAGGTAAGTCGAGTTAAAAAAGCCGTGAATGCCCTCTGGCCCGCAAAGCACCAGCACTCGTGTGGCATTTGAGGGAAGACAAGTCGAGCACCCGCCGTGCATCCAATGCCGGGTTCCTTTCCGAGAACCTCCTGGCAAAACACCTTGAAGCAATAGGCCTGAGGATTCCACATATTCATACAGGTGGGGTCGGCCAACGCCGCCGAGAGGCTTATTGGCCAATACTTTATGGGGAACAAAAGGAAGGCCACTCTGAAGGGCCGGCAAGGCGCTCTGGGGCAGGGAAGCCGATGGACTGCTGTTTCACGGAGCGCGGTCAGGAAACATATTTGGGAACGCAGCAGGCCGCAATATCCATCTTGACTCACCTGGCCAGGGCAAGCTCGATCGGAGGGAGGTGGATTCGTCCGGGGGTGAGAGGGGAGATGGAGTCAGATCTGCGCTGGCGCGGGGTCTCTTTTGCGGCGACCCGCTGGCGCTACACCGAGGAGGGAAGTGCTCCATTAGCATTATCGTTCGGGAGCAAGAGGATCGGCAATTAGTTACGTACCTTGAGTCGGGGGGCAGCGTCCGCTTCCGAGTCGCCTTAATTCCGGTTCGGCCTGTCGAGGGCTATGCAAGGGAAACGTCAGCGACGGTCGACGCAACCAAGAAGATAAGGAGCGCAGTACATACCTCTCCTAAGTGCCCAACGGCGATTCAGGTTGCGAGAGCATGCTTTCGTTGCGTGGACTGCGGAGAGGCCAAGATTGAGGCTGAAGGGCAAGCGCGATGAAGAAGGCGGAGGCGAGGGAGATGCCGTTATTGCGGGGCCGCCATCAAATTCCTCCAGCTGCTGACTCATCGCCGACGCGTTGCCCCACCAAAACCAACGCGGTCGAGGTTCTTCCACGCATCATCAACATCTCCGTCACTTCTTCACCGCGTTGCCCCCTATGGTACGCTCGACCAACTTGCCCCTGCTTTGAGCTGCCAACGATGGAGCCCCCGAGTGAGCACGGTAGGCTGTCCCTCTTTCCTTACGTCAGGCGATCTACACTAACCATTCCGCCGACCCTGGGAACGAGGTGCGCCAGAGTGCCCAAATCGGCTTTCAGGAGACAGACAGTTAGCACCAGGACCTGTTTTCCCTTGAATGTGCCCAGTGGACTTGGGAGGATCTGGTGAGCTGCGTGGGTTCCCCTCACGCCCCCCGTATGGGCAAGTTGCTGACAAGCGAAATCTGGCCAAGTTCACAACCAACCAACCGACAAAACAACTCATTTGCGAGGAAGTGAATGCATATATCGCCAACAACGAACTGGAGCGACTGCTGGACTACATTAGTGGGCCCCAGTGCACACTGTTCGATGAGGGCTTCTACAAAGCCCTGTACCTATGGTGCCGGATCCTGAATCAGCAAGGCCTTGTCCCGTCGCTCCCTGGCGTTGCCAATTTTTGCATTGGTGCCTAGGATTCCTATATGCAGCTTGCCGCCAATGAGGTTGGCCTGACCAGACTTCAGCCCTGTGTGGCTACGCAGAAGATTAGCCCCCGCCGAGGCTTCTACAGGCCCAGATGGTCCTGGGCTCAGATGCAATCCGCCGTAGGTCCCTCCCGTCTGTCATGATGGTTTCGTCTGATTTTGTTTGACACTGTTCAGCTCCACGTTTCGGCACTCCCGATCTGCCAGACCATGAGTGACTACATGGCCACAGGCATGTACGATGTACTCCAACGCTTTGCCCTGAGGATTCGCGATCCCTATCGGCGTGAGACTGGTTTGGTACTTCATCGCTGGGCCGTGTCCCGCGGTGAGAAAGGGAGCGAAGTGCAGATTCGGGACTTGGTTCGTCTCTGCAACGGGGGATGGGATGACGAGATGGCCGCAGCGGCTAGTGGCACCGAGCTTGGAAGTTACTTCGCGTACGAGATCTAAGGTTTAGGGGCTACATGTAAATTCACCTGGCAGCGGCATTCGTCCTCGATTACGTAGCACTTCAATACTGTCTTTTCCAACCTTGCGAGACCTAAAATTGCCGATTGTTGCAGACAACAGATTCCCTTCAGTCATGACCCTCGCCAACTTGCTCGCCATGTTGGCTTGTTCTCAACCAGGAGCCTCGCCCATGCAGACTACGGTACCCCCAGGCGTTTGTAGATTCTGCCTGACTCCCGAAAGTGCTGGCCTCATGCCATATGCCATCGCCTCAACCTCTGAGATCGATGCTACGGGAATTATCCTTGACCAGTCTAGCAACAGCGCAGCACCTGAAGCCCAGATGCTCCAAAAGCGGTCAAGCCAGCATCCAATCATAATCTTGCAACCGTCGGCCCTGCAGCTAGGGCAACGAGAGGATTGTTTGATGTCCGAGCCAGCGCTGGTCAGCATGGAAAGAGGTAGAGAATGAACGAAGGAGAGCAGAAGGAGGCACGCGATGGCTATGCGATAAAGCGAGCAGCAAGCAAGCGGCGCCAAGTAAGCAACAGAGGCCATTAAGTCGAATGAGGGGACCAAAGCGATCGCACACATGAGCAACAGCGCGGCGACCAGCTTGCCCAAAAGAAGAGAGATGAATGCTAATGAGAAAGGAAAGGAAAGGGAAATGAAGAGGAAGGGGGAGGAATAGGAAGGGGGAGGAATAGGAAGGGAAGGAGCATTGGATAGCACCTGCGAATTTGCTAGGTATGATTCACAGTCGACGGCGGGGAGGTAAGCTATTTAGGTCGGAGACATGGTCCTTCGATACGATTCTTGACGAGCTGGGGACCTGTCCCGTGAAACCATGCTCAAGCCGTAACGGCTTGGCCCCTACATCGTTATCCGCAAATCAGGCAATGGCGCCTATCGACTGCAGGAATCGAGAGGCCCTAAGCTTTCCACCACGATCCATGGAGACCACATCAAGAAGTTCTACAAAGACGAATGTGGGTGGTGGGCAACCAACTCCGACACGAACGATCCTCGATTTGCGAAACGCCTCTTCTACAACAAGAAGAGCCAAGGTCAGGGACCATCTGACCAAAAGGAGGAAAGTCACATTCTGGACGCCCAAGACGAGATCAGCAATGAGGAAGATGTGGCGAGAGACCGACCTGCCCAATCCTTCCAGGCCGCACCTCCCAGCCTTTTTCAAGTAATAATGCCACAGATGGACAGATCTAAGGCTGCGGAGTACGAAGACATGGTCAGATCCAGGCTGATGACGTGATGGTCCCATGGCTTCAGAGAGATGGGGAGGTTGCTGTCAACAGCAAGGGTTTGGTGAGAGTGTTCCTTGCTGTTGATGGGGAAAAGGAGGAGGAAAACCCACACACAACACAAAAGGCGGATGCCCTACTAAGCTACAAAGAGCATCCCTTTGCATCACCACATTTCATTCTTGTCCCTTTTCGAATTCTCTTTGCATTCAAATTCTCATCCCACCCAGTCATCTATTTTCCATTCTTAGGTTAGATCGTTTATTCCCTTTGCACTACGCAGCAGGACCGCCTTTCCACACCGCCCCGAAAGACCACCAGCGGAGCCCAAATCACAAGGGTACCGCCGGAATACCTCATCAACCGTCTGATCAGAAGTGGCCGAACCCAAGTTCCTTGTCCCAATCCTCTCGATTCTTCACGTTGACAACAACTTGGGAGTCCCCCTCGATGTGGCTGTTCAAGTTCTCCATCTCCAGGATCCATGGGCAGCTCATACGGTCAAGGACGCTCACAGCATACGAAGTCGGTTGCTCGGGGCGATTGGGGCCCTTCAAGTGATCAGATGGCTATCCATCCCGAGCAGTCGTCGGATGGTACCCTCGCAGAGAAACCCACTCGCAGTCGCCTCGAGCATGCCAGATGCAGTTCGCACACTGGCCGCCCATAAATCCGGGAACCGATCGGCACGCGTAGAAGGGAGTGAGGATGTGCTCGCGGCTGAAGGAAAGATTGGAAATATACGCATTGATGCACCCAGAGCATATGATCGGATTCTGGTAATCGATGAACGCCACCATAGTCGCCTTCTGTGTTCCGGACGGCTGGAGACCTCGTGGGCCATATACCCGTGCTCGTGCCCGAGATCAGCCGCGATGAAGACAGGCTGACCTTCGATCTTTGGGGATTGGGTCATCTAAACGGCAGAATCCAGAACGCGCATGCGCCTGGATCCACTGGCAAAGCACCTTCTTCGCTGTCTTTCCTGAGGCGCAAGCTCAACATAAAGCGGAAGGCCCAGTTGATCGAGTGCCATTCGGGAGCAAATTCAGATGATGAGGAACTTGTCGCTGAACTAGGAACTGTTTGGTCAGCAAGAAGCCTGAGGCAAGAAAAGCAGGACGCACATTCTGGAACCTGTGATCCAACATCGGCTACCGACAGCCGGACCCGATCACGCCCTTGCCAGCTGTTCTCGGCCTGAGTACGAAACCCGAAACTCAGTGCTCTGCAGACGACTGGCAATTAGATGAGAACCATCGGGAAGGTTGTTCTGAGCGCGTGGAATCTCCTCCAGCAAGCGGAGCGTGAAGGAAGATGAGGAGGACATGGCAATCAGATGGTCGCGCAAGAAAAGGTGGCAGAAGAGAGAGTTGTTGAGGGAAGAAAGATGCGAGATTGGGCAGTTCGAGAGGCTAAGACCTAAGGTGAGAAGGCAAACAACATAATTCCGTGACCGGAACATAAGAGGCTGTTCACTGAACAGGAGCTTGTGTGGACCGGAACAGAGGAGGTTGTTCACTGAACAACCATCGGATCAAATGGTTGCCCCCGCCATACAACGAACAAACAACACTACGGCCCGTTCCCTCTTTCCCTCCGCTATCTCCCAGGATTTATGTCTTCTGTTGAATTGTAGAGCCTTGGGTCAGGTGTGTCAGTCGCAAGCCCTACCAAAGAAGTCCCCCACACAGACGACAAAGGAGGCAGAGATCCCTAAGGTCAGTTGACAAGAGCCCTGACCAGCAGAAATTCCTGTGATCAAGAGGCATGACCAACTTCCTTTGTTACCAATGATGCCGACTACCCGAAGGACCCGGAGGAAGGAGGAAATCTAAAGATCATTTTTGTCTGTAATAGACCATCTGATCAGATGACTTAAAAGAAGAACAAGAGACAGAAGATATACACAATACATAAAGCAATACACGATAACCACCTAATGCAATACAACACACACGATACATGCAGATCAACCAGATCACTCTAAACCTTAGGCCGGCTATTCAACATCTTCTTCTTCCTACACCAACCTCTTCTTCTTCCGCCGGAATTCTCATCAAAGATTCAACCGCGCGAGAACCAGTTGATCACCTGCATCCCACGCCTCCACCAACCTCGATGCTGCCGACCAATGGACGAATCATCTGAATCCCGAGCAGCTCTCTTGGCGAAATTGACGAGCCGGCCCTCGAAGATGACGACCAGTACCTCCTTGTCTGCTCGTACCCTGACTCGATCAAGCCAGCATTGGTCATAGTCTCGCAGAGCGGCGGAAGGAACCGACTATACTCATAAAACGAGACGACGATTGCCACCCCGTTGTTTGAAGTCGTTCAGCATCAGCCCGCCCTCATACATCCTCGCAAGCGATGGGGACTCTATCAGAGTCACCCCGGCCTTGACCTCAGCCGGGCCTCCGATGTCTCTTCAACTGGGTTTTCCGATGTCTCGAGGTCCTGAGACGAGGTCTTTACAGCGACTGCCGAACCATTCTTGTCAGATGGACCCAACACTGCGCCGAACTCTAGGGGTTCGCTAAGCTGCTTATCCGGAAACAATGGGCGGAACAGTCCGGACTGCAGGCCGCGCTATTCATAGTTGCGTACGGCTGGAAGAGAAGATATCGTCGCCGTAGGTCTGGCACCGATCATCATCAACCCTACAAAAGCCCCCTTCTATTACAAACAACTGGTCGATCGCGTAACGACCTGGTTACTATCCTCCTTCCCGCTGGGGCCAAGCGAGCCCATGTTACTGCACACACGCTTGGGTTCGATAGCCGCCGCAAGCTGAAGAATGCCCTCATCGATAAACGCTTTCTGATCGGCCTCGTCAACTATGACAACCAGCACTGGACATCCTATGGGTTTGACCGAGGCGCAGGGCGAGTCATTTTCCTTGAACTCACGACGCGCATCTAACCTTCTGGATAGGGTGTCTTCACCGTGGCCTTCTGCGAAGTCCTTTGTAGTATGGCCCTGCCATACAACTTCGAGGTCGTCAGCCCTTTCCATGCCTAGCTAAACCTCTGGAGCTGCGGGTACCTCTCGGTGACGTGCGTGCTCCTGGCCGTCCGATCACTTGTTGGGTGCTCCGAGACCCTCTCTGAGACTCATGAACTCAAAAACGCCGCACTAGGAGGCAGTGTTCCGACTGGCACCCGCCGCCGGGATCCCACGCGTTTCGTCGAACCTCGAAACGACTTCCTTCCCTTGAGAGATTGGATGCTGGCACCTCTGCAAAATAACGGCCACTGCCTTCACTCTCAAGCGATGCGAGGATTTGATCGCACCCGCCAACTGCTTCTGCAGATGGTCTTCGAAGAAATCGCCGTCCGCGACTTCCAACTCTCGCTGTGAGGCCAGCCTCATAACCCTATCGCTGAGCTTGTCCCCTTCCACCGGGCATCAATTCACCGACCTATCTCCCCTCGGGGAAGGTGTCAATCTGAGGCTCCAAGGAGGATGCCAACTGATCAACTGGTCCAGCTTCTCGGTGACCCCTGACTGGAAGAAGGACCGGGTCATCCGCTCAATGGAACCCAGAGACGCGTACAGAGACCCCTCCCTACCTGACCCTCCCGCTCGGGTCAAGATAGCCGACTTGACGATGGTCCTCCAGCCCTCAATGCGAACGCAGGGTCCGTCGTATGACGCAATTGAGGCCGCCTGCAGCCAAGAGATCCCTGAGCTGCCCTACTATCCGAATCGGGCCCCAGACTCCTCAGACCCGATCGCCCATCGTTGAGGCTGCCTCGCTGGCTCCTGCTCCTCAGATCTCCTCACAGCCACCTACTCTACCAGCGCCCGCGGTTCCGAATTCTATTACTCAGCTGTCAAAAAGAGAGTCTTCGCTTATGAACATTGACCAGCAGGCTATGCTCCACCAACTCTTGGTTTGTTTCTGAGAGCTTTTGGCTCAAGGTCTGTAGTATCTCGTGATGATACAAGTTCCCGGATAAGCACAAGATGCTTTTCAAACTTGATGAGGATGACACTGGGGTGCTGGGTGCGAGGATAAGTGACTGCGTCAGACCAAGGCAGGCCGTATATTTCTCCCATGGCACCATTGATCAAGCCGCAGGCAGTTCAGGGGTTTTCGGTGAGCATCACTCGAGCTCCCTTACGAATCAGGATCTTGTTGTGTAGGTTGCCCGCCGTCAGGGAGTCGGCGAGGCCCTCGAGAACCATACGGAAGCCGGCTTAGTCATCGCCTTGTTGAGGAACAACTTGCCGGAAGACAATAGTTCGGTTGCACTTGTAGTAGGCAGCTTAGCCCTTAATGTCGCAGGGAGACCTCGACTGCTGAGTCGAGTATAGGGCCTCCTCCATAACGGGTGGAAGTTGGTAAAAAGTTGCCCAAGAGGAGGATGTTGCGGCCACCGAAAAAGTCGTTCTGTCACTCCGAAAAGAGCTTTCAGGGGCATCAATGTAGCTCATAATGCGCATGCCGATCATCGACTTCTCATGGATGATGAAGTATTTGATTGCCCGTAGCTTCGCTTGAAGGTTAGAAATCTCAGACGGGATAAGCGAGGACAACTTGGTGAGCGTCTTTGAGACCGGAAGGCGCAACATGGAAGGAAGGGTGATGCCGCCAATTGTATTAGCGGTCACATCCGTAAGAGCAGCCATCGCGACGACAGAGTAAGTACCGGGACATAACTGCTGCAGTCCAGAGGATAGTGCTCGGATGAGGAATGACGTTCCTGTGCCGCCCTGTCCATCCACTTGAACCAGCAGCTGTGGCGGATTCTACACGTTCTCATCGAGAGTGTCTTCGTAATAGCGTATAAACATGTCAAACACTTGGCGTTGTTCGGCATTCAAGCGATCGAAGATGCTGTCGGAGACATGAATGTCCCCCTCACCGGCGAAGAGTTCCATCTGCCTCTTCCAATAGTCCCTGCCCTCCATGAGGAGATCAGGATAGGCGCCAATATAAGATGGCCAGTCTGCCACTATATCGATAGGGCGCTGGCCTAATAGCTCAATGTACTCAGTCTTAAGCCCAGGAACAGGCAGCTCCTGGGCCATCGCATGCTCCTCCTCTGTAGTTATTCCTTCCTCATTTGCTTGCGGTTTGGGTTCGAAGCCTTCTGGGGGAGGGGCGGTATATCGTCGTAGTAGTCATTGGGGTAGTCATTGGGGTGAGGTGCCGGGGTGGATCGCGATGCAATGCTCGTATGTCTTGCGGAAGGTATCGAAGATGATGCCCTACACGTCTGAGATCGGCGGGGTCTCGGTGAGGGTGGTGGAGGAAGAGCTTTATGCGGCAGTAATCCTCGTATTGGGGGGAGTCTTGGCTATTGTTATATTGAGGGAAGTAGAAGAGGACTCGCGGCTGTGCATTTGGGAATAGATGGGGTGGGCTTCGTGAGAAATCGATTGCTATGAGCCACTAGAAGTAAGTGATATTAGTATGTCTGGCATAACTAGCGTGCTAAATACTTATTATATAGTGATTGCGCCCCTCGAACGGCTATGCCTCCAAGCGTAGCTGGTGTTATATGGCGGTAGTAGCGGCACTTACACTTTTAGATAACTCGAGAGCCTTCCTATAAAGGGAGGTTAAGAAGGATGTGGTTGATCTCTGTAGCAGACCAGTCTCGTTTAGAGGCAAGCTTCTTTATGAACTTGCTCACGAGGCTGAGGAGATAGTGGCTGGTATTGATCCTCGGGAGGATAGCCTGAGCTAGCTGATAGTTCTGCATTTTCACCTAGATCTTACTGCAATACTTGGCGACATAATGGATCACAGCATAGGTCAATATGCAAGGCGAAATGTCGTGATTTGTAAGCCTCCTAAAGTCAAGCATGCAATTGAAGTTGGTGAGGGTGTTATCGTTGCATGTGCCATCGTATATGAGGTACTGAAGGTTGAAACCTCGGCTTAAGACGGCACCCTCGTCTTGCTCGCAGAGGCAGTAGAAACAGCAAGACCTCTGCTCGGACAGCGTATTATTCGCAAGGCGCCTACGGCTGAGATAGTAGGCTTTAATGCAGAAGTGGCATTAGACTCCGTTGGCGATGTCTGCAAGAACTCGAAACGTAAGCTCGGAGCTGATCGAAATCAGAGGATCGTGGTCTCCCCGAACTGCCAGCGGAGCGGCATTGGGACTGAAAGCCTGGACAATGGGGCTCTAAAACCGGAAGAAGGGCTCCCTACCTTCGGGTCGTGTGATATTGGCCACGCTGGGAGCGCTATTCATCAAGTACAGTCCATACACATGAGTGCTTCCACGGGCTTGCCGTTCGAAGCGATACCAATACTCAGCAATATTAACACGGTCACGTGGACTGGTCTGTACACGGGTTGTGACACCGGCTCAAAGAGGCATATTTAACCGGGCTTAAAGAGGCATATTTCTTCCTGCTTAAGAGGGCATATTTAACTTGGCTCGAAGAGACACATTTCTTCCTGCTTGAGAGGGCATATTTGAACGGGCTTACAAGGGCACGCATGTTCAACCGGGCTCGAGAGGGAATTCCTTCGGGCTCGAGCGGGCGCTCCTCGCAGCAGCCCGTTTTTTTCGGCCCCGACGGACAAAGACGCGCCCAAGCCAGCTGCAACATGGGGCCGACCGAGGTTGTGTGGTTGCCTGGGATAAGTCCTGTGGCTGAACTGTTATAGCCGGCTGCGGCTTCTTAAGATTACAGCCACACGGGCTTTTTGGCCTGTCACAATTATGCAAGCCGCCTTGCATTTAAAGAGGACAGCTTCTCACCTGCAAAGCTGAATCCAAATCTCACCTCTAACGTTAAGCGGCCAAAATGGCCGACTCTGAAGCCACGTCTGGCCCAACACTTGTCAGTGTCAATAATGCACAAAATGACAAGGTAAGAACTGCCCTCAAGGACTGTTCGTAACTTTGTTATGTGCCTACCGGAACACTAAGAAATTGTCTCGTCAAGCAGAGCTTGCTATGCGACCGGTGCATAACCCTCGACTTCAGCTTAGACAAGTTCATTGTTAGCAAGCCAACTCCAGTGGTGGATATGATCCAGAATCGCTACGGCTACGAGTCACGGAAGTCGAATGATAACTTTCGCCTCAACTCGGGCGCCAGCCTGAAGAACTTTGCAACACTGCGGGAACTCCAGAACAGGCGAGACGACTGCGCATTCTGCGACCTTGCTTTTCGCGCGATTGAGCGCTACAGCGGCAGCGCAGCAGTCGATGACTGTACTTCGTGCTCTCTGCGCTGGGAGGTCCACGGCCGGGAAGAAGACTCGCGGTCCGCCTTTGTCGTTAACAGCACGAGGCGGATCCGGCTCACCTGGGATGAGAAGACGGGCAATACGCAGGAGGTCTATGTGATTTACGTCGCGCCGAGGGACGCCCTACGACCGAATTCGGACGCCACGTCGAGATGGGAGCGGGAGACGCGCTTCCTGGGACGCGATTTCGGCGATCAAAAAGAGAAGCAGGCCCTCATCAAAAGCTGGCTCGATCTCTGCATCCACGACCACAGCGACGAGTGTCGTGACACGAATGACCATCGAAATGAGTTCCGGAACCTCATCGAAGAGACCTACTTTGGCGTCATTGACGTGGCCGACATGCAGCTCAAGTCCCTGCCCATCGACAACAATGGAAAACCAGAGCCTTATGTTGCTCTAAGCTACGTATGGGGACGGAAACCGCAGGATGATCCGCCTTATGTTACGACACGGGCGAACATCATGACGCATATCCTACATGGTGGTCTCGAGACAGCGTGGGAGAAACTGCCGCGGACGATCCAGGACAGCATCCTCTTGGTAAGCCGACTTGGCTTTCGTTACTTGTGGATCGACTCGCTGTGCATTGTTCAGGACAGCAACAGCTCGTGGCAGCTCAACGCACAAGCCATGCATCTAGTCTATGGTCACGCCCTGTTCACGATTTGCGCCGCCGATGGACACGATTGCTCGTCAGGTCTACGCGCCGCGCAGCCAATCTTGCGAGCCGTGGGTACAGTTCCCCAGGTATCATCAAGAAATGTTGATGATCCACGGCCAATATGCGCAGATGTTGGCGACCGCCTGCGCCTCATGGTAACGCGATCACTCGAGGCCATGGTCAGCGACTCGGAATGGGACACGCGCGCGTGGACGTTCCAGGAGCGCATCCTTTCTCGCCGCTGCCTAATCTTCGCCGAGGGGCGTGTCTTCTTCCAGTGCCGCACCACATGCATGTCCCAGGACATTTACTCGGACGGGAATAGCAAGGGCTGGTCGCTGGACCAAGCTAACTCACCGCTCCGGACGCTTCGCGAGTCGCGGCAGCGCCCGCTTTGGTTATATTTGATGTACATTGGCATGTACACCGGACGCCGGCTGACGAAGCCACGAGATGTACTGGCCGCCTTTAGAGGCGTAGAATGGCTTCTGGAGGAGCACATGGAAGCTCCGTTCCTGTTCGGCCTGCCAACTTCCCACTTCGACCTGGCCCTCCTCTGGAGCCCTCTGGAGCGGGTCCGACGAAGGCAGCCCCGAGCGCCGTCGGGATCAGGCACGTCATGCGTTCAAGACGCGCTGGGGAACTGCATCTGTAAGGTCGAGCAGGAGTCCTTTGGAAGCGCTACCTTTCCATCGTGGTCCTGGTCAGGCTGGATGGGCGACAGGATCGGATATCAGTCGAGCATGCTTGAAGGATGCCTGGTCGATGTGCGAGACTGGCTCACGCATCATACCTGGATCCAGTGGCATATTCGCGACGAGACGGGACACCTACGGCCGCTATGGGATATGAGATGTCACAAGCTCACGGAACGTGAACGCACAGTTGACCACGGCGTCAATGCAAAGGAGCAGGAGCGATGGATGGGCTACCCAGGCATAGGCAATGGCCATCCGGCTATTCGACGCAGTCGTTCCCCCGTGCTACCTCCACCACCTCCGGGTCGTCCGCGGAGTCCGAGTCCAGTGCGATTGCCGAGGCGTCGCGTTGTTCGACCTCGGGATGGAAGTCCATTCCATATCGACCGACGACCGTCGCCTCCCGGACTTGGTGAGTTGCAAGACGACTATCGCTATGTGCCCTTACCCCGACTTACAAAGCCAGAGGTTCCAACAAGTGGAGGCCTAGTAGGGCTTGGAGGCCTATTGAGCAGAGTCCTGGAAGTCCTCGGGATCTTCCAGCTCTGGTGGTGGTTGTGGAAGGGGGGAAACGAACGCGATTCTCGCCACCACCCTCGTGCGAGTCGTGGCCGCTCTTCTGCTCGCGGTCACTCCAGCAGTCGCTCTCTCAGTCGTTCTCACAGGCACGTTCGCAGTCTCTCTAATAGTCGCTCTCGCGATCGCCGTCGCATTGACTCTCAAAGTCGCTCTCGAAGCCGCTCTCGCATTTTTCGGCGCAGACGCATAATCTACCGTACTCGCGTGCCTTCACCGGATAGTTTGTCTCCCCTGCCCTCGAATACAGAAAAGGGTAGTTCTGTTAACACTCAACACAGACAACAGCCGGGACAGAGCCTCCCCCGACTCCATGAGAGTGACCCGCCGTCGTAGAATCAACACGACTTTCGAGAGCGTGGATAACTCGGCATACCTGCAGGCGCCGCGCCGGTCAGCGCCAGAATTAGAGGACGCTGATTACAGGCGCAGTATCGTGTTGATCAACCGCCCCAACGACAAACATGGCGCACCTGACAAATATGGCCGCCCCGTTCGAGCAGACGTCTCTGCGATGCATGACGAGAATAAGCCCATGTTTCAGGCGATTCTCCCAGATAACCCGTTCAGAGTCATACGCGACAAGGCTCGTGACTCATCCACTGAGCGTGGCACAAGCCCCAATAGAATAGACAGCAAGTCTCGAAACGCATACATGCCCATCCTCCAGTTCAAAACCTGGCGTACCGAACTTCACGTCGCCCTCCGCGCCCCCAACACCGAGAGCACCGTCAAACCAACAAACACGGGTCTATGCCAGTGCGACATCCTCGACAAGACGGGCGATTGGTGCGGCGCCATTGTCCTCGACGAGGAGTGGATTCGCCCTCGCCAGGGCAACATATTCCAGTTCGTGGCGATATCAGACGCGAAGCGCTTCACGCTGGAAGAGTGCCCGGTGTGGACGTACTATATCCCCAAGGAGCGGGACGAGTCGGAGTGGGATTTGTACTTTGTGCTGCTGCTGCGAAGGGATATGGAGAGGGGTTTGTGGGAGCGCGTTGGGCTTGGGAAGGCCTTTCAGGCGGCTTTTCGGGACCGGTCTTGGGCTGAGATTAAGCTGGGGTAGCCATGTGTCGCAGAATAGCACAGTTACGATAGGAGTGAAATGCCTAAACAGTCACAATCGAGCAGCCGATATAGGGGTCGAGAGATTGAAAGAAAGAGCCTTAATCCCTCCGGACATACTGTCGCGAGAGGGGGGTTTTGGTCCCCAGCCTAACCGAGGTTTAGCCGGGGTGTCGGTTAGGGTGCATCACAAAGAGCTTCCTCTTTGTGTAACACTAGGCTTATCGGTCCAGTCGATGGCCATTCAAACGACCACACGCGCTTCTTCTTTTGCTTGGGAGTGTGCCACTTCTGGGACGACAGATTCGAGCGCTCCCTAGAGACGTTCCAGAGCACTTACAAGATACGTGTAGCAATATTTGGCAATTTTAGTCGACAAGCCAGCCAGAGTGCCTTTGCGATCGCCATGGTACTTTACCATATGGGTAGATTTGACGAAGCCAGGTGTGCTGTTCCGAAGCCTTATGTTAGTTGAGTAATAACGCGTTAATTGTAGGATATGGTAATGAACTGTATCAAACTGTCGGACACACGGAAAGTTGAGTTGTGGTCCGAGTTGGTACGTCAAAGGGGTCAGGATAGAGAGATAATTTGGGTGCCAATGTGAGGCAGTTCAATTGATCAAAGATGATCCCTTCAACAGGATGATGATTCTTGTTCTTGTTCTTCTTGTTCTTCGGACCGGTCTTCTTGGCCCTTCCCGGCCCTTCCCCTCTTTTGAGGCCGCGTCACGTGACGCAGCCAGCTCCGTCTGACACAAACAACAGTCCAACAACACGTGGTCCGATGAATGTTATGTAAGCGCTGAGAAACTTCACTCCATGATACTATGCGCGCTCGGTGACGTCAATGGGGCTGACCGACTGCGAGCTAGAACGAAGGCACGATTAGCACGTCTACTGCCGAAGTCTTGGCCAGATATAAAGAGAGCCGAGCTATCTACGAGCCGGGGTAGCGTGGACAGTTTTGTGTTGTGTGATTTAATCGTCCCGAACACAGATAGTCGGTTGGCGAGCTACAAAAAGCTATTGGTGTTCAGTAATGATTGGATGTATATACATCTTTATTAATCTTAGAGGTATCTATTTCCACTCTCCTCCTCCTAGCTTCCTTCCTGTCCGTCCCTTTCTTCTCCTGCTTGTCTCGCCGATATTGTTAGCTTGGTTAACAGCGTCAGGACGCGCACTTAGTCCCATGACCACTCTCCTCGCTCAGGCGACATTCTCCCCGTAAAACGCGCTGCAAATAGTAAAGCTGATCCATAATGCCTCTGCTTTAACACGAAATATTATAGCTCCACAGCAAAACGCTCTCTAAGCCACCCTCCGTAGCGATAAAAGAAGAGTGGCACTGGAAGAAAAGCCACGCCGATAAAACCTAGGACGCTATTCCCCCACCCAAGTCCTAGGTCTGCATACAGAGACGGCGCTGCCAATGGAATGAAGGCTGCACAAAGGCATCGGAGAATCGTGTTCGCGGCCAAGGCAGAGGCGGCAGCCTCAGGGCCAAAAGCATCCACCATGTAGAGCTGAGATGGCATTAAGACCCAGAGACAACCGAATCCAAAGAATGAGGTGCCAATGATGGGCACGATCCAATGGGTCTGCCTCTCGGCTGCCCAGCCATACCAGAAGATGCCGACAGGCACGGCGGGCATTACCCACATCATGGGCTTCAGGCGTCCCTCGGGTTTGGGCGAATCTCCAAGTGCCTTTTGCAGCTTGTCGCTCACGGCGGCAAAGGCTCCGAGAGAGACGGCCATTCCGATTCCAACGCCGAGATAGGATAACCCAGAAATGCCGGTGGAGAAGTGGTATTGTTCCTCAAAAACCGTGGGAAACGAGGTGAATAGAATAAAGAGGAGGCCGAAAACGAAGGCGCACAGGAGGGAAAGGAGGAGCACAATTGGCGACAGGACGAGAAGCTTTGTTGGTCGAGCAATAGCGTTGACAAATAGCAGCCGGGAGGTCAGGTTTCGTTCCATCTTCGAAACCAGCGCAGCATTGTCAGTTTCTTTCCGGAGGCGAGCAGCTTTCCATCTCAGCAGCACAGCGGCATTGGTTTCGCGGAGGAAGAATATTGACATGGTAAACGTTATTCCTGCCTGGGTCGAACCATCAGTGACTTGAGAATAGTAGCGGGTGTGCTCTACTCACAAGGATTGTGATGATCCAAAAAGTCCATCGCCAGCCAATTGATTCAGACACAAAGCCACCAACGATTGGGCCCAAGACCTTCAAGGATCGTCAGTGTCATGACGGTTTGTGCGGGGTGTTGCCACCTACTGGTCCCAGAAGTGGTCCGACGAAGAACAGAGACATTGCCCTCCCACGCTGAGCTGGCGGGACGACGTCGGCGACGGTTCCTCCGCCAACTGTCAATGGGCCCGAAGAAGCACATCCGGCAAGGAATCGAAAAACGAGAAACATGCCGGTGTGTTTGGCCAACGCACATCCGATGATGAAGCCAATGTACATGACATTGCAGACGTGGTAGATCACAAGCCGTCCATACAGTTCGGATAGCGGTGCAATGACCATTGGCCCAATGGCGAAGCCGCAAAGGTAAATGGACACGGTGAGACTGGTAAGGGTGGAACTCGTGATATGGAATTCCTTGGCAAGCGCAGCAGCTCCAGGGGCAAACATTGTCGCGGCGAGGTTGCTGTAAGTGTATCAGTCAGTACGGGATTTGTTTCGCCAAAGGAGCGCAGGAACTGCCTTACGCGGTGAGCAAGAAAAGACTGCCGAGGACGACTTGGATCATGCGTTTCCGTGTTGGCCAGTTCCGGGGATTTTGGGGATCGTCTGGCCCATCCCAGTCGACGACATTGTTCTTCGTCTCTCGTTCAAGTGCTGTTTGGTCAGGCTCGCTGGATTGTTGGTCGCGGTAGCCGTCTTCCGATATGACCGGCTTCTCATGGGAAGATTCCAAGTCGGTCGCCATGATATGCTGTCGAGGGCGATATGACTCTGGCGTATGAGGGCGTTTTCGCTCACTGGTGCCAGGCTCTGCCTGCTATATATTTGAAGGTCATACAACGCCCGGATGGAGAAGATGGCGTAGAGAAGTCATAGCTATAGATTTTTGGGCAAGGGGTAATTGCGCCAGCTACTAAATCCGGGGGCCAAACTGGATATTTGCTTGATAGAAGGGGAGCTTGGAGGGCGAGCAGACGCGGAGGGTCGGAGGGTCGGAGGAGAATGGAAGGCATCGTGAGCGGCGCACGGACCAAGCGGCGGCCAAACGTACTTCCAGGACGCGGAGGGTCGGAGGATCGGAGGATCGGACGGTCGGACTATCGTTGCTATCTCCATCGCCTCTCGGTTTGCGCCGCCAGACATCTTCTTCCTCATCTTGAAGTGGCTGTGGAACTGTTGGAGAGCGGACCAGGGGACTCCTCCACTTAGGGTATACACAGATTGCCCGCGAGCGCCTCAATCCAGTCACACCATGGCCGACCATGCTCAACGTCCGCGTCCGCCGCCAAATCGACGCAGAGACAAAGTCCAGCTTTCCTGCGACCCTTGCAAACACCGAAAGTACGTGCTCAATAGCCATCACACAGTCGTGCACGCCTAACCTTGCCAGGCTGAGATGCGACCGACAACACCCATGCGGAGCTTGTTCAAGGCGTGGCCTCACAAACTCCTGCAACTATGCGACGACATCTTCTTCTACGCCCGATGCTCAGCTGCCCGTTGCTCCGCCGCAGTCCACCAGCCTCCTTGGCAGAATCTCTGAATTAGAGAGTCTCGTCGTGACGCTCATGGAAGGCCAACCGCTCCCAAGTCCGGCCGCACCGACATCGCCGAGACCAAGCTCGTTCCCTGAGGTCCAAAGATCAAAGACATCCCACGATGAAGCTGGATCCCCGGCAGACCCTGGTACCCTAAAGTTACGCGGGTCTGGAGCCAGCTATGTCCAGAGCGCCCATTGGGAGGCCATTCTTACCAAAATTAGAGGATTGAAGGAGGACTTGGTCACTGATAGCAAGGCGCCGCACGGTTCACACTTGTTTTATGGCCCGAACCGTCATGCAACTCGAGATGAAATACTGGCTGCTGTTCCTTCTCGCCCAGTTGTAGACCGCCTCATCGCCCTTCACTTCGATTCCTACATTATCACTCCGTGTCAGTACACCCAAGCTTTCCTTCCGCTCTCAGAGGAATTGACTGTGTGCTATAGATCTCATTCATGGCAAGAAGTTTCTCCGAGAGGTGGGTTCTTTCTAACCTGGCCTATTAACAGCAGTCTGACATTTGATCAGTACGAGACCTTCTGGAAAGATCCGTCTGCAACTTCTATCGCTTGGATCGGCCTCATGTTCTCCATGTTATATGTTGCCGCGCAGTTGCAAGCCTTCACCATTGAATTCACCGACGCACGAGCCGAATCGCTCAAGGCGGAATATCTTGTCATGAAGGACGCCTTTCGGGAGAGGGCCGTTCAGTGTCTTATTCTGGCCAGGTATACGACGGGAGGACCATATATCCTGGAAACTCTCATAACGATCCTTACTGGAGAGTTCATACTCTTGAAAGAAGGCGTTACCGATGGCTGGCTTTTGATTGGTATGATACTTCAGCTTGCAATGCGTATGGGCTATCACCGGGACCCAGATCACTTTCCCGGAATATCTCCATTCGAGGGTGAGATGCGTAGACGCATCTGGACTACAATCCTTCAACTGGATCTCGTTCTCTCCTTGGAGATGGGCCTTCCTCGAAGTGCCACAGATACACACATCGATACTAAACAGCCCCGTAATCTGCGGGACTGTGATTTTGACGAGGACACGGCCGAGATGCCTCCGCCGAGGTCAGAAACTGAATGGACACCAGTGCTCCCTCTCATTGCAAAAGGGCGACTGATATCAACTCTCGGCTTGATTTGCGACGTCAACGCCGATATTAATCCCCCTTCCTACGACGAGGTCATCAAGGTCGACGCACTTCTTGAAGACGTGCACAATCGTGCTATTCCGCCCGTGCTGCGCTGGAAAACACTCCCACACTCCATCACGGATGGTCCAAGCCTTGTGATACAGCGGGTAAGTGTAGAAACGACCTACTACAAATCACGCATCCTTCTGTACCGTAGAGCTCTAATCAGCTGCCCGGCTCGACATTCTCAAGAGCGGAACAGGATTCATGGGAAGTCGGTACAAATTTGTTTAGATTCCGCACTCAAGATTCTATCGTTCCAACAGATGCTTCACGAAGAGTCTCAGCCATTTGGTCGTTTCTGTCAGCTCAGATGGAAGGTCACCCATATTTTCAACCAGGATGTTCTCCTCGCAACGAGTGTTCTCTGTCTCTACCTTCAAGATGTCGAGAAATTTGAAGTGCCTGAGACTTCAGGACAGACAACGTGGTTGCCTAGGGCTGAAGAGATTCGACAACGACTAACAATCTCGCACAAGATTTGGCTTCAAATGAGTACGGCATCCGCCGAAGCTGCAAAAGTAGCGAAAGCTTTGAGCATCGTCCTTGGAAGCAAAGAAGCGTCTACTGAGGGCGGTAGCGGGCCCGCTTCTTACGACTCTGTGACGGATTTTGACGCCGTGCCCCTGAATGGACCTGTCACCACGTTCAACAATCAATGTGAGAAACACACTCAGTCATGCCGATTGCAACTAACAAAAGACCCTCATCAGATTTTCCCTCTGGCTTCTACTCTTCTCTCTCTTTTTTTGATAATGTACTGGAAACTTGGGGGACATGAAAATATCATTGTTTTGCTGTCAATACGGTTGTTACAGATTGCATTCCACATGCGCGAGAGGAATGAGGGGTACGACGGGCTGTACATACTGAAGCAAGGTTGCTACTTGATCTTATTGCACTGGTGGCAAATCTCGGTCATGAGGACCTGTCTTAGCTTCATCTTATTATATACACCTGCCAGGGTCACTTGGATATAGCTGAGGCACTCCTCGGAAAGGTTTACAGCACCGCTCATTGCTACTGAGGCATTGAGACAGTTCCATCTATCGCTGATATTTATCACCAACCGCCAACGCGATGAGCATACATGGTGACACCTCCTCCGGCAGGCCCAGCAACCACGGTATGAACAATGCTCATAGGCTTATTGCCATTTCTCCCAATCCCCTTGAATTTCCACTCAAACCTGCCGACCAACTGTGCAACAAGGGACATCATCTCACCCCTGGCAAACCTCTCACCGATGCACTGCCTGGGCCCATAAGTAAAGGGCATGATGGCCCATGGGTCGTTCGTCCCTCCAAGGGGATCAACTTTGACTTCTCCATCGTTTCTGGTCAACCATCGTTCCGGGTCGAATTCAGCGGCTCGAGGCCCCCAGACGTGTCGAGATTCGTGGATGACTCCTGGAGCCACCGTGACTACCGTATCCTGAGGGATGGGAACAGGGCCAATCATTGTATTGGGCGCCGTCGTCTGTCGGTGGCAATAAACCACGGGCGAAAACAACCGAAGGACCTCGTTGCAGACGGCGGTAAGATAGGGAAGAGACTCGACAAGCCCGGCGTCGACCTCCGCATCTGTAGACGGTGAAGGGAGCCTTTCTCGGACCTCGTCCCGAAGACGGCTCTGCAACTCGGGGTGCTCAGATAGTGAGTAGAGGGCGAACGCGACGGCGGTTGCCGTGGTTTCTTGGCCCGCCACCATAAAGTCCATTGACTGATCAATCAAGTAGTCGTCTGAAAAGGTCTCTCCCGATTGCAGCAAGGTTGCGATAATGTCACCCTGTGCGTATTGCTTCGTAGTCGCCTCCTTTGCATCTCTTCGCCGCTCTTGGATCAATGGACGGATAAAATCTGCAATCACATCCCTCGCCGTCATGATCTCGTGTCTGGCTTTGACTGGTAGTCGCCGATAGATGAAATACGGGAGAAGAAACGCGTATCGGCGATAGATCAAATGGTGCTTCTTTGTTGCGAAGAGGTTCCTGAAGTGCTTGACTCTTGTCGACGCTGGGTTCTCGACAGCATCGATGGAAGCCCCGAATGAGGTCAGTGTGATTATGTCCAACGTGACGTGATGGAGTCTCTCTCCAATGTCAATGGTGCCAGTTCCAGCCTCGCGGAGCTCCTTCTCGATGACGTTGAGAAACTTGGCCCCTTCGGTCCAAAAGATCGGTGATAAACTCTTGATGTATTTGAATTTGAATGCTGGTTGAAGCAGCTTTCTATCAATCTGTGTCCAGGAATGAGCTCACTCGTCCATCAGTTGGGCGTGCAAGAACGTACCTTGTGTCTCCGAGGCGGTGCAACAAGGATACCGCGAGGTGCAAACTGACCCATGACCTCCAACGCCCACGGGAGCTTGATGTAATTGTATCCCTGGGTCTGCAAGACATCCTTGCAGCCTTGCGGCGTGGTAACAAGGACTCGCTCCGAATTGAGGAAGCCGTAGTAGCGGATCAAGCCGTCATTGGGTATCTCGTTGATCCATTTGACGAGGGTTCGGTAAGGCGCTTCTTCTAGCAAACGGCGATGAAGCGGAGGCTGCTTTGGGCTCGGGAGATGTCGGAGAGGGCTGAGGTAGAAAGGATACAAAACAATTTGATAGAACAGAAGCCACGAGGTACAAGCTATGGCAATGGCGATCCCGCACCAGAGATGGTTCGTTGATCCCAAACACCAAGCCCAGAGCACGGTCCCGACCACGAAGGTCCCCAGAGCTACTGAGAACATGGCTCACAATTGCGTCTGAGGTGACGGCCCAAGTGTTGGCTGAGGCGAATGCGGCGATGAAGAGCGCCGATGTAATACTGGCGGCACCATTAGGTCACGGGGAGATGGGGGAACACAAACAGGGCTCGCCATTATTATAGTGGCACTGTCTTGGTAAAATTTTCCATTCCCCCAACAACTCCAGCGCCAGCTCAACAATTGGCGGGTGGCGCCGTTGTTATCATTGCTAGCCATGCATGAAATGCTGCACCGGCGTTGCGCATGTAAGCACTAGTCGCGAAAGTAGGTGACGGGAGAAGTGTGATTTGTGAGATGGATGATTGATTGAAGGCATGACTGTCAAGGAAGACGCGATCTCGTCACCAGCCCCAAGTCATCTTGAGATTAACGTGGGAAGAATAATAGGTCCATCTTCCAACAATCCAATACCATTGGAAAGAAGGGCAACCCAGAAGGAATGCAGTTAGTTGAATGGCACAATTGTCGCATCATCATTGTTAGCAGGCCCCAACCCTCGATCAACTTTCCAGCCCGCCAATCACAAGCCCTCCATCCGTAAGCTGGGTCCCATTCCCAAGCACTGCCCACATGCTGAGTCATTCTTCTCATATGATATCAAACCGTTAGTTACATTCATTTGACCTCATCGCTTACTTTTGCTCTGTAGGCTCGCGTGCCGTTGCACATATCCGCCTTCCAGTCCGACGCGCCATGGACCCTCTCTCACTCATATCGGGTGTAACTGGCCTAGTTGTTGCCGCCGTGTCGACCACTCAGGCCCTCATCACGCTCATTCAAGATCTCAAGGACGCGCCCGCAGAAATCCGTCAGCTACAAGAAGAGCTCACCAGCCTCTCGTCGGTCCTTCAGTCGACAGAGCTGTTATGCAATACCTACGACTTTCGAGTGGAAGATGCAACACTTGTCGCGGCAGTCCGGAATTGCGTGCAGAGCAACTCCGACGCCATGGCGAGTCTGAAGGCGACTCTTGAGCCGTTTGCGCAACAAGGGAGCTGGAGGAGAGGCCCAGTGAGGGCCATGAGCTGGACACTGCGCAAAGGTGAAATCAGGTCACATCGCTCTCGGTTTCGGGACCAAGCAGCAAGTCTCACGTTGGCCGTGTCGGTGCTCAATGGGTATTCACTGAGTTGGCAATTGTTCAAGCAGGACAAGATACTGACAGCCACTTTAGGTATCTCACTGGCAAAGGCCACGATGAAATCCGAAACGACCTCGCCACGGGCTATGAAAAGCTTTCAGCTCAATTTCACAGCGCTGAAACGGGCAGAAGATTCAAAAAGAGATTGGAATCAGACCTCGAAAGCGTGACGGCAGGGGGTCGACGTGGCTCCGACTCGACCAGCACCATAGTTGGCTTCCAACTGAACCGCTTTCTGGAATCGAAAGAGACCCAACATATTGCAGAAGAGCCTGCTCAGATGTCCACATTGTAAGAAGTGAGAGGGTTAAACGTGAAAAGAGGAGGTGCTAACGGAAACACTCACAGGACAGGATCATCTGAAGAACCCTTGATCGTGCAGGCTGCTAGGACCTGCAATGGGCAGCTCATTGCCCAGCTTCTGGCTGAGGGCGCTTCACCCACGGCACGAGGCACTGGCGGTCGCACGGCGCTGCATCTCGCCGCTATCTACGACGACAAGGACATTGCTGCTTTATTGCTCGACCACGGCGCCGACACAAATGCAAAGGATGACTCTCTCCAGACTCCGTTCAATCTGGCAACCACTGGAGAGGTCATAAGTGTACGAGTCGCAGCAGTTCTTGTCGATAAAGGCTGTGCACTTGGGAGTATCCATACCACCATCGTAAGACGAATGGCCGAAGCAGGTGACGCCGAGGACTTCCGACCGCTCATCGCTCCTCTTGCTAAGAGACGTCTTCTTTTGCTTCATGAAGCCATAACCATGAAGAATGATGCGATTCTTGAAATCCTGATAGAGGAGGGGGTTGGCATTGAGCAAAGAGATAAATGGGGTATGCATAACCCGACTGCAATGACAAAATTCGTATTGCCTGACATTAGAATGACCCTACCTCACGAACATCTACTGACTGATGGTAGACATCCCTCCTCTATTCCACGCCATGATCCACCGTCACAAATCTGCCATGCATATTCTTCTCCGTCATGGCGCCAATATCAACGTCTACATGCGACCCAGCGGCTTTGGCAACGCTGCAAATCAAGAGGAATACTACTCACGACTACCAAAGTCATGTCCAGGTGGAGAGACGCCCTTGTCCCTATCACCTCATAAGGCTTGGGGCATCGACTATACGCGAGAGCTGCTTCAAGCCGGAGCGGACCCAAACTTCATATTCCCGGACGAGGACCAGGCCGGCGACGTGGTATCTGTTTCCGACTTCAAGGGCTCAGGCCTGCTGCAGAGGATTTGCGCCCCTCAGTTCTTCGACTACGCCAAGCTCATCGTTGAGGCTGGAGCAGACGTTAACCGGCAAACTACATCGCACGGGGTCAGCGCCCTATATTGGTCCATCCTTTGCCGTAACATGAAGCTGCTTCGCTTGCTGTTGGAATACCATGTAGACGTCAATCTTACTACAAGTCCCTCTCGGGGAAGTCTGAGCGGGCTACACGCGGCTGTGGAAGTCAACCGGGTCAATATGGCGCGCATATTGATTGAACATGGGGCGAATAGGGCAGCAAAGAATTCCCGGGGGGAAACACCGCTGGAAATGGCACACAGAAAGGGGTTGAATGAAATGGTAGCGTTGTTGGAACAAGCACCATAAAGTTGAGAGTTGACAAGATGGGGAAACAAGACCGGGCGACCGAGGACAGTTCGATACTGTCGTCGTGGAGTTTGGAATAAAGCGGATGGGGGCGCTATGTCAGTTATTGCTGCACCTAGTGAGTTGAGCCTGTCGGAGGTTCCGTGCAGGACGACAGGGAGGAGAGCACCAGCAAGAGACCACCTATTTTAAAAAGAGGCCCGGCTGTGAAGAAAGGCGTCTTGGGTGTTGCGATCATTATGGGTTGGTTTGGCACACTAATGGATCATAGACGGAAGATAAAATCTGGAACTGAGTTTGTTCCGAAATACCCCTATAAAGTCCCGTGGCTCCGGTGGGCTCGTCCTTGCAAGGTATATACCAGGGCTACAACTGTGTAGGTAGTATGATGCATATGAAAAAGGCTATGTAACTTGAGTAGTCCCCAAATCGAGAAATCAATTTTAGCCTCGCAAGATTTCATTCCGTTCCCTCATTTACCACCGCCCTTTAATAATATCGGCGGCCTAAATACCAGGTCAGCAAGCAGTTAGAGCCCGAGTTTGGGACAACCTACCCTCTCAGCAATAGCATAGACAGTAGTCATAGTGTGTGAAGCAGGCAACAAAGGAATCACACTTGCGTCGACTATTCGGAGCCCCTGCACTCAATACACCTTAAGCTGTCTGTCGACAACTCCACCCTCCTCTCATTTACCCAGCTTACAGGAACCAACAGGATGAAAGAGAGTTGAGGCGCTGGATCGAATAAATTGCTCAAGGGCTGCGTCGCTGGTTACATAGGCGCCAGGGACAATTTCGACGGGCTGCAGAGGAGCAATCGCCGGTGTATTGGCAAGTGTTCGGGCAAATCTGACACCTTGAACAAGGGCTCCCACGTCCAAGGGATTTCGGAGGAAGCCTGCATCGGCATGGGAGAATCGAAAATACTCGCCGACGAGGCTTGTACGCTACCTCGTGAATAGGGGTGTTGCAAGCCCAGAATCATGGTCCCGTCGCCCCAGATGATCTCAAGGGACGCGGAGCTGTTAGATAGCAGATGGTCGTTAAGCACGGCATGCTGAGCGCGGTATCCTTTTATAACCTCGGAAGGAGTACTGGTAGGCAAAAATTTGGTGCCATCCTGCTCGGCAGCTTGAGCATGAGTGCTGGAACTGGCCTTGGAGTGAACTGAGGGCGGCAAGAAGGCCAAGAAGTCGCCGGTAGGCGTGGAATAAGGACCTGTCTTGTCGTTGTCATACTGCTTCCGAGCTTCAGCTGCAAATGTAGCGTTGTTGGTCAAATTGCTGCTCGTCAACGGTACCGTGACTGGAAAATAGATCAGAAACTCGAGTTGACAGTGGTGTGAAAACAAACTACATGCTGGAATTGGCCACAGGGAGCAATACGTGGTCCTGGGGGTTCTGGCAACAGCTGGGAGATCCACGACCGTCTTGGCATGGATGCGCTTAAGCGTGGCCGAGTTGCCAATGCCCGATATCTGCAAGATCTGAGGGGTATGGATCGCGCCAGCAGCTAGGATGGCCTCCTTTTTGACACGGACTGTCTCCCGAGCAGCAAGCTCAGATGTGGCAAACTAAAATCTCAGTTGGCAACCTATCACTGTAACGGATCCATGTTGGCATATCTGACCTCTACTACAGTCACCTTGACAGCGCCCGACGTCGTCTTGGTAATGAGACGCGTTACCTGATTCTTGGTAATAAGGTGGAGGTTCTGTCGCTTCACAGCGGTATTGTAATATGCTTCTCGAGCAGAAGAGCGAGGGCGGCCGCGGGATCTTGGTTATGGGGGCAAAAGTATCCGCCGAGGGCATCTCCGCTCGCCTGGTCATTGGAAAAATGGATGTTCAGTTCTTTGATGGCACTGATCATGTTCTCTAAAGAAAAGTTCCTATGCTAGATGCTGGAATCGACAAATCTGTAGTGATCTCATGCTCTTACTCGTTGTTGGCCAGAAAAATGGTGCGTGAGTGGAATGCACGTATCCAGAAGTGCCATGAAACGCGGCATCGTACGTGACATTATACTCGGAGACGATAATATCGCTCGAGGGAGTGAACTTCTCATTCTATACAAGGCACGCTCGTTAGTATTAGTTCCAGGACTGATCACTTGACGGAAAGGATAGTGTACAGACTTTTTTGAAATATGGCAAGAGGGTCTCCCACTTCCATCCCGTGTCCCAAGCGTTTCCCAACGATCGTAGTCTGACTTGGACCCTCGGTCAAAGACCATGCCGTTGAGTTTCGTGGAGCCTCCGACAACTTTACCCTGTGGAATAGACACGTATCGACCGCCGAGAGACTCGCTTGCACTGTAAGTTAGATTCCAGTCGTATTTGGTTCCGACCGCACCACCAGCAAGTCCAAGGATAGTGACAAAGTCCTCATTTCCATCGCTGGATAAATGTGAGTTAGGTGAGCTATGCATTGATTATCTTAAACTTACAAGTCTCCAGCTTCGATAACTAGAACATCGACGCCTCCATGTGTTATTAGCGGTCAATTCGTTGGTCTCTCCAATCTTCGGGTTTCGTACTGGGGTTCTCACACAATCGATTCGCAACAGTAAGTCCAGAGGCACCACCGCCCACAACGACGTAGTCATACGCGTCGAGAAGCTCTGATCTACTTGCTTTGTGCTGTCCAAGGAAGTAAGGCGATGCAAATGTTTCTGGTAGCAAGAATGCCGCAATGACGGCCAGCTTGGAAAAGGTCATCGTAGAGATGTTATCCAAGGGGTAATAACGAGCGAATGGTGAGAATTATTGCGGTCGTTAACCAGCCGGAGCAGAGAGAGCATATATACCTGAATTCTTGCATTGCTTAGCCATGTCAATGTTGCGCTTCATTATGCACTCCTTGCAGTAGTCTCGGTTAGACACCGTGAGCACAATGCCGTTAAGATGAGCCGACACCGAAAGTTTCGGCTCCACTAAGTACAATTGCGAGGGGAAACATTCATGGGCGCAGGAAAGACTAAATGATGGATAGTGTCACATTAAGCACAGAGAAAAGGGGCACTAAGCGCAATATTAGCCTACAGCCTTAAGGGCGCTTGGTAATCATCATGTAGCTTGCATAGCAGGATCGTTGGGATATAAGGTTAGTTATCGTCACTTCTGAGTTACTGGTTCCTGTTTTGGGGCTGGTAAGCTGAGTTGTCAGGGGTGTGCCTTGATCCGACGGGCGTTTGAGAGTACGAGCACAGCCTCATGAAAGCACTTAGCCAAAGGGTAAAATATTTGCCTCGGCAATAGTCTTGGTGGTACGTTGGTACCCAGGCTGGGTCGACCTAGTCACCCGCAGCGTCAAAGTAGATGTGAGTATTGCAAGTCGACTGACACATAGACAGCATGCCGAATGCTCGAGGGTCGTAGCCACTACCTTGTATCAAGCTTTAATCCCGTTATTATTCCAACATGCACGTTACGAGATGCTAACGCAACCGAAGTTTTCAGTGGCTGCTCAAGTGTTTCTCGTTTGGCAGTGATAGCCTCAGTCTACTATACTGAGCTGCTGCAATTGTGACACTACATATAGGCTAGCATTTCTATTCAGGTGAATCTATGGTAATTCTGCACCATGGTCTAGCAACATTGTCTCAATAACTTAGCGATGCAGTTGCGTTCTTCCAAATCTTGGGTGGATTCTTCCAAATCCTGGGTGGAGTCTTCAATTGAGTAGCTTGTCCCTTCAAAATCCGGTCCTAAAGCTGTCTTAAAGCGGAAGAAGTCCTACTAGATCCATTCATATATATGCATAAGCGAGTCTGTCGCGCGGGCCAGACTAGATTCTCGGGGACTTGGCTCCTTGCGGGTGTCCAAGTGCGATGCCATTCGCGAAAACCCCGAACAGGCGATAGATAAATCCACTGTGAAAAACCGGGTGTCAATAATTCATCGCTCATCTGGCTCCAATGCAAGGTGACATCGCGATAGGGCTGTCGCATGATAGACTTGGCAATAGGCATCGTCGGAGATCCCACTCGGCCTAGCAATGAAGAGGCTATTATCCCCATCGAGAGTGTATGACTATACATATTGCATTTCGCTGTCAGGAGGTCCCTTTCGTCTGCATATTGGTGCCTTCCAATATTTTGGCCTGCAGCCCCCGCTTCAAAGCCGTCACCGAAGGAGTTCGAGTCCGTCTCGGCGGATATCAAGACTGTCAGAGGACTGCCCAAACCGTGGTCCGGTTGACGGAGCACGCCGATGGCGGTCCGCTCAATCTTCCGGACAGCTGGGAATCGCGATATCTATCATCGTAGAGTGCCATCAGCGACGTCCCATAGCCCCTCGATCGCATGCTCGCCGACAGTGCGGGGCTTATTGTCGATGGGCCGCGGTAAGGTCGTACAGGAATGTCCAAGTATTGATGCTAAGCTGTGCCACCAGCTTCGGAGCTCCTTTCACGGCCATCTTCCACGGCACTGAGCACTGCAAGGTCTCCCAAATCACAGGAGTGGCCGAGGAACAATAGAGATGACCTCGAGTGTACGAAACCTAAGCTAGATGCACCATTAATCGGCTCTAGATGACAGATCCAAATTATGACGACCGACGGGAGTTGCGCAACTGCACAGCGACCGACTGGGCGAGTTATTCGCATAGGGTACGTGAGTGCAAAAGCTTGGACAAGCCTTTTTGGTTGCAAGAAATTGCCGATCAACGCTTTCCTCTCCGGTTTGTTTAATGCGCCATCCGAGAGCTCGACCCCGGATGTTGTCACTTTGGTACCTAGTTAATGACAAATGTGTAGATTGTATTTCGGTCGATAGACCTCACCCTCCCTGGAGCCGATCGATCCTACCCATGCACAAGGCTCGGACGCCTGTCGCTGACTCACTGAGGATCTTTATCTAAGTTGCTCTTAAAATTAAAAATTAAAAATCATTATCTTACGGATTTCTGTCGCTTAGCCACTGGTAAGCTGCTACAGATATCTTCATCTTCTTCTCTCTTTCGTTTCCGACCTGGAATTGCTTCTGCGCGGTCTCGCAATTCGTTCTCAAGTAGAGTAACTGGCCCATCATAGCAGCTCTGGGGTGTGACACTCTCTGAAGGAGTCTCGAGTTCCTCGGATTCACTACTACTATCCGTCTCCAAGGCAGCCCAGGCTTCCTGACGCAATTTCTCCTTCAGCCCAGAGGGTGTGTGTCCTGGTCGAGTGTCCTCGGCAGTCTCTCGTCCATACATCCTGCATCGTAGAGCCTGTCCAAAAACGGCCACTTCCAAAGCTCGGTGTAGCTTTTTGACGAATGTCGCGTCGGCTGGTTGGGAACGAGTCGGCGTGGGCGGAGCAGCGATGAGGTGGGAGCCAGCGGTTTCAACGACATCGGGAAGTACCTAAAACGTTCGTTAGTATAAATTGTGCCGACGAGACAAAGAATAACCCACGTCATTGATACGCTCGTACAGCGTCGCTTCGAGCTGTCGCCATGGCGCAGGATGTCGGGGACTCCGTTGTTCAGGTGGTCGGGTGTCGGATGATTGAGGTGTTGCTGACATTTCGCGTCGCGCTGGTGGGTATATGTCATCCGAACATGGCGACCAATTTTTTCGGTGTATTTGGTCGACGATGGCCAATGTTGTCGTGCTGTGTTGATTGTTTCATTGTGAGATTTGGATGGTCAGTCGCGTTGCGATCCCAGTGATCACGACGTCCGGGGCGGAAGTTTTATGACCCGAGTCGGAACAACCTTCGGCCGCCTTTGAGCACTGGCCGGACTCCCGTCCACCACGGCAACCAGACCTGTTTCACCATGGCTTCAAGTCCAGCGAGCAGTCAGGCCACAAACGAAGACCCGGCCGGGCCTTTATCATCCGCCTCTTGTGCCACAATCACATTGACACCTCAAAATGCGGAAGCAAGACTCGCCTTCTCTGAGCTTGTTGACTGGCTAATTGAGACGTCTCAAGGTGATGACGCCGGAGCCGAAGAGCGAACCCAGGCTAGTGTCCACGTCTCGACCTCATCCAAACATGCTCGGGATGAGGAGGTCGGCAGACTGATGCAGCACATGCAGACCGGTCGCCTCTCCTCCTCATCTCCAAGATCGCCTGAGCAGGAACAGATGTGTGCAGCAGACCCAGGCACCTACATTCACACCGGCTGTTACTTCATCGATCTATCGCACCCACCCACCAACGAATTCCGCGGATGGACAGCTGGGCGTCGAATTCAAAATGCAAGGTCTCGCAACGACTTTATCCTCGGTCTCCATAACTCAGCCTTGCACGGCATTCGTCAGCATCACGTTGCGTTCCAAGTTCATGAGACAGGTCGGATTCTCGTGCGTAAGATCTCCGACCGCGGAGTTCTTGAAATCGACGGCGATGCGCTGGACTCAAGGGAAGTCCGTCTGCTTAACAAGCACATCTCCTCCGTTCGTATTGGACAGTTAAAGTACGAGGTGGCGTACACAAGGTACAGCGCGACAAAGGAACACGGCAAGGACATGAGTGAATACGTACGGAAATTCTACGGACACCAAAGTCCTGTTGATCTATCAATGACTCCTACACCAGCACCGGGAAACACTATCCAAGTTGGTCAATGGACGCTCAGTGGTGCCGGGACTATCGGTGTCGGCGGTTCAGGACGTGTCAGCGTCGGCATCAATAGCACCGGAGAAGTTGTGGCTTTGAAGAGAATGAGTGTCACGAGCAACGCAGTCACCCTGTATAGACGACAAAGAACCCTTCAAGTGCTGACGGAACTGGCAAATCAGGCGAGGGAAGATAGGATCGTGCGTCTTCTGGAAGTTATCACGGATGATCCAAACGCCTCCAACCGATCTGCTGACGTGTGGTTTGCCTTGACGCCGTTTACCCGACAGACCTTGGCCCAGTATAAAGGTCCCTTTGCGTCAGTCGTTGCCCTCCAATGCTATAATGTGGCTAATCGTTCCGTCTAGCCCTGATCTAGTCCACACCATGACACTGTCTCTCCTAGAGGCACTCGAGTTCCTGCATTCTCACAAGTGGATCCATGGCGACGTTAAACCCAACAACGTTGGCGTGCGAGAATGGAATGGTAACCATGCGTCAATCGTCCTGCTAGATACAGAAGACGCCATCTACGTGCCAGGGGGTTATGCTCGATCTACTCCTGGAACCAACGGTACGGTTGGCTGGCTATCCCCGGAGCGTGAGCTGGACCAGTTCAATGCGACGACGGACGTCTGGGGAGTCGGTATCACAGCTTTATGGATGCTTCTGGGAAGACATCCGTGGCAATTTGGTCATAATCCCTGGCGAGATGGGGAAATGTATGAAAGGAATCGCCCTTTCTTTCATATGGAGTACGAAAAGGTGACACAGCGCCTGAGGAATGGCAATAGCAGGGGCAAGTGAAAGCTTTCGCCACTAGACGTGAACGATGGGACTAATTTGCGGTCAGTCCTCGCAACAGAGGTTCTGCGTATGGTTCGACACGCGTATGCCCGGACCGATGAACAGAGGAAATCACGACCTACTTGCCGAGAGGTTATTCAAATGCTGCGCGGCGATCAAGCAGACAAGGAACTGGACGGCCCGTTGCAGAAGCGAAGTCGTATTGATCCTTAGCATGAGGCGGGTCAATCACTGTGGGATGCTTACACAAAGTACCTACCTACTCAGATGAGCACGAGCTACTATCTATCACAAGTGCCCGAGTCCACTTACACCAAGGGCATTCATTCCATTAACACAGTTCATCTCTGACTACAAACACCTCGATCTGATGATGGAGCTCACCATCGGATGTCAAGACGAGCTTTTGACTCCTACTATGACCCTAGAGTACATGCGGTAACATCCAGCTTCACCAACATCCTCCCCCTCTTCATTCAAGCACAATTGTTCGTCGTTCCAATGGCCTCAGTTGGTCATATACCTGGAATCCCATCTCCACAATAGCAATGCCGACCTTCTCTCAATACCTCATCTTTTGTTCTTCCAATATTATTAGGTATGAGTCTCCCGTGACCACGCCCGACCACTCCTCCTCCAGCAGTCTACCACAGTCCTCGCCTCCTCTGAAAACTTGGGCAGCTGTGGGCTCGAAATTTGCCCTCATGACGTCGTCGTCGATGTATACGACAGCATAGCAGAGGCTGCTTCGGCGGTTGCATCGTTGCTTCTGTGGTCGAATTCGCGGGACCAACTTAAGTAGAGGCTTGCACCTGAAGAACGTGGCACTGTCGGAACCTATTTGTTTCTCCTTACGGCTTGGCCTGGTGTACTCCATCCAGCTGAGAAGCCTACCTGCTTCGACAATGGGAATGTCCACTCCAGATCCCAGTGCCGAATCCGATGCCGTAATTAATGTCAGTGTCGTCGTGTGTTAGTACTGTACGGTTCTCGGCGCAAGTCGCCATCCAGCCTTTGACCAAGTCGGCGTCGAAGCCCCTGTCTGCTACCCGTCTGACGGTCAGAGAGCGCCCCTTATATAGACCGTTTAAATCAACCCGCCCTATGACCCCTGATCGTAAGATATTTTCGCTAGGGAGCGAAAACCGGGAGAGAAACCGGGAAAAGTCTCGATCACTCGTGGCGACGACGGCCAGGAGGGTGGTGTCGATTATTCTGGTGGCCAACGCTTGGTGGCAGATGTCGGCAGAAGCCGTCTCATCTGGATCTTGATGGCGATGGTGACTCTCAGCTTCCTACGGGATGGGTAACGGGACTTGGATCCAGATTCACCGACCTCATGTTCAATTGCGGTGTCTAGGGTCATCAGGAAAGAGCGCGGCGTCAATGAACAAGTGCGGGCTAGCTCGACGCGGGGTAGCACAGGTTCCTCTAGTTGCTGTGTAGGAATTTCCACCTCTCATAATAGACTAAATTATACTTGCTAATACTACCTACTATATTCAGGTTTCGGAACGGCAATGGCCGAAGTAACCTCTCGATATAGTGGTCATATACTCCGCACTTGCGCGTTGCGCACGAATCGGGCCTCTCGAAAGAAAGGCGCTTCGCACGGGGCGTTGCGCGCAAATAGGACACCCTGAAGACGGCTATTCGGCACCGCGGCTGGTCTGCTTCATCGACAAGTTTAAGTAGTTCACAAGTCCTATGCGCAACCAATTGACCTGGGGACTATTCCAACAGCCGTTGATAACAACAGAAACCAGCTATGTTCTCTCAGCTTCGCTCCGGACTTGCCCTTAGCTTCGTGGCCACTGGCTCCCTTGTGGCCGCCGGGCCATGTGACCTCTACGCCTCGGGCGGCACGCCCTGCGTTGCTGCACACAGCACGACTCGAGCGCTTTTCAGTGCCTTTACCGGCGCTCTCTACCAAGTCAAGCGTGGTTCTGACAACACCACGACGACTATCGGGCCCCTGTCGGCCGGTGGCGTCGCCAATGCCGCCACTCAGGACACCTTCTGCGCCAACACGACATGCCTCATCACCATCATCTACGACCAGTCCGGCTACGGCAATCACCTCACTCAGGCTCCGCCTGGAGGCTTCTCCGGCCCAGAGTCCAACGGCTACGACAACCTGGCAAGTGCCATCGGGGCCCCCGTCACACTCAATGGCCAGAAGGCGTACGGCGTCTTCGTCTCGCCCGGTACCGGCTACCGCAATAACGATGCCAGTGGCACGGCCGTAGACGACGAGGCGCAGGGCATGTACGCGGTACTCGACGGCACCCACTACAACAGCGGCTGCTGCTTCGACTACGGCAACGCCGAGACCAGCAGCACCGACACGGGCAACGGTCACATGGAGGCCATCTACTTCGGCTCCAGCACCACCTGGGGCACCGGCACCGGCAGTGGCCCTTGGATCATGGCCGATCTCGAAAACGGTCTGTTCTCCGGCCTCAGTTCCGGGTACAACTCGGGTGATCCATCCCTCTCAGACCGGTTCATCACTGCCATCGTCAAGGGAGGGCCGAACCTATGGTCCATCCGCGGCGGCAACGCGGCGTCTGGCTCGCTTTCGACGTACTACAGCGGTGCTCGCCCGTCTGCGTCCGGCTATAACCCTATGAGCAAGGAGGGTGCCATCATCCTCGGCATCGGCGGCGACAACAGCGTGAGCGCTCAGGGCACCTTCTACGAGGGAGTCATGACCGACGGTTATCCTTCCAATACCACCGAGAACTCGGTGCAGGCCAACATCGTGGCCGCCAAATACGTCGCCGGGTCGTTGACCAGCGGCTCGGCCCTCACCGTCGGCTCTTCAGTCTCCTTCAGGGTCACCACGGCCGGCTACACGACGCGCTATCTCGCTCATACAAGCACTACGGTCAACACCCAGGTCGTCTCGTCTTCCAGCACCACGACGCTCAAAGAGCAGGCCAGCTGGACGGTGCGCACTGGCCTCGGCAATAGTGCCTGCTTCTCGTTCGAGTCGGTCGATACCCCCGGCAGCTATATAAGGCACTATAACTTCGCGCTTCTGCTCAATGCCAACGACGGCACTAAGCAGTTCTACGAAGACGCCACCTTTTGCCCGCAGGCAGCCCTCAACGGCGAGGGCCACTCGATCCGATCCTGGAACTATCCCACCCGCTATTTCCGACACTACAGCAATGTGCTTTATGCCGCGAGCAACGGCGGCGTTCACTCCTTTGATGCTGCCACCCTGTTCAATGACGATGCGAGCTGGGTTGTGAGCAGCGGGTTCGCGTAAATCTTGGTTTGGTCTACGAACTACAATAATTCCCTTCTATCACCTAGTCACCAGTATTCATTGAAGGGGAACCTATTAGGAAGAAAGCACAATGACTAAATGGATGTTTATTCTAAATGAGCTACCCTAGCAATCCTACCTTCGCATGCTCAAGTCTTTTGTTAGGGCCAACCAACATGGAACTTTGTGATGGCCGCAAATAAGACCTGCTGCCTGGGGTAGTTATAGGAGCACAAACCATGACATTGACCAACAGATAGTCCCGACGTGCCGCTCTCGTATATAAGTAACATCTAGCCCCTCTTACTCCTAATTAATTCTGACCAACTTACTCCTACTTCATCGCTTCGGTCGTTTTGCGATATTGACTGGTCGCGGCTCTATCTCCAGCAGGTTCCCTCTCAAGGACCCTTCTCTCCAGACTCGTCCTGTACCACGAACACGCCAATTCTCAGTTCACTCTATCGGCCCAGGTGCAGATCCTGACATACGCCAGACGGTTCTTCGGTTCAACACATTGATGATCTGACCAATTTTCACCCTGGACTTCGATTCGCTCCCAACGACGCAACACCGGACGAACTGGAAGGTTTCAGTGCACTACGGGACGTTTCGCCATGGCGCATGGAAATGCGGATACTTCTTGACTCTACCTGGGGCTTTTGCATCTTCCTCACTTCGTACACGGAAAAAACGCTTCAGAAGCTTGATGCAGCGTTGTCGACGCTTCTTGAAGTAGTGCGCCGTTACTTCCTCCGCTATATCGATCCGCATTCCCAAGGGTATATCCACGAAGTTCTCAAGAGGTTCAAGTTGGATGTGGTTATGGACCGAGACGTCCTTCAAAATGCATCAGTTGACCGCGTCCGGGAAGAGCTCAACGCCCATGTCGGTCACCTATATTTCTTGGCCTCTTGGAAATTAGGAGAGTCCTCGAGGCTTTATTGGCGAGCAAGTTGAGAATAGGCCGCCCGCTGCATTTTCGCCCTTCGATCTTGTCCTTGTTCTAGACGAGGCGAAGATTGTCGAGCTGTCCAATGTTGAGTTTGGTGCAGTTGACAAGGACCAGCAGAAACTCCAAGACGTAACCGCCAAGGTGATTGATCACCAATGGGACTGACCAGAGAGTCCAAACGTTGAATACGGGCATTGCGTCGCAGATGTGGTTAGGAGATATTTCAACGGGACGGACCTGTGTCCGATCTGGAAACTCGCGTTGATTTATGAAGATCACCTAGTTACCTGGCTCAAAATTTACAATAAGTCAGCCAAGTTGAGCGAAACAATGCCATCGTCGTAGGTACTAAGCTTGCAACGTCCGGGTATCATTTAATAGCACACGGTCAGTATAATCCTTCCAGCTATCACCCTTGCTGGTGACGTCATTGGCGTGCTGCTCCTCTCATAACAGTTAAATAGCCACGAGCTCCCTACCGGCGTACTTCTTTTAACTTGACACCATCAAGTTCATACGGCTTTTGATCCACTTGTCCCAGTAGGAAGCTATGTCTGTCAACACTCTGGTAGCCGCTTCTTTTCGTCGGATACGTCAAGGCCCTGCATCCACGCGTCATCGACACGTCTCCCCTCGGGCGAATCTCGTTGCAAATGGCGGCCTAGTACTCGTGAATAGTCTTGTGCTTGAGATATGAGAATACGTTAAATGCGAGCCTTCTTAGTATATGCGCAGTGATGTTCATTAGTTCGAGAAGACAAAGACGAGTTTCCCGCTGCATGGCTACTTTCTTTGGTTGAAAGAGGCCAACGTCGCTCTAACAATCTTACCCTGCCAGTTGGCCAACTCTCCGTGTGAGAATCAAGACAGCTCGGGAACTTTATCTCGGCTCCAACCGCGCGCTAAAACGAAGAGCCGGCCGCCTAACGTGCTTTCCCATGAGCCATAAGGTCGCAGACGTAAGTAGTTCCGTAAACGGGCCGTCCCAGTGGCTAAGCATGTACCATTGCGGCCGACCAAGATTTAAAATTCCCGAGTCTAAATTAACCTAGACATGCTCGTCGTGGGCTTGTGTGGCAAGGTCGGATACTCAGCCTAGGTAGATTTGGCGGGAGGCGCACCTACAAGTTACGCATTACTTAGTGCGATATGAATACCAAGTTGAACGGTTGGGTAGTTAAAAGTTTAAAAATAATACAATTTATCCCCCCCCCTTGGGGAGAAATCCAGTCCAGGACCTTCCAACGTTTACATTTAAAGGTCTATTTTCGTTAAATCAACAATATTAATCCACATAGGTAAGATTTAGGCTGGGTAGACTGTGTGCACGATGCTATTAAAGAACTTAATGCCGATGCTTAAGTTGACAGTTTATGTATGTCGGATGATCAGGTCCTCTAGGACGTACTAGGTAGGAATTGTTTTCTCGGGCGGTAGGATCTTGCGTTGGCACCGTTTTAGTTATATAATTACCTCTGACGGGCTGAGCCCGTGAGGGCCTCGTCGAACACTCTCGGCCTGCGGACCCCGCCTTCTTGAACCACACTCACGGCAACCTCCGAGGCGCCCCTCACTTTTCACGGATACGAACCCGACACCCGGATGGACAGAAGAAGGGCAGGTGGCAAGGGAGACCAGAAGGATACACCCGGATGGATGGAAGGAGGACAGGTGGCAAGAGAGATCAGGAGGATAAAAAGCCTCTTAGTTTTTTCTATTAAGGGCTTGTCCCTTCTCTTGCTCTTCAGTTTAGGATCTTGGTTCGACCCTTCTAGCTAGTTGTCAATATACTCAGTTGGGCTGTTACATTACCCACCTATCAATTAAGCATAAAGTGTTGCTTAAAGATGGACTATTTCAGAAAGAATAACTAGTATTAAGTTTTTTTTAGCTCTTTATTGTATTATTTGAGAGATCTCTTATAAGATAATGCAGGAACCAGTTGGACTAACACATCTGGAGTTAGATTATGTGTGGTCAGTCCTTCTGAGTGTTAAAGTCAGACTTACAATCTAGTATCTCACCGAAAAATTATTTAATACTCCAATCGAAGTAGCTGCTAGCTACTGTATAACAAATGCGAATCTGCTATATTCACGATGAGATTTCTCTTAGGCACTCTTTTTGTGAAAGGCTTGGCCCTTGTATCGTTGCAACAAATGGGGAACCTGTATTGGTCTATCTAAGTATGGGGGGAAAGGAAGAAGAGAGCAGTCTTTAGACTTATCTCCTGCCTATATGCCCTGGGGCTCGGAGGCTTCTTCGTCATAGATCGGTTCGGATAATGCGTAGTTGATGCGCCGGTCGGAGCCCGCCGGCCCCGCTCACGGGGCCATCCCCGGAGGAACCCTCTTGTGCGTGCATCCGCCCCGGCCCACAGAAGGCGGCGGAAGGCTTTCGAGACAGCACGGGAGAAGTCAACCCGAGGCACAGCCAGTGCCCTTTCGGCCCTCAGCCCGTAACACTTTTTACCTCTTTACTGAGCGCTGCTGCTGCTCAGCAATTCTCCGATCTTAAGTACGACTATGACATTAACGAGTTCACCGAAGAGTGCAAAACGTCCTTAAATAAGACCCTAAACTGCAGCTCACTTCTCGGTGATTTTAATTCTGACAGCATCGACTTGTCGGCTACCAACCTAACCGAGCTGTGCACATCAGCGTGCAATTCTTCCCTAGTCAAGCGGCAAAGTGATCCATATCAAAATGGCTTGTCTCAAATCAAGCAACACTATTGTCATTAATAATGAAGTTTACTGACCGACGGACAGGATCGACAGTTTTTTAGACACTTTCAACCAGATCTGCATAATAGATCCGTGAGTTTCCTACTCTTCTTCCAGGACCAACCAGCACTCGATCAGACACAAGCTAACTCATGAGGGTTTGACAGGGAGACTTAGAGATTCTGTTACGACTTCACGCATTTATGGCAGCACTTAGGTGAGATTACCAATGCTTAGAACTGTTTATATTTCTACGTGAGGCCTCTGCAGCTGGCTTAAAGCTCCTAATATAACTAGCTAAGAACCTTGTGTTTCTGAATTTTCTTTATTGACCGAGAGTTGCGGCAAAGCCGGGTTTAACCTTACATGCCGGACGCTTCTCAAAGCGGGAATGGAGCTGTGCATCCCCGAGCGATGCGACATTAACACCGTTGCTACCAATAATACGTGCTGAGCTTTGTTAAGAGGTTTGATCATATTTTCAGCGTCACCCAGTTGATATCCTAAAATCCTCAGCTCAATGAGCAATGAACTAACATGCCGAAGCACGAGGATATGCAGATTTGTGTAGGTGCTCCTGGCCAGAGGCGCGCTCCGGGGACAAACACACAAGCACCAGCTGACACGCCGACCGCAGCAATGTAAGTCGTTCTGCCCGAACGAAAAAGAACGTGAGAATTCGAGGATCAGTGGCTTGAGAGCTGATACTCTTATCACAGGCCGGCGCTAACAAATGTAGCAAATGGGACCAAGATATATGACAACTACCGCAACGTATCTAACTGCGACCACTCCTACTCGTACCCGGCCCGGTGCACAACCTCGGGCTGCTGTGACGATGGTCCCACGTTTATTCCCGTGCCCAGTAGAAGGTGGACCATTAACGCAAGTGGTTGGCTTGAGCCAGTACCAACCACCAACCGAGACAAGAACAACCAGCAGCGCATCTCCCGCGTCCACATGGAGCCTCTTTCACTTGCTAACGGAAGATACGGCCGTGGAAATTTCTCCCATTGTATGCACTGGATTGATACTAGTGCCGAAGATCTGAACGAAGAAGTGAACAGCTGTGACGACTTTTCTGAAACCTGGAAAATAACCACAAAAGAGTTCCTTAAATGGAATCCAAGTTGAAAGAGCATTAACCCATGCAGCTTGCAGAAAGGTTTCCTATAGTGCATCAGACTATTAAGTGGGTAGGTATTATCATCCCCAGGCTTTGTGTACAATTTGCTTAACTAGTTATCATGTGTATAACAGGCTCTGACACATCGGCTCCCGTCTCAGCTTCAACTTTTCCACAGAACAGTACGGCTCTTACCACAAGTACGAAGAAAAAGGCAATGTCTGCCACGAAAAAATCCACAAGCACTACGGAAAGAAGGCAAGGGACACCTCTTCGGTAACCCTGCCGTGACGATAAAAACCAGCACCACAGATACTAGGACGGGCGGAATTTAAACACCATCTCCTTCCGCTCTGAGTTGTTCCCACGTAGGTACTTATGCACGATTGAATACATGTTGCTAATGTCCCCACCCAGGATGAAATGGCACATAGTTGTGCAAAGTTGTACAAGATCCAGTCGGCAGACTATTGCTATAAGATTTGCGACGCCAATAAAAGCTCCATGGATGACTTTATCCAGTGGAATCCCAGCGCCGGATCGGATTGTAGTGTTGTGGAAAAGGGTGCATATTACTGCGTTAGTCATTAGAGCCGAAAGGATCTCATCACGGCGTCCCGTTGCGAAGTCAACACAATATCAATCAAAAATCTCCAGTCGTCACCAACTTACGAGTCCTATTTTTTGAGTGTAAATATCATCCATTACACCTCTCCGTTGATAACATCTGAAACCCTGCCTTCGTCGCCGCCACTGCGTAGCGTTACAAAACCATTTCTCGTGACATGAACACCGACATATTTCTGATCCTGTCTGCAGTTGTCTCAGCAACTGAGCGCAATTTTAGCAGGGTTATCCTGGAAACTGAAACGACGGGGGTCATGACGAACCGGTTCGCAGTTGCTCTCACGACCAGTTGGGCGATGAAGGAACGAAGTGGTGCTCCATCCGTGCAGAAAATGATGTAGATAGCGGCACGATGTCCCGGGGCAGTCAGGATCGACTCGCCATTATCAGGCACATCAAACGTCAGCAACCCTTCACTCACCAGGCGCAAACCTGAGTTGCCGGGCGCGCCGGAGCTCGTTCCAGTCCGCCACGAGAACCACGCATAAGGTCTAGCGTAGGACGGCATGGACGGGAGACCACTTTTCCTGCGTAGATCATAGGATAAGATGGAGCAAAGGTGGCCCTCGTCTCACGCTATTTTGACCGGAAAATGCGGGATTATCACCTTTTTCAACCGGCTCGTCCATCCCCCGCCTTCGGGCCGTCGTACTTAAGGAGATCTCTCCAGAACGCAACCGCTTTCGTTCTGTTTGCTTCACCACTGACCACGGATCCACGATGAGCAGCCCCAGATCTGCCCCCAATCCAGCTGCCGCTGCGACCTCAGCTCCTATTGCGGCAGTACGTGCTCTGTCCTTCTGCCCACGGGCGCAAAGAAACTGGGCCTCAAGCTTCCCGGCTCGTCTGGGGATCCCCTCATTCCCGTTCCCGCTAACATTGGATGCTCGTGTGACTGCAGGATCCTCAATTCGATCATGGAGATAATCACGACGATGCAATCTCCGAGTACGGGTATGGTGCTCTCGCGTCGTCTGGCTTTGGTCGCCCTGTGTGTATGCTGATGTGCTATCCCGCCTCAGTGAAGAACCGGAGGAATCGACGGCTTCCTTGAGCGAGAGCATCCAAGACTTCCGTAATATCCACGGCCGTAGCTATGGAAATTCCAAGACTACTGAGTACTGGTGGGTCATGACCTGCGATTGCACCGGCCAAGGCGATGACCTAGTCTTCTTTGACGCCAATGGAACTGACTTCTCGCGTGTCTCAGGGCCCCCAACGACGAGCTGCAAAACGAAGGTCTCGATATAACGTGAGTTTTCTTGATGCCCCGCTCTTCATCCAAATGGTGCTCCCTACTCAACACCATTCACAGACACCACTACATGCTTCTCTACTTTGATAATGAGCTTTTCCAGGCGCCCATTGGCGACAACCCGCAGGTGTGCCCTTATTAAACCCCCACTCCCCCCTCCTCTTGCAGTCACCAAATTGGACAGACCTGATAACTCGTTCCCTGCTACAGAAAGTGTTAGATGTAGGCACCGGGACTGGTATTTGGGCCATGTAAGCTTCTCGAAGTCATCTGCGGTCTGTCACATGCTGACCCTTGGCTTACTAGAGATTTCGCCGACCAATTCCCCTCGGCTCAAGTCATCGGCACCGATATCTCCCCCATTCAGCCAGCATGGGTGCCGCCAAACTGCGAATTTCACATGGATGATGCTCAGCTGGAATGGACCTGGCCGACGAACCACTTCGACTACATCCACATCCGCGATCTCTACGGTAGCATCGATAGCTGGTCGGCCCTGTACAAGAAGGCCTTCGCCCACCTCAAGCCTGGCGGCTGGTTCGAGGACCTCGAGCTCGACATCCGCGCCCATTCTGACGTCATCACCGACCCCGAGCACATTATCAACCGCTGGAACCGTGTCTTTCAAGAGGCTGGCGAGAAGATGGGTAAGACGTTCAAGATCGCCATTGGCTCTCGCATGCGGGATCACATGGGCGAAGCGGGCTTCGTCGACATCACCGAGCGGAAGTTCCGGCTTCCCATGAGCGCTTGGTGCCTCGACCCCAAGCTGAAGGAGATTGGGCAGTTTGTGCAGATGTTTGTGGATGGTGGCTTGGAGGGATTCGGCCTCTTCTTGTTGACCCAGGTTATGGGCTGGAAGTATGAGGAGTGCCAGGTCTTCATCACGGAGATGAGGCAGGCTCTGCGGAATAAGAGGCTTAACCCCTACTATGAGGTGTAAGTTTTTCTGTTTCTGTTTCTGTCTTCGGTTACTTCTGCCTTGACCTATGCTAACAAACTCGGAAATAGGACTTTGGTGTATGGGCGAAAACCCGAGCATCCGACTGCTTAGTCTGTTTCTTGAACACAACTACTGACTGAGGATGCATCCGAGACTTGCATTACCAGTTGTTAAAGTTCGACGGCCTTGATACGGATCATCTATATTACTGTGTGGCTAAAGAACGTCAGCCTCAGAGCCACATGTGCCTCAACTTGCTTCCCTGGATTTCTCTTCCTGTCTTCGTTGCTTCGCGATCCCAAGCGTGCGAGTTTTGACACTGTCTACCTAAAAGCTGTCACACGGGTCATCTCAGAAGAATCGTCCGATCAAATGAGACGACATCTCTAGGCACCCTAGGCAGCGGAACCTTCCTTCTAGGCAGCTGTGATCCTCATCGCAGGCAGCCACCGCTGGACTACACTAAGCACCAATATCCCCTATTTTCTAGAAGGCATAGTTACTCTCTCTTTAAAAGCCCTGCTTTTTTCACAGCTAGCTAGAAAGAATGCAAAGAGCTTTCCAATGACTTCCTTTGCAACCTGCTATTGAGTGCGACAAAAGCGCCCTCACGTCACTGTTCCGGCTGAATGCATCAGCTAAGATAGGTACCTTGGATAGATAACTCAGTCTTCCTGATTTGATGTGAGAGGCGAAGTGTAAACCACGCCCGCATTCGCATGCGATTGATTGTGGTGTCAATATACTCAGACGGCAGGTAGAGCCGACTTGCAATTGAGCCCTTCTATGGCTATTTAGTGGTCTGGGAGTCATGGAAAAAAACCACCGTACACTACTATTGTCGGACTTGTCACACTTGTCAATTTGCTACGTGATCTCCGGGAGGCGTGACAAATAGACAATCAGACGAATGGAACAAAAACAGGGAGACGAAAGCCAACAAAATGGGGGCCGCGTATGCCAATGCTGCATGCACCATCTCCTCGGCGGCATGGTCCACCAACCCCAGCGGGTGCTTCCGTAGACGCAGCTTGACGAGTCTACAGAAGCGAGAATGGGCATGAGGGTCAACAAATGGACTACCTCCCAGTTTGGTCTGCGCCCGTCGGGACGATATCTTCGATTGTGAGGACGGTCGCCCTGGCTCCCATCATTGATCAAAAGCAGAGGCTATGTGGTGCAGCAAAAGCTGCTCTCCCGCCGCTTCGTGCACTTTAATGCGAATATGGTCAACAAAAGAAGAGGCTTGCTAGCAGGAGCTTCTGGTCAGTCTTACAGAGCTTCGCGGAGGACCTTCTCCGGATGTATTCATCTAAGCCAAGTACCTATCTAAGCCATACCGCATTCCCAGAGTGATCATAGTAGTACTCCCGCCGGGTACGAGCGTCTAGATACACTACCACCCCATCCTCTGTGTACCGATACTGCTGTCCAGTGGGGTCCATCTGATAGACGGCGAGAGAGCGGGCAACTGCCTCCTAGCGCCTCTAGGGGGACCCTCGGAGTACCCAGAGTGGGAGTTCCCTTGACCTTTCTTATTGGAGCTCGCACCTGCCGGCCTCAATCCCTTCCAGTTTGCAATATAGACAGGGTCAAGCCAATGCGAGTTCTCTTCCCCAACCTCGTGCACGGTGGCGGGGCTCACTTTGGCAACGGGAAAGGCGGACTTGGAAGGGACCACAGTCGCATCTGGATATATATGAAGAGAGAGGCCAGAACCCGTAAAGCCCTGCTTCTTACACAGTGCAACAGACGCGTGCCATGGATCCTTCTTTCGCTCTGTCGCATGTGGAGATCCACTGGAAGCCCGAGTTATTAGTGGCTGAGTAGCTAATAGTAAAGATAATGCGAGGACTCACTTAAACTTTGCATACGACGTGTTCCCGATCTGCTTCGCAAGCTCAGGGCGATTCTTCTCCAAGTAGTCGATATACTCAGACTCGCTTCTCCCCCAATACGATTCTTAGATACGTTCTTCGTATTCGTATTCTTTTTTTTAATTTGTAGAGCAAGCTGAGGGGACAGCGCTTACGTCCGCGGCCGACCTATTTTAAGATTCCCAACGTGTTTATCCGCGCCTGGTAGAAAAGTTGTGATCAACAAAGGGGCAATCTTCTCCGTCAGTCAAGCGGTTACCATCAACGTCAACTACCGCTCATTTATCAACTAAGTGCCGCGCCCTCCATTCAAATGGCAAAAGCCCAGACCTCTATCAGGACACGGTCTCTATAGAATCCGCAATTCCGCAACCTACCAGCTTATCAGAGTCGACTTTTCTCTACCCGGCATCCAAGTTCAATGGCTCAGCAAATACATGAACTGATTAAAGAGGAGCTAATTCCAGACGATCGGTTAAAGTTCTTCTACCCAACCGGGCCTGGCGAGGTGCTGAATGAACAATTCAAGATCATCACCAAGCTTGGCTTTGGCGCTGGATCTACAGTTTGGCTCGCAGAGAATCTCAAATTGTAGGTATTCCTAGCTCGCACGCAATTACCATTGGGAGGTAATTTTGGCACCTTTCCAGCAGCAGGTGGAGGAAGTCCCTGGTCCCTCGGTTTGTCAGCATCAAAATCGCGGCGCTCGATACTGATGCATCTGGGGAAATAACGCGCTCCAAGCTCATTTCTCACGCCAACCGATCGCACGATGGCCTTGGATTCCTTCGGACCCCGCTGGACGAATTCCGGATAGTGGGACCACAAGGAACGCATTTCTGCCTTGCTTTTGAGCCCATGCGAGACTCTTTTCGACCTGCAGCACAGATTGCGCCATCAACGCCTGGCGTTGCCATTTTTCAAGTTCTTTACCTACTTGTCTCCTCCATGGTTTGGATTATCTCCACACTGAATGCCATTTGATCTATACCGGTGAGGCGATAGATACCTACTTTTGATTTTCGCGACTGACTACTTTCCCCAGATATCAAGGACGACAACATATTGATGACCATCGAAGATAATGCATTCCTGACCGACTTTGACCTCAGCTACCCGGGGCTTGAGGAGGACCTAGGCCATCTATCGGCTATCTAGTCTCATCGCTTCCGTGACTCAGACGTACTGCTCGGCTGTCCTTGGTCGTACAGTGTTGACATTTGGAACTTTGGTCTTCTTGTCCGTGAGCTTGACTGTAATCAACATTATCTGAAAAGTGATGCTAATGGAATGAGATGTGGAGTCTCCTGGAAGACATTAGCCTCTTCGATCGACCGGCCGGTGAGGATGGTAAATACGATGCACACGTTCACCTTGCGCAGATGGTTACCCTGTTGGGAGATCCGCTCGCAGAAATAATAGAGAGGGAGAAACGTTTCCGCAGCCACGAGCTTGAGGAGCCAGTTTTCAATCAACGAGGAAAGCAGTGTAAGACCATGAATGAGTTCTGGGGTGGGCCATTCTTTGACGATGATACAAGTAAGACCGATATCCGGATCAGCAAACTCCACCCAGTGTATGAAGTACCTAAACTAACATATTACTGCAGCAGAGCTAGTCGTCCGCAAGGGCCTCGTTGGGCGGGGGAAGAAGTTGGCGGATACCGTGACAGTACCGGAGGGGCATGACAAGGAAATGTTTCTCGACTTTGCTTCCGGTATGCTACAGTGGCTCCCCGAGTAGAGGGAGACGGCAAAAGAGCTCCTAGAACACCCATTCTTCGACACGGTGCGGAAGGATCGTTAATAGTAAGGCATGAAGTCAGGACGTTATTGTCATTCTGTGTATACCTACCTCTTCCGGAGGGGAAGCAGCGGTTGAGATAACTGCTTTCTCTATCGGCATTTATCCCTAATCGGATTTCCAGGAGTCGAACGGACCCTTTATCCGATAACTTGGACACCGAAAAAGACCTCCCCAGAGGGTTTTAGAGTTGAAGCTCCCCCAGGGCCATCCACGCTATCCCTCCTTGCTTATTGCCTTCAAACTCCAGCTAGCTGCTTAGAAATACTCAAAAGAAAGGTAACGACCACTTCAGCTTGATGTCTCTTCCCACCATCTATTGCGTAGGCGAACACCTTCCGGCCCAGGGCGACCTGGGGTTCTCGAGCGCTGAGGTCTTCGACAACTTCGTCCAGGGAAAGCTTCCTCCCAGAGAGCCTTCCGGGAGTTTCGTTGGACAGCACCAGCAAAGGAATTCCCTGTAGTGAATCTTCCTGCATCAACTTCTGGAGCTCGGTGCGCGCGTCGGAGAGGCGGCCCTCTTCGTATGAATTTGCGACGAAGACGATGACGGCGGCCCCGATGCAAAACCGTTTCCAATGTAGCCGGAATCGCTCATCGCTGCTAATCTCCCAGAGCTTCAAAACACCATCTTCCCTCTTGATTCTCTTCATCGTGAAACCTGTAGTGGAGAGTGAGTCCTTGGCAGCGTGCTCTCCAGCAAGATGTTTTAGAAGGTCCGTCTTGCCAGAACCCGGCAGGCCGAGCATCACAATCTCGAACTCCTCGAGCGCGTCACTAGAGCGAAACTTCTGGCGCATCCAGTTGTAAGCTCGCGCAATGGCCCCTTGGGTGTTCGATCCTCTCATGGCGGCATTGTCTGCTTGTCTCTCTGTGCTGCTGTCCGACAGAGACCTCCGACTGGCGCGGAAGTCATCGAGGAATTGTAGACCTTTGCGGGCATTTGGTCTTTTTGTCGAGTCCTCTTCATCAGCGGGCGAAGAATCTTTCATGAAGCCAATGAACTCTGAGGAACCAGAATTTTGACCCTCTTCATGATCTTTGTCGTTCTCCCGTTTCATAAGTTCCAGCATCTGGTCGAGCAAAACTTGGACGCGAACTGCATCCGTCCCCAATGTCGCTTTTTGACCTCTTTCCAACATCATGGGGAGATTCTCGCGTAAATTTGAGCCAGTTCTCATCAAGATCTTAACAAAAATCTCAATGTCCACTGGACCAAGATGCAGTTTTTGGAAGTGTCTAAGAATGCGAGTCGTTGATGCCTGCTCGGAAGACAGGGCAATGACTCGCGAATCAATGGCCAGCCTCGCGTAACGACTGGCGTCAAGATTCAACCCTCCAGGCGCATAGAAAGTCTTGGCGAGATTCGCGAGCAGCCCAAACGGCGAAGCCAGCTTGAGGCTAATACCTTCTTGCGAACGGATGTCCTTGAATATTTCTACTAGCGGTTGGATGTAAAGCTCGGTCTCTGATACAGCCATGGCATGACCATAGACAGTGCCAGTCTCGCCGTCGATGAGCCACATCCCAGAGTCACCTGGGGCGAGAGCTGTGAAGATGTTAACGCCTGCTTTCCGACTGGATAGGGGTTAAAATACCCTTGTCTGCTGAGGGAGAAAAGGACGCGCACCATGCACGTAGCCAACGCCCCTGAGGATGTCGGAATATGGTTGGTGTGGCTGAAAGATGGACAGTTCGCCGGCCGCTTGTGCCGCCAACGCCCTGTAGCTCAACTTCTTTGGGTGTCGTTGCTACCTTGCCCAAGTACATGCGACTCTCTGATTCAAAGGCCTCCTCGTTATCGGTTGATCTAGTTTCGGTGCTCTTATAAATCAGATTCGGCCTGACGGATTCGAAATTTAGAATTTCAAGCAAACCCCAGTCAAACCCAGTCGAATGCACTTTTCCAATTACCGACAATGGAATGTTGTAAGAGGCGAGGCTAGACCGTTGGACTGCATGGCTGGACTCTGTCGTACGCATTGCCACTTGCACTGCCGTGCCTGAGCTGGTGATTCTTGGACTGCTACGAAAGTGAATGGGGCCAATCCGTGGCTCCTCTCTAATGGCAACGCTTTCACCAAAGTCTTCGCCCTTTGGCAACGCAGCCCACTCTCTGTTGTTTGTAGAGTAGTCATCAATGAGAGGGGGGTCTACATCGTCATCGTAGTCATCTCCGTGGACATTTAGAGACGAGAAGAACTGTTCCTCGGTTCCCGAGGAGTCGGGATGCTCCTCTTCGGCAGCGTGGCTGGTGGTAAGGGCATAGTATGTATCCATGCTTTCGACCATTCCTCCAACTGTCACAAACTGGCCATCGCGCGCATTTCCCACAACAGCAGGTGCTCCGCAAAGTGTTGCAGTGGGTGGCCCAGCCAGAGTCTTCAGAGGAAGCCGCAGGATCCCCAAGTCGTCGCCTTTTTTGGCAGCCATTCCGATATGATCTGATGCGTAGCAAATACTAAGAGGGGGATAGTACTCTCGCCGGAACCGCTTTCGAGATATTGTTGCGTGGAGAATACGAACTTGGTTCTCGAAATTCTCGCGGTCTTCTTCGGGCCAAAGGATCCGAATATATGGCACCGGCTTACTGTCTGAGTCCTTAGAGATAATTTCAAACCTTCCTAATCTCATCGGGCGCTTTCGTCTGTGCCTGATGGGGTCATCTTGAGGGTTGCCCGAGTCAGTGTGGACATTCAGCAAGAAGTCCTCGAATCGCCGGAACATTAATTCGGCCTGTCGGTCTTGGAAATTCTTGACTTCAACGCCAGTGAGTCCATGTAATGACATTCTTTCGATGGAAAAAAGCCGCGTCAAAGCATTTCCTCGGCCTTTGACCTCCAATGTAGGTGGGGTTGACGTGTTCAAAGAGCCCCACGATGAGAAGCTTGTACTCGAGCGAGAGCCAAGAAGTTCGGGCGGCTGGGGGTCGGGTTGTGGTTTCTCAGTTTGGTTTCCGAGTGGCTTTCCTTGAGCGAAGCGAGACGTTTCCGCGTGTTTTGGGTATCTTGTTGGAGCGAGGGGCTGAAGCTCGATGGGGCGATCAGGAACCTCATCCTCCCGTTGAGGCATTTCTTGGGCCGCATCCATGATGAGGGTGTCACCTTGAACCTGCCGATATTGCCGTTGGAATGAATCTCGAGACATCATCATGTGAAAGAGTTGTCTCAAAGGGCGCAGCACATCTGTCTTCAGCTGTGATAGTCGAGGTGAATACCTCAGACGCAAAAAGTGCAGACGGGAGAAAAGATGCACTGCCACCGCCACGAACATTAACACGTGATGATAAACGTAACAAATGAACATCAACTGGTGATCTCCACCACATTACACCTCTCCATTTCTTGAACGATCAGCTCCTCTTGAGGCATGAGCAGTCCTAGAGTCGCGGTCTTGCCGCCAGCTAGACCATCACTCACCCTACCCGACAAACGGAAGATTGTCCAGACCATCTGGGACATTGATGTCTCGAACCGGGAAGAGTTTGATGCTTTCTTCGAGCACTACCAAGACGTCATCGCCGATCATGGGTTTGGATTTACCGGTCTATCTAAAATTCTTTCCATCACAGATCTACTAAGAATTGCAGAGGGCTTGAAACGTCACTCAAGCGTCCCTCGCAAAGGTCTGAAGGTGGCCTTCAGTCGAGACCCTGCTCAGTCGAATCGCGTCGGCGTGTCATCTGGCGGGGGGGGTTCGTACGGGACTCTGACGGCTCCGGTCGAGCCGCCTAACTCAGGGGCGAGGTTTGATGCTGGTTTGGCCACTACTATCAAAATAATGTTTGCCATCAACCTCAAGGATGATCGTCAGGGGATGTTCTATCCCGGGGACTCACATGCAGACTGGAACGAGGATCAGTCCCTCGAAAATTTCCTACAGGTCACTTTCCCCACCAATGACTTTAGGGATGAGCCTCGGACTCCTATCAAGCCCATCAAGTTGCGAGCTTCGTACTTGGAGGCTCATGCCGACATACAGATAGAATGGACACGAAATCTTCCTGACCATTTAACACTCGACGTCGGACACAACACGAAGTTTCTCAAGGTTTTTGACCTTTCCTCACTTCTGGATATAACCTATGAGTCACAGAAAGGGGAGCAATGGCAGCTGCCCCTGAGTGACAGCCTTGTGAAGTGAGTTTAAACTATGAACCAGGCTTATCTTCTTTCTACTAACGTCAGGTTCCTCATGTAGTGGATGTTATACTCCGGCATTTTTGTATGAAACTCTGCAAACTTTTGCACTGCTGTTCCCGCCGCAAGATCGCCGCTGGCTTGACGAAAAGTTGCAACCAAAGCATCGATGGTACCAGTGGACGAAGCACGATGCAGCTGCATTCGACAAGAGGCTCTTAACGCCTTTCAAATCCTATCACGCGGAGGCCCGACAGATTTACAACAAGCCGCCTCCAACGTTACGCGATCTCTTCGCTAGATTTCCACACTGGGCGGTAAAGCTGCACTTCCTGTACGCCGAGGCAGATGACCCTACGCCTATTACTTGGGCTGGGAGATGGGCAGAGCGACGGCGATCGTCAAGGCATACCGTCTGGTTGACTTGCGTTGCCTTGGTGGCCGCAATAGTTTTTGGCTTGCTGGCTAGCGTGCTTGCAGTAGTGCAGCTTTGGATTTCCTACTGTGGTTGGAAAGACAACGCTCCCCCAGGCTGCCATTAGTCTTTCGGCTCGAGAAAGCGTCTCTCTTAGCAGAAGCATGAAGGAAACCCAAGGAAAACAAGTGCTCTATTTGTAGTCTCTGGAGTTTCAATTAAGTGGTAGAAGCAATACATGGACACGAATCATTACAAGGCTTCAGACGCCAAATCGCAGGCCGTATTTGATTGATAGTAGGTCGTTACTAAAAGTAATAGTAACCAAGCAAATATATTAGAAGGAATAAAACGGAGTGTGCTCTTCCTTTGGACGATTCTTTCATCTTCAGCATCTAATAATTACGAATCTCTTAGGCGAATGAAGGCCCAATCTGGATACAGTGTGAGAAACACACCCGCCATCATCTCCATTGCTGCACAGTAGTCTACATAGCTATGCACGATCCTACGTCATCGAACTCTTCATGGGTTGTCCGCTTCTTCTCCCGGGGCTCCCCATCCATGCCAGCAGTGTCTAGAGCATCCCAGTTAAGAGTACCAGCGGATCCTCCTCCAATCTTTCTGCCACAATCCTCATGCATTCATCGTCCTCTCCCTCCAGAATAATAGACCCCAAGGTAGTCCTATCCTATTTCCGCGGCGGGCGCTGCTCTTCAAAGACTTAGATAGAGAGCGGATTCCTCAGTTGCTTAGGCCGGCTCTCAATTTACATAAACTAGTAGAGGAAGATCAACGTGATTCCCATGTAATTGAGAGCAGAGAGTAGCGTGCTTCCACAAACGTCGCTCCTAATACCCTGTTGATGCATTTGGAGCAGATCACGAACAGTGAGCAAAGCTTCTTTCGGGCGGTTAAGCCCCCCACCTCCGATCCTGATCGTCACTTCCAGGCGCGAGGCAGAGAGAGCCTCGGAAATTCTTGTTGTACGAGTTGCGTTGTTATAGAGAGAATTCTCCCAATCGTCTCGAAAACGGAGGTCGCGGTCAGACATCCCCATCGCCCTCGCACGGCGGATCAGAACCGAGTCTTTAAAGCGAGTCTCGTTGGTTTCTGGGTCCAAGTAGGTCTCCCTTGACTGGCTCGTTTGACAAAGAGCAATCCCATGGGAAAATCGTCAACCGAAATGGCATCCGGGTTCTAATCTGCCATTTTGTAAACAATCAGGCTCGACTTCTTGTTGAATAATTCCTTCCGATCCAAAGTGAGAAGATTGTAGATGTCCATGGCCGCCCGATTTGCTTTTAAAAGGACACCTCGGCGTCGATTCAAGGCGAATCGAGAGCCTTTTCCACGAGTCCTGGCTTCAAGAGCCTGTCTGAAGTTGCTTGTAGGCACGGCGCCATCGAAGAACAAGTACTCTTTGAATAACGCCTGAATCGATGCGAGCAGACCAATGAGTTTGGTGATGTAGCCTCTTTGGGCGGGCATGTTTTGGAGATGAATCATCAGCAGGGCTCGACAATGATATCCCAAAGGGCCATGGCAAATCCATACGCGATTTCCAAGCCCTCCATGAGGCTTGTACCGAAGAGGAAGGGTGAGTAATCATACAGCCCGTTGGAGTTGTGCTGGGAGAAGCGTGACGGCGGTAGCGTTTCCACGCGACCCATAAACCAGTGTTCCCTAAGAAACTTGAAGTCCTCCTTGACAAGCCGGAGTATCGCCGTGTAGTCTGTATATCGGCCCGGGTCACCTTGACTCATCCCCTCCGCTTCCAAAAATTGGCTTCAAGTGTCAGCCGAGTCAAGGAAATCGAGTTTAAGTGGCTCCCTTTGGTCATCCATGAAGCGATCCATGTCCCGTCTGGGCCGAAAGTCCGGGGCTAGAGCAGTCAAGACGTGCCCTCGGAGGGCACCAACATCCCACCCTCGGGAGATGGAGAATGAGTCCACGATGCATTGCAGCTGGAAAACGTGATGGGGAGGGATCATATTGTCAAGACCAGCTCCAGGCTTTTTCATGACCCATAACGTTATCTCATTGGCGAATTCGGCCACACCGTATATCGTTCGGAGGCTTTTCCAGGGGCCGGTAGTAGACTAGTCAACACCCTCAAGGACAAGGTTCTCGCCTTTGAGGATGCGTCCCTGCACAAGCATTGAGGAAATGCATTAAGGTCATAAAGCCAATTTATAGTGTAAGAGCGGCGCCAGTCGATTCGCTGGTCGGCAGTTGCGGATCGCAAGTCGAGGTTGGGATCCCAGTTGGCGAGTCTGGCCTTCATAGCCTTGGTGGGCTTCCCACTCCGAGTGTGCCGAAAGTCGGTGATAAATTCAACAAGATCCTGATAAGCGTAGATCAAAAATTGTTCTTTGATGTCAATGGCCTTTTTAACGGTTGTACTGCCTCCGCCCAGGCCGAGTCGGAGTACACCGACTGTGAACAAGCGTTGCACAAAGAGGAAGCTCTTTGCGATGCACCCTAACCGACACCCCGGCTAAACCCCGGTTAGGCTGGGGGACAAAAACCCCTTCTCGCGACAGTAATCCGTAGGTCCGGGGGGGATCAAGGCCCTTCGGTTCAATTACTCGACCCCTATAACGTCTGCTCAATTGTGACTGCTTCAAGCACTCCGCTCCTATCGTAGCTGCGCACCACTCGCATCAACAAGCCATGGCACTTCTTTGGGTTGCCGCGCGTTATCGTGTTCATGATAGTTTTGTACGTGTCACGGCCAGGAAATCGGCAAAGACTGCATTACTTGTCCGTTTGACCATCGCAATAACCATGTTGGAAATGGCTCCCGCGACAGCACTATTTAGACCCTCATATGCGACGTCCCTCCAAAGTCCTTGAATGTGGGCTCTCAATTGGCCCCATTCAGAGACAGCTGTCTGGACGACCATGAGATACTCGGTGATGTATCCGTCTTCGCTTTCGAGAAGCCTGATACTTTCCATCGATATGTCGATCTCAGGCTCTTTAGGCAGGGGCCGACACCTTGCCTTTCCTCAGCTTCTTTGCCCTCTTGCCCCTTCTTCTTCTTCCCAGACGACTTCTTCGGGGCAACCTTGCGAGCACCAGATGATGATTGTTGCGGGACCTGGAAGCCGTCGTTGTCACTGTCGGCATCGCTGTCGGGACCGTCTTGACCCTCAATGTCGAGAGCACTGAACTTGTTCCCAAGGATGACCTCGTCGATATCGTCGCCTTGGTCGGCTGGCTGGGCACTGGCCATCCATGCCTCGCCACCCAAGACGTTGAAAGCCTCGGTGAGTGTGTCAATGAAGTGCTTGTGGCTGGCATTGCTTCGCTCAAGTTCTGGGTCCGTTGTCGAGTCAGCCAGCCGCAAATTCGGCCCATACGGTAGACCTCCTTCTATAACGGGTCGAAAGAGGCGGTAGACGACTGAAGGGACCGGCTCGGAATGCTTCCCGATGAGCGTCGACATGGAGAGAAGGCCAGCGACGGTGACGTACCTGTCGTGTTCATCCACTGTGGCGGTTCGTTCCTCTCGGCCGCAAGTGACTTGAGAAGTCGATTGGAGACATGGATTAACCAGTAGACAAGATACTGGGTGCCCCTCTTATACGACGTGTATATGTTGCGAGAAGGCTCCATGACGAACTCAGTCTAAGTGACGAAGGATCCCGGTCTTTCATGAGTGTAAGCGATGACGGGAGCGAGGAGCGATACAGCATTGAAAAAGACAGGTCTCAAGGAAGCACAAACGTGAGCGTTGGTGAAATGCACGCAATGTGCGGGGTTGAGGAGGGAGATGTCTGACTTCCATGGCCATGAAAACGGGTGGCGGCTGTGGCTGGAGGATGCGGCGCGCGATTACTGTTCTTTGGGTGACGCAAAAGACAACTGTCTCTCGCAGTAGCGAAAGACGGATCTATATGTCGTGTAACTAACATTAGATGCATGTTTTCCATCATAACCAAGGTTTCTAGTCCACCACTTCGCTGCACTTGGCGCCCTCAGCGTCACGCTACAAATGGGTCCCAGATTCGGTCCAGCAGCCATCACGTTGGGTGGTCGCGCGGTGATAGACTTCGGCAGGTACTCGTACTAGTCAGTATGTTCGATGTTGCCCAGATTATTCGCCATTTTGAGATCTTCCGAGTACTCTGGGCAGAAACCGCTGAGCTCCCAGTCAATGATCCCGCTGACCTTCCAATTGCCCTCACCATCTCCCTGAACTCGGATGTTGGCTGATCGAAGGTAGCTGTGTGTGAAGACGTACTTGCACTCTGGCACGTCAAGCAGGAATCCCTTGAGGAACTTGATGTAGACATTTCTGCCGATCTGGGGCTCCGAGAAGAGAAACTCCTCCAATTCCTTAACTGTCATAGTCGGTCTGGTGCTGTGGCGGATGTGGCGTCTAATATCCTTGCACTTCTTGCCGTTGACGCCGCCCAAGGGTATCTCAGGAAGCCGTAGTGTCGAGCAGAGTATGGAGAAGGCGACCCCAATCTGCGAGCTGATGTCTTGCTTTTTAGTCACGGAAAGCCTCGGCCAGAAGTTTTCGAGATCCTCGCCCGAGACGAGGCTACTGAACAGCAACAGGTAGTGTCCTATCCTGACTAGCCCAAGGGGTCCTGGTACGTGTATATTGGATACATGGTCAGAGAGATACTGGAGGGAAGATTGTTCGGTCGTCTCGTCCACGTCTCTGATGTCTGGCCCAACCGCATTGTCGAGCCCCAAATTGGAGGCGTCAGTGTCATCTTCTCCGTCGCAGCTAGATTCTTCATCACCATCGCTATCCTGCGTGGCAGATGAAAGGATCCCGTCGATGAGTTTCTGCATTTCGCCTGACAATGGGAACAGGACGGCCGATGTGTCTGTCATTCAGGCGTGACCGAGTGTCTCTCGACGGTAGATCCCTCAGCCATTTCAGATACCGACGCGACGTCGGATCCAGAATGTTACGTGAGCAGGAAACTGATTAAATGTATAAATGCATCATCTACTGGTAGCGAATAGGTGCTCCTATTGCATTTCGTAGTAGTCAGGGATGATCTGTTTGAGGTTGACCTCGGGCTCCTCTTTGAGGGGTCTTGGACATGGAGAGATGCCTCATGATCTTCCTGTTCAATTTTGACGCTGGTGTCCTGTTATTAACTTTGAGCACCCCCAAGCGCGGCAGTGAATAGTTGAACCGGTTGTTGGGTTCATTTTTGGGCTCTATGGAGAACATCGTGACGGATGCACTGCTTCCCGCAGGAACAGTGTTGGCTCTGGCCTGTTGGCGACTGGGAGCCTGGAGGGCAGCCCTATGTGCCGGTGATGAGTGCAGGCCGCAAACAGTCTTTCGGCTTCAGAAAGAGTCTCTTTGAGCTGGAATATGAAGGAAACCTATGGGACATGGAAAGGAATCACCTTACTAATAGTCCTAGATAATCTCTCATAACAGCAATCTACAGAAATCGCTTTCTGGGATTCTGATAAGTCTTGAGCTTCCGCCGAATTACATATGAACTAGGATTTCATTTCAAGGAAATGAATTGTCTTCAGTGCTCAAGGACTCCTCCAGGTGTAAGAAAACCAAGGCCCGAGTCACCTGGATGGTCGTATGAGAATACATTCTGTTAATCCGCCCGGCATCTCGAGTTTCTGCTCCGTCCTAAATCCAAACTTATGGTAGAAGCTTTCAGCAAACTCGTTGGCTTCGACAAATATGTCTAGCTTCTCTCCATCCGCAATCTCGCACGCCTTTGCCATCAACTTTGTACCCAAGCCACGACCTTGGTACTCGGCGTCAACGCCAAAATGGTCAAGGCAAAAGTGTGCCCGGCCAAGCATAAACCTCTCGCGATACTCAATCATGGACTTGATCATGGCATCGTAGGCTGCCTTGTCGACCTCTGGCGGTGGCTGCAGAGAACTCCACCGCCCAGCTCCCATCTCTTCTGCTCCATACTTGCGCAGGCAGAGCAAGCCCAAGATAATTGTCGAAGATTCGGAGGATGCTATTTTGAGAAGACGGTACTTGGGATCGTTGATGTCCAGTGCGTATTTCTTCTCCCACCATGGCGCAATCGAGCTGGGGAGGACGCTGCGGTGCCATTCGCTTTTTGGATGAAAGGCTCGGGCGTGAAGGGTACCGAGTGATGGAAGGTCATCGGCCTCTACTTTCCATGCTGAAGTATCGGACATCGTGAGGTTCATAATATTTTAATGATTTCCCCGCTCGAGTCTTTGGAGTGAAGACAGCGAGGGCTCTGAACGGAAGTTTGAGGATTTGATCTTCAGAATATTCGCGCAAGACGGGGACCGTCACATGATCGACCACCACGGAGAATTGGTCACCAACGAAGCACATCGCGTTGGAAGGATCTCTCACCACGTTTGAGACCTTACCATCTATATGTGGCCGAGCATTGCAGCAAATGGTCTGCCTGCATATTCAAGTCTCGTGCTAAACTCGCCTTCCGGGGCCTATATGACTAATGGGCTAGTATGAGGTGCGACGGGCTAGGCAGAAGTATCACATCTTTTCAACAAAGACTTATTTCAGAAATTAAATGCAAGATTATGCGCAGGTTTATTATCCAGTCTATCCCAGTCCTAACCCCCCCCCCCATTTTAAACCAAGTCCCAAGAGTATTCCATAAGATCTGACAGCCACGGTTCATATCGTAAGGTTGACAAAAATTCGTACGAAGCGTCAGGCTCGTTGACAAACCCAGCCAGAAATTCATCGTCGCTACTCTGCCCAAAGCTTTGTGCCGGCGCTGGAGCCAACGGTGGCTCTAGCTCTGATAGCATCAGTGCTTTGATCGTTCTGAGGAGCGCGGGCGTCTTCGTGAAGATTCCTCTGTTCAAACCATCGTTATCCGTGATTCCTGTCACCTCTGGGACACGGGCGGCCTTGACGCAGTACTCGTCGAGAATACTAAACACGTCAGCTCGCCGAGTGACTTCTGTCACATCCCAATCGGGTTCGTTGAGCGTGGTGAGCTTGAACAGCACGACGAGACAGTGGGTGAACTGGGTGAAGGTGTCCACAGCGATGCCAACCCAATCGATGAGGGGGGTATCCGCAAAGGCTGCGAGAAACCTCTCAGCACATGACAGAGTCGACTCAAGATCCCGAAGTCTCTGCAAGTTCGATTCGCCGGGGTGTGCTTGAGTCGGACCCCTATTAAGAGAACAATCCTTGATCCTCAGCTCTGCGCTGAGGAAATAGAGCCGCGCACTCCCTTCAAGCAGTCAGTTTAGGTAGGATGCGCTATCAAGCATGATTGCGATGGTAGCTTACTGTGAGCCTGTAAGTTCACGGGAAGGCCCCGCCTTACATCTTCAAGTTGCCTGTGTAAGGAGTTGTATACCATCTTCGATCGAGCATTGGGGTTTCCGTTGTCAGCAAAGTCGTCTTCAGGTGGGCATGATAGTTCGTTAGTGATAAGATGACATCTGGCTTGGGTTGCCAAGAGAATATCTAAGTCCGATTCTACTCCTTCAGCGAGAATGCGCACGCAATCGGCTGTATAGCGTGTCCAGGCAAGCGGTGGTATCTTCCGGTAAGCTCCCCAGTTGCTAATGAAGACGGTCAGCCAGTGTTCATTGGTGTCGCCCTCTTATCTAAATGCATAACCGAGACTCGGCCGCGTTTTCTTTGAAAGAGTGGACATAACTTACGAAGAAGTAAGATGGAACAGGGCAACATAAGTTCGCCGCTCCTCCAACGTCCTCAGTTCCTCAAAAGCAACGTGTTCGCCAGGTACATGACCCGATCTCCCGCGTCGTTCTGCGTGAGACGTGGTAGCTTTATGCAGTTCAAGATCGAAGGCTAGGGATACGGCCAGTTGAGACAGCTTGTTCATGAAGGGCTTATCCGACTTGAAGTAGTGAGACCTGGGGAAAGTCAGATCATATTCTCCATCATGCATGTTCAAGAGAGGGTATTACCAGGAAGCAAAACATATCAACCCAAGAAGCAGATCTAGGCTTGCGTTGTGTTCGCATACTAGTCGATTAGATATCACTTTCCACACGGCTTCGATGAGTTCAAACTGCTTTGTGACGGATCTCGAGGTCAAAGCCATGACGACAAGCCAAAGAAACGGCTTCTCTTGACGTAGCTGCGATGCATTCATCATGACAGGAAAGTGAACAAAGGGAAAGACTGAGATGAATGCCCGACGGAAGATTACCAACTGCTCCTCGGCGTCTCGGTCCGGGATGTTACAAAGAGAAACGTCATCCGCAATTGGATTGGGGTGGTCAAAGGGCGAGTCGCCGGGAGACTTGGTTGGGCGGAGGATGTGAACGACGCTGTCGGTAGTGTTGATGACGACTTCTGGGTCACGGCCTGCTGGAGAGGACATTATCGAAGTGCCGGCTTCACCAGGTCTGCTCGACGTTGATGGGGTCGTCTCGTGGCTTGGGCCAGCTTGCAGTTTCTCTTGTGGCGATTGTTTAGAGCGCAGGAGAGCCACGATGTCGTCCAGTTTGTCTTCCAAGGCGTTGTTGGAAGGCGCAGTTCGTATTGGGACTCTTTTTGCTCTTCGTTTCCGGACGGACGGCGACTGCTCGCAGGTTTTGCCAAGCCGATGGCATCTGCATGTCTAGTCAGCCTCCGGAAGCCCTTGGGTACTCGCACGACCCAAACCCCAAAGCCGCGGGAATCCGCGAACAAAGTTCACCTTACCGCTCGCAGCCAGACCCGTCGTTACGGTAGAAGCACTTGCACTTCGCTCGGGAGCACCCCACACATGCGCGGCCATATGGTGCAGGAGTGCATGGCTCCAATGAGTGCGGGGGCCGAGTGACTCCAGTATCCATCTCGGGCCAAGGCCAGCCAGCCGGAGTGATATGTTGCTCGTGCGGCTGGAGTCTGGAGCTGGTGTTGGTTCGGGTTTCACGCTCCGGCAGTGATGCGGTATCTTGAATGTGAGTGAGACGAAAGAGTTGCAAACCCGCGGGATATCCGAGAGATGCGTCAGACCACCAGGCGGAATATGTTAAACCCGCGGCTTTCCGGCTGCCCAATGTGAATCGTCGGGATTCAGTCCTTGGGTCCGCGCTAACAGTCGCAACCATCGCACCCACTTATATCAGTAGGTTATCAGCTCTAATTGATCCCGGATACATCTGTTTAAGAAACCGACCACCGTCCATTACGTAGTATTTATTACACTCAGCCATCGGGAGACATTTATGGTGTGAGTTGTTTCCTGATAAGTCCGCTGTTCTAAGGTGATAATATCTACCCATATTTCATATCTCTAGATATACGAAAGTAACTAATTCTAAGGTCAAAAATACACTGCGGTAACCCCGCGTCTCTCGGTGACTGAAACAGAAGAAATTCGGTTCGTTACTATTATACCTACTATAATCTATAATGTATCTAAGGCACGTAGTTGTGAAGTTCGCGCAATAAATAGACTGAGTACTCATAAAGAGAACATGAACGATGCGGTACCAAGGGAGATCCAATGAGAACTTAGAAATAAGGTCGAACTTGCTCCTCGCACCAATCCCAAAATTTGGATGCAGAACCTGTACCACCCTCACTCTCCCTTTTCGCCTCATTTGCGACGACAGACGACAGCTGCCAGAGTCTACCCCAGGGCGCAACTACTCCAAGTTAGTGACTTTTTTTCATATAAAGAGAGAGCCAAGCTCACCAAAGGAACCACTCTTCTCCATGGTGATGTCTGGAGAGAAGGCCGAATAGAGCTCGGTGTACGCTCCATAGACCGGTGGGTGCAGAACAGTGCGACGGAGAATGAAGCTCATGATGGAGCCCTGGGTGCGCCAAAAGTCCGAATCCAGATTGCCAGGGTTCAAGGCAACGGAGATGATGCCATCCTTCCTATGGCGGAGGGCAAACTCGGCGGATTGAAAGTAGTTGCCCATCTTGCTGATGCAGTATTTGTGAAAGCCCGACTTGTCTTTGTGGTAATCCAGGTTGTCCATAAAGCCTCGGGGGCTAATGCCCTCAGTGGCTGATGAGGATACCCAAACCACGCGAACAGAGTCGGGCGGCGACTGCTTAGCCGTAGAGGCCAGGGTAGGCGTCAGAAACTTAGTGAGGAGGAACGGGCCGACGCAGTTGACTCCGAGTTGCAACTCGTAGCCTTGCTTGCTCTTGGAACCAGCCTCCGGATATCCAACACCAGCGTTGTTGAAGAGCAAGTGAAGCTCCTTCTCCTTGCTGAGAAACTCTTGGGCGGAGCTCTTGATGGTGGTCAAGTCGGCGAGATCGAGGTGGAGGTAGGTAAGTTTTCCTTCCGACCCAGCAGGAACAGACGCCTTGATGCTTTCGATGGCGGCTTGTGTCTTTGTCTCGGATCGGGCAGCCAGATAGACGTTGGCATTTTTCGAGTAGAGGATTCGGGCAGTCTCCTTTCCGACTCCAGTGTTGGATCCAGTCACGATGCATACCTAATGCCCCGAGAGTTAGAACCAATCATCTCGAAAGACTGGGACTAGTAGGGTATACCTTTCCAGCCAGGTTAGGTACGTCTTTCTCAGTGAACTTGGGCGATCCCGGGAAGGTCTGCCCAAGTGTGCTTTTGAGGCTTGCGAGCGACATGCTGAAAGGATGAGGTAATATTGGAATTTTGAGTGCGAAGGCGATAGTGAAAGAGACGAGAGTAGTTTCAAGTCGATAAGTTTATGAGTGTAAATGGATTGTGATGTTGTTGTTCAATGAAATGCAGTATGAGCTCGACGTCTTATACGCTCGATATTGTGGCGAGTTGACTGGGCTACCAAACGCAACCCCGCGGGTTTGAGATGAGCGGATTTAGTGATGGCTCAGAACCTGGGCTATGACGCGATTATCTGATCAATACCAAGGGAAGGAATTCATGACGGGAATCAATAATTCCCCGTTCATTCCATTCATCGCTTTCATGATCATCCGCGGAATTAAGAGGCACTTAAAGCCCAGGTTGTCTACGGATTGATCCATTTCGCAAATGCACGCCTGGGGCAGTGGAACATGCACCTGTCGTCAAGCCGCCAACTCCGTCACCGAAGTCCGGTTAAGAAAGCAAAGCGGGATATGGTCTACGAGACTTCAATTCATATTAGTGATTTGTATTATTTAGTATAACGACCTACCTGTTATTATACAATCGGAGATAGTTCTCCGTAAAGTGGTTGCGGAATCTCGCCGACAAGTCGTCACCTGCATGAGAGCAGTTGGACTTCATGGGCCCTCCAATTCCGGCCACAATGACGCTGAGCTAGATTGCTGGCCCTTATTCGGCCGCAAGGGAACGTATGCACTCGCTCAATGTGTGCCAGAAGTTGTCGCCTTCAAATAGCCAGCCTGTTAAGATGATAATATAATTATTCCAGCCTCTCGTTGTGGTAAGTCAAGCAAATTAAGCACGTATACCGTCTGAATTAAGGTGCTGACATACACAGATGATGAATCTCAGATCTCGCACTCACTTTACAAACGGGTGTCTTGGCAAGTTGCGCCCATGCTCAGATGGATCAGCTCAAATGGAGCGGCGGCCTTGGTAAGCTAATTCTGCGGATCTAAATAAGTGATGGAATAGTCAGGTATAGGAGGTAGAAATGAATATCCAATATTCCATCTGCGTATCTCGTGCCGTAGATATGCTTGAGGACGCTGTCGGCTGTAGCTGATGCGGGCGACTGGTATCCTGGATGGCTCAAGTTTCATCCGAATCAAGCCACGATCCAGAGTCCAAGCAGTTGAACACAATTCACGATGCTGGCATGGCTTTTACTTCATTTCAGCTAGACCTAAATTACTGTGCCGCATTATTTCGTTGATGGAAGAGCTCCTAGCTGAAGGATACGCAGCAGCTCCGAATCCGGATCATACCTTGGGTAGTCTAGGCCGGCTGGTCGGCATTCCGCGTTGGGCCGTTGGCCACCTAGCTTGGAGGAGTGGAACGAAAGCGAGAGCGAGAATGGCTGAGCACTGATGACTGGTGAGCCTGGGCTCATTTTGAGGTCTTGCATGGTATAATTTTAAATTCACTAACTATCCGTATACTACTAATGGAGGATTTCATCGGGTTTTTTGCAATCCTGTCGTCGAAGCTGAACTCCTCAGGGAACTTCTCGCCGAACTTGAAGTAAGACGCATCGCGGGGGTATTCCCTTCCATCCTTTGTCGCGTATCAAATTCTTTCAAGAAGGTATAGACACTTCCCAGCGGCATGTATTCCAGTAGTGGACGCAGCTCATCTGGGAACATCTCGGCGCCGTGGTCCTTGATATCCTCGTTGACGCGGTTGAGTCTCAAGACCTGCATCCAGTTGACGATGTCGTCGCCCAACAGAAAGGTTGGGAATCGGGCCATGGCCATGTCCTCGAGGATCCAAGCGTTCCGGAAATACGGCCTGTTGAGAAAGCCAGAGACGGCCTTGTAGCTGGGCACCTCACGGGGGTCAGTGATGCCCTCGGGAATATCGCTCAAGTGTGCTACGGGTCCCATCCATTGCAAGATAGGGGCGTAGTTCTCCGGGTGGGCCTCGCGGTCGCCAGGTTCGCCGAAGGAGACGGGCATACACTTGTCCCAAGCGCGGATGATGTGGATGGCGAGATCTGAAGTCGAGTCTCGCGTACCCAGCCAACCAACCACCATATTGGCGTGGCGGTAGGCGAGGGCCATGTGGGAGCGTCGCTCCGCTTCCTCGCGTTGGTCCCGCCTGTTGACGCACAGCAAGTCGAGCCATATGCGCAGAGGCGGTGGGCCGTTTCGAGACTTGGGCGGCTCGGCGAGGGCTTGCCGCACGTTTCTCAGGAGAGACCGGAGCCAGCTGGGCGGCTTCTTGGGCGGCGGCGGAGGTTGACGCCGCGGCGGCTCGTCCCGGCACGGTTCCTCGAGAGTTGCTGTGGACGAGGCCGGAGTTGGTGGTGATGATGAGGCTAGGAAGACGGCTCGGACGTAACGCAGCGCCTCGGCGACTTGGACTGGGATGGCGATCCTGGATCCGTTGAGGATGATGGGTTCGTGGACGGCGATGTCACCGTAGAGTGTGGAGAGGCCAATGAACTCCGACGAGTCCGTCAACTTCTCATGCACGAGGCGGCACACAATGCGCTCGTTGATGTCGTTGGTCGGAGTCGGCTGCAGCTCAAGCAACCGGATCTCATTCTGTGTCTGGTCGAGTGAGCGGTACCGAATTAATGACGCGCCTTCGAGTGGCATGACGTGGATCTGGGCTGCATGTTTTTCCGGCAGCGTCAATCTGATCTTGTTGGATAGTCGAGTCGACGTGAGTAAACTCGGAATTGGATGAGAGAATTCGAGGAGAATTGTCCACACGGCATCAGAGGTGGCGGGCTCTACGCTTTTCTTTTCCCTCTGATCTTCACTGGAATGGCTGTCATTAATTATGATTAAGTTCATGGGAAACATCCAAGGGCCCTCCCCAGTACCCAGCACGTGCAATGACTGGAATGCGGCCCAGCTTTGCGCTGCTGTACTTGGTTACGTGGGAACTTGGAGGGACGGAATTTGGAAAGATCAGGGGTCTGGAACTCACCACGTGATCTTAAACGGGGGTTTCACCCCATTTGTCTCTCCAAAGAGGAGTTCACTCCGTGCTGCGATAAATTGATAAGGGGAGGGTTTCTGACGTGTCCCAGAACGCTAATCGCTCTCGGGGGTCGTCGCCCCGAGTGGACGGAGACACCAGAGGGAGGGAAGCCCGCATCTCATAACCAGTCCTGTCTCACCATCTTATCTCCTTCATCGAGAATTCCTCGCTTCGCCCATTTGCATGTCATGCTACTCGCTTTCAAGTTCGCCCCGGAACCATCCTGATTCCTCCCATTCCCCAACCATGCGCCCACAATCGCTCGACGTGGTCACAGCAACGCCAGAAGGAATGGCGGACTCATCAGTCCTCGGTCCAATAACCAGGCTTGGGTCATGTTGGTGCGGCTAGGCCAAGGGCCGGAGAAACCTAGACCCTCTCCACAGGACCACGGCTCTCCGATAATGGGATAGTTCGTGGATGCCCTACGGCAAGTGCTGGGAAGAGACGAAGATGCTATATCGGCAACGGATGGGCAAATGAGTCTCTATTAGCCTCGATATGAGTTTCCGAAATGAAATACGAAGTACGAATATCTTTCAGGTCAGAACCTTAACCGGGCCAAGAGACATCGTCTGGCCCACGGGTTTCCCAACACAAAAAAGAGGATTCAAGAAACGAACCACGATGCAAATCTGTTGCGGGCTTTCCTGATCAGATGAGACCCAGGCTGGCAAGAGATCGACCTCTTGATTTACTATTTCGAGAAGCTCGTCCGTGATGGCCACGCGGTCTTGTCGACGCGAGATGACCCCGGTATGAGTAGTGTTGCTACTCCATGAAATGTTTGTCATAGAAAGGAAAAGTATAAATGGGTGGAGGAAGAAGCCAGGGCTCAAACTTCTGCGCTATCAATCTATCTAATTTCCCGTTGTCGATCGAAATGGCCTTCCCCTGGTGTGTATCCTTGCCTCGCCAGAACTACTGGGGCGAGTTTTCCCTCGAAGGGCTCAAGATCAGACTCAGAGAGCCCAAGAGAGACGCCTTCCCGGGCAAGACAGCTGCCATTCCCCCATACTTCTGGGGTAAAGGGTTTCGAAACCGACTAAGGAGACTCTTGGGTCTGGAGTTGAGACGCAACTCTTTCCCCATTCATACTGGCTATTCAGAAGCGAGAACTCTTATCGGTGACGGCACTACGGCAGATTTGGAAAGGCTGTCCCTCCAGGCCCGAGATTTCGTCGTCCAAGTCTTTGAAGACGTCGATGCTTTCTCAGAGAAGCCCTTGAGTAAGACAGATTCCTCCTTGTCCAGCCCAGAATCGGGACCCAGTTCGGTCCAACTGCGGCTCTCCCCTGATCTCGAAAGCTGGAAGCAAGCCCAACATGCCATGGGCAACGTGCTGCCGCCCAAAGGCAACGGTTTGACTCAGGCTTCTGAGACGACAGTCGCCATCTTTGAAGCAGAAAGCTGGCCCGATGCCTTGAAGACAAACAATGCGCTGTTTGGCTGCGGCATCGCCAGTTTGCTCATGGGCGCGGCCGACACTTCAACCATGTTCTCCAACTACGCAACCGACATGGTCTTTTACTATGAGCACGGCTACAACTATGTCTTCGGATCCCTGGAGCCACTATTGCAAAAGGGGTTGGCCGATCCCCACGCGCTGCGAACCCCTGGAGGCCGCGAACGGCGAGACGCAGTGTCCATCGGCAAACGCTATATCCAGGGCAAGATTGCACTGGAGAAGCAGCACAAGACGCACCTGATGAACCGGTCGGCGAGGTTGGGCCGCCGCACGGCGCAGGTGGTCTCGCTCTCGGAGAGCAGCCTCCTCGGCATGGCCAGCGAGGCGATAGCTCGGGGGTTCGATGCGGCGGCCGTCATGAGCGACTTGGTCTTCAGCTCGCCGGGCACCGATGTCGTCGACGTGGGGTGTGACTTGGTCAACTCGGAAGTCATGAACTCATTCCTCAACGTGACGGACATTACCGAGACGGGAGTCGTAGACGAGGACGTGTTGCGCAGGGTTTACGATGCCTACGCGGCAACGGGAGCCAGGATGCTGACCCAGAGGTGGCACGAGCCTGTGGCCAGGATGTGCGCCGCACTTTATACGTGGCACATCCAAAACGACCGGCACTTGTTCCTCCGACGCGCCGTGCTGGGCTGGCCAAAGGCCCGCAAAGTGCCTGCCGAGCCTCAGTGCGAGGCCGACTTTGACGAGGTGTTTGACAAACAATATCGTACCACGGGCTTCACGAGGCCCCTCGGTGCAGAGTATGCTTGCAACGGTCAGGACACCTGCGATCACGTCCGTCGCTTTCTCGACGCCAACGCAGGGGAGTCACTCCTTCAAGAAATTTGGTGCTTTCTCGTCATTGGACCCCTGGAATACGTGAGGGGGGGTCGGGTCAATGAGCAGCGTGAGAGGGACCTTGTCGAAGGTTCACGGGTATGCATGGCTGAGCTGTTCTCCAAGGGCCTGGTGCTTGAGATGGTCTGGCTTATTGCGCACGCGAGCCACCATGCGTGGCAGGTCAACTACTTGTTTGAGGCGGCCATGTTTGGCAGCATTCTGGACGGGGGAGAATTGGCCGGCAAGCTCGACAGGCAGGAAGAGGCCTAGTATGTGGCACATGATCTGATGCGCAAATAACTTATGATAGATGTTTTATGATCTGAACGTTTCTCTTCTCTTGAAATTTTCGCCGCTCCCAGAACCTTAAGGTCTCGACTCGTAGTTGCAAGGCGCGGTGATCTTTAACCTGTACTTCCCCAGGACCGCCTGGTCAGATATCTCGCGATGCAAGACAGACTTCCAGCCTATTCTTCCTTCAGTAATCGCCATTTCGTATCGTCTTACTTTCACTTAGAACGTAGCTAATATCGTCTAGGATCTGCGTCACTCGAGACTCACCGACGCGTTCACCGACTTAATGATATAGCTATGATCATCGTATGTCACCGCAACAGAACTAAAGACAGCGTCCAACGTCTCAAGAAATCGACAAAACTCATATCAATGATAATTTTTCTCTTTATTAAGATAAACCCATAGCATTTGATACGACAAAGCAGTGCGCGACGCGACTATGGCCTCCATCATCTCGCCATCATGAAGTTAGGTTACTACCACATGCCAACCTACCCTATGACGCATCCAGGCCTCGGTTTTAATGCTCATTTCCGTCTGGTTAGATGAATCGAGGTGGATTTAGACTCGAGTCTTCTCAAGTCTTGAGATTTGATGCGCGCTTTTAGATGTTCCGACTTCGAGTCCAAACTGCTCTTATATCCCCATCCTAATCTTCTACAGGTTTCGTCGACTGACGGTCAGATTGGCCACCAGTTCATTCAATAAAAGTCAAATAGTAGAAAATACGAATTTGTCTCATTTTCATCCTCCTATTGCCTGATTCGAAATGTGCATCTACGAGAACACTGCTTTGCTCCATCCACATCTCGTTCATACACTTGCATCGAGTTGGCTTCATCACCAGATAGCTTTAGACTGCACAGGTTGATAACATCTTCACTATCCGTACAAGTGTGGGATTTCAACCAGAGTTTGAGCTGCATCAAATAACCAATAATAAATTACTTGCACTCTTAGTCTCAGTATCGGACTTTACCTGATGGGACTGAGTTAAGTCTGTTCGGGACATGCAAGTTCTGGTCATTGACGCCATTGCTAGTGCGACTAGAATTCACCATTTGTCACTCTCATTATTGCGCAATGGTTTCGGGCGCTCGCTAGACCGGGTTAGATGGTGATTAATAACCATGCCTCGATCAATTCTCGGTACTGGTGTGACACGAGATGGTCTCAGCTCTAGTGCTGAGCTGAAGCTGTCAGATTCGAATCCCGCCTTCGTCCTGTCCCAGTCTCATCCCATCCCTAGATCGGCGTGACCAATGCATTGACGGGTCTCGAACTACCCGGTGATCGAACACATGAAACGTCTTGGCGATTGATCGTCGCGCTGACAGTGCTCAGTCTTTGCAATCGTCTCACGAAGTTCTCGAATATAGCCACCCAAATCCACTCTATAAGCTTAAATCGCTTGCTGCTCGGCAGTTTCGTTGCCGGTAGGCGAATACCCCTTGAACTATGTGCGCTTTCCGCTGTGGGAGTCACGATGCCGCTTGCTGGTGAGGCCATCTTTTGGTCTTGGTTCCGGGATTTGGCGTTTCCGGGGACGGAAGGGCTGATCTGACACAGGCCCGCGAGCGACCAACGTTTCCGGGAGAGTCTGGGGGAGACTGCAGCTGAAAGCCTGAGACGAGATGGCAGGTTGACATGGCGAGAAATGCATCTGCCCAATTGCCGTAGAAAAGCAGATATAAAGGGATGGTAAGTCGACTGGTTGTCTCGCTCATCACCAAGCTTCATCATCACTTTTCTTCCATTCATTCTCTAGTCATTCATTCTACAGAGGTGAGCTCCAGTCTTCACCGCATCGAGAGAGACGAAATAACAACTAACATACCACTCCCAGCTGTGCTCCTCAGTCGCCTTTACTCCGCGAACTTGTCCTTCCTTTTCGAGCTGCGCTCAATATTGTACCAATTTTTAATTAACATCAACCACCCACCAAACTCTCCGTCAAGATGAAGTTTTCCACCATCCTCGTTAGCGCCTTTGCAGCCTTCAGCGCTGCCACCCCTACGCCCGAGGTGATTGCTGAGCGTGGAGCCGTCAACAGCTCCAGCGAGGCCAACCGCAATGGGTTGGCCTTCAACCAGGTCGACCTCAACTACCTGTTGAAGATCAACGACTTGGATCTGCGCCTGCTGCAGACTCTGAGCCGCAAGAACAACCTCAACCTGCAGGAGTTCCGCGACCTGTTCCGGGCCGACGTCTTCAGCCTCGAGGTGCTGCTGCAGCTTCAGCAGCTGTCGACGCTCCTGGCCATTGCCGACACTGGCATCTTTGACCGCTTCGATCTCTCCAGGCTGCCTCTGGGCGACCTCAAGCTTGGTCTCATCGAGGGCATTGCTCGCCTCGATCTGGCCGAGTTCATCGACAAGGCCCTCCGACCCCAGATCATCATCATTGCCAAGCAGGGTGGGTGGACTTGAGAATGACGCATTGAGGCATTCGCTAATGACACACAGTCACCATCATTGTCGACAACAAGGGCAACAATCGCAACGACCGCGATCGCAACGACCGAAACCGCAACGACCGAGACCGCAACAACCGAAACCGCAACCAAGGGCTCCGCCTGGACGGTGGCCGTCTCAACCGGGGCCGACAGGGCCGAGATGGCCGGGACAGGGACTAAGTGAGACGCCCTGGGGGCACATCCTTACCACGTCCTGCTACGAATTAACGGCGCATCGATCGGATATTGAGGCGGGCGGTAGAAATGGTCAACTTCAACTTTATATTTACTATTTCGGTCTGGATACTGAACAGATTGGACCGGGAGTCTAATCTTTTACCTCTGTCAATATAATGCAATGATTGTTTCCCAACTTACGCCGTGGAGCACAGTGATTACCACGCCGCATTTTACTGGGAGACGCCGGAGGGAGACTGCTAGTTTTTGACTAAGCGGCGCTATCAGATGAGTTGGGTGCAATCATGGTTTCAGCTTATGGAACGCCTCCTCAATCCTTCACATCTGTAGCGTCTCGTTCGCTTTTCAATCCCGTTGCTTCCCACGTTACCTCCTTGAGCAGCGTGAGTCTAGCGTTTACTTCGCACCTTGGGCAGGTAGGTAGAGATGCGGCATCAAGTCCAAATGGTAGGCAGCAGGCTCAACTCATTTCTTATTTTCTTAAATCGTTTCCCTTTACTTTGAATCTTTACCATGGTTAACTATGCTATATCAAATTCTCCGAGTTCTTTTCCTTTCATTATAATCCGCCATGTACTCACCTATGCATCAAATACACTATTTCACATGCACAATACCACTCCATGGGTAACACGCTTCCCTCAAGTTCCCTCCCACAGCCAAGCACATATCACATTCTTGTTTTTTATTAGGGCTTTTGCTTTTCCCGAGATTAACACCGTGTTTATGGATACCCGAGATCTTGACTGTTTCCGGCCGACAAACCAGCCACTCACGTAATCTAAGAATTATCACCCACTTTCTACGCACCCCATGCATTACACTGCCCTCATCGCTTATATCCCAATAATCGGTGAATGCCATGTTCTATGATATCACATTTCCACCCTTCCACCTCTCTAGCCAAGGTCGGATCAGCCCGCATGACGGGACGGGCCGGAGATGGGGCAGCTGCCGACGACGTGCTAGACAAAGTGTCTTGACATTCCGCCTGTTGACTACCCATGTGGAAGTGATCAGAGGGCTTTCGTCATCATCATGCACCGCCGGAATGCTTCGACTAGGCGTCGCCGTTAGGCATCAACTTGTGCTCCGTACGGCTTCAATTCAATGGTTGACCCTCACAATTTGTTGAGAGAGGGGAAGTCAGCTTGGGGCGAAGACATATCGCCAACACTATGACATCTTCAAAGAAAACCCACGTCTGCTTTTCTAAGTGCAAGCTACATGAATCTTGATAACGGCAATTACCAGACGCATTACCTCTTGCAGAACATCGCTGTTAGCGAGACAAGGTACAAGACAATACGCAATGTTCTCATTGCCGGCGGTGCAACATTTCAACAGTCTCAAAGTAGGACCAGAGCCAAGACTGACAGGCACACCGCTTTGTCTTGTCATGTGGCACAGCCCGATAAACGGCCGCCATGACGCGGGGTTGTGAGACAATGCGACGGGAACTCTAGGTCTGGACCGCCGTGTGCGTGCGGGGTTATGAGACATTCGCGGCACAGTTGGGTCAAACCTGCGTGGCTGTCAGACATTGGCCGCAGGTTTGGGTTGACACTGTCAAGCTGAACAACCAACGAGGAGGGAGGACATTGACACGCTTTGAGATCATGTATAGGTCCTTAGGAGAGTTCAAATTCTCAGTTGACTGTCCATGGGCAGATCACTTGACTATAAATTGCAATGGCCCTCCCACTCTGGCCACTTCGTTTTTCTCTTCAACTCAGAGTCCTCCTCGCCTCTTCCATCATACCTACACCCACACACTAGCACATCTGCTTCACCTAGACAAGATGCCTTCCGGTCTTCCCACCGCACCCGACGAGAGAATTGGCTTCCAGCCACCTCCTCTCCGACCTCCTCCCTCTCTGCGTGGGCCCTCGCGAGGCTTCGTCCCTCTTCCCCTACCCATTATCGGAGATGATGAAACCCGATTCAATCCCGTCATCATCGTGCTCACCGGCTACCTTGAGCTGGCCAAGCCTGGTGCCTTGGAAGAGGCCGTGGCGGCAGCATACAAGAAGCTTCCCAACTTCATGGACAAGCTGCACATCAAGGACGCCAGATCTTTCCTCATCTTCGCCAATGACTTGCTCAAATGGATCCCACACGAGAACTACCAGGGCAAGGACATTTACGACATCCTCTGCATGTTCTACTTTGTTCTGGACCAGCCCCCTCTATTGGAGCTTCAGACTCCCATCAACCCCGACCAAGCCGGCCTGCCCCTGACTTGGATCTCGTCCTGGATCGTGGTCTATGCCCAGCTCATTGGCCTCTTCATGGACACCCCGGAGTCCCTCACGCCCGAGTCCCTGAAGACCTTCCAGGATTCGCCGCCCTACAACTACAACGAGGCTCTGGTCCCTCCAGGCGGCTTCCAAACCTTCAACGAGTTCTTCGCTCGCCGCCTGAAGCCCGGCATGCGACCCATTGACTCCCCCAACGATGACAAGGTCATCGTTTACCCGGCCGACTGCACCTACGACAACTCTGTCGAAAACCAAAACATCGTCAACATTGACGCTACTGGCGTCGTGATGATCAAGAACCTTCCTTGGACCATCGGCTCTCTCCTGAAGGGCAGCAAGTACGCCAAGGACTTCGAGGGCGGCGTTTGGATGCACGCCTTCCTGAACACCTTCAACTACCACCGCCAGCACGCCCCCGTCTCCGGCAAGGTTCTCGAAGCAAAGAACATCCAGGGCGCCGCTTATCTCGAGGTCGACGCCAACTGCCGCCCCATTCGCGCCATGTGCGGACCCGATGCTCCCGACAGCCCCGGGTACCAGTTCTTGCAGACGCGAGGCATGGTCATCATTGAGAATGAGAAGCTGGGCAAGGTGGCCGTGCTCCCGATCGGCATGGCTCAGGTCTCGTCCGTCAAGTTGACGGTCAAGGAGGGCGATGATCTGAAGAAGGGTGATGAGATTTCCTACTTCAAGTTTGGAGGATCCGACGTCATTTGTGTGTTCCAGGGCAAGGCCGGCTTGAAGCCGGAAGACTTTGTGCCTTCAAAGAACGACACCTACTCCAAGACGGGAACCATTCTGGCCAGGGCACCATAATTCCATTTGATGGGGTGATCTGACTTTCTAGCTGAGATTAGGCTTAGCTTTATCGTTCAACACTAGGGGACGCAAGGACTTTCAACAAGTCAAAAAAAATAAAAACGATGATTTATTATCAAAGTCACACCAATTCTGACCCTGTAGCTGATCACCTGGGATCTCAAGCCCAGCATCGGATCCTTCCCAGCTTTGAGCCAATCAAGCGAGACTCGGGTCTCTCTTGGCATCATTACTTCAGTCCATCTACACCTATCATGTATATCGGAAACACCGCAGATCTGGAGCTGAGGGATCCTTTCTGGACGTGGAGGGTCCGCCGCTCAATCCATATTCAGATCATTTTCATTTGAAAATTGCTACGTATCCGTAGCACATTGTGCCTGCGAGGCTGCGGGTTGAGGCTTCCAAAGATCGATCATATCGTCTCCAAGTCTACTGCTCAGCTTGCTCCTTGACGTACCGCAGGATTGTACCACACCATAGAGACCCCATCCACTACTGCGCAATGGCATCTACTGAATGGCTGGTCTTTATCGTCTTCTTCGCACGGCTGCCAGCCAGCCCTTCCAAATGATTTCCTACCTCGTATCCACCGTTAAATGCGTCCCCGAGCCACACGATTCTCCCTTTCGTATTCAGCCAAGTACTGAACACGAACTGCAAACACATTCCCATCTCCAGTGCTCATCAAAAGTACTTGATACTCCATGGTCGCTCAGGTTGAGTTTCTAAATATTACCATCTTGCCTGGAACCTAACAGCTGGACTACATAAGTGACCTGTTAGCGGATCACATCCAGTGTGTTCTTCAAAGAAAATGCGGAGTACTGTGTGGTGCAATCACTCATTCCGTTATCTGATACATCGGCTGACGAAATCACCACGGGTACGTAGTCCCTTGTGGTGACTGACGGTGGTGTTGCCGACTCAAAACAGAAAACATCCCACAAAGGTGACAGGAGAAACCCACTACAGCGGCCCAGCTAGCCAGGCCAAGTATAGAGAAATGATACCCAACCAAAATCTTATTATGCCTCCGTGACGATACCGCATGCGATGATCACTCTGTGATATCAGCTGGGCACCTCGCATGTCCTCCCTCAGTCTGGACTCCGTGTGTAGCCTCAAGTCTGTTGCAGAAGAATGTCTGGTTCTGGCAAGATCACAACAAGAAGTCTCGCAAGAAGTTGTGCCCAGGGCATTACGTCATGTGCTGCGAGGAGCGTAAGGAGAAAATACGAAGCCCACAAAAACACGCTGCACCGGAAACACGACATGGCCGGCCATGATAACCCGACTCGCAGTTAGTCATCTTGGGGGTTGCATGGGTACCCTTGACTTGCGTTCTCGTGTCGGTCGACAACTGTACAAACTCAATTATGCCACGACTCGTTATTAATAGACAACGGTGGGCGTAGGTAGGAGAAAATAAACGGAGGCGAGACGGCTGCTACGGTTGTGAACGGTCTGAGCGGAGAGTCGACTGGAGAAATTAGAATACGTCTCCGTGTACTCGTCATGTTCGATCGCGCAATGCGGGGTGTCCAAAACGCTCCAAATGTTCCGCCAAGGAGTTAATTACAGTCCGGTGAATCTCATCAGGTCTTGCGGGGGGTGATAGGAGGGACAACCGCGCAGGTTAAAATTGGAAAAAGGTCCAACTTGAAAGGCTGGCGGATAACAGACCAATGATGTGGTGCGGGTTTTGACTCGTGCAAGACGCGACGATGTTATGCAAGTGAGCACAAAATGAAGCTGCTGGGTGAAGTTGTGAATTGAGTCGCGTTATGAGGGAGCTCCATTGGTCCGTACTAAACCAATGAATGAAACCAATTTTACACTTGATAGTTAAATATGCCAGAGAGCGACGCATCGAAGACGGTAAAAAAAAAAAAAAAAAAAAAAATAGAGTAAAAGCTATATTTTGATACAAGACATAAAGCTAAAGACATCAAGTAGAGGTTAGGTATGAGATAAAATGAAATTGAAGTCTTCTCGGTCGGGAGATCGTGAGCTAACCTAAAGCTCTGACACGGGTTACTCGGGATCTCCCTTTCTTCCGACCGGTGCGCTTCACCATTGTATTTCATTACTGCCTAGTGTTTCTTATTTTTCATGTTAAGATTCTTTTTCATTCCCCTGCTTAGAATGGCTTCACGAATAAAATCATTCCTTGGTTGTTCTATTATCGCTGCCCTAACACCAAGTGCAAATGCCATAAAATTTCCATTGGAGCCCAGGGAGCATCCATGCACATAGAAAGTTTCTTCTGACGTATACTCTGCCCAGTATCTTCCTTAGTAAATCCTATTTGAAGCGCCAGTTCCAGTTCCCATCGGCTACCCGAGATCAAATCCCAATTACCTGCCTATTACTGAACTCACATACGGATATGCGGCACGTAGTATCTATTGGGCACTTTCTTCGTATGCTGTCATTTAAATTTTAGAAGTCCTACAACTTAAAGTGAGCTTTTCAAACGCAGCCATTGTTGTCCTCAACCTCTGAGCTGGTTCAAGGTGGAATCGAGCTTGGACCGGAGTTGAATGCGTGTCAGATCGGTCTTATACAGGATGCATTGTGCCCCGTCTGTTAGAGAGAAAACCGTTCATGTCCGACGCTGCACTCCCAACTGTGCCTGATAACGATGTCCGCAGGGATGACCCCGCATGGCCATCAGCGTGCATTCTCGAATCTGTGCGGAATGCAGACGAGTCCCGGTTCATGTGTTTATGTACCACTGCCGCATTCCAGCATCAACACTCTTGCAACTTGTGGTTCTCGACGTCTGGCAAGCCTATCACGGAACCAGGACTCGCCGATCATCTGCCCATGATTCCGCACTCGTTTGCTGCAATGTCACGTAACGTGCGAAGGACCAACCTGGCGGGGTTTCATGGGCTCGTCGCCCTGGATACTCGAGTCTTGGAGCTGCCAGCTGTGCACGATTAAACCTAAATCGGCACAAGTCGATAGAGCTCGTGCATAAACGAGCACCGTGATGACCATGGCAGCTGAAAACGCTTGGGTTGCAACCATCAGGGAGCCGCACGTTTTCCTGTCAACTGTCCGAACATGATCGAATCGGGACCCAACTCAGGCCACTTGCCACCCAGTTGAGATGATGGACCCGGAAAAGTGCTCGGAACTCGGCTGCGAGTTATGCAACGCAGTACGACGTGCAGCAGACGAAGCGCCCTCTGATCGTATGAAGGCGCGAAGAGTGGACCGACCAGCAGCGAGACCCCTAAATTTAGGAGCCCTTGGGGAGCGCGACGGGCCAATGGGGACGCGAAGCTCGTAGTTGTGAATTTCCCTCACCGACTAATGCACCCATTTTGTGACCTTGTCCCTTTTCTTGCAGCAGGGACCCAGCAGGGGACGCGCTTTTGTTTTCTTCACGAGATGAAAATGCCCGGCTCTAATTTTGGAGGTTTGGCGGGGGTGATCGTTCCTGGTAATCCGGCGATTCGGGGCCTTGACTCTCACCTGGGCGGTTGCTCCGGACATTGGGAGTACTTTCTCGCTTGTCGTCCGCCCGGTCGCTTAAACGGCGGCTCTCCAGGAGCAAGGCAAGGGTTCTTGAAGGGGCTTGCGGGCGCGTAGGCGTCAGCTCCAGGCTGGTTGGTGAGGGAGTCCCCCAACTCGAAGCAATACCCAGCTGAGATTGCGCCTTGGGATGTGATGGGCCTCGCAGGGCAGCCTGCAGGAAAAGGCACGATATTACGAATTCGTTGCAAGGACTTTTTGGACGGGGAAACCTGCTTGCGTAGACGGAAATACGAGTCGTGCGGTGACGGGTGCCAGTATTCTATTCTCATCGACTGCGCTCCTTACAGGTACGAGCAGCACTTGTGCAGGAGCGTGGGGATGCGTCTGGAAATAACAACGACCGCAGAGAGAGTTCAGGGCAATGACAACACCCAGAGCTCCGGTTGACGCACTGAGCGGTCGCTACAGCCTGCTCGTCCCCTCCAGGCTCTCCGCGGTATCCCGGTTGGGAGCAGTGGTTGGCCGTCTTCGAGGGCCCCCTTGGCCGCTCCGTTTCGACCCACCGCTCGTATCGCCCGCCAGCCGCCCAGGTCTCTGATCAGCACGTCACTCTCAGGACTGCTCGGCGGTTCGTATTCTGGGCCCAGAGTTGGGCGACTCCAACGTCAGTCACGGCAAATCTGTAAAGTAAACAACGGATGGCAGATCAAGATGCTCATTCCCCTATTTGATATATAAGACTCGGATCATTCCGAACATTTTGCCATGCTTCACTCTTCACCTCACCTCCTTCTCTAATAACCCCTGCAAAGGTCACCATACCTTTCCAACCACACTCGCTCACAAGCTTCCTTTATATCCCACATTCGCTCACACACGACAAACAACCTTTACGACCCGCACTCGCTCTGAAACAACCAACTTAATAATTCACCATGAAGGGCCTTTTGGTCTTTTCCGCCTTGGCTGCGGGTGTGGCCAACGCTTCGGTGCTGCAGTCCAACTCAACTACGACTGCGAATAATCCAGCTTACGGCAATGTTGGCAGTTCGTCGACAACTGAAGCCGCGGTTTCGACCACCGAGGCCGCCTATCAAGATGGCTCGGAACTCACGACTCTGACCGTCTACACCACGACCGTCCACACTGTCACCTCTTGTGCTTCCACGATTACCAACTGCCCTGCTGAATCTCGCACCGCTGTTGTCGTGACCAAGACCATCGCCGTCTCAACTACCGTCTGCCCTGTGTCTGAGGCCAGTTCTCTGACCAGCTTGTATACCATTCCGGCTCCTGAAACTTCCGCAGAGTCTTCTGAATCGTACCCAGATGTCTCGACATCGCACGTGTCCGAGACTCCCCAGACCATGCCTACAGTCACCAGTGCCGCTTCATCTGGTTCGGGACACACAGGCTACTCAAGCCCCGCCAGCGAGGGCAGCACGACAGCTTACGGCCGTGTTTCTTCATCCGGGTCGGGACACACGGGCTACACAACTCCCGGCAGTGAGGGCAGCACGACAGCCTACGGCAGTGCTCCTTCATCCGGGTCGGGACACACGGGCTACACAACCCCCGGCAGTGAGGGCAGTAAGACAACTTACGGCTTCACCACGTCGACTGTCTATACGACTGAGATCCACACTGTTACCTCTTGCGCTCCTACGGTTACCAACTGCCCCAACACGCCTCATGTGACCACCAAGACCATCGCCGTCTCGACTACCGTCTGCCCTATTACTGAGACCGAGGGAATCCACACCACTGAGACCGAGGGCAGCCACACCGAGACTGAGGGAAGCCACACCTCATACGGTGCTGGCTCTTCGACTGCTCCTGGTAGCTCGACTCACCCTGGCAGCTCGACTCTCCCAGCTACCTCGCCTCTCTCTGGCACTTCTACCGGAGTCACATACAACACTCCTGGATCTTCCAGCGTCCCCGTGACTTACGGCACTCCTGGATCTTCCACCATTGGCGTGTCTTCGACTCACCCCCATCCCGGCACTTCGACTCGTCCCGGCACGGGATCGTCTACCCCGGTGACCTACGGCACTCCTGGAGCCTCCACCGGCACCACTGGCATTGAGACTGCCAAGACGACTTACGGCTTCACCACGTCGACGGTGTACACGACTGAAATCCACACCGTCACCTCTTGTGCTCCTACAGTCACAAACTGCCCCAACACGCCTCACGTCACCACCAAGACTATTGCTGTCTCGACCACAGTCTGCCCTATCACTGAGACCACCAACGTGCCTAAGACCGAGACCGCCCAGACTGGAGTTTCGTACACTTCCCCCACTGGTGCTGTCGAGACTTCCCAGACTTCCCCCGCTGGTTCTCACACTTACCCTACTGGTTCCGGAGAGACTTCTCACACTTCCCCCGCTGGATCTGGCGAGACTTCTCACACCATCCCCACTGGTTCTGGAGAGACTTCTCACACTTACCCCACTGGCTCTGGCGAGACTTCTCAGACTTCCCCCGCTGGTTCTGGAGAGACTTCTCATACCTACCCCACTGGCTCTGGCGAGACTTCTCATACTTACCCTACTGGTTCTAGTGAGACTTCTCAGACTTCTCCCACTGGTGCTATCGAGACCTCTCAGACGTCGCACTCGGTTTACACGACCATCACCACCTATGGACAAACCACCTCGACGGTCTACACCACCACGATCCGAACCATCACCTCTTGCGCCCCCACGGTCACCAACTGCCCAGGCACTGTCCATGTTACAACCGAGACCGTGGCCATCTCGACCACTGTCTGCCCCATTACTGAGACTCGCACTATTGCTTACCCTCACACTTCCGAGACGGTGGAGAGCGAGACCTCGACTTACCCCGTGACTTATGGCACCGAGACCGCCAAGACGACTGAGACTCCCAAGACCTATCCTGGTACTACCGAGACTCAGACCATCAAGACCTTCGAGACTTCTGAGACTGGCAAGACCACGGAGACTGGCCACACTTACCAGACTCCCGGCACCAAGACATTTGAGACCGTGACCACCTATGGCACCGAGTCTGCCAAGACCACTGAGACCCACAAGTCTTACGGTACCACTGAGACTCCCAAGACCTATGGCACTGAGACTGTCAAGACTACCGAGACCCCCAAGACTTACGGAACTGAGACTGTCAAGACTACTGAGACGCCCAACACTTACGGAACTCCCGGTACCACTGCAACCTTCCAGACGTACAATGCCACCACTGCCAAGACTCAGTACACCAGCGAGACGAGCCCAGCTGTTCCCACGACCTATGGTTACTCTACCTCGACTGTCTACACCACGACGGTGCGCACTATCACCTCTTGTGCCCCTGAGGTCACCAACTGTCCCGGCACGACTCACGTTACCACTGAGACTATCGCCATCTCCACCACTGTCTGCCCCGTGACCGAGACCTCCAAGACCACTGCTCCCGGCCCCAACTCGTCCAAGACGACCGGCGTTGTCTCTGAGACCACTGGAATTGTCTCTGAAACCACTGGAGTTGTCTCCGAGACCACCGGAGTTGTCACCAAGACCACTGGTTATGTCTCCCCCACCACCGGAGTCTCCTCCGAGGTTTCCTCCAAGGTCTACACCAACAGCGAGTCGAGCCCAGCTGCGCCCACGACCTACGGCTACTCTACCTCGACTGTCTACACCACGACTGTCCGCACTGTCACTTCTTGTGCTCCTGAGGTTACAAACTGCCCCGGAACTGTTCACGTCACCACCGAGACCATCGCCGTCTCGACCACTGTCTGCCCCGTGACTGAGACGACCCCCGAGGTTGAGCAATCTACCAGGGTGTACCCCACGACTGTCACTGTCGTCGAGACTAACTCCGCTGGTCAACCTACCACGGCGATCAAGACTACTACTGTTTCTGTTGTCCAGAGCTCTGTTGTCCAGTCCACCAAGGTGTACCCCACCACTGTCACCGTGATCGAAACAAACTCTGAGGGTCACCCTACTACGACTGTCAAGACTACCACCGTGGTTGAGACTCCCGAGACTAGCTCCGAGGTTGAGCAGTCTACTGGCGGCTATGCCACCACTGTCACTGTCGTCGAGACCAACTCTGAGGGTCACCCCACCACTGCCATCAAGACCACCACTCTGCCTGTTGTTCACACCTCTGTTGTTCAGTCTACCAAGGTGTACGGCACGACTGTCACCGTCATTGAGACCAACTCTGCGGGCCAGCCTACCACGGCTGTCAAGACTAGCACTGTGTCTGTTGTCTACTCTTCCCCCGCCGCTGCCCAGACCACCCAGTGGACTACCTCGACCGTGTACACCACTCGCGTCCACACCATCACTTCTTGCGCTGCTGATGTCACTGACTGCCCCAATGGCACCAAGGTCACCACTGTCACTATTCCCGTGTCGACCACTGTCTGCCCCGTCACTGAGACTGAAGCTGTTGAGACCACCCAGCCCAACCAGCCCCAGACCTCCAACGGAGTTGTCGTGACTACCAAGACACAACAGGCTGGAACTACCGAGGCTGTCGAGACTACCAAGCCCGTGCACCACGTCACCACTCGCTGGAGCACTTCCACCGTCTACACCACTCGCGTTCACACCATCACCTCTTGCTCTGCCAACGTTGAGGACTGCCCCAACGGAACCAAGGTCACCACTGTTACTGTCCCCGTCTCGACCACTGTCTGCCCCGTCACTGAGACTGAGACTGAGGCTGCTGAGACTACCGAGGCTCCCCACCACGGCTACACCACCGAGTGGACTGTGTCGACCATCTACACCACTTACACTCAGACCGTTGTGGCCTGCCCCTCCAGCGTCCCCAACTGTGGCGGTACCGAGAGCACCACTAAGATTGTCACCAAGACGGCCGCTGTCTCCACTACCGTCTGCCCCGTCACCACCAAGGTTGTCGAGACCACCCAGGCTGTCGAGACCACTGGAGAGTCTGGAGCTACTACCCAGGCCTCCAACCTTCCTCACACCACCAAGTCTGTCTACTACCCTCCCTACGCCAACACCACCCGGGTGACGGTTGGATCGACTACCAAGTGGACCACTTCCACCTTCTACAGCACGCAAACCCGCACTGTGTCTTCCTGCGGTGCTTACAACACTGCTTGCTCCAAGGGCCCTTACGTCGTCACCGAGACCATTGGTATCTCGACGACCGTCTGCCCCGTCACCGAGGCTGAGGCGACTCAGACCAGCTACACCAGCACTCTCTACACCACCCAGTCTTACACCATCACGAGCTGCGCCTCCGAGAAGCATGGCTGCACCGTCGGCCAGGTGACCACCACGGTCTATCCCACCGGCACGACGACCTGCCTTAACTCGCAGTTCACCTCTGTGGTCCGACCTACCAGCTACGGCCCCGGAAGCAACTCAACCCAGACCATCGCCGAGGAAACCTCAACTAACTACCTCCCCGGCCAGTCCACCAAGGTCACCACTCCCGGTTACTCGCAGCCCACCACTACCAAGTCTGGCTCCTACCAGGCTGCCGCCACCAAGCCAGCCTACCTCAACGACATTGAAGACAATGTCGTCCAGGCCGCCGTTGTTGATTCGAGCTCTTCCGCAGCCGCTTCAGCTTCGACCGCTTCTGGAACCGTCGAGGCCGCCGCCTCCACCACCACCTCTGAGACTGTCCAGGCCACTGGCGCCGCTGGTCGTGTTACCAGTAGCCTTGGACTGACAACTTTCCTTGCTGTCTTGGCGCTTTTCCTTTAGTTAATAGTATGAATCACGAATACGGGCATTGGGACTAGTAGATACATAGTATGCATATAAATTAGTTTGGACATAAAAAAATATTACAGGGCTTCAAAGCAATCGTTCGCATCTTGTTTCATTCATTGTGAAGTTATCATCGAATTGAAACAGCATAATATGAATTCAACATATCTAAGCAGACAGTTACGAGCTCAGTCCCAGCTCTTTGATGAGAATGTCGGCTGCCTTCTCTCCGATAAGCAGAGCCGTGTTGTTCGTGTTTCCTCCAATATTGCCCGGAGGAATACTCAGATCCGCCACCTTCAAGCCCTGCGTGCCGTAGACATTCAGGTCGGCGTCAACAACTCCCAGCTCATCTCGGGGTGCCATTTTGGCCGTTCCAAGAGAGTGCCACGTCGTCTGCAAGTTGTCTCTGATCCACTGTTCGATCAGAGCGTCGTCCGCCGCAGTATACTCGATGTCTTTGACATCGGAAAGGGGAGATTCCGTCTCGACACAGGCAGCGGGGGAATCTTTGGGGAAAGCCGGGTGACCGGCGCTCAATTCTCCGCGATACATCTTGGTTCGTCGCATCATCTCACGCTGCTTCTTGTAGGCCCAAACCAGCTTCTTCAGATCAATGTCGAAGGGATCGGTCAAGTAGCCCACGTCAAAGTCGATCTTGTCGCCGCACTCAGGACCAGTGACGTGAATGTGGCCCCTGGAGTATGGATAGCCAGTATAGGTACCGGTAGTCACATACTGGCCCGGCGAGACGGTGCTCGGGTCGCCAAGGAAGCTGGACTCTGGTCAGCAAGCCACTCCCGTGATACATAATCCGTACTTACCATGATACCAGCCCTATTAGCATGAGCGGCTTGTCTGGGTGCGTATGGAAATCGCGGTCCCAGGCAGCCTTGAACTCGGGACCAAACGATTCCACCTCTGTCTCGGTGGGCCGGAGTTTTGAGCAGACGTCGATGCCGTTCCATCCAAGAAGATTGTCCTTCTCTTGTATCAGCTTTGCAACATCCGAACGACCGCTGAGAATGCCGTCGATCGTCTCGCAAGGCTGCAAGTTGGTTCGGTAGGGGTACAGAAGCAAGTTGTGGTCTTGGTAGTCGTGGCCAACACCAGGCAAATCCACCGTAACTGGTACACCTGCCTTCTCAAGCACCTTGGGGTCGCCTAACCCAGATCGCTCAAGGACCAGAGGTGTGCCGCAAGCCCCAGACGAGACCACAACCATCTTCTTCGCCTTGATGACCTGTTTGGGTTGCTTGGCGAGGGCGAGAGTGGCCTGAAAGTCAGGGCTAGGGACACACTCTACGCCGACAGCCCGTTTCTCGTCGTCGAAAAGGACTCGGACGACCGATGACTCGGTCAGGACATGGAGGTTGGGGTGCTTGCCATCGCGCAGCAGCGGGTGCAGGTACACGTGGGCTGTGTCTTGGCGTTTGCCGTCAGGCGAGACGTATCTCTTCCATCGTTGGAATCCGTTGGTGTCGTCCAATGTTTGGAGATCCGGATTCTCAGGCCAACCCACCTGGCCTGCGGCTTGGATGAAGTCGCTCTCGGGACCATAAGCACGGAAGGTTCCATCAGAAACATTGATTGGTCCGTCCCGGCCGTGCACATTTTTGGGATCGTCTCCGTGATATGTCTCAAGCTTCGGAACGTTAGTAATTCCCGACACTGAGAATAGACGGGACTCGACATACCTTCTTCAAGTACGGAAACAGCTCGTCGGCAGACCAACCAGGCGTTGCCCAGGCGTCAAAATCGGATCGCTGGCCCCTGGTATACATCATGAAGTTGATGGACGAGCCACCGCCCAAAGTGCCTCCTGATGGAACGATAGGTTCGCGATCGCCCAATTGGCTTGCCTTGTTGCCCTGGTAGAAAATGGCAGTCTTGCTCGTGGGCAAGAGATGGCTGAGGAAGAGAGCTGGGTTAGTGATGTTGGGGACATTGTAGTTGTCTTGCCCACGCTCAATCACCAAGATGGAGAGGTTAGGATCAGCTGTGGCCAAACGACCCGCGACGATGCATCCAGCGGTACCTCCTAAGACGATGTGAGCCGATTGAAGACGCATTGCAGCTGGATTTCTTACCGCCGACGATGACAACATCCACCTCGCGGGTTGCATCGGTCAAGTTGCTCGAGATGCCCATGGCGGCCACGGACGAAACAGTCTGAGAGTAAAAGAAGTCCCCTGGGAGTATACGATGTATCGTGGAATGGCAGGGCTTTGTGTTCTCAAGACGATTGAAGACGTGGAAGCTGGGAACCCCTCATTTATGTGCTACGCTCACTTCAAAGAAGTTAGACAGGCCATGCTTGTGTTACCGCGGAGGCCGAGAACGTTCCTACGGCGTCAATCTTTGTCCATCCTCGGCTTTTCTCTCTGGTGACGAATTTTACTTCCCTAGTTGCATTCCGTGGTAGTACCAAGTACGGGTCGCGGATTTCAGTTGGTGACACAGTGGAGGCAGTGCAGGGCCTGACCGCTAATTGTGTGCATTCGAGGCTTCGAGCCCAAGGACGCGTCAGGGAGACCTCGTCCATCTTTCCAATACCTGTCCAGGTACGTATATCAGGAACAAGAGCTTACCCCGCATCCAGGACCTGGTTCGTTAGTTAGCTCAGAAGTTTATGGTCGAGATCTTCCGAACTTGTGCTAGCAGAGCCGCCCGTTGATCACATGAGTTTACATGCGGGGTTGAGGAGATAGTTGTCCTTGAAGGGGAGCAAGTGAGCCCGAGATAGGTTGAGCTCGGTCAGTTATCAAACTCAGTCTTCCTATCCGATTGACTGGATATCGAAGGATCGGAGCCAAGTTGGTTGCTCGACTTGTTTGGCAAGATAGCCCTCCTATGTATGCTGGGGCGGGAGTCAGATGCCATGCCTTTCAATCTCGAATGTGATGCCTCAAAAGAGTTTACCTTTAACCTTATTTTCAATTCTAATGCTATCGAAATTCTGGCAATCCCGCATTTCGTACTTTTCTTACCGTCTGACCTCTCAACGTCTCTGTCAGTTTTTGAAGTTTTAGGCCCCGTGAAGATGGAGCAATGTGGTTTTTGGTTCCAAAAGCAGTAGTGTCCGACACGCCGAGCGGGACAACAGGGCATTGGCCTGTACGTGGAGGAGACAGATACTACCTAACAAGAATACCACCCAGAACAGGCCTGACTCGAGACTCACATTTGTTTGGGTCGGCTATTGAACTCGAAAAGACAAGCTCGGTCGTATCAACAGAAAGAGGAAGGTAAAGAGACTGAATGCAGGGGGCTCACAACCAGTAATCCTGATCAGGCAAGCAAATGAAGATCATCGGGTTTTGGTGGGCCAAAGCGAGATACCCGAGCATCCTGGACAAAACAAAACACGGTCTTCCATCAGGCCGATATGTACAGGAACGTGAGGGTATTGTTCGTAATCCACTCGGGTTCAGCTCGCATGAGGGATATCAGATCAATTACTAAATTTGATGGTCCAAACCAGACAGTCAATAGCACAGTGGTTGAGATTCACGGCCACTTTCGAGCTATGCGTGGGTGCTCAAGTACACTGAAGACGCAGAGGTGTTTTGATCACGACCTATCCCGGCTTCTCGGGCCGACGGCTGTTAGTGATCGAGTCCCAAATCTCAATTATGCAGTTACCATCCGACTATGGCAGTGTGATCTGTACCTGTATCAACATCCGCCTCCCTGAGAAGGCTGAGATCGATATGCGATGTTCAGACTGTGAATTGACACAACTACTCAGCTGAATGCCTTGCCACGCTCTACTTTCTTCCTCGAAACAGTGTTGATATGCTATCCCCAGATCCGAACCCCAAGTATAAGGACTTGGGGACGACGGGCTCTTCGTGGCATTCGATATTACACAACACTATCCGCTACAAATTATAAATTACACTCAATCATCCCTCCCGTCACAATTACAAAGCCAATATGTGTCGCGCTCAAGCTTCCAAATGCAAGGCTCCGTCTTGCGACATTACCATGTTCGAAACCGTCTCGTTCTGCGACGGCGTCAAGAAATGCCCCGACAACAATAACTCCTCCTCTCTTTTTGAGCAAAAGACATTGACACCCAGTGGCCATTTCCACCTCGACAAGATCAATGGTTGCTCCAGGTTGGATCTACCCAGCCCTGCGAAGAGCCCAGATCACGGTTGTGGCCTTCATCGGACCCAGTAGAAGCGAAATGCGTCGGCTGGACGATTGGGGTTGGGGAATGGATGACATGGGCAACCATTAATGTAGCTTAGCCTGAATTTAGAGTGCTAAAGCTATTAAACCGAGAGTGCTCTCTAACCATGATTGCATTTGTGAATCTGTGACGAATACGAGACTCTCGCGTGAGGTTCAATGGGTCAGAAACATTCAGAAACCTCACGGCTCCTTTATCCAGACGAAAGAAGGTAGGATTCACCAACGTGTACGTCCCAGGGGCAGCTAGTTTCTATAATCGTTGCACCACAAGGAAACGGCTGCTGTCTGAAAGCACTGTGTTAGGGGGCTGCCAATGTCGCCATCCCGATATACGTGGCGGAACACGCTTCCCAATGGCATGGAATAAGCTGCTCAGATTTGGACTAAGGTTTCCGAAAAGGTTCGGATGCTCTCTCCCACTTTGGAGGAAGCGGATGATTACTTGCCACGGCGAGTTCACTCCCGTTGAATACCACCACGTTGGGCCCTTCGTGGATAGGAAAAATGAACCAAGTCCAAGTGCCTTCCATTGTCCTCTATTCCGGGTGGCTCACGGTAAAACTCGCTTTGAGTGATGGTATTCTATATCCATAGAGAGAAGATGAAGCCCTGGTTTAACATACATGAGACCGTATATCCCGTTGGAAATGTGAGCGGACAAGGGATTAGCAGCGCAATGTTATCTAGTGCAACGTGACAAGCTCTTCAACACCCAGTCCCATTGCCTCTCCCCTCATAGTCCCGTAAATGGCTGTCTCACCCACGAGATAATAGCCTCCCTCGGGGCGTTCTTGTATCAAGAGTGGCACAGGTGAGCCGGGGATTAGACAGACCAGATCGCCCTCCTGTGTCCCGTAATGGCCCATCCCAAGAAAACCCCGCTCTGTCATGAAAAGGTCCATTCCTTCAAAGAGAGAATACCTATCCCTGGTCCAGGAGATGTTTTCGAATGCGCAATCGGGGTCTTCCATGATTGACCCTGAAGATGAACCGCTTCGGTCCTGAGAGGCGGTTGTTATGGTCGAAGAGCCCAACGACCCCTTCCACAAGTTCAATTGCTCCTCCATCACAGGCGTGATTCCTCCATCCGCATGCCTGCGAAGATTATCCATGTCTATGGTGCGAAATTGCCGCGCGATAAAGTTGACAAACTTGGAGGTGACGTCCATGTTCTTCTGCACGTCCGTACTGCCCTTGATGTCAAACACGAATGTATTTGCGACCGCATCTGGAAAGTAGCGTTCACCAGTAGAAGGATACCGTAGATGGGACGGTAAAAAAGCCGGTAACGTAACCAGCCAGTAAAAAGCCTGCGTATCCTGCCCTGGTGCCCCCTGTGGTCGACGAGGAGCCATGGCACTGATCTTGTCGATGATGCGTGCCCGAAAGGTCACGGTAGACGCCAGCCCACCATAAACGACGTTCGGAGTTGCAGGCGCGGGGCCATATGCCTGGAAGGTCAGACTTTCCATCCCGTGTTCGCCCAACTTGTCCTGGAGGGAAGCCCCTACACATAAGCTGTCTGTCCCCGGAGTCGACCAGTCCGCAACCCAGGTTGGGAGGCCCGAGAGTAGCTTGGGCCTGACTATACCTGCGGCGGAGAGCAGGCTGGCAGCGGTCCCTCGCTTGCGGAGCAGTGCGGCGGTTGTCTCGACGTAGACTGTCTTGGCCGACTTTGTGTAGTCGGGTTTGAACTCTTCGTCGTCCACATCAGTGGAGATGCCAAGAAGCGCAAAAATTCGATCTCGATCATCCGCCGCATCAAATATCGACGTCAGAGGCAGCAAGTACTCGAGCGGAACACGCTTTGTTTGTACAATGGCAGACTGGATAAGGTTGTGGACGTTGAGAGCACCGACGTGCAAATAGTTCAATGTGACAGACGTTCCCATGCCATCATTGTCATGGTTGGCCTGTGTGAACAGTTCCCCTCCAAGGTTTAGTAGAGTACAACTTACCAAAATATTGTGAAGGGGAACCGTACAGCCGCGATACGTAATTTTGGATCGTTGGGCAGCAAACTCTTGCACAATCCAGAGGCGTCGAAAAGGGGGCTCTACATATAGCTCAGCAACAGCTTGCCTCATCTCTATCCCCAGCGGGGCAATTTTAGTCACTATTCCACTCTGTGCGTCCACTGCCGCCGTTTGGTACATGTGGTGGCAGAACTCGGGTGCCTGGGAGTCGCCTTCTCGAAGAGCGTCGCCCGCGTACGCTGAAACGTAGCGGGAGTGACTGTAGATATCGTGCATCATCGGTACCTGGATGCTCTTCTCACGGTCATCTTTCTGATTGATGCACAGGGCGTCCATCCAATAATAACACAGTTGGGGCCCTTTCGAGGCCAGACGAATCAAGATACCGAGAGCCGAGTCAGTGACGGTAATATACCCGGAGGCTTCGTTGGTACAGGGATCATCGATGTATACCCTATTGTGTGGTTGAGGATTCCCGCCCCAAACATAGGATATAGCTTTGAAATCGAGTTGGCTTGAGTGGTCGAGATTGCAGGTCTGAAAGTGGCAGTGCACCGGCTGTCCTGTGTCGGCGGGGTCGAGCCTGGAAACGTAAAGTAGGCGTATCTCCCGCGGGTGGGATAGAGGAGTGTAAACGTATTCGCGATCCATGTTTGATGCTTGCGGATGGGAGTTACGAGAAAGTTAGGAGCGCGACAGCGAGATTGAAATGGCCTTATGGGGCTTTCACGTGCTATAAAAACGCCTTGCTGCCTGATCTGGGAAGTGGCAAGTGCTGGTACGGAGTATACGCCAATGCATATCGGGATTCAACCGGCATTCAAGATGAAAGGTACGACCTGAAACAGAGCTCCAACAAGGAAGAATGCCGAAAAATCCCTTAGGGCCTATCCTAAACTCGTTAGTACTCTCGTACTCTCTCTTTACAAGTGAGACGGACAAGCACCTGCTCAAACTAGGCATGGTGGTTAAACGTGGCCTAAAACAATGCAACCGTTTTAAACTCCTAACTGATAAGGTTTTCCTTTTCTCTCTTTCTTAAAATAAATAATTAGTCCGCTATGGGCCCCTAGAAAACCAATGTGCATGTAAAAGGCATGCATGAGATAAGAGAAAGATGTAGCGCCGCTCTCGAAGCGCTTTGCGTCCCAAATTCCGGAGTGTGACCTTATTGGAATCGACATACTAGCGATTATTGAAATCCCACTATCGATTCCCCCGATGTAACCCTCGATGTAACCGACCTGGAGAGACATTCGTCAATCGGAAACTAGAACATCTGCAGTCCAAGCGCGCCATGAAATAGGCTGAAGGACGCCACAGATACGCACCTCCCCGGCGCCTCTCTTTTCTTGAAGTACCGCGGCTATCCGCCTTGGCGTCGATATCGTGTTGAGATGTGGTAGGAATGGCCTTAGGTAATAGCTCGATCTCGAGAATTGTGTTGAAAATAAAGCAATCAGCTATGAAGCATAGACGAAGAACTGGCGAGGTATATCCCGCAGCAATTCTAACCATATTCTGAGATATCTGCATCCGTTATTATTTATGGGATAGAACAGGAAAGTAAGATTCGTCTCAAAGTGAATAAATCTATATTTTTCCTCCAACCGAGAATATTTAACACTTGTATCCGATTTGTAGGTGCAGATACACCAGCGATATCGGACAAAGCATGCAGGCCCAAAGGCAGGCCGGATCATCCGGATGTGTCCCACCTACATCGAGTGGAGAACGAGCGAGCCCAAACTCCAGAGAAAGGTCTTCTCGAACCTCCTTGTTAACAGGTGGCAAGGATGGCATGCAAGAAAGGTTGCGGTGATAGGGCTGGAATCAAAGCCTAAAGGTTAATATAAGGTCTACGAATACTCGTATAGCAACTAATTGGGCACTAGGTAGGGATGAACTGTCCCATGATTATAGTACGCATGCAGCTAGCTGCGGTCCTCCTGCAACTACCAACGGCAACACTTTAACCAATTCTCAAGAGACATGGAAACATTGATGAAGCACATCAGGCCATATTCACGTGCCGTCTCTTCACACTCTTCGTTGTCCGACAGGGGCCCAACCTTGTGGCCCGATGAGAGATGAGCCGACGCTATGACTCAGCCAGTCGGATGAAGGCCTGATGGAATATCGTCTTATGTAAACATGCTGGCCGATCAACGAAACCCCGCTTTCGTCGCAAAACTCGCTCTCGGAGTTTGATTAGCAAGTTGGGCGGTGAGAAGGGTCATTCGGAACGTCTCGAACCACCCTCTGACGGCGAAGCATTTTTGCGTCCCATATCTTTGAATCTGTTTGCTGCTCCCCTAGGAACCTCGCGCGTAACGATACATCCCCTCCTGACATCATGTTCAACTGGGCCAAGCAGCAGTGAGTGACCCCTCCTTTCGCGGCCCTTCTTCCTTGTTGATCAGACGGCTAATCGTGGTGTGATCGTCTCGGCTCCAGGCTGGCAAACGTTGCCGGCACCCAAGAGCCCGTCTATGGAGCGGAAGCCGTCCATTCCGTAGCTCTCGAGGCAGATACAACGCCATATCGGCTGCTGACAAAGGACGAACATGTCTGGCGCGCCATGGAAACCACGTCACTCGAGACCCAGGTCTTCTACTTTTTCGCCGAGAACGGCTACATTGCCTTTGTAGAAGTCATCTACAGCAATATTGTGTGAGTATATTCGTACTCCCCGACCAAACATGGAGACTCCCTCGCTAATCAACCTGGACCCTGAAGCGGCCTCCGGACTACCTGTCAGCTCACTTGCAAGGTCTTCCATCCTGACCCAGCCCGTCCCCACCTGTGGTCATCAAATCCTCTGGAGAACATCGAAATGAGTGACGACATGACGTGCTTCTACGCCGACGACTGCGCCGTTGAGCTGTCCGACGATGGAGACTACTACACGGTCAAGAGTATAAACGACGAACGCGCCATCGTCAACCTCAAGGTCTCTCGTGTTGCGCCAGCGTTCCACGTTGGTAACTCGGGTACGACCTACTTTGGCACCGACATAGAGAACCCCTGGGGGACGATCCGCCATGCCTTTTGGCCCCGGTGTGTTTCCGAAGGCACCATTTCCGTTGAAGGCGAGGTGGTCGATTTCAAGGGCAGCGCCGTCTTCATCCACGCGCTTCAAGGCATGAAGCCGCATCATGCCGCCGCTACTTGGAATTTTGTCAACTTTCAAGGTCCGACCCATTCGGCTGTCATGATGGAATTCACGACCCCGCCTTCATATGGCTCAACGACGGTCAACGTCGGGTGTATCGCCACCAAGGACGAGATTGTCTTTGCTGGGTGCAAGGGTACGGCTACCCACACGGCTGTCAAGGACGACAGCGAGAGTGCTTGGCCCGAGCCGACTGAGGTGAAATACACCTGGTCAGGAACTACCAAGGACGGAAAGGCCGTCGAGGCGGTGATTGAGGGTCCCCTCGGTGACCGTGCCGACCGCATCGACATCATGCACGAAGTCCCCGGGTTCGTCAGAAGCATCATTGCTGGGGCTGCCGGAACCAGGCCCTACATCTATCAGGTTCGTATTCTGTCCTGGGCTACGGCCAAGTTTCTTAACTAACACGTCTCAGTATCGTCCAAAGTTGTCCTTGAAACTCAAGATTGGCGACCAGGAAGTCACCGAAGACGGCGATCTCTGGACCGAGGCGACCTTCATCTCGGACCCTGGTTCGTCTTCATAGCTTTGACGCTGGGCGGTCACGGCGACTCACAGAACTGGATGTAATATCAGAGCATAAAGGAGCGACGTTTGCGATCGGCACGGGTCTGGCTGGTAGAGCATAGATGTTTATTTCTAGGGGTTAAGGATTAGTCGGATACATTCTCGTAATATGTGTTATCAGTACTTGAACGACTCTATTTCTTGGACTATATTCTGGCGTTTTGGACTGAGTGGTGGCCCGTGAGAAGGAAATTAGTTCGAAGCCATGTCTTAGGATCAAGGCAGTTCCCAAGCAGTAAGTACCCAATCACCAAGTGATTGGTAGACAATGGGAGGGTACGAGGTGTTATGATGTCAAGGAAAATATCGTCCAAGAAAGCCGGCTCAACTTCTCCAGTCCCTCCTGACGCTGAGTGAGTATTCTTTCTCTGTGAGCGATGTGATCATCGTGATCGCCTAATACTACGAGGATGCCGCGACCTGGTGACATCACTGTTCGTATTAGTCCACGTGCTATGAGATGTGCAGTTTATGCAAAAAGCAGCCAGGTGCCATTTGCAAACTTGGCACTTAAGAGAGGCCAGAGATAAGGCGTGATGACGTAGCGACCAAGCTGACGCGCCAGGGTTTCATCCCAAGTGTCATATTTACGCGTCCGTTCTACGCGCTGTCATTGGCCGCACTTGATGGAATAAACATTATGGATATCTCCACTGGACGGAATGCATCTTTATTACCCCAGGCTTCCAGCTCCCCAGGCCCGGGCTGATCTTGGACGGTATGCCGGATGCATTGCGCACGATTCTATTCCGCCACTTTTATGCTGCAGATTGATAAGCCTGTGATGTGATGTTTCTAGCATCACCTTCTGAAGGAGAGGGTGACTCAGAAATGACAATAATTTGTTGCCGCTCATCCTCTCAGCACCCGGAAACCGCCGGCCCCCTATAATTACCTGAAGTATTTGCCCCTGGCGTCGGGTTTTTAATGTGGACGAGGAAATTCGACGCTGACAATCTGACTGAGGCATTCACTCAGCTTCCGCATTCCCGACGTGCTGCGCATGGATCTGCTTGTGACTTGAGGGTGATAATGATATTACTTCGTGCTGCCCAAAGATTTGCCTGCTCCTCATCACATTGGATTGCGCCCAATCTCGAGTTACACTGACACGGACAACAGAAAAATTTGCCAGCTCAAAAGGAGTCGGCTCCGACCGCCATCAGTGACACAAATTGCTTTTTCCGCTTTCATTCTTCCTTGACTCTCGGAACCCAACGGTCCCAAGCATTCGGGCATTGAAGCCGACTGGGATGATGCCTTGACTTGTAAGATTGCACCAGGCACAAGCTTATCTCCATTGGCCACAATCCCTGTTGCCGGAGGGCGATTTCCCCGGTTGGGCACAGATTTGTTTACGAATCCCGCTAGGGCTTTGACACCTGAAGAATTCTCCCTTGCTTGCTTCTGCCGAGGCCACGGACGGACATATAATAGTCGCCTGCAGTTCTGTGCGTGCAGCCCTCGTTTGGTTATCAAACATTTGCAAAGCAGCCAGCCCAGCCCACGGCGAAAGGGAACCATGGTGTCACCCCCAAGCTTCGCGGCCCTGGAGCAGGCAGCCTCGCACATTGTCCACCTCATCAGGAACACTCGCGGCCTGGAGAACACCAAGCTGGCCGTGATTGGTGACTTGGCCGTCCACAAGTACCTGCCCAACTATGTCGAGGCCAAGGTGAGCACCCGTTGTCATCCTTCGAAATACGGATACGGAGTCTAACAAGTTCAGAGCATCGACCTAATCGTGAGCAAGTGCTCGTCCCCCGGCCGAGTCAAGAAGGAAGTCCTCGGCCACCCGATGAGCCCCCTCGTCGAGCGATCCGGAGCCGTCTTCTACCGACACACGAGCGGCTGGGAGATGGAGGTGAAGCTGATCCCCGACTGGCTCTGCCCCTACCTCCCCGCCGCAGCACGTCCCGTCCGAGACGACACCGAGGACCTCCCGTACCTCTCGCTGGAGGATCTGATGGTCTTCAAGCTCGACGCGTGCGGCATCCACGAGTGCGAGGCGAGCAAGACGCGAGAGGCTCACCTTGCGGCAGCTCTCTTACTGCTCGCTTCCGAGCACTCGCCGCTGCAGCTGGACGACGACAAGATGGACCGAGTCGAGCAGGCTCTCTCGGACGTCGTCGAGTTCTCCCCTCCCGAGCACGACAAGAGCTGGTGGCAGCGACACCTCGGCCAGCACCCGGACCACCAGAAGTCTCCCCGCGAGATCCTGACGGAGCTTTCGGACCACGCTTTCCACTCGCCGGCTTCTCCCGCCGCGGCGTCGACGCCCTCGAGCGCCCACTCCATGTCGTCTTCCATCTCGCGCTCGTCGTCGTACATGAGCGCTGCGTCGGGCCATTCGTCGACTTCGTCCATTTCCTCGATCGATCGCAAGCCCGAGGAGAACTTCCGGCCGCGCAAGATGAGCCTGACCAGCCGACACAAGCGACACACGTCGATTGGCGACAGCGCCATGAAGTCGGCGCTGGAAATGGCCATGAAGCGCCTGGAGCTCGATCGGCCCGCCTCTCCGGGGATTGCTCTCACGAACCGTATTTAATTACTTATTGCTTAATGAGGTCTGCGGCTGGACGGAAAAAGGAACGGACGGGATTGGAAAACGCGCCGGGTCGGTGGAAAGGGTTGGAAAAGTTGGGTGTTCTGGACAGACGGATTTCTTTTGTTTCTTCATCACCTGTTTATTGTCTTCGCTTTAGAGCCTAGGTAGATCTTTTACTTATAGATAGCTGATACCCTTATAGAGTGTATATTATTGTTTTGTTGCAACTGTTTTCGCCTTGCGTAATACTTCGTGTGATGGCGACGAGATGAGCCAGTTATTCTGCCGTAGTTCACCCGGAGCTCGGAGGATCCATTGGAAGCGACATGGATTTATCATGACAAAACTCTTTCCTTATCCTTTTCAGCCATTGAACCACTGTCAACACCCGAGTCATGGCTGAGCACCCCTCCTTCACCCTCGCCGGTCTTCGTAAGCCCCTCCATTCGCCAATTGACCCCTCTCAACCACCATTTCTAACGCGTTTCTTTAGTGGCCGTTGGCGGAACCTTCGGATACGTCCGCACTCGCTCGCTTCCGTCCCTCATCGCTGGTGTAGGCCTTGGAGCCTCGTACGCATACGCTGGTTTGTCCCCTCAATCCCGAGTGCATTTGACTTCGAGCACCTAATTGAACTGGCTAGGCTACTTGATCAAGGAGAACAAGGACTGGGGAACTGAAATCGCCCTCGGCAATAGTGTGCTCTTGACTGGCTCCGCGGTTCCAAGGATAATCAAGACGGGCGCTCGGGCTCCGGTGCCTTTGGCTCTGGGTGCGGCTGGTAGCCTCGCGACGTATTATTACCAGAAGAAGGTCCGGGAGTTTAGATACGGCGTCTAAGGATATAGCTCTGGCTGTCGTGTACGGACTGGCAATGGTTTTGCCGTGCCTGTGTGATCCATTTCCATCTTTGTACGAATAGATGCGTACTAAATGCAAACGACTCTCCACTCAAGTTGGGTGAATTAGACCTGCAGATAAGATTATATCGCATACCTTGGTCTCTTTCAGAAAGAACTTTGAGAGAAACACTTCTAGGTAGTGTTGATCGTTTCCGCCGTCAGAATTGCCATGTTGGGCGCTGATCTAGGTCCCATCTCTCGATTTCTTACTGCTATAGGGTAAGTTCTTAGATGAGCAGTTCATTGCCATGTCTTCGGCCAAATGAACGGTGTTTCAACAAAGATTGTAGCCCATAGAAGACGGAAAGGAGTTCCGTTTAAATAATCTCTTTTTTTTTTTTTTTTTTTTTTTCAAGATTTTATCATGTTTCAGTGCTCATTCTCGTGGAACTGCATAAAGACAACGTGTAGATGTGATACGTTTGAACGAGCATTAACTTATGGCGTGCAATTTCTCCTCTTGCGCATCACTTCTGGTCTACATACTGCTGGACAAACTCATCCAAGTCCTCCGAAGCCAGGCCCAACTTCTCATTCCACAGCCCCCGCGTAGCCGAAAAGTTTCCCAAACCCCCTTTCCCATAGACAGCCCCAGCAATCATGGCCAACACACCCATGACGTGCCCGTCCTGAACCTGAGCGGCTCCTCCCTGCCACAACCGCTCGACAGTGTCATGCAAGACCTTGAACTTCTCGCCCGTAGCTCGCTCAAGAGCTTCAAGGACAAGGTTCTGAGTGATTGTGAAACTGTTGACGTAGACGTACTGGTTCTTGGTGATGTCCGAATTCTTCAGGGCTTTCGCGATGGCCTTGCCGACTTGATCGAGGTTTGTCGCTTCAAAGGGGACGTCACCTCCATCATAGATAGTCATGATGCGTGCTGGCACGTTCACTCCCCCATACCCGGGAATGTTAAGCCCCCAGTCGAACATTCCTCCGCTCACGATTGCCGTCCAGGAGATTTTGTTTTGGTTCGCCTTGAGATAATCGACAGTAGCGATCTTATCCTTCAAAAAGGGAATGTATGTCGCCGCGGCGGGATCGGAAGTATCGATTCCAAACTCGGATGGCACAAAGACCTTCACGCCCGCTTCAATAGCCGATTGGACAAGCGCGTCCTGGAGGGTCAGAGTCTCTCCCGCGACGATGCTTGAGACGGTGCTGACGACGGCGTCTTGGCCTCTGAACGCCGAGACTAGAGAAGCAGCAGAGTAGTCTGTCTTGATATGCCTCACGTCTTTCCGGAGGGTGGTCTTGGAGGACTCTCGTGTCAGGCCGGTGACGGAAAACCCTTCGTCGAGTAGGGCTTTAATGGTGGAACTGCCCACGTTTCCGCTGGCGCCAACAACCAAGACGTTTTTGATGGATGCTTGCGACATGATTCTAATAGGTATGGGGATTATATGGAGGTCTTGTTGATGAGTCGGGTATGGTGAAAGTACAAGGTTCTGTGGAAGGTCGAGTTCCTTGTGGCGCCTATCTACGTGTATAAATACTACCACCGGCATTCGAGCAGTATCATCCTTATTTGGTGTAATGCGGAAAATTACGTACTCGTGCAAATATTAATAATAAATGGTCTGCCGAGGATGATCGCGACTGCGTACCCCATGGTTCGATGCATCATAAAAAGGCGCCGGCGAAGGACCTTGTTGAAATCGGCGATCTTATGTCACTGCCTCGAGATTTCGGACTTAAGCTTGTATTGTATCTGATTATTCTTCCGCGGGGGTACAGTTTCAATTAGTAAGATCTTTTTCCACGGCGAAATATGCCCCTCCACGGTGCATGATTACTCTTCATTCAGATAGCGATGATTACTGATCACTGCCAACGAGATATCTGGATAAGTACACCCAGATCAACGAAAGACCGACGAGAGACCTGGATAAGTAATACCCAGACAAACAATGGCGAACCATCGCTGGTAGGATAATAGTACCACAGAGGCGGTTTACTCTAGTCTAAGCTTGTTCTGGTTCTTAAAAGAGCCTGCCCCCCGAAGCTATTTCCAACGACAACCCATCCTCCGATCCAACCTCGCTCATCATGGCCATCCGCTTCTCTGTTTACACATGCCAACCCATTCCGACCGAGGTCAAGGTCCCGAACCTCTCCTCCGAAGATTCGGGCGTTTGGTCTCCCCTCTCGTGTACTCTGATCTACACCCCGATTGAGGCATTGCTTGTGGATTGCCCAGCGACCATTGCCGCAACGGCCGAATTGGCGACATGGGTCAAGTCGACATTGCCCGATGGCTGCACCTTGAAGCACTTCATGCCCTCGCATGCCCATGGCGACCATTTCATGGGATTTCCTGTCCTGCAGCAACACTTTCCTGACGTCACTGCCGTGGCTAGTCAGAGGGTGGTTGAGGGGGTCTCACTCCAATATGCACCCCCAACTTACGATGGACTCTGGAAGGCATGCTTTCCATCGTCCGAGTTGGGCACAGGTCTTCCATCGAAACGGGCCGTTGTCTCGCCTCTGCCCCCTTCGAACGTCCTGGATCTGGACGGGCATTCGATCCAGGTCTACGACGTCGCCCACGGAGATTGCCCCGCCAACTTGTTTGTGCATGTGCCAGAACTGGACTTGGTCGTGGCGGGCGACCTTGTCTACAACGGAGATTGCCACCAGTGGTTGGGCGAGGCGTCTACCCAAGAGAGGCGAGATCAATGGATCCAGGGGCTTCACCAGATTGCCGCGTTGAAGCCAAAGGTGGTTGTAGCAGGGCACACGTTTGATCCTGTCTTGGAGCCGAATGAGTCTCGGGCTGCGTTGATGCTCAAGGGCACTGAGGAATACATTAGGGGCTTCGAAAAGGAACTTGGCTTGGCGGAGACTGAGGGAGATCTATTCCAGAGAATGCGGGCTCGGTATCCGAGATGGAACCTATGGATTCTTGATGGGGGTTGCAAGGCGGGAATGTCAGCTAAGCAGACCTAACTCGTCATTCGCGAGATAATTGAAAGCTTCTGCGCGTTTTGAAGTCAATAGCGGCAGTGATTCCCATTGACTACGACAAGTCGCCCACTTCAGCCGCATCGCCTACAACCTGATCCAACTTTGCTTCTTCGACGAACCCGCCAGAGCACTTAGCGAACTGCTGAAACAGGCTACCCTTCTTCTTCTTTTCCGGATGCTCAGGCACATCCAACGCGTCGCTTGGGACGGAAACCTCGAGTCTTATCCGAGCAGGAATCTTGTCAAAAAACGCCAGCAACCTCGGTTGCGCAATGGTGCTGCGTGGCTTATTGTTGCGCCACCGGCGGTCGGTGTCGAACCAGACGATGATTGTGCGCAGGTTCGTCAACGTCTCAAAGATTTTGTAGAGGGTCGCCCATTCGGACAGAGCCCATTCCGAGATTGCCAGGTCTTCTGCCATGAGGATTTGACGCATCTGGTAGATGATGGGGAGCTTGATCTCGAGGAACTCCCTGGCTTGGTAGTGGCGTACAAAGTTGAAGCATATGTGTTTTGCAATGGATTGGACTGACTCGAGGTATCTGAAAGCTGGATAAGCAAAAACGGTGGTGTTTGGGCCCTGGGTTGCTATTGCTTACATTTTCTTGCAACACACCAACATGGGGATGAATGGCGTGTTCCGTTCGATTGGGCAATGCGGAAGATTGCCCACGTCAAAGAAGCAGTCAAAAGCCTTCTTACAATGATAACAATCCTCTTTCCACATGGGATCCGTCCCGTCGCTAAAAGTCGGGTCGCGCTTCAGCCGCCGCCGCGCTTCCTTGTAGTAAAGGTTCCCCGGAGGCGGCCCTCTGTCATCGGGCGCATCGTGCTTCGTTATGCACTTGGTGTGATGGAATCGAGACTGCAAGGACCTGCTCTCGCCTCCGGGGTCTATAGAGTGCACGATGAGGTGTTGCGAGAGGCCGGCGTCTACCCAGAGCTCTCGATAAATCTGGGCTCGGATCTCGGCGGGGAGTTTGGAGACGAAGGAGGATTGAAGCTGGGCGTCGGTCCGCTGGAAGTCGACGGGAGTATCTCCGTATGAATCCCCGTAAAGACGAATAATGGGCGGAGGCTGAGGCATCTCCGGCGGGTCCGGCTTGGGCTTTGGGCTGGGTTTGGTGGCGGGTTCTAGCCGCTGGCGCTTGCTGGATCTCAGTACTGGGGACATGTTGAGATGAAGCAGTTAGAACAATGAGGAGAGTTAGGGGTTCGTTGCGAAACGAGCGGGGAGGAACAGGTTTTGAGGGTGCACGATGCACAGCCCCTGGCGGATTCCATCTTCGGTCATTGTGTCAATCGAGTTAGCGTTGAAAGGACCGTGAATAGGCACCAATGTCATCTCCGAAAGGCTGGTTTCTCGGATCTGGGCCAAACATAGAAAGATCATTCCCGTCCCCGAGAACCGAAGGATCAATTATTAGGCGAGAACGTCATACCTATCGCTCGAGAACTACACGCCTTGCCCACTACTCCATATGCCGAGTGATGGTTTGCATCACAGAGACGAGAGACGCCCAAAGTTCGACAAATCGATAACAAATACCTACGGAAATGCACAGTGGGTTGCCACTCGGGTTCGCGGCGTCCAGTCTGAGACACGCGACATGGAATAGGAGACCAAATGACAAGAACTCAAATTAATGCTCTCAAGTCTAGTAGGACTAGTTATAGTGGATTGGGCTTCAAATGCAGCCTCCCAAGCCCATACTTGGCAACATTGAGCAGGATGCAATGATCGGCTTGTTTATTAAAGATCGTGGTGCAAAACAGGAAGCAAAACGCTAAATGCCCATGTTCCCATCATCCAGACATTTCCTCATTGAGAAGGGCAAGGCGGCTGTTGACACCTTCAAGCACCCCTTTCGTGTCTTGATGAGAAGTGGCCGTCACGACGCAGTCGCGCAACACAGTCGCAACCTCGATGTAATGAAGGATTCGCTTCTTCTTCGCTTCCCCTTGATTCGACTTTTGCAGACCAATCGACCTTAGCTTCACTGCCAAAGCGTCGCCCTGCAGAAGCTCACTGGCTCGAACACAGGTCCAAAAGCAAGTCCCAGCACAGATGTTGCGTACAATAGTCGGAGAGAGGTCTGCTAGGGAGTGAGGCCCTAGGCGTGCGTTCCACTTTGCCACCTCGGCGGCATCGCGGACTGCGCGCAAGGCTTCGTGCTCGACTCGCATGGCAATCATCTCTGCTTCCAAACTGGTGCCGTTTCGCACGCCGTATTGCGCCACGTAGTCTTCGATCTGCATGTAGCAGTTGACCTCGAGGAGCCATATGATCGCACGATGCAGCAGTAGTTGGTTGTTTGCAGAATTGCCCGTCGCCTCCGATTCGAGCTGGGCACCGCCATCAAATTGCCTCCTCAAATGCGCAGGACACAGGTTGTTCCGCCAATTGTCGAGCTGTCCCAAGACCGAGATCAAAACCTTTGGGTCGATGCCTCCCTGTTTGACTGTTGCATTGCACATGGCCTGCACCATCCGTCGGGCAATAAAAGATAGACGTAGTATGGCATCGAGGTAGCTCTTGGCAGTGTGGTCCGCGAGGCTGGTGTTAAATTCCACCTCGTCTTGTATGCGAGAGAGGCACTTTCGATCCAGGCTCCGGAAGGCGTCGAGCCCGTAGACATGCCAGAAGAGCAGAGAGCGACGTTCACTACTTCGTGCCAATTTCGTCGATGGATCTGAGCCGTCGCCTTCCTGTACGTGGTTTTGCAGCGTTAACAAGACCAATGAGTCGTGTGTAAGGAAGAGAGCCTCCAGGTGAGAATGGAGCAATGAGCCATGGACACCGTGGTACTCAAAGTCCATCATGAGTGCCAGTGCCTCGAGATGATCCAGGCGAATGCATTGCTTATCTGACAGCTCGTGCTGTGCTTTGAAGAAGGCTTCCCTGAACTGGTGGGCAACACGCTGTTGAACAGTCCACTTGTCTGCAATTGTGATGAAGGGAATGCCACGACAGGCAATGGCGTACACCAGGGAAATAGCACACCGGCCGGCGTGGTAATCTTGCCAGAAGGCATCCTCGAAGATGATAGGCAAGGCGAGGGCAGCCAAGTCGAAATAGGCATGCAATGCGGCAGTGAACGAGGCTTGGTCAAGATGGCACGCTGCCCAGGGCGGCTGCTCAAGTTGAAGGGTCTCCCCCGATTGGGATTGTGCGATTATTTCCGCTTGATGGTCAGTTGCGTCCATGGCATCCGTTGGGCCCAAGGTCGTTGGATGTATGGTTCCCCATGATTCAGGTTCGGCGTCTTGTATAAAGATTTGGTCGAGAAAGGCAAGACTCTCAGAGCTGAGCTCAAATGAAGGATCTAGGAATGGAGGGTCGGGGTGGTCTAGTGACAAAGTTGTAGCAGCTTCGGCATCCTGCGTTGGCACCACAAGGGTCGAAGCTTGTGCAGGAAGCGGCGCGGGAGATTGTTGTGACTCTTGTGAGGTTCGATCTGCGAGAGAATAGACTGGCGTTTCAATATCAGTCTGCCCAATCCCCGTATCATCCGATTCTCTCCCCGCGTCGCCTACGCCCTCAATCTGGGCATCTCCTTGGACATTTCCGTGCCGGCGTCTGCGTAGTCGCACATCGTTGGAATCGTCGAGGTGGCATTCGACCATCCGTAGCGAACACTGCGAGCAAGAGTCGTGGCCTTGACGCGCGCGGGATGCCTTGTCGCATCGAATCTTTCGCCGGTGACAGAAGTCGCACGAAGCCCTTTCGACGCCACGCTTGAGTCGAATCATCTCCAGCGGAACCTCCGTGAACTTGACATGGGTTGCTCGATGAAGGGACATGTACGGAAGAAGATGCTCCAACGGCGATTGCGCGGGGTTCGAGCGGAGGTTGAGCGGAGGTAACGCGGTAATGAGCCGGCCTTTTCAGTGTACTAACTAACCTGAACTTAGCATGGGAACACCCTACAAATCCGCTGCTTCAATTGAGCCTTCAATCGTTCGTAGGTCCTGGAGTTGGGGGTCTGTTGATCGTAGCTTACCTTAGGAAGGTAGATAATCGCTTCTAGAAAATGCAAGAGATTAACTTAATGAAATTCATGCTTATTAATGATATATTCTTCTGTAAAGAGCCAGACTACGTATTTTGCAGGAATGCACACTTTTGTGGCACGTCAAGTGAGTACTCTTTCATACCTGTCGCAACACGATGGCTGGCGGATCTGCATCGGACCGTGCGGCGGCTTCTATTATCTCCCTATCTTTTTATTTGGTATGGCTGGTGCTCTGCTGAGCGGTGGCCTTAGTTGACCTCTGGACTCGTAGCCCCAGGCGAAGCCGTATTCATTGCTCTCAGCTTTGGTGGCGTTGGGACATTTAATTTGTCCCTTCTTCTTATCGTGGATCGCTCTGAATTCTGGCATAGATGGCCAAAAGAATTGAGTAGAATAGTTGGAAAGGACATAGTTTACAGGAGCACTTGGGTTATAACTTATTGGAACAGCTGGCATAACTATGCGTAACGTTTAAACTCTGGATACCTAGGCTCCAACTACCTTGGCCGTATCTCGATGAGCTTAATCGCAGCCAACATGGATTATGTATATGACCTCACTCTAATCTTGCTGACGCATTGATAGAGTTCGGGGAAACAGTAAACATAAGAAATGAAGCTCTATTCTCGATGGAGAGTATCTCTCAACGCTCGTGGCTCGACAGCCGTCACCGTCCCACCTCGATCCAAACGAAACACCAGATCGTCCATAGCAATCTCGCCGTACATGAGTGAATCCATTGACGACCAGGTTCTCACACTTGGCTCAAAGATTAGGGGCCTTTTCTTCGAGAACGGGCTTGGAAAGTGGGTGGCAACAGAGTTGGTGTCAAAGATGACACGATATGACACCCGCCGAACTCCCTCCTGGTTTGGTGTAGACTCAAGATTAGTCTTCTGCAATCGAAACGCAGAGATGGTACCGCCTCCAGTCTGCTCGGCGTATTCCTGGGCCATGGCGCGGAAATCAAGCCCGCGACTGATCCAATGCGTGATGACGAGCCCCTCTGCGTCGGTGGAAATGGTGATGCTCGAGTTGTGACCAGGAGACGCACGATATGTTCCGCAGACGGCTACGCATGCTTGCTCGCGGCTAATCGTCTCCAAGACCGGGATGAAAGCCTGCAACGTGATTTCGGCGATGGCATTGACTGCCAAGCCGCTGCTGGATCCAGCTGCCAAAACCGAGATGCTCACGCCATAGTCGGGTATGAGGATAAGGTGAGAGTTGTAGACACCGAGACTTCCAGATTTGGTGTAGAGATCTATAGTGCGGCCGCTGGTGATGCGACTTTTGGTCCTCCATATCTCCCAAGGGCTGCCCACTGAGAGAAAGAGGTTGGACGTGTGGGAGTGCGGTTTCATCCAACGTCTCGTTTCGATGGCTGGAAGCAGCTGGTGCGATAAGATAGCACGACCAAACTTGGCTAGGTCATGCGATGATGAAAACATTCCGGCTGTCCTTTATTTGCCCCTGTTAGCTGTGCTTGCGTTGGTTCGATCCAAGATACTCACGGTGTCTCGTCGCCGACATCTTGATACCACCCGCTGTCACCTTGAGGAATGACCCATGAGCCCCCCGATTGTGGGCGCTTGGCGCTGGTTTCCGCGAGTCTGAGAGGTTCTAGGACGGATGATTTGAGTACCTTGGTGAACGACAACCCACTCGCGGCCTCAAGCACGTATCCCAAGATTCTGTATGCCGCGTTTGAGTAAACTGGTGTTGTTTGCGGGGAGAAGACCGGGTGCCTCTTGGGAAAGCCCCGAAAATATTCTAGTACCAGAAGGTTAGCCTGATCTAGTATTTTGGTCTTGGGGATAAAGATAAATTACCTTGGCGGTTGCAAGGAGGCAGACTAGAGTTACCAGCACAGACGGGGACATCTTCGGGCGGCAGCTGTGGAAAACCAGCTGCCTTCCACAAAAGCCCTTGGCTAGCGAGGTCTCCGTTCGCATCTGGAGGAAATGTTAACATCAGAGGTGTATCCAAAGGTCGAAGTTCATACAGTCTCTCCCAATTCCAGATAACTGCGACGCCAAAGAGCTGACAGAGACTTGCTCCCAATCGACGTGGTCAACCGCCTGACCATGTTGAAATGATTCGGCGGGACGTCGAAGTTCCGGCACATAGCGAGTTACGCTATCATCCCAATACCCTCGACCGAGATTGAGCAGAAGCATGTACACGGTGAAGAGTTTTGAGATGCTTCCAATGCGGTAGAGAGACGATTCTGTGACAGTCTTGGTGCCGGCCGTTTCATTCAGATTTGGGGCAGAGAAATGGAAGTTAAAAAAGGGTGATGAGTCGGAGTCTTCGATGGACATTGCCGTGACTGATACCGAGGACGAATTTGCCGTGAAGTCTCCACCAGAACCATGGCCTTCTTGCAAGGCATGGAGCAAAGTGGACGATATGCGGGTTGAGAGGGTATCAACGGTTGGAGACTGAGCCAAGCCCGAGGGCGGAGGGTATATCGGTCCAAGGAGGAATGATGCCATATTTAGGATAGGTAGTTTACACTTTGAAAAGAGTTTGACATTGAACAATCGGTCGTACAGATGTCTGTTTTAATATTCCTTGAACGGACATTTAACGGCGATTATTTGTCCCGTGCCGCGGCGATTACTCTCGCAGTTGCCTAGACTGGCTCGCCTCAATGCGTCTAGAAGTCAGATAACGAAGCTCAAGACGATGAATGCGAGCGGCACCACAATGGCGGTGATTTCTGCAGAGGCCGTCAAACAGCCAGGATTGTTTCTGCGGAGCCGTTGATTATTCCTGGGCTCAATGAGGTTTTACGCTTAGGTTCTAAAAGTCTTGTCTCTCAGGTAACAATTATAACATAGCTAGCCTCACAAGCCCACCGGCCCCTTGGCCACGATGGCCGACAGTCTGGCTAGCTTCTCGCCCCAGTACTTGTACCTCTCCGGGTTGAGATTTCGGTCAGCAACACGGCCGCAAAGTCCAAGGCCATAGATATCGCTCATGTTCCGGTTTTCGAAGAACTTGACGGTGTGGTCGTTACCGTAGGGGAGGAGCAGGTTGAGGGTGTCGAGCGTCTCCTCCAGCAGATCCCGCGGCAAAGGGGAGGTGTGTCGCAGCTCGTTCCACAGAAATATCTTGTGTATGTAAACGAGTAGCATCTATTTGGAGCCGGCGATTGTCTCTAGAAGTAGGTGCTCTGCCAGGTTGTTGGTGAAGAGGATTTGGAAGCCGTGGTAGCTCTCAAGGTATTCCAAGGTCAGCCGAACGTCGACCTGCTCCGAGGCCAGCGCTGGCCCATCTTTGGACTTCGGGAAAGAGCCTTCGATGACGTTCGAGATGGTTGAGGAGTCTTCCCACGCAAGCTTGTAGCCGTCTTGTGCAGCCGCTCCCGGCACGATCTCGAGAGTAAGCCTGAGACTGAAGGCAAGGCAGAGCGTGTTGAGAGGTTCAGTCTCGTCAATGTTCCGCCAGCCAGAGTCCGGCCTTGCCTTGAGCTGATCGACAAGTGCTCGCCGTGAGATCCCGCTCAGTGGTGTGTTGAGCCTGGCCGTTTGTGGCGGCGAAGCCAGCGGATCCAATGTCTCGCCAATTTCTCGCGTTAGTTGCGTCGTCGCCTGAGCGGATTGTCGGGCATTGTTCCAGGTGGTGGTGAAGTAGTCCAGAAGGCTTGAATATTCAGCAGGCGGTGTTGCGTTGGTGCTGCTGTATATCTCAGGCCAAATCTTATTGATCGAGTCCATGGTGGCCAGGCTGCCGCAAGTGGTAGGCAGGAAAGCGGAGAGAAGTTATAAGATAGGTAAGATAAAGCAGAGAAGGAACTTAAAAAGCTAAAGTTAATAACAAGTTAACTAGTTAAGTTAACTAGTTAAGTTAACTAGTTAACTATTTAATATTATATATATATTACTGCGTAAGACATCCCAGCTCAGCCTTAATCACTCTTTGTCCTTAGCTGCCTAATTGCCGCTTTATTCTTACCACTGTTGTGACAAGCTAAATCTCGACCGTCCTAGGCACCCCATTGCCAGCAACACACGGTATACACTATAGCAGGAGAATGGATCCCGCCTGTGTGGTCCCGATTCGGTAAGCGGACAAAGACAAGGTGGTCAAAGTCAAGCGCAAATGGCCGAGTTGGCTCACCCGCACAGAGGCTCTCCACGTCGGTCTTCTCGCAAAGACCCCTCACCCGCCCACGCGCAAGGATCAATTCGACGGCAGACTGAGCCAGGTCGAGCGCCATCTTGAAGATCACGTGAGCCGGATCGACCGCAGCATCAGGCTTAAGTGTCAATCAGAGAATGCTTCCACCAAAGAATCTGCCCATGACCACGAACCGATCCTGACTGACCCTGGCACGATTTCCGCCAGCAGACACTTGGAGCTATCACCGAACATGTGGTTTCGGTGCGGGCAGCGACTGGGCCGAAGATATTGTTAGACAAGACGTCGGCGGCTTGAGGTAGACATCCCACTACGGGCTTGGGGATAAGATCCGCGTCGCCTGCGAGCTGCCGTTCCCGCCGCTGACCCGGCGGCTTCCAGCTGCCCCACAGCTATGAATTGTTACTCAACGTCGAGCGCTCCCCGGACGGTGAATCCGCCTGCGGCCTTCTCTGTTCCATCCCAACAAGAAGGGCGATGAGCTGGTGCATCACAGTGGCTGCAAGATAGACGGCGTTCTGTCAGTCAAAGATGACGTTGGGCGTTTCAAATTGTTCGGTGTCACGTCAGGCCATGCTGGACGGGTTCTTGACCACTGATATGAGAATCCCCTCCCATACAGGCTCCGAGTCCGGGCCGAGTCGTCGGCGTGGGAATTTCGGGAAGATCCTGACTAAGAGCAAGTTGCCTTCCTCCACGTCGACACCTTCGGCGGCAGTTATCCCGAAACATGCAGGATGCCGAGTGGGAGCCTGTTAGTTCCATCTGCTCCATCAACCGGCTCGGCGGCGGATGAGAAACTATGAATGAGTTTTAGTTTCCTTTCGCGGTCCCTCAGCTAGAAAGGCTGGCCCCGGATGCCGATTTCGCTCTCCTTCAGTTCCCGACGAGCATTCTCTCAAGCACGTTCTACGTCGACGGTGGGGAGACTCGACGCATCACAAGCTTGCTCATGGAGAAGGATATAACGGATGAAAGGATATACGTCATTTTCGGTCCTCGTGAAGTGGTATCGGGACCGTGATATGAGATCGACCGAATCTCGGAAAGTCAGGTGAAACATTAAGTGGTTTTGAAGACTGATATTATTGCTCGGTCTATAAATATATATCTCTTTAACTTCCACGAGGAATTATCAGTATTTTTTAATGACTGAGTACGGCTTCTTGAACACGGCTGCGGGAGTGTACTTGATATCGAGCCTGATGAATTGTTAGCATATTCTGACTAGATCAACAAAGGAGAAACGTACCCAAAAGCCTCTGGGCCTCCGTTTTTCAGCCCCTCCCCTTTAGTCCACTGCGGACTGCCAACTAGAGCAACAACATGAACGCGCAGCCCATATCGGTAATCCTGCGTGCCCAGTGCCCTGCCGTCTTCGGCATCAAGTAGGCAAATGAGATCAGGCACGCTGGCAAGAGTGACTTTGCTGTCGTCGTCGAACGCGTGGATATTCTCGTTTTGAAAGGTGATACGGATTTCCTTGCTCGTTAATATGTCTTGGGTTTCCGGGGTCCCTCCAGTCTGGAAGGCCACAATCTTGGCCGAGCCTTCGGTGAATGCCCCTCGAACATGACGTGTGACGTTTGTGATTTTGCCCGTCAAGATGCGTTTGCCGGGGTATGTCGAGAGGATGGCGTCAATAATGTCTCGCTTCTCGGCCCGAGCTTGATGAACGGCTCGCCCAATGCTCCAGGCAAGTGAGATGGATCGTTGGGCAGCATAGTTTTTCACTTGGTGTCCGGTGAGGGCGCCCAGCGATATTCCTGCCGCCTGTCCCATCTGCACACACACAGCTCGAAGTAAATCCTCGACGTCTTTGTTTGAGCTTGCTTGAGTTTGCACAACGGTGTTTCCCTTGGCGTCGGAAGCCGCTGCCGGGGCCAGAGAAATGCCGGCATTGTGAGGCGTGACTTGCCATAGGTTCGGATAGGCACGTCCCATGAGGTCAGCGTCGACGAGGGGCTTACCGGTCCAGAGGGCCGCTTGAATGCCTCTCATGCCGTTGGAGCCTCCAATCTCCAGACTCATGACGGCAGTCAGGTCGGCCACGGTGAGATTTTGCGACTGAAGAACGGCCTTGACCGAGTTCTTGAGCTCCTCGCCAGACGGGAGCCGCTCGGAAAAGGTGCTGGGAGAGCCCATGACGGCAACGGCGGGGATAATGCCGTCGTCCGGTAGATTCTCTGGGGAAATGACTTCAACCGATCCGCCTGCTGAGAAGAGCTTTTTGACACTGAGATGGCTGGCGTAGACGTCGCCTCCGCCGCCGCATCCAAGGATGGCACAGCCTTCGGCAATCAAGTCCAAGTCGATTTGCGACAGTGTCCAGCAATTGTTTGTGACTTTGGGGCGATACGCGTTGATGTCAATCGCGGGACTCTCCATGACGGCCTCGAAGGCGGGCTCTACCTGAGTTGATTCCGAAATGGTCTCGGGGTTCTGGACGTCAATGTCCTCAATTTCTTCGGCCTCGCGATTAACTGAAGACTTTGCTGAAAGCTTTCCCGCCGCTCGAACGGAAACATGGAGTGATCTCGTACTAACGTACGGCACAGGCAGAATCGTCTCCTCGACGACTCGAGGCGCCTCTGCTCCGTTAAGACGAGCCCTCTCGATAGCTTGCTCTCGGACCTGGGCGATTGCTTGTTCCTCGGATTTCTCGTCGGCAGCGCTCACGATGACGTTGACGACGCTTGAAACCATTGCCATGGCGGCACCGACTGCGTTTGCGACGTGCGAAAAGGGTGGCCGGATAACCTCGGAAACGCCTTTGAGGGACTCCGGACAGATGATGCTGCCGCCTCCGACGAGAATGACAGGCACGTCGCCTTCTGATGTCTTCATCTCGTCAATCACCTTTTCCAACTGCAGTCGTATCTGATCTTTGGCTCGGCCGACTACCAACTCGGCAACGTCGGAAACGAGAGCATTGTCGCCGATGCCTTGCAGTCCAGCAGCGACAAGAATATCCGTCGTTGTCAAGACCTGGCCACCAAAGACGCGGGCTTTAGAAACCAGATCTTTGCCAACAGACCGAGGACCGACGGTGACTACATCGCGGGATGGGCTCAGCTGAACAAGCGAACCCCCTCCAACGCCGATGCTGCGAAGATCAGACACGGCAAAATTGGTTCTCACTCCGGCGAGATGGGAGAATGCGGCGGCTGGTCGCGGAAGACCCGATGGCTCAACCGCGCAGACGTCGGACGTTGTGCCACCAATATCGAGGACGAGTCCGCCTTGATCGAGACGGCCGCTTGTGCTTGCTAGGAAGACGGCGCCGGTCAATGAGTTTGTAGGGCCAGATAGAAACGTCGACACGGGGAGGAGTGCGGCCTCCTCAGCTGTGATGAGGGTACCGTCGTTCTTTGTGAGAAACCTGAGAAGTGAGCGAGAGAGCGCAGTGAAGTTGGCTCACTTACAAGTTTGCCGATATATCCAACCCCCTGAGAGACGCCCGGAACTGGCGAATGGTGCGCCGGGCGAACGGCAGAATCGTGGCATTCAAAATTGTCGCGTTTTCCCTCTCGATGAAGCTGATGCCCGCGACCTTGTGGGAAAGCGTGATGTTTGCTTCTTTGCCAAGCACCGAACGAAGAATCGCGCCGATTTGTTCTTCCTGTTTGAGGACCGAGTCAATGGGAGAATATGTGCCTATGACTGCCACGTCCTTTAGGCCGGCTTGTTGAATCTCCTTGGCGGCCTTTATGACGGCATCTTCGTCGGTTGGAGTAATAGCTCGTCCATCAACTAGGGAAGTTAGTCCAGCTTCATGAAAAATGAAGGCAATGGCCATACTCTCGATACCACCTGGTAGATACGCATGAAATCCTTCGGTGAGCTGTCTCAAGTCATCCGGGAGGCCAGCAAACGGGGGCACTTCTCTGGAATAAGGCCCACACAGCCTCAGGACGGCAACCTTGGCGAGCTTGCGAGCATCCTTTTCCACGACTGCGTTGATGAAATGCTTGAGAGAAAGGGTCAGTCCAACTCCCCGAGATTTAGATAAACGGGTAAAGGTCTCACCGTGGTGCCGATATTCACGGCTGTGATGCCTTGGCGAGATTCCCTCGACAGCGTCTCGAGTATTTGCTTCAGTACTTCCTCTATCCCCTTGCTGGTATCTTGCGTCGTGGGGGTTTTGGCATGCCCGAGAATGCTGTCGATGGGGTTGCTTTCACTGGCTGCCAAGTCGATGGCCACGGCATCCGTGTTGGTGCCTCCTAAATAGGTGTTATTTACGCTATCTTCTGTGCAACCTGCAGCCACGTACCGACGTCAACGCCGATAATGATGGGCATTTTGGTGAGGTATTCAGGTTTGGACTCGGGAATATCTGGTGTTAACCAATGATTGCTAGGACAGAAGCACCATGTCCCTATCAAGATATAAGACCAAGGTACCTGTGCCAAGATAAGCCATCCCAAGATTTCAATAGTCGACATGGTGTGATTGCATCCACATATGATGCAAGGCGCCTATTATCGCCAAACCTCAAAACCACCGAAACCGGGTTTTATTTGGCCGACGACTACATGTAGTAACGACTGGAGGTACTAGACAGAAACGGAGCGGCTGACAGGCAGACCGAGATTTGCGCACTCCGTAACAGCGCATTGACTGTAATGGTGTTGTGATACCTATAGGGAGGTCCTTAGCGTGTGGGAGAGACATTTGTCTTTTTCGCGACAAATTGGTGACATTTGAGGAGGGAGTCAGTTCTGAGTTCCACAGGGTATGGGTACAAGGCTATGTGAACTGCACTGGTAATTGGTAGCTACTGGTCTACAATCTAGCCCGGGGACTAACCGACTTCTAGCGATCCCTGGACTACGAGACGGCAATATGGGCAGGTAGTTCAAGCTCATTACAAGACCACGTCAAACACGTGTTCAATCACCCAATTTCTAGACCTTTATAGCTGTGTCCCGTTGACGTGGTTCAATGTCCTCAACGGGCCAAGCCTTGAACTCCAACAGGCCTTGGTCATTGCGAATAGCATTTCCATTCTTCCTGATGTGGCCGTTAGCGTGCTGCTTTCATTTAAAAGTGCGGCTACTTACAAGTCCCGCTTGATGAGGAACAAGATGGCAAAGACGCTCAGGATGGCGAGACCAATCATGCCGGCACAGACTTGGTATCCGACCTTGTAGTGAGGAGCTGTGATTGCAATTAGTTTTGAACTTGACGGTCCTTATGAATTTCATACCATCCACGGCTGGGAAGAGTAGCACCAGGGCCCAGGCGTTGATGGCGTAGACCATTGTATTGCCCAGCGAAACAATCAGCCCGCGCAGCGTTCCGTTTCCCTGGACCACCTCATTCAACCATGCAATTGTCAGCGACTGTGCCGGAAGACCGGCCGTGATCAAGATGTATCCCGTAAACTTGAGCCAGTCGGGCGCCTCCCATACCGCCACAAAGACGTTGCCCGCCAGGCAGAGCAGCATGTTGGCGACAATGACAATGGGCCGGTTCTGCAGCCAGTCAGAAATGACGCCGCTGATGATGGCGTTGATCAAGGCAGCTCCTTGTCCAGCTGTCGGGATGTTGTTGATCTGGGGGACCGTGTATTTCCCCAAGTATGTGAGCCATAGGTTGAAGTAGCCATCGCCCCAGGAGAAGGCGCCGTAGAGGCTGGGATTCGTCAGTCATGAAGTATATAGCGTCGAGATTCGGAAACGTACAAGTAGCATGCGACAAAGAGGTACACGTGCCAGGTGGCCCAGATGCCCTTGAAGCGTTTCCAGGTGATTTTCTGCACCGGGCGACGTCCGACGCTGTCCATTCTCTCGATTGCGAGATCAACCTCCTGCAAGGCATTAGTCGGGATACTAGACGGAGAACATTGCTCTTACCGAAGACTTGAGCCACTTTGCCTTTGTGCCCCTGGGCTGATCCGGGAGAGCGTAGAAACCCCAAAGAGCAATCGGGAAAGAGATGATTCCGTCAAAGATGAAGAGCCACCTGTTTGTTGTCAGAACCCCGTTCTCTAGCGGTCCCAGGCCAGACAAACCTCCAACTCGCCATGCCCTTGCCGTTCATGTTGGTGTAGAGACCCGCTTGGATGTAGCCGGAAAACATGCCGGCCACTCTCGCCGACACTTCGTACATGGCCATGCGCTTTCCCAGCTCCGAGGGCGTGTACCAGGCTCCGAGCAGGGCGGCGAATCCGGGAAAGGCGATGCCCTGGAAGAAGCCAATGATGAAACGGAGGGCGTACACCTGGGAAGGCCGTTAAATTGAGAATGTCAGTGGCCGTGGGACTGGGACGTACTGTTTCAGCATTCTTGGCTCCGGCAATCCCCATGACGAGAACAGTCCAGGCAAGTTCACAGCTTGGCATGAGCAGGGACAATCGCACACGGGTTGACAGAAGCATGAGAGGGACTACAACAGTCAGCTAATGGTTTGTATGTTCAGGGAAGAAACGGACCTGCTCCGGCAATTATGCCGCAGTTAAAGGTTGTCGAGAAGTAGTTCAACTCATTTCCGTAGAGCGACAGCTGAGAGTCTGGTCAGCGCTTGCTCTTCATGAGTGGTCGCGGGTTACTCACGTCTTCCTTCATGCCCGACACGTAAGCATTGCTAGACAGTCGTTAGTGAGGATGAGATGGTTGCTTATTCGGATGCCGCGTACCTAATGTTGGTATTGTCCAATGTTTGCATAAAGCACGAGAGGGCAGTGTAAGACCTATCCCGTATTAGCCATTGCATCGGGATGAACCGTTGAACATTGAGATAAATCCCAACATACAGGAGAAATATGTCGAGCTTCCTAACCAGAGTTCGATCTTCATCCTGGTTAAAGTATCGAGGCAGTGCAAGCCCAAAGATGTATCGTCGATGCTCCTCGGGACGTGGATTCTCTTGCTCCGCATTGCGAACATCGATTGCAACTTGAACAGGGTCGCTCTTGGAGTCAACCACTGCCGACGTATCAGAAGCCATGGCAAACTTGAGTAAATCCAGAAGGATCGTCACGGGAACTTTAAGCAATGCGCATCATGCTGTGTAGAGGGGCTTAGCAGGCTGCATGTTATACATGCAGCCTCGGGAAGAGCCCAGACATGTTTGGGGAAGGCTCGGGATGGCGAATTCGACCCAGGGAATTGGGTCAGTGTCCAGAAACGAGATAGCGAGGCCGTCTTCTCCCGATGCAACGGTTGAGCGAACCTCGTGGCACCGCCAAGATTGAATACCATGTTCACCGAGAGTCGTGATTCGAGGCACTTTAACAAACCGGGAATAGGCATCAGATATCACGCTCAACACTTCCATCGGCGAACTTGACAGCCCGTAGCTTGGACGAACGATTCGATAGTCCCGAGGCCAAGTACGGCGGAGCGGGGTTGAGTCAAGGTGCAAGTTTGGAAGCGGATTGCGAATATGCCCAACAAGGAAAGATGAAACGCTTCAGTCAAGCATTCCCATCCTCACGCTATGCGATTCGATAGCGATAAACTAGAGACCCCCGGCTTTACTCCCACGTGGTAATGACAATTGCGACAGCGGGGATGGCGACATCAGAGCCTCGGCCCTCTCGGGCTGCGGCTTGATAAGCAATCGTAAATGAGCCTTTCGTGAGACGCGGAGTCCCAGAGAACGTGTTGCACTAAGAGTTACGCCAACAGAAGGGATCTGGTCGTTGGAGATTGACAGCATCGAATCGAGTTAAAGTCGGAGCCACCCCAGTTGATCGTCGGCCAAGTCAGCCGCCCATCGTCGCCCATCCGCCCAGGTCAAGATGGCCTCTTCAAAGCAACACCAGAAGAAGCGCATCTTTCTCAACGCCTTTGACGCCTGCACCGTCGGGCACACGAGCCCCGGGCAATGGCGAAACCCCGAGGATCACTCTGCCGACAAGCGAGACCTAAACTACTGGCTCGAGACGGCTAAATTACTCGAGAAGGGCAAGTTTCTATCCTATTTCCTCGCCGATACGGTTGGAGGGTTCGATGTGTACAAGGGTAGTCGAGGCCCTGCCATCAAGATAGGATCAGAGTTTCCAGTCACAGATCCTTTTGTTGTGAGTCTTGGACACAAATAAATGTGAAGGCTGTGTTAAACATTATGCAGCCCATCGCAGCCATGGCGGCGGTAACCAAGTCACTGGGCTTTGGAGTCACAGCTTCCACCAGCTACGAGCGGCCATTTTTGCTGGCACGTCGTTTCTCGACCCTCGACCATTTCACCAGAGGGCGCATTGGGTGGAACATTGTGACCTCTTGGAACAAGGCAAGCGCGTTGGCCATGGGCTTGACAGACATTATTCCACACGACGAGAGATATGCCGCAGCGGACGAGTTGATGGATCTTCTATACAAGTAAGCGCGATTCTGATCTTTTCCGTTCATTCGAGTTTAACTCATTGACGCAGACTTTGGGAGTCGTCAATTGCCGACGACGCCTTGGTGCAGGATAAAGCATCAGCGACGTATATTGATCCCTCAAAAGTCCGCACCATCAAGCACGAGGGAAAGTATCACAAACTCGAAAGCCCATTCATCGTCGACCCTTCTCCTCAACGAACGCCTTTTCTTTTCCAAGCAGGGACATCACCGTGAGTTCCCCTCAGCCCCGTTTAGAGCCACAGCTAACTCGGCCAGAGCTGGTTCGGCATTCGCTGCCAAGCACGCCGAAGCAATCTTCGTCGCGGGGCACGTCCCGGGAACTCTGGCTCCCAAGATTGCCAAGATTCGACAGCTGGCGGCTAATCAAGGACGGGACCCCCAGAGCCTGAAGTTCTTCCAGTGTCTCACCGTGATCCTCGGAGAGACGGACCAAGAGGCCGAGGAGAAGCTGGTCGAGATCAAAAAGTATCAATCCATCGAGGGAGGACTCGTCATCTTCAGCGCCTTCACTGGCATCGATCTCAGCAAGTACGACCTCGACGAAGAGATCAAGCCCGAGGACAGCAAGTCGTCGGCCATTATCCAGTCGGCATTTAGCAATCTCTTCAACGAGGAGCAGGGCACAGGCAAGTGGACGCCGCGTCGCGCGGCCGAAGAGTTGTCCATTGGAGGGAACGGGGCTGTGCTCGTGGGGAGCCCTCAGACGGTGGCGGACGGCATGGAGAAATGGATCGAGGAGGCTGATCTGGACGGTTTCAACCTGTCGCCAGTGGTGCAGCCGGGTTCTTGGAAGGATATTGTCAATTTGTTGGTGCCGGAATTGCAGAAGCGCGGAATATATTGGGATGACTATGAGGCGCCAGGGGGTACGTTGCGAGAGAATGCCCAGGGCAAGGGGAATAGTCATTTGAGGGGTGACCACGTTGGAAGTACCTACAAGTACTACCACTTCAAGGATTGAAGACACTTAGCTTGAACTATATTCTAAGATGGGACCATCTGGCCGACATAGGTTGGTAGGGCGTTCTCATGTTCAGGGACAACACCCTGTCGATACAGCCGCCGTCGAATTCCTCCTCAAGTCCACCATTCCTCAGCTTCGCGCGCCATAAAGTGAGAGAAGAAGGTCTGTGAACATTGTGTTTGTATACCAAGTACCTGGCATTGAAGGAAACAGTGTTGATTGTATGTTGGTCCTCCATACGTACCTAACTACCTTTGTCAGCCATGAAAACTTGGTTGCTATTACCTAACATGGAAAAACAATTAATAAAATTGTGACTAGGTAGATAAGGCGTCAACTTATTTGTCTGCTACAATTGTCATATGAAGTAACGGCCCTTATCCGCGCGGGTAACTACCACGCAAGCCAGCGCGAGGCGGACCGAAGCTGCGCATCAAGTCCAAGGCCTCCGACACGAAAAGATAGAAAACGCTGCACATCAGCCCCGAGATGGCCACGAGAACTTTGCAGTCAGCACGAAGTTCTTGGAACACAGCCATCGCTGCATGCATAGAAAAGCCACAACTGAGTTGTATGGAATTGGGTCGCATATCTCTGCGACCCGAGACTATTTCTGTGTCGCTGAGTCAACTCTGCGCCTCTTTGGAAGCATCGGCAACTTGGCGCTTAAGTGACCTACAGTCAAGCCTGTTGTTGGGGCTCCTGCGGATTATGAGAGCCAACGGAATAAATGATAGGAGGCCCGGGGTTTGCGACACCTCTCTGCCTTTCATAAAGTGCACAACTGCCGCGGCGCTTCGCCGATTTCGCCCCCACTGCAACGACAGCCTGACTCAAGTTTTATGAGTTAAGGGTAATGAAGGCATGCAGGCCCTTCGAATATGCAGTCTTCGCTTCAGGTCAGGCACCTTCGAAATACGCCCCGGTGGTGACGGGGTGAAGGTGAAAACCGGAGGCCTTTGGGGATGCGTTCGCGTGTTATATAGCTCCAAAAGCTGCTCCCTCGATGTGCGAATGGCTCAATAGACCTCCAGATCCTCAATCTCACATTATCATTCATTTGCATGGTCAACGCTACAAAGATGCAGCCCTTCACGTTCCTGCTTCTCGCGGCCTGGCTACCCAGTGTCATCGCATGTTCGACAACCACCTTTAATAGCACCTACGCGGAATATCCCGACTGCGCCGCGTCTTGCCTTGGCTGCGAGGATGGGACCTACTCGCGCAATTTTGCCAACAACTGCGACTACGTGGCGGGCGAATGCTGCACAAGCAAGTACCATAACGTCATCAACGAGACCTGGGCTTGTGTAAAGACAAACTGCGAGAAGAAGCTCTCTGAACAAGCCTTTGTCACCTTTACGGACTATTGCCAGGCAAAAAACCGCACTTTGAAGGAGCAAGACGTGCCAAAGGGATATTCTCTGTTGACTTCAGACTCGGGTAGGTCTACAACACGACTATTGCCATTGAGCATGGCTCACCCTCCCAGAATCTTCAGACAGTTCCGACAAGGACCGACCGGCGCTTAGCCTTGCCACCATGATCGGAATAGGACTTGGGGGTATGACTTGCATTGCGACAATCATTGGTGTCGCGTTCAAATGTTATCGGCATCGCAAGAACAAGTCACAAGACGGCATGCCTGCCATGCCATACCAAACCGTTGTAAACGCTCCGCAGCATTACCAGCCCCCGGCTCCCGCGCAGCCATTCCACCCTGGAGCCCCGGGAGGGACTATCCGCCTGGAACTGAACTTCAACGAGGCTGGCGCTTACATGGCAAACGGCGGTTATAGGAATGGAGGGATGACTAGGGAGGTCTAATTTGTTATGGAACTGAAATTGAATGCCATAGATTACGTAGGACGGATGCGATTGGATCGTTATGTTGAATTGGATCATGGAGTTAAGTCAAGAAGTTGGTGCCTGAGGCATCACAATCAATGGTGTGGAAGGCCATATGACTGGTTAGCGACCGCGCGCAGTCGCCAGGAGAAAAGGGGCAATGCCGACAGGAAGGAAGAAGGAAGAAGGACGATCAGAGACATAACAAACGACAACAATGATCACAAGATTGACGGTGCACACGAAGCTATTCAACATGTCCAGTCCACTCGCTTATCATCTAACTACGTCAACTAAAAAGTCAACTCTTCGCAACCTGCTTTGTTAGGGAGTTGTTTAGGCGCCCGCGTCCATAAGGCAGCACCCGCCCAGTTGGTTGACTGCACGCAGGAAGGCATTCCTAAAACGGCCCCCATTTTCCTCCTTTCAAGATGCTTTCCCGGCCAATGAAAGACAGACGCCCTTCGACGTGTCTGATAGGTGTTGGACACGGTCGCCTCCACATGCAGGGGCAAAGGTATAATATATGTCAGACGGCACTCCGTGAAGTGTGGCTGGGGCGGCAAACTTGGTGTGGACGGGACTTTGCGGAGGAATGCGGGTTTTGAGTTGGTGTAGAGCCTCAAATTTCAGAGTCTGGAGTCGTCCCCAGATGGTTTGCTTATTTGCCATAGAATTAAAGGGGGTTTTCCAGCGTGTCCTTGACTCCTTGGCACTCTTCGGCTTGCACCCAGGCTCCAGGCCACATAGCTCCCGCCACAACACGCAACAGGCAGATATTTGCCAAGCTTACATTTCCCACAATGAGCCACGATTCTGCTGCGCCTTTGCGTGCCTGGTTAAATCTAGCGGAACACTGTCGTCCTTACTCTATAGCTTGAAGCGACCAGGCTCACGGCGCGTTGTGCCTACCGCGGGGTAAAGCGAAATAAACTCCAAAAAAGGGTGGTTCTTACAGTGCTGAATCAGAAATACGAGGCAACACATAAAGTCAATGGAGTCTGCTGCTACACTCTAGTTATAGATAAGCCCAACATGAACTTGATGTCAAACTATAGACGCTGATTAGCTCGGAACGGCTTTCGTTAGAAATCCTTAGTGGGCATCCGCCAAAGGTGTCTAATGTCTCCTGTGGTAGTAGACGACAAATGACACTATTGTCAGTGAGAAGCAGTGTCTGGACGACCTGTGTCCACTTTGAGACGCTGGAGACATGGGCAAACTACGACCGGGATGATTGAGAGCAATGCCTTAAGCTTTGGTGTCGCACTATATAGGAGGGGTCTTTAATTCAGACATATTTCTTTATACGCTCAATCGATAAAAAGACCATGCCATTCGTTTGTAGTCTTCGGCGATAGAAGTATATACGCAGCCACCGGCGCCGGGACTGACTGAACTCCCGGCGGAGCTAGGATGGTGGTCGGACTTAAGCACATTCGTCCGTATCGTTCGTCCGCGTCATGTGTCTCAGCATTGAATATAAAGACCTCATCAAGTTAATGCATTTTGATGCGTCCTAAAAAGACTTCATTTGAAACTTAGCGCCGTTATGTCGTCCTGGGATACAACCGAGCTGACTTGGCTCATCACAGGCGCTGCGTCCGGCTTCGGCCTGGAGCTGGCGAGACTTGCGCAAGCGAACGGCCATCGTGTCATCGCAACGTCACGGAGCCCCCAAAAGGTCCCGGAACTTGTCGCAGAGATTGAGGACAACGGTGGACGCTGGCTTTCTCTCGACGTTGACGACCCTCAAGGCGCTTCCGTCATCGAGAAGCTCGAGTCTGAGGGCGTCACGATCGACATCCTAGTCAACAATGCCGGCTGGTCCATTCACGGCCCTGCAGAGAGCTTCACGGAAGACGAAGTCCGGCGGCAGATGGAGACCATCTTTTTCGGTCCGTACAGACTCATACGAGCAGTTTTGCCACACATGCGACGGCGAAAAAGAGGCCTCATTCTCAACATTGGGTCCGGCGCTGGTGTAAGCGGGCGGGAGAGCATGGGCATTTACGCAGCGGGCAAGGCCGCAATGGATGGTGAGCAGGCCAAAGACCTAATCTAGACTACGGATTGACTCCTAGTAGGACTTACGAGAGTCATGTCCCGAGAAATCGCACCGTTCAACATCCGCACCCTTACCATCCAGCTCGGCGGCTTCGATACCAATTTCACGAATGCCTTGAAACTAGCCTCAACCCCCTTCCCGGATGACTACGTGGGCAGCACGACGGAAAAGACCGCACATAGCGTGCTAGGTAAAAACTACACGCCGGACGGAGACCACCGCAAGGCCGCTCGGGTCATCTTTGAGATGGCTGTTGGTCAGGGACTGGGGAAGGACAAGGAGGGCGAAAAGGTGATTCCTCTGGGGAGGGACATGTGTCTTTTGATGGACAGGGTATCAGCAGAAATCAATCATCAGATTGAAACCTTCAGAGAAATCGGATCGAACGTGTACATGGACAAATAATGGCCAAGCTAGCGGATGTCTAACAGTGATTCGCCGCGCTGAAGGCCCAATAGTTGACCTTGGAGTCGCGTTTTCTGAAATGAAATGTCCCCTCGTACTTCAGTGAGGGGCTGGGATCCCTCTGCGCTCGAGTCATTAGGATCGTCGGTAAGGATGTATCAGTCAATCATCCATCCCACAGGGGTCGCTTACAACAAATAAGCTTACTTGGTTAAATACACACCTGATATGTTATTGCTCAAGGTGATTCAGATCCAAAATTGAGTCCAAACATCATGCCAATTCACTGCAGGGAGCGTGGACGAATATGACTGGTCCCCTCTCTCCGAAGCGGAACTCCTCCACGTCTGCGTCGCACTTCTTCCTACCTAGTATTATTTTATGAGAGGACGGGCCTTCGGAGACTTAGTTTCGGAACTCGCCAGGTCGCAATTGGCGAGACCCTCACGGTAAACAGACGACGGCGGAGTTGATTATTTTTCAGCTGCGACCAAAGTACTTGACGGAGAACTTTCGTACCAGACTAAATGCTCACATCCAAGCCACCGAATGCTTGGGGACCAATTGACACGACAACTCCACGATATTGGGACCTGCCAAGCAATGGAATCATTTCAAGGCGAAGAGAAAGGCGGAAAGAAGTCGGCGTATTCCGATGGGTAGAGAATATATAAAGGGCGTTGAAGCCGTCCCGAATCACAATCCAAACACCAAACCAAAGCGTTCTACCATTCTAACAACTCTTCTGACCATTCACTTTTCTACAACTCAACTTTCAAGATGCAAATCATCAACCTCGCCGCCCTCACCCTCCTCGCCACGTCGGCTCTCGCGGCCGATTGCTCTGGCAACAGCGGACGAGACCTATACGCCTGGCGTAACGCCTGGTGGGATGCTCGCCAGAAGATGTGCAGCAACTCGGACTGCGGCTACCAGAAAGAGTGCACCACGTACAGTTCTCAGAAAGCCAACAAGAGAACCATCAGCGTCTCTCTCAGCCGTAAGTACACCGGAAGCAAGAAGGGCTTCAAGGACTGCTGGGTAAGATACAAAAACTTCTTTCTACGTGAGAGTACCAGCTAATCGACCTAGGATGCTACCGAGTACGTTGCGTAGTAACCGTTTGCTTACTTCATCTAACGAGAATAGGAACATCATTAACCAGTGCGTCAATGGCGAGCGCAAGCTTTCCGGCACTTGGGCTTGGGACGGCCAGCTGTACCAGTTCAGTGGAGAGTGGAAGTAAGAGCCAGGATGGCACTTCTCCCCGGCAATTCAGCAGGCAGGGACAGGGTTGGAATGACGTGACAAGCCAATTATTACACCATGGTCGAATCGTTCCAGTCACGGGCAGTGACAACTTTCCCTATGACTTGAGGCTGGGGACCAGCTACCCTACATTTCTACACGTCTACATAAAATTGCTTTCTTGATGGTGATCTAGACAAGATATGGCCTAGCTACAGTCGTCATCTGTGGCTCAAATAGAACATTATTTTTTTCAAGAACTTAAAGTTGCTTCCCGCTATTAGGCAGGACGAGATGTGATTAATGCATTGACTAGATGGTTCCTGTTCCATGTGGTTAATGAGAAGCAAACGTAAGGATCGGCAGAGACAACTGCAGATCCGATGATCGGATTAGCATAGTACATACGAGAGCCGTTGCGGATCTTTCACACTCGTATCGAGCTACACTATATCATCCGTGTGGCCTGCCCTTGAGCCAATGATCCCTTAACATGGCCTCAATGATTCCGTACATAAGTTGCTAATTAGGCCGATTAGTTTTTTGACTTTCTGTGAACCTGCTTTCCACGTATTTACTGGAGGCATGGAATCAGGCAGTGTCAAACTTAGGAGCGTGGATCGAGCGAAAGGGAGGGATCCCAACGGAGACCTCTTCGAAGGGGTCGCGTGAGAGATACCTAGGGGTCTGGATGCTTTCGGTTTGCTTCGTAGCGCGGGGTGACAGACTTGCACCTCCCCGTAGCGCACCTGCGTTGTGAGGGTAGCTTGACCGGACAGTGGTCGTCCTCGTTTTCAATCCCGTTTAGTGTGGCGAGGGAGTGGCTGGCTGGACTCGGCAGTCCAGCTGGGCTGAGATCCATCCGTGTTAATCTCCCGCCCTTGCCGTGTAGTTAGCGAGATCATCGCCCGAGACCGAGATGCAGGCCGCGTACCTCAGTCCGCTCTAAAAATGCGGAAGAAGGAGAGATCGAAGCGCACAATTGTGAGTTGACGATCGTGATGTTCATCTCGGCGTTGTAGCATATTAGATAAAACCTCAATCTCTCCCCTCTTCCGACATGCCAACGTCTAACGTCAGCTCTTCGGGGGACATTCCAGCGTTGCAAAGTCGGGTCAATTGAGACCAGCATATGCAACCTTAAGTCCCTGCGCCCGCATTCCGGCTCTTCAAGCTTAAGTTTAGGTTGTTTGAACTATCACTCTGGAATGTATCAAGTAGTGAGCGGGTGATTATTGAATTCCATCGTGACCTCTCTACTTCGACTGGCTGTCTGTACTCGCATGTCATATTGAACTATCTCACAAGTGAAAGTATCGTTTCAAATTACGAGGCCATCGAGCGATAGCCGACTCATCTAAAAACATTCCCGACGAAAACGGCTATAAAGCTGAAGCTCAGCTCTCCACACACCGGTTGCCCTAAACTCTGCCGGACGAACTGGCGATTCGGCCCGCAATAGCGTGGCTCAGCCCGCCCCATGAAAACACGCCTTCTCCACGTTTCCTCGAGACGGTGCCAATAGTTTAAATAGTTGGATTCCCGTGCCGCAGGCGGCCAAGGGTCTCGATCGGGACTTCGATGCTGCCTCAGCTCAGACTAGCGACGCCCGACTCACCCCGTCGATTGAGAAGGGAATAGTACTGCCAGAATCGTCTTGAATCTCGCGTAGCGTTAAGTCTCGACAGTGTCGGTATTCACTGTCATATGAGGAATGCGACTTGTCACATCGCTATGAGGGGACCGCATGGCTCATTCAGCTCGTGTCTGCCAATGCTATGCAGCACGCCATTGCCAAAGTATTACGCAAACCTTCCGAAATAGGTTGGGTCACGAGGGGTTACGAAGCTGAGAAGTTCTCCCATTTGCTTCACCAAACAACACCTTGCTGAAAGGGTAGCCAAGGCCATTCTACTCAAGGCGCTAGACTATAAAGACTCGCGGACATTCTAGCAATATCCCATCCATTCAAACATAATCTTCACTTTTCAACACACTCAACACTTGCACACTCAGCCTCTAAGCCTCTAAGCGATTACTACCCTTCTCATTTCAACAACTCCCACAATGTTCGTCTATCAAGGAAAGCTCTCCTGGCTCAATCTTGCCGAGGGTGAGACTTTCACCATCGTTCTCCCCAAGGGTGTCGTTCGTGTCAACGATCCCGTCTACCTCTTCTCCCAGTGGACCCAGACTGCCCAGGGCATTGAGAAGCAGAACTGGTTCCAGACAATCCTCGTCCAGAACCTGAAGAAGCTCCCCAACAGCGACGATGTTGTCTTCACCCTCTCCGGTGCGAGCCACACCTTTGTCATCACCACGGAGCAGAACTACAGCAAGCTCAAGGTTGAAATTTCGAACCTGATCGGCCAAAAGAGCACCACCGTCCTCAAGCGCGAGTGGCAAGCCCAGGGCGAGCCCGCTACCGATGCCTCTCTTCGCATCTGGACTGGAAAGCTCAACTGGCACAAGAAGGCCGTCAACGAGCAGGCCATTTTTATCCTCCCCGAGGGCTACGGCATCGACCGACCCATAGTGTCCTCTTGGCAATGGACTGAGGACGGGTCTAACAACGCCAAGTCGCCGTCCTTCAAGGGCACCACGTTGAAGGCGTTGGGGTCGGACAACGGAGTCTCCAAGTTCTCCTTCAACAACTACTTCGACATCACTTGCAGCTGGAACTTGACGACAGAGAAGCTTGGCGTCAAGCTCAAAGAGAAGGGCGAGGAGGCCGACATTGGCGAGCTTAACCTCGCAGCCAAGATCGAACACAACACCCAGTAAGTCGAAACCTTGCCGGTGCCTATAAAATACTAATCAAGTCCGATAAAGTACCTTTGACGCTGTTGACCCTGCTCCTACAACCAAGAAGGAGCTAGAGGTCCGAACTCCCCGTCCTCAAGCTAGTCTCAACCGACCCCTCGAGGCTCTGCCGTTCCCACAGACTCTCATCGAGAGCTTGACGCAGACTGCTGCCTTTCTTGACGAGGCCGGCTACCAGGCCATTCAGGCCCAGAACGTAAGCTACCTGTGACACGTAAATTTTGAGCCCTCATGCTGACCGTGCACAGCGGTTCAATGTTCTCGACGCCGACTTCCACAAGCAGGCTGCGCTCATCGAGGCCCTCAAGAAGGACAAGGAGAATCTCGAGAACCAGGTCACGTCCCTCAACGGCGACCTCGCCAAGGCCAACGCCAAGATTGAGGAGCTCAAGAAGCAGCTCGCCCAGGTCATCGCCGACCACAAGAAGAAGGAGGATGAGCTCAACAAGAAGATCGAGGCTCTTCACAAGCACGACGTCAAGGATGATTCGCTGATCAAGCAGCTCCGAGAGGAGCTCAGGGCCGCCAGGGCCACAATTGAGTCGCTCAAGGATGACATCAGGATCCTCGAGGTCGAGAAGACGGGTCTCCGTGCCACCATTGCGGCACTGAACGGCAAGATTAGCGACCTTAGGACCAAGAAGCTCGAGCTAGAGAACAAGCTCAAGGTTCAGGAAGAGGTCAACGCGGCTCTGCGGAAGGAGAACGTCGAGCTCAAGAGGCTGCTGAAGGAGTCGGAGGCAGCCAACAGGTCTCTCCAGGGAGAGCTCGCCAAGACCAAGACCGAGCTGAATACGGCCAAGACGACGCTGCTTAGGACCGAGGAGAAGCTCTCCAAGACGGAGAATCAGCTTAGACAGACCGAAGCTAATCTCAAGAGCACCAAGAAGACGCTCGACCACACTCAAGCGCAGCTCAAGGAGACACAGGTCGAGCTCGGCAACACCAAAACCGAGCTGAAGACCACCAAAGACGAGCTCGAGTGTTTGACCAAGTCTCTTGAAGAACGAAAGGAAGATCTCAGGAGGTTGAGGGACGCACGTGCTAAGGAGCAGGCCGCACATGAAAAGGAGCACGCCCAGTATAGCACCGCGAAGAACCAGTTCCATGACGTCATCGACAAGCTCCAGGACAAGCTGTTCCACAACCGTATCTCATTCGACGATCTTAAGGAGGCTATCGACTCCCTCCCCATCTAGGAAGTGGCCCGGCAAGAGACACCACCATGTCTTCAACCCATCCCCAAGACCGATCCCTTGCCGGGGCCGGGATGGAGTGTGCGACAATTCTGCGGGTCGCTGCTTACTGTTTTGACACTTGGATTGATTAGGTGGAAATCTGAATGATTGATAATACGGCGCTTTCTAAGGCTTAGGTAGAATGTTTAGGTTACCTATGAGAGTGCTATTTTTCGAACTTTCTAGTTTCAATGGTTATCTGTCGTGTATAAACTTGCACCCTGGTGACTCGGGGATCTATGGTGAAAATACCACTCGCGTGAGAAGCTTTGATGGGCACCAATCCTCGGGATGAGGCGCCTGCCGGAGCCACTCTCGGGTTGTCTCGGTGGCGATTCAATTCCGGCATCGAGTCATGTCCCGAGAATTTGCTTCTTATGGCCGCGGGCGGCGGCTTATATGAAGAAGATGCAGGGATGAAGCCGGCGCGACAATGGTATCCCCAGCCACCCCTTGTTACAGAGAAATACATTCATATTACGGAGTTGATTAATGAAATAGATTCTAAGAAAGCAGCGAATCATTCCATTCTTCATACTTCCTAAGTTATTTTAACATAGAATTGCCCTCCTTGACTTCTAAAGTTCTAGTCGTCACTACCGTGAGCATCAACTACCTCCGAGATATTCGGGATTGCACTCGCCACTTTGGTCGGTGCATCCACCCCATGAATTCATTGACGTATGTGTACTTTTTCCTGCCAGGCTTCCGTGTTGTCAGCTAAAGTCTACGGCAATGCGCAACAAGGACGAATTCGAGCATGAAACGCATTATCGTTCATTCTCGATTGCCCCAGCGACAACCGGCCAGATCTCATGAAGGCAAAAAGAGGCGTTAACTCCCATAATTTTCATCTCCGATATATGCGGGGTTGGGGCCACATTATCTCTTTCTTGCTTTTGGACGAGATGTGTTGTTCATCACGTCTTGACTGACAGCTCACGATCTCCACTCGGGAGTTTTCGTCGCAGTGTCGGGTGCTATGCAATACTGTCCAGAACAATAAAGGTTCAAAAGTCAAGATGGTGATGAATTTTTCTATATAAGGGGCCAGTCTCTCCGTGTTGTCCAAACCTTTTTTCCTCATCATTCCCAACAATCTCAACTTACCAACCACCTTCAACACTCAACTCACTTCGATCTTTCGATCCCCCCCAACAACTTCATCATGTCTTCTCAGGTCGCGTAAGACTTCCCCCTCCACAACTCGACAAGGCTTGATCCGCAGCCTGCTCCCTTCCATCCTTCTCATTCTTCTCTGATCTACTCTCTGACAATCACTCTTCACAGTTCTTACAACCAGGAGGGTAAGCAGTACGTGGTCCCTCTGCCCACCTCCACTGCTCTTGCCCAGCCCGCTGGTAAGTCCTCACACTACACTCAAACAAACACATCAAGCCTCTAACCTCCCCAATAGGCCAGCTCCTCAAGGGTGCCACCGACGATGCCGGCCACCTGAAGAACCCCGCTCTCCTCGTCGGTGTCAAGCTCGACCTCGAGGCCGAGGTCCACCTTACTGCCCGCGTCAAGGGTGACATCGTTGTTGGCCTTTACTAGATGGGCGAATGAGTCCTCCTGAGGGGACCAGGGGAGGAAAAGGAGGGGGGCGGTTATCGGATCGCGAGTAGTTGGGGCTGAGCTTTTCTTTCAACATACCCTATTAATAGTTGGCAACCATTCATTGGCTGGTTGTAGACTACCAAAACACTGAAACTCTTCGGTACATCTTCTTGTTTCCTCAATTGTCTTTAATGTGACTGCTCCTTTCGACAACTACCTCCTAAGCACATCTTCAAAAGATGATGCATCTATCCAGCCGTTTCTTTACTTACCTTTGCCTATAAAAAACACCAGTTTCCCCTGATGCCTTGAGTAAAGCTATTCAGCCTACATTGAGACTTCATACCGCACTATGGAAAGGCAAGTTAAAGGAGGCTGGTGGTATCGGGACCAGGCTCTCGTCTTCGATGGCATCGTGATATAATTGTGCCAACTGCCACGTAAGTGAAATTTCAAGGGTAAACGGTCGCGGATTTTGTGTTTATTCTTTCTATTATCATGATGTCTTCACGAGTTAATGTTTGGGAATGCGCGTTCCTTTAGCAATGGCGGCAAAGTAGATATTGAATCGCAGCGACATCCTAGTTAAAGAGCATATTCTCTGCACAGTGTCGCCAACTTATAATGTCCCAAATCAGTTAGAGAAAATAAGCTAAGGCGGCATCGTGGCAGCGAATACGATGGACCGATGTTGCCGGATATCTTAATAAATATACTTTCAGTGATGCAATTTCCGTGTTCAGACGTGAGGGGTGTTGGAAATTTCGCGTAGTATTATAACTCGTAACGGGGACACGCCGCTTCGCCTTAAAGAGCGTTGTAGACATAAAATCCAAGACCGAGCCGATACTTGTCAAGGGTCTCAGATCTTACCCTGCACTTTAACTTGCCGCTGCCTTTTACAGGTGACGGAGAGTTCGCAGACGGACAAGGCGAAAAACATAGCGATAGAGCTGGAAGGATTAGACGGGCGAGGTATTCGCGACTGGAGTCTGAGCGAAGCCCTTTCACTCCAGGATATACCATCCTAGCGATTGCCTTTATTTTATCAAGTCATTGAGCGCGCACAACAGGAGTTCATTGTTGCGGTCCCTGTGCAAAAATGAATATTGGCTTGCGCCGGAGCTCCGGTTCCACATCTCGGAGCTCGGAACTCGGAGCTCGGAGCCCAGACAAGTCGACGAGGCCGGGCCACCCCGGTCAGATTATAAGTGAGTCTGAGGTTACTTATTTCAAGACAAGGAGGAAGTTTTAAACTGCCTAACAGAAGCAGTGGGCGCAAATCTTCACGAGATGCCATAAGTGACATTATGTACAGTGCCGGCCACCTCCAGAGGCCGCCCAGCCTTTCTATGTAAAGTTTCTGAGCACAGACCCGGTCGTGGCTAATGTGGCTTATCACAGTGTACGGCGTGTAATATTGGAACTGTGAGTCCCACCCCACTTCCTCAAGAAGCCTAAAACAATCACGTGCCTATCGTCCACGGCCGCTTATGACCATGTCCAGCACATCGCGTCCAGCACACCGCGTCCAGAATAAGCCCTTACCTCCTAATCCAATATGGTTCCTCGACTCTCTAGTGCTAACCATAAAAGCTCGAGGCTGTGATTACACTGTATAGCACATGTAGGAAGAGGCCGTCAGTCATATAATACCTGCCTATTATTATTATGGTATAGTATCTATTATGCACTGGGGAGTAGGTTATTATGCATCTAAAGGTCAACCGAGTTTGATATTACTGGCATAATTCCGCTATTTCCATATCTGAAAACCCCAAGAACACAACTCTTCCTGACCGGCAGCCTACAACAACCGTGCTTCCTAAAACAGCTACTCGTCCACTGCGACATTCGGGAGGTAGCCAAAGCAAATCCGTTCCTGCTATCGTCACCCAGGTCGTGTCCCGCACACCAAACAGTAAGACCGTCGAAGGCTGCGATGTTATGTGAGGCTCTGTGGAAGATACTGGGCCGCCGGTTACGACAAACACGCCATTACCTATGGCAATGCCACGGTCGTTAGGCGTAAAATAGAGAACGTCTACGAACGAGTCTATCGAAATGACATTCGTACTTGATCCTGTTTCCGCGTTCCAGATCCGGACCGTGTCGTCATAGGAGGCCGATGCCACCTTCGTCGAGTCGTGCGAGAATACCACCGAGTTGACCGAGCTGCTATGGCCCCTTAGCACGCGCTCGCAGTCGCCCGTATCCGTGTTCCAGATCCGGACCGTGTCGTCGTAGGAGGCCGATGCCACCTTCGTCGAGTTGTGCGAGAATACCACCGAGTTGACCGAGCTGCTATGGCCCCTTAGCACGCGCTCGCAGTCGCCCGTCTCCGCGTTCCAGATCCGGACTGTCTTGTCAGAGGAGGCCGATGCCACCTTCGTCGAGTCGTGCGAGAATACCACCGAGTTGACCGCGTAGCTATGGCCCTTCAGCGCGCGCTCGCAGTCGCCCGTCTCCGCGTTCCAGATCCGGACCGTGTCGTCATCGGAGGCCGATGCCACCTTCGTCGAGTCGTGCGAGAATACCACCGAGTTGACCGCGTAGCTATGGCCCTTCAGCGCGCGCTCGCAGTCGCCCGTCTCCGCGTTCCAGATCCGGACCGTGTCGTCATCGGAGGCCGATGCCACCTTCGTCGAGTCGTGCGAGAATACCACCGAGTTGACCCAATCGCTATGGCCCTTCAGCACGCGCTCGCGGTCGCCCGTCTCCGCGTTCCAGATCCGGACTGTATTGTCAGAGGAGGCCGATGCCACCTTCGTCGAGTCGTGCGAGAATACCACCGAGCTGACCAAACTGCTATGGCCCCTTAGCACGCGCTCGCAGTCGCCTGTCTCCGCGTTCCAGATCCGGACTGTATTGTCATGGGAGGCCGATGCCACCTTCGTCGAGTCGTGCGAGAATACCACCGAGCTGACAAAGTTGCCATGGCCCTCTAGCGTCAACAAGCATGCATCCCAATCTTCTTGAACCTTTGGCAAAGTGGCTATCCATCTTGGGATAATATTTTCGAACGTCTTTCTCATAATGCTCCTGCTTGGGGCGAAAACTAGGGCAGACGAATAAATCTGTAATGGCGCTTCGCTAATCACAAAGAAATTCGCCTGAAGGAATCGAACTGCATTGGCCACAAATTTTGACAAGCTTGAATCTCTTCGATCCTGCCAAGAGTTAGCGGGTTTAAGGTTTGAAAATGCGAAATATACCTTCAGCCAATTTGCCATTGATTTGAGTGAGTTGAGGCATTCCCTAGTTCGGCCCAGCAAGCTCAGCGCCTCCAGCCAGTGAAGAAAGTGTGTCGTCAGGAAATCATAAACCTCATCGCTATCGTTCTGTTTAAGATCGCCCTCCATCTGATGATGAACCCAGTGCATACAAGCATATTGGAGCTGCGGAGGTATGCATTTCTCGACTTATCGACCGTCCACCGTCAATCGGCGCATACCTGGGAAAGACAGGCCGCATATGTTCTCACCTAGGGCGCCGCGCATAAGACGTAAACAGTGTTTTGCTAAGTTTCGGTGAGTCAGTATCTCATCCACCCAGAACGCGCTCTTCTCTGTAATAAGATAGTCTCTAAATGATAAATGCAGCAATCGCACGGGCAATATACGTGTCTGTGGTATGCTGAGAACCGAATGGAGTGCATCCAGTCTATCATCCACGACATCGGGAGAGACCTCAAGCAGCTGCGATAAGGCCATTACCGATAGGGGACTAGCAAGGACGATAATGCTTCCAATAATAACGCTAAAGTCTTTGATGATCTGTTCTCTGTCGTCTTCCGATACGTCAATGATCTGGGACTGCAAGATTGGCCCATAGGTTTGGTCAAGTTGAGACCCATGACTGTTATTTCCGTGGTCCAAGACCTTCCGCAACCGTAGCTGTGGGTTTATCTTGCGATCACCAATGAAACGGCAGACGGTAGCGGCAAAAATGAAGAGGGGGACGGCCATCCTCGTGAGGTCTTGCAACGTTTGCTGCCCTGGCCAATCGGGTGGTAGCTTCCGCTCATCTGCCACGGTCATATTGAAGCTATCCCGGATTTTTCGAAATTCATCAGTTAGAAAAGCAGATATGTCGTGCTCAACAATTTGCGCGGGCATTTCATGAAGAACTAGGTCTTGGTAGGTGCCTTTGGCTTCGCTAAACCCGAGACGAATTGGAAGTTCCGGTCTGCTCGTCAAGAAAACTCGGAGACGAGGCCAAAGGAGTTTCGTGCTTGATAAGATGTTGATCAGTAACCTGATGTCGGCCTCTTGCTCACACTCGTCCAATGCATCAATGACAATAACAAGCGAAGGTGGGCTTGCTGATGTCTCCACTGCTTTCGACAAAGAGTCTCGAATGAGCTTGTCGAATTGTTCTCGTACGGCTTTCCTAACAATCGTCGGATCGGCATCGATTGCATTCTTGATAACAGATGCCACTCCCGGAATGCTCCAGGCCAGCTGGCGGGCCAGGGTAGGCACGAACTTGGCCAGATTCACTCGGTCCGTCTCTCCTCTCTTGAAGAAGAAACTAGCACCAAGATCACCGTGCTCGCGCCGCATTCGAGCAACAGTGCGTGAGATTGTCGATTTGCCAGTACCCGCCATGCCATTGAGCCAGAATATTGCCTTCGAGTGTGGGCTGTCAATCCAGCTGCATACATCTTTAAGCAGCTCGACTCGGGTGTTTGGCAGGCATTTCGGATTGTGCTCTTCGGCGTGGGAGTCGAAAGATGCTCCATCCGCCTCAGGTAACCGATCGATGGCCGTTCGGTGGTCAATATTAAGAATGATCGACCTGAAATAACTCATTAGCTGGACCCAGCTTAATCGGAATATTGGTACCAACGTCTGGTCAACTTCCAAGGCTGAATAGATGGCTCTCGTACACCGCTGCAGGTCTTGAAGTATTAGTTGGAGGTCTTTGCTCTGAAATGGCCACTTCAAAGCCTTAAAGCTGATTGTGTTCTGCCCTCGTTGACCAGCAAGGCGAGCTTCGATGTGCCTCAGTTGAGATTGACCATGAACTGTTGCGAGATAGAGCGCTTGAGACGCTTTGAGCCTTGAGCCATGCGGCCCGCACAATAGTTCGCGAACGTTCACCGACGCTAGGTTCAAACGCGTAACTTCTTCCGAAAGTCTCTTTTTGTCCTCTTTGGCGTGTGACAGATCCTGGGCATACTGCGCACACCAGCCAATCACCTTGGCCGATATGTCGACCACGGCGAAGACGTTGGCAGCGATTCCTAATCCTTCGAGCGCCATATGAACACGTCCTTGTCGTCGTAGCTGGTGCAAAGGAGCGTGTTATGACCTGCCTTTTCCATCATCACAAGGTGCGGGGTTGACAAGGTTGGGTTAAGTCAGCATGCATCACTTGTTTCACGTGACCAGTGTTATATCATCAGGTCACAAACTAAACCAAGACGGGCAATAAGAGGTCTTTATCGATAGCTTATCGATACTACCCAGCACGATGAACGCGAGGAGGCAGGCGGTGCTGCCCTTTCTTTTAGACTTTCTTTGATCTCTTCGTCTTCCTTTGACAAGCCCTTCAAAGGCCAGAAGCCCACGTAGCTCGCAAAGAATGTTCTAGCTGCCCTTGAATACGGACGTGATAACACGTGTCCTTGATGCTGCCATCTCATTCCTATTGCATCATCAGTAGACCCAGGATAGACATGCGCCAGCTCGATGCCATCTTGCGTGTAGGCCGCAAGGATCTGATACCTCGGTTCGCGGTTAAGCCTGCCAAGCTGTATGGGCGTGACTCCGCTTGGTGCCCAGCTCTTATCTCGATGGCCGGTTCGTCGGTTAGCACCCGACTCATCGATGAAGATCATCTGGTACGATTTATATTTGGAAATCTTGTAAAGGTATAGGTTTCGTAGTTGCGGATTGCGCTGCTATGCGACACAGTGGATGCCCTTCAGAGTCCATCCCGCAGACTTTAGCAGCCGGCTCGTGCTGGATAAGGATACTTCGACATCAAATCGATCACGGAGGAAGGCTATTATCTCGCTTCGGTACATAGTGGGCTCCTTTATAAGTTCTTCGAGTAAGGCATCTTGCATACGACCTATTGTTTCTATGCGACCGACACGGTTTGGAGGTGCCTTCGTCGACCCGAAGAGCTTGTATCGTGCTCGGGCTTTTCGAACGGTTCGGGGGTCGCAGGGGATGGCCTGGGCTATATATTTGGTCAATTCATCATTTTGCATCATCGCTTGAAGCTTTTCATGGTCAGCATCGGAGAGTCGGGGAGCCATATTAGGTCAGAATTCTGGACATATCATGCTAGACAGGATGTCAGTTATCAATAGGATATCCACGGCCATAAGCGGCCATGGATGGACAGGCACGTGACTGCTTCAGGCTTCTTGAGAAAGTGGGGTAGATTGTTATAGTTCCAATATTACATGCCATACGTACACTGTGGTAAGCCACACTAGCCACGACTGGGTCCGTGCTCGGAAACTTTACGTGGAACTGTACCTGGGCAGTTACAATCAGATTGAGAGGACGGAGCACCGGTTAATGCCTAAGGACCAAGTAAGTGTTTTGCTCACATGCCCGGCATGTGTCTGCTGGCTAAGTCACCACAGGAGGAGCTCCCCAGCTAATAATTGACTTTCATTTTCACTTGGTACTTGTGATCATAAGTAAGCTTTCTGGAGTACGGACATTACCTCGGCTTATGGCACGACTGTTCAAGATAATACCCGGAATATAAAAGTACTTTTGTCAGATAGTTACCTAATCGTTGAAGGAAAATGTAGCTGCGAGACTGAGGTGTTGTATTCATGATTGAGTTGATCTCTGTCTGCTCCTTTCCTCTCTTTTTTTGTATTTTGTCTGTCTGATCATATGGTCTTTTATAGACAGAAATGATTATTCGACTTCCTCCTTTTTCTGAGCACTTCGAGTATCTGGCCTCTTTCGTCGAGTTCTTCGGGTAGTCGGCATAATTGGTAACAAAGGAAGTTGGTCATGCCTCCTGATCATGTGTTTCTCTGTCGGTCCGGGCTCTAGTCATCTGGCCTTAGGGACAAAGAGATCTCGGCATCTTCTAATCCGTATTATCCGTATGGGTGACTTCTTGGCATCGCTTGCGCCTTTGTCCGTGACTTTGTATTCGGACGCTTATGATTTCATATTTGTGCATGTGCCTCTGACATATCTGACAAATTTCGCAGGAGAAAGAAGGACACCTATGAGTATATATTTCTCGTTCGCTCGCAGTTGATCCGTGGACGTTTCATTTCCAAGCCCGGCATTGGACAGAGTTGCTTGGAGCTACCGCTTTTGCAACGTCAAATTGGTGGCTAGGGTCTCAATTGAGAGCCTGTAGCGGTGAAATGGCTCAAAAGACTCGGTATATTTCTCGAGGGCCCAGATCGCCAGTGGAATCCCTCCTAAGACGGGCCTGCGACTTCAGCCATGGATGCGAATGGGAGCTTTCCAGACGGACGGTCGGCGGGAGGCTGATATTTGGCGACGATGGGGTTGCGGGAGAAGTGATTTCGTGAGATTCTGCAGTCGAGGGCTTCATGACGGATTGTGCTGGCAGAAAGGGTACAGTAGCACCATCAGCCGCAGTTACAATGTGGGCGGCTGTTGGGCCGTTACGCGCCGACAATATCTACAATAAACCGTGAGACGAATGTCGAACGCTCATTGGTGAGGCTTCCCGTCTTCCATGGGACTGTCAGACAGTTACCCCTCATTCATTTCAACCCTCTCCGAGTTCCAAAACAGTTTGGTCCAGAGGTTTCCAACGTTGGCCGTTCTGGTGTAAAGCTGTGAACGCATATTGACGCAACTCAACACTCAGACAACCGTCGCTCCAACGCCTAAGAGCCAAGGCATATCAAAGCCTTGATGTACCGATTCCCCTCGCTTCCTCGCCATGGCCACCCTTTCAGCTCAACCAACTGGCCGGTCGATTTCGAAGTCATACGCAGAATACATCCAGTCGTTTCTAGGCTTTGTCCTCGCGCTCAGCGAAGAGGACTGCCGTGTCCTCCGACTGGAGCAAGTTGAACTTTCCCAGGTATTAGAAGAGTACGGCAGAACCAATGTCTGGGGTGACCAGACCAAAGCAGCTCTTCCCGCGAGAGCTCGTGGCTCACTGGATGACACAATCCGACACGACACTGAGCTCAGTTTAGTTCAGGGCATTGTGACTCGACTAAGACTACTCCTCAACCACGGTAAGTCGAATGCTGCGGACCAGAGATTCTTGTCTAATTATGTGCTTCAGCAACGTTAATCGCCCAAAGGAAGTATGATCCTGATCTTGGGTCAGATCATGATTCCACCAGTAGCGTCAGTGCCGACTCAGATGCCGATTCGGACGAAGACGGAAACCACAGACGCTCTAGGATGCCACAGTTCTGTCTGCTTATGCAGCAGATAGTGGGCCAAATCCTGTCACTATACAACCTGTCGTCTCTGTTGCGACGCTCAACGGTCACCGACAAATACATCCGCTCCGTCGACTCTGAGTCAAACACAACTGCACTGAGGGACCCGGACGCCTTGCCTCCAGTTACCGGCCTCTGCATCCCAGATGAAGACCACATTAAAGAGAAGGTGCTCCATTGGCGCGGCTTGACAAAGAGCTCGCAGAGTGTCAAGTTCGACCACGAAGACCCTGCCTAATAGGACAGGCGCCATCGGATTCCCATCTTGAAGACATCCTGTGGTTCTGCCAGAGGCTCGCAAGAGCAAACAAGAGAAGAAGAGAACAGCTTCGCTACTGGGTTGATCATACCTATGACCCCAAGCAGAACGCAGCCTCCGCAACTGAGCTTGCAACGCCAGGTCGTACTCCAGTTCCCGGCCCGTTGGTAGAAAACACCCGAAGGACATCAAGCCAAGCATCGACGCTGAAGGCACCAGACACTAAGATCTCTCATGGAGTCAAGTCAATCACATTGAAGCAAAGCTTTTCTACGGCTGCAGCTTTGGAAATCCACGAAACAGGGACCAATCTTCGGCCTCGGACTGTGTACGCTCCACGGCCATTGGCCAAGGTCAGGCCAACTCCGTCTCAGACCCCCCAAAGGCCGAATATGGAAAGAACACTTTGTATTCCCTTACTACGGTATGACTCTGAAATCTAGCGAAATGGAGAAAAGATAGTCATGGAAGTGAGTCGAGCCGTCACGTCAGTGAATCCGCGGTAGTTTAGCAATGCTAACCTGGGGAATCCATAGGCGCCATGTATTCCGTGACCTCCGTCCCAACCTCTGCACGTTTGCAGATTGCCAGAATGCCGGGAAGCTTTACGTCAACCGTCACGATTGGGAGCATCACGAATTTCAGATGCACCGGCGTGAATATGCCTGCAAGGAGTGCTCCAAGGTCTGTTCCAGCAGGAAAGAAATGACGACGCATCTTCTAGAACACTGTGGCAACTCGATTTCTCCATCTCGACTCGGAGTCATTCTGGATCTCTGCGATCGCCAAATCGACATTTGGGAGAACAAGGACGAATGCCTCATGTGTGGAGAGGAAGTCTCGATGTGGGCATTGCAAGGACATCTTGCAACTCACTTGGAGGAAATTGCACTCTCCGTCTTGCCCAGTGTCGAGGAGGAGGACGACGGTGGGAAATCAGGAGCCTCAGCGTAAACGATGAAACTCGAGTCCAAGGGCAAAGCCAGTGCTACCGACTCTGAGGGAAGCAGCCTTAGGATTTTTGCACCCGATGGCGAGAACTTTGCCGATTTCTCAAGCTCCCCATGGGCGAGGAAGAGGGCAATGTCTCACAATTGGAGTCTTGGCGAGCATCGCACGAACGTGAACAGGCGCAGTGGATCAAAAACATTGTCGACCGGATGGAACACGCTGCTCGCGTTCTCGGAAGACAATTGAACCTACCTGATCTGATCAGATCCTAGCCACCGCGGAGGGCTGGTTAAATCCTCCAAAGCCAACCTTGAAGATTATCATGACACGATTGAGTGCATCGCCAACCTCGTATTCATCTGCTCGGGCCAGGGTCAATTTCAAGAGGCCGAAACAATGCTGCGCCAGACAATCGTGAATAGTCAGAGGGCACTGCACAAAGGGAAGTTATCCACGGTCGTGGCTATGGATTCTCTTGCAAGGGTCTTCTATGAATACGAGAGGTTTGATGAGACCATTGGACAGTGGCAACGGGCCATAAAGAAGCGACGGCGGCATATCGAGAGGAAGAACGGATGTCAATAAGGGTGTTGGTTAGTATTAAAAGGATACTGAAGTAGCTAGGGGATCTTGAAGAAGCCGAGAGACTCGTTCGGCAGCATATCCAGATGCAAGAGGAAATATTAAGGGTTCAGCACACCACTACACTTGGCACTGCAGAGTGGCTTGGGGACCTATTGACTGACCAAGGAAGGCATAAGAACGCTGAGCAGGTTCTTCGTGGGTTTCCTGAGCAGAGAGGGATTGTGTCCGGAATTAGGGGTCTATCTACGGTCCAGGTGTTGGATAAACTTGCTGTGGCACTGTGTAATCAAGGCAAGTACGAAGAGGCTAAGCAGTTGTTCCAGCGTGCCGTGGAGGAGGAGTTGGGGAAAGAAAACCCCCCGGCAAGTGGAAGTACGGAATGGGGCGCATCGGCAATGTCCAGACACCGCAGTGTTATTGACAATAACTACCTACCTATTGTAAGTTCTGGCAGTGACTCTCCCCCCCAGACGTGTAGCTATTCTCATTTCTAATAAGCTCGTAAACAAGTATGCTGTGCTAGGTAAGTCACTCTCGATGTCGGACTTCCGAAAAGGGGCAAGGTCAGCATGGCAATTAGGTACGCAACCGGAGCTCCGGAGCTCCGGCCATCACTCCGCTTCAGACCCGGCGTTCTACGACAAAAAGATGCTCTCCGCACGCCTCACGCCACGAATAAACCACGAATAAACCAGTTCCTCGTCCCGTCATTAACCAACCAAACGGCCAAAATGTCGACCAGTTCCGATTACTTTCAGACGCTCTTCTCGCTTTCGGGCAAAACGGCCCTCATCACGGGCGCCGGCCGAGGCGTCGGCTTGGCCTACGCCCGCGCGTTAGCTAAGGCCGGAGCCGACATTGTCTTTGTTCTGCATCCCGCAGAGGGCGACGAAGGCGTCGAGCAGATCCGGGCCCTTGGCGTCCAAGCCCACGTCTTCAAGGCCGACCTCCTCGACCGGGACCAAGTCCGAGAACTGTTCCCCCGCGTCTCCGAAGCCGGCATTGTGGTCGACATCTTTGTGAACAACGCCGGCATGGCCCACCGCGAACCCATCCTGGACTACTCGGAAGAGAAGTGGTACGACATCATCCAGGTCAACCTCTCGGCCGGCTTCGTGCTCGGCCAAGCCTTTGCGCGCTCCGTCGTGAGCCGCGGCGCCAAGGGGAAAATCATCAACACGTCGTCCGTCGGAGGGTTTCTAGCCAGCAAGAACACCGTCGCCTACACGGCGGCCAAGCACGGCGTCAACGCGCTGACAAAGTCCTTTTCGACCGAGTTCTCGGGCAAGGGGATCAACGTCAACGCCATTGCTCCGGGGTACACTATTACCGAGTTGACGCGGAACAACCTGGAGAAGAATGGGGGTGCGTTTTTGAAGCGCATCCCGATTGGGAGGTTTGCCGAGACGTCGGATCTTGAGGGGGCGGTCCTGTTCTTGGCGTCTGCGGCGTCGGATTATGTTACTGGGCAGGTGCTTGCGGTTGATGGAGGGAGGATTGTGTCTGATTTCGAGGCTGATCTGGTTACGGTAGATGCCGGCAAGGCGGCGTAGGATAACAAATATTTGGCAAATTGATGTTTTCCAATTTTGCTTCTGACTCGAGATGTGACCTCGCACCGCGAATACTGCTGGTTGGGCCTGGTTACTTGGTACGTAGATCACACCTATTTCCAACTTCCAAGTATCAAAAGTCAAAAGTCAAGACACTCAAGACCAACATCTCGGAGCCGGCCAAGGAATCGGGGCCGGGAAGTGGCCCTCTTCGTCTTGGAAATGCCGGATAGTGTGGAAGCTGGGCCTTGGATCCCTGAAGCGTCCTGGCCACGCCGTAGAAACGCGTCTTGTCGCGCCCCAATCGTTGCTTATGCTCACATAAGGTTGCACGCCAAATGCAACATCGCCGTCGAGTACCCACTGCCACGTATCGCTCAAACCACGTAACTCGAGATGTTATCTCACAGCCATGTTCGGATCATTGAAATCACTCCAGCCCAATACCTCCAAAGCACGAATTGCGACACGCAAGCACAGGCACCTCGGTGGCTTGTTGAAGCCCTGTCTACTCGCGACACGAAGAAACGCCAGTCGGGTCCCTTTCCCGGCGTCCCTACCGGGCTTCTTAGTCTCCTCCTCGAGACAGGGGGTTGCCTCTCCATTCAGAAACATCACGTGACCGGCACCAGTGATTAAGCTTTCTGGAAAAGAAGCCTGGGTTTGAAGCCTGTCGCAAAAGTCCTCAATCGAACACGAGTGGAAGGCTCGGATATGGTGAAGCAGCTCGAGGCCCACGAGTTCTCAGCCTCACACAATCCTCCTCGCCAGCATCTTTCCGTTGGCAACGTGCAGTGGCGTTTTTTAGCCCCCGAGAGCCCCCTAGCCAGGTTCATCTGCCGCGTGCCTGCAGGGCACGAAAAACCACGCATCAATAAAGCCCCAGACGCGCCCGTCAATGGCAGACGGGATACGGAGAGATTCGGTGCGTTTGTTGAGCCGCGGCCGTGACCTGCATAACTACGAACCCAACCCGCCTGCTAATAAATCAATTTAGACCCCTTCAGCTAAACCATGCGGGCTCGATGGGAGGGAACCGCCTCCCTGCCTATCCCCAACAAAGTGCCCGCAAAGGTCATACTGCAGCACGTCCAGTCGTGCATCCCGTGGCTGCAGGCCATGCCTTCGGTCACCAGCTTCGAGGAGGTGTCGCCCAACGTCGACGAAATCGCCGACGATCCCTACTTTGACCAGTTGGACGAGAACCTGCGGTCCTTTGTCGTACGAGAAGTAGTCTACCTGGCACCAGGTCTTGCCAAGGATGTGCGGTGGCCAGTCATCGTGCAACTGAAGCCAGACGGTCTCAGATCACGCAGCAATATTCCCGCGGGTGTCACTTGCTGGACGACGTGGACGGTTCGTCAACGTCAAGAGACTCGTGACGACTCGTCACCTGCGTCGGAGAGCACTTTTGGCAGTGCCGAGACGGCCGTGAGTGGCGAGCCGGAGCTGTTTGGGGAGTTGACGATTGAGGGGAACCGGCTTTTAATGCCGTTTGTGACGTGGCGGAGCAAGCAGATGCTGCAATTGATTTGTCAAGGGCTTGTTGAGGGCGGAGTTCGGAGTTATTTGAAAATGGGTTTATAAACAGTTGGGATTTTTTGTAGATTTAAGAGACTGACTTAATGGGTATGCTGGGATAAACGTAGACAGAGTCCAGTCTGTTGTGTAGAATATTGACAAGCAAGGGGTTCAAAGTTAAGTCCCGAGTCGAGCTCGACAGGTCAGAACCTCCTGGTAGAACTACTTCTTTCTGTGTACAATTAACAAGTCTCATTTACTATACTGACAAGATAGTGCTCCACGTGTTTAAGAAGCGATAAATAAATGAAGAAATGATATGTTCATGTGTTATGACGTGCCTATGTACAGAGCCCTTCATGTTGTTGACACCTTCAACAGACTAGGCGAAGCTTGTTCACTCAGCTGGTTGACTTTGCAGCCCAGCCCAATCGCGTATTCTCGCCATCAAATACAACAAACGCAGCCTTGAGGGCAATGTCCCCAAATATGTTAATGCCGATGGAATCACTCGGCTGCAGTCCACCAAAGCAGAGGTTCGAACTGTCCTGAAACCCGCCAAACGCATCGCCGAAATCCTCGCCAATGTCGTCCTCCTGACCCCAATCAGACCTCTTGGAGTAGCTCCCCTCGAGGGAAGCGTAGTTCATGTACTTTGCGGGAATGGTAAACTTGGTCGTCCCGACGGCAAAGTTGAAGGCCGGGAGCGTCGCGTCGCACGAGAAGACGTAGCCTCCCGCAGAGCTGTCGTACTGGGCGCCTTCGACTTGAGAGTAGTAGGCCTCGTTGACCGCGCTTGGGAGCATCAGCAGCGTCGTGCCCGTGTCGGCGATGCCGGTGATGGGCGACGAGTTGAGGGTGTTGGTCCCGATGGAGTAGCCCGACGAGGTGAAGGCCCAGAAGCCGTCGGAGTTGTCCACGGGGGTGTAGGCAATGGTTCCGGTGTGGGCTGAGGAGTCGATGTAGCCAAAGTTGTATTTTCCAGCTGCGTCTTGCTTCAGGTCTGCGGTGAAGACCTTGGATGCAAGCTGAGAACTGGCGCTATCGAAGAAGGTCTTTTGCGCATTCGGCTTAACGGTGTTGATTGAGCTGAATGCAAGTCCGACTAAGCCATCGAGGTCCGTCTCCGAGGTAAAGGTGTCGGAAACCGTCTTAGCAGCTTCAACGGCCTGGGAGCTTACGGAGAGCCCACCGATCGTCACCTTGTCGAGATAGACATCGCCCGCGGATGAGCTTCCATCGCCATATGAAATGGACCAGGAAGCCCCCGTCAGCTTCTTGGACGTGTTGCTCGTGTTCGGGTTGTACAGCGTATGTCCGCTGATGCCCTGAGTGGTCGTCTCGGTGCTAAAGACCCAGAGATCCGAAGACCCCGTGTCAAAGTCCAGGTTGAACGTCTTGGCCGGGCTCCCGATTTGCACGGGAGTGAGCCATTCGCTGTCGCCTTCGTTGGGCGTAGTCGTGGCACTCCCCGAGGAGCGGCGCTTGTTGGCGTTTTTAATCTTCTTCACCATCGCGGCGAGACCTTCGGGGAGGGTGGCATTGTACTTTCTGTAAACCTTTGCAAGGGCCAGAGGGCCGTTTCGAGAGAATTTTGTGTTCTTAACCTGTTCAACAGAGAATGAATTTCCTGCGGCGCGGGCAGTGGGCGCGGCAATAGCGATGGTGGTGAGAGACAGACCAGCTGTGAGAACGAACGAGAAGGAAGGAAGCATGCTGGGTATCTTTTGAAACGATGAAGTGAATAATTGGACAAGAAGGAAAGGAAGGACAGGGAAAGGAAAGAAAGTGAGATCAAATGCTGTCGAGACCATCCACGGCTGCAGGAACAGGTGAATTGGACGCCGTTATATATCTGCAGCCGCCGACATGTTCAGGCAATCACCCCAACTTGTTGCAAAGCCAACAAGTGGTTGAAACAAAGGGCCGGCACGATACATCCGAGTTGCCTGCTCAAAGACTGCCCGGGTGACGCACACCCACAAGGCGAGAAACAAGCATTCGCCGAGAGATTTCGTGCTGGCCGCGCCGGCTTGGCATTTGCTTGGCTGCAAAACGACACCAAAAGCCATCCTTTCAGTGGCCCCTCGTCCGTTTCGGCCTCAAACAGTCCGGGAAAATCGGCAAGCGTCGACGACGTTGAGGGGATGGCCTGATCGCCTATCGCGATGCCGCGTCGATCCTTGCTTGGCGCTCAGGGGAGAAGATGGAGTGGCGGTAAAACGCACTGTCGGGTGCACCCAAGAAATTCGTTGGTTCTGGATGTTCAAGATGAAGTGTTAGCGCCCGTGGTTTCGTCCGACGCGTAATGAACACGCCGATTGGGCTCGTCTGATTGGTCTCTCGGAGCAATGCAGCCCCTCCCCTTCATTGAACTTGAGACGAAACGATCCACGTGTTTCCAAACATTGCGAGACGAAACTCGGTTCGGGATTGTGAGCAATGAGGAGCGCTGAAAGACGGCTGCGTCGCTGTGCATACCCACTGAAACCACACATCACAATTTTACTTGGAACTCCGGTTCAAACGTCCTGTGGTTTTGTCATGGCTTCCTTGTTGGGATCACCTGCCAAATTGCTTCTAGTTCATCTTGCATGGCGTTGGTGCATGATTAGGAGTCATCCTTCCCGAGAGGATCATGCAGATGCGATGAAATGATTTGCAAACATTGGATAAAGAAATGACCACCTACCAAAAATCTGTAAGAACTTCTGTAAACTGGACTGTTGAGGATCATCGGAGGTTGCTCTCATGAGTGTGTTTTATGTGGCGTCTCCGATGATGGGATGTGGGCTGTTAGTGGTCGCTCTGCGAGACGACATCAATTTGACGAGGGAAGAACAAGGTGCAATTAATTAAAAATTCAATGTCCTAGCCGTTGGAGCACTAGATGAACAAGGCTCGAATTAGTTGCATGCACGCCTAGGGCTCCCCTCATTCCCATCCGCGGAGAACACTCATTCCTCCTAGGGACTAAAGCCAAGGGCGTCCAGGTTGGGACTGCTCCTCAGGCCGGCTGAACTGGAACAAAGAAGTGACCGGAATGCTCGATGGCTTGATTCTAACCACGAGGAGCTCGAAACGTCCATGTCAGTGAGGGGTGTAAGTTGTGCAAAAGTCAAGATTCTGAAGTAATCAATCGACATCCCAGTCCCCGACTCAGATACACCACCTCGTCCACATTTTATTGTTTGGTTATTCTCCGATCAATAAGCCAGAGTCTTCTTGGAATTCAAAGAACGTTCCCTTTGATCAAAATGTCAAGATCCAGGTCTCCGGATAAGCGGCACATTCCATTCGCAAGATCGGGGCACGGGAACCACGATTCCACGAATAGCGATCGCACGGTTCTAGTGAGCAGACAAAGACAACTCTACTCGCTGAAAGCTGTTGACAGGCGCCATCCATGCTCGTGTTGTATAGTCTACTAAACGGCATACGAATAGGGGATCTTTGTTCCAACTTCACGCAACTGGATGATAAGAAGAGGTGATATTCACCCTTCCGTTTCCTCAGTGCCTATTTGTTTGCCACCATTCTTCTGCATAGGTTCTTCAGTCTAAATTCCTTAAGAACGTCTTCTCTGGTCTGCCAAAACGTATCTACTCTAATGCCCTGACTGCTTTATCGTTAGGTCTAACTTGGCACAGAAGCAAGTCGGTAACGTAGGTTGTAATGACGGCAAAAGGTGTATCGCTGGAGCGGCAAAGAGTCAGCAATAATTTGATGTGAAAGGCATAGACCCCGGATTTCGAGTGCAAAAGTGGTCAATTGTAGATGAGAGTTACGTCTGAACATGACTTGAAAGGTAAAATCACTTCAATTCACGGCCTACACTGACTCTACAAGTCCATACCGCATATCTCGAGCCTTGCAGCCCTCATTCTCTCAACATTCCTTCAAAGATTAAACCACCCTCAACCTTCCAAGCGTTCCTTCCACAGCAATACATAGTCTTAAGTCAAAAACTTGACCATCAAACGCGACCTGAGCTTTCCCGCAGCGGCCAGCGCAGTCGAGTTCCCAGCGCTTTCGCCGCTACCAGCCATCTGAACCGGAACAACGCCTCCAAAAGGACCAGCCCGAGCAGGATTCTGGCAACGCACCAGACAGACATCGCTCTGCCCGGCCACGTTGCCTGTACACTCCTGGTCAGCCGGGATAGCAGCGACCAACGGAAAGTCTTGCGTCTCTCCATCACGGTTCCGCCCGCGCTCGTTCCCCTCGACGTTTTGAGTGACGGTAATCTCGGACCAACTCTCGGCAGTCCCGTCGGCGTTGATCATGCAAGTGTAGGGCCCCGCGCCATCACTATTAACCTGATGAAGCGTCATGTTGAGCTCGCCGCCGGGGCTGACCTGCGGGAGGACGTCGCCCGTCTCGGCGAGAATGGCCGACGTTCCGCTCTCGACGTCGTTGTCGCCAGCTCCGATGGTTTCGCCGACCGTGTCTGCCGCGTCGCCGCGGAACCGAGTGGCGTCTTGCTGGAACGGTCGGCGGTTGGTTCCGTCTCGGGGAGTCGACGTGTCCACGCCGAGGGCCATGCCTGAGCCGCCCGAGTCGCCCACGGCGTTGGTGATGACGCTGTGGGATGCGGCGAGCTGGGCGGCAGCAAGGAGGGTGCAAGCGAAGGCCTTGATATAATGCATCGTGAAGTTGAAGAGGTGTGATCCGTAGTAATTAGGAGATCAAGGAATTAAAGACGTAGTAAGCGGTCAGACGTCCAGCGACTGTTCCGTAAGGCAATAGATCCAATCGAGGAAAGAAGAGAAGATGAGATCTGTACTGATGAGAAAGAATAATCATGAAGCGAGAGAATGCCTCTCTTTTATCATCAATCCCACCTCTCACAAAAACGAAGCTTAACACACCTGGTAAGCAAAAATCACAGCCAAGACGGCACGTCGGAGCCCGGAGGCCTCGACACCAACTCCTTGAAGCATCTCTGAACCACGGACGATCAACCCCAACGCCCAAAAGAGATGCAATGTGAAGCTATTCAAACCGACCAAATGTCGCGGGCGGTGATATCGTCACGAAGCACCGCCACCCTCGTCGTGTGTTGTTTGTTTCATCAAGCGTCAAGGATCTGTCGAACCAATCGCATCCGGGGCGGGTCGCCCCGGATTCAGGTTGAGTGCCCGTTTTGGGATAAAGTGAAGATTGTTTTCTCGGCTCACGGAAAACCCGGTTGTTTGGAGTTTTAAGGAGCCAAATGTTTCTGTTCATAGTGTAGCGAGAATCTGTATTGACTACTGATGCGGCTAGGTTCGCAAATAGAGGGCATTTATGGTTGGAAGAAGAGCCTCCATTCCTGGATCCCAAGGGCCCATGTTAGACGGTTTGGATGTAGGTGATCGGCACGCCTTAAAAGTAAGGCTACTTGATACTTTCTGCTGAATATCCAAATCCACCTAGAGATGGCCTCAGAGTAAGCCAAACGGTAACGAGTCCATGCCTTCCAGGTTCTCTTCCGCCTCCTCTTCCACGCATCGCTTGCAGTCGCACGTGAATTGGAACTGGTTTCGAACCAATTCTTGTCTCTCTTGCACAAGCTTGTGTTGGGTTAGGTCGAAGTAAGAGATGCAGAGCTCCTCGCCCGCAGCGATATCTCGGGCCGCCGTGTAGACCATTCTTCCTTGAGTGTTGGGCTTGTGTGTGACCTGTTGAATGTTAGCAATGGCAAATACGCCACCGTAAAACTTACATTCGGTACACACGAATGGTTGAACATGGCCGCCCTGGGAAACAAGCTCAATCCGTAAGAATTCCCTCTCGGGACCGGCTGGTCAATCATGTCCAAAGGCCCCGTCAATTTGGGGTACAGCCCAAAGGTGTTCGTCTCTTCCCTGCATATCAGCTGCAATACTTCGTCCGGGCTCGGGAGGTCGGTTAGTTCTGCTTCGTTGAGATACCTCCCGGCCAGTCTCTTCCAGTGATTGACCTGGGCTTCCGGCCAAGAGTCAAGGTATGCACAACACGCATTGACGGCCTCCCAACCTCGAACGAACAACTCTCCTCGGTGATTCTTCTTGCGGGGTGAGCAAATCTTCCTTTCTTGGTGGCGGCCAGCGAGGAGGCGAACGACGTGCCAAACAGTGACGAAATCGTATTCGAGTTCTTCCCTGCGCATCATCGCGGCATTTCTCTTCAACCAAGAGCACTCATAGTCATGTCGAACCTGGTCGGCTTCGCGACACCAGTCATTGCACCAAACGACGTCCTGGCAGCAGTCTTCAGGACAACGATCTCCCCCGTCCTGGGCAACGAGGCGCGAGCACACGAGATTACTGCACATCAACGCATGCTCCGTAGACGGTTCCACGGTCGGGACGATAGCATAGGGAGTATCCACAAGGAGGCGGGTGCCGACTGGGACGGGAGCCGAGACGCGGAGCATTCGGCCTTTGCATGCATCGAGTTTTGATACCAGGTGCTTGTGGCTCCAGAGGTCCGCGTCCTGGTCGTTCCATCCATTGGGAAAATTCGATGGATGGGTTGAGTCTGTTCTGGATGGCATATTTGGTGAAGCTGTAGGTCTCCGGCTAAGTGTGTTGAAGGGTGGTGTAGGTCAGTAGAGGAGTGGACGGTGATGAGGAGAAAATCAAGACCAGCAACCACGTTTCCTAACGCCCCGTTTCCATTGCACGACGTTGTCAGCAAAGGCTAACGCAACTGAGACAATATTGCACTTCAACAAAGGGAGGCGAATTGTGGCTGGAAGTAACCATATGTGGCTTAAACTCTTATCTCTAAGTTGTCACTGTTTGAGGTGAGGAGACCCAAAGAAGCCTAGCCTTATTAGCGAGATAAGATAGTGATGACGCGTGAGGCGATTCAAGTCTCATGAATTTCATCGTGACCGTGATTTTTGTTGTTGTCACACTCAACGCAACAAATGATGAAAATATCCATCATAAATTCAATGACCTAAAGTCGAGTTCCAAGACGAATAATATACATGATATCAAATTGCCGTCATATGGTGCGTTCCGCATAAGGAACCGACTTTAGTCATTATTGATTATATCAATCTCAATCGTGTCACAAAGTACAGTATCTATATCTCAGTCCCAGCGTTGTTTTCACTGAATAGTTACGTACGAAGACTTTCTCATAACACTGTACGGATATTCTCGCTGAATGAGCTAATATTTTGAGACATAGGGTAGGCACTGAGCGCTCCGCGAGTTGAAGATACTAAGAGGTGGGCCCCCTGACTCGGCATTTAATTAATTGAGAGACTGAACAGTATTCGGAAAATATTTCCCTCTATTTTTTATGACAAATAAGATGAAGCTGACATGGAGTTGGCGGACGAAATGCGTTGAGCCTAAGTGCACCTAAGAGTTCAATTTTGCAGTTTCGGACCATGGCTGAACCTTTTGTGAATGAGGTATTTGTTCTCGGATGAGATGTGCACTAATTAAATATCAGCTTTGAACTGACTGGAATCCTAAGGACTATAAAGGAGTCGAGCTTTAAATATGCGATCTTGAGTTACAATGGGATCACCTCCCAACACAGTCACATAATCTCACATTCTTAGAGGGGGAATAATAGGCATACCCTCCATAATAAATCCCTAAATATTAAGTAACTATCCTGCACACATCCACTCAATTGCTACTTACTCTCAGCACTCCCCAGCTCTTCAAAGCCCTTCAAAACCTTGGAAGCCTCTCCCCAAGACTCATCCCCCTCATAGAACTGACTCTTCAAATACGCCAGCGTCATCCTCTGCACCACGGCAAGTCTCTCAGGGCTCTCATCCAGCGTCTCGCCGGCATCCCAACCACTGATCCCCCCAAACCCGTGTTTCCCTCCCTTGATCGAAAGCGAGTCCTTAGGCGCCGGGGAAAGACCGTACGGATCCGCGTGCCAGTCGGCGCCGCGGTTCGTCAGATGAGGTCCAACATCTTCGTCGCCCCATACGACGAGGGCGGGCGTCTTCATGGTGGTAAAGTCCATGTCGTAAAACGGAAGCATTTTTGTGCCGCTCTCGGAAAGATCGGAACCGCCATTGCCGGTGCCGCCGATGACAATGCCGGCGGTGATGCGCTTCTCAAAGAGGTCCGTCTTAAAGCCGTTGCGCGGATCGATGTTGGTAGCTCCCAGTAGAATACTCGAGGTTATTCCGCCCAGCGAATGACCCGCGACTGCAACCTTGGCACGATCAAGTCGTCCTTTGAGAAGAGGGACGGTGTTCTCAATGACGTCGAGGTTGTCTAGAATGATGGTCATGTCATTGGCGCGAGAGTCGAGGAACAGCTCTCGGATATTTTGTCCATCCAAAGCAATGTCGAGCGTCTTGGAGCTCAAATGGGTTGGTTGAAGGACGGCAAAACCGTGTCCTGCCCAAAAATCCGCAAGTGGCCCGTATCCCTCGTGGGAGGAGAGCCAGTTGCTTCTTCCATGCCCGTGGGAGAGAAGAATGATGGGTAAGGCATCGCCCGTCGAAGGCACCGAAACTCGCAGTTGCAAGTCTACTCGACGGTTTGGGCAGCGGATGACCACAGGGCTGAAGGAGAGGACAGGGGTGGGAGGCGAGGTGGGAATTTTGGCTGCAGAGCCGATAAGAGCGTGGTTGGGGAAGATCATGTTGGAAGTTTTCTTGATGAGAGCTGATGAATAGATTGATCATTGGACTCGTGAGTTGGACGACTTCAGTATTTTATACATCATTTGATGACTTCTACGAGCTTCGTTCAAATGTCTGAATAAATGCCTTTGGCGAGTATGAGAGCATTTGCCGGAAAGGGGATAGCTTTGCATGGACTGACGCATGGGATTTTGTCTTAGTAAGATGCTCATTGCTGGCGTTACCGGCATTAAGGGCCTGATTCCGAGGTGGCCGAATTTGAAACAAGGTCGATGCCTCCCATTGCTCACATAAGCAGCTTCCCCACGAAATAGGCCCGCCGTGATGACCTCTGGCTGCCACAGCCGCTGTCAGTACTAAGGGGGCCTCCATCTCAGCCCCCTTAGTACGGAGTACGGATAATGGTGGACTGCCGCCTAATGGCTGCTCAAACAAGGGACTCACTATCCGCCACACGCAGGGTATCTGTGTAATCTTATCCGACTAAGTTATCTGTAGTTTCCCGCGGAAAACTCGCTCGGCTTCTGATCAAAACCCCGAAACTTCCTCGGCTCCAGAACAAACCCCGTAGCGGGAGCCATCATATTGCTCGCCATCACGACTCACTCCACTTCCCCTCGCTGATATCATACGAGCGGGTTTTGCGGTCAACAATCGCGGGGCTGATAGCCTAATAGGAGCCCGGTCCGCGTCATGGCCATGATTCAAGCGACTCAGAGCTGCGACAACGGCGGCCAGTCGAGGGGTTCTTATCTAGACGGGCTCGGGCCTTTTTTCTGTTCCTGGTCAGGCAAAAAAAAGCATCATGAATTGAAGCTGCAGTCATGGCTGAGGAAAAGAAAACGACTTCACCATTGACTTGGTCTGGCATTTTGTTCCTGTTGGCGGCCATTGTGGCGTATCCGAGCGTGTGGAAGACTGAGACCAAGACAGAACATGTCTTTCCAGAGGTTACGATCCGACAGGGGACCATTGTCGGTCGCATGATTGACGATGACTTCCCCAAGCCGTTGGAAGGCTTCATGGGGATTCCCTATGCCATTCCGCCTGTTGGCGAGCGCAGATTCCTACCGGCCGAGCCTGTCCCCTCGAGCAATAGCACTCAGAGAGCATTCTACCTGGGACCAAGGTAAGAAGCATTGCACCTGCAGCAGTCAACACCAGCTGATCGTCTAGATGTCCTGGAAAGCAACTCGTGCCCTTCCTCGAAGACCCCATCCTCGGCCCCGACTACGAATCCGAAGATTGCCTCAGTATCAATATCTGGCGCCCGTCTGGTCATACCCCCGCCAAAGGCAAGCTGCCTGTGGCAGTCTTGATCCCGGGCGGTGCGTTCAACCGCGGCGCTGCTCGGATGCACAACACACACTCGATGCTGGCCTTCTCCGAGGATCCGTTCATCGCCGTCAGCATGAACTACCGAATTGGCGTCTTTGGTGGCTTGAACACGAAATTGACCGCCAAGGATGGCGTGCTGAACCTTGGACTCAAGGACATGTATGTTTGTTTGGAATGGATTCAGGAGAATATCGAGGCGTTTGGAGGTGACAAGGATGATGTGACGATCATGGGATTGAGTGCTGCTGCTCACGCTGTAAGCTATAGGCTCCAGTCTGCCTATGCATGCAGTAAGAAATGCTGACCACCTTAGATTGGCCATCTCATCATGGACATCCACCAGCCAAAGAAGCTCTACCACAAAGCCATCATGGACTCTGGCGCCCACACGGCTCGAGCCGTGCACCCCCCCGACGCCGACCTCAACACTGAGCAATTCCGCGAGTTTCTCGACCTCACTCCCTGTGCCCATTTCAGGGACCTGCTTGACCCCAAGATTCTGACCTGTCTACGAGGCCTGCCGTCAGAGACTATCGACAAGGCCGGAAAGGAGGTGTTTGCTGGATCTGAGAAGACGATCCGCTGGGCTTGGCAGCCTGTCATCGACGGGAACATTATTTCTCGTCGGCCGCTGGATGCCTGGAAGTCGGGCAAATTCAACAGGGTCCCCATCCTGACCGGTTCAACTCACAACGAAGGCGCATTCTACGTGCCGAGAACCGCCGACAAGCCCGGGGACTTTAGCAACTTTTTCAAGACGCTGCTGCCTCACCTGACCGCTGAGGAGGTTACCCAGCTGGAAAGCCTGTACCCCGACCCGTCCACCGACCCTAGCTCGCCATACCTCGAGACCCGGGGCATCGAGGGTATTGGACGTCAATACCGTCGCCTCGAAGCCGCGTACGGTCACTACGCCTACACTTGCCCGGTCCGCCAGACGGCCATCTGGGCGACCTCCCATTCAGAACAAGACAAACCGGTCTTCCTGTACCACTGGGCCCTCAATAAGACGGCGCTGTTCGGCGCCAACCACGGCGACCAGATGCGCTACCAGACGTACAACAAGGAGGTGCGCGAGATTTCCCCCGCGCAGGATGAGACGGCGGGCGACCTGCACGCCTATTGCACCAGCTTCATCACCCGCGGGGATCCCAACGCCATCAAGGGCAAGTTTTCCAAGAGGCCCGAGTGGAAGGCGTGGAAGGAGGGCAAGGGGCTGACCATGTTGTTTGGGGAGGGCAATGATGAGAGGGCGGGCGGGAGCAGTGTTGGTGTGCCTGCTCAGTTGGTGGACTATAAATGGGGAGAGGAGCAGTGCGAGTTTTGGTGGAAGGTGTCTTCGAAGTGGGAGGATTAGTCGGCTCGCTTCTCTCAATATATTTCACTTAATATATTCTCCAAGTACTTCTGTCTGAGCCCAGAGTGACTCGCTGTTTGTCGTATGCCGAGGTCTGGATGTGGCCATTTGACTACTGGGGTTGATTAGCCAGCTGATGACCTACCTAACGAGGAATGGTACGACGGCAAGCCTGCCGTCGGTCTGGGGAAAGGAGCCAGGGTTCTCCTATAGTGCTTATGAAGCTGTGACAAACAACTGGGCAAGGAAATATGATGACACTAAACTGCAAAGGTAATATATACCTGGTCAAAGAAGTATGTACGTAGCATTATTCTACATCGCTATTCTGTATCAACAAGGTAATCAATCTAGTGCTAAAGCAAACCCCCTAGTAAGAGTATCTAAAGTTGGGGTTCTCGAAATCAGTCAAATCCAGCAAGGCATCATCCACATCCTGGCGAGCCTCTCCCTGAGCATCGCGGAGCTTGTTGCGACGGATCAGCACAAATCGCAGAAGACAGGCAATCACGGCCTGGCCCGCAGTGCATCCGATGATGAGCTTGCATCCGGTCTGGTAGATGGGAGCCTCGGAACCGAGGAAGGCGTGGGGACCGATGATGTTGCCGATGCAGTAGGCGAGGAAGACAAAGGCCGTGGCCGTGGTTCGTTTGGTGTAGCCGGCGACGTTGGAGGCGGGCATTTGAAGAGCGACGATGAGGGCGCCGATGAAGGAAGCGGCCTGAATAGTTAGTATACTTACATCGACATCTAGTGAGGAGAACGACTTACAATGTAGTAGCCCGCGAGGAGACCGCCCTTGTTGGAGCGCGGGAGCTTCCAGAAGAGACACACGGCAACAAGAGTGGGCAGGAGCCAAACCGCCATGACAATGGTGCGCACATTCTTATACTTGCTGGCAACAAACGGACCCGTAAACATGAAGATGGCAGCGCAAGCACCGTAGGGGATGCCGTACGCCGTCGTCAGCAGGGCATCGTGCGTGAAGCCCTTGACAATCAGCTTGGCAAAGTTTGCGATCCCCCCGTTGACCGTCTCATTGAGCAGCACGAAGAAGAAGAGCAGCCAGACCTGGGTGTCGCAAAACACCTCCTTGATCTGGTACAGCTTAATCTTGCGGTTGAAGACGCCTGTGCGGTTGCGGGCGCTCTGGGCGATGAGCATGGCGCGCTCCTCTATGGTGAAGCGCTTGGCCGTGAGGATGTTGTTGGGCAGGAAGATGTACAGCAGCACGCCCCAGCAGACGGTGAGCCCGCCGCAGAGCACGTAGATGATGCGCCACACGTCCCAGCCCTTTGCCTGGCCGACGGCGTAGAAGAGGATGCCGCCGAACATGGCGCCGAAGCCGTTGAAGCAGTAGAACATGCCCGCGCGGGCCGGCTGCGTCTCCCGCCGGAACCATTGGGAGACGATGAGCATAAAGGCGGGCGTGATGACGGCCTCGAAGACGCCCAGCAGGAAGCGAGTGGCCGCGAGTCCCGCAAAGTCCTTGCAGGCGGCGGTGCACAAGAGGATAGTCCCCCAGGCGAAGACGAAGGCGCTGACGACGGTGCCAGTCGGGAGACGCTGAGCGAGGTACGAGGCGGGCCATTCGGCAAAGAGGTAGCCAAAGTAGAAGATGGAGGCCATCCAGCTGTACTGGTCGCTGGTCATGCCCGTCGAGTCGAATAGGTCGAAGACGGCCGAGTAGCCGAGGGCCTGCTTGTCGACGTACTGGAGGAGGTAGGTGCCGCAGAGAAGCGGCATCAGCGACCAGTCGACCTTGCGGCGGAGCTTCTTGAGGGCCGTCTCGTCGGCCATGAGCTCCTCGAGGCGGGAGTGGGCGATGCCATGTTCCTGGAGGAACAGCTCGGCTTCGTCGAGGTCGGTGATGGTGCCGTTCTTGATGTCGGCTTCGACGTCGACGTCGACATCGAGCTGCTTCTTTTCAATGTCGTGCTTCTCAGCCATGGTGTCTGATGTCTATGGTTGGTGGTTGACTCCAGAGTCCAGACAATTCTACTCGAGCCTCGAGGCATAGCCGGCTTTATGGCCCATCGTTCGGGAGGGGGGGTTCGCCCCAGCAGCGTAATCTGGGGTAACGTCGAGGTGGGACTGATAGCAGTGGATCAGATCACTGAGATACGGATGAGGAGTTCGGATAAGGATAGGTTGACTGATTGGGACTTTGCCGCGGGAAACTGGTGTTTCCAAGGTCAACCTGGCAAGGCGCTCTGACTCTTGCATGGTTCATTATTCATGCACCTTGGTGCTTGACAAGTCCCCTCAACCTGCCAACCGAAGAGCTGGGATTACATATTCTGAGACTTCTTCTCTGTTAATTGGGCATCATCGTCGAGTTACATCAACTGATGGCTTTGGAGCAAGGGCAATTGCTTAGGTCATGTGGGAAGTCCTCTCTTTTGTAGACTGAGGGCAGTTTGTACTTCGGCCTCTTTGTGGGAATATCGTGAATGGTATTCGTATCCACCCCGATAATCGGAGGTATATTAGCAAGCCGATCTGCCAGGGATGCCGATAGCGAAACCGATAGGAGTCAAGTCTGGCACCGATCTATCAGTCGAGAGATTGAAGGCTGCAAAGGCAATCACATTCAACACGGACGATGCATAAGATTGACATGACTGGACAATAGCATGAGCGAAATAGCATAAGCGGGAGAATTATCGTTCGCATGAAAAGAGGTTACCCCGCAAACCCTCACCTCTTCCAGGTACTCCAGTTACCGTCGGAAAATTGACAAACCTCAGCCACATTCAAGGTAACATGGCCCCGACTTCCGCTACAGCTAGGTATGGACAACACACCTCGCAAGTCGGAGTCCTTGCCTGGCCCTCCGGCCTCATGAGGCTCATACCACGACGCCCCGCCATTTCCGTGCCCTCTCCCGATTACCCAAAACGGTACTCGGCGAGTGCTTACGCCTCAGCCCAAGTAGAAGTTGTGTATTATAGAAAAGGTGCGAGACCCGGATGAGAGAGAATTTAGATAGCTAAGTCAATACAGACTATTGCGCACACAATGAATCTCATCGCATCACACGTGTATCAAGCCACTAACATTGAAACAACCGACCCCTTGGGCCACTGGAGTGATCTCGACACTGCTCTTTTCGGCATCGGAGCTTGGGCCGATGCCACCGTGCCATTACATCGAATCTTCAATCACACCTCATGCCGGTCACTGTCGCACGGGATCTCATCTGGCAGATTGGTCACACATCCTGCGACGATATGCTGCCATGTCGCGGCAGCTGGTTGCTTGCATGAATACCTTCTCGAATCAGGTGGGACAAAGACCAGCATGTTGAGTCGGTACCTGGAAGAGGACCGGAGATTGCATGTCCCAGCTCACGAATGGATGATGCAAAAGACTGAATAATTGTACTGGAAGAAAAATATTTAGGTAACACCTCCCCCCTTGCCATTGCGAATTTGCACCAAAGCACGTTCTGACGCGTCTAGGACAGAGAGGACCGAGTCACCGATTTTAGATCTGGTCTGCATCAACTTGGAAATCATTTCGGAAAAGAACTGGAAATCAGAATGGGACACCAAAATGGCCAAGGCAGCTTGGTTTGAAAGCGTGATGTGTTAAGAGGAGCTGCTATTGAGGTCTCGATAAAAAAGTGAATCTAATTATTTTCATCGCCGTAGCGTAGCTCCTGACCCTGATTTTATATTCATCCATGGGTATCATGCTCTAGCAGTTGCTGTACAATCGGGACCTTTTTCTCCAGTATGTCAATGTCGACCTTTTCCTCTTCGCCGTCCACCTGAGCGGTAACCGCCCCAACAATCTTGTAGCCGAGGACCAAGTACAATGCCTTCCCCATTGGACTTGCCATGACAGTCAAGATGCGGTTGGTCTTGAGCGATTCCTGTTGACCCCAATTGCAAATCATGGTAGCGGCGCCTTGACGACGGAACCTTGGGTGCGTAACAAGCATCCAGAGGTTGACCTGGTCGTTCCCATATTGATGGAAGTGCTGCTTGAAGCCACGAGCGGCGGCGGAGGCGTAGACTCTCATATGATGAGGGTTCGCATCGCGTCTCTCGTTGATGCCACGATCTGGCGGCATGGTCAACCTCGGATGCAGGTGCTAGCAGCCTCACGGGGTATTGAACTTGAGAATGACGCATACCTCCGCCCGTAGACTCTGTCTCCGCTGTTATATCCCAAACACCAATCGAAATGGGCCTATTTATGGTCTTTCCCTCGGACGAAACAGGCGCAGTCACAACCTGGGTAACAAACTTGTCGGGTTGGTCGAGATATTCCTCGTACTCCAGTCTGGTCCACTTCCAAAAGTCGCCGGGATACTCGTCGCGGTGGGGAAACTTGTAAGTGCAGCCGGGATCGTCTGGGAAGCCATCCCTGATGATTCCGGTGATGGCATCCAGATCATCCTTTGTGGCATTGCGAAGCGTGAGTGGCCCTCCGCCCATCTTGAAAGGTGGGTGGTCAGTGTGTCGGTGGAAGAGACTCTGGGACTCTGTTTCCAGAGCCAGGATGAGTAAGGACTGCGAGAGAGGTGTTAATTGTATCCATAGCAGTAATTCATGTTCGTTCACCTTGATGACGTGTGATGCTAATCGCTCAACCTTGAGAAGGAGCAGCCAGGCCGACTTCCCATCCGGGAAACCTCAACGCCGATTTCCCCTTTCGGTAGTCGGCAAGTGACTGTGGGGAAAGAGCTCAGGTGGACCCTAGGGGCGGGGAAGGTCCAGCTGACTGCGCCTGCCAAACGAGGCTTTCGCACTTGCAGGGAAGGCGTGGATGCATCATCTGTTCTTTCAACTTCACCCCAGCACAGCAAGGTTGCAATCCGATTCAGCCTCAACCCCGGTTTGATCATGGCATCCTGGCGTTGAATCTGCTCATATGCCGGAACTTTGTTTGTATGCCATCCCACAACGGCTCTAGACACATGTCTAGTTCCACGCCCCAAGGCTCGAGACGGCCTGGCCGCTTGGTCTTCCCGGCAGTTTCACAGCCTGAACAGTCTTCACACCCTCCCTTGTCTCAGACAGATGCGTCGACACTCGTCGCCGACTGCCCGATTGCGTTCGGCTGGAATGGTCCCCAGCTTCTCTCCCTGCAGGAAGCCTCCCTAGATGACACTCAAGCCCACGCGCCGGTTCGAGAAGACTTGCAAAAGTACCTCGCCCTGGACCCAACCGTGGTCCAACTGGCTCCCTCGCCACCACGCGGCTCCATCACCGAGTATGTGAGCTCGGAACATGCCCAGAATCTGGGCCTTTCGACAGGCTCGACTGCCTCGTCGACATCGTCATCCACTACGCTTACAGGGGGCTCGTCAACCCTCGCCGACTCCCCGATTCGGGTGGTCCCGTTCCATCCCAGCCAAGCTCAAAAGCGGCGTAGAGTTGAGAATGGCCAGGCGGGGATCCCTCACGTTAGGGCCAAGGCCCGCATCACAAGTTCGAGATCTAATGTTCTCCAGACAGAGGCCGTAAGCTGCTTGACCGCTCCTCAGTTTCTGCCCATGCAATTACTAATGGCACGATTAGGCACCGAGAATCTCTCGCAAGACTGACCATCGCGGCAGGCTGGTCGGAACGGAGACCACGTTTGGTCTTGGCCAGATTCTACGCACCCCGGCAGCTCAACCAAACAGAACCCGCATTGTTGCTTGCTCAAGGTGTCATAAGAACAAGTGGAAGGTGCGTACGAATACCCTGCAGTTTGTCTGATGTGCCACAAGCTGACGCATTTAGTGCGACCAAGCGGAGAGTGTGTATGACCCTTGTGGGCGGTGTATGAAGCTAGTCATCAGCCTCTACCTGCGCGTGCAACAAGCCCGAAAGCCCCAAGTGCAACCCTGCATTCGCGTGGATATCTTAGACTTACCCCTCCACCGCAAGGGTGAGTACATACTTATTACTGCGTGTCAGAGACGAACACGTCTAACAAACACAGGACCAACGATTCGCGATGACCTCCACATCTGGGTGCAAGGGAAGCAGAGGCTTCTCGAACACGAGGGCACTAGCAAAACCCACGACTTGTTTCTCACTCAGGGAATCGGCGAAAGGTACGAAAACCTGTTGCCTGTGACTGTCTCTCACTTCGAGCCCCAGGAGGGTGACAGAACGACCTACTTCTGGACCGACCCGGCAGGCAATGCTCGCTCCATGGAAGTGCCACCCTACTTCATCAGCAATCTGGAACTCGCGTGCCACGACATCAGGCAATACGTCACTAATGTGCGTTCAACCTACATCGCGTCGTTACTCGAAGACTCTTCTCCCCTCATTCGTGGGACCTTCCAGCAGGCACTTCTCCACTCAGCCTTCAACCAGGTCAGTATCTCTTGGCCATCACAAGACAGCTGCTCACGATAATAGAGTCAATTGGTCTCCTTGGCTCTGGACTACTGGGTCGCTGCACGCCTCATCGAGACCCAATGGCGCGTCTTTGCCGGCGGTGTAGAGATAGGGCTTGAGCCGAAAAACGAGCCTGGCCACCCCTGGAACGGCTGCACTCCTGTGACCCCCATCATGGACTCTCAGCTGGATGACCTGGTGATTCGTCATCTGCTCGTGCCTCTCTCAAGGGAGTTTCTCAAGCGGCTGAAGGCTAAGATGGATGAGCGAAAGCGGGAGAATTGGCTCGACATTTACCTTGCTCTTTTCATCGTTCTGTCTAATACTGGGTGGACACTCAAGGACATGATTGCCAATGCTACTTGGAAGGGCTTGAAGGTGACTAAGAGTCTGACTCGCTTGGACCTTTGAGCTCATTGCTGACTGATTTGGCCAGCCGGGCGCCCGCGGAGGCACACTCACTCAGGGCTTCATGCACGCTTGCAAAACCATGCTGGCATATTTTCACTTTGCATGCGCTGGGGCTTTTCCTTTATCCCTGACTTGGGATAAGTCAAAGGCCAGCGATCCTCAGTACCACAGCCTGCTAGCTGATCAGATTGAGTATCTTCAGTTTGTCCAAGAGGAGATGAGACGCGAAGGTCACTTTCCCCAATTTGGACAGTTTTTACCATTTACTGACATTCTTTTATTTCTAGAGAAGTTGACAAAGTGGAAGGACTTGGACATGTATAAAGATGACGGGTACTGGTGCTACCAATTGTTATCACCAGATTGGCGGGGCAACATTCCTCACAACTTCCAAGTTGACGACTTTAGAGAGGAGGATTTCCTTTCGTCTTCTACGGATTGAGAATCTTAGAGAAGTTAGAACTGAAAGTGATGACAAACGGGGCCAAGGGAGTCTCGTTATGGAAAGACCTGTAGAAGGTGTTGAAGTGGCATGAGTAGATTTGTGATTGGTTGTAGACTGCTTTCTTGTTTCCAATTAGATGCGTCCCCAAGCACCGAAAACCCGGTCCTAAATGCCCCTCATGGGTGAAGATAAACCTGCAATAAATCGCAGAAGGAAATGATCAACAAACACGAACCTTAGCCTCAACTCGGCTCGGCCCGTCTTGCTCTCGTCCTCCAGGCAACAATTTAAGAAAACCAACCATCTAGAAGCCAGTCTATATCATGCTTACCGCCTCGAGCTGCACCGCTACTCCGTTTTCCTCGACGGGGCCCTGGTCCACCCCGGTTTTCGGTCTGGTGACCTCAGCCACGGACGCGCCAGTGCTGTTCGAGAGGCAGCGTCCGGTCGAGTTTGTATGAGAGACGGCAGGTTAACTGACCGGACTGGAGAGCCCCCCAAACAACTGCCGAAACTACCGCATGAAACGGGTATGCAGGAGGCCGTATATCGCGCCATTTCTCGGTCTTGGTGTGGGCTGTGCTGCCAACCAACACATCTTGTGTGGTAGTTGTCGACTGGATATTCTCCTACAAGCTTCTGAGATATGTCACTGCGACTTCACAGCCACTTACCTCTCTATTCGGCTTCATCTAGCATGAGATATGGCTATAGAGGCTCTGCAACGCCCTGAGAGGTCCGAAGAAGCTGCCATAAAGCCTAGTCAGTTCTGAATAAGCTTCACACCTCTTACATGTATCTAGTTCAAGACACTCGCCTCGGGTTCCCGCCGAACCTCGTGCGCAATCTACCAGGCGGGTCGCAATGTTTTGATCCATGCTGATGACTGGAAGGACGCGGCAGCAGCGTGGGGGACTCGCAGATAGCTATGCAAAGGCGGCTATCAATGTGACCTTGGCCCGGTGAGAGACGCGGGTTGCTTCGGCCTCGAGCAGCAGAGCCTCATCTCAGAGACGCACGGCAAGCCTCGATGGGCTCCAAGACTCAAAATACCAGACGGGACTGCGTGAGACTGATGGGTATAAGTATGCCAGCGAGGAAGTAGATTCCAGCCCAAAGACACCAAGCAACCTCGACAATCAGTCTCAAGCTTCTTGCAACCATGGCTGACACCGCTCCGGCCATCCAAGGCCTTGACTACTACGCTTCCAAGCTCTTTGCACCTACCTCGTCCTACAAGCAGGACAATGACTCCGATGCCGAGCTCAAGCTGGCCGGGTTCCCTTCGTCGTACTCTGGCGAACGGGTCTGGACTGGCGACGAGATGAAGGCAAAGGAGGACGAGTGGGTGACGGTCCTGTCCGAGCAGGACCGCGCTCACATCGTGGAGGCTCTGCGTTACTTTCAAGGTTCGTCACCAATAGCACTGACCTCTATAATCGTCATTGATAACTAACGCGTGAGCAGGCTTGAAGCTTCATCCCGAGTGCTTGACGCCCGAGACGTTCCCGCTTCCGCAGGAGTTGCACGACAGGCTCAAGAGCATTTCCCATGCCGTCTACGAGGGTCGCGGGTTCGGGGTCCTTCGTGGGCTTCGACCCGAGACGCTCTCCGAAGAGGAGAATGTCTTGGTCTATGGGGGGGTTTCTTCCCATGTTGCCCCGTCTCGCGGGTTTCAGGACGTGAACCGGGAGTTGATCACTTGTAAGTGCTGAGACCTGAAGGAGAACTTAGGGGCTGATCATCTGAAAAGGCCATGTCATCAGCGAGGAGCTGCGCCCTGGAGCCGAGGAGCAAGACTTGCGTCCGGCTTTTACCAATGGGAAACTCGTAAGCAATCTTCTTCTTGTCCACGGTCTTTGACTACTAACAGGTATAGGCATTCCACACCGACGTCGGCGACATCCTGGCCTTGTTCGCAATGGATGTTTCCGACACGGGCGGTGAGACCATGATTGTCAGCTCGTGCCACCTGTACAACGAGTTTGCGCGAACCCGCCCCGACCTGCTGCGAGAGCTGGGAGAGAACTGGGTTTCTTTCCCGTAGGCCACCCAGAAGTCCATCTCTTACCTCGATACTGACTTGTTCCCAGCTCCCAAGACTACTATACTGACGGGACACCCCTCGTCACCAACGCGCCCGGAGACAAGCTCATCTTCCAGTACTCGCGCCTCCCCATCACCGGCTTCCGCAACAAGGGCGCCAATCCGACCCTCCCCCCTCCCACCCAGAAACGCCTCGAAGCCATGACCATGGTCGAGGACCTGGCCTGGAAGCACGCCATGCCTCTCCCAGGCAAACAAGGCGACATCGCGTACATCAACAACTTTTGCCTCATGCACGCCCGCAACGCTTTTGATCTCGGCACAGACGGGAACCCGATGCCGTCGCGTCGACACCTAGTCAAGATGATGCTGCGGGATCCGGAGCTGACCTGGGAGTTGCCCGCGAGCTTAGGGTGGTACTCGCAGCGGGTGTACGGACCGAACAGGGAGGATGGCGGGAGGAAGGAGAAGTGGCAATTGAGCATTGCTCCGGATGAGTCGCTTCCTGATGGTCACATCTGGGCTGGCTCGGGTGCTTTCAACAATGGTTAGGGGGATGAGGAAGTCCAGGTCGTATGTTTCCTGCCTCCATGCACTCTGGTTCGAATGTCGCTCGTTTATACAGGATTCTAGCCTGGCCTACCAGTCTGGATGTCGCCAAAGTATTGTTTGGGGTGTGGCCACTCCTTTATCCATATTACCATAGCTACGAAAACCCTCACACTCCATCAAGGTCCTTCGTCATCCTCGGTGCTGGCTCCTTCGTCTTGGCTCTCGCCGTTTTCCCGTGGTACCCCTTCGGCTCGGGCCGCGGGTGGCCACATGTTCATCCCAGCAGCCAACAAGGTGACGATGGCTGCCATTACACAAGGCAGGACTGCGAATGCATTAGTCACATTCAAGTTTCAATGGGTGGCGAACTTACAAAAAGCAGAACGCATGGCGTTTTCGAAGGCGGAAAGAACCAAGGCACGAGTGTCGTGGCCCAGCCCTCGGATGCTTTCCAAGTCTTGCATTGCATCTTTGATGATCTGTAAACGCTTAGTAAATGGCATCAAGTCTAAGAGTGTGGATAACTGACCTTCTCTGTGGCCCTAGAGTTCCCGAGACCTGCTCGGATGATCGACTTGGAGGCGGCTCGAGTGATGGTGGACATTAATACCATGCCTAGGTCGCCACCAAAGGTTTCTACCAGGTAATACAACGCCAGTGTTTGCGGCCACCCTATGAGAGTAAGCAAAAACATCGCAAGGAATATCGAATTTACCTTACATTCCTTATCCGTGCTCGAAAGCGTTGCGAACAAAAGGCAGCTTTGCCATATGCCAGTACACACTCCGAACCCGACCAGAAAGGGTGCGTGCTGCGCTGAATCGGGCCCTAAAGGTACTCAGTACGGCTTGTTAGAGAAAAGCAAGGCAGTCTTACTGATTACCTTAGTCACGAACAGGAGACAAAAGCACTGAAGAAACACCGCGTTCGCCAGCATCATGCGCTGCACAGGGAAGCGATCAAGCTTCACCATGTATCCGCCAAACATGGCCCCGGCGGGAAAGCCGAGAAATACGCAAGTCAGTGCCCAGTCTGCAAACGATGACCCATCAAATGCGCGGACCTGGATGTACGGCGGGATAATAAAAACGATCTGTCGCGTCAGTGAGTATGATAAACGTCATCGAACGGGTAGACGTACCGCGTTGAGAATGGATATCACTCCAAACACCTGAAACAAAACTCTCAAATATTCTGGCTTAAAGATGGGCGTCATGTTCATGATGGGCGATGTGGCTGCTTTGAGCTCAAAGAGGACGAAGCAACATATCAAAACAGGGCCGCATATTAAGAGGAATACCTCTGCCGGGTGACCCCAGCTGAGGAAGTTGTCTCCAAGCGTGAGAGAGATGAGTGGGACGGCGACGGCCAGAACAAGCAGTGCCCAGCCCTCAATGTCGATGCGGGGCAATTTAGAACCCCCTTCATCGAGAAGCATCAATTCCGAGTATGCTGGATATGACCTTATTTTGATGAAAGAGACGTGAAGGGCGAGCAATCCAAGCATGGTGAATAAGAATTCGAGATAAAAGACCCTAACAACAATAGTTACTCTTCTGTCATTGATCGTGTCTTGAGAATTGAGCCTACGAATGCCACGTAAAGCGTCTATTCATCCAGGCGCCAAGAGGACCTGCGGTCATGCTGGTAGCCATCTCGATACAAGTTACGAAGCTTTCCCAAATGGCAAGGTGGCGCAAGCCGACGATGTCTACTCCCAATTAGCGGTAAATCTTTACATGTCTAGGCCACAGACTGTTGATGATGATCATGGAGAGTAACGTGATGCCGGAGGAGCCGAGCCCGAGAACAAAGCGGGAGCACAGAAGCTGAAAGAACGATTGACTCGTTGCACTGTGGCTCGGTCAGATATGGAAAACAACGGATGAAGATGAGCACGGCGCACCAAAGGCAAGTCCCCAACGCGAATGAGCCGTACGCAAGGTATATCATGCGGCGAATTCCGAATGACTTGAGCAAGTGAGAGTACTGCGGCGGCGTCAGGAAATATACAGGGTTCCGAGTGAGTAACACGGACAATTGGCACCAGTACTGCTGAGCACAGCGATGCGGTGAGCTGAATCCATGGCGCATCCTTGAAATGCTTCAGTTCGGAGGCTGTCGGGACCCGGGAGTAATTAGTCACCAAGGGTATCATGGAGCATGTGACAGAATGAACAAGCGACGAACCAATTCGGGCGTAATTGGTAGACAGAAAAGCAATGTCAAACGCCTTGACAATTATGCTGCAGCAGCGTTAGGTGGCTGGGATGAAAAGACGTTGAGGAATGGGTAGTGGCGCACCCAGCCAACAAGGCAGGTCCAATTAAAAGAAGGAGGCTGGGCGGACTAGCAGGAACTTGATTGACATTTTGGCCGTTTGGTTTCGGGATCAAAGGTTCTCGCTCGGTGCTTTCCGGTGACTCTTCAGCCTCGACCAAGGGCCGAGGCACCGGAGAGACGCGTTCCCTCGGCGGCGGGTTGTGACGTTCTTGTGGCGGTGAAGACATGTGGCATCGATTCAATCCCGTCGTCGTACGCGTAGTGGCAGGTATAATGAAGAATTTGCAAAGATGTCAAGGGAGGAACTCGAAGGATGCTCGTTGCCTGGAAACACGGCTGGCAGGTGCGTCGTGTTGCACGGCATGTGAGATATATTCATGCCTCAGGCATCGCGCCTCGAATATGCCATGGGAAGCCACGTACTAAGCTATGACTGTGTGAATTGAAGGAAAGTTTCTTCAACAGTATGTCCATAAGAAAGAAAGAAAACACGTTTGTAAAACATTCTAGAATTACAATAACCTAGTGGTTCTCTCCACTTTCCAAAGGAACTTTCCATTTGGGCGCTTATTCTCTGGTTCCATGATGTGTCTATTCATATTCATAAACTCAGCCATGCCAACTAACTAGTTATCCCTTCTAAACTCGACCAAGTTCAGCCTTTCGCCTATAAAACGAGCGCCCGCTGCACCGAATTCTCAACTTGATCCCGTTCATCACATTCAACAACTTCACTTCCACCACATTCAACAACTTCAGTTTCATCACATTCAAACAAATTCATCCCTGTATTAAATACAAACTCCATCCCTTCCATCGAATCTCTCTTGAACACATTCAACATGCCCCGAACCATAGAATTCGACAACGCGCCGTCAAACTTCTGGTCCGACCGGCTGACATATCGAGCCGCCGAGCCTACCGACGAAATCCTCAGCTTGATCCACAACGACATGGACAACGACCCAACCACCAGAGCCCTGGGAGACATGAACGTTGTGCGACCGGCGCCTCGAGCCCACGCGAAATGGGTGGTCGATCAGCTCGTCCGAGCCGACTTGGGCGTCATCATCTACGCCTTCCTCCTCGACCAGCCCGATCTCGTTCCCGAGCCCGTACCGATCGGGTACCTCTCTCTCGGCTGGGGAGGCCAAGAGTCGTCGCGGTCGCACCACCGCCAGACCACGCTCGGCATCGCGATAGCCGCGCCCTACCAGAACCAGGGCTTTGGGGGAGAGGCAATCACTTGGGCGGTGAACTGGGCCTTTAACTGTGGCGGGTTCCATCGCGTCAGCGTCGCCACCGCGTCGTGTAACCACCGGGCGTTGTATTTGTACAAGAAGCTTGGGTTCGTCGAGGAGGGCCGGAGCCGGGAGGCGTTTTGGTACAATCGCAAGTGGTTCGACATTGTTAATCTCGGCATGATCGAAAGCGATTGGCTCAAGCTGCGCGATGTGGAAGATGGGGTGGCCGGCTTGGACGTGGATTAGGGGGGCAGGGGAAACTTTTAGTTGATGGTTTTGCATAACTAGTTAACTATGTGTATTTCAGATTCTGGAAGGTTTAGAGTGGATGGGTCTATTGACGTTTCCTTTCTGCATTATTTCTTAAATATACTCTCTTCAGAACCTGCCTAATGGTGTACATGGCGTAATCGGATGCATTGGACTCGGCCGTATGCATTAACTCGGTGACTTGCTCTGGTGTCCACACGAGGTTGTACGAGGTTGAAAATGAGACTTGCTTTGAAACGATTAGTTCAGTGGTTCAGCAATAGGCATCATGCTTACCGAAGGATTAAACCCCGGGTTGGACGCGTGCGGCAGAAGTGGACAGTAGACAAGGTAAATCTGCTGGCCAGTTTGACGAGTTCCTTGGAATACCCTTGCGTATCGATCGATGTGTGCAGCCTCGAGCTCAGCGTTTGCTGAGATTACCCTATCCTTTGCTGGGTAGATATGTGGAGGAGGTTCAAACTCGTGCGTTGCATCCTCCAAGTCGATGTGGCAATCTTCTGCAAAGTTGTGGATGCGTCGAATTGCTGAGTCTGTCTGGACATCGGACGAGGCGTCAAAGGCGAGCAGTACGTCGGCGTGTCTTTCGGGGCGGGCGAGGATGTGATTGGGGAGGTTGTTAGACATGCCGCTATCCATGAGTCGAACTCGTCCCTGTGCCTCCCATGGTTCGTTGGCATTGTGTTCTGTGGACTTGCCGTCTTGAATCTCTTTGCGCTGCGCTTGGGTCGAGAACGACCGTCTTTCTGCCATGACCTTTGCGGTGATTCTCTCGCCGCTCCACGACACATTCAGACGAAGCTTGGGCAAGTCGATTCCCTTGTTCTCGTCCCGAAACATTCTCGAAAAGCCAACGTGATGGTCTTGTGCACTCTGGCCTCGGCCATTCGCAGGCGAGAAAACATCGGCACTGACAACCAAATGTTCCCAGGAAACGGAGTAGAATCTCCGCAAAGCCTTGTATGCCGCCGTTTTTGCGGTGCAGACGATTGAAAGATAGCGAGCCATGGCCTTGTTGCGCTGCGTCGGATCTTGCATGCCAACCAAAAGACGATTCAGCTGATCCCACTCGGTTGGCGTGAAGATGTGGTGGGCGAGATTCTCCAACCACTTCCCCTTGGATCGAGCCGCCAGGTGGATTAGGTCAGAGGCGTCGAGCTCGCTTACCCCGAAATTCCCAATGTTCCAAGGTAAATCCAACTCTTCCTCAGCCTCTGCCACCGGAGCCTTTCCCATCCCATAAAAGGGGTTAGGATCATGTCCTGCGCGTATAGGATTCGCCCAAAGACGCTCCCATCGCTTCATGCTGGCAAATTTGTTGACGGCGAACAAGACTCGGGACATGACGGTTCCTTTTGGTATCGAAGCCAACAGAGCCGAGATGTACGCCGTCAGAGGGCCAGCTGGCGCACTCGTACACTGGCCCAGTAAGAGAGACATGGATTGCTCGGGTTTTCGATCGACCGACTTTCCAGACACAAAGGTGCGCCCCCAGGCCCAGGTCGGGATGTATCTCTGCGTTTCCGCGCAGCCGATTTCGACAGGTGACATCTCGAACCACTGAAAAAATCCTTTTGGCCGTGAAGCGTCGGCTCTTTCAGACGACGCCAGGTCCTCTCGGGGCCGTATCTTGAAGTATTCCGACTCGTGCTGGGCCAGAGATTGTATCGGCGGCCGTCCCTTGCTGATTGAAGAGTCTCGATTTGCCTTAACACCAGACGCGTTCTTTGATGCCCTTCTCACAGCCGTGAAGATGGGCATGGGCTCGGCGGCGGTGTCGAGTCCCGACCGATTCCAGATCTTGGACAGCTGAAAGGTGGCTCGGCTCAATCTTGCACCCGGTTGTCGAGAAAGGAGTTGGTATGCCGTGATCAGCGTGGCATACAAGTCCATAATACCCAAGCCAATGATACTGCACTGCGCCTTTCTCACAAGGGGGCCGATCAAGAAATAAACTCCCCTGCTGCTCCTAGCCACAATGTTCAAGGCCGGTATACTTATCGGATGAACCATTTCCTTGGCTACTCCGAGGTAATGCTGCGTTAGCCGGGAGACGTCCTGACGAGCCACGGTATAGTAAGCGCCCAACGTCCAGCAACTTCCACTGACGGCCGCTGTCCAGGTGATGCAGTCCCAGAGACCGCTCTTTTTGCAGGCCGAGATGAAGGCCGTGAAGCCGTACATGGCTCTATAGCCCCCGCCGGAGCCTCCCAGAGCGACGAGCGGCACATCTCGGGGATCGATGACTTCGTCTGGGGGTAAGTCAAGAAACTTCTGAAGGGAGTTGGAGCCGCGGGAAGATATGTGTTCTTTTCGCAGTTGGATGAACCTCTTCTCCTCCGGATGCAAGGATGACGAGCATCGAACAGTGGCATCCCAGTCCAGTTCCGGGTAGGCCACGAAGTCTGCGTCGTCTCGGCGCAGGAGCGTCTTGATCTCGGATAGGTCGCGCGTCCGCTTATGCCACCTCTTCAAGATTTTTCTGATGCGAGGGCTGCCTTTTGACCTGGTGCTGTGGGCAGAAGGCCGGTCAAGTCGAGATGCGAGCTGGCTTTCGGGGGTTTGCGGGTCGCTTCGGTGAAGATGAGTCTTGACTTGAGAAATGGTGGAGGAAATGGGCGTGGTTTTGAAGAGTGATACCAGGGCGCAGAGGCAATATGCTTTCCCGTATAGATATGCCGGAGACTGGCGCAATGCCCGAAGAATCACCATGGTGGCCGAGTGATGGCATTAAGGGGGCATGGTTATGAAGTCGAAATTCCATATGCGCGCATTCTGATGCCGAGCTTCTGCTACGTACCTACACAAGTAGTGATAAAATGGGTTCTGATTTGAATCAGATTTTGTGCCATTCGTTGAGCCAACTGTGCCCACGTGCACCACGTGGTTGGTGAGAGCGTTTCTATGGAGTCGTTAGAACAACGACAGGACTCAGGAGCGAAACTGCCTTCAAACATGATGAGAAATCTTGCTCCATGACAAAAGAATCACTGTTCGTGCTGAATACGGATTGACCAGAATGGAAAGTTGTCCTTCAGGGTCACATGTTGGGATCAATTTGAAAGAGCGAGAGTCAGCGAGTAGCCATGAAAATCGGTCCAATCGGTAGACTGCCCGTACGAAAAGCGGATGAGGCGTCAGTGTCCTCGACTTTGGAGTGCCGTCAATGCGAAAAGCGTCAGTGAGCCAAGACGGGAGGGTTAGGGGTAACAATTAGGGCCCGAATTATTAACTACGTATAACTATATTGGATAGAGACAAGTAAACACGATATGTTGAGCTCTGACCGAAACGGTCTGTTCCAACTAAACAATTGTCACCATCAAGGACCTCAATGCCAAGGCGAAGAAGACCAGTTTCCTTCTCCTCTGCTCAGGGGTAATCTCATGTTTGCACCTCGGACCCTTTCCACGTGGCCATGATCCCAATCGCCAACTGCTCATTCTCCCGGCATCACCAGTGAGTAACCTGCGACCTACGACCTGCGGCACACAAACCCAAACTCATCCATCCCTGCTCCAGCTCCGGCTTTTAGCTTCTGGGAGCCCCGAACAAGGGCTTATCGGCCCACCCTCTTGGCGCCCCGGACAGGGATAGCAAGGAGAATCGACTGGGGAAATCGGGCGTCGATTGGCTCGGCTTCATCTGGGCGCATCCAAGTCCTCAACGAGGTTAATCCAGGCGACTGCGAGTTCCTAGAGCGTCATGGCGTCGCAAGATCTTGAAGCCGCCTCAACTGATGCGAAAAAGTTTACTTGTCATCAAAGTGAATCAAGAGGATGATCCGAAAGCGGCTTCTCGTGTCATGCCAATCTATTTCCTGGTAGCCCCTGGAACGAGGCCTCCACTCTTTCGACTGACTCGAAGCCACTGAACCAACGTTCGTTGGTCGTGTCTGCCGGTCCCAGCAATGGGACATCCCGAACTTGGGACGGTTTCCAGCAAACGGATCCGGGGGTTTGGACTGATCCTGACCAAGCATCGAGTGATTGTCAAAGCGCGGAACCCGGTACTGTCAACTGGTTTGATATGACCTCTGAAAAGCCTCTCATGAGCTCCGCGTGAAGCGGCTCTCTGCCCTCTGACCCACGTCATTGAGCCGTGTTAGCAGGACTCGTCAGCAGAGAGTTTAGCTTCCGGATCGCTTCCGTCAAGAAGATGAAGGAATCGAGGATGACTCGTAAATGCCTGGACCCTGCTGGTCGGCTCATTATTATCCTGGTCAGTCGTGCCTGGCCATCGTCGATCATGAATTAGTTATTCGTACTGCCGAATGGCCAGCTCCCTTTTTTTTTTTCACGCCTGTTGCGCCCCCCTTATTTGCACCAATTCAATATCGCTCCCGTTGCTCTTCTTGCCCTCGTCCCAGGATCCGTCGTGCGAATTCCCCGTCGACGAAAAGTGCGGGAGAGGGTTGGGATCCCGGGAAGCGGTCGATCTGGTGACGTTTGGCCCGTGGGACTCGCTGATCATCTTGAATCCGCCCTCGCCCGAGACGCCTGGTCTTGACTTTGCAGATCTACTGTAGTTAGAGTTGTAAGGGTAGTCGGAGCCGTGTCTGCCGCGAAAGTATGGGCGTAGAGATGGCAGGCAGGCAATCACGAGGCCGATGTTGTAGTCGAGAGCGCTCCAGAGTTCTGCGAGTTTTAGTACGTGTCTAAATCTCAGGTGCATGAAGACTCACCGACGAGACTCAGCGGGAGGCGGCTGTTGACTTGAGATGTCTGGATCGTGATGAAACGGACCAAGCAAAAGATGATGTTGATCAGGCCGAGTAAAAACGTGCAGTAGACGCCCATTTTGAGCTTCCATTTCATCTGTAAGCCCGGGACGATGAACCAGGGGAGAATAAAGACTGCCTTCAGGTTAGAAAAGTGAGGATGCAAAGCTTGAGCGACGTACTGAGAAGATCGCCAAAGAAATGGAGGGCCCAGCCGACCTGGAAGACAAGCGCCGTTGTCGACGCTGGACATGCATCGGCCGAGTCCAATGTCCTGAGCGTGTCAGCAATGGCTTCTTTCATGCTTTCGTTCAAGCTGCTACTCACCAGTTCCGAGCAATCGGCAGACATGCGCAGAACAATGTCACAAGGCTGACAACGTACGCCGTCGCACAGTAGCCAACCGTGACCCAGAGCATCATCCTCCGCTTCTTCATAAACCTGGGAAACACCTGCAGATACACGGCGAGCATGGCCGCTTTGCAAAGGTAAAACGTGGTAAAGAATGGGATCGTGCTGGCCCAGAAGAGCTGAGAAACGATTGTAAGCTGGCGGGTCGGTTCGTGTATTCAGAGCCTCTCACCTTGAGTAGCAGCGCAATCTGTCCCGGCGTGCCGTCGTATCCATCGAGGGTCGTCATGACCCTGCGATCGAGGGCGCCCATCCGGTAAAACGTAATGTCAAACGAAGAGGTGATGACGGCCGACACCCAAGCCAGAACCATGAGAATATCGCTGCTCAGGAGCTTCCTCTTCTGGATCTTCAGTCGCAAGTAAACACGAGCCGCGACCACGCCGGCGGCGATGACGATGAGCGACCATTCCGGCACCAAGACTCCAATCGGACCTGGAGCTGGGAAGGGCATTGCGAGTCTCTTCTCTTGAGACCGACAGGTTAGAGATCCCGTGCACGGAGCCGACGATCCCTTCTTGGCTCCGACAAGCAAAGTTCACCCGAGGGTTTGGGAAAGGGGACGGGAAGATCGATGTGATGGCTAGGTGCAGGAAAAGGCCGGAAGCTTTTCGACGTGCTGGGCGTTGTGTTTTGTTGAATACATGTACATCGCAACGAGACGCTGACCCCTTCTCCACCATTGGATGCAGGGGGTTCCTTCGCATTGGGCATGAGTGCTTGCATTCCTTGTTATTTGCGTGTGGGACGATTCTCTGCGGAAGGGTCTGAGAATGTGGATTCCTGCGAGTCAAGACGGTTGAGAAGGCGAGCGGCGTCAGAGTCGGGGCGTGGCCCGTAGTTGCCGAGACGCTACTGGGTGAGGTGGTTGCATCATTTCGTGGAAAGCCACGTTTCCGGCGATTATTTCGGCTTGATAGCTTGCTAGTCCGTAGTTTGGATGGTATCATAGTGCGCTGCTAGATACCTCCTGCAGCTGGGCATCGACGATGCGGTACGTAGCAACATCCTACGACCCGTCTGTTGGTTCGCCCGGTCACCCCGGCTACGCCTCCAGCTCCTGATAACCCTCGAGGGTGGCAGGTCTCTTATTCCCGCTGATGTGCAACCAGGAACAAAGCGTCACCGGGTTCTGTCGCATGGTTCGCGTCGCGCCACAGGCTTTTGGCGTGACGGCCTCCCAGAAACGGCGTAGGCTGGGGCTACACATCCCTCTTTCGGCCGGCACCGCTACCGTCGCACAAATTCTCCTATAGGTTCGTCGATTGGTATTAATAGGCCACGATATAGATATCGGTCGTGCTCAGGTACAACATAACTATACCGTTACGCCCGGCGGTTTGGGCTGACAGGGCACTGAATCAACCGACACGCGATCTCATCGAGTGTTATATCCTTACACGCGGGAGGGTCGAATCGACCGCAACTCAGAAGAACTATGAGTACATCAGATGATGAGATAGCGCGAGACTTACTATGTAGTACGTACCACGCGTCCGCCTTGACGCAGCAAGGCTTTTGGCAGGCAAAATTAATGTGTTTGATTGGATCCCAGCTTCCTAGAACCCCGGAAGCGATAATAAGGAGTCTCCGAGACGCATGCGCAAGGGCGAGGCCTTATTGCCAAACTGGAGCGAGCATATAAAAGGACAGTTTTCGCTAAGAACCATTTTGACTTTCTCCTCCCTCCACTCAGGACCACGCAACAGGGTAGAGTCGAGTTGTATGGCATGATGATCTATCAATGGCTTTCTCTCACATTATTAAGAGCCCGATCCCAGGTCCCCGGGCTCGGGGAGCATACAGGTTGGCACCATCAGGTCTACGATATTATAACTACTACCAGCGATGCAATCGATGCACTGCAGTCGGCACTTTTTGCCCCGTCTTTTTGAGTGAGTCTTATCTCTTTTCACTCGTGGCGCGAAGCGAGTGGCATCCGCCAGATATAAATCCCAAACACACATCTCGACTTTGACTATTTCAAACGCAGATGATGTTTCATGTCTCATGCTGCTCGGCCTAACCAAAGTGTCGGCAAAAGCCTATGTTGCCAATGGTACAGAGCATCGAGTGGAGAGTTGGTCCACGATCTTCCTCATGGCCGCGAAAATTGAACGAAAACGGCACCAGAGGCATGACAACCCTTCCTGAGAGAAATATGAATTTTAGTGAGTATTTTTACGTCTTGTGACTTTCTTGTCAGATCCGTGAGAGAGTCTTAGGTGTTGGCACACATTATTCTCGTGCTCCTGTCCGCCGTGTCGATGGTCCTCGGTCCAGCCAGCTTAATTTCGATCATCGGCGATGTGTCGCGATTGAGATTCCTAGGTACTACAGGTCCCACCGATTGGCACCCCAGATTCCGATAAGAAGCCTAATGAATAGTTATTGTATGAGTTTTACGGTTTTTCGCGACGTTCTTAAGTTTCTTAAGTGTAGTTATGCTTAAAATTCTTACCCAATTCGACGTACAATGGTAACTTACGGATAGTTCTATTAAGAACGTGGGTTTAATTTTGGAGAAACTCACTAGCCTATTGACATACCATGAGACAATCCGGAGATTTTATGTCGCTTGTACCGTCAACGGGCTTGCCGAAATCTTTCCTTAACATAATATGCACACTGGACGTTGGCATCGCGACAAGTCGTTGTCCGTGACTACCTAGGTATGGAATAGAAGAAGCAAACTATTAACTGTCAAATTCTCACATGTAGGCGAGGCTTCTGCAATGCCATCATTCCCTCCATGACTGGTTCCTAAATGAGATAAGGCATGACTCCAAGTAAGCGCTGTCTACCGTTTTATGCAGCTAGCAGAGCTTCAGCTGCAGCTATTGCACTCTGCAGTCAATAATTCACACAAAATTGTCCAATTAGGGCATTTCCTGAAGCTGACGTACTCTTTCCCCGGAAAAGAGGCTGGCTGAATGCAAGCTGACGCAGTGTCATCCGCCATTCTCCCCACTTGGGTCGTCGGCTCCGGCCGCGAGTTGAGAGCGACGAGCCGAAATAACGGTTTTATTGGATTGACAGGTTTCAGCTACACGATAGGGAATTTTGGAGGTCAGTAGAATGGCCATGGGCATGGCTATTTAAATATGAGCTGCAGTCTACTCTTTCGTACACTCTAGAGTTCTATCTTCATCACGATAATTCCTTTCTTCAATACACCATGCTTCACACACCTGTTACCAATCTGCCAGTTGAGCTCCAAGAGCTCATCGTGTCGGTGAGTCTGGAACAGATTATGGAATACCCTGATGATATCGCTAACCATCTCTCAGTCTCTCGGCAAGGACGACCTCCTCCAACTCCGCCAGACGTGTTGCCAATTCGACATCATATGCTCCCCATACATCATGAAAGAAATCGCAAACGAAATGAAGTTTTCCGATGATCCGGGCCTCTACCTCCACACAGCCATTAAGAGTTGTCGACATGATTTAATGCAGCGCCTTCTCCAATACCGTCCACCGCTAGACAATACCGACGCCCATGGCGAAACAGCACTACATGCTGCCGCGAGAAAAGACTGCTCGACCTGCGTCCAAACTCTCCTCTCATCCAGCGCCAGCATATCCCCGATGAGTTCTCAATCGTGGACCCCGCTTATGCTGGCGTCACGTTATGGACATGCGGCAATAGCTTCACGCCTGCTGGAAGCTGGCGCCGCACCCAATGTGCAAGGGTTTCGTGGCTGGACGGCCCTGCATGTGAGTCGTCGTTTTGGCCATCATGGTGTGGCTTTAACTCTGCAGTCGGCTGGGGCAGATTGCGATGTGGTTGATAATGATGGCGGGAAAGCAAAAGAAACGAGGGGTTGGACAAAGTGTTGGGGCGCGTTGTGATGGCTGAATAGGATGTGAATAGTAAACACGAATTACGTATGTCGGACGTTAGTCAGGATACGACGACATAATATCGTATCTAATTTCCAATGAATAGCGAAGGAAATAAGATTGAAATGACAGGGCAGTCCTAGCAGGAGCAAGCTCGCCCACATCAGACTCTCACCCCATAAGCCATCTTCCAATTAGCATAGTTATATTTATTGGCCAAGTTGTCTCTCAGAACGCAGAAATCATCATTCGAAACTCACTAAATACATCATCGGCACATTTTGAAAATGTCACAATAACAGAGTTCAGACGGACTAGCCAGAAAAGTCCTGGCACATGGTAATATTAAGTTCTATATCTTCGTATTCGAGAATACATTTGCTCGCCTCTACCTCGAGCAAACCATATTTAGGCCTCGCGGGGCGGAGTCCTGCCGGACGGAAGTTCGGGAATTGCGGCATTTCGCTGTACATCCTGAGCTGCTTGAACTTCTCATCTCCAATTAATCCAATGTCATGGATGTGGTCGATGAAATGGAAGTCTGGGCGGATGTCATTGATTGAGAACTCGTTCAGCCGCAAGTGGTGGGCGATGTGGTGCATGCGGTTTCGGAAACATTCCTTCCTGTCCTCTTGTGAGTCTGACATCGCATCATATTTGCCGCTGTCGCAGAACTAGCAAATGGAGCGTCTTGGATACGAGTAGTCGAGGTGGGCGCTCTCGACGTGGGCAATTCAGCCCGCCTCGTCGAAATCGAAAACTGCACTGCACCATGGAGAGAACTGGTGGAACTCGCAGTGCAAAACTGGGTCCGGAAGGGCGTCCTGCTTAGGATGAACTGCATGATGGTTGACGGATGGAGCTGTTGACATGGAGTATGCATTGGATAGGCGTGTCGAGCTGAAGGTCGAAGTGGCCTCGAAATGTCACCCGCTGGGGGGTTCATCTCTTGGCTCAAGAGTGAGGACTTCGAGAGGGAGGGAGCCGGCTCGGGCTTCGATGTTTGGTTTGCATCAATCAGCTCCATCTGTGCCAGGGGATCATGTAACGCAACATCCGAAGTCCCAAAAACTTGCTTAATTTGACCTAGAATCGCTATCAGAGGCATGACGCAGAGCTCTCTGAGGGGGTTCGCCGCAAAGATTTGGCCGTAAACAGCACATGACTCTGCGTCAATGACGAGCGAGCCGGAGTCCCCCTTTTGCAGAGCTGAGAAAAATGAGTGACAATCCATCCATACGAATATGAGTTCGCCTACTTGCATTACCGGATGGTACAACGGTCCAGACTTCGCGAGGCATGGGGCTGTTCCGGCTACCAACGTAGGATGGAACGGATCGCAACGTTCCATGTATGAGACGGTCTTTTGAAGAGATGATGAGAACATTGGCACATTCTGACGGGGCACTCGGGGCTGCTTTGGAGATCAAAATGGGGAGGTTTGTCTCAGAGGAGAGAAAGCAAGTATTGGGCAGCCAGTTCTGCATCTCGGCTAAGCTAAGCAGGGCCCAGTCAAGGTCAGGATGATTTCTCGTCCAACGGTCATTAGAGGGACATCGATGGACCTTGCACGCTGTAGAGACTCGATTCGTCATTTTTTGAAGTAGGACTCCATCTTCATGGTCTGAAGGCTTGAAATTATCCTGGGTTTGGCCGTTGGGAGGGGCCGCAGCGGCGAAACCATCGTCAGTGCCTATGCTCTCACAATCCAAATCCGAGTCGGAATCTGAGTCGTCTTCCTCCAAGCCGTCAAAGCTATTGTCGGACTGACTAAGCCCGTTGGGTTAGGGGGTCAGGTGACTCAGAACAATGAGGGGAAATGACGCACTCGTGAACTCATACACAGAACACACACACCTACACACATATGCACAGAATGCACAGAACACATCAATTGAATCGCATCTTCAACATCTATCTGATCAATTCATCAACATTATTATAACAACCTATTTGAAAGCTTCATATTGCGACTTTTCCCTCCCTTTAACTCGGACCGCGACTTCAAACTCGCGTGGCATCCGACAGCTATGCGCGGTTGTCAATCCATAGAAAGAAGAGTTTATGCGTATGACACAGCTGAGAGTAGAGCGGCGGTGACAGCCCACACCACTAATGACCAGTGCGCCACAGAGAGCGGCTCTGGAGGAGGTACCATCAGGGCTTGTTCTGTTAGAGGGGTAGACCCAAGCAGTATCACACAAGAGCTCCAGAGTCTGAGGCCAGAAGAAGATGTCGAAGCGGGCGAGATGGGGAGCTGACGGTTCTTCAGGATCGTACTGATTTCTCAGATGCGGTTTCGTCAAGAGCGACCTGAGCTTCCTCATTTTTTTTGCCGGACAGAATATCAGCAAAGAGGGACGGGCGACTTCGACCCTGGGTCCGCAGAGTCTCAACTCGTAGCTAATGTCGGCCGTGTATTTACGAAGATTTGGATCTGCCTCGACGTTCCTTTGGAACATGTCCTAGAGGACCAAGAAGCGACTTTGATGCTCGTTGTCAATCTCGCCGTCATCGTCGCGGAATACGTACGCCACCTCTTTGAGAAGCGGTATCTTGATGATCTCTTCGGGTTCCTCGGCTGGGTTGTGGGTGGTGTAATCGTGTTGATTTATTGATGATTGGTTTGGAGGATGCAAAGGTGGCTTTGTCTCGACAGTGCTTGCAGGTATGCTGACTGATGCCGCCGGATGGTCGCAATTCTGCCACAAAGCAGACGGTTGGTGGTGGCCATTGCGGCCCAAAAGCCAGAGGCGCCAAGATGTGCGCCTATTATCATATTAACGTCGTCTCTAAAAGCATAACCCAACTAGGAACCAATCGGTTTTTTTGATTGCTGGCCGAGGTGTAAAACATCGCATAAGGGGTGGGTGTCACGGGAGAGACCATCTGAAGGGTGTCACGACACAGGAGAGACTACGTGTTCCCGACAAGCGTCCAGAAACCCACGAGATTGTCGAAAATTAAAACTGAGAGCGTCCAAATCTCTATGGCCATGGATGCCTGGCAGAATTTTGGCACAGCCCACTGAAGGTACACCCAAGTAGCGAGAAGACAAGGTGCCTTTAGAGGGTCGCCACGGTGCCCTCATTCAGTCGTTCGCCTCGCAATCAGCCTGCGGAGTCGAGTTAGCCTCAAAACTCCAAATCCGATAGGCCAGGGGAGAAATCTTTCAAGGGGACGGCCCGAGCTCTTCAAGTTTCCAACCAACTGGATGCACAAGTTCACCGCCAGCAGCATATGGCTGTGGCGTGGCGCAGTCCGCTCGCTCTATGCTCATGAGCAATGAGCATGAGGTGGTAAAATACAACTGGCTCACGAACTTCCGGGAAAGCCGGGCTATGCCCCCGAAGTTGAATAATATAGTCCCTATATTCACTTCTTAACAAATCATTCATTGCAACCCACCCATTGCAATAGTGTTGAAACAACCCGACCGCACAGAACAAAAGCACATCATAGAAACTCTTTGTCACGGCGTTCCAACCAACAACCCATCTTACTACAAGAGCTTTCTCAAATTCTATGGCTCAATCTGCACCAAGAGGAACAGCGATGTCTTTGTCACGCTTAGCACCCCTGTGTTTACCTCTCACGCCGATATACTCCGATCGGTCGACTTCCTCAAACGCCACGCCGGTTCGACAAAGGATGAATTTGAGATGCTGGCCTTTCCGGGTGTCTAACCTGAGGGGAGGGATTATGGAACCAGGATTGCGGTGAAGCTGGCCTTTATGGTTGACTGTGCTTCCAAGGACGATTATTCCAAAGGGTTCAAGATCTCGGACCAATTTCCCATCAAGTGGAAGTTGAGCGACACTTTTTTCGACTTTCTGAGGGAAGCATTTCCCGCTTCGATTTCATCTTCGAGCCGCAAAGTTGCATAGAAACGATCCCTGAAAGCATGGAAGCTGAAGAGGCGCTACAGCATCAAGTTTGTACCCACGACCAATCTTGTTCAGCGCTTGGTATATGATCGTCAGGCTGGCACCGTCAAATCTTCCATCACACCGCCTTTCTCAAGTCTCACCTCAGACATAGCTCCGCATTGCGCCTGGAGGAGGGGTTTGAGGAGAGTGTCAAGTGGTAATGTTCCCATCGCTCCCGTCTTTACTCGGGCAAGACTGACCTCTTTGCACAGTGGGGCACTGCCACCTCAGCTGTTGCTGGAGACACTTCTCTCACTACATCATGTCCTGTTCCTGGTCTCAGTAGATTACAAGTCCGCCACGCTTGTTAAATCTTTAGTGAGAAAGTCCAAGTTCGATCCTGATATGACGATAGATGACGGACCCATCCGAGCACTATCAGACAACTTCGAGTATATCTATTGGGGGCCCCGGCTGAAAATTCTACGAGATATTACCACTAACCCGCCGCTTGGGAATACCCAGTTAATTCTCAAGGGTAGGGCTATCGGGTCGTATAGAGATAGCAAGCTGTAATGATCCCGTGGCTCATATTTGTCGGACACACAAGATGTTGAGTTGTGGCTCGAGTTAATGCATCAAAGGGATCAGGATAGAGGGATGATTTGGTTGCCAATGTAAGGCTCTTTTGATTGATCAGAAGATCCCTTCAACAGAATGATGATGCTTGTTCTTGCCGGGACTGGTTTTCCAGCCCCTTCCCCTCTTTTGAGGCCCCGTCACGTGACGCAGCCAGCTCCTTCTGACAATATTAATGTGTGTTTCAATTTTCTTTTTACTTCAAAACCCGTGACACCGAAGGACCCTGTCTGCTTGAGGCGGATTTAAGCACTGCCGGACTCACAACTCGGCCTCGGGGATATTGAGGCGGTGTCTCCGTGCACTCCGTCTCTATGTTGCACTGAAGCTCAGGATGACAGAATCTGGAGAGTAATTTCCGACTTCAAGGCGGTGATTTGATCTTCTAATCATAACTTGATTCCCCTGACGGTATTTTCAGCAAATTCGCGTAACTGCACGAATGAATTCACGTTGAGAATCGCGGTTGTGGATCATTCGTCCACCGCGGAACGTCCATGGAAAGTCCGTCTCTCATCGCCAATTGCTATGTCCGAGTCGTCAAAACACCGACCGCATGTCCGAATTCCCAATGGCTATATATCTTCTCCGATGCACCCCTTGACTTCAGCATCCTTCGTCTGGACGATGTCGCTCGTTTCATCTCTTTCCATCTCGACATTCTCATCCATCAGCCATTTCAAAAACCGTGAGACATTGAGGGCAAGTTGGGCAACAATTTCCCCTTCAGCATGGCCCTGAGCATGGCTGGGTTCGTCCTACGTTTGATAAGGCACATCTTCTCCATCTCGTACGGCTTAATTCGCCATAAAGCCCACGCAACCTACAACCGCTGGGCCTATCAGGTCGGACCGTCGCCCAAGAATGTTGTCATTGTTGGCGGCTCCTTTGCGGGAATTCAGGTGGCCAAATTTCTCACAGAGACGCTGCCGTCAGGATGGAGGGTTGTCTTGGTTGAGAAGAATTCGCATTTGAACTTTTTGTTCAATTTTCCACGATTTTCCGTCATCTCCGGCCATGAGAAGAAGGCTTTCATTCCTTACGACGAGGTAATGCGTGCCGCACCCGTCGGCTCTTTTCGACATGTCCAGGACCTTGCGACCAAAATCGAGGCCGATGCTGTTTGGTTGAAGTCGGGGAAGAAGGTCGATTTCAGCTATCTCGTCCTCGCAACGGGCTCGACCCAGCAGTTACCAGCAAAGACGACATCGACCGAGTATGAAGGCGCCTGCGAGCAATTGCGTTCTGTGCAGCGCCAGATCCAAGATGCAAAGCGGATCGCAGTCGTTGGTGCTGGTGCTGTGGGAGTGGAAATGGCAACGGACATCAAGAGCTTCCATCCCACGAAGGACGTGACAATATTTAGCTCTCGGGATAAGATCCTCCCTAGTTTTGGACCGGAGCTTCACGATCGTGCATCCAAGTTGGCGGAGGAGATGGGCGTTGTCATTCGCTACAATGAGCGAGCCATTGTGCTGCCTGATGCCAAGTCGCTTCAACTCAGCGATGGCGCCATCGAGAAATTTGACTTGACGGTAGGTCCTACCTTTTATCTCTTGCAGTCGCAACTACACACATACTGATCATCCCGAGTGGGTGCAGATCGTCTGCACGGGACAAAAGCCGAATTCTGGGATTCTCGACGAGTATGCGCCTGAAGCGATATCCAAGACGCAGCGAATTCTCGTCCGACCTACCCTCCAACTCCAGTCCCCCGAAGCCTTTGCCGATGAGGTCTTCGCTCTTGGAGACGTGGCCGAGACGGGCGGCCCAAAGATGGCACGCGCTGCATTTTTCCAGTCCTTGATTGTCTCAGAAAACATTGTTTCCATGATTAGAGGAGGTCTTCCGTCGAAGACGTATCAGCCCAAGTTGATGATTGAGGGGTCCATCAAGTTGACGCTCGGAAAGGTGAGTTGTGTACACGTTGTGATGAAGGCCCAAGAACTGATGTCCTTGATAGGGTCAAATGTGTGTCTTCGTACCGGATCCAGATGGCAAAAATCGCGTTTTCACGGCCAGTGACAAGACGGAGGATTTAGACATCGCAAAAGGATGGAGGATGATGGGAGCTCGGTTGCCGAAGGACTTGTAAGAGATGCTGTTGCTTTGAGCTGCTAGCTGGGAATTATATCAATACCCTCTTTTCCAATAGTAGAACGTATTCCAGTCACTACCTTGGCACATAGAAATACTCTTGTTCCCATTTCCGCGCCCGGATAGTTTAAATCTGCCGATCGAAGGCATCCATGTTGATGGGCATACTGGCCAGACATATCATCTCCAAGGGGGTTTTATTCCCAGCCTATATAACCGAGGTTGGGCAGTGCAGTAACTGCAACATCTTTTGGCACCGCAGTAAGGGTAATATGCACCCACTGCGTTCCACACGAATGCATTATATCGAATAATAGCTTTGCGCTGTAAATATAACCAGTCACCTAACCTTGAGTTCCAACCCAAATACCGGCTAGATACGGGAATAGGGAGCGTACAAATTGCACTCCACGGTCGGGCATTCTACTTCTTCTGTCGGGAGTCATCACTACACTTTGAAGAATCGCCTGGTGGTCAAAGTTCCGCGTATCCCCAGAGAGCTTGGATCAGCGATGTCAAGCAAGCAATTGGTGGCAGCAAAACAACGATATTCCTCCAATCTCAATGCGGCGGCCCGATTGACACACCAAAAAATCTTCCTTTGCAGAGACTGATGGGTGCCCGAAAGCCATGGGAACAGCGGTCTGAAGAGTGAATTGGAGAAACACCTAGCGAAGCGAATGTAACCACTGACCAGGGGTGCCGAACTACTTCGTTATGCTTATTCAACAAGCATCTCGGGCCCTCGGGGTTGACATGGGCTCAAAGCAAACGGTGCCTCTGATAGGCTGGAATCCGACGGGTAATTTGCAAAGCAGCATCATGACTAAGGTGCCATGCTGCGTATGGGGTGTCTGCTTCCGTCCCTCATCCGATTCGCGGTTGACCCCCTGAGGAGTGACATGTCTTGTTTCAGTTTATTGGTAGAATGGTGCCAGTCAAGTGGTGCGGGTGACAATTTCTCCGTTCTTGTGAGCAGACAATGGGCGTTGTCGGCGAAATGGAGTGTGAAGTCTGGTCCAGTTGATGTATTTGGCTATGGTCGAGTTGTTACATGCCCAGCCCTGTGGCGCAGACGAACCGAGGTCTTTATTGGTGGAAGATAAACCGTCTGATAAGTTGTTTCCTAACTGGTGCTGGCTTCCTGAATATCCATATTGGGATCCTGGAATAGTCTCATTTTTCCATCCAAAGTCGATGCAAATAACAACAACGGATTCAATGGTCGGGAGTATATATTTGAGCTTTGAGCTCACTGTCATGCCCCGAACCTCTCGGCAAATCAATCACAGCACGAATATTTATTGACATCAAAGACAGTTTGAATCACCATGAGACACTCTCTATCCATCCTCGCCCTTCTCCCAGTGGCCTTGGGCTGCCTAGACCCTGACACCAACAGCTGTGCCAGCTTCATCAAGTCGCAATCTGCGACGGCCTCGGCCTTCTGCGCCACCTTTACACAGAGCACCGTCACCGCCACGACCAGTCTTCCCTCGTGGGCTACCAACTGCTCGCAGAAGCCTAGCCTCATCTCCAAGGAGTGCTCGTGCTACTACACCGGCAGCAGCGGTGCTACGAGCACTACCACGCTCAAGACCACCACGACCAGCGGCAGTGCCACCACCAGAACGGGTCTTACAACTACCCTTCCCGCTTCGTCTGGCGTGGTTACCAGTTCTGCCCCCATCACCGTCACCAGCTCGTTGGATGGCGGCATGAAGAGATACGACCGGAGCAGCAAGTCTCCCCTGAAGCGGTCTCTTTGGGGCTGAAACTTACTAACACCTTCAACGCAGCTACTGTGTGCCAGGAACAGACCGAGACGGGTGAAGACGACACCATCTTCATCCTCCTGGACGGCGCTACCTTGTCCAATGTCATTATCGGACCCAACCAGGCCGAAGGTGTTCACTGCCGAGGAACTTGGTGAGTCGCCGGACGCCATCGTGGGCGACGTGACACTGACTTATGAAAGCACTTTGAACAACGTCTGGTGGTCTGACGTCTGCGAAGATGCCCTGTAAGTCACCTTAACACTACCTCTAACCTTAACTAACCGCCCCCAGCACCCTCAAGCAAAGCAGCGGAACATCCTACATCAACGGCGGCGGCGCCTTCCACGCTTCGGACAAGATCGTGCAGTTTAACGGCCTCGGCACGGTCGAGATCAAGAACTTTTACGCAAACGACTACGGCAAGGTAGTCCGCAGCTGCGGCAACTGCTCAGGCAACAGCGGCCCGCGCCACATCATCATGAACAACGTCGTGGCCGTCGACGGAGGCGTTCTGTGCGGCATCAACACCAACTATGGCGACACTTGCACCATGACCAACTGCTGCCAGGATGACGGGAAGACGTGCGATCGGTACACGGGCAATTCGAGCGGTGACGAGCCGACCAAGATTGGGTCTGGACCAGATGGGACTTATTGTGTTGTTTCTGGGGCTAGCACTGACTGTTGAGTGTTGAGGCGGGGTTTGGAGGTTGTGGGCGTGCATCAAGTGGCAGGCCTTGGCAAGCTACACATGGGGTCTACGGGATGTCTGTAATGGGCCTATTTAAACTCATGCATCGAGCTCATATTCACGTCGTAGCTTTTGGAACTTCATGCTGGCCACGTTGGGCCGTCGATTAATGATTCTATCAATATATGAGCTAGCAATGCGCCGGGTAGAGGCAGCAAGTGTCAACGAGAATCCAGGCGATACGTTGTGACTCACAATATCCTCGTGCCGATTGAAGGTTAAACTCATTTTTCCGCCTAAATTAGACTGAATTACCATATTCGCATCATATTCTGCTCGCTATTTATGGGATTGAATGAGGGTATTGGTGTTGTTAATGTTGGGCCCTTGGCACGACCCGAATGCCAGCATACTCTCGTCCTTTGTTGCCATATTGTGCGTTTGCAAGCACCTGTCCTTGTGTTTTGAGACTTCGATTACGTACCTCGAATACATTAGCACATGGAGTGAGAACGGATGGCATTGTTCATCAAGGTGCCTACTATAAAGTGGCCTGTTTTTCCATCATTTGGAGGCGCGAGTCTATTGAGTGTGCAACACGGTCTGACTCATTAAATGAATCCTCATGGATGCCACCTTAGGCTTCCTCATCCAAACCCCATTTCAACATCATTCAAAAAAGGTAGCGATGCACTCTTCGACCTCAAACCCCAGCGACAACTTACATCAAGACAACAAAATGGACCTCAACATTATCGACTTCGATGATGTACGCCTGGACCTCGACACGGGCGTGCCAACAAACTTCAACACTTCGTTCCACCGAGAAGCGGAAGCGCCAGATCTTCCCATCCCAACCGAAGTGCCATACTCTTTCAGCAGATGGCTCCCATCAATCATGCGCTCGCGAAATCTCTCCGACACGGCTCTGCAAACCGTCTCCCTCAAACGGTCGCAAGCTCGCCTCATCGTCCAAGCCGCCGGTGCCTCAATCCACACGCGCGTGCTGAACCGAGTCTACGCCGCAGACCTCCAAGAAGAAGTCCATACCGCCTTTGAGAAGCTCCAATTCCCCCCCGAAGGTCTTTTCATGCGCCTCGGGGCGTGTTCTCCCAAAGACGGCACTCAGGCGGTTCCCGGGCAAATGTCGCTGCACTCTGTCGACGACATTGTCCTTCGGCTTACCACGTCGACACGAGGCGCGAATACCTTGAGGAATATGCTGAATCACGATGAGCCAGAATTCCCCATCTTCTTTCTGCCATTCGATCCGAGGATGAAGGCAGAGAAAGAGTATCGCGTGTTTTGTATGCCCGAGTCGTTGCGCATCACGGCAGTCAGTCAGTACCAGTGGCACAAGCGCTGGATATTTGCCGACAAGGATGTAAACGAGAGGGAGGAAATTGCGCGACGGATTCTTGGGCATATTAAACCTGTGCACGCCAGTATCGTCGCTGAATTGCATGACGTCGGGATGAACGCCATGGATGACCTTGCTCGCGCCCAGGGCTTCACGTTTGATGTGCTCTACGACGAGGAAACAGACAAGGCCAAACTGATTGAGCTCAACACTTTTGGTGTGAGGAGCGCGTGCGGTTCGTGTTTGTTCCAATGGGTCAAGGATCGGGAGGTGTTGTACGGGAGTGAGGCTGAGGTGGAATTTCGGGTTGCTGTTTAGATGGATAATATTTCTCAGGTCATAGATGGCCCAGGTTTCGGAGGGCATCTGAGGTCATGGTCGGTTGTGTTATTGAGTTATAGAAACTTGTCGCTTATTCTCGGGTCTTCTTAAAATGCATGCGTTTTCAGCCAGTGCAGAGAGCGCATGGCAGAGTGAGATGCCACGCTGCTTCCATGTTTGGAAGGGAACGCGCGTCATGGACAAGGGTTATTACTAGCTTATCAAGTGACATTAATAACATGAACCCGAAACAATCCGGCCTTATTGCCACGGCTTAATGCTCTAGGTCCTCGTCGAATGGAAAGAAAAGTCGATGCAACTAAGCTACCCTGGAAGAAATATGAACAGGGGAATCTTGCATTCTCAGCTTCAGGCTCCTCTATACTTGACATTGTGACTTGAGAATATCCTACTATTGAAATGCAAGATGTGTTTCCTCACCCTCCATCATTTAAGTCCAATATGGGCTGCTTTCGATACACTGCGAGACGATCTCTGTCACTCATACATATTTGACAAGACGCATAATCCTACTTATCCCGCCGTCTGCCACACCAGTTCCCTGCACTTCAGTCACATAGCCGTCTGACTGCGTGCATCGGGAGGATGGGAAGAGGACGTCGCGTCGACCGATCATCGACGTAGACCACGTGTTAGCGATGCAGACGCGATGTGTTGTTCAAACCACTCTGAATGATCGGCAAGTCGAAGCTGTAAGAAATTTCGACCGTCTCTTTCGCACTCATCAACGGGAGCCGACTCGAACGGTGGGCGACGTCGACCTTCAGGGGAAGCCGAGAGGGCGCTCGTTCGGGAAGGCAACGCCATCCCAGAGTCACTCTCGACAGCTGCCAACAAGTTCAACAACGAACGAGGCATTTCCATCTTCCCCTACTCGAAAGATAGCAATACCGGCCCGGTCAAATGAAGCCATCTCGCCCATCCAACTCGACAAAAGAATGGACAGGTTTGCGGGGTACCCCACACTCCATGAACCCCCAGCAGGGCCAGCACGGGGTAGTTTGGGATCCAGATCATCTTGATTTGATCCGACATGGGCCCCACATACCGAACGCACGAGGAGGGGAGAGGAGAGGGAGGTTTCCCCTCCTGGAAGGCTGCGTGGTTTTGCATGCCGATGTGGACAGGGTTGGCTGGGATGATGTGACTTAATGTCCACTGCCGAAGGAGACGAGTGTATTTTGGTCTCGAGAGGGAGGGGGACTGAGGGGGAGGATGAAGAGGAGGCCTAGACGGGGATGGTCTGGGAGTGTGGTGGTTGCGAACTTGCGGGAAGAGGACGCTACGGATGAACTGGGGAGGCTTGCTGGGTGACAGCTTGCACCGAGAGGCTACCTATGAACATCTTCTTTCAGAGTGATCAGCCTGAGTCACAGCTTGACAGGTACACCGCCTCAACTCCAGACTGCAGTGCTTACCCCAGCCATTCCCCCAGTCTTCCTCCCTCACCCGAACTCGGGAATCTCCCTCCCCACACTCTGGGCACTCTGGGGTAACCACGGACGGTCCAAACAACCCCTGTCACTCTCCTCTTTGAAGCCCGTTGTCGTGGCCGTGGCTCGGTATGTGGGGAGGTTGCACATCTAGTCCATCTCCAACAAACGAGTTGGACCATTAGCATCCATCTCCCCTCTCCACTTCCCGGCAAGGCCCTCTACACCATGGTTGTCACATATCAACTTTTTCGGCTTGTGGTCCGCTGGGCGAAAAAAGGGCCACCCAAACCGACCGACCGCGTCCCGTGAATACCTTGTCAACCGTCATTTCAATTCCAGCTATAAAGGAGCTTGGGTGCGCGGAAAATGCTACAAGGCCTTCTTCTTACGAGTCAGCGCCAGCCAGCTGCAGCTAACACTCTTCACTTGACGCAACAGCCATGACTGCCACTGCGACGACCACTGCGACCGAGGGTCCTCCGCCGGGGACGGGCGTGTCTACTCTGGGACACGTTCGTCTTCGAGACGAGGCGACCAACGAGATTATCCTGATTCCGTCGCCTTCTGACGACCCCAAGGATCCCCTCAATTGGCAAGCCATCACCTCTCCCGAGTCCTGAAACGAAGTCACCAGCTAACAGATCCTAACCACACAGGCCCAGACCCTTCAAGCTCTACACGGCCGTCGCCGTCTGCTTCGCCATGATCCTCTGCAACTTCCTCGCCGCCGGCCCGACCCTCGCCATCCTCCAGACGGCCCAAGACTTCTTCCCCGACTGGCAGCAGACGGGCATGACCGGCCCCATCGCCAAGACGGCCTACTTCTTCAACTGCACCGCGCTGTTCCAGGGCCTGGGCAACCTCGTCTGGATGCCCCTGATCAACAAGTACGGCCGCCGCGCCGTCTACGTTGTGGCCTTTAGCATGTATCTCATCACGGCCGTGTGGTGCTGCGTCGCGAAAGAGTACGCCAACTTTTTGGTTGCGCGTATTGTCATGGGCTTTGCGGCTGGTGCGGGCGAGTGTCTTGCGCCTATTACCATTGCGGACATCTTCTTCCTGCACGAGCGAGGTGCCATTACTGCGTGAGTTCCTTGACCCTCTATACCCCCTTCCTGCTGACAGCCTATAGCATGTACAACGCCTCCCTCAACCTCGGCGTCGCCACCGGAGCCATCGTCGACGGCTTCATCGTCAAGTATCATCCCTGGCGCTACATCTACTACGTGGCCATTGCCCTCATCGGCGGCGTCACCATCATCGTGTGGTTCACCTTCCCCGAGACGGCCTACAACCGCAGCCCCGACACGCACGGCATCACCACGACCCTCCACGCCGAGTCCGAGGCCTACCACCGCAAGCTCCCCGACGAGGAGGGCAACGTCCAGCACATCGAGGTGCAGCCCCGCGCCCAGCCCAAGACGAGCGAGCTCCTCATGCAGGGACTCAAGCTGTACCACGGCACCTTTACCGAGGAGTCGCTCTGGAGCATGACGATTCGTCCCGTGGCACTGCTGGCTCTGCCGCCGGTGTTGTGGGCTACGCTAGTCATGTCTGTGACGATTGGCTTCATCACTGCCATCACTTCTAATGTGTCTCCTGCTTTCGAAACTGCCTACGGCTTCGAGGCCTGGCAGTCTGGTCTCTGCTTCTTCGCGGGTGTTATTGGTGCTCTTATTGGAATCTTCTGCGGTGGCCATCTCTCCGATTGGGTTGCTGATTACTTTACCCGCCGCAACAACGGTATCCGCGAGCCTGAGATGCGTCTCCCAGCCATCATGATTAGCTGCATCACCGGTCCTCTGGCCCTCATTCTATACGGCGTCGGCATCCAGAACAAGCTTCACTGGATGGTTCCCACCCTCGGCATCGGCCTGAGTAAGTCCTCAACCAAACTGCCCCATGCACTATCAACTGACTTTGACCCTAGTCAACTTCTCCATCACCCAAGCCACCAACGTCTCCCTCGTCTACACAATCGACTGCTACCGCCCCATCGCCGGCGAGATCGTCGTGACCCAGCTGGCCTTCAAGTCGGCCTTTGGCTTCCTCCTCGGCTTCTACACCAACCCCTGGGTCGACGAGGCCGGGTACGCCGTCGCCTACGGCGAGATGGCTGCTATCTGTGGTGGCGTGCTCATCTGCTGGATCCCCATGTACATTTGGGGCCAGAAGATTCGCGAGACGACTATTGGCTGGAAGATGATGAAGTATGCGCGCTGGGATATTGACCGAGAGGTCGGAGAGTGAGGTGGGAGGGTTTGTAGTGAGATATCGAGCCAGTGGAGGATACATTATATATTTTAGTATGCTCCTCGAATATGACCAGTGCTTCAGACTTGATCTAAGCGCGTGTCGATTGACAATGTCTCGGATTGCGGGAGATCATGCTCAACTATAGCCGACCGATGTTGACTCACGGTGGCACATTAGGCTAAGTCCGCTGAAACAGCAAAAAGCCCAAAAACCCTGAAATAAAAGAGGGGAGTATTGGAAGGGTGACATATGATTCCTGCAGTGGTCCTTTCAACCTCTCAAATATCGTGGCCTGGGGCTCTTATAGTGACCGGCGCAGCGACGCTTATAATGACCCTTATAGTGACTCTCGTGGAGACTCTCATAGTGACTATCGAAGCAACTCTCGTGGCAGCTCTCGCAAACGCTCGCGGTGACTCTCGCGGAGGCTCTCGCAGTAACTCCTCGAGGGCCGCCGTATAACATGAAGGATGAAAGAGCTGCTTTAAAAGTCGCTGCAGGGGTCTCTGCAAGGGTCTCTGTGAGAGCCCGCAAGAGTCGCAGTATCAGGCTGCAAGTGCGGCTGTAGAGCCGTTGCAAGAGCTGCTCTAGGAGTTACTATAAAGCTATTGCGAGACTTACTGCAAGGCGTACTGCAATAGGGGGGTTATTACGAGAGTCACAATAAGATCGAATATATTATAGCTGGAGGCTCTAAGGGCTGCCGCCGGAATTATATGTCGCCTTTCCGATATTTTCCTGTTTTATTCTACGAATTTGGGAGTGTTTACGGTTAGCATTATATCTCAGGAGTCTCAGAGATGAGCGTCAGAGGTCTGGCCTGAGCTCAGATGCAATGTTTGGAGCAGTCGGAAGGAAGAAATCCCAAACCAAGTTGCTAAATACAGGCAAATCGGACCCTAGGTAAAGAACCCTAAGTTCAAACCTCATGATGAGGACATGTCCATCATGGTACCCGAGCACCACCGTGGAACCCGATATTGCCGAATAATCTGGACGAAAAGCAGGCGGCAACTAGAAAAACTCTGTTCCATTCCAAGTAAGCTAGCGCCTGTTCTTGCTGAATCCATATCCCACGCTGCATTCAGAAAGTCGGAGAAGGCGACTGTCAGTTGGACAGCTTGAACTGTCCCTGCCCCTGATCGCGATGGTGCCGAAATCAGTGTGTAGATACTCACTGCTGTGAGAAAATTCCAGGTTTGAACGACGCCACCCATCACTTAGTGCCAAGTCCAGAACCCGTTTATGTGTTCCTACTTCCCAAACCTCTAGGTGTCCATGTCCATCGCCGAATTCTTTATAAGTGCTGGCGAGCGGAGTTAGGTCTGAGAATATGGCTACTCGGGGTATGTCAATGGGGTTCACGCTGCCGGGGTAAAATTCTCCAAAGCACTTGCCTGTTTGCAGTCGGGGGATCTGGATAACAAGCTCTGAAGAACTGAGAGTCGAACCGCTAATTTTGCGCCATGAGATCAAGGCCACGAAGGTCGGATTGGGACCGAATTGGGCATCAACCACCTCACCCTGACACTGAAGCTCGCCAAGTAATGAACCCGTCTCGTAATTCCATATTTGTATTGGCCTTTGTGGCTGAAGGACGGAGGAGATGGATGGGGTGGTTGGGATTGCACCGAACAATGGTGAGCTGGCGGAAAGGAATGGAGTGTTGAACATACCCCTGAAATCATCAAGTCTGCGTCGATGGAGGATTCGCGGAGCGGTTGCATCGGAATAATAACAAGGAATTCGGAGCTCTTCCTCATGACACAAATGAACAGCCTCGAATCGGGCGAAAACGAATTCAAGGTCACCCTGAAACCCGAGGGGGGCTGAACTCTCATCACCATGTCCGCTGAATCCACAGGCCAGAGATATGTCGAATGGTGAGTAGCTGCTAAGAGGGCGGAATCGGGCGAGAATGTGACTTTCCGAAGCCGACCAGATTCATCAGGGCTCCGAAAGCGATGTACTTGTTTTCCGGTATTCGCCCACCAGAGATCTAGGTGATCACCCGATGCGGAGAGCACGTAAGTCAACGCGCGGGGTTCTCGGCTACCATTTTCTACCTACACCATAACCTTCTGCATCAAACGCGATAATTCAATCAATTCAACAGCCCTGATCTTAAAAACTACTTCATTTTATTCCCAATGCCTCAATATATAGAAGACGACATTTCTTTGGCTCTAGACCTTATTAAAAATGGGGTTTCTATCCGCCAAGCTACGCAAGTGCATGGCATACCACGTATGACTATTAGTGAACGCATTCACGGCTGCACATCGCACTATAAGGCTCATCATGATCAGGAACGACTTTCTAATGATCAAGAAAGGTTCCTACGGGATTGGATTTTATCGCAGCAACAATTGAGCTTTGCCCCAACGCACCAGCAGCTGCGAGAGTTCGCAACTCGGATCCTCAAGGAAGGAGGCGATATTCAACCACTCGGAAAACACTGGGTTCACGCCTTTTTGACTAGAAATCCTGAGGTCCATACCATCAAAGGCAAGGCTATTGATACCTTACGTTTCAACGGGGCAACAGTTGATATTGTGAAGGTATTCTTTCGGTTACTCCAGCTGCCCTTGGTCAGAGGCATCCGCCCCGAAAATCGCTACAATATCGACGAGGCTGGCATCATGGAAGGCCAAGGGCACAATGGCTTAGAAATATCTTCATTCCAGAAATAATGCCTAAGAATCCGACTGACAAAAGACTCCTCATTCTTGATGGCCACGGCAGCCACTGCACCGACGATTTCAGATATGAATGCTTCAGAAATAATATCTATTTGATATTTCTGCCTCCTCATACATCTCATATTCTTCAGCCTCTCGAAATCTCGATTTTTAGCCTGGTCAAGAACGCATATTGTGGCGAGATTGGAAAGCTCAATAACGTCAACAAAATAACGCCTCTAGGGAATATGACATTCCTATCATGTTATTCTACGGCTGTAATAGCCGGAAGAACGAAAAAGAACACCATAGCTGGCTGGAGAGGCTCAGGATTGTGGCCAGTAGCAATGGCCAAGCCCCTCGTGAACCCAATGATCAATCACACGGCTAATATTACAAAAACACTAGCTGAGACGAAGGGAAAGTCGTCAGATAGCATCTTCAAGACCCCTCAAGCATCAAGAGAAATTCGTCGCACATTATCAGCGATATCTGGCTCTCTCAACCTAGAAAGACAGCCCGGCTGTTGTCCCAGAAGATCGGGAAGTCTTTAGACCGCAAAAACACCACACTAGCAGCCCAGGATCTCACGATAACACAATTGATGGTTGAGAATGAGGAATTACGACCTAAAAATAAGTAAAAGGTCCATTCAGACCCAATGAAGCATTCGTACGGATCGAGGAAGTCATGAAGCCCAGAGACCGGATGTTCCGACTACTAGACCCGCCCAGAACATCACAATAAGTCAGTTAGTTAAATTGGGAAGATATGTATTTTGAATGGCAGCTTGAATAACTAGAAATTTCATCAAATTCATTTTCTTATGCTGTGCTGTGCTTTGGCACGCATTTTCTTGACCGTCACGGTCACAGTCAGGGTGGCCGAGAACCCCGGGTGGCCGAGGACCCCGTACGTTGACTTACTGCAAACCCGGAGAGATCTGTACTGAGTGCTCTTCTCCAATCTGGGAAGAAGCTTCTAATATGTGCTGTCTCCTCGTGGTATCCATGGTCCATATTCTGACGACACCGCGGCCTTCAAGTGGGTAGTTTGCAGCGATGAACTTGCAATCTGAAAATACAGCAAGCTGTTTCTCATGCCAAGGTTGACCATTATTACGACGCAGGACTCTGAAACATTCACCAGAGTGCACTTGCCAGATCTGAAGATATTTATCATGGATGGATAACATAACTTCCATGTCTGAATTGAATCTAAGGTCTAAAGCGATATTCGAAGCACTAGGAAAGATTTGAAACGTCTCGGCTGTGTGTAGCAGCTGTAGCGTGATTTCGAAACCGATGATTATTGCTGACAAAGGCACCGGATGACGCCCAGGAGAGAAGGTGGGAATAATACCGGTAGAGCGCCCGGACGCAATCTACAGCAATTCGAAATCTTTGATCCGCATGCCGTATTTACGCTCCAATAGGAGGCATATAGCTTAATTTAGTAGTACGGCGCGGAAAAATTGACTGACAGGAGAGCTGCGCCATCTAGAGAAAACGCAAGAGGTCCATCATAGTTGATTGCTTGTACAGTCCACCCCCTCAGTGGGCCATTCCCAATACCGAGTTGTAATCTTTCTTGATAACTGAGAGCTGCCACTCAAGAAAGGTCGAGATATCATGCATAATGACGTCTCGGGGTATGGAGCACTATGCCCTGATAGGAGCCACGGACTGAGTTGAATCCAAGGCGCATGGGTAACTCGGGTCGACTAGTAACAAAGACCCGACATGAAGAGGACGATGAGGTGTTGAAGGCGGTGAAAAGGTTGATGATGACCTTGATATCGTCGTCCTGCTCGCATTCGTCGAGGCATCCACAACAAGAGTAATCGCGGTCGCTTTGTCAAGATGGGAAGGAGGCTCCGTGATTAGTGTCTCGAATTGTGTTTGCAGGCGCGTCGCGAAGATGCCTGGATCCGAATCGACCGCACTCTTGATGTGGCTAGATAGCGAGGGTTGTGCCGTCATCAGTTGCCATGCCAGCGTGGGAAAGAACTTGGATACATTTCCACGGCCGGCCTCGCCCCTCTTGAAGAAGAAGCTGGCCCCGAGACGTTTCGATCGGTGAAGGTCGTGGGCAATAGTCCGAGACAGAGTCGACTTCCCAGCCCCCCCCATACCGTTGAGCCAGAATATTGCCGGTGCAGCAGAGTCATTGACCCATGCTTTGGCCCATGCGTGGATCTCGCGGAGGAGGTCGACTCGGGTTCCAGGCAAACACATCGAATGTGTCCTTCGTCGTGGGAATCAAATGAGGCGCCGAGGGCGATTGGCGTCTGGAATGCGGTCCTTTTTTATGTTCGTAGATAGTCATGAGGTTGACAAGTGCGTTTCTGACGAGTTCAGGTTGACCGTGACGGAGCCTCCAGTGACGGTATTTCCCGCAAAGATGTTGTGGCCCTGGATCGGGGCCTGAAACGAGGTGCCAGCCATGTGGGCTATGGCGGCTTGAAAATTGGCGTTCTATAACGCATTTCGATGGGTTGTAATGCGGCGACGGGTCTGGTTGATGAATGATGGAAAGGATAACATGTGTAAGCGCTGTCTCCGAAGCCAGAAGGAGGAGTTGTTGCCCTTAGCCGCACACGTGACAGCATATGCACCTCAAACGGGGCGGTTTTCTTCAAGCACGTACCAAATAAACAGTTGGGATGTCTTCATTGTCTCGTGTGTCCTATTTATATTCTAAGTTTATGTGTCAGATATGTCAAAGGCACATGCACAAAGACGAAGCCATAGGCACCCGAATACGAGGTCACGGACAAAGGCGCAAGCCATGCCAAGAAGTTACCCACACGGTAAATGAAAGATGCCGAGATCTCTTTGTCCCCAAGGCCAGATGACTAGAGCCCGGGCCGACAGAGTGACACATGATCAGGAGGCATGACCAACTTCCTTTGTTACAAAGCATGCCGACTACCCGAAGAACTTGACGAAAGAGGCTGGATACCTGAAGTGTTTAGAAGGAGGAAGTCGAATAATCATTTCTGTCTATAAAAGACCATTTGACCAGACGGATAAAAGAGGAAACAGAGCAGAGACAACAGACAGAGACCAATTCACTCATAAATAAAACACCTCAGTCTCACAACTACTTTTTCCCTCATCAATTATCTCCCACTATGCCACCCCGCGTTTTGTTTCGTGGTTGCGAGAGTGCTGTGCTATCAGATGATAGAGATTACGATGAATGACAGTACACTTAGTCACAGATCAAGAGCCGCTTAGAAGTACACCAAGTTCCGGGCTATACAAAATAGAGATGGACATGACAATTACCCGAAGAAGTGGCAAAGTAACGGAACTCCAGCATCAAAACAAACTACAATACAAGAGACACATACAGATACAAAGAAATGGAAGGGCTTAGAGACCCATTGAGTTGAACGTCTAGACACTAATTTCTTCCTTCCAGCATAAGTACACAACGTGAGTTCGATAATGACAAGATGCTTAATAGCCAGACGCAAGGTTGAGGCCCCAGACGGAAGTCAGTGATAAGCCCGCCCCCCACCCCTCCCCCCTCCTCGGCTTAACAATCGTAGCAGCAGATGGAGGAGTATATAAATTAGTAAATAGAGGAGCAGACAGACGAGCAGACGGAGGAGGAGCCGGAAGGCCACTAGGATAGTCATGGAGCAGCCCATCTGCAATACTAATAGAAGCAGCTAAGTTACAGTCAATAGGGTTAGCAGTATTAATAAAACTTAAGCCCGTGTATCGCGTCGAAGGTTAGGAGCCCGCCATAAGCATCTCCCCTGAGGGGGCCCCTTGAAGGGGTTACCATATGTGGGTAGTGGGAGAGGAACGAGGAGAGAGAGAGAGAGAGAGAGACCCAGAGGTTTCAACGTTGCTTAGTAGCATAGGGTGACAAACTGAAACCACCCTATCAGCATACCTATTTTGTACATATCGCATAGCTGCTACGCACAACACACTAATTCCAACAACATAACAAACACATACTCGAATGCAAATATTCACCACCCATCCTCCTTCCCATTCCGGTTGCGCTGGAAGGAATTCATTCCAAGAGATCAAGAACAGCCTCCAACCACACTGGGCACGTTCTGGCAGCTCGAGTACGTCTTCCCGCCAGTGACCTTGACGCTGGACCACGTCCAGTCGGTGCACGATCCACTGCCACAGACAACAACGATATCATAGCCAGAGCTAGCAACAGCACCGGTTCCGGCAATGTTCTTGACGGTGAGATCCGTGATGGGGATGCCGGTGGTTGGGTCTCCCTTGAGGTCACCGCCATCATAGTTCTGCTCAATCAGGATACCGTACCTTTGCTTAATGTTAGCATCGAATCTTTGAGGTTTGAGTTGCTTCAGGAGGCATACTTGGAAATAGACTCGAGGGTGATGCCGGAGTATGTCACACCGTCGATGGAGCCGGTGTCGCCCGCTGTAGCCTTGATGCGGATTCCTAGAAGGATATCAGACGAGTTTTCTCGCTTTAAGGGGGATTACTCATACCGTTGACGGAGCTCTTGACCACAGAGTTCGAGAATGTCACATCGCTGACGGTGTTGTCAGAACGACCTCCCACACTGCCGATAGAGAGGCCGTGACCGCCGGAGCAAGTGCCGCCGGAAAAGGTGATATCCTAAACAAGTCAGAAAATGAGTATATCAAGCTGAAAGACTGGAATAATGCCCATACACTTCCCGAGTTCACGGCCACGCAGTCATCCTGGTTGTAGACATTGGCTCCGGTAATGGTCACACCCGTGCTGGTACCAATATCAAAACCGTCCGTGTTATGGCCGAGGTCATCGGTATCACCCGCGCTGTTGTCAATCGTCATGTCCGTGATGGTCAGGTCAGTGCATCCGCTGATGCTGACGGCCTGGACCGGAGTGTTCTGGATGTGAAGGTTGGTGATGGTCGATTCAGTCAGGCTGTGCGCGTAGAAGAACTTGGGCTTCGTCTTTCCACCGTTGCTTCCCTCGCCATCCCAGTACGAAGAACCACCACCGTCGAGGTACGCACCGCTGGCGCCCTCGATGGTGATCTTGTTTCCCTTGATCTGAAGGAGAGGACCGGACCATTCCTTGTAGCCCCAGGAGGTCTTGCCTTCAAAGATGACCTAGCACTCGATTAGGATCGGGTTTTAGCTGGGGAGATTGCGCCTTACATGGGTGTTGTCCTCCAAGTCGGAGAGATCCAAGGTAACGCCAGACGGGACAGTGATGCCCGAGAGGACGATAGTGGAGCAGGAAGCCTGAGACTTGCTCGCCGAGGCGTATCCAGATGAGCCAGAGAAGGTGCAGCTGGTCGCTCTCTTGGCAAGGGCAGCGTCAGGAGCGGCAGTAATCGCAGGTTCGGCCACAGGAGAGGCTGCCGCAACCGCGGCGAAGGCGAGCACCAGAGAAGAGGTAAGAGAAATCATGGTCAAGACTGGAATGAATGTTCTCTTGTGATGCAGTGAGATGAAGACTGCCAAGAGATGGTGATGGCTGGTTTATTATACTTGTGTTTCACGTCTTCAACATGATTGCTTTCGTAGGCGCATTATGTTTCCAATCCCCATTCAACACGGCCGTCTCGAATTCCTCCAATGGTATTGAATCCAATAAAGGGGGGAAAGTGAAAAGAGTGAAGGAGTCAAAATCGCCGTGCCGAAACTGCCGGATCAACGAGATGACCAGGATGCACGTATGGGAAGCCACTAAGACCAGACGAAATGCCGATATTGCCGGATGTGGCATGACAGCAGTGTGTGCTATGGTGAAACAAGACTGTTGATGGATTGGTACACTAATTAGCTGGACTTCTGAAGCACCTCGCATGGGAACACCTAATACTCAAAATCTATAACTAAACAAACTACATGTATTAGATGAGTGTAGTCGTTGAGGCTCTAGATCTTGACATGTCGCGACTTGGCAACTGTACTTTACGGTCTTGGCACGTTGCGGAAGAAACACCATTTACGCGGAATCGCACAAATTCGACAAACAAAGATCCAATCGCTTGGCATATTGGAGGGGTATAATAATTGCCTTTCTGAGGTGCTAGACTACGAATGGTAGCTGTGATTGGTGGTAATATTAAATCCCTGGATCTGTGCCAGTTGGAGTCTCACGATCCGTTCCGAGATTGGACACCCTACGTATTTTTCCGCGTACCGACCTAAAATTAATGTCTGTTTCATGTTTAGTATGCGCGGATAGCTCCCCCGCAAGATACTGAGCCATAGATTTAATATTGTAATACACATCCGAGTTTACATATGTAAGTAACCTTAAGAGTCACCAACGATGGGGGACCAGAAAGCGGTTGTTGGACGTCCCATAGTCGAATTAGTCAAGAGAAGACTAACGAATCCATGAGTTGAGAATAGAAAAAGCGAATAATATCAGGGAAATGATGTAAAATTGACGCGGCAGCTGTCTGGTTTACCCTAAGCCTGAAATCCAGGTCCAGTTCTGTCGCGACAACCGGCTTGCCTTCGTGGCATGGTTGAGGTTTACCGTGGCTGTGATACTTCGGACCCCACGTACTGGCAATTCCGCGAACCTAATGTTGGGCTAGTCGTCTTGTCTGATGTTCCGCGAATGGCTCATCTAGGAATAGGCAAATTGTTCTCTCCATGATCTATCCGGATGGCTTGTTTGCCGACGCAAGGGACACCTGCAAAAGCGGTGTGGTAAATATATACAAGGCAGTGTCAGCTTCTGTCTGCTCTTCTGGATGAGACTCGGCCCAGAAATGGTTGGTTACCTAGGTCTTAGGTTTGATTACGCGGTGATGAGATGCGAGAGTATCTCGGAGATGACATCTTGGGGAGAAGCACCCACAAGATGATATTATTGTGGCGTATGGATAGAATTGAAAGTGAAGAAACGTATAAGGAAATGAGAAAATAAAATGAATCCTACATGTCAATAATGGAAGAAATGTCTGCAACCAACGTCTCCCAAGTCACGGAATATCTAAGTATTTCTACCAAATGGGTGGCGACTTCGGAATGACTGGGGATTCCTCACACTGTTGGACCAGTTGCCAGGCTAATTGATTACTATTATCCTATAGAGCCCTTCAATCAAGTAAGTTCCTTGATCAGGCTCTCCGTTTCGCTGTTAAGAATGTTACATTATATCGTCCCACATGGCATGTACCACGTCGCCGTACATTGGAAAGTCCCCTACGCTCGCCGCTTGTAGCATTTCCAATCCATTGGCTTGAACCCATGATAGAATAGAACAGGGCCACCCGCTGCTCGCCAAATATTCGCGGAAATGGAAATGCAGTAAACTTCTCCAGCAAATTTCCATGGTCAGAGATGCCGACCGTGGTTCCCAATATGGATTTGATCTCTCCGGCCCGGCACGAGCACTCGGCGTAGATGCCACCCTCAAGAAACGGTGCGGAATCTTGTGAATTTAAAGTGAGCCAGCATAGATTCGGCAGTCTTGGTGGGAAAGTCCGGTCGACATTGGAGAGATCTGCGCAGGGCGTTTGCACCCGCCAGGTGTGTTGTGGGCGATTAATATGACTCCATGGCAAGTGTTGAGGTTGATGTCGAGGTAATATTCTTTCGTGCTTCTCCAGCCGTGGAAGAAGAATACCGAGTCGGAAAGGAATTCCCGACTTTTTCAAGGCTTCATTTCGCTCCAAACTCGGAGCTCCGAGCTTGCTCTTAGAGCAATGTTAGCCGAGTGCTAGAGGGGCTGTCACAAAGCTCGTATAGTTGGAGTTCTTATGACAAATAGACGGCCCGTTTTCTGCAGGTTTGCCGAGAAAGTGGCCACCTCGGAAGAGTAGGCGAGTACGGCTTCCGAAGAATTTACTGAGCCATGTCCACCTTTGAGCTATAATAAATACTGATACCTAGAGATGGGAGTAGAAAAATCCATTCTAGAGTTGCAAGCAGAGAGCTATAATAACTATTTCATCCTTACGGCAAATATGACTTTTACTCGACGTGAATGTTCCTCTCTCAATATGCCCGAATCCCGGGTCATTCATAAGCGACGGTGTAATGGCACCGAGTTGGACCTCCATCTCCGTTGGCTCTGTGAATCTGTTTCCAGCTTCGATATAGTTTGCTAGCTGACAAGGAGCCAAGCTTGGTTCTAGAACTGAGACGCTTCAGTCAATAACTAATCTTACGTCTTAATCTCCGATTTTCATCTGAAGCCGCCAGGTCTTGGCGTCCTTATACATTTCTTAGATCAGCAATGAGAAGTCGAGATTAATAAGATAGAGGCGCAGCGTGCGAAGCAATGTGTTATATTCACCGAGCCAATCTCGAGCTCCTACCAAAAACCAGCCTTGGTAGTATGATCAAAGATGGACCAAGAAAGGAAATGCTATACATCATCCGGGACACTAGCTATAGACTTGGCTAGAAATCCTAGGACCTTCGACATCCAGGGAGCGATCCCTAAGGAAAGGCAATGTACGCTTGGGACGTACTCAAATCGCCGTGACGTCGACCCAGAATCTGGTGTCGTCGGTTTGGTACTTGGAATTGGAATCAATCTGGGCCTGAATCCACTCAACGGCCGTCTTGTAGGTCTCAATGTCATCCGTGTTCGGGTTGGCAAGCCCAGAAGCCCCGTTGCGGTGACCGGCAAACCACTTGTCGTAGCCGTAGTAATCCTGGCAGTCCCATCGAGCAGCAACGTCGGCGTAGAGGTCGGAACTAAAGGTGTCAGTTTGATCTGGAAAGCTTTGCCGGGTATGGACATACTTGAGCGCGGCACCTTTGTTCCACTGGCTCTCGGTCATGCCTGCAAATCCAGCCCGGGAGGCGCAAACACGCAACATGCCCCAATTCTGCTTGAAGATGCCAAAATTGGCCGAGTCGAGAGTCTTTCCATCACCTGCCTTTCCGTCAGCAAGTCCACATTAGCACGGGACGCCACATACCATAGGTGTAGTCGGTCCCCATGTTCTCCGTCTCCAGCATGGCGATAGCTAGGTCCAAGGTGTTACCACCGGCGTTGAGAACGGCCTTCTTGCGGGTTCCGAGCCCCGAGACGGTGTAGCTTCCTCTGTCGTCGGCGCGAGCTGCGATCCCATCGGCGTCGTTTGCACCCGAGAGGGCGCTCGCTCCAGCGAGGAACAGGCAGAGAACTGCAAACTTGGAGTAGGCCATCTTTAGAGTGGCTGTGTTGGTTTCTTCTTGAGTAGGTCGCCGAAGGTTGTGGTTATGGAGCGAGAAGTGACTACTTCGACTGGTTGGACTCGGCTTTATATATTCCATCTTCTGGCACTGAGCGAACAGCACCCATCATATTCCATGTCATTCACCTCTTGAATATGCATCTCTCTACATGAAATGCCAAGGACAATCATCTACCGGCGGGATTGGTGTTGGAGCCAGAATGGTTGCACTGAAATCATTCGACAAGAATAGAGGTGGCCTTGGGCAAGGGGATGTGCATGGACTGTTTCGGAAGATGTCACCCGTATCACGAGAATGGTCTAGTTCACGGGGCAATCCTCATTCATTACGCGATATATTCACATCGGATTCGGGCGAAGCCGACCCGTGATTATTTGCGGCTCATGAATACGTCGTTTCCAGTACGTACATGCCCGCATTTGCTCTCCTCACCTATCAACCTGCTCTCAGATGTTCGGTATCCCACTTACTCGATAAAGGCAACAAACAGATGTTTCAAACATTCAGGTAACCCAGTACCACACACCCAGTCGGTTAAATAGTCTTGAATAACTTCATGTCGTGTCCAGCACCCAAAATTCGTCCGTCAGAGACATGGCCTGTTGTTCCCAGAACCGACCATCCACATCCCAAAGCCAGTCTTGATCCAGCATATTTACTACATGATCCATTTCAAACTCGATCGGCGAGATGTGAGTGTCTTCCTCGCACTTACCAAATGTCCCCAGCGGCTCATCGTGTTGACTGGCAAAGTGGCAGCTTGCTTCGAATATCCGACGCACAACGTCCCCGCTTCGCCGTGCCGTTAGCGACCAATCCTTCATCAGATCGAATAGGTCCAGGGCTTTCTCAATCTGGCTCTGCCACTCGGGTAGAAGCGGGCTTTGTGGCTGCCACAAGATACTGATGAGGGGGATCATGGTCGCCTGATACAGGAACCAGACTGCATTCCAACCACTCATCTGGTGACGTGTCCACTCGTTTGTAATGTCTTCGACGATCGTTTTGGTCAGTTCCCGGCATAAATCGACCGCAACGGTTTCTTCTTCGCTCAGGGCCACTTTCTTATTGCTGGCCAAGGTCAGGAGTACTGGACGATACAACAGAACACGGAGATTCAAGTATCGCCACCTCATGACACACCTCGCAACGCTAAGGGACTCGGTGCAGGGCTCGGTCGATTGCAGGAGCCAGGGGAGCCCGTCGTACCATTCAACCAGCTGTCGGTCAAGGCGGTAGCCATGGTCCTTCTCGAGAAGCGGGGATACTGCCAGCATATCCTGAATCTGGGTGGCAATCTTGCAGAACTTGATGCTCTCGAGAAGTGGCATGATGCCGGCGTGCTGCGCAGAGTCATGTTCCACCTATTTCGCGTCAGAAACCTATATAAAGAAAGAAGCCATTCGAAACCTACCTGAGTAGGGTTCAATGTAGGAGGCTCGACGTTGATTGCAGGACCCCATCGTCCAAACGAAGGACGGCCCATGGTAGTCGTGGTCCAGGTGTCGAGACAGAATATCGACCACCATGTCCGTCGTCGTATGTCGGCTGCAGCATTGTCGTTGGTCTTCTGCATAACGGACTCGCGGTGTAGACCAAGCGCACTCGCCATCCTAATCGTGGCACCCATGATGGCATTGGCCATGTTTGGTCGGTTGATGTAGTGAAGATAGTAGCCTCCAAGAAGAGCCAATGCCTGTACCGTTTCCAAGTGGCTACTCGCAAAGGCGCTGAGGGGGAGGTGTTCCATGGCCTTATGGGAGTATTGGATGTGGTTCAAGTCGCTTGATGTGCTTGCCATGATGCTCCCCATGGCGAGGACCATATTGAGGAGAGCAAGCCAAGGCGCATCATACCTTTCGCCTTTGAGATAGTCTGCACGGAAAACCGCCTCGTCGAGCATTGGCGTGAATATGTGAAGGCGCTTGAAATAGCCATCCACGAATGCTTGGCCCTTGCAAGTCCAAGGAATAGCGCATCTTTCCTTCTCGGAGACGATGGGTTGACGGAGATCGGTAGAATACGGCTGATTAGCACACATGGAGGGGGAACTCAGGGCATCTCGGAGCCGAGGCTGAATCTTTAGCATGACCATCAATGCTGCTTTAATCGACGATGCGCCTAGATACGACGCCTTGCTGCTCATAGGCAATGAGAGAGCGTTGATGTCGTCAGCCTCTACGGGTATCGGGTCTCGATCACGCCGCTCTTCATCCCATTCTGAATCGCGGGCGGGCATTTGCTCAAGACTGCTCGAGTGATTTGGCGTAGTGAGAGAGGGCGATGGCGGGAATTCGATGGTTCCTCTCACTGGTTGCTTCAAAAGGTTGCAGAGTTCCTCTCGGGACAGAGGGAGCAGAGATTTGACATCATGAGTAGGATAAAGACGTTTCAGAACGGCACAACACTCCTCGAGATTCTTCGACAATTCTTCAAGGGTCCTAGAGCAGGTTATGAGAACATGAGCCAAACAGGAGCATGCACCCGACGTGAAACTAACTTGCGAGATGGGAGCAGTCGCTTGCGGTGTTTATCATAGAAACAACGCCTTCGTGCGCGACTGGAGAGACACTGGCGGCAGGGCTGGTTCCCGTCACATCGAATCTTTCTCCTCTGGCACTCGACACAAGCGTGTGAGCTCTTAGTGTTCTTGCTAGCTTGGTCGTCATGGCCTCGAGACTCGGACTCAAGCTCGACAGGATGGATGCCCTGGACTTGAAGTATGGGGTCTTCGCGTTAGAGATCTACTAATGGCGGGTCATACTGTTGGTGGGGAAGAGGACATACATTGGGAAAACATTTTTTTTTTTCCGTTTATCGTTGAGAGTCCTCTTCTCTCCTCTTTTCTCCACGATCAAATGGCTGAGGACCTACCCCGAGCCTGCTGCATCGGAAGAAGGTCAGGACGAAGGAATGAACCCGTGGAGACGGCGAGGGAAGAGTTGGAAGGTGACTAGAATTCCGCGGTAGAAGTTCATGACTTTGCACGACGAATGAGGAGCTTGGGGCAAATGGGATGGCGAGATAACTGCGGAGTCCATGGAGGGTTCGGGGGGCAATGAAAATCCGGGGTTTCAACGTGAGCCTAATTACGAAGTGCAGGCCACATACGGATAGACTGAACACGTCAAGACAGGTCCTTGTAGCAAGTACTATGACCTTCGCTACCTGAACTACCCTGCTTACCCCTGATCAATGCTAATATTACAACTTTGCCCTGGCTTCTGATGGACATTTTCCACTCGGTCAAATGAAAGACGCCTCTCGTCGCGTAGACACGTCAATCGGACCCTTCTGGCTTAATAAAATGCCAAACTCAACTCATGGATTCAACCCTAGTGGCCAGTCTACATTGCCGGCGGCACTTGGTACGTAAAATCTCCTCGACCCCAGACACAGTTCGTCCTGAGCCATGGCCTCGGTGAAACATGTCAACACCTTACCCTCTTTGGCCAATTAATTTTCGGAGGGACACGTTCCGTGACCAGCTCGGCCTGATTTTGTGTCAGCGCATCCTCGCTACCTGGATGACTAATTAAATTGACACAACAAATGTTCCAATAGTATCAGGTAACATCAATACCGTGGACTTTTGGAGCTTGACCCGATTTCTCGAATAAAGGGCCTTGCATACGTACTTGGGTGTTATACGAGATGCACTGGTACTGTACATAATATTAGAAGGCCCGATTTATATCGCGTCGTGGCTAAGGCTTTATCCGTCCCCAGATCAATTGCATCACGTACTCACGAAACGGGACCTCAAGGACTTTGAGACTTCTGTTGGTAAGACGTACGCAACTGACCACTAGAGTCGCCATTCCTAATGTGAGATCACTTCGTCGACACAATTGTATTTTCCAGGTAGTTATTCGTTTACATATGTCCCTATTGATCCATTTCAAGCTCGCCCCCGTCTCCTTACATCAAATGCACCGAATCCCAGAACCAATTCCACAACTGCCCAATTTGAACCATAAGTTCATGTCGGCCAATGCTCGAGCTGAGCACCCTCATTTACCCTACACCTTATCGACATTGGCCACATTGCCACTACTATCAATCGCAAGTGTCTTCTTTTGCGTTGATGCCTCGACCGGGTTCTTAGCGGTAAATATTTCATCAAGTTCCTCCAACTGAGTGAGGTATCGATTAGTTGCTTCACTGGACAATGGCAAAGCATTGAGGAGACTTACAGTACGACCCTTGGTTTCGGGAATGAAGAAATAGACGGCCAAGACTTGAATGGCATCCCACAAGGTGAAGATGATGTAAGTCTTCCAGCCAATCTTCTCCATCGAGACGGGCCAGGCGAACTGATTCAAGAGCCCGGCAGCATTCACAGCCAAGTTCGAAAAGGCCATACCTTTTGCTCTCATCTCAAAAGAGAGCACCTCGACGGGGTAGAGGGCTTGCAAAGGGGTAATGCCAAATGAGAAGACCGATCCGAAAATAAAAACAAGGGCCAGGGACGCACTTGATGCTGCTTTGTTGGAGTAGACTGCCTCTCCGTTTTCTTCGCCGACATATGACTGTGCAAATTGAGATGATGCCATTGTCATGCCCAGCCAGACGACGGTACAAGCGGAAAACGAGAAGAGCAATAGTGGCCGACGACCGATTTTATCGACAAGGCAGGCGCCAAGGATGGCAAAAGCGAACTGCTGGCAGTTATTCCCCAAGGTAATATTCGCTTGCTCGATGGCTCCAGTATACCCAACCGTATCAAGGACAGACCCAAGGAAGTACGACAGAACCGCATTGCCTGTCCATTGACCGAAAATAGAGATTGCCAAGTTGCAGCTCAAACGATAGATGGCGGCACGGTCTCGAAATAGAGCGCGGTAGTCCCACCAGCGTTTGTCGGTGCCGTTTTGATCAAGCAGCTCTTCGTATTCGCGGAGCTGGAGGGTAACCCAGGGGGAGTCTGGATTCCCGTTGCCGTGATATTTCGTTAGGATGGCTTTTGCGGCCTCCTTCTTGTTGCGAACGTAGAGCCAACGCGGCGACTCGGGGAGGAAGAGGCTAAAGAGAGCAATGAGACCAGAGAAAAGAGCCTGCAGCCAAGTAATCAGCCTCCAGGAATAGTCTCCTCCGACGTTGAGGCCACCCCGAGCGGCACCAGCAGCGATAATAGCACCGGAGAACCATAGAGTGTTGTACATTGCTGTAGTCGATTAGCAGCCTCTACTACATTCCATCAGGAGCTCTTACCGCCGACTCGGCCGCGGTACGCCGGGTGATTAATCTCAATAACGTACATTGGTCCTGCCGAGGCTGCAATAGACACACCAAAGCCAAGTACGAAGCGGCCGCCCATGAATTGGCCTTTGGCTTCGGAGAGAGCTTGGACAACTGTACCAACGAGAATCAGGCCGGCACCAATAAACATTCCCCATCTGCGACCAAGCCCATCAATCGTCGGTCCGACAAATGGCAAGGCAATGACACCACCAATCTGGTACATGGAGGACACAATGCCGGCCCAAATACCATCGTTATCGACCTCATATTTGTCCTTGAACCAGGGATTCTGAAGGAGGTTGTTAATGAGAGAACCGTCATATCCGTTCATGGTGCTACAGAAGAAGCCGATCAATGAAAAGCAGTAGAGGAGAATTTGGGCCTTTGTCCAAGCAGATGGCGCGTCTCTGATCATAGCTTCCTCGAAGGCAGTATTTCCGCCGACGACCTTGGTCCTGATATCCCTCTATATGGCACTCATTAGTGTTTCCCGACTATGAGAGGAGGGGGGGTTGTTCTCGTGCCTTGTTCCCATCATCATGGCTGTGGGGTGCCATCAGCTTGTCGGCCATATCAGGCAGTGTCGGATTCGAAATCAAGTCAAAGAATAAAAGATGCTAACTGTTGGGGGGTATCAATATTGACGGGAAATGCTCAATAGACTGGAGATTTTAGAAAACGGGCCTTTTTAACTGCTTTGTTTCAAGTATACAAGATACTGTCGAGGCTGGCAAACCTTGGGTTGCCCTGGACAGGGGGACTTGGACCAGGAGAGAAAACGGGACGCTCAATTCCGGCGGATGATGGCAGCCGATTCTAATGAGTAGCTGCAAGAGCATCTGGCAGCGCACACTACTCAACATCACGCCGACACCAGCTAATCGTCGTAGGACAATTGTCTGATTCGTACGTTGACATTTTGACAGACCGTATTTGTGGAGATGGTATTGCACGGCTGTCTGGAACGGCAGGTGATCCTGAATCGCTGAAAGATGTATCTGAAGCAAGTGGCCAGGGTTAAAATGCGTCCGTTCTGTTTCAGGAAACTAAGAATCATGAGTGATGCTCACTTTCGTCGCTCGTCTCTGGTTGCGTGGATCCTTCAGGGGAACCCACGCTTTGCCAAACAAAGCCACGGAAGGTAACAACCCGCGATGGTTTTTGGACCCTTCGCCTTAGCATATAAACATCAACAACGATTCATGGAAAGTGCAAGGAATCAGGAAGGCGGTTCGAAGCTGAACCAAGTTGGAGAACAAGATGTGCTTGAGCTAGGGAACAGTGTCAAAATCTCATAAATCGTTTCAATCTATGGACTACCAGAACAAGCATTACTATAATAACAGTAAAGCAAGCTCCTTATTCGTAGTTAGGTCATGTAAATCATCAATTTTCGCCTTTTACTACTCAATTTCATAAATCTCCTCGAGCATATCCTCAAGAAACTCCTTCTGCTCCTGAATAAACTTGCGAGCAGACGCAACATTGTAGGGAAGTTGGGCAATCTCACGGCTGCGCTCCTGCTTCTGGAAGTGTCGGATCCGCTCTTCGAGGATCTCGAATCGATACTCGGTATACTGATGATACAGGGCAGAGATGTCGGAGATGCCGCGTACACCAGTCAAAACGGTCTCGTCCTTGACGAGAGGATTCTTGGCCCGCATAGAAGTGACCATGGCGATGCGCTCGCGGCCGCCAAACGCCTTGAGAGCCTGATGTTCGATATATCGGCCCTGCATCACGACGGCGGTGCCTTGAATGGGGCCTCGCACCATCCTCGAGCTTCCGTCCGGGAGCCGGAGCGCCGTTTCTCCGCCGACCATGCCGTCGCAGTTGGATAGCATGGTGACGACGACAAAGGGGTACGAGTCGTAGTGCCACGCCACGGCCGAGGTCTCGGCGCTGAAGGAATCCTTGGAGTCGGGATGCTCGACGCTGTTCTCGCCGGCGTCGTTGATGGAGACGTTGATGTTGGCAATATCAAAGTCTATGGCGGGGATCAAATCGATGCCGGCAATCTCGGACACTCTCTCGAGTACTTCGGGGGACTTCCAGGCGTCATAGGTAAAAGGAGCACGGCTGAGATAGTGTTAACATGTGAGTTCGTACCTCATGAAAGTCGGGACGAGATTCGCTTACTTGGGCCCCATGCCACGGATCATATTTTTAATGAAGCCGGACGTATACTGGCAGTCACGTAGAACAGGCTCGCTGAAGATTTCGGCACGCATCTGCTCAACAGCCTCTGGAGTGAACAGCTGAAATGGCTCGCAGACGGCAGTCGGAGCAATGCCGCAACCCTCGAGCCCGATGTCCTTCATGGACGTGATGGACCGAGGAGGCACGTAGTTGAGATGCTTCTTGGCGTCGAAGGGCTGGCGTTTCGTCATGGCGGCCTCGTCGATGAGGAACTGGGGGATAGTATTGGTAGGGCGGGTGGCTCGCTTCGTCTTGGACGCGATGGGCTTGGGAGCCTTTCTGGGGATGGGAGTTTCGACGAGGGCGGGCATTTTGATTGGTGTTGAGGGTGGGAGATAATGAAGACGTAGTATGGGGAGCGGATGCTGGAGTTGGAAGTGAAAGCTCGTATGAAAGCTGCGATAGGGGCTTGCCTAGCTTCAAGATTAACAGGAAAGTCTAACGTTGAGAAACAGTTGGCTCTTATATACTAAGCCAGAGCCGGCCCGGAACTACAAAGGTCGATCTCCCTTCCCCGGACCCCCGGTCTTGCGAATAGATAGCCGATACACATGGATGCATCTACCCCACGTTCAAACATTGTGATGCAAACGATTCTCACGGCCTATTCGGCTCCGGAGTTTCCCACCTGGAGCATTCATCGAATCGGCCGAGCTATTCCCATTATCTCTGACCGGCACGTGTCCCATTTGTATCGGGTTTTCCGATCCTTGTCCGCCACGTGGATAGTCAGCCTCGACTGTGTCACGATACCATTCTTGAGTGATCTACTTGATAAGCCACACAGTCGACAGCGAAATCGGCTCCGAGGACCGAGGGCGGCGCTTTCTAAAAAAATCAGGCCCTTCGTTCTCTCCCAAATTCTTTTACAATACGAGGGCGGCACCGCCACAAAGGTTATCTTGTCGCGAATAACAGGCCGCGCACATCGAGGTGTCTTCTTATTTGACAATTTTACTTCTCGAGGTGATCGGACTCAAGGGCATGACATACCTGGGAATAGCTTGTTATTGTGTAGACGGCATGTTCAAAGTCTCGGCTTTTGTTCTTACCTAGGATAATGCTCTTTCCTGCAACGCCGGCTTAGTGACGCATCATGCATGCGGCAATACGAAACTCTCTGCTTCGTCAACCGGCCAGCATGCGCCGATGGAATAATGGAGGGAGAGATTACCACTCATGAGCGAGGTGGTCGGTGTCACATGACCGGTTTGATTTCCGACTACTCCGGGTGCATTGTACCGCCTGTGTGTGCAGTCGAGGATGCTGTAGAGATAAGAGGCTGGTTGCGCACTTGGAACTCCCTTTTTCCTGAGTGCGAGGGGAATTTAGCTTACAAATGACTCTGGAGGGATTCAGCATAAATAACGAGGTCGATGGAACAGAAAATGGATATATTTTTTGATATCTAAACAGTTTCTTCAGGCATTCAATAACTAACGTTACGTGTCAGTTGAATAACTAGATGAATCTCATCAATTTCTTTCGGCGCTGAGCCGACATCTATCCCCCTTTCCCGGCAACCACTTCTAAAAAAAAAAAAAAAAAAAGGTCAAAATGCGACACACAATCTCAGCTTGATTGCAAGAAAGTAGATGGCAATCATGGAATTCCCCCCTGTCCCTCAAGCAGCGCTTCCGACGCTGGCTCTCATTTTGATATCCAAATGTGGCAACCGAGTTGTGTGTCTAACTCGAGAGAGTCAAGACAAGATCCATGAATGCGTGTTGATAACACGCTATTGAATTGTCACACAAAATGCACTTGATCATTTGATCCATCCAAAAGTTCCCCTCAATCTAACCCTACAGCGACTTGGTTATCGTATCGTGACCCCATTTCCAGAGGACATGGATATCAGCAGCAATCTGCCTGATTCTCTCTTGACATTATAACTCCGGAAAGATTACTAAAGCCCTAGTGGAGATTCTTTTCCTGCATGGCTTCGTCGATTACTTCCCACCATGCGTAGCCCAAGGCCGCCCGCGCCCGATGGCTTGATGCGAAATTTTCAATTGTGGAGGCTGAACCGCATCGAGGCAAAGATGTAGTCTAAGCCGTTAAACATGGTTGGCTCGATACTTGGGGGGACATGGAATGCCGTGTTATAAAATGCCATTAATTAATGCATGTCCAGAAATATTAAACCATTAGTAATTCTCAAGTCTTGGCTCAACCTTAATTCTCCTTAACCACGCGTTTCATTAACTATAACTACCATTAGATTCAAAGAGTTCGACGCGTATCGAAAATATACGGGATATTGGCTTCCGATCCTCATGCTAACAAGATGAGACGAATATCTTATTCCCACGAGGACGGCGATGTGGAAGGATACTCAGTATGGTCTCCGAAGTGTTAGAGGAGACAATTATACACAATGACGAGCTCCTTCTCGTTATGCGCCAACCAACTCTTTTTCACACAATGTGGGTGTTAACCGTAAGGTCTGCGCTACACAGGTTCATGCTTATCCTCTCAGAGCCATATGTAGCCAACAGCCGGAAATATTGATTCCTGCGTACTTGTCTAGGTTTGTCGAACACTCGAGACTACCTTGCGCACTCGTCTTGGTTATACTTTACTTCCTTGTCCGGATGAGGGCTGTGGACGTGACGTTCGCATTTGATCAAGAACTGCCCACTGGTTTCTTCTGGCGGCCCGCCGGCCACGGTAGTTGTGTAAGGGCATGTTAGACCAGACCTTGAGTATACGCGAATTTGCGAGATTAGGAGGCAAAGGAGCACGGGAACTTGAGAGAACAGCTATCCCAAAGCTCGCTCAGTAGGCGAGTCTATTTTACTTTGAATGAGGATTGTCCAATCACTAGGAAGTTATAACGGATTCCCGCAGTAAAGGTAGAAGCAGACATGCACCACCCTTCACTGGGCCTCGAATTCACAAATTCGGTAGCTGGCCAGCGCCGTCTATCCTCGACTCTTTGATGAAAGTGACTTCAGATTCCCCAGCTTGGCATTGACCGAGGATAGCTCCAACATCCTTGATCAACCCACGTGAGAAGGTGCAAGTGATCATAATTAGACCCCGACTACCGCAGCAAAACATCCCCGAATTCCAGCTAAGAAATGCTCCGTCAGGCGTGCAGTTATCCCCACATTTTGAAGTTCTTTACCATCTTAGTGCGAACCTCGTCTTTCCTTTATGATAGCACTCGCGTTGTATGGTGGCCCGCAAACTGAGAGTTTATGAGGGCGTTGAGTTGGACATCGACGTTTTTGAGTGCCGTATATGTCGGATGAAACCCGGGCCACTCCGACTTGGCGACTGGCTCAAAGGACAACCTTGCTTACCTCCAAGACGGTGCTCTCCATTACTCGCACAGAGATCCGCTTCATAGGTGCGCTTGGCGGATGTTACCTCATTTGTGCTCTATATGACAAGACCATAGGTTTGCAATGCGCGCTTGTAATCCCTACGGATCCGGGCATCCATGATCGCACTGGTTCTCGGTCGACCTGGGCAGTTGGTTTGCCCATCCCTCTGAGCCCAGCATAGTTAAGTAACCAAATGGAGTTCTTAGACGTTATATATCCAGTCCGTGGCGTTGAAGCTCTAGATCGTCGGCGCACCTATAGCTTCCCATTCTAGTTCACTATGCCAGAAGCAAGCGGTAGTGAGGAGCTGCCAATACTCCGTCAATGCCTTCCTCCATCATTCAATCGCCAAAAGTCCTATTTCGATAAATGGGATGTGGCCCGAGGCCGGAAGCTCCATAACATACCTCTTGCAGACCTCTATTGCGTTCCGAAAATCTGATGGATTAGGGGTCAGCAATTCAATCACCGCCGTAGCGAAAAAAAGTCGTCAATTTCCTACCATATATAGAAGTGCAACCGCCAACTTATAGCTTGAGCTTCCCCGGGGAATTCACCACAAGAGTCGAACGATACCTACGGAAGTATCTATTTGAGTGTCGTCTAGGAACTCTGACAGTAGTTACCGAAAAACCAGCCGCACTTGTCTACAGTTCTAGGAACGTCAAAGACTCAAAGTTACCGCAGAGTTCGCCTTCGCATATACTTTTACGCTGCTTCCCTTCACTCCATTCTTTGCACAATTTCTCTCTGACTGTTTCGACAGTGCTCCGTGCAAAGACCTACTAAACGAGCCTATTTTGTGTCCCCAAACAGACGTTACCGACCGACGACGGTCACTGACAATTGCACGACGACGTCCGGAATGTTGGTGAATCAAAGTTCCAAAACCTCAAATGGACGTGGCTGCCCCCAAATAATTAAGTCGAGAACCGTGCGGCATGCTAACCGGACTCCTTGTCCCAATTCAACAGTGACACTTCAATCAAGACTGAATGTTCGGCTTCTAGCAGCGAAGTATTCAGGACCTCTTTCACATCTTCCTCAGCAAGGAATATCTCAGAGAGTGGAGGAGAGAAGGGTGTTCGGATAAAAGGTCCAATAAGATCAAGGGGCTGACAGGACCCAAGCAAGATCCCACACGCGTTTGGCCGACTGGGAAGCTTCGTGTGACAAAGAGATACGGTACACATGAGATGGCAGAGTCTGAAAATGGTCTTCCATTTTCGGAGCCAGACAATATCCCGCAAATGACCCAGCACCGCCATGGGCAGTGGCAAATTCCCAAAATAAACTCTGCCGGTCACTACAATTACTGGTCCCAAAATATCGCCCATATCGGGATAGATGATGGCGATGGAAGGAAACAAGAAGGTACATGTAGGTCTTAAAATCGGCGGAAAGGAACTTGGGATGCTAGGGTTAGATTTAGCCGGCTAATAAAAGCAAATAAAGTAAAAAATATTGCACATATTAGTAAAAGTGAACAATATTTCTGGATTGTTTAGATAACTAAGTTAACTAACTTAACTAGTTAACTAACTCCTTGTCCCTTAATTTTGGGCTCTCTCTAGAGGGGCAAAAACTTGCTACCAGGTTTCGCCTGAGGCAGCAAGCACCCATTTTTCCACACCACACCTACTCAATCCAGCATAAAGACATCACCGACATTACTCTTCAACATGCCAAGAAAGGTACGAATCCGAGATCAAGCCCCAACTTTACACACCTCTCACACGTCCATCACAGAACCGAACCCCCGCCTCACTGGTCGTCAACCGCGAAAACCAGCGGCGTTCCCGCGCGCGCCGTCGCGAGTTCATCAATGACCTGCAGCGGCGGGTGCTCGAGTACGAGCGCCGGGACGCACAGGCGACGCTCGAGATGCAGCAGGTCACGAGGGCTGTGGCAGCGGAGAATGCGGCGTTGAGGGACATGCTTGCTGCGAGGAATGTTACGAGGGAGGAGGTTGACGCGTATCTTGCGTCGTGCAATGGGGGAATCACTCGAGATTCAACTCTCCAGGCAAAGAGTCGGATGGTTTCCCGGCGTGTATCCTCGAAGCAAGCAGTGCTTAATAGCCGGCATCTGGAGAAGCCTGGCCCTATACCATTCCAGAACGCCATGGGTCATTCGACTTCTCCTGAACAGCCATCTCCGTCAACAGTGGCATTGTCTTGTCAATCGCCAGGGATGACACCCATGTCAGCCCATACGCCCTCCAACCAAACGTTGTCTAGCCAGCCAGCTGCCACCTCAGCAAGCCACGATGGACAAATTCATTCACATTTGCCCCTTCAGGAGTCCAGACATGACAGCTACAAACAGGAGCTCCAACGCCCCGCCAGCGGTCACCCTAAACAAAACAGTGAAGAAGCATACTCAACATGCGCCTGCGCCGGTGAGCTGGATGAGGACAGCTCATTCTACATGCTGCCGATTGATCCCTCTTGCTATTGTCCGCCCGACTTGCCTCAGGGGCGCCCATTGACGTCGAATGGTATGCCTTGTTTAGAGGCCGCCGTCATCCTTGCTCAGCTCGGAGGGCACCCCGATTCAACGCTTGCCTACGCTGAGCTTGGCTGCGCCGAGGGAACCGACTGTGTTGTTCGGAACACTGATGTGCTTCAACTTATGGATGAAATGACCTAGTCTAAATTGCTTCCCGTATTCGTGTTTACGCAGCTTCATTAACAGAAACGAATCTACAGACATTGGCCCGGTGATAATGGCGAGGAAAACACAATGGTTGTTGACGCGACTTTCTCATAACTCCCGTTGTCACTAACAGTGGCAGAACTTGTTGGTTAGACCCGCACTTGCCCCATCAACTCCGATGAGGCCTCTGTCATGCCCCAAACATGATTGGCCGCCTAAGGCACACGCATTAGAGCATGGGATCAGAAGATCAACGTGTCTCTGAAAATCTCTGCTCTCTCCTGTCAACGGAAGCGTCAACCAACCACAGCCCGGGGATGACAGGGTCCTCATGCGGCAACGGTGCCTACCCTACAAAAGCCTCCGGTTGCAGGATGCGTCGCTGTTGGCATGCAAACCTTTGCGAGAGTCAGAGCCCTGGTTCGCTGGCACAGCACGTCCATTCCGCTTCAAATGCTATTTCTAGCATTGATTAGCAAACCCGAAGGATGGCATTATCACAGGAGCACGGCGACACCCAGCCATGGTATGCTGCGTACCCAACTCCAAGGCACGCGCCGCCGGGAAGCCTGACGCGCGAGGAACTGCTGAGGATGATGAAGGCAGGCGATAGTGTTGCTGGGCGCGACTTTGTCCTCATTGATTTACGGCGCAATGATCACGAGGTGCGTTCTTCCCCTTGACGTTGGTGCCCTTTCGCAACATCATGACAACTGACTTGATTTCTTCTCAGGGCGGCACAATTCGCGGCTCTATCAACCTACCCGCGCAAAGCCTATACTCAACTATCCCAACTCTCTACAGCATGTTCAAGGCTGCAGGTTTGCGCAAGATTATTTGGTACTGTTGTAAGTGACGATTCCCACTTTCGCCCGACCTCTATGGCTGCATGGCCACTGGCTGCCTCGTTCACCGTGGTTGAGAGAAGCAAGTTCTGAACATGTCAACAGCATCTTCACGCGGACGCGGTCCCCGAGCGGCTGGTTGGTTCAGCGACTACATTGCCGATCACGGCAACGGCGAGATGGAGAGCTTGGTCCTGCTCGAGGGAATCAAGGGCTGGGCGACGACGGGCGGCGAGTTTTTGGAGTGGATGGATGAATATGACGCTACCGCCTGGGCTGGCAAATGAGAATTTAGAATATAAATGCCAAGTTACCTTTAGTTCTGCTGATGGCCAATTCTACCAAGTGCCTCAAAAAAGTTGAGATGTGATACTTCACTCCGATTCCGTCGAGGAGAGTGTCGGCCGGGCTCAGGGTCAAACGGGTTCGCTGGATGTGGGTAAGCTATTGGGGATCAGATTGCTACGGCGTTGTGGGAACAAATGGATTGACTGAGGAAACTAAACTAGGTATAAAGGAGGCTAACCTCCCCTCCTGTTCAAACCCTCCCATCCTCTCACCAGGGATCCAGACATGCTAGCAAAATCTTTCCCCCAAGTTTTACGTCCTTGGTCGGCCCTTGTTCTTCGATATTCGATTTCCCATCGACTCCAAGCACCATCTCGGCATTTCTACACCTCGACCACCATGAACGGCCACGGCGACCTCAACAATTCTCATGCCGCACGACCGCAGGCGGAGCTCGTCCCAGACCCTGCATATCGTGGCCGATCGTTTGCTATTTCTCAAGACGATGACGAACCAGATGTACGTGAGCGCTACCGCCCGTTTCTGCTGGACGAGGCCTATGAAGATGCCGACTGGGTTGCGCGATTGGAATTAAGCACTGCTCTGAAAATGGTCGAGTCTGAAGTCCTCAACCGAGGACATGATAGATTGCGTATTCTTGTCCTGTACGGCAGTATGAGGAGCCGGTCAGTCCCTCCCTCATCTTCTTCACTTCTCAATCTCATGAGACTCCCGTTTTTCGCAGCTTCCTTTGATGGTAGCTGAGGAGCCTGTGCGACCGCGCAAGATGTAACCTCGAACTATCACATCTCTAACACTTGTGTAGATCGTACTCCCGTCTACTAGCCTACGAGTGCTCAAGGATCCTCTTCCGTCTCGGCTGCGATGTCCGAGTGTATGACCCTACTGGGCTTCCACAGAAGGATGATGTGATGCACACCCACCACAAAGTGCAGGAACTGCGGGAGCTTAGCAAGTGGAGCGACGGCCACGTCTGGGTCAGCCCAGAGCAGCACGGCAATCTAGTAAGTCGCTCCCAGCAGAGGGCCATAGAGTTATCACGACACTGACCTGGCCTCCTAGACCAGCATCTTCAAGCAGCAGATCGACTGGATCCCGCTATCATCTGGCTCAGTTCGTCCCACGCAAGGCCGGACCCTAGCAATCGCCCAGGTTAGCGGTGGGTCGCAGTCCTTTAATGCCGTCAACTCTCTACGAATCCTGGGCCGATGGATGCGCATGTTTACCATACCCAACCAGAGCTCGGTCCCAAAGGCATATACGCAGTTCACCTCGGAAGCTGAAGGCAGCCGTATGATGCCGAGCCCCAACCGTGACCGCATCGTCGACTGCATGGAGGAGTTGGTTAAATACACCATCGTGATGCGCCCCCATTTCGACCTGTTCGGTGACCGCTTTAGCGAGCGCGAGGAACGAAGAGCCAAGCTGGAGACAGAGCGAGACACGATGAAGTCGGAAGTCAGGGCTAGCAGTTAATAAACTAGAGGCTCGTGAAGGACGGTTGATGCGAGGGCGCTTGTCATCAGTTCGTCCCGCCAATGCCTGGTTAACCTAGTATAAATACACCCCATGGACCATACCATCGTACCATGCGTGGCCGCACTCCTAGACCAATCCAACCCATCAATTCTTCACGGCATAGACTTTGAACGATCCTTTCTTCCACGTCAGCTCTCCAGATGATGTGTGGTCAGAGGAATTTACTTACCAGCCCACTCATTCAAGTCACTCTCTTTGAGGCTGATGTCGCTGTTCTCTGGCGTACAACAGTTCGTTGCGCAGCAAGGAGAAGATAAGTTAGGCGCGCAGCAAGTCTCACTTGAAGGCTTGCAGCATTTTCTCTCTTTTTCCTTTTTCACCTTTGTCGGGATGCAACACTTCACCTTTTTCGAACCATCTTCATTGGTCTGGAGATAGACATTCAAATCGCTCTTCGTATCGGTAATAAGGATTTCTAGATGCCCAACTCTCAGTCCATGGGATGAACCTCGCAGGGGTGCAAGCTTTCGGCACTTACCTCCAAAACCCGCATCTTTGAGGAATTTCACATATTCACTAACCACACTTGCCCCCGAAATGCATCCGACGTACATGGCCATGTCAGACCTCAGCTTCTCCGGCAGCGGCTTCTTTGCGAGAATGTCCGAGACCGCGAGACGACCGCCAGGCTTTAGGAGGCGGAACATCTCTCCAAAGACGAGATGCTTTTCCGTGGCAGGGACAAGGTTTATGACGCAGTTGGAGATGATGCAGTCGGCGATTCCGGATTCGAGAACCGACATGTCCGTGATGCCCGACTTGACGAACTCGACATTAGTCTTTCCAGTTTCGGTCTTGATTTTGTTGGCTTTGGCAAGCATGTCCTGTGAGCCATGTCAGAGTTTAGAATGCAAAAGCATGCCTGCAAAGCCCAGTGTGTCCATACCTTGTTCATATCAACACCGATGACCTTTCCAGATAGCCCAACTCTGTTGGCGGCGAGGAAAGCGTCAAAACCAGCTCCGCTTCCCAGATCGATCACCGTTTCGCCCTGGCATAGACGGGTTAGAACACAGAACACTGGCACGAGAAACCACAGTCATAGCGTACCTCACTAATACTAGCGATGGCGAGAGGGTTCCCGCAGCTAAGACCGAGATTGGATCCTTCAGGGACACTTGCGAGTTCCCCCTCGGAGTACCCAAAGGACTTTGCGATCGCGCTTCCGTACTCGGCAGTCGTTCCTTGGGAGGCAGCACTATAGTGCGCGCTGACTTGGTCGTAAATCTTCTGAGAATCCATAGTACCGAATATATGGCTTGGGGGGAGGGGGGCGGTTGCTGTCTGACCAGATTGTGTGTAATATGGGATCTTCGCTGAAGCTGATTATTTGCATACAATGCGTCTGAGGAGGGAGTATTTATGGATCATTGCAATCTACATCTCTCAGCCCTCGCCCACTCCCCGCACGACTGAGGTGTGTCATCGGATTCTTTCCCTTTACGGCGACTACCAACTCACAGCTCAACTAAGCCCAAAACGGCAACTTTTCAGTGTGTCATTGCCCATCCCGCGTCACCAGTCACTGAGTGAGCTGCGCTGATTTCACCGATGCAAGTGGTGTCACTCTCTTGGAGTTCTCTCTTCCATCAACTTCTCAAACGATTCCCTGACAAATCAACATCCGATAGCCCGCTGTCGACCAACTGTTCCAGTAAGAAAGCCCGAGTATTTGCTTGAAGAGCTCATGCTCTACACCAGCTGCTCAGCTCCGAGATGATGAGCAAATGGTCATCGAGGCCGGCCGATCACAAGGCAGTCAGGCTACGCAACAACCAGCGCCGCCACCGCAAGAAAGTCAAAGATCGCATTGCAGAGCTCGAGTCCCGGCTAGCAGAGACACAGCTACAACTTGACCAGGCTCTAGCTCGTATCCAAGGGCTTTCTGAAGAGCTTGAGCTAGCGAGGACGCGACGCAACTCGATGCTGCTAGAAAATCACGAAACCTCAAAGGAAACTCCGACAACGGGAAATGGAGCAGATGAACCATTAAACCGCGATGATAGCTGTCAATCGACCTCAGTCCAGGAGTCACACAAGATGTTGGGTCACCAACATGGCCGGCTTGTCGTCCAGCAAGGAAAAGACGAAACGAACCAACAGACCTCCCTAAGCTCCCTTGTCCCAAACCGATCCATCTCCTGCGGGCTTTCGACCTGGAATCCGTCTCCTGTCTTATCAGCTCCATGGGCAAGCGAAATCACGGTGCAGGCGCCTACGCACGACTACGAGACATTTACAGACTCTGAAGACCAGGCTTGCTGCAACTTGCCGCTTCCGGAGCCGGGGAAATCGACCACCCGCTGCCGGGATGCATATCTTATCATCGCTCAACAAAACTACAAGGCGTTGGATAGCTCTGTTATCCGTGGATGGTTAGAACCCGGGTTCCGGGGAGCGATTTCTGAAGGCGATGGATGCCGTGTAGACACAGACTTGTTATTCAGGTTGTTGGACTTTATAAGCTCCTCGTAAACCATCAAGCCTCTTTAATTTTAGGGAAGGGAAAGGAAATAACGTTATGGATCCTGCTCAATCCATCTCGTCAATCTGAGAGAGTAATACTCTCCGTAGAAATGAACAAAATGATTCATGTGAGACAGGACGACGAGTGCATTCCCCAGGAGCCACCGCAATACAATCTAGAATCCTAGATAATGCCCACAGAGTACAGAAGCTCTCAGGTTGACACTAACGACAACACTTCTAGTTATGGGTTCCTCAGTCTCAACATATCCTCATACGGATGGGCAATCATTCCCTCCAAATGGGCCAATATCAAGTTCTTCACGTATGAGCAAGTATCCATTTGCACCCAGCATGCATATATGCACATGGTACCCTTTCGCGTGACAGTGCGCCCTTTTATTTGTACGGCATTTCCCAGGGACCAACAGGCGGGAGGGTTAAGAGGATCACGATGGTACAACGATTTCTGATAGAGGGATTGAAACGCAATTTGATGGGGCTAGCAGACACGATAATAACAGGAAAATAAAGAAAACAGAAAAAGGCTGTTGTTTTCTATTCGTGTGAGCGAAAACGCGGCCTTGGTATTTGCCTTATCCGCATTCCTGGCCAATGGTATAAGGATGTTAGCACGAAGATCCAAAAGTGTAGTCAGTTTGTTTTGGAAGGCATCAAACACCAGGGGACTCGTGCCATCAGCTAGGTATGATGCTGGAAAAGGACGTTTTGTTATTGAAGTGGTGGTCTGACCAAACCAACCAGTCTTTGACCGCGTCGTCTAGTTTCTCGATGTTAACTCGGCCCGCCTTATTTACTAGCCTGAGAATGTGAACAGCTGCCTCAGTGGTACGCAGACCTGCCTTTAAAAACGCGAACTCGACAACCTGCTTGGCTACCTATTTGGCGAAATCTCCGGGCGTTTGCAGGCAAGTTCTCTTAGTGGTCTGAGCTGAGATGCCAGCAACATGAACGTTCTCTACTTGAGCCGTGGCAGCAGCTATTCCTTTTGCAGCAACCGTTTCTGTCCCAGCCGTAGCTGTTTCTATCGTAATGGCCGGTGCTTAAACTGATGTGGCCGCCGACTCAGCTCCAACTGCCGCGGGGTTGACTCCCACAGGAGTCATGACCTTGGCGTCTATAATCTCTGCGCCGACGGCGACAATCTCGGCTGCTTCGGCACCAATCGTCACAACTTCGGCGCCGCCAATGAGGCCTTCGAAGACAGGGACTAAGATGAAGAATGCTATGCTGAACAAATTATGATAGGGACAGAGATGAGTAAGACAAACGCGAATTTGGTGTTTAGTTGCGGTGCTCACTCGCATAAACTCCTGAAACTGGCTACCGGACCTTATATACAGCATAAATCCACATCGACCGGTCGATCATTGAAATGTCAGACAGCTACCGAGTTAGAATGCCATCATTCGCGCGTTTTCGGGTTTTTGTGAAGTTTGGCATGACTGACCTGAAGTCTAATAACCCAGGTTGACGCTGAATTCACCGTTTCGAGAACTGTAACCCGAATCCAAATGTTGTGTGACTTCTGTAGCGTACAACTAGGGTAGGAAATGCCAAAAGATAGGCAACAGAGGTTGGATGAGATAACCCCTACGTTTCAGTGACTAGTTTCATCGCTAGTTCTAACCGACGAGGGCCTTGATTTGAAGTACAAGCAAAAGCACTAGGCATCGCGTTGAAGAATTATATCTCGATTCGTATCTCAAATATTTGTCGAACCGTTCCAGCCATCAACTATGTACCAGCCACCACGATTCTCTTCCTTCATTCCGTCAGAAACCGCCGACACTCAAACCGCCTCAGGCTTTTTGCCGTAAATGGAGCAACTATCCAGCAAGTCAGCACTGGTCCAGGGATAACCCGGAAAACACTTACATGGGCCAATAGGCGTGGATATTGGGATCGTTCAATTCCCTCCTCACATCGACGAGGAAAATAGTGACCTCGTCAAAAGTCCACCCGAGACCCCTCGTAAAAGGCGCGAGCGTCAGGGCCTCGAGGGCAGCGCCCGTGTTCTCGTTTTTCCACGCGCCCAGCTCCTTGTACTTTCGCTCCTTGGGCCAGGGGTTCGACGGCCACTTGAAGCGGCCGTCGACAATGTCGGTGAAGCCGGCCTTTTCCATGTGCTCGCGCATCTCATCAAACTTGACAAAGGGGCGGCCCAGCTTGGTGGATGCCTCCTCGAGGAGCTTGCACCACTTGAAGAGGGCCGTGTCTTCGGTGACGGTGTTACATCCGATGCCATTTCGCAACCGACTTCTTGGATTTCGACCCAGCCTCCGGGGTTTAGGTTGCTGGTCTGGTCAGTTAAAGTCCCATGAAGTGGACAAGATGATTGGACTTACTCGTAGCAGTTGTGGAAGTAGGCGGGCCAGTCTGAGATGCTAAAGTTCATGAACCGACTGTGGATGTAGTCAAAGGGTTGGCTGTAGCTCCACTCCTCGTCAATATCGTCGATGATGAAGCGAACGTTGGGCGGGACGCTAGTCAGTTTATAACCAAGAGATGGGGGACTTGATTCTTACAAATCGGGCTGGCTTAGCGACAAGTCGACGCCGGTGACTTCAGAATCCGGATGCTCGTCACTAAAGTCTATGACCTAAATACCAGTACCGGTGCCTACATCGAGGACTTGCTTGACCTTGGAGTCTTTCTTGCAAGGAGGAGCAAGACCGAGTTGGCCGCCGAAAGTGAGAAGGCAGAGGTGATGTTGCAAGTCTGCGAAGTTAGCATGGTTCTGGATGCGATAGGGAATATCAACTTACCCAGTCGTTCGTTTTCAACGTCGTCGTTGGGGAGATTGTATTCTATCTGGATGGTTACTGCTAAGAAACGATTGATGCAGAGCGACGGGCTGCTTACTCCCATCCTTATAACCGTGATAGGTCCCGCCATTCTCGCGACGGTAGTCTACGATGGAACTGGAGATGCTCTGAGTCGATGATGCTGCGTCCTGAAAATAGGGGCCAGTTAATCATGTCCTATTGAAGACAAAGCGCGTACATCTCCGAGGGACGAAGCGCCATCGTCGAGCTGGAGAGACAGTTAGACTATGATTCCCCAAAAGATGGATGGAATATCACTTGGTCATCAACACGCAAGACGGGATCGTTTTCGACTTCGGCCATGATCGGTTTCAGAGTTGGTTGGTTCGTGAGGGATGTTCCGATGCAACACGAAGGAATGGATCCTTCAATGAAGTGAGCTATTTGTGACAGCCATTACCCCTCTTCAACAGCTGTCTGTCAAGGTTTCACCGCCCTTGAACCCTTGTCGACGCATTCGGTCGCGTAAGTGGCGTGAAGAGGCATGAACCAACAGGTGCAGGGCTTGTAGGGGGCCGGAAATAATCCGAACCGCAGCTAAGAAGTAGAGTTTGTTGATTTCGGACTGATAACCGTGAGGTCAGTAAGGTGGTCAGATGATGGTCTATTTAGGGGGTGAGGGAGGGCAGAGATGATGGTGTTTCTCTTTGATCTCTTCTAATCCGCTCTGATCCTTTGGAAGAGACGGTTCCATCTTCGAGAAGCGCCCGGGACGGCCCCCTTCATAGTAGAATTATGGGCCACCATTGATCAAACAGAGGGACGAGGCAGGCCATTGAGATTAACGTGCAAGCTCTTATCTAGGACAATGCCGAGCTATGCCTCTAGCCGAAGGCTTTCGGTGCTGCGCGTATGGCCCAACATGACCATGATTCCGTCGAGCGTAGCGAGATCTAAACTAGCCCTCACTGGGTAGATAAGCTGTCACAGCTGGTCAGTCAAGTGTTGCAGGTTTCCAACGAAGCTCTTTCGCCTGTTATTCTCTCATGAATCTCATGGGAGGCGACTAGCCAGATGAAGACTAAGTAATAGGAAGAGGGAAAATGCGTCTGCTTAACAAAGTGTGAAGGGCTACCACGTTTGCTAATGGCATGGGGATAAGCATTCATTTCGCAAACGACAGGAGGCTAGAGCTTGGTCGTAATTATGTACTGGTGCCTTCTAATAAAGCAATGGGATCCCGAACTTGAAAAAGAAATCGAGTAAGGGACTCCAAGGGATTCTTACGTACCAATGATGCACTTTATCGTTTCTGGCTAAAGGTGTAGCTATTCTCCATGTCCCTTCTCATTCAGAGGAGAGACCATCTGCGGCTCAGACTACAAAATCAACTTAAGTAAAGAAGCCATTAACTAACTTAATCATCTCTTCCACGCAACATATAACTATCCAGAAAGAGTACAAGCGCTACAAACGGCACTTGATACCCTCATAAATGTAAGATTTTGATCAAGATGTATAATACGGTCATACGGTGACTGGCCTTATTAAACTCTATCTCCATACTTGATCCCCATTCGGTAGCCTCAGGTGCTTTATTAACTATTGTATTTCGTGACCAAGCCGATAACTATATACAATGTACAACCACTCCCAAATACAAAGCCGTCTGGCGTCATTCTATGAGAGCTTTCTGTGCATAATGGTAGCGCTCGCTTGGTGGTTGGGAAAGATGAGAGTATCGGCAATGACGACGTTCTCCCTCCTGCCAGCAGCAAAAACAATTGTCTCGGCAATGTCATCAGGCGTCAACGGCTCACAGCCTCTATTACAAGCTTAGAACCCTCTCAAATAGTAACAATTAGGGGAAAACTCACGCATAGACGGCACCAGCCTTTGCCCTGTCGCCACCGAATCTCACAATGGAGAACTCGGTCTCGACCTGGCCCGGGTCGATGCAAATAACGCGAACCTTCTTGGAGATGAGCTCCTTCCGCAGGCTCTCGGTGAAGGCGCGGACGGCGGCCTTTGTCGCGCAGTAGATGCTTCCGCCGACATATGGCTCGCGGCCTGCAATGGATCCAATGTTGATTATGTCGCCCTGACCGTCGCCGTTGTTGCGCTTCAGCATTATGGGTAGAATGGCTTGCGTCATGTTAATGAGTCCCGTGACATTGGTCGCGAACATGACGTTGAGGTCATCTTCAGCAATGTCGGGCGCTTTAGCCACGCCTTTGACCAGGCCACTGTGTTTCATGGTCAGATGTTTCACTCCCAATGCATCCCTACTCGGCCAAGACTCACGCATTATTCACCAGAACGTTGATGTCGCCAAACTCGGCAGGCAACCGGCCGACAAAAGAGCGCACCTGGTCCGCATCGCTGACATCCAGCTGGACCGGCAGCACCTTGACGCCGTCGCCAAACTCGTTTGTGATTTCAGTCGCAATCTGCCTGAGGCTCTCGATGCGGCGGGCCGTTAGGATGAGCTTCAAGTTGGTGGGACATGTCCGAGCAAACTCGAAGGCAGTTGACCGTCCGATGCCCGATGAGGCGCCGGTGATGAGAATAGTCTTGCCTTGGAGGCGTTGGGACATGGCGGAAGACAGAGTTTGGAAGGTTTTGATATACGATGAAGGCTGGGACGCAACCGTTGAACTGGGGACGAAGACGGGAATAACTAGACCAAGTCGTCCTTTTGTCGAGCGGATCGGAACAAACAAGCAAACCTGAAGTGACTTATTCACGGATGTTAATAGAGAAACCCCGCATCGGATGCTTCCCCGCGTCACTTTTCCAACGAGCAAGGGGGCTTTTCCGTCTCATGACTCCGTGGGGAGGGATCGGAAGTTGAGCTTTTACTCGGGCTAATTATGGGGATTGAGGGGATGGTTGATGTGATCAGCTCGTGTATGTCATGATCTCATGATCTCATGCAACTGCTTTGTTTCGAGCGATCACCAGTATGAGCAATTGGGAGGAATCTGAGCATGAGGTGTTTAATCCCCTCCATACGTTGTAGGAATTATCACCTTACGCGTGCCGACATTTCATGACTCCCGCGATCTTTGTTCGGCACATTTATCCTTATCCGCGGCACCATACCGTTGCAGATCCGAAAGGCCTACATTTCCGAATCGTCAAGTGCCGACCGAAGTAGGATCGGGACAGAAGAATACCTCCTGCATCACCTCTAGAAAGCTTCAAGTACGTGGTTCTTTCCAATGTTTTAGTACATGCCTTGACAAACAATCCACCATCTTATCACGGCCTCATCCATCATGTCCCCCAAAGTGCCACCCAGCGGAGTCTGGGCGCCAACAATCACTTTCTTCAACCACGACAACGACACAATAGACACGACGTCTCAGGCGAAATACTTCTCGTACATGTCAAAGTGCGGCCTGACTGGGCTCGTCATACTCGGCACCAACGCCGAGACGTTTCTATTAACCCGCGAGGAACGCAAGACGTTGCTAGAAACCGCCCGAAGCGCATGCGGGCCGTCTTATCCCCTCATGGCCGGCGTGGGAGGCCATTCGACGAAGCAAGTCCTGGAACACATTTCCGATGCAGTCGAGGCCGGTGCAGACTACGTCTTGCTCCTACCCCCGGCCTACTTTGGCAAACAGACGACACCGGCTGTCATTGATAACTTCTTCAGTGTTATTGCTGAGGAAAGCCCGCTCCCCATCATCATCTACAACTTTCCAGCCGTTTGCAACGGGATTGATCTCGACTCGGCGACGATTGCTAGATTAGCCAAGACGCATAGCAACATCGTGGGCGTAAAGCTGACGTGCGGCGCGGTAGCCAAGATCACGCGCCTCGCCGCCGAACTCCCGCCAGATCGCTTCGCCACCTTTGGAGGGCAGTCGGATTTCCTCATCGGTGGGCTAGCTGCCGGGTCCATGGGGACCATCGCCGGGTTCGCAAACGTCTTTCCAAAGACGATTGTTCGCATATATGGGCTCTACACCCACGGGAGGTTTCAGGAGGCCATGGACTTGCACAAGAAGGCCGCCTTGGCGGAACAGCCGTGCAAGGCGGGCGTCGCGTCGGTCAAGTACGCGGCGGCTCTTAATACGGCAAAGGCGGCGGGGATTGAAGGGGCCGTGGAGAAGTTGAAACCGAGGAGGCCGTATATTGAGCCCAGTGATGCTGCGAAGAGGGCTATCGAGGAGCAGCTTGCGGGCTTGGTGGGCATTGAGGCAAGCTTGTAGATCACCACATGAACAGGCATCTCATAAGTTAGTTACGTAAAGAAAAAAATTTTGGTCAGTTTACTCCTTGGTTTCTCTGTACCGTCGCCTTCAATCCGTTCCGCAGCTTCTAACAACGCACCCACCTCGACTGTTTATCACGCCTTGAGTCGTCCGTTCATGCCATCTGGGGTAAAGCATGAATATGATGCGAGTTGCGCGGCGTGAACCGGGGTCATGCAGCATCTACTCCACGTTCCCCAGATTTGTGCCGGTTGACCCGTCCTCTCCGACCCGAAGTCCCGAGTGTCGGCACACGGAAAAGGAGGGACAGACCGATGGAAAGCCGAGCTGATCGTCATTTCGCCGCTCAGTGTCCACACGAGTCAGGCGACACAACACGTAAATAAACGAAACAGGCTCATTGCTGCGAGTCTTGGACAGATATCAGGCAAAGAGACATTTCTTGGACCGAAATGAGTAATCCTCAATTGGAAGTTCTCGTCTACGGACTAGGAGCGTACGTTATCGTCTCATTCGAATTCAAAGACGCAACGCTGACAATCACATATTAGGATCGGTTCCTTTTATGCCTTCATCTTGAGCCGCAACGAGCGAGTGCGCCTAACCCTCGTTGCGCGGTCCAACTACGACGCCGTCAAGGCCAACGGCATCACCATCTCAAGCCAAAACCATGGGGAGCACAACTTCCGTCCTCATCGAGGTTAGCAGCCAAGAGCGCGATACTCAGACAATCCTTGTTGACAGTCTAGCCAGTGGTCAAGACGGTTGCTGAAGCAGGACGCAAGTTCGACTACATTGTTTGTGCACACAAGGCCATAGACCAGGCCAGCACACCACGGCAGATCCAAGCTGGCGTTGACGAGGACAAGACTACAATAGTCATTATCCAGAATGGCGTGGGAAACGAAGAGCCATTTCGGGACAGCTTCCCGACGACAACCATTCTATCCTGTGTGGTTTGTAATATACCCCTATCGACGAATCCCACTAACACAGTAGACCTGGGTCGGCGCTCGCCAACCACAACCTGGCATCATACGGCACACAAAGTCCGAGGACATGCAAATCGGGCTGTACCTAAACAAAGCCCGAGACCCTGCCCAAGAAACCGCGAGGCTCGGCCGGTTCACGGCGTTGCTGGCTGCCGGAGGAACCAGGTTCCAGAAGGTCCCCAACCTGCAAGTGCAGCGATGGGAAAAGGTGGTGTGGAACGCGGCGTGGAACTCGCTGACGACGCTTACACTCATGGACACGCACTCATGGCTCAGCTCTTCGGAAGGAGCTACGCCAATGACGAGACGGGTTATGAAGGAGGTTATCGATGTAGCCAGGGCGCTCAACGTGCCGATCGAGTATGAATTGGTAGACAGACTGCTCAACAAGATCTTGGGGATGCCGCCGATTGGGAGCAGTATGCGGAGCGACTACGAAAACGGCAAGCCGATGGAGGTGGACATAATCCTCGGTTATCCTGTCAACAAGGGTAGGGAGCTTGGCGTCAATGTGGCAACAATCGAGACACTCTATATCATTCTGACAGCTATCAACAAGAGGCTCGAGCACGATCGCACGTCGAAGCAGGAAGACTAGATGGGAAGGACCTGGATTCAATTGCTTTCCACCTACATGACTAATTCTATTAGCCCGAAACATGCTTTACCAGCCATTAGCCCCTGTATTGATACTGTCCCATACATGGGCAATGTCGCTCGAGAGCATTGCGTCCAAAGTCCCCGTGCCACCTGTGACCTATTTCTGTTAGTGACTGCCTCGGAAAAGGAGCAAGCAAGTTGACTCACCAGAGCATCAAACTGGCCCCAGCTAGCCATGTAAGCCAAACCATCGTCCATCTCGTTGCTACTTATTACAATGCTTTCGGGCATTTCTTCAGTGGCTTGTTCTCCCCCGTCCTGGCAATTGGAGTTTTGATTTCGACTGTCTCGCACCCTTGCACCTTCCTCGACGCCACTAGGTCTCTGCTGTGAGCCTGCTTCATTTTCTGCGGCACCTTGCTCAGCTTCGGTGTCTTCGCTGTCATTCCCATTCACGCGACCTCTTCCTCCGGCCCGCGGGGTCGACACCGAAGCAAGATGGCTGTTCTTCCGAAGCACCTCGAGGCGCAACTCCTGCAGTACGACTCCATACCGTTGCATCAGTGATCCTTTCGCCGCGATGCTCTCGAGTTGGGCATGGCAGTTGGAGGCGAGGAGAAAATATCTCAAGTACGTCTCGGGAGGTTCGGCGCGCTGCTGGATCGCGTAGACGTAGAGTATGACGATGGCGCTGAAGCCAAAGTATGGGATAAACTAGCGACATTAGAGTCAGTCCAGTCCTGGATTACCTATCTTTGAGATAACGTACAAACAGCGTGCTGTAGAACTCCCCGGCCGCGTCGATGCGGTCAATGTGCTCCGTAATCTGCACCGCAGCTTCTATGGACGTGTTGATATTCCGCTGCATTTCTTGCTGCCTAGATGACGACGGCTCGCTATTGACGCCGTGGTTCTCCAGAATGGAAAAGTTTTTCAGCAGAAACGGCCTGTGGACAAGTATCTCGGCGTGCCAGAAGGCGAGGTTGAGAACATCGCGCTGCCGCAGCACGAGCTTGACGAAAATGGCAGAATTGCCGTCCGTGTCGAGGAGGTACGAAATGTGCTCGCGCCATTTCGATAGGTCACGGGAGAATTCGGCAGCGAGCTTCAAGTGTTGGTCCGTCGAGGGGGGGTGAATGCCGTAGAGGGTGCGTAGAATCCGGGCCACGATCCTAGACAATCTGATGCTATCAGTTACACAACAGACAACGAATATTCAGGGCTGTTTACTTTATCTGAGCTACTGTGGCAGTCGTTATAGACGGGCCATGGACAGTTGGAGGAACGGAACAACTCGGCCGAAGGCGTTCGTCATCGACGCAGAGAGGCAACTCCTGGTCAATATCATCATCGTGAAACGTCATGGGCCTCCCCAAGGCGGTGCTGAGGTACGCATTGAGGTTGTAGGCACACCAAAAGGTGCGCTTTCTGCACTCCAACTCGACGTGATCGATGCGGCTCGAGGGCTTGTCGCGAGACTTCCTGTGCATCCCGAGGGCCAAGATGAGGTGCGCCGTGATGCCAAAGAGGGTCCAGCAATGGTTGAGTCGGGATTGGGCCAGGAGGTAAAAACACTGGGCGAGTCGGGCCTGGACGTTTGCGAGTTGGATCTCGCCCTTGTCCATTGATAGTTGGTGTTCTGCGACGGCAAAGTAGCGAGCGCTAGAGTTATATCAGTGACCGGTTCAGGTTGGCCTTGATGGAGTAATTACTCGCCTTGTCTCGGCTGACTCTGCAATGACATCCTTCGTTTCGACCGTCAACTTGCCGCGATAGTTATTCGCATGCGCAAACACCATAAAAAGCAGCGCCGTCCGACTCCTCGCCGTCTCCTGACACCGCATCGACCCCCCCGTCTCGTACAGCTCCCTGAGCCAATCTTCCACCGACGGCCGATGCAAGAAGCGGTGCGTCGTGGCGGCAAAGTCAAAATATCGCTGCAGCATGGACTCGGCGAGGGGCTTCTCCGGCAAGATGACAAAGTTGGAGTCCTGTCCTGGCAAGGGACGGTCTCCAAAGTTGAACATGGAGGACTTGAGGCATCCCGACGACTGCGACTGCAGCTTGCGCTGGATACGCAGGAGGAACGAGACGCCCGAGGCTGGGCCAACGTAGTGGCCTTGCTGGTCGGTTTGAGCGGGCTCGGGGGAGTTGCGGGTTGAGCGGAGAGGCGGTTGGGGTGTTACTGGTTTGGGGGTTGCATGGCTTGGAGCATCAGAGGGCATCTCCAGCAGAAGCGAGTCTGCGGCAGTCGGCGTCAACGGTGAGGTCACATCTCTGTTCTCGTCATTGGATCTGGCCCTTTGCCCAGTAACCTCAACATGCACCGATGGGCGTGGCTGTCCCGATAGTTGCTTCTGGGGAACGTTCCCTGCTCGACGTCGATGGGTCGCAGTGAACTGACACTCGAGACTCAGATGGGAACAAAAGATGCAGGGCCAAGTGCCCGAGCAACGAGTCTTTCGCCTTGTTCGAATTAGCTGCTTCACCACATGAACAAGGGGATTGGCATCTCACGCTTTGCAACGATCGCAAGCTCGGCTCACCCGCGGAGTAACATGTTCCTGTCTGAGCCGCTTCGGAGGCCGGCCGCGTTCGTGGGAGTTTATGCTTCGAGTCCGGGAAGCCGACGTTACTGGAGGTTGGTCCATTTGATCCGACAGATGTGCGTTGTGACAAGTTCGGAACGTAAATGCTGTGTGAAGAGCCCCGAGAAGCTGTAACAGGGCGTCGGACCATGACAAGTTCCTCGGATGGCCTTCTGCCGATCCTTGTCGAAATCGGGTAAGCATATCCGAGCCGAGGAACTCCAAAGTACAACCACAGATCACGGCATATCATTACTTGGAGATGAAAGACTATTTGACCCTGCAAGTCTAATGCTGTCCAGCTTGAAGTGACCCAAATCTGGAACCAAACCTGAAATTGGACGTCGCAAGTAACCATGCCTTGTCCCGGCGTCATCAGAAATATCATCATCACGCCCGTGGCCTTTCATGACATGCCCCTGCTCAACAGCGTCGGCGTGCACGAACCGTTTGCCCTCCGCAGCATCGTCGAGGTCATCACCGACAATGCCTACGGACTAGGCGAGTCTTACGGCGACGAGACTCACCTGGGCCGCCTCCAATCAGCCGCAGACCGCATCAAACTTCAAGGCCTCGCCGTGTACGAGACGAACCTGATCCTCAAGGCGTGCACCGACTCTCTCTCAGGAGACACCAACACCGGAGGCGATGGCATGGCCGGCATGGTGACCACGGCGTCCGTCGCCGACAAGGTCTTTTCGCCCTTTGAGGTCGCTTGCCTCGATATCCAGGGCAAACTGGCCGGCGTCCCCGTGAGCGAGCTGCTAGGCGGCCGAGTGAGGGACCGGATCCAGTACTCGGCGTACCTGTTCTACAAGTGGGGAGGACATCCCGGCGAGGCGGACGACGAGTTTGGCCCGGCTCTCGACCCGGCGGGCGTGGTGAAGCAGGCGCGCAAGATGATTGACGAGTACGGCTTCAAGGCCATCAAGCTCAAGGGCGGCGTCTTCCCGCCGGCTGAGGAGGTCGAGGCCATCAAGGCGCTTCACGCGGCGTTCCCCTCGATGCCGCTGAGACTCGACCCCAACGCCGCGTGGACTGTCGAGACGTCGCAGTGGGTTGCCCGCGAACTCGAGGGCATCGTCGAGTACCTCGAGGACCCGGCCCCTGAAATTGAAGGCATGGCCGCCGTGGCCAAGGAGACTGCCATGCCCCTAGCCACCAACATGGCCGTCGTGGCCTTTTCCCACCTACCGCCCGCCATACGCCAAAACGCCGTGCAGGTGGTCCTCTCGGATCACCACTTTTGGGGCGGCCTTCGCAGGTCACAGGCGCTGGCGACCATCTGCGCCACGTGGGACATGCGGCTCTCGATGCACTCCAACAGCCACCTGGGCATTTCTCTGGCAGCCATGACGCACCTGGCGTCGGCGACGGTCAACCTCGACTACGCGTGCGACACGCACTGGCCGTGGAAGCGTCGCAACGAGGATGTGATTGTTGATGGGGCCTTAAAGTGGGAGGATGGGGGGCTTGATGTGCCTACTAAGCCGGGGCTGGGGGTGGAGCTGGATAGGGAGAAGTTGACGAGGCTTCATCAGTTGTATCTGGACTGTGGGCTGAGGAAGCGTGATGACACGACGTACATGAGGAAGTTTCAGCCAGACTTTTCGGCCAAGATCCCGAAGTGGTGAGGATGGCTTTGTTTTGTAGACAAGTAGCTACGAGGAATAAATAATTGCCTAGGTACCTACGGATCAAGGGACTTGCGTGGGTCAACAGATGGTTAGGTCAACGAATAACTAACGAGCTCAAATTGTTCAATACGTTTCATGGCTCTTGGAACTTTGCACCAAACTAATGTACTTGTCCACTTCACGTTGACAACTCCTACAAACAACAGAAATTCCCATTAAGTGATCGACACCGAGCCCTAGAAGGGAAACGATCTCAGACCCAGAGGTGGCTAAAGCTACAGACATTGCTCAACGCCATTAGATGCTGAGGGCGGGCCCCAATGGTTCGGGTGTACAGACTACAAGCATCGGAACAGTACGTCGGAAGATCAGCTCCCCTTCGGATATGCTCAGCAGCCGAACCTGCCATGCAACCGACGGCAGTCTAGCAGAAAGTTAGCAGTCGCTGGGTCCCTTGAGCAATGAGGAGTAAAATCCGGGGCCCCAGACTCCCCAAGGTCAGGAGGTCTGGGCAACCCAATGCGGGGGCGGGGAGGGTGACGAACCACCAGCATCCATCGGCTCAGACCAGCGTTTCCATAGTTGTATTCCATATCACCGGCCGAGTCATGCTATAAAGATCGCAAATGCCACCGACTTGTCCCGGTCACAGCTTGCCTGCGAGTGCCAGATCAACGGGTCCAAGAGAAGGCCACAACAATTGAACTTTGTCCAGACCCCTTCAACAACCGAAAACATGGCAAAACAGCCTGCTGGCCATCGAGGCAACTCGACCAGGTCCATCATGATCGGCCTCGCCATTAGTCTAGCAGGGCAAGTCAAAACGCGTCCGAAGAATAGCGAATCAACTAATTAACCAGACTACAAGGTTCGTCTATGGAATCGACACGGGAATCATTGCCTCCACCATCGCCCAAGACACATTCAAATCCTACATGTACGGCGCCTCCATGTCCAACGCCTCCATCCGCGCCGGCATCGTCTCGGGCTACTACGCCGGAGCCGCCTTTGGCAGCGGCAGCTCGGCCTACTGCATGGACAAGATCTCGCGCCGCTGGACCCTGCTGTTTGGTTCCTGCGTCAGCATCGTTGGCGCCGTGCTCCAGGCTGCCGCCCAGAACCCGGCCATGATGATTGTCGGCCGGGCTTTGTCCGGCTTCTCGACCGGAATGGTCTATCCGACTGCGCCTGTTTACCTGGCTGAGCTGTCGCCGCCCGAGAATCGAGGGTTCCTCGTTGGACTCAAGGGGCTCATGAATACGCTGGGATTCTTCACGGCCGGGTGGGTGGGCTACGCGGGGTCGTTTGCCGTGGGTGAGTTGCAGTGGCGTGTGCCTCTGGCGACTCAAGCGCCGCCTGCACTCCTGCTGGCTGTCCTAACGCTGTTCTTGCCCTATTCTCCTCGCTGGCGTAAGTACTCCTCGCTCCATCTCTTGGTCTCCGCTGACGAGCTTTTGCACCCCCAGTAGCCTCTCGCGAACGATACGACCAAGCAAAAAAAGTCATGTACTCCCTCTACGGCCACCGCGGCTCCGAATTCATAGAGCGAGAATTCGCCGAAATGTGCGACCAGATCCAGCTCGAGGCAAACACTAACCGCATGGCCAACTTTACCAACCTCTTCACCCGCAAGTACATCCGCCGCACCCTGCTGGCCTGCCTGACCGTCAACATGATGAAGCTGTCGGGGTCAAACGTGATTCAAAACTACCAGTCCATCATGTACAACTCGCTCGGGTACGAGGGCCAGACGGTGCTCCTCATCGGCGCGCTGTACGGCTTCATGGCCGTCATTGGCCAGATCATAAACGTCTTCTTCGTTGCAGATCACTGGACGAGGCGCAGCACAGTCATTTCGGGGTCGTACACGCTTGCTCTCTTGCTTGCGGTGTTGACGGCGCTGTCGAAGCTGTTCCCTGGCGATTCGAACCCCGCGGGCTCACGCGCAGGCGTCGCCTTCATCTTTTTGTTTGCTTTTGCCTATTCCTTCTTCTTCAACAGCGTCAACTGGGTCCTCGTGGCCGAAATCTTCCCGCTCAACCTGCGCGGCGTGGGCGTGGGCTTTGCCGTCTTTACGCAGGCCATTACCGCCATCTGGCTTTCCTACGCCGCGTCTATTGCCTTTGACGTGATTGAGTGGAAGTTTTACTTCGTCTTTATCGCGTGCAACTTGTTTGCAGGCACGATTTACTTCTTTTTCCTGCCGGAGACACGTTTCCTGTCTCTTGAGGAGGTCGGCGCTCAGTTTGGCGACGAGATTGCCATCCCGGGAACGACGAAGTTGGGTCTCGAGGAGGGCACCTTGGAGGCTACCAAGGCGAGAGGATCGTCTGATCATGTTGAATCTAAATGAGAGGCAGATAGGATCTCGTTGATGAAGCAAATATTCGAGTAGCTGCAGGACCGTCGCCTGGAACATGAACCAACTTGAGACTTAATACCCTGCCGTTGAATATTCAGGATGGCCTTCTAGGGGCTGGTGAAATGTTCAGAGAGATCAGGTAGTAAAACTTATCAACTGAATAGTGACTATCCCCATCAAAAGTCCCTCGCTTGTGCGGATTCTCAGTACAGATGTATGGATCTTTTGTGTCGCGGAATCCTCGCCTGTTGATATTGACCCTCGTTCCGTCCCGCCCGGTGATTGCATAATTACCGGTTTACCTAATTCCCCACCGAAACTCTGCAGTCGGGAACGCACCCGACGAGTTTTATTAATTAATTAGGGCCAGCAACGGACGTACGCCCGGTTCTAAGAGATGGTTATATAATCATATAGTTAGCTATGTCCCTTTGTTCTTCCATGGTACCAATGTGACCCAGTCCTCCAAACAGTTACCACCTCACTCAACACGGCCAGTCGATCACGTTCGATAAAGAATCGTCCTCACATCTAGCGTCCATGATGAAGAAATGGAGGACGTCTTGCTACCTTCGGCACGCTAGATCCGCGGAAAATAAGACTCCGGAAACCAAATCCGAAACCAATGAAATACCGAGGCGAGTACGAAATAGCAGGGTGTTGCCTCAGAGTTGCGCCAGGAGAGCCAGTCACGAACTGGGAATAAAGTTGACCGAAGCCGTATTTTCCCCAGTCGACACCCTTGACGCCCCCTTCATTTAAGCTTATGTTTTGTTTGTTAACTATTATTCTTCTGATTGAGATGAGGGAATCATATAAATGCTTCCAGAAGCCGCTCTATTGTTTCCCCATTTCTTCTTTCCCAAATCTACCTATCTATTCGTTTCTATTTATCCACCTATTTAAACCAAACACAGGATGCGATACTCTCCCCTGACAGTCCTGGCCACCCTCGCCGTACGAGGAGTCGCCGCCCAGTATGATGACTGGAAGTTTGGCAACCTCTTCACCGCGGGCCCGGCCAAGAGTGCCATCAAAAAGGCCACATACACCCTGAGCCCTCCTCCAGTTCCCTGTGGAACGGTGGTCAAGAACGCTTCGAACCAGCCTTGGATGTCCATCTGGGTTGGCATCTCTCAGTCCATCAGTGATCAATCAGCGGATCTGTTCCAGCCTCTCCTCAACTGGGCTCCCGATAACGAGGCGGCGTGAGTTCATGTCGGCATGTGCGTCGTGGAATAGTTGCTAATTGGAATAGTGGCTGCCCTGCTCCCAATGACCTGTGGTGTGTTGCCGCTAGCACCTTTGACTGTGAGCCATCAGCCATGAAGCACTTTCATCTTTTCTAACGCATTTGCAGCCGGCACCCAAGTCGCTCAAGACTATGTTACCATCCCCGATGGTGCCACCGTGGGTTTCGAGAGTCAGTACCAATGACTATCATTCAAGCAAAGCAAAAACTAACACAACCAGTCGACAACGATGGCGCTGGCGCCGTTACACAGATTGTCAAGATCAACGGCAAGGTGGTCTCTCAGCAAACCGACAGTACATCCCCTATCTCCTCAAGCCAATTTCATCTAACGCCATCGACAGAAAACACCGGTGCCGGGGCCCTCACCTACATCTACTCCAGCAATGAATGCTACCTCGGCACCTGCGGCACCCTCCAAGAGTACAGTAAGTCCACATGAGCCCTTATAATCTGCACGATGCTCACCCTGCTCAGGCTGGGACAACCTCACTGTCGTTCTCTTCAACGCCGACCCTGCATTCGGCAAGACTCTGCAGGTGACTGGTGGCGAGTCGACGGGCTTCACCACCTCGGACGGCGGCAAGACCTGGCACACCAAGTCAATTACCATCTCCGAGGATTACTTTTACTCGGATGGTTCGAAGAAGGAGTGCTCCTAGGTTAGGAGGGACAAATTGTTCTGTTCTCTGTTGAATACTTGTTTGCCCATGGCAGTGCCGTGCTTCTGCATACATAGACTCATTCAGGCAATGAATTCTCGTACTGTCCGCTGTAAGAAACACAACTCTCTCCCTTTTATTAAATACATAGGCAAGTTCCAACACCATCAACAGCACGGAATTTGATGAATACTCCCGAGGCAAAACGTAACGTCCTTGATCGCCACTAACATTTTCCGTATCCCTATCTTGTGGTCAAGAGGCCGATCTCGGGTCCAAAACGCTATGCAATAACATTGTTAACTGCAGTAGCTCAACTCTCCATGTTCAATAGTTCATCCGTCCCTAGGATTTTTCCCCTCGTCATTTTGAAATCTCTTTTTGAAATCTCACAAATTCGCTCACCGCACAGCAAGTCAGCAACCATGGACTCGTCGAAAGGATGCCCCGACATCCCAGCCGCCTCGCTTTCCAAGCTCGAAAAGCTCCTTTCGCATATCCTCGAGTCCATTTGCCATTACCTCTCACCTGGTATAGCACTCGGACCCAGCCTCGAGGCGTTTTACCTCACCAGCAAGACTTACCGCGACGCTTCCGATAGCAAAAGGTTTCGCCTGCTGCACATATCTTGTAATACCCAAGAAAGCTGCGCTTTGATATCCGGCGCTGCTTGGACGTTCTGGGCGCTGGTAATCGTCTCAATCACGTTCGCTTCCTCATAGTTTATAACAGCACCGGAATATGGGTTCAAAAGCATGACTGTCTGGTAATACTGGAGAATCACGATGAGATTTTTCACGATTGAGAGGGAACGAGCCTCCTCCCGATTGCAAGAGAGACAGTGTCTAAGGGCCAAGGGCGACGTGGTAGAGGATGCCGAAGAGCACACCTTTCTCACTTCTCCCAAGTCTTGTGAGCCAATCTAGACCGAATCACCAGAGGAAAGGGCGAAAACCAAGTTGGCCATTTCGCCTCTTATTTAACTCTACAAATCTCTACGTGGCCTCCAAGATGTCGTCCACAACGTACCGAACCAGATCCCGGCCGGGTTCCTTCAATTGCTACAACGATACGTGTCCAACTGCCGCCTGCATATGCACCACTTCTCCATTGCAAGCCTCCTCTACGCCACAGACCCCCCTCAGCCCATCCAACCGGACAACCTTGCCCTTGCGACCTCGACTTGCTTATATAGCCTCAATACGATGGGGTACGCATACGTGAGGTCACACTCGGATTCAGATGTGCCCGACTATAGTGTCGAAGCTATTATGGAGGCCCTGCGAAGAGCTCTGGGAAATTATCGTCAACTATTACGGACTGACTCTGCGCAAGTTTTCCCACTTAGGTTGACAATCTGTTGCCACTTTCGTTTTCTCTGGGCCCCTACCAACAACTATCGCGGCGCTGCCAACTGCTCGAGGAGTTGGAGCTGACCATACCCGGGAGGCCGATGAACGTAGAGATTCTTGAGGAACTGGGCAGGCTGCTGCGGCTCAAACGGCTGACCTTGCGGTTCTACTGCGCCATTGAGCGCGGCGATGATAGTGACGGCAGGGAGGATGCAAGCGGTGCATCCGATGATGACGGCTGGGAGGATGAAAAGCGATGAATCCGATTATGACGGCTGGGGGTATAGAGGCGATTATAACGACTATTAAGATGAAAGCAATAATAATGGCAATGAAGATGAAGGCCATATGAGGACGAAGCTGGACCCAGATTCATAATGTCTATTAAACGTATGATAGTTCCCTAGCTGCGTAAGTATATTATGGGGTTGGCCTTTGATAAAGACCTCGCGCTCGATGTGATACACATCCTCTGCAGCAGCAATAACCCCTACCTTAAAATACTTACACTATGCATTTACGACTGGCCTTATGATGGCCTTGCTTATTATTAGCTCAGTAGTTTTTAAAGCATGTAAATAGTTAATAGAGAGGTGATAGTAAAGGAACGCCCCTTAAATAAATTTGCGGAAAAGTATAACTAGTGTATTATGGTCTATAGGCGCATTTAATAAGAGTTAGCTGTCGGATGCTCGCGTGTTCGTAATCGCGGTCCGAGTTAGAAGGAGGAAATAGGCGCGTTTCTAAGCTGTCAAAAGGGCCGCTTTGATGATGTTGATATATTCAATGAATTGAGGTCAAAAAATGCGAATTGATTGATGTGTGTATGTGTGTCTGTTCTTCGTATGATCTTGTTCTTGCTTTCTTGTGTTCCAACGTGCGGGGATTCCTTCATAACGTGTTTAAAACCACGTGATGGCCGGGCCGGCCTCCCGGTCGGTCCGACATACCCCCCCAGTTGAAGCCCTCACGGCTTCAAGTGACAGCCTATTTCTCGATTTCCTTGGTGTTGAGAGGGGTTTTCATCATTCGAGCCGGGCAGTGAGGCATTCTACTGCTTCCGTGATGTCTTCAGAATCCTTCCTTTCCTTCAACGCCTGTGTGACGTCGACGAGGCCAAGGTGCTTGACGAAGTTGGTGAAGGCCTCGCCAGGCAACGCCTTAGTGAGCCCGTCTGCGAGTATTTCTTTTGTAGGCGTGTAGATAACCTCAATAGCTCCCTTCTCGGCTTCCTGCCGCAGCCAGTGGTTGTGAATATCAACGTGCCGAAGGCGTGTGTTTAGGAGGCCAACCTCATTGGTCACAAGCTTGATTGTCTGCTGGTTATCACATTGAACTACCACCTTTCCGCGGCTAGGAACGTTGATCCCGAGCTCGGTGAGCAGCCGGCTAACGAACAGAGCTTCCTTTGACGCCTGTGAAAGCGCTAAGAGCTCGGCTTCTGTGGTTGAAGTCGTCACGGTTGCCTGCTTGCTTGCTCGCCAGCCGATCGCTCCTCCGAATAGTTGCATTATATAGGCTTGAGAGCTCTTTCGGTCGAGGGAATTGTCGGCAAAGGAGGCATCGCTTGCGGTGAGGAGGTCGTTGCCGCCGCCTAGCTGGAGGGCTAGGGCGTGCGTTTTCTTGAGGTATAGCAGCACACGGTCTGCAGCTTCATGATGCTCGGGGCCGGGGTTTTGGTTGAACCGGGCAAGCCGGGAGGTGGCGAAGGCGATGTCGGGTCTCGTGATGACAGCGAGGTAGAGGATTGAGCCGACTTTCCGTTGGAACGACCTGATCTGCGCGGTGTCTGCGAGCCCGTCGTAGGGCAACAGCTCGGTCTTGGTCATTGGAGTCGATGGTGACGTTGTGGGTTCTAGATGAGTGACTAGGTTAGCGATCTTGAGGGCATATTGAGATTGAGAGAGCCAAATGAGACGGTTTTTGCGGTCACGGATGACTTCGATGCCTAGGAACCATTGCAGGTCGTTGCCCCCAGTCAGGGTATAGCGCCCGCGAAGCTCCCGGATGAGCTGCGCGACGATGCCACACCGCTCCTTCCGGTAGGCGACGACTAGGTCATCCACATAGTAGAAGAGGAGGATGCCCTTGAGCTTCATGCAGCAGCTCTCGTGCGGGATGGCTTCAAAACCAAGCTCACGAAGCGTGCCGCTGAGCTCCTTTTGCCACAGAAGGGGCGACTCCCGCAGCCCATACAGAGCTTTCTTGAGCAGCAGAATGGTGCCGGGTTTGCGCCTTCCGGGAGGCATCCTCATGAAGAACTTTCGGTCCAAAGGGGCATTGACAAAGGCGTTGACAGCGTCAAATTGGATGAGCTCGAGGTCGAAGCGCGCAGCTATCGCCATGAGCACGCGGAACGACCGGCCGGCGAGGGTTGAGGCATACGTCTCTTCCGTCGAGCCGGTGTGTTGCTGGTCGCCGCGCACAACTAGGCGCGCCTTGCACTTGACGAAGAAGCCGTGTTTATCGTACTTATAGGTATACACCCACATGCAGTCAAGAACTTGGTCTCCTTTCGCCTCTGCCTTTGCCACCTCAGTCCAGGACTTCATCTCCTTGTGGCTTTGAAGGTGGTCATCCTCAGCCTTCTCAAAGAGAGGCTTGAGGGGATGAGAGCGTTTCTCACCGCCGTGCCTTGGAGGCGGCGGGAGCTCAGAGCGATGCACCCGCTCTTGCGAGCTGGGTCGACGTGGTGATTGCCTCAGCAGGCGGCGCAGGCTAGCCCGGTTGATCGTCTTCCCTTGGTGTGTGCCTAAGGGAGCAGTCAGCCGGCCGGCTAAGAACGCTGCCTGCCAGAAGCCAGGTTTCCCTCTCTTCGAACCGTCAGAGTCTTCTGCCCCCGACGGCAGCGTAGTTGCTGGGCCTCTATCGCCGTCAACACACCGAGCGAACAACCCGGCCAACGGCGAATCCTGCGGGGTTAGATACTGGGCTTCGGGATCGTCAGAGACCCCCTTGTCCAGGGAAGCCTCAAGATCTTCCGCAGCCTCAGCATCAACAGGTTCTTCATCGTCTAGGTCGTAAGCTCTAAAGGTGTGGTCAGCAATGAGGGCATCATCGCTGCCGCTTGGTTCCGGGTGGTTTGGCACCGGCTCGGTGTTTTTCTCAACCTCGTCGAGACGAGCCGCGATCTCTGACCTGCTGGTCCGAAGGAAGTCATCCTTGAGATGTTCGAGCGATCTTGGGAACATCTCATCCTCGTTGAAGGTCACATCCCTCGTGGAGACGACCCTATCAAGGAGAGGGTTCCAGATCCTATAGATGTTGCTGGATTGGTATCCAACGAGGTAGCCTATAAAGGCCCTTGGGTCGAGCTTGTTGCGACGGTTGAGCTTGAGTTGTGCCTGCCGGGTCATCGCGAACGCCTTGCAGCCATAGACACGAAGGTGCCCTTGGGCCGGCTTCTTGTCAAGCACGACGACCCCGGCTCGGTGGGAAATGTAGGTGTGGAATCGATCGAATGGTGTCTTCCAGTCGTGAAGGTATTGCGGCATTCGGTTGTGAAGGTATATCGCAGCGTCGAAGATCTCTCGCCACAGAGCTGCCGGAAGGCGGGCACCCCGCCTCATCGCTCGAGCCTTGGTCTCGATGACCCCTCCGGACCTCTCGGCGCCACCGTTCTGTGCCTGGGTATTCGGTGCCGACGGCTCGAGCCTGATGCCCTGCTCCTCGAGCATAGCGCCTACCGGCGGCTTGACCGCCGTAATCTCACCGTCGCACTCGAAAACCCGGGGCTACAGGCCGTATTGGCGGTTGAGGGAGGCTAGGAAGAGGGAGAAGGCGTGTTGAAGGGTACCTGCCGACCGGTTAGCTAAGTGGTATCCCCAGACGTAGCCGGACCAGCGGTCCGTCAGGATCATGAGGCTATCGTAGCCCTCATCATCCTCAGTGATGTGTGTGAAGTCCACAGCGATCCGTAGGACAGGCCCTTCATCGTGGCTTCGCGGGGCGCGCGAGACTTTCCGCACAGCCTTGCTCACAGCGCAGTCATCGCACTGAGCTGTGCTTGGTCCCTTGATCTTCGCGCCCGTGGTGTGATTGACGAAGCGGGCGAGGGCCTCGGGTCCCGGGTGCCCTAGGCGCAGATGCCAATAGTCGGCAGTGGTCTTATTAGTCTTCTGCTTGGTCGAGCGGCGGTGAGCCTCAAAGACTGCTCCCTTGAGAGGAACGTCTTCGAGGACGAATTGATCGTGACGATCCAGCAGGTGGCAGAGAGCGCGGCCGAGCCGCGTGCGGAGGTAGCAGCTGCCTGGGCTCATGTCTCACCACAGGCCTTCACGCCGGAGGCGTCGTAGGGAGACGATGTTGCAGGCGAAGCCTAGGCAATAGGCTACGTTGCTTAGAGTCAGGTATTGCGAGGCTGGGATTGCCGGGCAGCTGACTCTAAGCCTCACGGTCCCGTAGCCTAGGACTGGGAGCTTCTGGCTCCCGGCGATGATGTGGTCGTTGGGTTCAGCAGGGACGAACTTGGCGAAGCGTGTCTTGTTGTTGAAGATGTGGATAGTTGCTCCGGAGTCGAGGATCGCCGAGTCCTTTAGGGGATAGGGAGCTCCGGAAAGTGCGGCCGCTGTTGCCGTCAGCGCGGCGCGAGCAGTCCCTACCCTCCGGGGGAGTCACTCCCGGTCCTTGTGGCTAGGCAGCTTCTTGTCCCAGATGGCAACTTCTGCAGCAAGTCGCTGGTCCTTGAGGTTCTCGTCGGCCACGGCCCTCACGGTGGTGTTCTCAGTGAAGCCGGGAGGTGCCAGCTTCGGGAAGGCATACCAGCAGCCTGTGAAGCTGTGGGTTGTGCTCTCACACACAGGGCACGCCTTGCGGGATGGAGCAGTCGCTCCACGGGCGGCATGCGCAGGTGAGCCTTCCGTGGCTGGTTGGGATGCTCCCTGCTCCGGGGAGTTGGCCTTCTTCTTGCGGTTGGAACGTTTCTTCTTCTTGGGTCTTGGTGTTTCTTCGTCTTCTCCCTCGGCGTAGGTGGGCTCGTCCTCGCCGGCGGGAAAGGCTGCATGCCTTTTTCCTTTGGTGTAGGCCTCAAGGCCGTCTGTGGTCTCGATCTCGAAGCGGAGAGCGTTGGCAACCTCTCGGAAGCTTAGGGTCCCGTTGTCAATCTCATTCCTGAAGCTGACCTTCATCATATCGAGCTTTGGCTGCAGGATCGGGTGGGCAGCCTGCCTCAGGGACGTGAACCAGCTGACGGGATCGTTGGATTGTCCAACATCCATCGCTTGAGACCGGAGCATTAGGAGCTCGAAGGCCTCAACCCAGGCGAATTGTTGATTCGGGGACTTGACTTTGGTGTTCATGAAGGCGTTGTAGGCTAGGGTGGCTTGGCTCCGGGCCACCTGCGATCTAGCCCCAACAGCCTGCTTGAGGTTATCATACCAGACTTTCAGGTCCTGGTGGGGGAGGCAGTTCGTCTGCCTTAGCACCGGGCTGACCGTATTCTCAACCCAACCCTTCAGCTCCTTGATCGCTAGGGCCTCTGCTTGGAAGGCTCGAAGGCGAATATCGTAGACCTGAAGGTGGTACTTCTCAGCGGCGGTTGGTGTATTTCCTGACGGGAGGCTGGGCTCCTGCGGCTTGGTCAGGAAGGTCTGGGGCACAGGAGCCGGTGGCACGGCAACGACGGTGTCATCGCTCCCTGAAGGTGTTGATGCCGTCACAGCAGCCGCTGGAGGCATCGCCGGCGGGCTTATGACATCCCAGATGAAGGCAGCGCGTGCTTTGGACTCGAAAAGTGAGCGCCAGGCCAACCAGTCGCCTGCTCGCACGAGCAGGGTCTTGGAGTCGTCTTTGTTGGTGGTGGATGACATCGTAGGGGAAATATTCTGTTGTTTATTCGATGGATTCTCAATTCTCGCGATATCTTCAATCGTAAATCGTCGGTCGGTTCGATCGCTAGGTGGATGAGACTCTTAATTGTCGGATGCCACGCGAGCTTGAAGTCGCGGTCCGAGTTAAAGAGAGGGAAAAGTCGCAATATGAAGCTTTCAAATAGGTTGTTATAATAATGTTGATGAATTGATCAGATAGATGTTGAAGATGCGATTCAATTGATGTGTTCTGTGCCTTCTGTGCATGTGTGTATATAGGTGTGTGTGTTCTTATGAATGAGTTCACGAGTGCGTCATTTCCCCTCATTGTTCTGAGTCACCTGACCCCCTGACTCAACGGGCTTAGTCCGTCCGACAACTTGTTAGTTTCTCCCACGGTGCTCATCTTGGACAGAATAATGGGTCGGCTGATCCATGTTCAGAGCTACCCTATAGACGTGCGCATGATGGCTGGCCGGGGATACTTACACCGAACACCACGGGAAGGTCGGCTGATTTAGTCCTGCTGCTATCCGAAGCAGCATCCAGTGTGCTCACTGGAGGTAGAGTGCTACATGCGTCATCACAGCGGCATTGTCTGGACGGTAGTTATTAGGCATCGTGCAGGCATCGTAGTTGCATCACCTGGACGATATTGGCATCGTAAATGTGGAAACACTGGTAGGAGACGGCTTTACGTTATAGCCGAGGTTGGCAGTCCTTAACCTGAGGAAGGGAAAGAAAAGATTGCAAGCTACGTACATGCCATAAACTTCCACCCACCCCCCCCCCCCCCACCCACTTGGCCCATGTGGAACGCTGACGCCTTTTCTGTAGTTATATAGTCAACTTATGGATGATTTTCAATTGCCGAAGGATGATCCAATTGTGGACAACCTGGCGCGTGCAGGAATAACAGACCGACCGCAGGATGCCCCTTATTTGGGCATGCATTGCCGGTGGTGGCAAGGTCGAAAAGGGATCCCATCCCTACATACGCAAGTTCGTCTATAATCGGGCTGGCCTCCTCCGATGACTGGCAAATGCCTATCGGAAATAGGTTCACAGGCGATATCGAGCCCTCTGGACAAAATCCTCCAATGGGCGTGGCGCGGCAAAACGAAGAAGCAAGGTGCAAGACGAAAGTGCGCAAGAGCGGCCCCAGTGCTCTCACGAAGACGCTGCTGTTGGGCAAGCTGGGAAATGTCTTTACGCTATCCCTATACTGGGATCCCACCAAACGCAAGTACCAGCTGGCCATGCATCTTCCCAAGAATTGGCCCATCCCGAAAGTGGGCAGCATGGTGAGACGGACTACTGGCAGCACAGTATATAGCGTATTGCGTTGATGAGCCACGACTGACTTGCGATCCAGGCCAAGCAACTCCTCGTCGCTCTCGCCTCGCGAGGAGAGAGACGAATGACACGGAGCGCCCGGAAAGGCACGGCAACCAAGCGACCCGTAACAGACGAGATCACGATCGAGGTTGATGGCGACCAGGTGATTGGATTCATCTCCCAAGATGATGATGGCGATATGTCACCTACGACTCGTAGCCCCACGAGTCAATCCGACCGCGGTGTCCAACCCGCCGAAGCGAGTTCACCGCTGTCATCTACGGTAAGGTCGCATGGCCCCACACCGGAAGACGACATCGATGCGAGCGGGGAGGAGGAGGCAGAACCGCCGTCCCACAGCAGCCAGCTTGTGGCTTCGCCTGCCATCAACGAGACCCTTGATTTTCAACCGCACCTAGGGCTCAAACTACCCGAGGCGGTCGAAAATGAGCGAGCAGAGCGGCTCGATTCGTTTCCGGGTAAACCTTGGCGCGACCAAGTACAGCGTCTGCTAGGCTTGCTGGACGAAGCGCAAATCGGTTTCACAAGAGATCAGCAACCGCCCAGAAAAGGCACTTCCATATTTGATGTCTGTAACGTCCATAAGTGACAAAGCGGCATTTCAATACACGTTGTGCGTTCGTCTTGACTCGTATATAAGACTTGATATATATAGCACCCTAGAGGTTTTCCATGTGGACAATACGAAACGGTAGAAGTCCATCCTCCTTAAAGTTCACACAACATGACTTGCGACATTACATCCGTGACTTTAGATCTGACCTCGCAACCTTTCGACGATGAGGGTGGTCTCTCTCTTGCTCCTCAATACCCTATGCCCGGGACCGAGTCTGGCTCTCAGGAGGCCGCCACCGGCACGCAAACCGCACAGGAGTGGGAAGTTGACCAGATACTCGACGAGAGGCTTGTTGACGGCACAAAACACTATCTCGTGAGCTGGACTCCCAGCCTGGTGGCAGAGCACGATGCGCAAAACGCGAGGGAATTGATCGAGGAATGGGAACTGTTAAAGACGGTCAGGAAGGAACAACAATGGAAGCGGATGAGCTTGAGGTCAGGGATTGGGAAGCGTGTGGCACCAGCTAGAACGCGAGCCTTGTCGGGTAGAAATGGGTGGTAGTCCTGCTATATGCAACTGTATGTAAGCGTAATATATAATACATATTGACCTGGTCCCTCTCTCCCCTGTTCCCCTCATCTCCCCCCCAGCCAAAGACGGGTGAAATGACGAACCGGCGTCGCGGCGCCCTCGTGGCTGTCGTCGCTGAGGTGCGTCCAGCCGTCCGAGTCGGAGCCGTCGTCCCCGTCCAGCCATCTCTTGCCCCGGTAGCCACCGTTATTGCCCGCCGCCGTCTCGGGGCTTCTCCATGTCTCATCTTGAGACTTTGTGTCGGCTTCCATCACCGTGGCGGTTTCGGTCGCCGTGTCGGCTTCGGTCGTCTTGGCGGCTTCCATCGCAACCGTGACTACGGCCCCCATGCTGAGTTTCTCGTCCTCGTCTTTCATTTGACTGACCCACGCGACATGGAACCCCGGTAATCAAGCAAACTTGTCTCGGTTTCGTCGAAACTGTCCGTGACCTGATTGTTCCAAAATCTTCTTCAACCTTGAGAGGCCCAAAAGTTCCAAAGCCAGTGGAAACGGCCATTGTGGGGGGAGGGGTTCTCCCTCCTGGACATGGCGTCATCACAAGAACCAGCCTTTTTGCTCCTCTTCTCCTGCGAAGTACGCGCTACCCAATCCTCGACATTCTCCAGCGCACAACTGGGAGAGTCCCTGTACTGTATGAGGAAGGACAAGATCTCGGCCGGACTAAACTCGTGCTCTGGCACCTTAGTGGCAAATTCATCCGCAAGTCGTTCAACCGTCGATTGATCATTAGCTCGCTTCTCTGTACGTTTCGTCAGAGCGCTGTACATACACCGTGGATGCTTGTGAAATGTTAGGAGGGAGCTCCTGAGAGTTAAACGAGAACCACTGACTGAAATGATGTTCGAGAAAGGCCATCACCTTGTGGGCATAAGTGCCGAAGAAGGCAAGCAACCCAAAGAGGCACATAAGATGAGCGTAGCTGCTCAAGTCTCCAGATCTGGGTCGCCCAGCTGGTCGTCTTTGCCGCCGGTGTTCGCGAGAGCGAGTCCAGCGCCAGCCGCAGCCGCAGCCGCAGCCGTTCCTACAGCCGTGCCCCTCCTCTATCCGCTTGCTCCCTCACATCAGACGGAAAAGGAGGCCAAGAAAAGGGGGCCAAGGAAGGGGGGAGGCAGAGGAGGCAGAGGGGCCTGTGGGACGAGGAGCAGAAAGTGCTCACCTACGGCGACGTCGACCTCGACATGGCCCAGATTACCCAGCTGCTCGCCGTCGAGTTCCGTCAGGCCCGGCAGCTGCTGTGTCGGGACCTGCTCCTTGAGGCGCCGGGCCTCCCGCGCATGCAGGCCGGGGCCCTCCGCGACAGCCTCGACGGCAGCCACAGCTCCTTCGGCTGGCCACAGACGCGGCCGGCGGCCCGTCCCCCCCCTCGAGGGCGAGTTGGAACCCAAAGGCCATTGCCTGGTACGAGGCTGCGGTCGCCGACTTCCTCGAGCGGCTGCTGGTCCTCATCCACATCAGCTCGGGCCAGCCCCTCCGCGGGAACGAGCTGCTCTCGCTGATCTGGTACGACAGCGAGCGGCCCCGCGGGCTCCACCTCCGGCACGGCACGGTCATGATCCATACCACCTATCATAAGGGGCAGGAGCGGTCGGGCAAGTTCAAGGATAACATCCGCTTCCTACCTCCGGCTATCGACTACCTAGTTGTTGCACAAAGAGGAAGCTCTTTGTGATGCACCCTAACCGACACCCCGGCTAAACCTCGGTTAGACTGGGGACAAAAACCCCCTCTCGCGACAGTATGTCCGGAGGGATTAAGGCACTTTTCTTTCAATCTCTCGACCCCTATATCGGCTGCTCGATTGTGACTGTTTAGGCATTTCACTCCTATCGTAACTGTGCTATTCCGCGACACTAGTCTACGTGGCCCCCCTGCGCCAGGCCTTCCTGCTCCAAGAGGCCCCGCATGCCCTCCTGCCTCCGTACCTCTCTGGTGGGGGCAGGGCCGGGTCTGGCCCACCCACCGGCTCAGCCGATCCATGGAGCGGGCCTGCGCCCGAGCCGGCTGCCCGCGGCTGCACGTCGCCAACTGGCGGCAGTAGGCGAAGCCGGAGACGACGAGGAGGAGGGCAGCGCGGCCGAGCAGCCGAGGCCGACGTCCGCGCTATGGCCGCACAGCGCAACTACGCAGCCTTCACGTCGAACACGAGATATGCCGAGGCCTCGGGCCTCAGCGGCCTCAATAGCCATAACAACAGCTTCGGCGGCGTTTGGGAAGGCCTTGTCCGGAGGGGCCTGCGGGCCTCCAGGGTCTGGCAGGGGCTCTTCCAGGTCGACCGGGTCTTGGCCGAGGCGGCCGGCGACGGGAGCCGCTCCGGCGACAGCCCCAGCCTCACGCCGCCGCTGGAGCAGCAGCAGCAACGGAGGCGGCAGCCATGGTCGGCCAGGGCCCTGCTTGCGGCTCCTCGAGCCCTCCTGAACGCACAGAACCAAGTCCAGGGGAGGAACTGTCACGGCCCGGACGCCGCAAAGGCCGCGCCGGAGACACCTCAGCCGAACGGCGGCCGCTGTACGGCGCAGCGCGCGGGGGGAGGGGGGCCGTTGGACCGCTCGCTGGTCGCCTACCACGTGACCACGGCGTTGGACGCGTCCGATGGGCCGTCTGTAGGAGCTGCGTGGCCATCGTTGCCGTCACCGGGGTGAAGCAAGGGAAGAACAGAAGAGGGGGGTTGGCCAGTCCACCGACTTGAGTCTGCGCCCTGGCGTCCTTGGCAGAGTCCAGGGCTGAGGAGCGATAGAGGCCTGAGAGCAAGCATCTTGACCGAACGGGACCTCTGTCTCTCCTCGCCCTCACATCTCGTTGGGCCTCGAAGGTCGAGTCTCTCCCTCCCTTTCGTCGCCGCGCCCATCACCTCATTTCCTGACCCTCAGCCGCAGGCCCTTCTCACCCGTTCCAGTTCCGCTCAATGGACTCCCCCCGTGAGTGGTCGACGAGGTACCTGTCCTCCCACGCATGTCCTCCAAGGCGGCGACACGAACCAACGAGGTTCCCTGTTTCTGCTCGTTCGCTCAAGTTGAGAAGAGGGGAAAAGTTATTGAGTGATGCTCCTACCCCTCCCCTTCTCCCTTCCTATCCCCCTCCCCCCTTTACGTCCCTGTACGGAAGACCAAGGGAGACGCGAGGTGCGGAAGCCGGTGGTCGCGGCCGCCTCCACCGAGACAATCACCAAGGGGGCCACGAGCCCATCGCCCGGCTGCCAGATCCAGCGGCCGATCCGCAGCTTCTGCAGGCGCCTGACGGGGTCATCCCGCAGGGCAACCAGCGGTACGACGAGGATCGTCATCCCGGCGCCGGGCAGCGTGCAGGGCAGCTGGAAGAGGAGGCTCTTACCGCCGCCGGTGGGTATCGTTACGACAACCTGCTCGAGAGGGCTGGTGAGGGCTAGGACGGCCCGCTCTTGCTCGGGCGACTTCCAGCCCAGGATCTCGTCCTGTCTTGTAGTCCGTCGCCGTGGCTTCATTTTGACACCCATCAAGGCGGGGTTTCGACTGAGTGAGATAGCTACAGGCGTGCAGAGGCTCGTAGCCTCGTTTGCGTCGTGGCGGGTACCATGCCCACGACGAGACGACGAGTGTTTGTTTGTGGCACACTGAACACTTGCTTTGAATTGCCTTGAAGCTATTCATGTGGCTTACAAACACGCCATTCTTCCTTTTACTCTAACACGCCTTGACACGCCTTAATCGCTTCCTGCTGGATGCCTCCGCCCTTTGACGCCAATATCTTCTGCCAGAGGCTCAAAATGGAAATGCGCTCATATGCCTCTGCCGCCACTCCCACTTTCGCTCGCTCAGGCATGTCACCACACTAGGCACACCTCTTTGCACTTAAGAAATTATCACCTGAGATGTTGCGGAGAAAACACTTTTCAGGCCAGCCCTCAGCCCCTCCAACCGTCGCTATTTCGGGAGCCTTGGCTACCTTGGCTACCCTTTGACAAGTCATCATCCTCGTCGACTCAATCCTTCAGTCGCCATTCTTATTACCACCACCACAACTCAGATTGTTAGCAAGCGGCCTGTGCGGTTGCACCTAAGCCCTCAGCGACCCCTCCTGAACGCCCTTGTCAAGCAAAGACCAGGCAATCCTCCAATCTTCCATTTCCATTAGGCAGGAAATGACGTACCTGTAACAGATATGAACAAAGAGCTGCACCCAAGGCACTGCCAGTACAATCTTGGGCTTCGCCTGTCATCCAGTGTCGTGGTGCATGGGCCTTGACGTCTGGTTGAGGATTTATTCGGGGGTAATTAATGAATCTATTCTAGGAGTTGAGAACGTATGAATTGATTGCTATAGTTTCGAAGCCCCAGGAACTTGGACGTCTACATCGTACTCTTCTGGAACTGAAAACCGGCGAGTGGTTTGGTCCAGAGTGAGCCACTTTTGATGAGCCGCGATTTGATATCCCAGATAGAGAATGCGCTCTTTTCTCTGTTCCACCATTGAGCTGAGCTCAAAGTATTTTTCACTCCCGTCAATCTTCTCATTAATAAACCATCCATTAGGAAAGTAGTCTTCAGCGTAAGCGAGGCCTCGCATGGCGTAATCCTCCGGGAGAGGCCTCGGTGCCTCGTCCTTTTCAGGGAGGGGAAAGTTCCCGTCCATGCGTGGCTTGGTCCGAGAATTCAAGAGGGAATTAAGCAGCATTGCCGTCAGTTTCCAGGGATACCGGTCCTGGAGGTAGGACATGGCCGCCGCATTGCCCGTCATGAAGTGCATGAAAACTAGCGTTGTGTGCGCAAAGGGCAGAATGTTGGTGTCTCCCCAGCGCATAATGACAATATTGTAGATTCGCACGGCAAACGACAGAGCCTGGTCAAACGTATCACTCGGTCCGGTCGCGGGAATATTGCTCCCTTCCATGGCTACATCCGCCTGGCCCGGCTTTGGAGAGACAGCAAGCATGAGTGGTGAGGTCTCGTTCCCGTAGCCAAGCAAAGAACAAGACAAGGAAATGCCAATGAAGTACCTGGGAGTGTAAGCGCGCGCAAATTTATGAGAGGAGCGAGACAAACCCAGCCTTAAGCCAACGCTTAGTGGTTCGAGAAATGTGTCCGTCGAGGAGCCCGAGAAACTCCTCCATCGAGTCAGACAGTCGCTCCTGTGACTTGCCCGAGAAAAGAATGCCATGAACCCGAATAAAGGCAGCGTCGATTTGCGACAGTCTGGAGGTGTTAGGTCCCAGCACTAGATCAAATAATGTCATGATGCTCTCTTTGGCACTGAGAAACGGGATGGGCACGCAAAGTGATTTGGCGTAGTAGTAGAGCTGCTGAAGCGCATTTGGTCTTGCGAGGATGGCGAGATGATGGTAGAGACGACCGGTGGTGGGAGACTTGTCTGAAGCTTTACTGTACCAGTGCTGGCTGACGCCAGTCCACACCTCGCGATCGCGGATATCATCGTCTTCGATGGCCATCCTATAGCGGCCGAGGTCGCCCAAGCATTCTATCCAGGTATCCTCGAAAACGGGGACCGTTTCGTATAGCAGAGCTACCATGCTATACGCGAGGTACAAGAAAGTGAGCATTTGTTCAAGTGACTCTGGTAATCGGTGCCTGAGCAGTTCCAGGAAGGAGTGGATTCCATGGCGCCACATGCGAGCCGGCATGGCGTACTTGGAGGCCAGCCGCCTCAAGGGAGGGCTTGCGGACGGATGCTGGCTTGCCAAGAAGAAGTCGTGATGCTCGTGTAGTAGCGTCCTGTGGAGCGCAATTAATGCCTGCCACTGTTCGTTATTGAGCTTCGTGTTGACACCGGTGTTGGATGACTGGGCGTTGTCAACTTCAATGCACTTCGTCTCGACCATAACCAAGCCGGCATATATTCCCTTAACCTCTGCCACCAGCTGGTCTTGCGAAATGGGTCTGGTCTCCGGTTGAAGCATCATTTTGGAGGCTTCCGGAGGCGGCACGACAGCAGCTTGGGACTGTGAGTGGGGTTTATTGGGTTGGGCATGGCGCGAGGCAGGGCTGGGAGAGGATACAAGTCGGCCTGGTGGTGGCTCTTTAGGGCGAAGCCCGTCTCCTTCCGTCCAGAGGGCACAGTTGGAGGGATTACGCGCACGACTCCTTCCATTAGGGGCGTTGGCAGGGTCGGGGAGTTTAACGGAGGGACTTCGTTTTTTATAGGAGCGGCCTTCGTTATTAACGGCTTCGGTAGGAACATCGGGCCGGGGCCTGTCGGAGTCGTCTACCTGTCTTTTTCTTGAGGGCTGCGAAGCGCTGGGGAGGTTAGTTATGGTTTCAGCTGTCTTAATACTAACTTACGCTTTTGCAGATTCAATTAAATCCTTAAAAAATGCTTCAATTTTCTCAGGAGTATCCAATGTCGTATGTATATTGGGGTCCGCTGCAACGTGTTGCTTGAAGGTTTCTAGGGTGCCAAGCACTTCTTTCTTGCATGAACAAATTAATGTTTCTGGAGTTCCCAACGCTCCTGCCTCATGATGGTTCCTCAAGTGGTTCACCCAGAGCGTTTGGATATCCATGTCGTTTTATTGTTGTGGTTTTATCTGGTTAATCGAGAAGGGAGTAATCGGGCTATCGGGGAGAAGGGACTGGGAACAGAGGTGACCATGTCAGCGAAGAGTAAGTTGCTGGAGCCTTAAGATGGTAACCTCATTCAAGCCCCATGCGAGGCGTACTCCAGCAAAGGGAGATAAGGAAGGGTTTTTATACTGAAAGAAGATTGATGAGAGTCGATGTAGAATGGTGTTATCAGGTTGAAAGTCGGGCGCGGGGGGCTGAAAGACCAGGGAAAATCCCGACAATATGGTTGCCTCGTCTGGTTCGCAAACAGTCAGCAGCTAGAGGATGAGGCTCTGCTCAATTGGAGAGGACTCAGAGGGGTGCTTAGTGCCACAATCGTCCACGCCCTGGCGCGAGAGGGAGTGTCGGAAATGTCGCAAGTTTCATCAAGTCACACCAGAGGCACGTCCATTCCCGGACCAGGATGGATCCTCCCCCTGAAGTGATTCCCCTCGCCGAACAGCAACATTATGGGTTGTCATTTGGAGGCCGGGCAGCAAGCTCTCACAAGCCACCGTATGCTCTCGGCACTGCACTGGTGTTTAAAGCTGCTGGCCACCTGGGGTTGGTCCTGTCTCCCTGTCTCCGGTGCTTGTCCTTGCCCCGAGAAGTGGTCCAGGAGCTTGTGTACCAGCGTGAGAGATCTCCATTGTGGCGTTTGCCTTGGCCGAGGCGGCCGCTCGGAATCCCACGCGCATCCTAAGAATCCGAGGGATCACAGAATTCATGATTGAGCCGGCAAGACGAGGGTCCAGAGCTAAATCGAGGCGAGGGATGGCTGGGCCCATGGTCTATCCTCGCCCCCTCCTGGACGCTCTCTCCAGCCCTTCCATCACAGCCCGTGTGCTTTTTATCATCACCCCTCCCCAGCTTATCCCTGCCCAAGATGTCTGAATGTGCATGCTGACTTGAGGGGAGAGCGACAAGGTGGCCTGAATTGTCCAATATTTGCCGTGCACTAGCAGGTCCCTCCAGTCCCGGATGCCAGTGGAGGACAACGGATCATTGTACGGCTGACCTCCCTTGTCCGCTCGCCAAGGTGAATGAGGTGCTGAGAAACACATCCGCGATCAACAACCAATATATGCCTTCTGTTTTCTACATAAAGCACCCAACGAGGTAACGAGATGCATTGACACTGGTTCGCCCAAGGCCGCGTACGACACAAATGGCGTTCCAAAGCCTCAACCAAGACCCATGCCTGCAACCATCCAGAATGAACAAGACAAATGGGACATACCTTCAGCTGCTGCAACCTCTACGAAAGAGAACCTCTTCAAAGGCTATTCAACACCCTATACCTAAGAGCCCTCAACTATCACCTTAAGACGATGAGAATTTAGTACCGAAAGGGAATGCCGGTGATGAGGCAAGCCGAGTCTACCATCGAGCCTCCCGAATAAGGACCACTGGAAGCCGCAATAATAACAGCCCACATTGATAAGTTGCCAGAATCAAGCTGTGTGCGTTGAGGCCTGGGAGGTGGTAGGAACTTGGGTGGAAACCTGGGTGCCAGGATGGATCACCACATCCGCACGAACAGCTGCTTACCCCCGGCGTTGGTTGTTCGAAGGGTTGAACCTGATGCCGACTTTATCTACCTCGTCTACATGGTTGTTTAGCTCTCTAATACGCCAACCTCTATTATCTGTTCCGTTGAAAGCCGTTGTTCTCGCGAGGTATTTATGCCAAGGCCCAAACCAACGGTCGCAGTGTCCGTCTCTCGCGCATCAGCGGCCATCGGCGGCCATCCACACACCAATATCGGCCCAGTCTGTGCATCCCCACTCCATCAAATGCAAGCCCACGTTACGATGTCTTAGATAGGAGGACTGCAGCTCGCTTCTTTGAGTCGGGGATGCAAGCCTGAGATGTGATCCCACACCTGCTCTCAGCAGTGGCAATGGGGAATCCTGGGTATATAAGGCGGCACTGCAAGGGAATATCAACACCAACAGCCCCACCCCATACTTATCTTCGCTATGGATCATTTAAACAAACTTCTTCCTTGGTATCTTCAAAAGCTTATGCCTGAAAAGGTCAAAATTCCTTGCATAGCTATTTTAGTTTACTTTGGGGCCGCAAAGAACCCTCAGAATATTGCACTAGCGATCTTTCTGAACCAATTCGAATTTCTACCGATACTCAAAGCAGACAGTTTCTCAATTAGAATACAATGGCACTGCTATTTTATCACACTGTCAGCTACTCTTGGACTTCCAGATATACGCTCATATGAGTTGAAGTTCAAGTTTTTTTTTGCGTCTCGAAAGTGGAAATCAGGAGGTATGCGGTCACCTTCTAAGGTTATTATAATCCCTAACTTAACCTTAGGCAATAACAAAGACAGAATCCAAATCTGAGACCGATGTGCTGGATGTGAGCCAAGTTTGACAGACGCAAGGAGATAGGAGGGTGGAAAGTCATGGAAGAGGTGAGAATGTCATATGTTTAGCTACATCATGAAGCAGCCGCAAGTAATGCTGCACGAGCTATCTTTGCGTGACGGTCTGAACAGTATTCCGAACCCCCTGAACACGCCCAAACATGGAAACTTCATCACAAGTACGAATAGGTCCCGTGGGTTGGATACTTTCCGTCTCCGACCGACTCTAACCGATTTACAGTGCCGAGCTCGGCCTCTTGCTCTGCCAGCTGCCGTTGGCGATTCCCCTTTGCGATGAAGAATGGAGCCCGGTGATGGCGGCATGGGCCCCCGACCTGGTGACGCCCAAGGCCCGCGCCGATCTTGCCGACAGCATCGCTAGTGGGAGGGACGTCTTTGACCTAGCTGAGGTGGCAGTCTCCTTGGTCTCGATCGTGATCTGTCAAGTAACGGAACAGGCAGAAACAAGCTACCTGGGGCTGTGGGAATTCATCCACGTGCTCTTGGTCTTCATGCGTGCGGTGGTGACTGGGCCCGACATGCTGGAACGGTTTGGCTGGGCATTCCACGCGGAGCTTCTGGCACCTTTCCTCAACAAACTCCTGCGAGATGTCGAGGCCCGAGGTGGCAGTGGCCGGGATAAGGTGTTTCGGTGGGAACCCCCCGCACTCTGCTCGCCGCTCAACAAGAAAGTGAAGCCGGGCAAGTACGGGGTCACAACCAGCGATGGCATACAGGAGGCGCAGAAAAAGGCGGAGGGCGTCGAGAGCGAGGCCACAACGGAAGCAGCCACGGCCAAGGACGACACACACGAGAGGGACGGGGACACCAAATCACAGGGCAAGGAGTCGATCTACTACACCAACCCACTGCCAGAACATTATCCGCTTCGCGGGCTTCCCTTTGCGCGAGAGCTCAAAAACGACTGGAAGAAACCCCCGCCGGAGCACATGAGTCCCGCCTGGGCGGCGTCCACTCCCACAGTCGCCCCAGCGGCTGTGCCGGCCGCCAAGAGGGCGGTCGTGGAACAAGCACAGACTGAATCTCTGGCAGATCCCGAAACACAGAGAGAAGCACCGGCTGAATCTCCGGAGGAAGAAGAGCAGAAGAAGGGGGGCGACGAGGAGGCGCGACAGAAAGAAGAGCGGAAGAAAAGAGAAGCTGAGGAGGCGCGACTACGACAAGAGGAAAGGCGGAAAGCGCTGCTTCGCGATCCCCCTTTCTTCCGCGACGGCTGGTTCGACAACTCCAAGTACGAACTTGAAGAGGGACAGGTTCTGCGGTATGGTGTCCAGGACGAAGGGATCATTGTGATCAATAACACAGCCTTATATTGGCACCCAAACTATCTCTTCATCTTGATCCCTTTGACGCATTAACTTGGGCCACAACTCAACTTCCCGTGTGTTTGACACATTAAATACGCACAGAACGAAGGATGTATATTATTGGCCAAATCCCCATCCTACTGAATTAACATATAAGCCAGTCTAAAACGTTACACGGAATGTGTAATCTCATGCATCGATCACTGACATCAGGTGAGAGTTAGCAGCCCGACGACAGCTCCTTCCCTCTTTAAGTCACACTCAGTACGCAGATGGTATGGCCAATGAAGCTACGGAAGCGCAGGGGTTTATGGAGAAAGGGAAGGCAACTAGTTAAGGCGTGGGCCGGGGTGGATTGATTAACAGGGGGAAGCCAACACAGGACCATCTGACAGATAAAAAGTTCGACGCACTGTATTTAACACTGTGTGACAGGGAGAAAAGTTCGACGCACTGTACTGAGCACTGTAATACAGTAGAAAAACATTAGATGCACTGTCTTTTCACACTATGCCCCGGTAGCGGCCGTAGAGCACGAGAGCATGTAACTTTCAAATCCTTACTTCTCACTCTTTACTCCTCCCTCCTCGCTCCTCTCTCTCCTCGTTCACCAAGTTATTCCCAGTGCTGATGCCACAGCACTTTCAATGCAAACTGTGTCCTCTAGGGGCGTCTAAACGTCATGTGAATAACAGAGCGAGGCACATGAGGTCTCATGAACGAAAAGATGTACCCACTAGGAATTCGGGTCAAAATAGTACGGAACATGGTGGAACGTCCACGAGCCCAGAAAGATTGAATGCCTCTGGGGTGTGCTAGTGGAGCAACCAGGGCCGACCAAAGTAGAGCGACTTGTAGGGACAGGAGGAGCGCAATAATAGCAGCCCACGTTGAGAAGTTGCCACACAAGCGGTTGGCGGAGCGGAGCTCAACTACGCCTCAAGTTGACAAGCAAATTTGCCTTATTTTGCGTGGTTCGCTTTGGTCCGCTATACAGTGGTGAAAAGAGGCCGAAGCCTCCCTCCTCGAGTCCTTTCTGACCTAGTGTGTTCCTTCTCCATCTTTGGTCGAAAGGTGCCGGGAGGCCGGCTTCGAAGGACTCCGTGGTCGTCGGGGAGTGGCACCTTCTCGTGGAAGACGAGGTGGGATGTGACGATGACCTTTTTGTCAATTAGGTTCCAGACGCGGTAGATGTGCTTACCTTAGTACCCTACGAGGATGCCCTCCACATCCTCCGCCCTCTCGACCCCATCGCACAACAGTCTTGTCCATCTCTCAGTTGACTCTAGAGTCAAGTAAGCAAGCGCAAGCGTCGCACATGTCTCGCCGCAAACCATCCAACTGGCCTTCGCGTTAGGCCTGCCTGAGTCGAGTTGCTAATATTTGCCTCTGTAGATTCTTGAACGGCATGGTTGAATCACCTCCAGAACAATCACAGGGCAGAAACGTCACCTCAACGCGCTGAAGAGGCCGCCTTTAAACTCAAGGAAGTGTCGAACGTTGAAACCCTCTCCCGTAGACGGGATGGACTAGAGGGCAGCGGTTGAGTGCAGGCGTCGGACTGACGTCGAGGGTGAGGGTTGCGGCAAGGACGCTCGACGGGATGCCTGGGTGCACAAGGCTGCGCCATGCATGGAGTGCTCGTACTACGCTCCCAGCATTTGGGTGGTGGCACTAGCGGGCGCGCACTTTCTCCGTGGGACACAGTCGTTATCTGTGAGCTGCCCTCGATCTAACTGGAAAGGCTAGGCACTCTCCAGGATAGGCTCTCTGTAAGAGCGACTCAATAGCATCGCTTGTCCAACCACCATCCTTCTTGCCTCCGAGTCCCGCCGCCACGTCCTCCCAACTGAGACCTCTATGGGTTGGTCCATCGACTTCTCGGCCGTATCCTTCGGGTCGAAATTCTTCTTAACGCTATTAGTCGCCCCAATATCGTTAAATGCCATTGCTCTGCCTTTATTTCCCTTCTTCGCTTCGCTTTCTGTTCACCTTCCGGCTGCTACCTCCTTCCTGCCTTGTGTTTTCTACTTTCGCAATCCAATACGTGCCTGCCCCTCTTGCGGGCTTTTTTTTCCTAAAGCGAACCACTCTATCGGGGCGGCACAACGCGCGCCTTTACGCCTGTCCTGGCCCTTCTCTCCATCTCCTCGTTGGATCGTGGCTTTTTTATCCGATCCCCTGGTCTACACACGCACTGCACGCTTGTCGGGAACCCTCCCGACTCGGAAAGCGGCCTCAGATGGACGACTCGTCTGGCTTTGGCCGCCTACAGAAGCGCGTCAAGTATGCGCATGAGGACTGCGATGAACCCATTGTCGCCATCCCGGCCAACCTGAACCTGACCACGGGGGCCAGCAGCAACAGGCCCGCAGACTTCATCCCCGTCTCCCCGACCTTCTCGAACCCTTGGCCATCGCAACCAGACGTGGCCTCTCCCTCCCAACTCCTTGTGAAGCTGGTTGAGGAAGACCTTTCTCCTTCTTGGACCCCTCCCTCCCTTTCAGGTAAGGAATCACCCCCATCACCCACATCATTCCCTTACGATGCACTGTCATGGCTGTTGCCCCGTCCCGTCCCGTCCTCTTATGTACCCTCTTCTCTCTTCCGTGCCGCTCGGCCCTAGCCCGTCTCTCCCACGAGCCAGTGTATGATCGGAGCTATAGGACCGACCGTCTTGGCTTGGTCGTGTCACGAAAGGGCCGTGAGGAGAGGCAACATCGACAGCAACGTGAAACCACCCCGCTCGAATCTCATCCTCACCCTCACTCAACCCTTTCTCTCCCTGTCTTCACCGATCCTGTTCCCTTCCGCATCCCTTGCCCGATGCTATGAACCGGGCCCAAGTTTCCCAGCGCCCTGATCATACCATGGGCGGCAATCGAGTCGGTGAGCTGACTTTCAACGCAGTGCCACAAACTGCACAAGCCGATGTCAAAGACATTCCCACCACACCCACTACCAAGTCGAGTCTATCTCGAGAGCCTTCTCAGACCGCCAGCCAGCCAGGCCCGCACCCCCCGAGTGTGGCTGACGATTCCCTTGCCATGATCCATCCTCAGAGTGTCCGCATCACCAGACCACCTACACGCTTTGTTAACCCCTTCACTCAGGAGGGGGGAACGCGGTTGCCCGAGCTTCGCACTGCACGCTTCGCTCGACCCGAGAACGGTCAGGTCAATGGCTATGTCAAGTTCCATTGGCCAACGAGACGGGATTCTGCTCGACCGTCCATTTCCGAGGGCTCTCCCAGCACCTCCTCTAGCCACCCGTCTTTAGGCCACAACTCCATGAACAATGCCTCCCTCACAACAACGCCATCAATGGTCCTCCTCACGCCTTTGCCAACCCTCCCCGTCCCCATCATGGCTCTTCAACCACTCCACCCTCTAGCAGCGTTGTCGTAGAAGAAGTCATATCAAACTCGGTGCTTTCAGGGACCGTTGGCCAGAGCCCAATGACCATGTATGGAGCAACGCCCTCACCAAACACAGCTTACTTCATGGATTCGCCGCCTACGTTTTCGGAACCTAGCTGGGGATCGGACCCAGGATCATTTGTGTCCCTCTTTCCGCTATCTCCTCCAGAACCTTCGTTACAAGTTGTCATACCCGGCGAGCCCCCACGAATGATGCCTCCACATTTTGGCTATCAGGCCAAGATGGACGCGATGGATAGGCGTTTGTGGGATTTCTGTGCGTTTGATTCTCTGTTTCCTACCCCTCAGCCATGCCTTTGCTTTGCTCTTGAAAGGTTTTCCCCGGCCAGCTCTGCTGTTGTCTAACACCCTGCACAGACGTGAAAAACTGGTGTCCCGGCAGGAGTGTTCTCAAAAAAACGAACCTCTGGCTGAAGGACTTTGCTCAGATGCAGAAAAGTGAGGGTATTCGTGCCGCCATTACAAGCCTCGCGGGGGTTTACATCTACGATTATCTCCCAGACCCGCGACTTTACCAACGCATCGAGCAGCAATACGATGCAGCTGGTGAGCATTTTGAGAAACTCCTCAACTCCTCGGACAGCTCCGACACAGGCAATGGGGACGAGATCATTACCATGGCAGTTATTCTCTCGATGCGAGATGTGAGTTATGCCCCCTCGGCGTTCTAATGACTAGGTCTGACTTGTTTAAGATTATTATCACAGAAGGCAGGCGGAAAAAGCCTCATGAGCCTCGGTGGCTCACGGGTTTCAGGCATGGAGAACATTTCCTTCACCAAACTGACCCGGGTGGGCGATTCTGGCGTGACAATAACATCCAGGTGAACGGTTTACGGCTCTCTCAATCCATCATTGTCGGCCGAGCCGTCATTCTCGCTCAGCCCATGATGGTACTTCCCACAGCGAACGATCTCGACCCCGAGCAAGAAGCATCAAGATTCGGATGGCTCCTGTACGGCACAGAATCGGAGATGTACGAAATTCACGGCGGCTGTGGCTTCTCGAGGAAGCTACTGTACACGATAAGCCAAATCACGTACTGCGCAGCACGAATGCAGCAGGAGCCACACAGCACCATTATCCCTGTTACTGCGAGGTATTTGCAGCGTGAACTCACGGATATGATTCAGTGGAGCACTGAAGGGAGGCAGATCGCCATCAGTGAGGATCCTGTGCAGACCATTAACTGGGTGAGAAAAAAGCCAGAGGGCTATATCGTCGACACACACGAAGACATGACAGACGTCACGGCAGAGGCGTGGAGGATAGCCATCTATGTTTATCTGCAGTGCCGAGTTCTCAGGTCAGTCCAATTATGGTTTCGGGAGCAGGAGAGTTTTGCCTTGGGCACACCGGCCCCGGCCCGTCCCGTCCCCGTCCACGCGCCCGTTTTTGCCCCAGATTGACGCAATTAAGGCTGACTCCCACTCCAGGCTGCCTCGCAACCATCCCGAGATCGTCTCCAATCTGAAAGACTTGGCCCAATGCATCAGCGTCATGCCGACATCGGGCTCGCACTTCACCGCCCAGGCGCCACTCTTACCTGTCTTCTTCCTGGGGCTCCTCGCCACCGATCCCGCGCACAAGAGAGTATCTCGAGTATGGTTTCACCAGGTGGTACAAACACCGGTACGCAGCGTAAGTCAACCCAGTTCGTTGGTATTTGTATTAGGTTCGGCAGTCTGGATCTGCTGCTCGTGATTCTATCTTGCCATCTATGGTTATTACTGTGAAAGTCGAGAGACGCTGACCCCGCCGCAGAGCGTGCCGCCTTTATGGGAAGCGCTTCAGGACATCTGGACATGGATCGATGACGAAGTTCCACTTCCAAGTGATCCCACAAAACTTCACAAGTCGTTCAGTTACAGGAGTGCGTGGTGGGAATCCCTCGTCGCAGCTGTCGAGGACAGACTGCAGGAAATACTGTGCCTGACCTGATTTGGCATTCATATGGCTTCTCTCCTGGATGGATTCGTTCATGAGATCGACTCGGTGACTAAAGGACTTCCCGCAAGCCTCGTATACATATGGCTTCATTGGTGTGGCGCCTAGGCATGAATCTTCATTGACTGCAGAAGCCACTAGGGGACTGAACGGTGTTGTGTCTGGGTATAAATTCCCATTAATAGGAGACCTAATGTCGGATGTCTCGCGTGTTTAAAGTCGCGGTCCGAGTTAAAGGAAGGGAAAGTAGCGATATGAAGCCTTTAAATAGGATGCAGTGATGATGTTGATGAAGTGATCAAATAGATGTCAAAGATGCGATTCAATTGATGTGTGTTCTGTCTGTGTTCTGTACATGTGTGTGCAGGTGTGTGTGTTCTGTATATTAGTTCACGAGTGCGTCATTTCCCCTCATTGTTCTGAGTCACCTGACCCTCTGAGCCAACGGGCTTAGTCCGTCCGACAACTAATTCAGGAAGCACTTAGCAACTTCCCGTATGTATGTGACAATGCTCAAGGGGGATAAAACATAGGTGGCGAGTAACAAATGTGCAGAAATATGGGTCCCATATTTTTGACAATTGCTCAGTCAAGAAGAGACAGGAGCAGTCCGGAACCACCCGTCCCGAACAGAACAATCAGGCGAGTCTGCAATGGCGACAGTTGTTAACGATGAGCTGGACGAGCAATTATTGTCTACATATAGCGAGTCAATTATGTTAAACAGTCGATCAAAAGCTGGCGCAAAAAGGCAACGAGCGGCTGATCCTGACACAGCGAACCCGCGCAAAGTATGGATAACGGAGGACCAAAGCACACATCTTGCCCCACTATCGCCTCTTTCTCTCTACCAATACCACTGTCAGAATGACCACTGAAGTCCCCTGTGCTGCCTGCGGCTGGTCAACCCATCGTTAACAGCCATGTGAGGCTCTTCTCCTTGCGGTCGCGTGGGTCTGCTCTCCACCTCAACATATTCGTACTCGGTAGATAAAGCCCAGTACCACGGGGGAGGGCGATATTGGGGGGGTATCCTCTTGACGACCGGCAGGGCAAGTCGAGTGAAGCATTCCTGGATTTTCTCAGCCGAGGCACCATTGAGACGGTTGAAGTCTATGCTCTTGCCTCTCACGGTCTTGACTTCTGGATTTCTTCGTAAAAAGCCTTCAACCCAGTTCTTGCTGATCGATTGGGTATCACCCTGAAGGCCGACGATGCGCTGAGCGAATTCTCGGAGCTGATTGTGCGTCGGGGCGAGCCCTAGGGCTAGCTGGGCGAGGACCCAGTCGGCGAGGTGCTTTCCTGAGTCGGCGAGAGGCGTTGCATATGTAGATATGCCTTATCCTTGGCCTCCCGGCCGTTCAGACGCGATTGGAGGGTTGAACGTGGCACATCCCAATCGAGAGCAGCTCTCTTCGTGTTTCCTGTCGCAACCGCTTGATCAATTGTGTATATTTCGGCATCTCTGATTCTGAATCTGTAATCGGATTTTAATTTGGGGTGTTGGATCATGAGAAATCGCGGGGTGTTGGAAATGGTGTGTGGTGGTGTTCACGGGAAAATTCCGTGCGTGGGTGTGCCAACAAGTGGGGGGTTGCCAACAAGTGGGTGGCCGACGTTATCTGGGCAGCATTCTGGGAGTGGGGTGAGGATAGAGACATGGGCTCAGGTGGAGAGGCAAGGCAAGCCCCAGGACCACATCGTCTTCCCGACTACGGATTGCGGGTGGGACGAATCCAACACAAACTCCGACGGAATCAGTACCATCTCTTGAAGTTCAGTTCTTCAAACGCCTTATTGCAGCTCCTCCCCTCCAGTCGCATAACCCACCGCTATTCTTTTCGTCCCGCAATACAAACTGATGGCCGTTTCCAAGGGCTTGAGGTAGGCCAACGCTACCTATCGCGAGCGCAAGCAGTGCTAATAAATTCAGTATTTTGATAGCCACCAAGGACGACCGGACCGAACACACCCATCCCCGAATACCTCGATCCGCGAATACTCTAAAGCTGAGATCCTCTGGCTCTTATGCTGGGGTATTCCTCTCTATTCCAACTCTTTAGGGGAGGCTCTGCCTTTTGAAGTGCTCTTTGTTTCTGTCTTTGCAATCTTCTATGCCAAAGGCTAGGAGGGGAGGGCAAAGCTGTGCTAAGCGAGCATGCTGATCTCAAGGAGGACTTTAAAGTGTTTTCCAAATACCACAAACTCTGCTTGTATGTATTCGACTACCCAGTCAGGGAAGATATCCTACATTATATCCGGAATCTTAATCCTACTGATGAGAGTTTGGCAATTGCTGGCGGTATGTTGGGTGGTCGTTCTGGATGGTATTTTCTGCAAAGAGTAGTCCCCTTGCCACAAGCAATCGAAGGACTCTGCTATCACTGTGATAATCATGGGATTTTGTCCATTCTCAAGAGCTACTTTTGCAGTTGTTTTAAATAGCTAAATATATAGCCTTCTTCTTATCTACTACTAATCCCCCATCTGATTGTTCGCTCGTGTCTTTACTCATCTGTCTTGCTCATATGAAATGTATTTTCTGATGCCGGCTTAAATTGGAACGATATTTGAAATCATCATTACACTCAGGGCATTGAAATGGCCTGTCCTTCGAATGTACTGCCATATGCTGGGTTAAACCGAAACGACGCTCAAAACTCTTCGTACACCCAGGATAAGAGCATTGAAATGGCTTTTTCTCCCGATGTGTTGACATGTGCTGGTGTAAATTGTGATGATGTACGAACCTCCTTTTACATCCTTTATGGTCGCATTGAAATGGCTTATTCTCTGAATGTTCTGCCACATGCAAGTCAAAATTGGAATGAAGTCCAAACATCTTCCCACACCCAGGATAAGAGCATTGAAATAGCTTGTCCTTTGGATGTACTTTCATGTGCCTTTGTAAGTACCAACGTTGCCTAAGTTTCTTTGTACATCCAGGAAAGTCGCATTGTAAAAGCGCCGTTGCAGTCGTTATTGTTGTCTCGTCGAGATCTGCGGAGATAGGGGCGAGAAGGTCGTCGGGAGAAGTAAGGGTCATCCGGGTTTCCTGGCCACGCTGACATTCGAAACGAGGCCGCTGTTGATCAATCGAATGGGCCAACTCATCCGGTACGCTAATAGAAAATCCAGCGTTGACGAGCTCTTGTTGCGGATCTTGCTGTAGGACAGGTTCGAGAGAAGGTTGTCGAGTTTCAGAGAGGGTTAGATTGAAGTCCAGAGAGCAATGTTGGGGCGGTTTTGAGATCGGTCGCATTGCATGGAGGAAAGCAGACGTCGGCGGTGGTGGTTCATCGAGATGGTTGGATGTCGTTGACAGCGGTCTAATCGAAAGTTGACCCAGCTTGGAGAAAGACGTTGATTCATCGACATGGTTGGATGTAGGCACTGGATTGAGAAGATCGTGAATTGATATATTACCCCGGTTGGAGAAAGACGTCGAGGTTGGTCGCGATTCATTGACATTAGGCACTGAATTGAAAATATCGTGAACTGATACAGTTGTCGAAATTGTGGTTATCGTGGCGGCCCCCTCGAGCAGCACTGTGGAGTGCATTGCATTAGGGTTATAGGTGGTTATGGTTCATCGATATGATTAGGTGGACTGGGTGAAGAAGATGCAGTTGAAGGTATGATGCGTCATGGAGAAGTCAGAAGGTAAATGTTGGCTATTAATTGCGGATGTGTTTCTCAGTACCTTAGCGGACAAGGGAGGTTCTTTGACGACACAAGGGGAGACGACGAATCCGACCGGCCGAATTTTATCTTCGACGAATCATCCTGTGGATCACATTCGCAGGGGAACAAGAAAAAGTCTGGAATCAGCTCTCCTTCAGTCCCTCGTTTTCTTCCCGAGCCACTTTTCCATCCCGACACCAGCTGGATTATGTGAGATCCCTGCTTCGCCCGGTTAGCAGGGAGATTGGACTCCGCAACGGCGAGCGAGACGTCGTGGAAAACGCAGTTCAAAAGCTAGTGGACGCGACGTACAACGATGCGTTGCTGAGGAGCCATCTCGGCCTCGATGGAACGGTGACGTTCGAAAGCCACACGACGTCTGACGAACGAAATATCCCTGCGGTCGTGATCGAGTACAAGGCACCTCATAAGTTGAGACGTGGCGAGGATCGTCACAGGGCTGGTCTCAGAGATCCAACCGGATTGCACGAGTCCAAGAAATCCTGTGCTCCTGACTCTTAATCACGCTCGAACCTTACGCCGCGGTTGCCGTCAGTTGCGAGTCCGATCCGAGGAAACGACAGTCCATTCGCAAGTCGGACTCTATCAGCATCGTTATCAACGGCTCATCAAAAGTCACAAGATATTTCCTTTTGATTCTCACTCTACAAATGCCTCTCCTAGTCACAGCTGTGTTGATCATAGGCTGCTTTGCCTTGATTAGCGCGTACATGTTCTTGACCCGGGATGTAAACGAAGCGGCCCAGATCCAGAAGAGACACAGAGACGACACAGTGTAAGGCTTCATTGATTCCCTCCAAGGAAATCGAAACTGACTCAACAAGCGAAAATCGGGCCACACCTAGAATCCATGTTGAGAATATCAACATGGATTCTAGGGCAGATTGGGTGGCATCTTTGGAGAAGAGAGAAGCTACTCGTCACATATTTACGACGCTGACTCTCGGCGTTGCCTTCTTCTTCGCCAAGAGGAGTATATTGTGCTCTGGGCTAACTTTTTGAGGGGCCTTCAGGCTATCCTTGAGACCTATTGCAAGATTTCTCAGCGTCTACCTAGTGCGAGGAAGATATGGAAAAGCATGCAAAATAGTCGCCTAACCCACCAAATCAAAGCGAAGGGTGAGATTGTGAGTGGGGTGTCAGTTGTCTTGTAGGGGCTGATGATGAGGACCCGACAACGCGACAGAATAGCGGAGGTGGTGAGAGGGAGAGGAGGGAGAGAGAAGCGGATGAAAATTTTAGGCGCAGAGGGCGAGGGTAATTCGGATGAGTTCGGATGCAGCACATGTCGCGAATGGGAGCGTCGGTGCCCAGATTGCATGGTGTGATTAAAGCGTTCACTGCTCCCGTTGTTCTGGCTTGTAACTTTAATGGCGCGGATATGCTGATGACTCGCATCTTGAAACTGGTACACTTTGTTAAGGGCCCGTCAAGACATCGAATGGTCGAAACTTGAACCTTGTTAGATGCAGAAAGGAGGCGGAAACGGAACGCGTTCTCAGGTTTAGTTAGCTCTCCAGATCACCGGACGCGGGCGGGGACATTGCTCTGCTTCAAGCATCACGCTGCCGCTTGGGTTGGTTTGTTGGTTCCTTCTCCGAGGGTCTCCCTTACGCGAATTTACATTCTCCGGCCCGTATGACCTCCCTCGATCCTATTCGTTGCCCTTGCTCGCAATTATTTGAGGTGCTTTCGGGGCAGAACGATAGCCATAAATATCAGACTGTAAATAATCAACTAAGGTAAAAGTACTCATCATCTAAAAAATGATAATCTGATGCCTACGGGAGCTTGCAAGGGCCAAATGGACTCGTGCGACATACACTTGGATACAGCAGAATAATTAGCGGTATTTTGCGCCCAGTCGAGGAAAGCTGATGGCGAGATTCGGGACCCACCTCCCACCAAAGGACCTGGACATGGACGCGCCGTTGTTTAGCCGGGATCCCTCTCCTCTGTACTCCGTAGCGTGTCAGATTAGGCCCAGATCAGTCTGCCGCGGTTGGCGATCGACGCGCCAGCGTATCCCGGGGGTTTACCGCGAGACGTGTACCACAAGCAGGCAATCTCGCAAGCCGGGCTACCTAAGACCGACCTTTGAACAAATAAGGACGTAATATCATTTCCCTTTTCACTCCAGCACTAGTGTTAACTGAGAGTGTTGAAAGAACCGGAGTATTACTTACGAAGCACTGCTTGTCCTCTGCATATTCTCTCTCTGCTATTCCAAGCTAACCATATTCGGGTGAGCCCCAGTCTTACCTCGGCTAAAACCATCTCTTTCACGTGATGCCAATGATTCCAGCCTGACTCCGTATTTTCCCAATCTACGCTTCTTTCCAAGCCTGCGCTTTTTTCTCTGTTTACGTTTCTTTCCCAGTCTGCCTCCTCAAAGTTACCGTTTTTCAGACTACATTGACCCTACTACAATTCCCCAGACATGGCGCATGAATGGGTTCGTCGCGATATTGACCGCATCGGCCCAGTGGTCAATCAACTAGCTAGCAGAAGATACACTGTGTACCGAGACATTTGTATAGTGGATATCGTGTTCATATGCTTCTTCTCTAAGCTTACCGACCTACAAAAGTTCGAACTAATTAAAAGGAAAAGTGTGGAAGGAGCCGAAGAACAAGCCGAGAGTGAGCTCTATATCAAGGAGTGGAAGAGCAGCCTGGAGAAGAATCGGAAACGGGCTGAAGCAGGGACGGAGCGCCGACCAAAAAACAAACAAGCGGGATTTGTTTTCGACTTCCACAGTGACTTGTTGAGGGTTTGCAAGTACCTCGCGCCAGAGCAAAGGGCTTTGTTCATTTATGGTTAGTTTTCGCTATTGCGCTGTTACCTCGCTAACATGAGTCCAGAGGGAGGGGTGTATACCGCAACTGAGAGTATCCCGACCGAACACCATCAGAAGGGTTTCATTCAGGATTCCATGACCAGCAGTCTTGCCCATCTTCGAAACATACTCGACCCAGTTACCGACGATCCTGTAGCTATACTCGACTCAGTTACCGATGACTCTGTGGCTATACCTGACCCCATTACCAATAACTTCGTGGCTATACCCGACCAGCAAAAAATTTATCCAATTAAGCTCTCGCCTCATACAGCAGACTTCCAATGCCACGCCGAGGCGCCACCAAGTACTTCCCGAGCCAGTTCTCCCATCAACGAGAATTCATACCCAGACAAAACATCATTCGGTCCCCAAGGACGGGCAGCCCAGCCCGCGGACATAGGGTTCAAGTTGAGATCTTCGCCCTCCCCAGAAGGCGCGAGTGTCGCGGTGAGTCCCGGCGTAGCGGACGATAAAGTTGAGGAGACTATGGGAATCGGGTATGTTGTCTGCAAATGCGGCCCTGATATCCTCAATGGTAACGGGAAATCGATTCCCTTCTCTCTTGACCAAGGCGGTGCTCTTTGTACTGACCTGGTAGCGCATGAGGGTATTGAAGACAACGTAGCGGAATCGTGGGTGACAGGCAAAACGGCCGTCGTGCCACTTCGTGGCGTGTTCAATGTAGTCTCCATAGGCAATAGGCCTTTGCCGATGTAGAATGAAGTCTGCCTCGCCATTGGGATAGAGCGTAGGAAAGGCAAGGGGCAGGAGGGCTTGGGAGCGGTTGAATTCGCTGAGCGGCATCGATCGAATGTGTGGCTCCTCGATGAACGGCTGGCCGGCCGGCTCGATGGGAAGCAGCTCTCCAGGTGGGATGGGTTGCCCTTTCACTTGTGCTCGGAGGAGGTTTGGGTCGGTTTGTTGGGCAAACACGTTGGGGACAGCAGTGTTATCGAAGTCTTCCTCGTCTCGCATGTCTTCTGGGTCTGGATCGTCCTCGGCAAGCACCTCATCAACTGTCTCGTTAATGAAGGACCTGGAGACTTCGCCATCCTCGGGCAACTCAGAAAGACGAGCATGGTCAAGGTTGATGTCCCTGGTCGGTCCCGTCGTTGCTCCGCCTGCTTCAACGGCGGGCATGCTTGTCCCCCTTGGTATGCTCACCCCCCAGATTACGAGCTCTTGATGGCTGACCTGAATGGTTAGTCGCCGTGCGCTATTGCCTTTTGTGCGTCGCCTTGTCCGAGCCCTAGCTGCCAATGACAAGAAGGTAAGAAAGCACAGCTCCCTGCTTGGCAACGCTCGAAACTGACAAAGTGAGCAGATGATCCGTCGGCTCAAGCCGGCCCTGCGGCTCCATATGGAGCTACTGACCGCCGAGCCTGAGCTTTTTGATCGTGGCGCTGGTGAGTCGGCTTCTCGGGGAGCAGCTGGTGGGAACGAGTCTGCTGGTGTTTCCGGCGGGGGGGTCGAGGAGAGGCGCGAACAAGCGCGCGCCCTCCTTAGCCAAGTTGTTGACTTGCTTGTTGTTTGAGTTGGCTTTATTGTTTCGGTTTTGGTTTGTTTTTGTTTGTGCTGAGTGGCCTGTGGTGGCAGCCAGCCTGAGGGGCTGGTCGCCCGCCTAAGGGGCTAGTCGCCCGGAACAAGAGTTCATTTCTTATCGCCTTCTTGCTTCTTATGAATGTCTACTAGCCCTAACATCTCCCTAAATTGTTCGAACTTCTGCCTTAAAAGAGCCTTGGTCAGCCTGTCCGCTGGCATTTGAGCTGTCAGTAGGTAGACAATCTCAAAGGAGCCCTTCTAGTGCTCCTAATAAAGCCACATATTCATGATATTAATATGTCGGAGCCTCGTCTGGATTCTCATCCCCTCTTCGACCACAAGCGGATAGTCTGCTAGTTGTCACACCCTATTTAATAGGGAACGCCCGGCCTGAACTGCAGGTTGTTGAACAGGCGCTTGAGACTCATGGTCTCCTTCGCGGTGTGTTCCAACGCGAGCAGCTCGGCCTTAGTGGTCGAAGTTGTCACTGTCGCCTGCCTAGCTGCCTTCCAGAAGATCAGCCCGCCGAACAGACTCATGAGATAGCCCTATGCGGACCGTCTAGTGCTTGAATCGTCTGCAAAGGAGGCATCACTAGCGAGCAACAGTATATCTATCCCACTCTTGCGAGTATAATGGATAGAGAAGCCCTTATAAGTGAAGAGGTAGCGGATCACTTGATCCATGGCCTCTTAGTGCTTATTACTTGGGTTGGTAAGGAACTGGCTGAGGGTGGAAGCAGCAAGGGCGACATCGGCTCGTATTATGATTGCTGTATAGAGCATAGAACCAACCTTTTCTTAATAGGTCTTGATCTCAAGGCCCGTTGCCTGGCTTGCCCTCTTTAGCTCAATAGAGAGAGGATCTTTGGGAAGGTATTCATATCCTCCAATCCGAATCGAGATGCAATCTTCTCAATATAAGCGTCATAATTAAGGATAATTGTCAGATATTGGAGGGTAAAAGTTGTAGTGGTGAGACTAATGTGTTGTATTCATGAGTTGCTTGTCTGTTTCTCTGTTGTTGAGTGTTCTGTGCCTCTGATCTTCTCCCCGTTTTCTTCTTCGTCTAATCAGATGGTCTTTTATAGACACAACTGATGTGTAGGTCCTTCGGATGTCTGTCCTTGATCTCCGCGTCCTTTCGGGTCTTGACCTCGGTCTCCGAGCCCTCCTGAGATTAGGACTTCTTCTTTTGGGTCGTTTGGGTCATCGGCATCCATGATAACAAAGGAAGTAAGTTAGACCATTTGATCAAATGTTGGTTATGTTGGTCAGAGCTCTGGTTGAGGACAAAGGAGCTTTCATATCCTTTGTCTCTAGTGTGGGTCGAACCTCGGTACGTCTTTGAGCTTCTGTTCGTGACTTCGTATTCGTCCGCATGTGACTTCGTGTTCATGCCTATGTCTTTACATATCTGACAATAATCTTGTGTTTCTTCCTATCCCTGATGATTCGGATCCCTAGGAACCACTCGGGTTCCCCCTTTTCCATAAGGTCAAAGCAGTCCTGGATGCTCTGGGCGATCCGTTTCGCTGCTTCGGGTTTGCTTCGATGGTGGAATAGCAAGATGTCGTCCACGAAGAAAATCAGGTATGCATCCTGCTCCTTTGTGTAGAAGAGGCATAGCTCTTCTGAGCTTGACTCCATCCCCATATCCTCTAACGCCAATGAGAATTCGTTAAACTATAGCAATGGTGTCAGATATTAGAGGGTAAAGGTTGTAGTGGTGAGACTAATGTGTTGTATTTATGAGTTGCTTGTCTGTCCCTCTGTTGTTCTGTATATGATCAGATGGTCTTTTATAGACAGAACTGATCCTATGGTCTCTTCCGTCTTCCGAGCCCTTCGGGTATCCGACCTCTTTCTCCGAGTCCTTCGGGCAGTCGGCATCATTGGTAACAAAGGAAGTTGGTCATGCCTCTTGCTCATATGACTTCCTGCTGGTCCGGGCTCTAGTCATCTGACCTTAGAGACAAAGGGATCTTTGTCTCCTATGTCATCTGTGTGGGGCGACTTCTTGGTATGGCTTGCGCCTCGGTTCGTGACTTCGTATTCGTCCGCATGTGACTTCTTGTTCATGCCTATGTCTTTGACAAATCTGACAAATGGTGAGTCCCTAAGCCTATATAGAGCTCGCTCAAGCTCTAATACCTTGCCTAACTGCTTAAAACCGTTAGGGAGCTCGCATATTATAGGTTTATCATTCTTATTGCGTTTAGCGTAAATAAAGGCGTTAATAATATCGAATTATTATATCTTAAGGTTAAAGTTGGCTACTAGTGCTATTATAGTCCTGAAGGATTGTGCCGCCAGGGTGGCAGTGTGATAGGGATTTCCGGAAGCTTGGGGATTAAGCCACTGTGGCTGGAGATGTGGCTAAGGGAGGATTTTAAATTGGTTGTCTGAGTTGGAAGATGGTCCGAGCTTTGGACCTATGGTTGCTGAGAGCATAAAGAGGGATCGTTTTCCCGTCTGAAGATGGAGGAGAGATAGATTTTTCCCCCTGGTTTTTATTGATGATTATTACTGGCTTTTTATTCTGATTGTCTACTCGTATTTCTTATTTGCTGATCAACTGATCCCTCTTTGTTTCTATTGGCCCAGAACCTCTCAGGAGCCTCCCTCACCTCTCGAGTCCAGCGACCACCTTTCCATCCTGCTTCCTCTCTCTCGACCTACCCTACAGTCCCTTCAGGGGCCTTGTGTGTGGTTGTGTGGTTGTGTTATTTTCCCCATCAAAGCAGCGTAGGTTGTTATGGTTGCAGCCTCCTATAGATCCCCTCGCATATAAACCCTCGCCTTGCACCTTTTAAGGCGGTTGTTCTTATTGAACTTATAGTTAAAGACCCATTTAAGTGGTAGAGGCTTAGATCTAGCCTGCTTCCGGTCTATTACTCTTCAAGTCTTCTTCTCCTAAAGGGTGTTTACCTCTAATTACGCGGCTTCCTCAAAGGATTCGCGCATTAGATGGCTCAGCATTTCCTTTTAATGTGATGGGGGCTTAGGTAAATCGTCTTAATAGGATAAAGCCCGGCTGTTCTTTTGATCGAAGGCATCCTTTATAATAGCAAAAAGTGTGGGAAGTCGCTTGGGATAGTATTCCTCAGCCGGATGATTAATCATAAAGAAGTTCACCTGTGTAAAGGGATGGCGCGGTGTAACCAACCTAACAATAGACCTCTCAGCCGTACGGCCAAAAAGATCAACCAGTTATCTCACTTAGTGAGATAACTGCACCGCACATCAGTATATAAGGCCGATAGGTCCACGAGGGCTCAGGGCAGCCTCGCTGCCTGACCGTCGCGCGACCTCCTTACAACCTGGTCCCTTACGCATTCTTCTATCTTTTTATAAGTCAATAGGTCGAACTGAGGCTACTTGCCGTAAGTGCGCACACTGGAGCGCGTTGCTGGCAGGTAGACAATGCGCGGTTTTATGTTTTTGCGCGTTAAAGGCCTCTTTCCCTTTGCAGTTGACTCTAATTGAGGTTCTAGTAATGCAAGCTCGATGGACTCCTTAATATGCTCGCTACCGCTTGCGGCCATTTGCGGAGGAGGTGGTTAAGGGTTAAAGATGTATTGGGTTCCTTGCGACCTATGGGATAGTGCACGCAACTCCTCCGGGGTATCGCTTGTCGCTGCATCTGCATCCTTCCCTGTCTCGGCGGTCGACACGCTTTCTGACTGGGAAAATGGGCTCTCTTGAGCCACCCTTATTGTCTCTGCCTCTCCGCCCGTCGATGGAGTCTCTGGCGTCAACTCAGGGGTTCGAAGTCCTCTTGGCGGCTGAACTGGGTCTCCTGGGGGCCAGGTCACTCCCTTCGAGCTGCGAATGTACATTTCACTGCTCGATAGCTCTGGCCGCCTGCTTGTAAGCTCACAGGCGTCCCCACCCCCGAGTTCGAGCCGCTTAAGCTACCATCTGGGAGGAAGATCAGTGGTGCCACAAACTGTTCCTTATTGTCACTATCTTCCCTTAACTTGAGTACCCAGTTATTTAGTTGCCTAACTGGCTATTCAATTGAACGCTCCTTATGTAAGTCAAAGAATACCAACTCATTAAACTAAACGTTCCTTATAGTAACGACCTTCTCCAATCAAGGAATCCAATGCGGTAAATATTGCTTGCGCAATATGTAACGGTCCGGATCAATTCCCAAGGGATAAATCAGGAGGGCCTGGTTTATGTTGGCAGATAGAATAGGGCGTTACGGTTGTTCTGAGCAATGAGAATGTTACGTCGCTTGATGTATCAATCACAGGAGGTGGAGGGCGGAGGTGATTGAGGTAAAGCAGTGTTATTGAAAGCTGAGGTAGCGCAGAGGCTTCCTCCTATCTAGAAGTGAAAGTCTTATATATCCATTGGCGGTGCCATGGATCGCGTGTGGCATTGGATCGTGCGATCCGGAAAAAGTGACGATCCACCGTTGATTGGAGAGTTTTAACTGGGGCGGAATTTCCTGGCACACGTGACTTCGTACGTGCGCCATGCGTCACGGGCCGTGACACAATAGCTAACAAGATACCTAATATGGCCTCTAGGGCTTACTTTCATTTCTTTCTTCTTTCTCCCAGCTTCCCTATCTCAACTCAGGGGATAAGCTCGGCATCCGTAGGCGTAAAGGCCCGACCAGTCCGGCTTTAAGTCCGCTGTCTCCTCACGGATCGGCAAGACGTCTAATCGTCCTCTGAACCAAGCTTTAAGCACCTCTTTGGGGGTCTTCCACTCAAGGCGTTGCTTAGGACTAATATTAAGGAGGTACGCTGCCGCTGGTATTGCCTCAGTCCAAAGCGCCTATGGAAGGCCTGCCCCATTGAGCATCGCATTCCCTTTGCTCATTACCTCCTGGTTGGCCCGCTTAATTGACCCATTTGGCTCATGGGTGTCAGGGGGAGAGGACTCAATGATGATTCCTCTGTCGTCCATGGCCCATTGGCAGGGCGTGAATCCCCTGACTGCTATTGAAGTTGTCTCATTATTATGCCTTATGCATACGACTTTCAAGCCGTACTGGGTCTCCACCTGCTTCAGGATCTTCTTAATCTCATTTAATAGGGTGTGCCTGTCCTGCGAGATGAGGGGGATAGCCTAGACCTAGCTGCTAAATTTATCCTTAATAATCAGTAGCCACCTAGAGCCATTATATCCCTTAGGGTAGTCCTAAAGATCCCAGTAGATCCGCCAGAAGGGATAAGGTAAGCAGTGCTTAAAAGGGCGCCTTAAGATCACCCTCTTAGTATAAACCTAAGTATAGATCTTATAGTTTATGTGCTTAATTCCCTTAATATATATATTTCGGGCCTACTTAATGAGCTCACTTAGAGCTTTTAGGCCTAGGTGGCCTACTTAGAGGTGCCAAAATTCCTTACTATCACTTCTAGGGATTAGAGCATCGCGAGATGGTCTCTACTGCTGCTTTAAGCGGTTGGCCCTAGGTTCCGGTGCTTAGTACGGAGTGGCAGGTATTTATTGCTCGATGGGCATGATCGCATGAATAGAGGGGTATATAAGAGGGTTATATTAAAGGAATGCGAGGTTATAGCGACTAATAAGCTTAACTATAAGTCTACTCTAAAGAATAAGGCCAAATCGGAGAGAATATTTTGATGGGGGAAACAAGTGTAAGGAGGTCGCGCGACGGTCAGGCAGCGAGGCTGCCCTGAGCCCTCGTGGACCTATCGGCCTTATATACTGATGTGCGGTGCAGTTATCTCACTAGTGAGATAACTGGTTGATCTTTTTGGCCGTACGGCTGAGAGGTCTATTGTTAGGTTGGTTACACCGCGCCATCCCTTTACAATTGTTATCTCACTTAGTGGGTCTACTGGCTGCGGAGGGGTCGCCGAGAGGTCGTGGGTTCGATCCCCAGGCCTGAGGCCTCTGTGACCGCGTTAGGCTTTCGTTGGGCTCACAAGGGGCGACGTCTAGAGGGATACGCCCGCTGGGCAATCGGACTAGCCGCACCTTGGGGGTCAACATCGGTTGTGTTACCTCAAGGGGCTCTGCAGCGGAGCCCGCCTTCTATCAACACCTAGGTCAGTGCCGGGGAGGCCTGACTGAAGTCCACTGTGCCCTGTGTCGTAGCTGATATCCAGCGGCAGGAAGCTACAGCTCGGGACGCGCTGTTTAGAAGGGGGGATAATTGTAAGGAGGTCGCGCGACGGTCAGGCAGCGAGGCTGCCCTGAGCCCTCGTGGACCTATCGGCCTTATATACTGATGTGCGGTGCAGTTATCTCACTAAGTGAGATAACTGGTTGATCTTTTTGGCCGTACGGCTGAGAGGTCTATTGTTAGGTTGGTTACACCGCGCCATCCCTTTACAACAAGCAGGAAGAAACCAACACAACAACCAAAGGAAAACAGGCCTCTAGGGTGGTCGCGAGGCAGGTCTGATCAATAGGATCTTGACAGTCGGGTCAGCTAGGGAAGTCAGGCAGGCTCGAAAGGAAGGAAATGTTGGGCCTAGTCTAGGCAGGAAGGAAAGGGAAAGTCATAATGCGTAGAGGAAAGACATATCAAACACTTCATCCCGGCCGACCTTCCGGCCGGGGAACAATATAATAAAAGCCAGTGACGAAACAACGTGTTGAATCTGTCTAGGTTGCGGAAAGGTCGGGCTTTTATAGGCGTCACAAGACACCTTCTCAGACGGTCATATGACTAGTCACATGACAGGCTGCAAGACTAACCTAGACCATTTGATCAGACTGTCTGAAAGGTCGGAAAGGTCAGGAATATCCCCACCACCACACTGACAGTTGATAATCCTTCGGAGATTCTCACCTCCCCACTCGGGAAGCATGTGAGCCCAAATGGCTTCAAGGAAATTGGCTATCCCATTAAAACCCTTTATATCATCGATATTGTAGCGCTTAGCGAGGGCGTAGGTAGCCTGCCACTTAGTGAGCTAAGTGGTGGCCTTTGTGTTCTTATAGAGAGCCTCGCGAAGGCACGCTTAGTAGTCGTTCTAAATAGACGTCTTCGTATTGTTGTCGTTGGGGTAGAGCGATAGTTATAGCTCCTTGAGGACCTCTCGGATGGTCGCGGTACGACGAGGTATGTCGGGCTTGTCCTTGCATGCTTCCTCGTGGGCTCTAGTCGCTGCTTTGTCGCGAGCCACGGAAAGGATGCTCTCAGGGACAGTCGCGGTCATGAGGTCGTTAATTGCCTCGAACTTCTTGGACTTGCGGTTATATGAGGAGACCTTTGCCTGCCTCTGTGTAGAGAGGGTCTGGCTAAATGCCATCATTTCCGCGAGAGTCGGCGCGGTGCATCGTGCATCGAACTTAAGGATCTCCGCTTTAATCGCCTCGGGCGACAGGTCAACTTCTTCAGGTTCAACGAGTTCATCCGTAGGGCTATTAGTGCCAGCTGGGTTAATGTGTTCCCAGATGCTCAGGCTCTGGGCCTTAAGCTTAATGGCATCGATCCACTGGGGCCAGTCTGGCCCCTTACGCAGTCGAGGGGCCGTAAGGCCATTAGCGTTATAGAGTGTGGCAGTGATAGTCATAAAGGATGATGTCTCCGCTTAATAATGCTTAATAGAGCAGAATAACATGAGTACTATGCTCGGAATTAAGAAAGTGAGCAGAAAGGTGGCAGGAACGCGCGATTTCCTGGAGACGAGAAGAGGGGAAGTGCTGCAGCGACTATAACGTGTGAAGACTGTCCTAGGTGGAAGCTACTAGAAGCAAAAGAACCACCCGGGCTCATAACTATCGCAGAATAGCACAGTTACGATAGGAGTGAAATGCCTAAACAGTCACAATCGAGCAGCCGATCTAGGGGTCGAGAGATTGAAAGTTGCACAAAGAGGAAGCTCTTTGTGATGCACCCTAACCGACACCCCGGCTAAACCTCGGTTAGACTGAGGACCAAAACCCCCTCTCGCGACAGTATGTCCGGAGGGATTAAGGCACTTTCATCTATATAACTATATTATACAATCTGGACCTAATACCAACCAAATTCTGCCGTCCTTCATGGCTAGTCTCGCTGGCATAGTAAAAACGTCAGGGAAGTATCGCTGCTGCAGCCATAAGTGGCAAAGTCGTCGTCAGGATAGTGATATACAGCAGAACAGTTCTTCTAACAGTCAGGAGGGCACAGCACCTGGGGACATTCTAAGCGATCTGGCTTAAGTGCTACCCATAGCCATAGAACTAACAAGGAAACGCATCGTTAATGTCGGAGACATCATAGTACAAGTCAGTACTTAGATATAGGGTAAGATTATAGGTATGTATATTCGAACTGAGTGACTGCACTTAAGTCAAACGCAGATGCTCTGTCCTAATCACTTGCCGCCTATGACAACCTCTGGTCTGTGGTGATCTTAATCGATACGCCCAGTATTACTCTAGAGCCTGTTTCCGTATCGTAGGTGACGTTATGTCAGTATCCCGTCATCCGCCTAAACCGATTGCAGGTATACGGAAAAGTCACACTTGAACACGCCAGCTTGAGACTGGGCCACACATAACGCGCTATCTCCAATAAAGGCAGCCACAAGGGGCTTCATAGTTGCTGCTATATGACACGACTACCGGGGGAGACGGCACGGAGAAGCAAGAGGAGAATGAGACTATATATGCCCGTTGGCCCGACGGAGGACCAGATTAGGTCTCACTCCAAGGCCTAGTAGTTCTAGGACATATCAGAAGCTGCGAAGAGGTGAGCCGTGCTGGCTGCTGCACGATCTGCAAGGCCGGTTCTGTCCATTCAGCTTTGGAACACCCGTCGCCCCAGAGGTGACCGAGGGGAACAGCGCCTTCTTAAAGTAGTCGGCAACTTGATATAGTCAAATAACAACTTTTTCAGGGAACCGCGCGCCGTAGTCCCCATTGGGATATATGGTTAGCTCAACTTGGGACCCTAGAACCGTTCCTGCTCAGGTACATTATATAGGGCACTCGATACAGCCAAAATCTGCACATAGCATCCTGGATGTGTTCCGTCCAGCTCATTCTCAAATTGCGTTCTTGCTCTTATTCTTGTTTCCAAATAAGTGCAATCTCTTAAGTATAGTATCACCAGCGGCATGAGAGAGACTAAGGGATTCCATGGCTTCAATCTCGTCTCTCCTCTCCGTCCCGTCCAACTCCGAATGGAGCACCGCCAGCAGCGAGGAGGGATGGTTGACTTCGCCTACGCCCAGGCGTGCAAGTGGGAGCTGAGAGCCGCCTACCGCGCTCTTCCTGGACACCGCCCCCCGAGCTGTGCAATGCCATTGGAGTAAAGCTACTTAACTTAACTCCATATTCGCCTGACTTAAATCCAATTGAGGAGTTCTTTCCTAAGCTTAAGGCCTTTATAAAATGTAAGTGGTATAAGAATAAGGATTATATTGACCTAGACTTCGGGGGGTCTTAAATTGGTGTGTGGACCAAATTGGGGCACAGGTCGAGAGCGCCGAGGGCCACTTCCGCTCATAGAAGACGCAATCAGGGACCAGAAATAGTACAAGGAGTGGCTCGGTAAGCCAGGCTTTAGAGCATAATTGTTTCCTCTGTAGTCTTCCAGCAGCCACAGTAGTTCCTCTAGGACTATACGTCCAGGACCCGGCGCTTTCGGACCTCAATCTCGCCTTAGCAAGATTGGCAAGATATGGACATCACGGAACTTAGGCCGTAATGCTTAATGATAAAAGATTAATCAGACCTTTGTTCTATTTCCACCCCTATCTAACAAAAAAACCTCAATCGGCTTGCCGAACGATACTTAAAGGCAGTTGGTCGTCACTTAAATGCAGTGGCTGTGCGACTGTAAATTGACATGGAAAACGCCAGAACCCCATCAACGCCCTCAACTGTTCTATCATGCCACAGAGGAGCGAGACGGGGAAATACCAGAGGGCCCCGGAAGCCATCTTCAAGGCTATGAAGCTGGCTAATGCAATACTAACTGAAACTTCGATGCAGCTCCATTCCATCACAGCTCCCAGGTTGTAGGTCCAATCCCGATCGGAAAACGATAACGCAGCCCAGATGCGGCACGTGGAAGCAGAAATGTTCCTAGCAATCGTTAGTCTCCGTACAATCTCCTCTGTGCACGGAAGAACCCACAGACACCCCAAGCTGAACTGAACCATGGATAAGATCCTCGCCTTCGTATCTAGCTGCAGCCTCCAGAGATAAGGCATCGGGATGAGTGCGACGAGGCAATCGGCCACGATAGTAATCGCGGAGATTGCCGCCCAAATGTGAGCTTGGTCGACGCAGTGCCCCTCCATTCTTGTATCCCATGCCCTCGGCACAGGTATGCACCTCAATATGGAAAGCAAGCTGGTCGAGCCGATCCTATCCTGGTCAGCAGCCTCACAGTGACCGTCGAGTGGCATACTCAGCTCACCAGAGAGCCACCAACGTGATCAAGGCGCGGGTGCATCTGTGCAGAGAGGCGTTGGGGAATATTGAATTGTACAGAAGCAGCGAACCAATCTTTGTTAGGCCCAGGCAGCAGACGTGTAGGACAGGCATGATCCAAAGAAGAACAGACACAACGATGTGGCCTCTGGGGGAGACTTCGGCGTCGTGTAAGCCCATTCCATGACGCACCATACCGAGAACCAGGCCGATCATGGCGAAATTCGATATGCAGGACGCTAGTATTGCGTAATCGCTTCGTCGACGAACTTCTTGACGACTGGCGCAACGGGCAAGCACAGCCACAAGGCTCAAAGCCGCCGTGGACGCCGCGATAGCCGTGATGCGGACCTGCTGCGGGGTCATTCTTGAGCTGGACGACGGTACAATCACTGGGCGGGTGGCGGGGAGGAGAGATGTATAGAGGGCGGCCTGGCTTAGGCGAGACGATGGGCCTCTTTATATGCTCGCGAACCTCGCAATGGGCTCGGGGGTCATGCGGCATGGACCCGAATCCTGGCCCGGGCGGATGAGCGAGAAGTGTACTACTGGCGCTCGTGGCTCTATCTGATGAGTACTGGGAGAGTGGTATGGTACGGCATCTGGACAAATGGTCCCAGTCCTCTTACAAGCACCATGAGCAACTCGGTCCATGCCTCAGTCAGGCTGCAGATGTCGTGCACCTCTGCCAATGTCAAAACACTTGCCCGGTGCCGGCGGGAGGCTCGCATGCTTTCCTGTCCGTTTTGGCTAGCTGAAGACACTGCACCAAGGCTCTTCGATCTATGCAGGTGAGCTAGATGGAATCCAAGGACCAACGGTCCGGCATCACCACCTCACCCACGTAGCTGTTGTCAACAATGACCCGCACGGGTCCGGGAAAGACACAGGTGATGGCTTCGTTCCAGTCTTCGACCTCAATGGACCTCACTGGCTCATCGTAGCCGAGGTCGCGACGGACTACAGCCTTTCCGAGTCTCACGCAGCTGATAGGTTCGCCCAACGTAGTCGCCCCCGCAAGGAATGCTTGCGGGTCGGGAACATCCCATATCGTGTCGAGGCCGACTTTCCTCGTGAGACACCCGCACACATGTCCTAGCTGAGTCGCTTCCTCGATGCGGTGCTGCAATGCCTGGCGCTGGCGGGTCCTTGTGGTATATTTGGCGGGTGGCTCGACCGCGCGTCCCCCTCGCGTCCATCCACGATCTCCTCTCGGCCTGGATTGGCCACAGCTCATCTTAACGTTTGCGTGTGTTCTTCGGCGAGCGTTGATGGAGGCTGTAGCGGGCCGCGGCTGTCGAGACGAAAGAGCCACCCTGCACGTCTCCCAGATGTCCGAGCTGAAGTTATGCAGTTTCGCGATAGTGACCATGATGGAACTTGAAGATTGTAATTACAAGTCGAGTGGACCATGACACGAACATCACCACGGTCGCAAGCCTCGCTCGACTCGGCGCCGCCGCATTGGTCGCCAGCGCCGTGTACATCATCCAAAGAGCGGTGCGTAGTCACCCCGCGTGGTGACGAACCGGTCGTTCGCCTTCCGGGATGGACACGGCACGGCCAAAAAGGGGAACCCTAGAGGATAAGAGGATCCCCGCGGCGCAACCAGATCGGCAAGATCAGGTACTGTGCTCTGGGCCTCATGTAGAACCACTATTGATTTCGCCTCCAAAGTACAGTGCAAAATGCTCATTCTGCCTCGGGCTACCGCGGATGCCTGCTTAACGGGATGGCCGCGAGCTCGCTATCACCACTCGTGACCTCGTGCGATGAACTCTTCTCCTACAACTAAAAACTTCTAGCCCCTCGTAACTGCTGAGATTGCGGACGTGCAATCACACCTTGTTCCGCTTTCCTGACAGCCGTGAGAGTCATTGATCCGCGATACTCGACGAGTGAGGCTGCGGAAGACCTTTTCGTCGCAACGCATACGTGTTGGAATGTTCGCCTAGTGCGCCCGCAGAAGCCGCTTCGGAGCAGCTCTCAAGCACGAAACCAGTCGTTGATGGTTCTCTGAGTGTGACGCCTCGTTTTCCTGTTGGCAGAGGCTTGCGGAAGTTGGTTCGTTTGGGCGCTAGAACGAGTCTTTCGTGGGCCCTGTGCCGTTGCTGGGGCATTATTTCCTTAATGGAATACTTTATTACGACTGGTATGAACAGGGCCTCAAGGCGACTGGCGGTGGACAAGCTCTTTTGATGGGAGAGTAATAGCAATGCTACAGTTAGATGTGTCACGGCCCGTGACGCACCTTCCCCAAAAGAAATACAACCAGGCCTTCCTGATTTATCCCTTGGGAATTGATCCGGACCGTTACAAGATGCTCTAAAGACAAGAATAGACTTAACTATCCACTCCCCAAAGTCCAAAAATGGCCACCCCCAGTACGGAAAAAATTCCTCGATTGGCCATTTCTAGTCTTGTACCTAATGTTCCGCTGAGTTAGTTAGTCTGTATTTACGGGTACCTATAAATTTGGAAGCCGTACGGACTTATTTTGATAGTGTGAGCTAACGACTTCGCTACCTTGTGCTATTTGTGAAGGTACGCCAGCTTCAGCACGTGACCTCTTTGCGATCCACATTTCATTATCTGTAGAAGGCCATGGAATCGGATGGAAGTGGCTAACGTCGACCTCGGTGTGGTTGGCCTCAACCCGTTACATTTTCCGCTGTGATCTAGTGGGAGCATGCGGGGTAAGAGCACGAATTCAGGGTAGTTAAATTCGTTATCGCACATTCAGGCTACTATGTAATTATGGCCTGACCTTATTCTTTGATGTCGTTCTCGTGCGCAAGTTTTGTAACGGTCCGGATCAATTCCTAAGGGATAAATCAGGAAGGCCTGGTTTATGTTGGCAGATAGGATAGGGCGTTACGGTTGTTCTGAGCAAAGAGAAGTGTTACGTTGCTTGATGTGTCAATTATAGGAGGTGTGAGGCGGAGATTGAGGTAAAGCAGTTGTATTGAAAGCTGAAGTGGCTCGGTAGTCACTTCCTATGGTAATGACAGTGGTTTAAATACTAGCTATTTAGTCGAGTCGAGGCAGGTCGACTCGAGTCGATCCGGCTTGGTTCGACTTGCATAGTCGAACAGTGTCGAACGGATGGCGTTCGACATGCATATGTAGGGTAAGGCTTATTGGTGGAGATGAGTGGGCCTGCGGGGGTTCTGCCGTGGTTGACCGCCTGGTCCCCACGGGGTCGCGGCCTAGGCCGTGACAAGTTTGCGGCTTTGCGAAGTGTGTTATGGTATTCTTACTCTACACGCACATGCTTTATATGTACCAAAGTAGTGGCCGGGCCCCCTTCAAGGTGGTCCCCGTGTCATCATGTCCAGCACATGTCGTTCATGCTCCAAATCCCACAACTTACTGACATCGCCAGCGAAAGCGAAAGGAGAGGTGACGATGCGACAATCGACTCGAAAAAGTCTTGCATCTTGATGTCCGCATAGTCGTCGTTGTTCGACTTCTGTCCGAGTCACCAACTTCCCTTCTCCATCCTTCGTACAGTGCTCCACTGTACCTTGGTCGAGCCGCCTCTATCCTCCACGGAGGGGTGGTTATGTGTAAGACACCAATCGAAGCAATAGCGAGCGAAGCATGAATTGCTGCAAACTGTGCTATCGCAGTGCTCGTCAGGGCTAAAAAGAGGTTCCGTCAGTTGCCGCAAAGAGGACATCGTAATGTTCTTAAGACATACTGTTATGGTCTCGGGCTTTGCCCGTGCCTTAATTTGTGTATGCGCGGTGCCTGCCTGCAGGCGCGCCTGCGTAAGCTGTATAGGGCTAGTTGACTAATCGGTGTGCGATTAAGTCAATACGTTTCCTTTAGCCTAGAGCCTCCGCGCCTCAATTGGGAAGGGCTCGCAAGAGCCCTGACGGCCACAGCGCTAGCCCTCGCTAGAGCCCCCCTGGGGCCAGCCCGTCACACATATCACTCAAATTCTCGCCAAAAGTTTCGATATCATCTAAAGCTTGTTCCAAATCCTGGCGCTCTTATCTGCTCGATCATTTGATCTTTATAGCGACTCATGAGCGTTAGTTTTAACTCGGGGGGAACTTCAGTGTTTGGGCTGGAGTGAATGAATGAAGTTTATTCCGCCGGGGAGGACACGCTCGGCACTGGGTCTCGCTGCATTTATTTTTCCGATCCCTTATCCGTGTTTACATCGTTGACTCCACCAACCTTCTATTGTGTGGGGTAATTCTTCCCACAGATTTACTAGTGTGAACGGCCTCTAGTATTCTAGCTATCTACGGAGTAGTCCAGGATGCTATTTACATCAAAGATGAAGAAGAAGGAAATTTCTGTCCTTGGGCTTGACGATGGTGCGTAGCCACCTGGCGCACGGGCCAACTGTGTGGCTTGGAGGCCAGCCACAAGTATATCGGCACTGGCCAGTTACAACTTGTCGGACGGAAGGGAGTTTTTTCCGGGCCCCGGCGGAAGGAATAACGGATCCTCAAAGAAAACCCCGCTCGAGACACCTCGGAGGGAGACAGACGAGCAGACACATTTCATCATTCAATTGATCAATTCACCCCTTCCCATCATGGGCACTCAATTTCTAGTCCCTGACTCTATTTACACCTTCTGAATGCATCAACTGGGGCCGTTGCCCCTAACGAATCCGACACAGCTAGTATCATGCATCTAGATGACTAATGCCGTTTCCTGAGTCTATGAGGTCATGCCCCTGAACTAGTCACCGGATAACGGCCATGATTATTCCGAAGGTCGCTCCGCTGATGCAGTGTTAGGGGCTCGGGCGCAGCCCGAGCCTAAGAGTCACAAGCCACCGGAACGCGCCCAGACCGCACGCGGAGCAGCCGCACGCTGCGCGTGTGAAGGGGACTAGGCGCACGTGACTCGGGGCATATAAGGGGATGGAAGCTAGCTAGGCAAAGGAGAACCTCTTTCTCCTTAAGAATATTAATACTACAATTGACGCCTAGCTGCAGTCGCACCTAGTGCCAGTCCATTACATGCAGCATGTATACTGTGTCAATTATCCAACATTAGTACTGGGTGGGACTCTATCAATTTATAAAGGATTTTTAAAAGAGGAAGGTAGTCTATATTTGTGCATATAACTGTAGGTGTCGGACACACAGGAAGTTCAGTTGTGGTCCGAGTTGGTACGTCAAAGGGATCAAAAATAGAGGGATAATTTGGGTGCCAATGTGAGGCAGTTCAATTGTTCAAAGATGATCCCTTCAACAGGATGATGATGCTTGATTGTTCTTGGGACGTTTTCCCCGCCCCCTCTCTCCTCTTCACTAGGCCCGTCACGTGACGCGACAAGCTCCGTCTGACAGTAGGTAACTAGGTATAACTATAGTCTGCATGTGTATACGAGCTGTCGAAACCGTTACGTGCGGATTGGTCCTCCTCTGGCACCCTCACTGATCAAATTTTCTCTTCTTATCGATATGACCCTCTCCGAGTTTAGGCGGCGCATGGTCCGAATTGCCGTTGAGTTGAGCCAGCAACTCGCCTTCTCGGCGCGAGCTGACCAGATTCTGGTTACTCTCCCAGACATACATGAGAAGGAAGTTTTGGGTTTCAATGACCCGGTTCTTTTCCCTGATCTCCTCGAAGGCTTCCTCGAGCTCCCTGATCTTGCTTCCGAGGGTTTCTTTGTTCTGATCGAGGGCCAGCTCCAGAACCCCTCTGTTTACAGCCTCCTCATCGAGCTGCTCGGCGTATCTCGACGCGAGGATGCCTAGTTCGTTCCTGCTGGCCTGAGCCTCTAATAGATCGCTCTCTAGCTGACTGCATCGACGACGCAGGTCGTTCAGTTCTTCGGCGTTCGCTGGATATAGCCCTCTTTGGGAATGGGGATCGCTGGCTGGGGTAAGCATTGCTGGTCAAGACACCGGCCGCGGTTCTCATTCAAGAATTTTTACGGCCATGGTGATGACATATGTAAAGGGGCTGACCGCAAGCAGAGTCTAAAACCATGCCAGCGTCGCCGGTTAGTGTCCCCGCGGTCCATTAATGGATATCACGGTGGACGGACTCACTTGAGCTCTAAACGGCTGCGGACACATTTGATGCCCCTATCCGCCCATGCCGCGTGCGTAGGTGCAGGAAATGTAGCTAAGCAAACAGCACGCCGCAATGGAGCTATTATTGATTATCCTTCTTACATAGCAAACCGGACACAACTGCCACTTCCTCGACGGTGGGGGGCGAAGGGGCTCGTTCTGATCGTGTCGGCCACAAATGATCCGTCATGTCGAGCCTGCGTAGGACCCATGACTATAAATGGACAACATTAAGAGGCTGTCTACAAGATGATTCATATACGGTACGTGCCGGGGTAGGTAGGTGAGTAGGCACCGCACGCATGCAAGCAACCAGGAAACTCAAAGGGGACCCCTCGTCAAGATTCAGCACCCCTTTCGGCATGATGAGCGCCACCAAGGTGCTCAAGTACTCGAAAAGAGACCTCGAGGCTGAATCGATGACTTTTTTCACATCAGGCACTGGTGCATAGGATTGTTCCCAAACATACCGCATCCCGGCAAGGTGAGTTCTTCCCGCAACGCGTATATTTAACGCCTCCGCTAGCTCACCCAACTGTAGATTTCCATCCGAATTGGGCATGAGTGTGATCCGTCCGCGGCGCCAGTCGCGACAACTGCGCAGCTACGGCTGGTGTATGTCACCTCGTCAATGCGATAGTCTGCTTTTCACACGCTCGAGCTGCATCGCAGACCTCAAGCGCAAATCTAACCACCATAGCAAAGCTGCACAACTTCAGCTCCGAGGGCTGGGAGACATGCAAGATGATTCTTTCTTCTCGATAGGCGCAACTTGTTTCGGCTCCCAACCATTCTCGAGGAAGAGTACGAGCAAATCTCCCGAGGAGCTTTTGTCAGAGGCAAGGACGAGATGGAGTAATGGGTAGGCGTGACGGGGACGCTCAGCCGAGCTGCTCGCCGGCTACACGACGCGGAAGGAGCTTGCGAGGTGTTGCTGAGGCTCAGCCAGTTTTGTGTTCCCTTTTCGGCGGCACTTTCGTCGCGTTTGAGCGGCGACCAACTGCCGTTGAGCACTGTTGGGCAGGCCATTTGAGCCCGTGATGGGTATGGCCAGGAGGGCTTTGTAGATGTCTCACCCTTAGGGAACGGTGCGAAGTTTGGATTAATTTTTATTCATTTTGTTTCTCGTCTCTATTCTCTCCTTGGCTAGAGTTCCGTGACTTGACGACATCTACTACCGTCTGGTCCTGTGCGACGAGGCCCGTTCCTTGGCTGGCATCATGTCCCCTCACACCTGCCCTCGGCATCTTTCGCTTCTTGGATCGGCCCATCCTGTCAACCTTGAACAATTCCCACTCCTCGATCAGCCTCCCTGCGTTCTGCGCATCGTGCTCCGCCACCAGAGTAGGCACCCAACTCATGAGGTAGTATTTGGTACCGCCGATAACTGTTTCGTCCAGTATCCCGTCGACTTCCCACTCGTATGAGAGAGCCTCTCCTTTGACATGCGTGTCGGCGATGGCTTCCTGTGAACCTGACCGAGCAATTGATGCTGGATGTTCAGGGTGTGGTGTCTCGGGTGAGAGGCTGCGGCGATCGCGAGAAAGGTGTAAGGTGTTGTCTGAAATCGCATACATTTTGCCATATGTGTGTGATGATGTTTTTTTGTTCTTATATATAAGAATAGTACAGTACTGGGTCTATATGTTAGATATTTATTAGTATTATGTCCTTGTGTTATAGTAGCTTGAAGCTATATATAAGAATACTACCTGTGAGTATAGCGGGCGACCTGAAGTGGACAAACATTAACTATAAAGCATTAGTTTGGCCATTTTCAGACCCGATGATATGGGGCGCTTGTGAAGTGCTATAAGTGTATTTTTCTAATAAATAGAGAATAGAGCATCCTATATATTCCCCTAAGGATGTACTTTAAGCCGGCATTCCCAGGATGGAAGGGAGAATATAAGAGCGAGGAAGGAAAGAAGAAGAAATAAATAAGTCTTTTATATACGGTATAGTATAAACTAGACTATCTAAGCTTCATCCAGCAAGTTTAATAAATGCCGTGCTTTCTCCCGCCATTGCATTCCTCGGGGGCCATCCGGGCCGTCCGGTGAACGGGAGTCGATCATGTTCTTTCATCAGTTCGGACACTGGACCAGGCCGAAAGGGCTCGCTCATCGCGAGCTCGTGAGCGAGTGACTCTTCGGCCTCTTCTCCGCTTGTGTCAATATCGTATTCGAGCGCTTGTGGGCTCGCCGCGATGGACAGCAACGATAAATTTTCTGTAGCAGGCGGAGAGGCAGAAGCAGATTGGGAAACGAAGCCGACGATCTTGTCTCCGTCCACCTCGACCGTGACCTGATCCGATACTGGCTGGTTGGCGACTTTACCTTTGCAGGCACTCCGCGTCAGTCGTCTCTCTTGCTGCAAAGGCAGAGCAGACAAGACTCGGTTGGCCTGTATCGCGCTGTAAGCAAGGATGTGGCTGTCCATTTGTTGCTATTGAAGGTCAATCTTACCGTGATGTTTATTCTTAAGATGCACCCAGTCTCAAAAATATGCATAGTAAGCATGTACTGGCGTTGGGTTGGATTCCAGTACATGCATAATGCGAAGACGTTCCCCAGTTGGCCGAGTAGCTGTGCCTTGCTTAGAAGGCTGGGCCTGCTCTTGCACACTTTCGTCTTCTCCTTTGTTTCCCGTTTCCGTTGTGCCATACCCATAGCGGAATTTCCTAGACGATAAGTCGATATTGCAGAGTCCTTTTTCGACCCTAGAATGCTCTATATGGAGGTATGGTAGTGGATTTACACGATTTAATGCGTTAAAACTGTTGCGGTATATCCTGTTTTGTCCACAACTAGATCAATCTGATGCTGGATGCCTGTATTCGCCTCTCACCAGCAAGTGTGTCCATTTCCTACCACCAGACCACCACGCCATATTCTGTCTGACTGTGGGTCTCTTACGCACTTGCGCCAACACGCTTTCAAGTCATCCAGTTCTCTACATAAAGCTTTTATGCAGCTAACGAGGTCGCCACTCAATAGCCACCCTAACAAACCCTCGCACAGAATCATTGTTCACGTTCGATGAGAGAAAGTGTGTAACAGGCTGGATCGGGCCGGGCGATGGCGACACAGGAAACTCGCCACGAGGCCGGCCCGTAAGACATATTAACACATCAAGATGGTTTTCAGAACACGTTAATTACAGTACTCTACCTATGCATTCTGTCTCCGTTCCCGTAAACCGCACCCGCCGCGTTTAAATAGTTCGAGCAAGATGGCTACCAGGTCTACTTACGCCGGACACCATGAGAAGGTCAGTTATCTTGGTAGGACACTGGACCGGTGCCCAATCATCCTGTAAAGCTATGGCACTATCTGTGCCTCCCCCTCTTCATACGCTCGATGGCAGTGGAGACTAGTACCTTCATTGCCGTACAGAGGCCCGCTGTCCAAAGAGGACGGTGACGGGGAGGACGGCGACGAAGAAGACGAGGACGAAGACGACGAAGGGGACGGTGTCGGGGAGGACATAGACTTTGTCCTGTCCAATCTGGGACCCGAAAACCCAGGGACACTCTCTACCCGCCCGCCAAGCGTCATCAGTCGGGTCACGGTTCCAAGTACGGAATGGCGCGGGCTTTTCTCGATGGGTTCTGTTATTCCCAGAATGATAATTGGAGGCCGTGTCCCAGCACCGACCGGAAGATATCTCAGAGATGCCTTAATGAGCCATGCGAGTCTATGTCTGGCGTTAGATGCGAAGCCATACTGGCCTTCCAACTGCTCAGGTCAAGGGGAATAAAGTTAAGGGCTATGATGTTATCAACAAGCATGGGAGACTGGAGGTTGATTGCAGTATTGTGACGGTGATGATATGCCATCCCATTCAGAGGGGCATAGGAGCGTTTACGATATTATTAAAAATCAAGGGGAAGGCCTTGGCGGTTTTTATAACATACAGGTGCTACAAAATCGTCTTCCTATTTCATAGATTATTTAAAAATTGTTCAAAAGCAGCATTAGACCGATCACTAGATAGTTTGATAAGTTCACGTCTATGGTATTAGTATTTACTAAGCCTTGCTCTTTACCACCCTTATAAATAACCACTACCAATACCTACAATTCCTCTTCCGTATTAATATCACTGGGTGGCGCTGTAGAAAATTCTCCAAGCTCGGGCTGGAAGTTTCCAGCCACCGGGCTGTGTTCGGAACTGCCAGGTGTCGAGCCATGTTGCCGGGCGATCCGAGATACCGTCCTACGTATGTGCCTCTGTTGGTTGCTTTTAGATGCCGGGACCTCCTTATGACCGATTGTGCGTTTCCCCAAGACTTCCCTAGGGCTTGGCTTTTGAGGTGTGGGCACTCTCCCTGGAGTGTGGACGGTTTGTATCTCGTCTAAGGCACTTCTAGTAGGCTGGTTTAATGGTTGATATAGAGGACTTGTAGCGTTCAGGCTGTCGACTACACTGTGTTGGGGACCTAATACACCACCCTCTAGCCCGCTGGAGGATACTCCCGTGGATGACAGGATGGGCTGATCGAGGGAGGTCGGTGCTGTTAATGGAATCACACTTTGAGACGGTGTCTGTTGAGGTGTGCTCTCGATATTTTGTACTTCTGGAGCATCTACATCCATGGTTGAATGTTTGCCTTGCTTGGCCGCCACTTTGTCTCTTTTAGCAACTAGGAGTCGTTGCTTATCCACTATTGCCGGTCTTTCATAGGGGAGCCTTTCTTTTGGCTTCCTAGTTTTTGTAGGCCGTGATGGTTGTTTCCCCTTGCCCGCTTCTTTCTGCGGCTTCGTTATGTTACTCGCATCTGGCATGTCCACCTCTCCGTCATTGACTGTATTATGGGCTATGAGACAGGCCAAATTCGCCTCTTGCTGCCGGGTTGACTCCTGCAACCTATCAAGCTTCGCCTGCTCATTTCTAGAAAGTTCTTTAAGTCGATTGAGTTTTATCTCTTCTTCCTGCACTGTTGATGGGCACGCTCCGTCGACAGCCAAATCAACATGGGTTGTTTGTTGATAGTTGGCGAAACTATCCATTGCTGAGAGCGGTAGACCAAAATATGCAATATAGACAGATCTTCTCACAAAAAATGAGGTAAGGTGTGTTTGTTCGGTGTCATAATCTAATAGAATGTTTGGGAGAAATAATTGACTTTGGTCGCGGTCGTGGTCGCTATCGTGAGGTATTCCACACCTTACTGGCGGCTCTACACATTGTCCCATTTCAGTACAATGCGGCATCTCATTAGTAGGGACCGGCTGAGCGGTTGCAAAAATTGCCATCATTTGCTGAACGCAATGCTCGAAATCAGGATACCGATATTTGCCTGGCTTCCGCGCCGAAAGTAGCACGCGTTCGGCAGCTTGACGATCAGGCGATGTTTCCAATATGGTACTTATGTCCTTGGACTCAAAACCTAGTCTGTTTGCAAGAGAGCCGAATTCAAAAAGAGTGGTTTCGTCAACTTTCTTACGAGATTTTGCGAGCCTGTCTTTCTTCTTGATATCCGCTGGTAGATCTCTAAATTCGCGAAATGCGACAAGCCATAATTGTCTACATCCAAGGTCAAAGCGAGTTGCAGTATCTCCCGGAACAATTACATATGATGTATCCGAGGTTTGTACTATACACTGATCAACTTGGTGACCTGTGTGTTGGAACATCTCATCCAGACGACTCGGAACTGTGACTTTGGAGTTCACACCGGTCAACCGCCTCATAGATTCTGCAACAGGGCTTAGGAATTTGCGGTCCTCAAAAAAAGTAAACAGCGATGGTACCAAACATTGACGCGTAACCTTGCAGAGCTGGTTCCATATTTCACCTCGTTTCTGTTCAGGTACGTTCCCAAAGATACGACCGCTTCTGAAGTCGTTGTAAAGATCTTCGCGGTCTGCACAGAATGCCCCTGGCGCTGTGCCCTCCACTCGCTTGACTGTTGGTCGATCAATGAGTTGCATAGTCTGGATGTCGCCACTGCAAATCTCGCTCCATACATTGAAAATGTGTTTTAAATAGTGTATATGAGGCTGCAAAGATTAGCTTCTGCGAAATCCTTCGTGCTGAATAAAATACCTCTTCACATCTCATAGCTATCACTTGGTGAACTACAGTCAGTCGAAAACCGCAAAAGAGAGCAGGAATATGCAGCAACGCATCGAAGGCGTCGGCGTATTTCTTATGACGAAAGAGCTGATCCAAAAGATCCCGACGATTTTTGGACAGGGCGGAGAGTCGACCGAGCCAGATCCTTTCGAAATAGGGGTTCGCCTCGCCGTAGCACCCTTGGTACTGTCGGATCTTGCAATAGAACTCCCCATCGTCAGGATCCTTCTGATATGTATATTCTTCAGTGAAGAGTGTTTTCAAACCATCACTTATATCTGGGGTGTCAACTGGTAGACTGCATGAGGGCATGATTGCTGTACTTACCATCCCGATAGAGATCGACAATCCAGTGCTTGTGCGTTCCATCGAACACCTCTTCAGCTGCCATGATACGATCGGACCCCTGGAGACATTCCAGCTGTAGACCAGATGGAATTTTGAGCCGCGGGTAGGGTAATGTATCTTTTTTCAGCGTTGTTAATGAGATTCCTGAACGAACCAAGGCGGCTTCGAGATCGCCTTGGCTGATTATAGCTTTGGCATGGTGTCGATTGTCTTCTTGTCGGCACCCATGCTCTTCCCGGAACAATCTTTGTAAAGGTTTAGTCACCGGGCGGCGGATTGGATGAGCTGTTTGAGGCGGCTTGAGGGAAGAGAAGCTGATGCTGGCAGTACCAATAAACTTGGCTCGACGCTCATTTTCGATTCGTTGGTTTACTTCGACGAAGCTGTGGCCCGGCATGGCAGTCTGAATACCGGGAACGAGTTATCGATCGGACAGAAAGAAAGCACCAAAGATCCGCCGGGTGAAGTAGAATAAATAGCTAGACTCGAGTTGGACGTCCGTCAGTGGATTATCACACTGCAGCTTGAGCCACTATTCGATGAGTAAGACAAGCTTTGGACGGACAACGTCTCGGCTTCGAGATAGAACGTAGCCTAAAGCCACCAGGTGTCCATTTTCAGTTCACTCGAGTGCCTTCTACCAGGACCAATATCGGCACAGCGGCTATATACTCATGGCTTTGTTATTATGACGGCTAAAAGTGGACAAACAAAGTACTAAGTCTGAGTATGAGATGTGGCTCAAGCAGAATCCGGCGTAAGCGATGTTGCATAATACAATTATCTCAAGCGTAACAACTTGAATAAGTCTGAGTATGAGATGTGGCTCAAGCAGAATCCGGCGTAAGCGATATTGCATAATACAATTATCTCAAGCGTAACAAATTACGACAATTAATGAATGCGAGAAACTTCGCGTGCGCAGAGTTCAGCGCAAGCACCCTTGCTCACGTCGTCATCGCCCCAAGCGTCTCAGCTCAAGATGATATCCGCGTGCTGCGACCGTCCTGAGCAGTTAATGGCATAGGCAAAGCTACATAAGCGAAACCCCTCTCAGTCAAATCGCCCTAAGGCGAACGCTGCTCGAGAAGTTTCGCTTATGCTTTTTTTTTTTTTTTTTTTAATTTATTATTATGTATATTATAGCATCTACTATCATACGACTATACAGTACATCTATCTGGAGTTATATATATATGGGTTTAGGTAAGTTACTGTAATGTTTTAAGGTTGTTATACGTACGGCAGTCTATAGCTGACAGTTGTGTCAATTCGATTTTTGGCGTACACATAGAATCGCATAAATGTCAATCCTGACGGTGGTTCATGCTTGAACACAAGCTCCACAAAAAAAGCTAGAAATGGTCTCGACCGTATCAGGAGATGTTTGATCTGGATGCGGAGGAGCCTTCGAGCACCAACACTACGACTTGGGGAAATCGCTCTCCGAAGTGGACATATACCATAGCGTACCAGCCGCAAATGACCAAGGTGCCAGTCTGGTTCAGGACCAAGTGCCATAAATGGCTTTTGGAGCAGACAATAAGTTCCGGTTGAAGCAGAACCTCTGTATAAAAAGCTGTGTCCCCGTGGCTTGATGCCTCTACCGCTCCCAAGCTATAACATAACATCAATCATGTCTGAGACAAATCAAGCAACGCCAACCGGTTCCAAAAGCGCTAAGACGGCCTCAGAAGCCGCTACGCAGCAGCCGACACCACCTCCGGAGGCTGATAGAATCAAAGCCGATGAAGAGCGAAGAGCTGCCGAACGACGTTCTCAGGAAATAGCCAAAGAGGCTGCGCGGATCCTTGGCTGTCCTGAGACTTCCCCCGCTCAGATCTTGGGGGTCGAAGCCAACTCGGCTGGAAAAGAAAACCTATCCGCCTGGAGACATCTAGGCTGTTTGTTGCACAAGACGTCTACTACGGAAGAAGATTCCGTGGCTGCATTTCAAAGTGAGTTATAAATAATAACTTTATAGTATGGATTTATTTCGAGCTAACGGAAATAAGAGCTCCAAACTGCCGCGCAAGCTCTAGGCATCGAGGAAACTCATTTAGACGAGGTAATCTATTGGGACGGCGAGGCGGATCTTTCGGATGATGACGAGACCGATGTGACAATGGGCGGCGTCGATAATAGGCCCAAAGAAGACCCCATCCCCATGCCACCTCCTCCTATTGTCGAGATTCACTCCAAGGCCACACCAGCATTATATATACTCCAAGGCGATCCTACGAACGAGGGTGCACTTCAACAGCTCCGTGATTTAAATGCCGATATTTCGACTTCCAACAACAAAGCAAATGAGCAGATGGGCCCTAAAGATGACAAGATCCCAGTGGACCAGTGGCATATCCCCCTTGAGTTCTTTACACCCCATTGGAAAGACCTCTTGAAAAACTATGCCATCCTTGTAAATGCCAGGGACAATCAGGAAGCAAGAAAGGTGATTACAAAGGCGACAGAGTTGATTGATATTATGATCAAGAGAAATCACTTCCCGCAAGACTGGCATGCCCCTACTGCGGATGAGTATCTAGGAAAACTCGACCAGAACAGAAAACTTGCCGACGAAATGTTGACAAAAATTTCAGCAAGTTATACCACGGCTGAACAAGACTTTCTCAACATGAAAAGCAAGGCAGCAGACCTTGACGACAGTAAAAAGGCCGATGTCGACAAGGCCGAGAAGCATATCGCCCCAAAAGTCGCCAGCGCTCTTCAGGCAAAAGAGACGGCAGAGAAACTCGTAAAAAAGGTGTATCAAACCTGGAACCTTGAAGAGACCGTCAAAGCCCTGGAAACTATGGAGTCAGCATGCACGACGGCCTCTGAGGCTGCAACCGCTGTGTGTGTTGCTATAGCCGAAGTCTCGCATACAGTATCAACAAAACCATCCCAAGGCCATATGAAATATCCATGGCCCACGGCCCAGGCGGCGGATGGTTCCCTCATTATAGGCGTACGAAAAATGGGTCTGTTCGCGACCCAGGCATGTGTCGAGACGCAAGAGGAGGACGGGCGCGTCATCCGGCGTCTCCAGTCGGCCTCCGACACTGGCTTGCTCGAGGTAGAGCAATACAAGAAGTTGGAAGGCTTCAAGAACCTGGCAGAAGGCCAAAACAAGTGGACGTACAAGCATCGTGAAGACTTTGTCAAGTTACACTGGGTCACCAAGTCGCAAACAAAGCTCAGGAATACCGCTGCCCGTAATAAAAAACCTAATGCGGATTGCTGTGTCGAATTTACAAATGGCAAAATCGAAATTCTCACCTTATCAAGTTTCCGCAAAGTTCTTGGAGAGACTAGCGCAATGATAAAGGTCAAGGAGGTATGTAAGCGAGATGGAATTCTTCCACCTAACGAGGCCGGCTGCGTGAGCGAATACTTTGATCCATCCAAGCTTGAAAAGGACCCCGCCAAGCGAAGACAAATGGAGGAAGAACAAGCCACCAAGACCGCCGAAAATCCGCGAAGCGAGCATAAGCCAGACCTTAGGAAGCAGGATCCACTCAAGTCAGCTCGAGGTGGAGATTCAACATTCGAAGACCGCCTTGCAAGACTGGAGGCAAAGGTCGACGGACTCGAGCGTCTACTCAACAAAGTGAGCCATATGGACGAGAAATTGGATAAGTTGTTAAAATCAATGAAATAAACGACCAATCAATCCCATGGGAATGACCCAGAATAAGGATGTCTCCAGTCGTTTATATACGAGCGGCTGGTTCCGCTTTATATTATTTCGTTGGTAGCCGCAGATGTCTTATTTATCTTCCTCTCTAGGCGTATGTAATGGTTATTTTCTTGTCTATAGAAGCCTTGGAATTATATTCCTATGTTTTACCTTTATCCATTGCTTTCTTAGTAGTTTTATTAGAATATGTTGCATATAGTTATCCATTGACTCGCTGCCTGACGGAACCAAACGTTCTAGATATATTTCAGCCTCGACCGACTTAATCAACGTCTGAGTGCAACCTTGCTACAGCTTCCCAAGATGATTCCGAGAAGGTAACCGAGCATGCTACCCCCGAACTCTATAGGAACGCCACACTGATCTATTACACTAACAAATATCTCGGGTCTCAGTGTAAGCTAGTAGCGCAGGCTCGATCCTGTAGCCGGTTAGCTGAGCCGTTCGACTTTAAAAGTCGGCATTCACTACGACTCGAAGAAGCAACAAAATCACCCTGCGCAAGCGGAAGTCGAGATAGATAATGACGGAGATCTGTGACCAAACGTTGACATTGCTCTTCGAACAACTTTATTGAGTAATCTATGGAATAGGAAGACGATTTTCTAAAAATTACATATCATTAAAATTGCCGAGGTGCTCCTGATTATCACGATGTCATGAATGTCCCTGTTCCATCGCGAGCGCCGCCGCATATCATATCCATATAATACCGCAATTGACCTTCAGCACCCGATGCTCGTCGAGAACATCGTGGCCCTCAAAAGTGTTCGTCCCGTCCCATCCGATATTCAATGGCAAGCATTTCCAATTCGGATGAACCGTAATGGTATGTCTTTACCTTGAGAAAGCAAAAACTCACCGTCAACCTTAGCAATGCCCAAAGTGAGGGTAACCTGGCTATTCGTAACCCATAGCTAGTACTCACTCTTCTAAGTATACACTAGCTTCCCCCCTCTATGTGTCCAGGCAACCTGCCTCACGCTGAGTTTGGTGTCTGTTCCTTTTTTCCTTGGAGTTAGATTTGGGCGATCTCCGCGCTTGCGTTTCTTCGACTGGCCGTTCATTGCTAGCCCGGGAAGCGAGGGCAGAATCTCGACTTGGCCATCGTGGTGAGGCTCAGTATGATGGACAGCAGAGTCCTCTTGGACAATAGATGTTTCCTGAATGGAGCCCCTCCCCGGATTTCGCAGCTGCCTCTGGCCGTTGTTGTCACAGGTCATTTCGTCGTCCACATTATCAGCGAGGTCGATGAACTCCAAATCGCTCTCCCGGCCTACAGCATGAGCGCTGTCGTCACTGCATTGAGGTCTTATGTGCGCGACCTTAGAATCGTTCTCAGAAACCTGATCCTGGGGACATCCGCGTCGTAATTGGGGCGATATGGACGTGGTGCCGAAGTCGGGTCCCGCTTTGATGCCGGGATCGTCGCTGTTGCCGAGGCCGATAATCTCAGACCCGGAACTCTCGTTGTCTCCTCCGACCAAGTCATCCTTGGCACCAATATTGCTGCGTGGCGGAGTCTGGTTGCTGTGGGCTAAGTCTCTCTGTTGGCCCTCTCTTGAGCTGTCAACCACAGCTTCCGGGAGGCTCAGGGCACTTTCCTGCCACATGGCCTGGCAGGGCGCTTGATTGATGCCGCAGTCCTCGGGTGATGGGCTCTCTTCGGCTGGCGTAGGGGTCTTTCTTGTAGCTTCCTTCGGACCTAATTGGCCCTCTGGCTCGCCATCGGGGACACGCTCGCAGGTGGTAGCGGAAAAATCTGGAAGAGGCTGACCTCCTATCAGGGAATTGCTAGGACCGAGTCCCTCGTTATTGAGATGTCCTTCGTTGTTGAGATAGAGTCCTTCGTTGCTAGGATAGAGTCCTTCGTTATTGAGATAGAGTCCTTCGTTGCTGGGACAAAGTCTTTCGTTGCTAATGAAACAGTATCCCCCGTCATCAACTTGTCGACTGGGGGGGCCGGGAGTGCCGCAAATTTCATCCGCCGCTGCAGCGTTCTCTCCACATTCCATGTCAGCACTTCGGTCGGGGCAGCTTACACCAGGCCGTCCTGAAGTCGGGGGGAACAGGAAGGACATCAAATGCCTCGTCTTGTTCCCGGCACGAGGGGCACGAGGTCCATTGACAAGCTCCGAGGCGCAGAGACCGAGTTCGAACCCCCAAAGTAAAGTCATAGCCCAGTCTTGGTTGCGGCCTGAAGGATGCAAAAAGTCGTGTTGGAGGCTCAGGGGCACTGGGAGGGACATGGAGTCGTCAGCGTCGCCCCATCCGGCCGGTGCCATGTCGTAGGTTGCACGCTGAGCGGACGAGTCTTGACCGATGATTGGAGCTGCAGCAGCCATGCCAGCTGTGCCGGGATAGTCTTGCACGGCAGGCATACTCTTCTCAAGTTGACTGTATGCTGAATTCCCTGAGTCACCAATAGGTGCGAGGAACGTTGGATCGGAATACTGCAGTGCCGTCGATGCATAAGGGTGTCCATATTGTTCGAGCAGACTCGACCAGTTGTTAGTCGTCGTGTTGCTCTCGATGATGGCTGCACCGGGATCTCCGTTGACCATGGACAAGGTCGCCGCAGTGACATCGTGGCCAGCATGACAGGCCGAGCCATCCAGGTTGAGGGTGTGCGCCGACCTCAACACTGGCATTTCCGCCATCTCAGGTGCAACCACAATGGCCTGCATAAGCTCGCCGCCGATGAAGGGAGTAGTGATCTCGGGTGTCAAAGAGACGTTACAGCAGTGCAGACCAGACGATGCCTCGTCGAGAACCGAATCATCGAGACCACCAAGCTGGATGCCATGAGACGGACCAAGGTTGACGGGTGTGCTAGATGTCGTCATTGTGGGAGAATCGTTGAAGTAGCAATAGAGCGGAGGAGTTGCAAGATGAAAACGGTCAGAAGATTGAAGAGAGAATGAAGCCCTTTGTTCGGAGAGGTGAGGAAGAGGATGAAATTTCTTTCTCGCGACGTGTGGGCGAGGCGTCCTTTAAATACCATCTTGGCTCTCCTCCGGCCCAACGTCTCGTGACCCTGATGCTAATAACTACTCGGGTCAGCATTCCACTGAGACGAAGCATGGGGCGAGCTGTTACAGGATGACTCCGGGACATAGTGGTAACGTTATTAGGCCACGTAGGTGCGCGGGTACTACCGCAAACCGCAAATAGTAGATGAACCGGGACCAGGAGCCGGTGGACAGCACACGACGGCTGACCTCGAGTCTCGGGATCGCCTCTGCTGTTGCGTAGTTGAGCTGTCTGACCCTCCTGATGCACATGAAGACCGAGCCTGCACTTCCAGCATCTCCCGCGTCCGTGAAGAATAGTCTCGACTAGTAAAGCCTGGCCCCGTTATCTTGGCTACTTGCGCAAGCAAACATGAGAATGGCATCCTAGGAGCCGGTCCGTCGTGTAAGACGCCCTGCACCTCATCGAGAGTCCATCAAGAGATTGTCAAACTGCTCCAAAGAAGGGGCGCTATTACATTGTCTTGCAAGTGGTCTCGACCCATGTCGAGACCGGCGGTGACCCGCGGGAGAATGCTTGTCAGGCCCCCACCCAACCCACGCAGATAGACCAATCAAGAACAGGAGCGACAGACGGGAAGTAGCCTTCTTGACGCGGAATAGCACAGTTACGATAGGAGTGGAATGCCTAAACAGTCACAATCGAGCAGACGATATAGGGGTCGAGAGATTGAAAGAAAGAGCCTTAATCCCTCCGGACATACTGTCGCGAGAGGGGGTTTTGGTCCCCAGCCTAACCGAGGTTTAGCCGGGGTGTCGATTTGGGTGCATCACAAAGAGCTTCCTCTTTGTGCAACACTTCTCCGTCAATCACGGCGAGGACGAAAGAGTTGCGTTCTTGGCCCGCCGCCCTCGGCTCGTCCTTGTGGTGGTACCCCCACCACTATCTTGGAAAGGATCATAAGTTGTGTCATGTGGTAACCCCCCTGCCCTGACCCCGGGCGTTGTGCATATCGCTCCCAAGAATCCAGGCTCGCACTTGTACGTTCCACAGAAGGGCAAGATCCGAGGCTGCGAGGCCCAAACGGCCAAAGGAAGGAGCGAGCAGGTTGTCTGGATCCTCCGGGAGATCGTCTGCAATCACTCAAGGCAAAACGATAAGGTGCCTCAGAACCTCAAACAATGCTACAATTAGAGGGGCGTTGAGCCTAGGTACATGGAGCACGGTGCGAGGTATGGCAGTGCCGCTCCGAGACGTGATTCCGAATCGACATCCAACACCACTTGTGAGAGAAAAGGTCGCGTCGGGAGAAGTCACGATGGAATACACGCCCACGGGTAAACAAGCCGGCCCAAGGTTGCTGAGAGGTTGGACTAGGTCCAGCTCCCATATAACTAGACCGACACATCAATCAACCCAATTGCTTCTCATTCACATAAAGCTCATATTTAGCATTCTATCACTCAACTGCCATCATGTTCGTATTAGATACTGTGCGTACATATCTGGCTGTATGGGTCAATTCAGTCCACTTCTAACATACAACATCAGCAGCCGCCACAAATGGACGAGCCTCCCATACCAGCGTCCAGTACTCTTTCTAGCTGCAGGATCTCGTGCACTGGCTTTCAGAGCAGACGAGATTCCGGGAATATCCGAGGATAGCCATATGCATTCTAACTGAGGTGCGGATCCATTCGCTAGGGCCATATATAGCGCCATAGCCAAGTTGATCAGTCCGGGCATCAATTCACCTCAGTTAGCTGCCTCACAATGGCGAACAACGACCTCGACACTCGCTCGTTGCCATGGGTAGTGTGCATGAATGAAGCTACTAACCAGTACCTGAGGTCCTGCATCGAATGCCGCGACTTTGAGCTTCACCAGTTGCAGGGCCAGCGGCAAGAACTGGAAGCCTGGCACGCCCAGTCGGTCGCGCTTCACGACACGCAGCAACGAACTATTGAAGCCCAAAGAGGCCTTATTGAGTCTTTGCGGAGCGAGATAGCTCGCTACCAAACGCAGCTTGCGACAGTGCCACCGCGAGAGCTGCAGATTAACACGATGTTCTCGCAAGCATCGTCGCCAGCCTTCGCCCCCCAATCAGCCTCGATAGGGAGCTTTCCCAGCCAGATCCTGCTAGGATCCGCAGAGTCAGCAGATGAGGATGCACCAAGCGTGGGGGACGTGGACACGGCCAACAAAGAGCACCACAGCAACCTACGCGACCAGCCTCAACACGGGAGAGCGAGATGAGCAGGAAATTGGCCGGGTGTATAGCAATATCATGATAGTTTGCGGTGCAGGTAATAATACTATCACTATTACTATCCATACTTTGATGGGGAAAACAAGCAGGAAGAAACCAACACAACAACCAAAGGAAAACAGGCCTCTAGGGTGGTCGCGAGGCAGGTCTGATCAATAGGGTCTTGACAGTCGGGTCAGCTAGGGAAGTCAGGCAGGCTCGAAAGGAAGGAAATGTTGGGCCTAGTCTAGGCAGGAAGGAAAGGGAAAGTCATAATGCGTAGAGGAAAGACATATCAAACAACTTCATCCCGGCCGACCTTCCGGCCGGGGAACAATATAATAAAAGCCAGTGACGAAACAACGTGTTGAATCTATCTAGGTTGCGGAAAGTGTCACGGCCTAGGCCGCGACCCCGCGGGGACCAGGCGGTCTACCACGGCAGAACCCCTGTAGACCCACTTATGTCCACCAATAAGCCTTACCCTAGACATGCATGTCGAACGTCGTCCATTCGACACCGTTCGACCATGCATGTCGAACCAAGTCGGATCGACTCGAACTGACCTCCTTCGACTCAAGTCGACAGCTAGTATTTAAACCACAGTCATTACCATAGGAAGTAGCCACCAAGCCACTTCAGCTTTCAATAACACTGCTTTACCTCAATCACCTTCGCCTACCTCTACAGTGATTGACACATCAAGCGGCGTAACACCTCTCTTTGCTCAGAACAACCGTAACGCCCTATTCTATCTGCCAACATAAACCAGGCCTTCCTGATTTATCCCTTGGGAATTGATCCGGACCGTTACAAGAGTTGCTTCGTTCTCTTGGCCTATATCAGCTACCGGGTGTAAATGTCTCCTCTCATTTCCTCCCTTACATATGACCGCAATTCCAACTTAACATTGTTCAAGTTATCCTCATCAGCCTTTATTGATATAGCATTAAAGATCTCTTTATCCATCTCATAAAGATTAGCGTCCACTTCCTTTTAAACGTGTACTAAGATTTCTTCCTTGACTTATTACAGCCCTCAGCGGAAGATACGTGATGAGGCGCGACCGACTGGGCGTGCCTGGCATCCAGCTCTTGCCGCAGGCACTGGAAACGATAAATCCCAAAATTGACACGAGATAATCTGAGTCAGAAAAGGCCCATGCAACAGCGTTTCTCCACCGGACACGCACGATCAGATATGGTGGCTGAGCTAGATTGCTACGCAGTTCGCGCATGTGCCCTCAAGGCGGCTCTGTACGTGATTCCAGTTCACCAGCATCTGGAATGGAGCTGGTGGCACCAGTTCTGGCTTCAAGTCGCCCCAGTACGAACAACCTGGTCGTCCGATTTCGTCGTGAAGCAGGTCTTGGTCACTCTAAGGAGTGCGAATCAGGTGTTCTACGAGATAATAGCTTTTCCAACCTGGACTCGGGCCCGCGGAACTGGCCTCGTTCCAATTGTCGCCTATGGGTCGTCGACGGCGGCAACGGCCTCAGTGTATGGCAGGAATGCCGACAGCGCCCGCGTCCCGACGATGAGGGACCGGAGTTGAAGGCCAGGGAGGCGGCTAGACACTACGAATCTAGAAACGTGAGCGTGTACTTGGCGATTCAGTGGGAGAGCTACGAAAGTCTTACGTGGGCGCTCGAATCGCAACTCGCCAGCCCCGGCTCACCGCTGGACGATGTCTGCGAAGACGGAAGCGGAATGTGTGATATGTAAAGCCATTACTCGGTTGAGGAAAGTTGAAGTTATCCATCTATATACAGCACCACCATTAGCTATCCGATGCTTCCAAAATCAAGTCTGTTTCGGCCAGCTATCTCTATATCTTTTAGACCGTCTCTAGCCCCCCTGGGCTGGAATAGAAATAACATCAGGGAAGTATCGCTGCTGTAGCCTAGGGTGGTAAAGTCGTTATTATTATAATGATACACGACGAAGCAATTCTTCCCGACTTCAGGACCACGCCATAGCCACAGAACTGGCGAGGAAATGCATCATTGATATCGGAGATTTCATAGTAAAAGTCGGTGCCAGGGGATCGGGTAGGATCGTAGGTGTATTCGAACTGCGTGACCGCGCTTGAGTTAAACGCAGATGCCCTGTCCCCATCGCTTGCCGCCTGCGACAATGGCTGGTCTGTGGTAATCTTGATGGACACGCCCGCCGTCACGTCGGAGCCTGTCTCTGCATCGTAGGTGATGTTATGCCGATAGGTTTCGTGGTACGACTCGCTGGGAAGAGTTACGACGACCCCGTCGTCTACCTAAGCTGATCGCAGGTACACGGAAAAACTATACTTATTGAACACGCTAGCTTGAGACTGGGCCGCACACGACGCACTGCCTACTAAGAGGATGGCTACAAGTGGTTTCATGATGGCTGCTATACGATATGACTACTGGGGGACGGAGATACGAGGGAAATAAGACTATTTAGTGTCCGTTTCTTCGTTTCTTTCTTCTTTGCTAGGGCCGATGGGACCGATGGTGCTAACGGCGGACCGGGTACTGATAGACAGAACCGGCTTTGTTGACCCCAAGGCGTGACCATGGACGCCTCGCGAAGCAGCGAGAAAATGATGGAAACTGCTCACAGAACGGCAAGCTCCTCGAAGGGGGGGCCGAAGGAGATTGTGAGCGAAGAGCGCCGTCTTATCATCAACCTAACAGGAGATGAGGTTATCTACATCAACGAAGAACCTGACTGCAATACTCGAAAGAGGAGATGACAGTTGCCTAGCGGACAGCCGCGCAGGTCAAGGTGAGCTGGCGAACGTACGGTGCCCCGCATCCCTTTTAATCTAGAATCAATCCAGACTCGGCCTCAACCCGGAAGTCAGAGCAGGTGTCGGCAAGATCGGTTGGTACTATCAAGGGATGCTGGAACCATAAGACAACTGTTGCAAAAGACAAATGTCTCTCGTAGATGCCGAAGGCCTCCCTATATCCGGTGCGACAACATACGAGCCACTGAAGAAAGCCGATTGGGAAGAGTGCGACATCAAGTGGATCGAGGGCAGGGACGGTCTGACCCTACTCCCCATACGATTATACCGAGATGGAATTGGCGGCTTCGAGTAGATGCGACGCAAGTTAAGGAAGTAGTATGGATAACTATCCAGAATTAGAGTTATGGGGGATTGGATCTAAAAAAAAAGAAGAGAGTTGACGAAACGCAGCTACGAGCCGAAGGCGAAGGAGACGACTAGCTTGGAAATAAGCTTAGAGCCTTGATGCTAGTATTTCTAAAGGCTTCTTATTCCTTCGATCGATTCGCCTCCCATGGACCTTACGCACCCTCCTCTATCTGCTATTCTCTTTCCGTGCATGCATTCTACTCTAATGTATTGTATTTCGTCGAGTACCTAGCTAATATCCCAACATGCAAGATCGACTTGCCTACTTGAGTAGATGGCTCGTATCTCCAAGGGTGTGGGCACAAGAGGCCTGATTGGATACGGCGAGGTCGATGGTGCAGACCTCGTCCCAGCCATATTTGCAGGCGGTATCGTAGATGTTATAAAGGATATAGTTCATTGCGACATAGCTGTTGGGTTTCCTAAGGCACTCGCTGAGGTAATTCATGGAGTTGGCAGCAGTCAGAGGAACCTTGCCATCATTGTCGAGGAGATGGAAGCAGTGACTGGGGTGAACAAACTCGTAGTCCATGTCACGTCCGACGAGAAGGTCCTCCTTGGGAGAGGTGTCGGAGAGGAGGTAGTTCCAGGCGTCGTGGGAGATGTCATGGGCACCCATAGACGAGTCAATTTTGAGAAGGTAGACCCAACGCTCGGCATAAGAGACCTTGACGCAGATGTTGTCGCAGGAGACGGCGCTAGGCCAGTAAGCGACGCGGTTGGTGTTAATCTTGCATCCGAGGACACCGGCGCTGGATGAGTACTCATCGTGGGGGGTGACATAAGCAGCACCCGCGCCGCGGGGAGAGAGGGCGGCAGCAGAGACCATGGTGGCCGAGGCAGCGGCGAGAAATGCAGTCACACCCATCATTTCGAAATTCTATAGAGAAAGGAGAGGAAAAGAGGAGTTTAATCAAGAAAACAACTACCATTCTTAAAGACTGCTAGGATACTAAAATTAGATACTATGTGCCTTGAGGCAGAGCATAATGAAGTCGGGGAGAGATTTTGTGCAATTCCTTTAGGATCTACTGTAAAGATCCTATTAAAACATCTATTCCAATAAACGATCTTGCAGGTGTTACTCACGCAACACTCACGTCCATTTGTCGACTTCTTGCCCATTTCCTACCTCAACACATTGCTATCCCCAAAGCTGGTGCCACTGCCCACTGCGACGATAGCGCAAAAGCGTGCTATAGCTACGATGCGGACACGCAAGAGCTCATTTCTTACGACACTCCCAAGACATTCCGCGAGAAGGTGGCGTATCTGCAGGAGACGGCGCTCGACGGCAGCATGTTCTAAGAAGCCTCGTCCGATCAGTCCGACGCGGACTCACTCATCAAGACCAGCTACAAGGCCCTAGGTCTGTCGATAGCACGCAGAACTGATTAGATTATCCCGAATTCCAGTACCAGGACATAGACGCAGGGATGGACTAGCATCGGTATCGTCCAGTGTGACGTGGTTCATCATGGCCTCCTTGGGCACGTAGCTAATGGCGGACAATCTACAACTGAATTCCAGGTAGTCAATAGATGGCATTACAAGTAGCCAATGGGTTTATATACCCCCTACCTAGTATAGACGGGTTTTATTAATAATCCAGCATCCATTCCCGTCCAACTCGCACTTCCGGCCGATTCTCCATATCCTGCCCGTCCGTGTTCGGGACCTTCATCTTGACTTACTCCCAGCTCACCGTTCCCTTTGCCTACCACATTAGGTGGTTTGAGGGCGCTATGTAAAAGCGTCCGGTCACTACTCTCCTCCTCTTCCTCCTCCTTCCTCCTCCTCCCCCTCTTTCCCCTCTTTCCCCTCTTTCCCCTCTTCTCCCTCTTCCCCCCCCTCCCCATCGGTCAGACACTGATCAGGCGAGAGTCGCTGACCGGGGCCCGTAATACAAGCAAAATCACCCTCCTCGTTGAGATTCCCAACGAAAGCCAAGTACAGTGGTGACCGGTTTTAAGGGCCGCCTTGCTTTCAAGGAAATTCTCTGAGCACAGACCATGTTATGGCTGATTTTGGCTTGTACAGGGTGCAGAGTCACTCGATATGAGCCATAGTCACGTGCTGTCTTGCCATTGTCATAAAAACACATGACATCTATCATCATCCATAAACTTATAACACGTCCAAAATAAGCCTTACACCCTAAGCCACTAAGCACCCCTATCTCTTTAATGCTAACAATAAAATGGCTAAAGCTATAACTTAATTAGAAGCAATATTGGCTTCCTGTTTTAGGAATCACTCTAAAGATGAAGGGTGCATAGACCATTATTACAGGATGACGTTTCTGCCTTAGGCAGTCTCAGGCAGCAATAATGCCGGGCCGTCAGCTTCAGCCGCTTGAGGCGAGCGGTTACAACACTTTTGAAGCTTCAGCATCGACTTCGACTTGCCACGACCCATTAGAAACACCGACCAGGTGGATTCCAATATCGTTATTACCCTTCCGTTCGCCCCGTAGCGCAGCCCCCCTAAGATGAGTGGGGTATCGTTTCATGGTCCGATCGATGGACAGAATATCATTGCTGGAACCAGCGTCTCCGGCGGAACCGTCAACATTCAACTGCCACCTGGTTTGTCCCGATAGCCCTTCCTGCTATAATCTAGCCCGACTAAGTTGCATTTCCATTTCCTTGCACTAAGAACGACCCGAGACACCGCCGAATCCGTCATCGACCAGCATCCCCTTCTGTCGCGACCCCAACTTCGTCCCACGTGGTAACGTTCTCGAAAGAATTCATCAGCGATGCTCCGAGCCTGCAGGACGTGTGGCCCTCGTAGGTCTTGGCGGAGTTGGGTAAGTCTTACGACATTCTATGCAAGGGTCCTGCTAATAAGAGCACAGAAAATCACAGCTTGCGATCGAATTTGCCCATCAGCTAAAAGACCGAAATGCGACTGGAGGAGATCAGATGTGGGTTTTCTGGGTCCATGCTGGCACGACAACGCGAATCGAAGAAGCCTTTAAGGCCATCGCAGACGCTACAAAGATCCCTGATCGGAACCAGCCGAAAGCCGATATTATGCAGCTTGTCTACCGCCGGCTCAGCAATGAGACATGGGGAAGGTGGTGTTTGATACTGGATAGCGCCGATGAACCTGACGTATTATTCGGAGTGGGCGGAAACAGCCGTGAAGGGCGATCTTTGGCGACATATCTCCCACAGAGTCGAAATGGATCTATCCTTCTCACCACGCGCAGCAAGGATCTGGCCTACAGACTGACTGACGACTACCGAGCCATGATTGAAATCGGCCCAATGGCAGAGCCGGATGCCCTAAAGCTCTTAGAGAACAGACTGGGATCGCTGTACGATGCAAGTGCAGGAGCGGATCTAGCGCAGGCTCTCGACTTTGTCCCACTCGCCATTAGCCAAGCGGCAGCTTACATACGATCGCGGGCGCCGCGGATATCGCTCGAGAAGTACCTCACTGAGTTTCAAGAGAGCGAGAGCAAGAGAATAAGGCTTCTTGGACATGATTCTGGCGACCTACGACGAGATGGGGGCGCATCAAATGCTATTCTTACAACCTGGCAGTTGTCATTCAACTACATCCGCTCCAAGAGGCCTCCTGCGGCAGACCTGCTCTCGCTTATGAGCTTCTTCAATCGACAGGGCATCCCTGAGTGGCTCCTTAAGTCCTCTAGAAGCGCTATCGGCAATGCACCTGCAAGTGTAGATAAGGGAACAGATTCGGAACCCGATAGCGATTATAGTGAGACAGACGGCGAATTTGAGGATAATGTGGCAATACTTAGAGACTATTGCCTGGTTACTATTAGCGAAGGAGGAGATATGTTTGAGATGCATGGGCTTATGCAATGATCGATGAGGAAGTGGCTTAAAGCTAGTCATCTTCAGGAGACTTTTAAGGATCAGTATATTGCACTAATAGCAGAATGGTTTCCAATTGGAGACTATAAGAACTGGGGAACTTGCCAGATACTCTTTCCGCATGCAGAAGCGGCAGCTAAACTTCATCTAAAGAACAGCAGTGCGAAAGAAGTCGCGGGGCAGGCCTTTTGTATCATGCAGGATGGTATGCCTTAGAGCAAGGGATATACGGTATTGCGGAAAAGATGCTTTATAAAGCGAAGAAGACGCATGAAGACGCTAGGAAGAGAAGATGAGATCACTCTCAAATAGTGTTTCAATCCTTTTACATCGACATACAGCAAGCAGGGCCGATGGGAGGAGGCAGAGAAGCTATGTGTGCAAGTGATAGAGATGAGCAAAAGCAAGCTGGGGGCAGATCATCCGGATACGCTGACCAGCATGGGCAATCTTGCATCAACATTTTGGAAGCAGGGCCGATGGGAGGAGGCAGAGAAGCTGGAGGTGCAAGTGATGGAGACGAGTAAGAGCAAGCTGGGGGCAGATCATCCTTCTACGCTGACCAGCATGGCCAATCTTGCATCAACATACAGGAACCAGGGCCGATGGGAGGAGGCAGAGAAGCTGGAGGTGCAAGTGATGGAGACGAGCAAGAGCAAGCTGGGGGCAGATCATCCTTCTACGCTGACCAGCATGGGCAATCTTGCATCAACATTTTGGAAGCAGGGCCGATGGGAGGAGGCAGAGAAGCTAGACGTGCAAGTGATAGAGACAAGCAAGAGCAAGCTGGGGGCAGATCATCCGGATACGCTGACCAGCATGGGCAATCTTGCATCAACATACAGGAACCAGGGCCGATGGGGAGGAGGCAGAGAAGCTGGACGTGCAAGTGATGGAGACGAGCAAGAGTAGTAGTGTAGTAGTAGTATATTTAACGCCGAGGGGGGCGCGGGGCGCCCCAGACCTCCCGTGGGGTATGCGGCGCGCTGGAGACTATCTAATAGACTATCTAGAAGAGTATCCGGCGAATCTGCCTTTAGGAAGGAAAGTAAGGGTGTTAGCCGTGTCCGTTGGCTCCTCCATTTGAGCTCGTGTCCGGTCTGTCTGTCAGTCTGTATGATCCACGGGCTGAGCCCTAGGTTCTATGTTGTCTGGGATGAATTAAGGAGAGGGTAGGCTGCTAGCCTAGGTCGCCCTGGTGGGCTGTCTGTGTGCCTTGGAGGGCCGTCTGTGCGTGTTTGGGCAGATGTCTGTGAAGAAGCCTGTCGTCTTGGCAAAGTCTGCGAAGTCCTTCGGGCTGGTCACCAGGCGGCGCCAGTATTCCTTGGGGCTTCGAGGCTGGGGTTTAAAGGTTGGCCATTGTGCTTGGTGCAGTTTGGCTTTTGGGCAGAAGATGAGATGTTCCGGGGTCCGGAGTCCTTGGCAGGAGCATGGGTCATTATGTTCGTGGTTGAATCTGCGATGGTACCAGTCGAAATCTCCATGGCCTGACCTTGCGGCCAGTAGATTGTGTAGGGTTGGGCGTGGGAGGTTGAGTTCCTTTGGGTTGGCTAGTGAGGCGGTTGTTAGGCCTAGCTCCCTATATCTCTTGATGTTTGGCAGCTGTGCCTGCCACCACTCTGCGTGTTGTTCTCTGGTTTTTGCCCTCCGGAGTCCGTTCACACCGGCTAAGGTGGGTTGTCTCGTTGGGTCTGCTGGGAGCTTGGCGCCGGCCTTTGCCAGCTGGTCAGCTTGCTCGTTTCCGATGATCTCTTGATGTCCGGGGGCCCAGCGGACCTGGACTTGCGCTGTGGCTATGATCTTATGTGCGTCTAAGAAGGCTTCCTGGGAGCTGCTCGGCGCATCTCCGAGGAGTCCTTGGATGACTGCCGTGTTGTCTATGCAGACGTGAGTTTGGGCTGATGGGTCGATGCGGCAGGCATGCCGGAGGCCCTGACGGGCGCCCTCTGCCTCTCCGTCGAAGACTTCTGCGAGGCCTAGGCGGCCTTTGCCTTCGGCGATCTTCGTGCCGGCCCTATGGATGACGTAGCCCCAGCCGGTAGCGCCAGTAGGGCTCTTCGATCCGTCAGAGTATACGATCAGATGGTCGTCCGGTATTGTTGCTAGCCAGCGTTGGAAGGCCTTGGCGGATTCTTTCTTAGAGCCCTTGTCTATCAGCGTGGCTGGGGGGGGTTGATGTCTCTTGGGCAGGAGCTGTGGTCGAGGGAAGGTCGGGAGTAGCCTTGCTGCCCTCTGTATCCTAGTCCGAGTTGGCTGCAGGCCACCGTAGCCTCTCCCGGGTGGGAAGGGCCGTCTCGCTATTCGGGGTACGAGTGGGTGGTCTGCATCTACGGATCTGAGCCGCTGGCTCAGTCTCATGTAAACCCCTTCGAGGATGACTCGGATCGTCGGGATCGCGGTTTCCTTATATAGTAATGCGGTCGGTGTCGTTCGCCAGACCGGGAGGATAGCTTTCAGGGCCGCCTGGAGCACCTGGGCCATTTCATCGAGGAGATGTTCCTGTCTCGTCTTGATTGTTGGGTCGAGTGTTAGGCTGGAGTTCCTTCGCGTTTTTGTTGTTCCCTCGTACCAGGCCTCAGCCCCATAGGTAAGGCATGGGATGGCAACGGTCCGGACTGCTTTTCTGAGCGATCCGGAGGGGGGTCCGCGCTGTGTGTTCGCGAGGCTCTGGATGTGCGCTATTACAGCTTGGGTGCGTGCGATCCGCTTCCGTACGTGTTGTGCGAATTTAAGCTTCCTATCAAACCAGATCCCTAGCCACCGTATGGCTGGCTCCTTGGTCTGTCGAATTTGGAAGCCATATTCGGGTGCTGAGATTTCGATTGTTGGGAGGGGCGTCCGGGCTCGTGTGAAATGCATCAGCTCCGCCTTGTCCGGGTCAAAGGTGACCTTGTTGTTAGCTCCCCATTTGAGGATGCTATGTAGGTCCTCAGCCAGCAGCTCGGTGTTCCTTTCCTGTGTCTTCTCTGTCCGTAGAACGCAGATGTCGTCCGCGTAGCCGAACCGGTGGATTGTATCTTCGAGGAAGATGTCTGCAATATAGAGCATGAAGAGGATCGGCGAGAGTGGTGATCCTTGCGGCAGCCCGCATCTGATGATGCTGGGCTCTGTAGTTATGTCTTCTAGCCGCGTGCTAGCCTGTCTGTCCTGCATGAATGTGCCGGCGAATCTGGCTATGTTACGCGGCCACCCCTGCTGGATTAGGCGTAGCACCAGGCGTCGCTGGAGTGTAGCGTCATAGGCGCCTTTGACGTCCAGGGTCATCATCGTTGCTGTGCCTCTGAGCTCCAGTGCATGCTCAATTTCATGGGTGACGCAGGCTGCTAAGTCTGTTGCTGACCGGCCTGGCAGGGCCCCAACCTGCTGGGGGCTTAAAACCTTGTGTGTGAGGGCTATTGTTGCCATCCGCCGGGCTACGAGCCTCTCGAGCCCCTTGCCAAGGCAGGATAGCAGAGCGATTGGCCTCCAGGATCGGACGTTTGTGTAGTCCTTCTTTCCCTGCTTCTTCAGCATTGTTACCTCGGCTGTCCGGAACGGTTCCGGGAAGTAGCCAAGTCCGATGGACGCCTGGAATAGGTTCCGTACCCGTTCCCGGATGCAGGGCCAGCAGGCTCGCAGCAGCCGGACAGAGATACCGTCTGTACCTGGCGAGGTGCTCTTGACGTGGATTGTAGCTGCAGCCAGCTCCTCGTGGGATATTTCTGCCTGCCACGGTAGGCATCTTCGGGCGATTGTTGGTATCTGTAGGGGGTCCTCTGTGAGGTCCTCACAGCTGTCTCTTCGCTCTAGGAGAGATCGCCGGAGTGTATGTGCCTTCTCAGTGGTATTGGCAATGACCCTTCCATCTACGACTAGCGGCGGCGAGCTGATGTCTGGCATCAGCTTGTGCCACTGGATGACCTTGTATAGCTCTTCGTCGGACTGGATCTCATCAATCCTCCTCTTCCAATAGTGCTCTTTCTCCTCCCGCACCACCTTGTGGAAGAGCTTTCGTTCTGCGGACGCCGTGCTGGTCCGTCGGGCCTGGTGATAGGTCTTTCGGGCTTTGTGGCATCGGTCCGTCCACCATGGCGCATTATGACTCCTCTGGCTGGGCCTGTTCTGGATGGCCTTGGCTGCCTCTACTAGGGCTGCTAGGAGGGCTTCCGTGGATGCGTTCAGGTCGGCAGCTGTTAGGGCTATTGGTAGGGCCGGTAGGTTGTAGGTGCTCAGCATTGCGAGCTTGCTAAAGGTTTCTAGCTTGTCGTCTGGGATTGTCGGGCGCCGTTGCTCCAGTGTAGCTCTCCGGCCCCTGGGGATTGAGGTTATGATTGCTTGGTGGTCTGCCCCCGGATGTAGCTTGTCGATGACTCTTGCTGTTGCAAAGGGTATGTTTGAGAAGGTTAGGTCGATCGTGTGGCCGTCGTTATGTGTTGGCTGTCCAACCTCGCCGATGAAGTTGAGGTTTGTGTTGGCGGCCCAATCCGCGATCTGTTGTCCGTTGTTCCGGGTCTGCGGTGCCTCTGGGTCCCAGAGTCTATGCCATGCATTAAAGTCTCCTGCTATTAGGGTGTTCGATGGGGGTTGAATGCTTAGGAGGTGCGGGATAACAGGGTTTGGGTTCCCTGCTGTTGGCTGGTAGATGTTGATGATGGCATATTGATTGATATTAAGCCATAGGATGTCTCGGCAGTTGCCCCAGGGCCTTATTTGTTCGACTTTGAGGTTGCTCGTCTTTCGTACGTATGTGATGACTCGTGGTTGTGCTCGCTTGCCGTCCCAGTCGTCAATCGGGATGTGGGCTTTATAGCTTGGGTGGGAGTTATGGAACTTCCGTTGTCCTGTCTTGAACCAGGGCTCCTGTATTAGGATAATATCGATTTGTTCCTCTGCGCAGAGCTGGAGGAAGGCTGTATGTGCTGGGTTTCCTTTTGCGACATTGCATTGGGCGATTTGCATTGGTGGTTGTTGTCGGGCTGGGCCTTTCCTACTGGCTTGGTGGTGTTGCATTTGATGGGATATTCCAGTAGTTCTTCTCGTTGTAATCGATCCTCTTTATGTTGCGGGTTCGGCGTTGTTTAATGAGGTCTCGCTTCGCCTGTGTAGCCTGTATGCCTCGCGGCCTGGGTTGCCTTAGCTGCTGGGCGGTAGTACATTGCGTGTTGCTTTCTTCTGGCTCGTCGGGTCGGTCCTCCATCCGTTCGTCGGGTTGGCTCTCGGACTGATCATCAAGTTGGTCGTCGGGCTGTTCGTTGTCGGCGATAGGTTCCGCAGCTGAGTCTTTGTTGTGTGTTGCAGACCCCTGGGGGCCCTGTTGGCGGCTGGGGCTTTCAGCTGGGTCTTCTGTAGGGCTGTTTTGGCTGTCCCTAGGGTTCGCCCTGAGGTAGCTCTTGTGACCGATCCGTCGGACTGCCTTGAGCTCCTTCGCAGTTAGCCGTATTGCTATGCCGTCCTTAAGAACCGGTTTTGCGGGGCATCCGTCATGCTCGGCTGGATGTGGTCCGTAGCAGTTGGCGCATTTCGGTGGGTGGGTGCAGGGTTTTGGGTGCTGCTGGCCTTCTTCAATGACAGCACTGCAGTTCTCGCACCGTTCTCGTCGGGGGCAGAAGCGGCTGCTGTGGTAGGCTTGGCAGCCTGGGTTGTGTCGCTGGATCGTGGTCTTCTTCTCAATACGCCTTGCCGTGGCGCTCGCATTGAAGAGTCGGAACGGCTCCACTGGCTCTAGGAAGGAGGCGATCCATGTCTTCCGTCGGAGGCCGGGGTTCTCGGCGCTGTGCCTTGTCAGCTTGAGCCGTACCGGCCGGCAGCCTGTCCGGGCGGTGATTTCGTCTTCGATGCATTCCTCCGTGTTGATCATTTCGTTGAGGATGTTTGGCAGCTCCGCTGGGCAGTTTGGGATGATATAGTTGTACCATATGACCGGGAGCTCAATGCTTGAAGCCTTGAGGCATTGTTTGAGTTCCTCCTCCTTGTCTAGTAGCTTCGTACGAGCTAGCTTATCGCGGGGTCTGATTGCGAAGCCTGTTGCTGTGTGGTGGATGTCTGGTATCTCGGCTAATGTGAGGCCGGTAGCCTTGCTGGCTGCATCTCGGAGCGCGAAGTTTTTGAGGCTCCGGGCCCATTGTTGGTGGGGTTCTGAGACCCTGGCTAAGATCCGTAGGTCTTCGGTCTCTATTGGGGCCGCTATCGAGGTCGCTGTCGGAGTTCTTGTCAGGATTTGCGTGGTTGTCTGGGGCGGCTTGCTGGCTGCTGCGGCCCAGCTCTGGGGTGGCTCGCCGGCTGCCGTAGCTGGGATGCTCGAATGCTCCGGCTTGTCGCTGCGGATGGCCGCTGAAAGGTATGTTGGGATCTTCTGGAATAGTTGTCTTAGGGTCTCTTTCTGGCTCTGTTCTGTGTCTTCGATGATGTCATCAATGGCCTTGGCTAGGCTCGTCAATCCTTTGGTTATTGCTCTGAACTCGGAGATGAGAGGTTCCAGGGAGCCCTGCCTAGCGTGGTAGGAGCTGGAGAGCCCCTTTTCCTGTTGCTGAGACCTTCCCGTTGCTGTCTCTGCGATGTCTGGCAGTTTAGCCGGTTCTCGTCTTCGTTGTCGGTGGGTGGAGGGTGTTATTTCTTCGAGGTAGGTATGCGGGCTGCTATCTAGTAGCAGCTGGTATGCGGGATTGTTCCTGTGCGGTGTGTTTGCAGGAGCCGCCCCCGGCGCGCCCGTCAGGGCTGCCGGCGCGGCCATGGCAGCGCCGGAAGGGTCTCTCAGGGGCTTGTTAAGGGAATTGCGGTAAGTTATGTGGCGGCACTAACACTAGGTGCTAAGGAAAAATAAATCGGAAGACGAGCAAGAGCAAGCTCAGGGCAGATCATCCGGATACGCTGACCAGCATGGGCAATCTTGCATCAACATTCAGGAACCAGGGCCGATGGGAGGAGGCAGAGAAGCTGTTTATGCAAGTGATGGAGACGAGCAAGAGCAAGCTGGGGGCAGATCATCCGGATACGCTGATCAGTATGGCAATCTTGCATCAACATTCAGGAACCAGGGCCGATGGGAGGAGGCAGAGAAGCTGGAGGTGCAAGTGATGGAGATAAGCAAGAGCAAGCTGGGGGCAGATCATCCGGATACGCTGACCAGCATGGGCAATCTTGCATCAACATACAGGAACCAGGGCCGATGGGAGGAGGCAGAGAAGCTATTTGTGCAAGTGATGGAGACTCGCAAGAGCAAGCTGGGGGTAGATCGTCCGGATACGCTGACCAGCATGGGCAATCTTGCATCAACATTCAGGAACCAGGGCCGATGGGAGGAGGCAGAGAAGCTGGAGGTGCAAGTGATGGAAACTCGCAAGAGCAAGCTGGGGGTAGATCATCCGGATACGCTGACCAGCATGGGCAATCTTGCATTAACATTTAGGAACCAGGGCCGATGGAGGAGGCAGAGAAGCTGGAGGTGCAAGTGATGGAGACTCGCAAGAGCAAGCTGGGGGCGGATCATCCTTCTGCGCTCTAGAGGCATGGAGGAGTTTAGAATGCTACTTTTACTATTAGATATTGGGGTTAATTGTAACTATGCTCTTAATATTGTTCTTGCTTAACTGTTCAAGGCAGCCCTAATATGCTTTTTCTCTGCTTATGAATATCTGGAATCTCTTTCTGTCAGACGAAGAAGAAGGTTTCGCCGCGACGACTGAGGAAAAGGGAGTCCGGGGCGGTAACTCCTGCACCAAGAGGCACTTCAACATAAGCAACATAAACCAGCTTGAACACAGCATATTTGATCAATCAGAATGCCTTTTACGTCCGACAAGGTTTGGAGGCGCTTTCGTCGATCCGAATAGCCGATATTTTACTCGAGCTTTGAACGGCTCAGGGGTCGCACGGGATAAACGCAGCTATTTGTTTAGTCGACTTGTTTCGCCGGAACATAGCTTCAATCAATTCATGGTCAGCATCAGAAAGATAGGGGCCATGATGGCTCAGGGTATAAGGCTTATTCTGGACGTATTGTGTTGGATGGAAGATGACAGATGGCATAATGTTTTCACGGCCACAATCGGTCTCGCGTGATCGTAACAGCAAAAAGCACGTGACTATGGTTCACGTCTCGGCCTCACAAGCCAGGGTCACATTTCTGACGGTTGATACTGCACGAGCCACATCAGCCATAACATGGTCTGTGCTCAGAGAATTGGCTTTGAAAGCAAGGCGGCCCCTGAAACCGGTCACCACTGTACTGGGAACGCAGCACGAAAAAGGATGTGGTCCGGCCGTTACGTATGCTGATTAATTCATCCCCAGCGTGGAGGTTATAGATAGACAGGAGTTCCCGGTCAATCTCGTCGCATAGATATTCACATCGGAATCCTCGGTCGAGTACCGTGGGCACCGCAACTCGATAGCATGGAAGGTGGCCGAGTCAATTCTCTCCAGGGACCCAACCAGCCCCTGGAGGATCGCGAGCCAGACGGACATGATGCGCTTCAGCTGCCGAGCAAACTCCTGCTAGAAGTTACAATCAAGCGCTGACATCAGGGTTCATGATGTCTCACCTCGTCACAAGACGGACGCACCGCCGCGCATGGTTGTATGATAATTCCCCCTTTCTTTTTCTGAACGTAGATCGACGGTCCGAACCGTCTCTCCGGGACACGCAGCCGATTTCCCAGTAGATCTCAACATCTCGAGAGCCTTCCTGGGCGGCTCGTGTCGACATTTCCTCCTTGCGGACTACGCAAAGACGGGTGTCCTGAACTCTCATGTGAAGCGTAGGCGCTATAAGCGGTCCTCTGGCTTTTGCCGCTTCAACACTTGACGGACGGTCCTCCAAGTATAAGTAGTACTGTACAGCTTTGGCTTTTCCATAAGATGATTATATAGGGCTATTAATATTAGAGGTGTGACTGATTGCGGTCGGCCTGCGCCGTTGCTTGATTTAGCCTGTAGTTTGGATCGACACTGATACATAGCCTGGCCACGAGGAGGTATGTAAGTATAATGCATACTCGCCGACGACTAATGGCAGGAAAGAGTCCTGGTCAAAAACGGCCTAGGAGATTCTGCCGCTGGAAGGAGTCCGAGCAGAGTGTCTGAGCAGATGCTGGACGCTGGTCTCTGGGGATCGTCCATTTGTGGTCGCCGCAGTCTCTCTACTCACGATTTAAGTACTCTCTTCTGGACGCCGGTGCGCGGGGTTGCCCCCAGCCGCAGCAGAAAGCCAGCGTCGTAGTCCCATGGTCACTCTCCGGAGGCTATACCAAGATGCATCTCCGTCGCAAGCCCGCTTTCTACCGCCGCCCCGACAGCCCGATCCCAGCCAGGACGTTCCTTCCCGTCCATCTCAACCGTCATCCAGATTGTGACTACGAACCGATACGTCGCTGCGGCACAGCGTGGACGGCGAGGCGCCGGGGGAGCCGCCAGCTGGTCGTGGTGCAGGAGGTGACCCACGCGAGGCTGGCCGACTTCAGCCATTTCGCTGGGGTAGCGCACGTCAACGTGGCCCGCCAGCTCGGCATCTACCACGTGAAGCCGCTGGCGTACCTGGCATACGAGTACGTGGACCTCGATGTTCTCGAGGCCCTCCCCCTCTCTCAAGAGGAGATTTCGGCCGTTGTGTCACAAGTGAGCGCGTCCGATTCCGAGCTGACAGGGTGCGGACTGCTGATGGGGAAGAGATCATGTCGGCAATCGACTACCTCCGCCAGCGGCTCTTCACATTCCGTATCAGTGCCGTCCGCGTCACAACTGACGGTGTCGTCAAGATCGGTACATACGACCGTGGGGTCAATAATCTGTGTTGTGGTTCGCTTACGTTATGGTCCAGTTCCCGATTGGAGCTTCGAGCCGACGGCTGATGTCGCGATCCGGGAAGCGAATGACGAGTACCTGGCTGCCGACCTGGGTACGCTCATGAGGACCATGGAGCCCAACGATCGCCGCTGGACACGGCATGCCCTCGGCTTCTTGGGCGAGTTGGGCTCGGGTCACCTGCCGCGGAGGGTGAGTAGTCGATGCTATGACAGACCGACAGGGAAAGGATGGCTGACGATGATTTAGCATCCGTATCTGAATCAGGTACAAGGCCAATCGAACCTGCGAGAGGCCGCCAGGTTCTGCGTCCAGAGGAAATTAGCCGGGAATTGCGATACGCAGTCGTAATTCATATTCGCTCTTGCGTTGAGGTGTTGGGCGATTTGCATTCATACGATATGTAGGTTCATAGATAGTACAGTATATACCACAGCTAGTAACTATAAACAATCTGATAAGACCAATGGAGAAGCCAGAGTAGGACGTGGCTCTTACCCAGAGATATGGGCTTCTATAAATCCCATCACGCCCACAATCGACAGGCATTAGCTGTGTCAGACACTCTCTCTTTACCGACTATCACGTTGCGGCTGGCCTGCTCGTTAATCGTTTTTCTTCTTCTACCTTCTTTCTGCTCCGATCTTCCTTCCTATTCCTCTTTTCTCCGATCTTCCTTCCTATCCCTCTTTTGATCTGAGCACCTCTATCTTGGTCTCTCATGTCCCGTGAAGGCAACTTATTGGATGAACCCTCCTCACATACACCGAGGATGGAGTTGATGGCACCCCAGTGCTGGCTTCGAGGCACTCCTGTACAAACAAGCTGGTCGTCGGATGTCATCGTAAAGCAGGTCTTGGTCACCCTGAGGAGTGTGAAACGGACGTTTTATGGGATCATAGCTTCTAACCTGGACTCGGGCCCATGGGACTGGCTTCCGTGCGATCAACCCCTATGGGTCGTCGATGACGGCAGTGGCCTCAGGGTGTGGCAGGAATGCCGGCAACGTTCGTGCCATGGTGATGAGGGGGAGGAGCTGAGGGCCAGAGAAGTCGTCGGGCACTACGAAGCTGGGAGCGGGAACGTGTTCTTGGCCGTCCTGTGGGAGGATTACGAAGGTCCTACTTGGGAGCTCGAATCACAACTCGCAAGCCCTAGCTCTCCACCGGATACTCCGCTTATGGCCTGGTGATCTAAGTCTTACCCTTGAGTGATCAGTGGGTAATGGGGTCCGGGGCAGAGCAACGTATGGACTCACAGGAGGAAGGCGGTAGGTAGGGGGACGGGGAACGCTGCGGATTTGTATTCTGCTATATTGGGGTATGGATTCTCTCGTGAGCCCTGACCCCCGCCTGGCTAGTGTAGGCTCCTAGCATTCCCATAATACTCCTTTCCTCTGCATCTTCCGAAAAACGGATTGGATGATACTGTCGGACGGAAGGGAGTTTTTCCCGGCCCCCGGTGGAAGGAATAACGGATCCTCAAAGAAAACCCCGCTTGAGACACCTCGGAGGGAGACAGACGAGCAGACACATTTCATCATTCAATTGATCAATTCAGCCCTTTCCATCATGGGCACTCAATTTCTAGTCCCTGACTCTATTTACACCTTTTCAATGCATAAACTCGGGCCGTTGCCCCTAACGAGTCCGACAGATACGTCATCGCCCCGCCACATACATAAGCTTTACAGGAAACTGCTGGCCACCGTCTACCTACGACTAGCGACCAAAGGAACTTCACCTCTGAATGGCATTAATCGCGGCCAGTCTTTCTTCCTTTACTGTGCCACCCGGATGATGATCCCGCGGCTCGGGAGATGGGGCTGTCGATCTCGTAAACGGTTGTTCGCTCTCCCACGATTCTTCGAGTGGATTGTCATCTTCTACGGAGGAGACAACAGACGAAAGAGTCGCCTTTATGTCACGCGCGGTGGCTTCCTCTCTCACGTAGCGATCGTCATGCATGTTGTGGTAGGATGGAGTCTACTGGAAACGGTCCGATATGACTACGCTACTATCTATATACGGCACTACCACTAGCTCCCTAGGAAGATGCGTGTTGACCTTCTCATGGTTCGTTCTGGGCTATGAAGAAGCGGACCTCGTTTCACTTTCGGCTCTTGGCTAGTTATGTGCTTATGTGTATATAGAAAGTCGGCCATGCAACTTTATATAGACATGGGTGCATAAGCATGTGTTATATCGCATGAGGCTGTTTGGCTAAAAAAAAACCGCCGTGCATAATAAATCGTATCGTATTGTATACATACTGCATGAAGGGCATCTTCCGTTTCTTTCCCCCTTAGGGATTCTATCTCGGGCATGTCGTGAAAAGGCGCGAGGCCGTTTGTGGCATGAAGATATCCGGATTCAGACAGCGCGAGAAAACGCAGCGGCTCTAGTTTCGGACGTGCTTAGTAAGGCAGGACTGGATAGGAACGGACAAAAGCAGACCCCATGGATAAATGGACACTTTTAGCCCACTACGTAACATGTGGATGGTCCATCCCACAACCACTTCTACAGCGGAGGCTAAACAGTGCTATCCTCCATGTCCAGTCCGCCTGGCACAGAAGCATATCTGAAATCATGACTGCTGCAGTCATAGGTGGCAGAGTGGTCATCGTAACAGTTGTATGCCACGGAGCAGTTCTCGTGGTAGTCAGGGGGGCGCAGCACCTAGGGACATCCTGAGCGATCCTTCTCCAGCGTTAAACCGCAGTCGCAGAACTAACGAGGAAAGCCATCGTTGAGTTCAGAGGCATCATAGTATAAGTCGGTCCCTGAATGTAGCGTAGGATCAAAGGCATACTCGAACCGCACGACCGCACTTGAGCCAAATGCAGATACCCTGTCGCTGCTGCTTACCACCTGCGACACCCGCTGATCTGCGGTGATCTTGATCCGCATCATAGATTATGCTGTCAGTAGGTCTCGTGATACACTTACGAGGGAACATTACACGAAGGAGCACGAGGGAACAATGCTATATTTAAGAAGTATATCAGGCTGAGCTATTGGTCGCCGCCATCATCACTGTCCGTTTCCGTGTCTCCCCATTATCCTCGACCACGTTGTCAACGCCGATGACGGCCTAGGGTGACACAGGGCCCTGGAGGGCGGAGAATAGACAAAGGGAGCCGGCTTTGCTGACGGCACTTGCTCGAGCGTCGGAGCAAGAGTGGTAGCCCAGCCTCACGCCCGGGTAGCTTCTGAAATATCCCGGAAATGCCATGCCTTCGCTTTGTCCCAGAGGCTGGCTGAGATGAACAGCGCCTTCTTGCTTCAGATCACCTCGATGTGCTCGGGACGCTCTCCGGAGCTGATGGCGGCGAGATGCTGTCCGTTGTCGGCCGGACGCCCCGAGCAATCTCGCTCCATTCACAGCGTAAGTCTCCGTTTCAATTCATCTGGTAGCGTAGCACCAGTAAACGTTATGGCATCACTTTGTACTAGGATGGCTATCTGTGTCAGTTAAGTCAAAACTTTCAGATAGACAAAACTTACATACATCCTTCTTCCGGACGACATAAACATCATCCATATCGACTCCTTCCCACGGTATGTTCAGCGATGCGACTAATATTCGAGCAAGGAGGCGAGAGTGAAATAGGTATAGTGAATACTGAGAATAGAAAATGAATAAGTGCCTGATAATATCATGCGCAATCGAGGGGATAAGGTATTAATATGAAGGTGGAAGGGGAGTTAAGCTCAGGAGACACTTCAGACTGATCGGCATCCGCCGGTCCATTCCTGAAGTAGTCGGCGACGTTCAGGAGAATGTTAGACTCTTTTAGCTGTATTTCCTTTCTTTCCTCGTCTGCCCACTCCCACGGGGTGAGAAAGCTGCGGTAGACCCTTAGAGGGGAATCCTTCTTTGTAGTCCTCAATGGGGTAGATTGAAGACTCTCTCGCTAGGTAAAGTACTATGTATACTGGTTCCCCATGTCGGTTAACTTTAAGGAAGCTTTTACTGATAGCTTCACTGATAACTTACTGAGATTCTTCTGCTATTTGTAGCAAGTCTTGAACTCCTTTCCAATTTTAATGACCGCACTGCTTTTGACAGTTGCCCACGGCTTGGGAAAGCTGGGCTTTACTCTCCAGAAGGCCTTTAATATGCATCTCTATATCTTCAATCTTGAAAGGGGCTGCCCTTGCTTCATTGGCGTTGGACTACAAAACCGAGAAACAACAACGTCCTGACGTAAACGCGAACGATGGAAGTCTCAAGCAGAGACAAGACGTCTTCAAGGGGCGAAAGGGTGGACGAGAGACCATGTAGAGCCGTCGATACAGGTCGCATTGCAGGACCAGCCAAGCGACCTTAGCCGGACTAATAACTGCCTCGCTGTGGGTAGTCAAAGATTACATAGGTCAGGTTATACTAGGAAAGCATTGGCCTAGTATCTGAATTTGTTTAAACATGGCATGGAGAAAGGACTAGAACTGCTTACTATGAGAATAGCTCGAATAATAGCCCACGGCGGGGAAGTATGGATAGGATCAATACTAACAATGACGTCGCCGATGCTAATGAACTCATACGCCTTGGGTGTAATTTATTAGTAAATACTGCGGAATGAATTTGCCTACAAGATAACTATCAAACATCCCGACCCTCTCGGTGAAGGCGAAACCCAAAAACACGAATGATGTCGTCCTCGCCCTCATCAAGTATTCCCAGAGGCAACGCATGAAAGTATATCAACAGCATGAGATATTACGTTATACTATTCGCCTAATAGCAACTATTACTCAGTCTACTGGGATAGGAAGTGCGGGGGCGCCTAAGGCTGGACGAGCAAACGTGGAAAGAATTCCTCCTTCTGACATCAAAATGTTGTTGCTGGTGTTGCGCTGCTTCATCTCCCAATCCAAGGAACCGATCGGGCCGTGAAGCTCGTATATATAGACGCTCCGAGTCTGTCCATACCGGTGCAGGCGACCATCGGCCTGCTCGTGTTCCTTGGCAGTCCAAGGCTCTCTAACCTTGACGAGGTAGCTCATGAACAACTGCAAGCCATCCATACCGATGGACATGAGCCTATAGGTAGACACGACAACGATTCGAAGTGCCGGATCCTGCATGGCCAAATGTGCGAGTGATTCCACTAGTGCCTTCCGCTTGGCGGGCGGAACTTTCGACGTGATATGACAAATTTCAACACGGGGCCCCAAGCGATGCCGCAACCACTTGGCACATAAATCGGCGGATTCGGGGAAGAGCGTCAGGACAAGACCGTGCCAATCGGACTGTGCGTGAGTCAGGCCTCCGTCCCCGACTATGGAAGCCATCATGTCTAGGGCGGGGCACGCTAACTGGTGAATGTTGTTCTGCAACCACTGGGTACGACAAGGATCATCCAAGGCTAGCGAAGCGATATTCTGCTGCAAATGAACAATGGCGAGAGACGGCAGCACTGTACACCGCAGTGTGTGCTGGAACAAGCGGCTTCGCTCAAGCTGGTTGAGTTGGGCCGGGGTGCGATCTGGAAACCGGTCTGTGATAAACGAGAGCAATTCCGATTTGAGCCTCTCCAGCTCGGCTCGGTGATCTTCGGACACTGGCAAGAAGACCGGCTCTTGTCGGATGGGGGCCGGTCTTGGATCCCGGAATTCGGCCATTTAAAAAGGGCATGCCGTACCACCGATTTATCAGCAAAGATCCGAGCAGGTCAGATGAGGTGTCTACCCAGGCGGATCGTGCTTGTGCGAGAACGAGACCGTCGCTGCCGTTCAAGATGGCATCCGCCGCCACCTGGTAGGACTTGACCAATTGAGAGATGTCGGCTGCTGGGGATTCTCTCCGCGTGACAAGCGGAAACACGCCGGCAAGGTCCCTGGGACCGCGGGGCATGGGTGTGCCACTCAGGAGGCTGACCAAGGGTCTGCCTTTCCGCCGACGCTTACCCTTCTGGCAGAGGTCCTCCAACACGCGGATGATGTTTGTGCCAACGCCTTTCCCCTCTGTCCACTCATCATAGATGACAAAGGATGGGCGGAAGCACCGAGTGACGCTCAAACGGACTGGTCTGGCCCTGCTGTGTTGGTTGACATCGCAGTGGCGGTTGAGGAGTGTGTCGAGTCGACCATTGGAAATGACGGCCGAGCTGCATATCAACACCAGGCGCTGGCGAAGGACGGTGCGGTCCGACGTTGTGTGAATGAACGGATCTTGGAGGAGGCTGGGTTCAAGGCCAAAAGCATCAAGCGAGGCAAGATCTTCAAGGGCCGTAAGCGTAAATGTAAACCGTGGACCTGTCTCAATGTCCCTCTTTATGTCCGCAGGGCAGTGGTTTGCCACGAGACTTTGCAACGCTCGCTTCTCCGGGAGCCGACCGAATAGATCGAAGGGCTGAGCAAAGTCCAAGGCTCCCAGGTCTGTCCGCTGCCCGGCTCGTAGATCAGTTCTGACGGAGCCGGCTTCGGTCCAAGCCATAAGCAAAAGTGGTTCATCAAACAGCTCCACGCCGTCTCGCAAAGTAACGACTTTGGTGCACCATTTCGCCCATTCGTCGCGCCACTGAGGTACGATCGCAGGGGGAGAGACGACCAACTGAGCGGAGGCGGGCAGGAGACGAGCCAGGCGGGCGGTGAGGCTTTTGGGTGTGCACGCGCATCGAATTCCGTAACGCCTGCCCCTTTCGCAATCGCCAAGAGAAGGTGTATGGAGCCCTGGATTGTCGGCAAAGTCGAGGCTGGATAGGCGGGCCAGGACAATGATGCCACAGACAGTCAATGCCTCCAGAGTCTTTCCCAGGCCCGGTTTCGAACAGTTGAACGTTCCGATCGCATTGGCGGACAAGCCTTCGGACAGGGTCTGATAGACGTCGAGCATTTGGTACGGCCTCAGAGTCGCTTTGAATCCAGGCAACCTGATGCCACGGCCTTGCTCGGCGGGGTCGTGGAGGAAGAACATACTGGCCAAGTTCCATGTGTGCAGCTCCCGTTCTTGGCGGTCAGATGGAGAACCCAAAGTCAGCATCAGCAAGTCCCCGAAAATCCCTGCTTCATCATCGCCTCCTTCTTCTCCTGGGTCATCTCCGTAGTGAAAGGCTTGCTCCGGAAAGTAGCCAATTGTGCCGTCGGGATCGTCGAGGAGTTGGGATTGTCGGGCCTGGGCACGTTCCTATCTGCCAAGATTTTTATCTTCCTCTTCCTCATCTTCGTTCGGTTCGATCCTGGAGCGGGGGGGAGATGTTGCTTGAGTCTGGACGGCATCGTGGATCGTGAGGTGTTCGTGCGGGTTGATCTGGGTATTTCCTCTCTTGAGTTCCGTCGTCTGCGCATGTACTGTCACAGATCAGCAAGGTTCAGATGAAGCATACGGGAGAGGATGTGGAGAAAATGGAGGTAATGGGGTAAGGAAAGAGGGAGTCTTACTGTCGGCGTATTCTAGGGCCACAGCTCCTTCCCAACCTCTCTTTGCGTATATGTCGGCCTGAGCTGCTGTGCAAATGAGTAGCATCACGGGAGGATTCTAACACCATGACTGCTCATTGTTGCGATATTCGTACCGAATCCGAGCCAAGATTTGGCGCCACTCAAAACAAGAAGTCAACGGAAGGGGTTTGTCGATGTTGGTTACCTTGGCTCTATAATCGTGCTGTGTAAGATCTGCTTCAGAAACGCCGAGTGCCGCCAAGAACATGTCCCATAATGCGAACCATGGGGCGTATAGAGTGATGTTGGTGTGGTCGGCATTCAACCACTCCCGGCAGCTCCTTGGACGGTCATCGTGACCTAAATGCAGCCATCGAACCCGATCGAGCGTTGCTTCAGCATCTTGCGGCTGGCTATGTATATGGGAGCACCGTGTTTTCACACCCCATAGCGCCGCCTGAGCCGTACCGGGTTCCAGGTCGACAGGCGGTCGGCAAGCGGCGGTCGATAATGGCGGTGCGGACATGGCGAATAGGCGAGTAGGGCAGGGAGGCGGGTAAATGGCAAGATGTATTCTGTACTAGTTAGCTGGCGAAAAGAGGAAACAGAACATACGGGGGAAAGAGGCGTCAACCCCGCCGCAGGGAGGGGACCGCGGGAGGGCGTACGCTTACCTCGAGGCCAGAGGCGGAGGCAATCTCTCAGGCCAACGCTCTAAGAACAAGGAAGAACGGCAAGTCTGAAGAAGGCGTGGTTCATGAAGGCGCCAGGTTGGTAACACCGCGGGCGGGAGGTGAAGGTTAAAAGCTGGGGAAGAAAATAAACTTGTGCTCGTAGGCAGATCACCAGGCGGTCTAAGCCGGCAGAATGAAATTTCCAGGCGGTCTAAGCTGGCAGTATTCCCCGCTTCCTCCCTATGCAGCCGTGAGTGGCAGGCGAACCGGCTGCCAACAACTTGAAGGAATGAATGCCTTTCGGCCGTGTCGAAGGTGGCGAAAGTGACGACAGGTCTTTCAGGTGGGTTTCGCGAGACCTCACTCGGGTGCTCGCGAGTCGATCGCGTGCCCTAAGGCCGGATCGCGACCTCGCCGCTGCTGATGACGATGACCTCCGCCCGCGACGATGATCTCTGCGCTAACTTGACGCTCAGTGGCATCATGTCCCCGCGTCGACGACCCAAGCGGCTTCCGCCGCCCGATGACCCCGATGGCGACTCGTCGCCAGCAAAGAAGCCACGCTTGGCATCTGTTTCTCGTTTCTGCCTCGAAGATACAGAGTGGCACCTCTATCGAGCCCCCGACGCCGACACCGACGCCGACACAGACACTGACCTCATCCAACCCGCCTGCATGCCTATGACCTCTTCGATAGAGCCTCCCAAGCACCTTCCGATCCATGCGAGCCTGCGCTACGGCCGAACCTTTTCTCTTTCTCCCTCGTTCAAGATCATGTCCGATCGCCCGCGATTCTGCGCCTGCCCTCTGGTGAACGTTTGGATGCATCCGATGAGTCCGCTTAGAGAGCCTCACTTCAGACATTGGAGTCCCTCGTGACATCCGCTGACTCTATCGCATCGGTGTCTCCGATCGATGTGTTGCCGTGGCCTGGAACCCCGACCAAGCAACTCGTCAGAGAGCCATCACACTTTCTACTCGACGACATTGTTTGGCTTCTTATTGGCGCCGACACTGACGACGGCAATCATGACACCTGTGCCAAGCCAGTACACACATACGATCTTGTGGACGTCCTCAACCATACTGGCGGCGACGGCTTTTCTCCTGTGCTTCGTCCTCAGGATCTATCCTTTGCCCTCCTCCAAGCGCAATTCGGCCATCCTGCCGTGCTATACTTACCATCTGGCGAATCGCTCGATGCCACTACCGAGGCTTCCTGGCAGGCCTCCCTCTACACATTGGCACACATGGTCGCCGCTACTCGGACGCTGGATATTATTTCCCCCATCGAGGTGCGGCGATGCGGCTCTTTGCGTAATTCCATTGGTGCGTATGCCAACCCCCCCCCCCCCCCCCCCCGTGCCTTTATTCTGCAAAGATGCTAACCAGATTTCCACCCAAAGAACAGGTGTTGCTATTAGTTCTGGCTCCCCATTGATGACTGAGTCTGTACAAAACTTGTCATCAATAGATGATCCCCAGCGCATGGAACTTGATGATGTTGCGAATCCTTCACCATCTCCTTCGGCGACTTTGGAGTTGTCCCCTCTTTGGAGATTTTGGCAGCTCAGCAGCGCTTTCTTTTGTCACGATTCATCAGAGAGGATGTTGGGCGTTCAGCTACCTGGCTTCCGAAACCGCATTGCACCAATCACCATGCTGCGTGTATTCTATGCGCTCCATTGCGCAGTTGTGGATATAAAAGCAGAGCCTGAGCGTCTTACGGTTGAGGAAGAGCTGGCACTCATGGGTATTTTATCTCTCTGCTGGGAGACGTACGACAAGTGCACCCTCACGATGCACCAAGTCTCTGGACCCGACACCCTCACTGAAGTGGAAAACGCCTATGGGCTCGAATGTCCGTGCCGCCCATACAGTCTGGTTCAGAGGGTATGTGCAACACTCATCCGGGCTCCGAATATCATCCTAGCGTGGGGCGGGGATGGTGCTATCCAGCGAATTGTCCAGACGGTTCAGGCCATGTTTTGCTTAGACGATGCCGCCGAAAGCTATTCGCCTCCCTCCCCCCTGTCAGTGTCCGCCTTCGTAGGGTCAACGCTTACGCATATATTTACTCCTTCCGGCCGCCATAGTCCATCGCCGCAAGATTTCACCCTCAATGCCGTTTACCGCGACTGTTCGACCTTCGACCCCCATGTCAGCCTATCCATGTGTGAAGCCGTCTCTAGGCTGGACATCGAGCCCAAAACCTCCCGGCCGATGCCTCCGAAGCATCCCCAGAGTTCCCTTGTTTTGATAGTCGATCTTGAGCGTCTCAACCTTCCCGAATTCGTCCGAGCCTTTTCCAATACTGTGCGACTCTCTGGCGTACAGGCATTGCGAGACAACACCGTCGAGATCACCCTTCTTCTCCAAGGGATGAACGTTATTGAGGTGGACCCGTCAAATGAGGCACTCTGTCAACCCTTGGACGCCGTCCTCGACCAATTACGAGGTCTATCCCTACAGCATTACGATCGACAGCACCGGTTCAGACGCCTGTGAGGCGGTCGATAACAGACTTTGGTTGGGATGTAATGATCAGTTGAGATTGGTCAGGTGGTGGTTGGGATCACTTGGGAACGACAGTAGGTGGTGGCCAAGTTGGCTGATGATCTCGACATTAACCCTGCGGGCTGCGATAGAATGAATGTAGGCTAGAGAGGAAGAATTGTGTGTATTTCGGGGAGCGTGTGGATGATGAGGATGAGCATGATAATGATGAGGATGATAATGATGAAGATGAAGATGAAGATGAAGATGAAGATGAAGATGAAGATGCTCTCCCTTCTTTTCATCTCGCACCCAACCTGGCTGGACGTTCCAGGAACTCACTTTGTTGGTACGTTTGGCTTGGTGGCCCAGTGTCAGACTTTTCGGGTCTGACAGAGATGTTCGGCTACGATTGAAGGGACCAGTTTATGCTATTGGTATATTGATGAAGTCTGTCTCCCTCTTCTAATTCATCTCATCAAGTGGTCTTTTATAGACAGAAATGATCCTGTGGCTTCTTCCTTCTTCCGAGCCCTTCCGGTATCCGGCCTCTTTCTCCGAGTCTTTCGGGTAGTCGGCATTGGTGGTAACAAAGGAAGTTGATCACGCCTCTTGATCATATGACTTCCTGCTGGTCAGGGCTCTAGTCATCTCGACCTTAGAGACAAAGGGGTCTTTGTCTCCTATGTCATCTGTGTGGGCGACTTTCTTGGTACGGCTTGCGCCTTGGTTCGTGACTTCGTTCTTGTCCGCATGTGACTTGCATGTGACTTGACATATCTGACACATGTTGATCAATTATACTGGCTATCCGGCAGTCACGTGCCTCGGAGATCGGCAGAGTCCGACACCCAGATTGCCCCTGGCGTTCACTGTCCCTGCACTTCTCCCCTTCGTTCTGGCTGACCCTGTCGGCTCTAGATCTTCCCCAATATTCACCTGCCAATCGATAAGGACACCAGTGACAAGGCAGCCCGCGAGGTGCTGCTCGACGCCGACCGGGCCCTTTTCCTTCTCTGTCACCATCTACGTCGGGACGAGAACCGTAAACCTACCGCGCAGGAGGTGGCAGATCTCATCAACTATAACTGGCGGGCAGGCACGCTTGTTGCCGAGATCGCTCACGAGCTCGGCCTCATCAATGAGTCGGAGATCTAGTCAGTAGTAGACCAGCATCAGTGCTCGTGGTGTAGAAAGTCGCCCTCGCTGCGACACGCCGCCCTGTAACAGACTGTTTCAATCCTGCTCTTCCAGCCTGAATATTGCGTATATGACGACCGCCGCGTTCCCCGGCTTGAAGCCCGTCTCGGCAAAGCCCTCGCCGCCTCTCGCAGCCTTATACACTGACTCTCGCGGCAACTTAATTCATTACTAATACAGTTGTGTGCATAAGAAGCTGCCTCTTTTAGAACACTCATTGAAAGACCTTCGGATTAATGCTCTGCCGCTGTCCGAGATAGGTTAAGGCTCTAAACCCGCTAACCTTCAAGCATGACAAACTTGGACCTTACATCCACCACGAATGGCACCCCAGTTATCTAAGATCCAGCGAACCGAGCTCCAGATCCCTTTCAATCTCGGAAATCGTCCAGACTATTTTGCCATCACCTCCAAAAACCGCTCGAAGACCGTCCTGCGCACGAAGATAATACTGCCGAGCTCGTTCTGTGTTTCCTTTTTGTTGATAGAGAATACCAAGGCATTCGAGGGAATTCAGCGCAGGAACGTAGGTCTTGAAGATTGGCCCCACAGCCTTCTCATACCCTTTCAATGCTCGCTCGTACATCGCTTCCGCTTCACTGAGTCGGCTTTGGTCGGCATGGAGGAGTCCTAGATTGTTGACTGTATCGAGTGTCGATGTGTGCTCTGGTCCCCATGCCTTCTCGTACCCTTGCAGCGCTCGCTCATACATCGCTTCCGCTTCGCTGAGCCGGCCTTGGGAGGCATAGAGGAGTCCTAGATTGTTGACTGTGTCGAGTGTCGATGTGTGCTCTAGTCCCCATGCCTTCTCCTTCCCTTGCAGCGCTCGCTCATACATCGCTTCCGCTTCGCTAAGTCGGCCTAGGTTTTTGTAGAGGATTCCTAGATTGTTGACTGTGTCGAGTGTTGATGTGTGCTCTGGTCCCCATGCCTTCTCCTTCCCTTGCAGCGCTCGCTCATACATCGCTTCCGCTTCGCTGAGTCGGCCTTGGTCGGCATAGAGGATTCCTAGATTGTTGACTGTGTCGAGTGTCGATGTGTGCTCTGGTCCCCATGCCTTCTCCTTCCCCTGTAGCGCTCGCTCATACATTGCTTCCGCTTTGCTGAGTCGGCCTTGGCTTTTGTAGAGGATTCCTAGATTGTTGACTGTGTCGAGTGTCGATATGTGCTCTAGTCCCCATGCCTTCTCGTACCCTTGCAGCGCTCGCTCATACATCGCTTCCGCTTCGATGAGTCTGCCTTGGTTTTTGTAGAGGTTTCCTAGATTGTTAACTGTGTCAAGTGTCGATGTGTGCTCTGGTCCCCATGCCTTCTCCTTCCCTTGCAGCGCTCGCTCATACATCGCTTCCGCTTCGCTGAGTCGGCCTTGGTTTTTATAGAGGATTCCTAGATTGTTGACCGTGTCGAGTGTCGATGTGTGCTCTGGTCCCCATGCCTTCTCCTTCCCCTGTAGCGCTCGCTCATACATCGCTTCCGCTTCGCTGAGTCGGCCTTGGTTTTTGTAGAGGATTCCTAGATTGTTGACTGTGTCGAGTGTCGATGTGTGCTCTGGTCCCCATGCCTTCTCCTTCCCTTGCAGCGCTCGCTCATACATCGCTTCCGCTTCGCTGAGTCGGCCTTGTTTTTTGTAGAGGTTTCCTAGATTGTTGACCGTGTCTAGTGTCGATGTGTGCTCTGGTCCCCATGCCTTCTCCTTCCCTTGCAGCGCTCGCTCATACATCGCTTCCGCTTCGCTGAGTCGGCCTTGGTTTTTGTAGAGGATTCCTAGATTGTTGACTGTGTCGAGTGTCGATGTGTGCTCTGGTCCCCATGCCTTCTCGTACCCTTGCAGCGCTCGCTCATACATCGCTTCCGCTTTGCTGAGTCGACCTTGGGAGGCATAGAGGAGTCCTAGATTGTTGACTATGTCGAGTGTCGATGTGTGCTCTGGTCCCCATGCCTTCTCCTTCCCTTGCAGCGCTCGCTCATACATCGCTTCCGCTTTGCTGAGTCGGCCTTGGTCGGCAAAGAGGAGTCCTAGATTGTTGACTATGTCGAGTGTCGATGTGTGCTCTGGTCCCCATGCCTTCTCGTACCCTTGCAGCGCTCGCTCATACATCGCTTCCGCTTTGCTGAGTCGGCCTTGGTCGGCATAGAGGAGTCCTAGATTGTTGACTATGTCGAGTGTCGATGTGTGCTCTGGTCCCCATGCCTTCTCGTACCCTTGCAGCGCTCGCTCATACATCGCTTCCGCTTCGCTGAGTCGGCCTTGGTCGGCATAGAGGAGTCCTAGATTGTTGACTATGTCGAGTGTCGATGTGTGCTCTGGTCCCCATGCCTTCTCCTTCCCTTGCAGCGCTCGCTCATACATCGCTTCCGCTTTGCTGAGTCGGCCTTGGTCGGCATAGAGGAGTCCTAGATTGTTGACTATGTCGAGTGTCGATGTGTGCTCTGGTCCCCATGCCTTCTCGTACCCTTGCAGCGCTCGCTCATACATCGCTTCCGCTTCGCTGAGTCGGCCCTGGTCAGCATAGAGGCTTCCAAAGGCTCCATACATCCACAATCCCGAATCTTGCACCCTCACGCCTTCAGCTATCAGCTCCAGGCATCGATCAGCATGTTGCAAAAGACGTCGCTGTACCCTCCAGTACTCGTTGTCTTCTCGATTCGGCACATGCGATGCCACACATGCGATAGCGAGTTGCGCCATCTCTGCGTCGGTCTTTTCGTGCAGGACATGTACCATCCAAGCATGCACACATCCATGCACACTGAAACCAAGCGACCCCATTACATGCTCCTTGGTTGAAGCATCAGTCTCTACCAATCCATGATCATATAGTAGACGCATGCTCTCTATAAAAGTGAGCCTATCGGTCAAAGCCTGCAACCCTAGTGGCGCCAATAAGTCCCTACTATATAGTAGTTCATACCATAAATCACCATAGCTGAAGTACGCCCAAAGCTTGAGCAGTATAGCAGAAGACTTATTCTGCCGCTCCACATTCTTATAAGAAACGTTCCATATTGAGTATATAGCACGATCCTCATATGATAAAAGCTGTGGACTTGATTCCTGGAGTCTATACCATGATTCATTGTATAGGTTAAGGTACTCCTTGCAGGCTAGAGTAACCTGGTCCAAGAAGGCGCCAGCAGTCGAGAGGGCAAGGGGAAGGCCATTGAGCTTCTCGGCAAGCTGAACAGCTGCAGGATCTATATAGAATTAGCATTTTTATTATTATCTGCTCACTTTCGTTCATTACCTTCCCTAAGGTGCTTTCGATTCGATATAGACTCCAGAATCTGAAGGCTGTCCTTAACGCGTTTGAGTTTGCCTAGTCGTATTATCTGGCCAATTTTGACCTTGGATGACCGTGTCGTCACAATAATCGCGCCGTGGTGACTTTTAGGGAAAAATGGGCGAATGTCGAAAGGCTTCAAGACGATAACACCTTTCTGCTGAGAGTTCATTCTCTTAGTGCTTTGGCTCTCGGCATTATGGATATTAGCGTTTAAGTCATCCTTGCCACCCAAGCGAGGGTGGTCATAGTTGTCGTAGACGATAAGCCAGCGTGCATTACTAGGTTCATCCAACCACCTCTTAACAGCCTTAACCACTTTTTTAACATCTTTATTGGTAACAGCATGTTCGAGATAGACGATAGAAGAATGCTCCCGGAGTATTTGTTCTGCCGTTTTCACAAAGCTTTGCGCCAGTGCCGCCTCATCTCTCGCATTCAGCCAGATAACTGCCGAGTAATTAGCATAACGCTGCTTAGCGAATGCAACCGCTAATTGCGTTTTGCCAATCCCTCCGAAGCCATGGCGTCCGTGGGTTCCTGTCAGCATCTCGTGCATTTGGGCAAGCTCCTCCTCCCTTGCAATGAAGTGATTCACTTCAGTAATCTGGGATAGGCTGAAGCTGAGCGAGAATTGCGACCTATTTACTCGTGCTATCCGTATTCATGATTATTAGTTATCAAGATCAGGCAGGTCTATGAGAGACACCCACCATCGTCGGCCCTAGATTCTGCCTCCCACCGCGATCGAATGATGCGTTCCGCATTGACCATCATAATTCGCAAATGTTCTGAAACGGTAGCATAACCGATATCCTGCTTTGAATGAAACCTGACCATATTTTTATGGTCTGCGTGAATGACAATTAACTCTGCATCCGCTTGCCCCGGCACAACCGCCGACACTCTAGGCACAACCTTATGACTCAGCAATACGACTTTAAACGAAAGAGAAGGACATATACAAACCAGTATCTTTTTCCCTAGGGCTGTGCGCGTTGGGTACTCCTCATAGGCAAACTTTATTATAAATTCGCCACTAATTGGACCATATTGTCCTGACTGTTGCTGTAACCATTTGGAGTCTCTTTCTAGATTCTTGAGGATATGGTCGTCGGCCTTCACAAATAGAGAGGCGACATTGGCGAGGATGCGTCCCAGTTGAACACCATTCCCGCCCTATATGCTCGTTAGCAGGCCTTCACTAACGCTATTACGTCGCCCCTTACGTTGGTCAACTTCCGCATCCTGCTCAAGTCGGACACCAGAGCCCGTGCATGGTCGTACAAGTACAAGCTGCTTATGTTGGAAGCAGCATGTGTGTTCGCATCGTAGCCCCAGCAAAGGATGCGAGCGCTGGGGATATCGTCAGGGAGGAGATGACGGAGCCAGTAGACTCCATTCTGGGCGGTCCAGGTCTCGTCTCGGTGGCCGTTTAGGCCATGAATGGCGACGATACTGCAGGGTGACTAGTAAGTGGAAGCACTCCGTCAATGGAACGCCACTAACTCGATGATGGGGTCGGATCCCTCAAAGATGACGTCCAGACCTTGTGGATGCTCGACAGCCACGGCAGCCGTAGTGGAAGATAATTCTTGGGTGGATGTTCGGGAGGACGCCCGGGAGGATGCTCGGGTGGGTCGAAAACACTGCTTGAAGCACTCCATCTTCAATAAGCTTGGTCACGCTGGGTGCGAAGTCAATTGTTTGGTACTGTAGATATCGAGTGATGCGCGATTTACCCAGTTCAGCTGAGGATGATAGAATGGGGTGTACTGATAGCTGAAGCAATAGGGCGGGGGACTCTCCGCTCGCACTGTCATAATGACGCGGTGGCTCTAAGCATAGGCCCTATACTTATATATACTTAAAAGTACTTTGGATAATAGGCTAAGAGTGGCCTGAAGTGGGCTTAACTAGCTATTGCTTTGATCAGTTTTGGACTTGCGGGAAACTGGAAAAGTTTAATCCTGTTGGTTCCAAAGAGGGACACTAAGTGTGGAGAGGCAGCTATTTACGCACACAACTGTATTTGGACTTTGCCATTTTCCATTTTCCATTTTTACCACCATACAAGCCGCCCCCGCCCGAGCCGCGCTCACGACCCTTGTCGCTCTGCAACCCCCCGCGCACTCAGCATCTCGTCGCGACGTCAAGACTCAAACCCCTCGCTCTTCGAACTCATCCATCCAATCAATTCACCCTTGATTCTGCCTAGTTTTGACCCCAAACTGACCCGATCTTGGAGGCATAGGAGTCTAGAAATGGAGGCTAATGTTCTAGAGAAGAGAACTGGACGGGACTACCCCGCTTATTATGTTCCCCTGGACGACTAGGGAGCGACTGGAACTTGACGAGATTGCTCCTCGTCTAGCCAATTAATAGAGACACTGTATCTGCTGCGACTGAAGAAACTGCTGGAGCTGAGAGGTAAGAGTGGATAGAATTGGACTATGCGGATAAGCTAGGTACTTACTTTCTTTCAGTTATTACTATACTTTTCCTAATAAAAGGCCACTATTCTCTTACTATTTACTCTAAGGTAAAAACAAGATGACCGTCTTTAAGACCCTCCTGCTCGCCCTCCCGCTCGCCCTCGCCGCCCCTCCCGACATCGAGATCCCTGGCCGATTCAACAGAGGCGATATGACCTTTTACGCCGTTGGCCTCGGCGCCTGCGGTATCACAAACTCGGACACGGATATGGTCTGCGCCATGTCCGCCTCGCTCTACGATGCGAACAACCCCTGCGGCAAACACATTAAGGTCACCGGCCCCGGCGGCTCCGTCACCGTTGAGGTTGTCGACCGCTGCACGGGTTGCGCCTACCACGACGTCGACCTCTCCCCCGCCGCCTTTCAACAGGCCATCGGTGATTTAGACATCGGCCGCAAGGCCGCTAAGTGGGAGTGGGTTTAAATGAAGTAGCATGAAATGTAATCTTTATATAGATAGTTCCGTAGATTCAACCCCCATTAGTTTGTATCAAGCCATTCACTCTCCAAGCTGTTGCTACTAGAATTGCCCATGGAGGTATATAACTAGATTGTGTACCGAAAACTTTCATTCCAGGTGTCGCACTCAATAGCATGTTGCAAAGGAAGTCATTGGAAAGCTCTTGGTATTCTTTTTTGCTAGCTGTGGAAAAAGCAGGGCTTTTAAGGAGAAAATATGCCTGCTAGAAAATTAGGGGATATTGGTGCTTAGTAGGCAGCGGTGGCTGCCTGCGATGAGGATCACAGCTGCCTAGAAGGAAGGTTCCGCTGCCTAGGGTGCCTAGATGTCGTCTCATTTGATCGGACAATTCTTCTGAGATGACCCGTGTGATACCAGGCTTCTAGAATTGGTATTAGTACTTAGACCGTCGCTTGCCGGGTACTACGAAAGACTGATCTGTGCCCTCGTCGCTCGATGTTTCTGCTGCTCCCAAATATCAATCATGTCTGAGACAAGGCAAACAACCCCAACCGGTCCTGTCGATCCTGTCAAGGCCAATACGGCCCCAGCCCATACGCGAGGTGCTGTTGTGCACGTGGTTGCTTCTATAGGGCAGCGATATACTTCTGTCTGAGGTGGCCTCCGGGTGTAAGGTGCAAGAGTTATTCTTTGGTCCTGATCTTGCCTGTGTCGTGGTTTGTGCGGCTAAGAACTCACGTATCGCAGGCGACTATATCCATATCTGGGATTGATACGCATATCCTGTCTAGTTCGATTCGAGTTGAATCGCCCCGAAATAGCGGTATCCGTATTCGCAAAGTCTAAATTACTCAGCTGAGCCAATATAGAGGCGGGAATGTAGTAGCAGCGGTACGCGCAAACAGTGGGAAGCAGCTTGTTATGTACAACGAACCCCGCCTCTTGTCAATAGGAACCAAGGCAGCTTGTATTACATGTGGCTGCTTAGAGCTGCCCGAACATACCGAGTGCCCTAGTTGGAGATGATGGAAAAGCATTTTAAGCTCTGAATGCTCTAACCTCTTTTCCAACACCGTCATTCAAACAGCTGACGACCGTTGGACTGGTACTAACTTGACTTTAAGTTGTATTTGCAGCAACCCGAAGCTTCAGCACAAAAGGGCATACTTTACGCAAAGGCCGCCAAGTCGAGGAAAACGCAAGGCTCCACTTAATTGCCACTCCAACGTTGCGCACCGCTTCCACCATATGTCGACGCCCAGCTTCGTGCAATCTGCAGTTGCGTCTTGCGACTGCGACCTGCGATGTCTCGTACAGAGAATTTTAATGAATGGCAAATTCGCTAGAAAGCTTCCATGAATATCCGCAGGTTGTCCAACCAACCCAGCTTCTACATGTAATTTTATTTGTCAGAATGGGAGTTCTATAGTTAAGGTAGACTATAACTTGTGCACTGTTTTTTGGGCTACCTATAGAGTATGGTATAGTTTAGACAGATATGTATAGGCACTGTAAATGAGATCACACGTAAATATACAATACAGTATGTAACACTAGGACGATATCCTCGCTCTCTAGAAGCAAAGCGGAGATAGGCACTTGGGGTCTTGAGAACCATATCGTATACAATAAAATACAATACAATTTATTACGCCCGGCGGTACGAGAGCCGAAAAGGTACGAATTATACAGTAGACGACTGGAAACAAGGTGTATTCATAAACGGAATCAAGTCGTGGTGGGCGATATTGTCACCCACAAAAATAGCCCGTTAGAGCACCAACGCGGTAGACCAGCGACTATATGGTGTTCGTGGGCTTCTCGGGACGCTACAAAATTGAGTCCACTTTCAGCAGATGCACTATATGTCTTTAAAATCAGGGCTGGTCTATATCTAGTTTGATCACACTGTACACTTCTGATCCCGTGCACAGCATGTGGCAGCGCGCACCGGATTCATCCACCCCATGTCGGAAGCCTAACTATATCGCGTCCAGTAATGGACCTGTGTGAAGGTGTCAACGGTGTAACTCAGAGGCATGGATTTGGACTCTATGCGTGGTCACCCCATTGCATAAAGTATCGTGATAGGTATGGAAAGAGCTCTGGGTGAAAACTGCTGCCAGTATCTCGACTGGCCAAGGCAACTAACCAGCAATGCTTATCCCAGCTGGCAATCTCCCTTACCAAAATAAGCTCTACTCGGAAAAATCTGAAGAGTTGGACGGCTTAACCCGTCGATGTGATCAGCTGGAAGACGATCTGCTAGAAGCTCAGGCGAGCAGGAACGAACTGGGTAACCTTGCGTCAAGATATGCCGAGCAGCTCGATGAAGAGGCTGTGAATAGGGGGATCTTGGAATTAGCCCTCGATCAGAACAAGGAAGCTCTCAGAATCAAAATAGGGGAGCTAGAGAAAGCCTTCAAGGAGATCAGGGAAAAGAACCAGGTCATCGAAACTCAGAGCTTCCTTCTCATGCGTGCTTGGGAAAACAACCAAACTCTAGTTAACACACACCGAGAGCACGAACAGAAGGTGTCACTGCTGCTAGCTCAGCTCGATGGGATGCCAAGCTGCATAATGGATGAGATCGGGGAGGGTTGTATGGATAAGAAGAGGAGGTTTGGTTGACAATGATGTTGGGAGAGAGAAGCGAGATTAACCCACAAATATCGGTTTGTAAGTTGTATAGTTATATATATGGAGTGACTCTACATTAAATGTTATGGCTTAGTTCACCGAACACAGGATACAGGCCTTATAGTGCAGTAATGTGCCCAGATGATTGCCACCACAGCGATCATTGACCAATCTTTTGCCCCCTGGTACAACGGTCTGGCACAACCCGTGATATTAAAGGCAGGATTTTCCTTTTTTTTTCTTTTTCTCTTTTTAATTTGCTATGTAATATATCTTTATTGACTAACTATAACTAGTTAACGTGTTATATTCTATTTGAGCTATTGGGGCCTTAGCATTTTTGAATGCTGCCAATAATTGGTTTGAGCGGCCATTTTACTATAAAGGAGCTTGCCCCTCGCCAGTTATTTAAAGCCTCTATTCTTAGGCAAACCATTGTAATATTTGCCATGGAGAAGACCACATTTAAGAACCCAGGCGGGATGGAGTCCCAAAACCAACGCATATCTCACATCAGCATGGCCCTGAGGCCTAAAAACCCGAACCAGGCCTCCATTTCTAGGGTTCTCCTCACCAGCTCCCGGTTTAACGACTGGCCTTGCTATTCTATTGGCGATGGCTGCATCTTATGCGGCGCACTGGAAAATGGACTCAACATACTCAACAGGCGAGGTTGCGCGCGACGGGTTCATAATCATACGTACGCATGGGGACATTTGCCTAGCACGTCCGCAACTGGTTCGAGGCAGCTTTTAAGCATATCACCGATGGCTGCTCTTACGGCAGCCTGGCAAGCGGAACGAGAAGTACGCATCCTTCTAACCAACCATAGAATTACGAATGCTAACTTCTCCTGCTCTCAGGACAAGGATTCATATAAAGTTATGGGCGGAGACATGCTCGCGGCCAGCCCACTAGACAGGTATCCGAGGTCAGAACGAGCCTTTGATCCTGCTGGTTCGGCTTAACTATGAAACTCACATATCCTCTCAATGTTATTACAGCAGATAGAAAGGCAATTTAAGCCCTTATTAAGAAATGGTTATATGTATATATTCATATGGCTGATAACCTCCCTTACAATATGCCATGACCGTGCCTACGAGCACTGCTGACTCCCCAGCGCGTGCAAAGCGCCCAAGCATCCCTCTTCAGTCGATATCTGGATGCGAGGTTGTAGATGATATACCCCGCACTAGCGACAAGCGACGCGGTGCCGAGTTGAGCCAGGCTTACTACTGTAGGGATGGCTAGATTTTAATCTAACAGCAAAGAAGCAAGCAACTTCATGGCCGTTCCAATGAGAACAGACCATTGCGGTGTCAGCTGACCGGATAACGCCGGGGTGAGCAGGCTCACAGCAGAATGCGATATGCAGGCCATCTAAGGCTTGTCTTCCACAGCCACCAGATCCACGACAGCCCGATAGTCAAAGAAATACAAAGGAGAAGCACGAGCAGCCCGAGTGGGATCCTTTCGACCGTGCCAGCTACGAGACCCGCGAAGCTCTCAGCCTTCTTCAGGCAAACAGTCTCCTGCTCTCTGAACGGCTGGTTTCCCACAACCCTCCCATCTGCACAACCAGAGCGGCGTCATGGGAGATGTACCTTAAGAAGGCTTAGTCAGCTGGAGGAAGACTGGCGACGATGGTGAAGGAAGGGAAATAATTTAGTAGTGCGAAAACCACGAGTCCGTCATTTTGTTTTGTTTGACGTCCTCTGTCGGCTATTAGGGAACGCCGTCTGGCGGCGTGGAAAATGGCTGGTCCGAGCGTTCCACTCTTCTATAGTTTTTCCAGCATTGATCAACTTTTGGCCTCGGCTCTCCGGAGACGTTTGTGGGCATGGGAATCTGGGAAACTCGCCCCCTCTACGGAGGTACGTATGAGTCTCTTCGTTAAAAGGTCTGTGAGCATCCGAACGCGAACAGTTCGCTCTACTTCGTCAACTTCTAGCTCAGGTGCGGGACGCCTTGCAAGACCAGCCGAATGCCGATAAACATCACGATGCCGGAATCCTCAGGACACGACTGCTCCGGCCCCGTCCAGCCATGCGCCAAGCGCCTGGTTCGGCTGGCTTGAATATGAGGTTTCGAGCGTTCATGCGTCGGTACGGATCATAAGGGATGGGATGCAGACAGTGAGCAAGTTAGGGCTATAGCGCCGACAACATGTATGCATGCGATCCTAATACGGACTCGAGCCCATCGCCGCAATACTGGTGACCGGCTCGTGACCGGACCGTGCAGATCCCGGAGATAGATCCAGAGTTGAGTAGACTTCCCTGACTATATATGCAATAATCCAGGCTCATGCAGCGACTCCCGAAGGCAATACGAACGACTGCTATCGTTTTAATAAGACTTATCAATATTAGCAGTGGGGCCGTTAGGGCGTTATTGTAAGTAAAGCAGTTGTAATTAAAAGTTGCATGGCGGCTGGGGTGGATGTGCATGGACGTCTTGGCTAAATTCGTGCCGCTGAGAACGCATCGACAGGCGTTCTTCCCCTTTGGATAGTAATTAGTGGCCATTATGGCAGGTATAAGTGTTGTCTGTATGGGGAGAGGCGGCAAGAGGCCATAAGAGGCTATATATAGGAGGTTATGAGAGCTACTATATATCACTACATTAAGTTTAAATTGCGCAGCTTATTATCTATTCGGAGCCTGATCATCCAGATTCGTCCCTGCATTTACCCTGACGGAACATCTACGCTAGTAATTGGATGCTATACATGGTCAACAGCAGACCTAGCCACTGGCAGGTTAGACCCTTAGGCCTCGAATTTGTTCATGATACGTTCTAATGTACTGTACGGAACACGCCTCTTTATCTCTAGCCCCTCTGGCCGTCTTTCAGAAACCTCCGTGTTTGCCGGTTCAATTTCTCAACTTCTGCCGTCTGGCCTCTCTCGAGTTCGCTCCGAGCGACGGTGCGTTTTAATTCCACATCACACCGTTGCGCCGCTGCGCAGAGGGCTTCGGTGTGAAACAGTATCCGAGGCGTGAGTGGGATAAGCACGTCTTGGATCAAGTGATGGTAGTAGTCGCGTTCGCATTTCAGTCGACGAATATCCTCTTCCAGGGCCGCAGTGTGCTCTTCGACCGAGATGTCGCCCTTCTCAGCCTGTATTTCATCTTCCATGCAGTCGAACGCACTCGTCGTACCGCCAAGATCCCGGATTTCTCGGTCGATCTGCTGACACGGCGGAGGCCTGTCGAAGCACCGCGAAATGCGAGCTCTCCAGCCTCTGGTATCCATTGTCACTACTATTCCTCCGGTAGGTGGAGGTCTCTTGAAGGGGATGAGAACTCGGGGACGCTCCCCAACTCGATATGCGCTTCTAGGACTGACTGGTACCATACACACGTATATTTGTATTGTAGATCTGCGATATTGGGACAGAAATGTGGCAGGGCATCGTATTTCGACCATATATGACTCCGGAAAGCTAGGCACAAACTGACTCAGTGCTCGGCCCGCCCTCTGCTTATCTATGTACAGCACTATACGGCTGGTAGCTTAGCTTTCTGCTGTGCTCCCTCTTAGCCACAAATTTGACCTCGTCCTATTCCCCCGCATTCGGCTTGCCCGCGACGTCGAACTCTGCGATGTCCAACAGCATCTGGGTGGAGAAGCTCCCTATCGAGGCCGAAGGGAGGGCGAACGCCGGCGACACCATTGGTCGCTGGGAGAGGACTGTATTGATCTGCAGCTCTCGCGGAGGCACCGCGAGTTGCATCTGGCGTCGGACCAGCTCGTCTTGCAACGATCCAATCAGGCTTTTCTGGCTGTGAATGGTCTGCTGGTCAACTTCGTGAAGCCGGACAAGGGAAGCGTATCCGGCATCTAGCTGCTGATTCTGACGCTGGGCACGCTGTATTTCAAGGTCGCGTACTTCTAGGCAAGATCTCAAGTGCTGGATAGTGGCTTGGAGGTAGCAAACCATGGAGACCATCCACGGGGCGGGTGGAGGGCTCATCCCGACAGCGGGAAGGGGCGTGGGTCTGGCGGCCATCTCGAGGGTGAATGCGAAGCACGTGCGGGGCGGTATCCAGGACGGCTTCAATGTAGATGGTATATGTACCTGCCGCAGGTGCGCATCAACAGGCTGAGCTGGATAGAAATCGTCGGCAGTGCAGCAACCGGTTGCTCCACGTAAAAGAAGGTCCCCGTATAGTACTATGTGAAGGCAAGTCAAGTCGCAGCGCAGGGTTGGGCCATTTTGTTAACAATCTTCACAGGCGGGTGTAGTTGTGGACAACAGGGCTTTTCGCGGTGGTCAAGAATTGACTTAGATCAGTTACTGTACTGTAAGCGCCCAAGCGCATCCTCTGCATGCATTCCGTAACGCTACTGGATTTACATACTACATACAGTAAGAGGCTCGGCACATGGAGATAGGCCCGGCAGCAAACGGTCTGCACGATGCAACTTCTGTTCCGCACTTCATGGCGCACGCGCGCGTGATGGGGATACCCACCTCGACTAAATTGCCACGCAGTTTGCCTTCCACTTGCACTGCTCGTGGCGTATCCGAGCTGTCGCGTCCTCGTGAAGCTGCAACAGCCTCTTCGCCATGTCGGATGTCCTGGCAAAGAGCTGGCGTGCCGAGTGCCATAGGCGGCGCTTCGAGTCTACGTCGTTCCTGAGTGCATCGCGCTCCTCAATCAGAGCCTGGACTGCGTAGCCCTGCTGGCTCTTTGTCTGCTCCGAGATTCGTTGCAGGAGATCCTCCAGCTTGAAGGAGTCCGAGTAGACACTCGAAGCTTGTCTTGCGTGGTGGTCCATTTCTGGTTGCTGCCCGTCCTCCCACACAGTCGGTGCCCGGGTGCGACGACGCTTTATGTATTCGCGCTCGCGAGTCATCTTCCGGTTTGCCTGCATCGGCGCTCCGGTTGGACAGCCGACCCAAGCTGCGAGAAGCCACTAGATTCTGCATCCGGATGGAGCTGGCCGGCCACGGTGGTGGACGATGAGCCGGTGTGCGCATCATGTCGGCTTAAGGGGGGGCCTCTTATGCGAACGACGTGGTCATCGTGGGTGATCGTGAAGCAAGTTCTGGTCACTTTGAAGGATTAGCGGCACACATTTCACTGCGCGGTACTCTTCAATATACATTCCAGCCTGGCGATTTGGTCATCTTTGAATCGTCTCCTGCGCCTAGGAAGGTTGCTTCGGTTGATACATCTTGGTTGATCTTGAAGGCTAGGAAAAGTGCGCGCTCGCTTGTAGTGATAGAAAAAGTACAATAAGTTACCCTCCTTTATACTACCCGTTGGCTGGTGCCCTTAGGGCAAGAGCAAGCCAACTAAAGGGGTTCCCCCTGTAGTTGGTCCCAAAAATCGCGGGACACCTCATTAATGCGGGACACCACTTTTCTGCGCCTTCAGGCTGTGAAAAATGCCCAAACAGCGTGTTGAACTTTTATAATTCCGTCTCTTGAGCTTTTCCCCTTAAAAACCCCCCAAATTGAAGCTCGCGAAAGGGGCTATTATAAGCATATTAACGATAGTCGTGGAGTCGCGTTTTTGGCCTCAAATGCTCAGACTAGCCTCGAGGGGACTGTGAACGGATTGAATGTGTTTTAAGGCGTAGAATTGACTGAATTCTAATACGTGCAAACCTTAGCACTAGAATCAAGGGACCGGAGCGCGGGCGAGCTCATTGTAGGTGTATACCGTGCTCGAATATCGGTCAGAAGGTCAACGGCGTGCTCGAAGCGATTTTCTAGTGGCAGAAGGGGCAGGAAGGTCGGGTCAAGAGCCTTGTGATCGCGGCGTTGCTTCTCCATGATGCGCTCTAGCACAGGCGTCGGTGGGACGGGGAAAATGCCGCCTTTTTCGAAGCCTGGGATGGTATTCTTGGCGGAGAAGGCCTCATTATACATCTCTGCGAAGGCGGCGGCAAATTGAAGGCGTGTAAAGGCGAGGTTGCCCTCCTGGACTGACTTCCGAAGCTCCTTCTGATGGGCGTTTTTAAACGACTGAAAGACGGCAAGATCGAGCGGCTGGAGCAGGTGTGTTGAATGCGGCGGCAGGATGCAGATGATGATATCAAACATAATGCAATATTCAATAAAGTCGAGGGATTTATGCCCTGTGAAGCCGTCAATGATAAGCAACCTGTAGATCTTCTCCTCGTCATTATGCTATTAGGGGGGGCCTGGCACTTTCCATACTGCCTAACGCAAAGGAATTCATCACAGCCGAACCATTCCTCAAGGGAAACTTCCCTCCTCTTAGCTGTAGCGGATTCTGCCCAAGAATAACAATTGAATGTGAATAACCACTCTAGGGAGATCTTCTGGTTGCTGAAGGCGGTCTCCGACTGTGCAAATCGTATGCCCGGGATGCAGTTATCGCCAATATCGACCCAGCTCTCTGTTGGCCACGTCTTGAACACCAGCCAGGGCGGAATCGCCGCTCCAGCGACATGTCCTGCCCCAAGGAGCGTGGCTGACTCACGGTTGGCAGGGTCATTGACCTCCGGGCGTGTATTTCGTGATGTACGCGTTATTATGACCTGAACGCGTTCTCGGAGGCAGCCGATTCGAATGCCGCATTCGTCTTCGTTCCAGACCTCTGAGGCGCCAATTCTGAAGGTCCAGATGATCTCCTGAAGCCGGGTAAAGAAGTCCTTGATGTGTTGAACGTCTGAGGCCTCGAAGGAACGGCGGGCCTTATCCAGGGCCTTTACATACGTCTTCTTCAGCTCTGGGTGGCGTTTGAGAAAGCGGGAATGCCACATCTTCAACATGGAGGCCTTTTCGCGCCTCGGCGGCGCAGGAGCTCAAGGGCTGATTCTTCCACCTGAAGCTTGTCTGCAGGGAAGCCGGAGCGTTCCAACCAGGCGATATAGGCGACGAGAGCTGCTTCTTCTGACTCCGTGAGGAGGCTAGGGCAGCCCTTGGAGCCCTTGGCGGCGGAAGGGGACGATAAGGTGCAAATACGGGCGATAGTTGACTTGCCTAGGTTGAATTCCTTGGCCAGGTCGCGATAGGAAGTCGGGGTCGTAGGCAGGGCAGCGGTTGCCCTTGTGTGCCGGCGTACGGGCGGTTGCCGGGCATTGAGAATAGTAGCATCTCTTTCTTGCGGGTGGCTTTATTAGCCCTTGGGAGTGCTCGGACGCGTGCCATTTAGTTATCCCCGCCCCATCCGGAAACAACCCAATTACAGTAAGTATCCGTAAAGCCCCTAACCCTCACCCATCGCCTGCCCACCAGAAGTAAGGCTGACTGAGTAGCAGATCTCAGATCTCTGCTAAGATGTCAGGGGTTTCACTCCAGAGAACTCACCGCCACAGCCGCTGCCTTGTTGGATGCATACTGCGCCACGTTCTTACTGATCTCTGGGCTTGCTTGGGCTCTTTGGGGCAAAGGAGAACGCGAAGGGCAGTGCAGCAATTGCATGGCTTGGTCCCTCCTGACGGCGGGCAGAGTACCGGGTGGTACCCTCCATCTCTTGCACATCCCCGTAATGGCTTCCAAAATATTCCACATATCGTACGATACTTTAACAGACATTGAGTTCTTGTAACACACAGTCGGGTGGCTTGGCCGCTGTGCATGGTCGTGTCAAGGCCTGCCTCAAGGGGCCCAGCATCCACAAGCTGGCTCTGAGTCTCGTACTTGTCCCGCACCAGGCAGCAACAGCTTCGAAGCAAGTTGCCAAGGAAGCCGAAGTCTACGCCACACGCTAATGCAGGAAGGGACCCATTGTCACATTCCAGAGTGTTCCAAGAATCTACGAGCTTCTCTGATCAGCTCCTTGCGGTATTAGGCGCCGTTGATTGGGGCGTCTTGTTGACATGGACCGTGTGACTTGTCAAGCAAAGCCTCACCTGATGTGTTCGTGCATCGTCAAGCAGAAGCATCGAAGCTTTTTCTCCCAGCCCAGCCCAGAGATCCCAAATATCCTGACCAGTCCCCGTCTTGAGTTCCACACACCCGGTGCCTTGAACGGGACGAACTTGAATTTCCAGCCATGTCCTTTGCTATTTGCCTCTGTGGCCTTGTCAGCCTCCCACCTGTCCGCGCGGACGGCTGGGATGACTTCTCGAATAACTTCGCAACCGACCTGGCACCATTTCCATCAATACAACTGCTTTACTTCAGTCACCTTTGATACTCAGTGGTTGACACATCAAGCGAGGTAACATTCTTCATCTCCTTTACATTTCTCACGCTAACGCCCTATCCTCTCTGCCAACAAATAATACAGACGAACTCTGAGTTACTTCCGTTGGGAATTGATCCAGACCGTTACACCACTCTCGTTTAACTCCATAAGCGCTAGTTTCTCCCAGCAATACTAGATGTCCCTACACCCTCGAAAAGGATGCAATTCTCTTAGACCTCCTGGGATATATGTTCTGGATTCTTGCTGACCTTCGGGGCTTTCCCTTAGTTCTGGCCGACTTTAGGGCTCTACCCCCCCCCTACCGTGCCAGACTGAACCGGTGTTATATTGTAGATGCTGCAGAGACCTTAGTGGGACGGTCGAGGTAGGTTTTTTGAGACTCTTGTCGCCCATCATATCGGTTGGGGCCTTGGAGTTCTCGCAGTCTCGTCTTGTCTTGCTGCGGTCTTCGGCAGAGTCGTTCAAGATAGCCCTATCTTCTTCCCGACCCTGCCGGGCTGAACCAGTATTATGTTGCAGATCTCGGTGAGGCTTGGGTTGGACGTTCGAAGTGAACATTTCGAAACTCTCTTCGCCCATCATCTTAGTTGAGGCCTCGGAGTTCTCGGTTGGGGGCTCGGAGCTCTCGCGGTTCAAGGGGAAGTTGTCGTCTAGTCCCCTTTCACTGTATTGTTTGTCTTTTGGATGCTGTTAGTTACGACTAGAACCCCGAGTGGATGCAGTGTGGTCTGTGAACACACTCAACACTTGGGTGCGAAGGACCTTACTGTCGTCATAGCTGGAAACGACCGAGATTGCCCCTTTCTTGGAGGTGTTCCTCGCCGTACGTCGCTTCTTGGGTGATGCTTCCGGTTTCTCTTTCCAAAAGCGCCAGTGTCCAGAAGGAGAGTCGCCCAAGATAGGAGAAGACATTGTTTTCTGTTCAAAATCGGTTCAAGTTCAGTCTAGGAGCTAAAAGGGCGCAATTCCTGGAGGTGTGGGCGGGCACCGAGCATTTATATTCGTTGCGCCAGAGTCGGACCCCTGCACGAAGGTTGATGACGCGACGCTGGAGTTAGCCCACCTCTGCTCTTTCTTCCAGCCAGTGTTACCTTAGCTCTGGCGCTGCCGATCTGTGGAGCTAAAGAGCGATTGACTCATTCTCTGATAGCTCCTCTGGAGAGTCGTAGTCTTCTATCGAGGCGACGGGTAGTGAGCCAGTTGTCCCAGCATCGTGCTCGAGGTTGACAGCCACGCAGCAGTCACCAGACATGATATCGCGCCATAGAATCGATAGGTAAGTATCTAACTGGTCAATCTTATAATTCATAGTGTAGTGCAGCAACTGGCTGTTTAATCCCTTCTTGTTCTCCTCCGCGATCCTTATGAGCCTCCACCTCAGATGCCGGGCGGTAAGTTGGAACCGACCGAATAGGGACACTTTAATCTAGATCTGTTCGCGCCGATGTTCTTCCAAGCACTTGACTAGTTTTTCTCATAACTGTTTCGCCCAGCATCCTTCGTCGTAGGGACCATCGACGCAGCCCATGCCTTCGTCAAGGTGTCGTATAACGGTCGCAGAGTCGAGTCCGACACGGGCTGAAGCTGGGGTACTTTGCTCGTCGCCGCGTTGTTAGTTTGGTCCAAGCGGGTTCGCCTTAGGTTCGCAGATTTGGAATTATTTGACTGCATAGTGGTGGTAAGAGTGATATGGCGGTTTCGCAAAACATATGTGGGACAGATGCCGCCTAGGTATGGAATGAGTGACGCTTCTCTCAGTAATCCTCCCTTATACAGCTTATTCGAGTAGATATCGATACTATAAATTAATACAGGCTGAGTATATGATTGTGGTCACCAACCGCGTCGTTCGACCACGACCAATACAAACTACAAGGCCAACGGACAGAAATGGACCATAAACATAAATCGGCCAAAACTAACGTCTTTCAGAAGTGAACTGACCACCCAGCTGTAACTGGACTGTCCGAATCCTTTCCCTCCCCCGTCTTCAACCCTCTTGGCACAGAAAGAGCGTCAGGGAAGTATCGCTATCGCAGCCGTGAGTGGCAAAGTCGTCGCCGTCGTAGTTATACACCGCAGAGCAGTTCCCCTAGCAGTCGGAAGGGCACAATACCGACGGGTAGTTGGAACGGTCTGGCTTCGGGGCCAGGCCGTAGTCGCAGAATTGGCGGGGTAAATGGTAGTTGGTGTCGGAGACGTTGTAGTACATGTCAACCCCGGGATGCAGCATGGGGTTGTAGGTTTACTCAAACTGCGTGATCGCGCTTGAGTCGGATACGGATACTATCTCGCCGTCGCTTGCCGCCTGTGACAGCCTCTGGTTCGTGGTGACCTTAGTGGACACGCCTATGGTCACGTTGTAGTTCGTCTCGGATCATAAGTGATGTTATGTCGGTAAGTTTCGTGATATGATTCGCCCGGCAGTAGTGCCACAACCGGCGAGTTGCCCGCCTGGACCGCTCGCAAGTACACGGGAAAGGCACAATTGTTGAGCACGCGAGCTTGGAATAGAGCTACGGCGGCGCAGCACCCCCTAAGAGAACATGTACGAGTGGTTTCATATTTTCTACGTTGTGCTGCATGCATGCACTACCAGAGAAAGTTACTAAGATAATGCGCAGAGACATAAGGCAATGCTAAATACAGTACAGCGCTAGGCACTTTTAGGTGCTTAGCCGCAAGAAGTAACATCATCTTAGCGAGCTAAGTTACTGGACTCAGTTATATACCAAAGAGGCCCTCGAGGTCGTGCTCGGCCAGCCGTCCACTCTTGGATGCGTGAATGCCTGCAAAACAGACATTGGGGCTCAGCCGAGTTGGATCTGCGAGCTGCCCTCAGGGCCAGTTCTGGAACTTGGCGCCTAAAAGACTGCTTTCACATGAATGCGCCTTCCACAGGAGCTAATCGGGACTGCGGCACATCACCTACTCTATCCCTGCGACTATGTTCTGTTACTGGGATCTGGGATAGTCTAGCCAGTTCTGCGTGGTGTCGAGGCATCCCAGCGCGTCGTAGCTTGTCTTGATGAGCGAGTCCGAGTCAGATCGATCGGACGTCGCTTCCCAGAACATGCTGCCACCGAGCCCCATTCCCTGCAGATACTCCACCTTCTTGCCGACTATCTCGGGGGTGTCGTAGGATATGAGCTCCTGCGTATTCGTGTCATAACTGTAGCATGCCCGCGCATTGTCGTCACAGAAGACGGAGGCACCATCTCTGGGCAGCACTTTGTAATCCCATGCTCCATTCTCCCAGCTACCCGACCCGACACCAGAAAACGGTTGCCCCATGCCGTTTGTTGCCTCAAAGGAGCGGCTGTAGATCGGCATGCCAACCATAAGCTTTCAGGAGAGATGCCCCCATCCAGATAGGCCTTTACAGTGGTATCGCTATTGAAAGCCGCAGACCCGAGGTCTTCCTTGCTGGCGTACAAGCTGGCACAGTGGCCGGCGGCGTCGCTCCACGAACCAGCATAGTCGTAGGCCATCAAGTTGACGTAGTCCAGCACACCATCGAGGTCGCTCTTTCGAAGCTTCTCGTAGTGCTCCTGACCTGCGGGAGCGGCTATGGAGAGCTGAAAACGATAGCCTGAGGCGTACTGGGCCGCGTAGGAATCCATCTCGTCCCGAACAGCCTACAGCAGGAGGACCATGTTGGCTGCCTCGGCGTCGTTGGCAGGATACTCCCAGTCGACATCGGTACTGTCAGATACGTCAAAGACATAGGCATGAACACGAAGTCACATGCGGACGAATACGAAGTCACGAACCGAGGCGCAAGCCGTACCAAGAAGTCCCCCACAAAAATGACATAGGAGACAAAGATCCCTTTGTCTCTAAGGTCAGATGACTAGAGCCCTGACCAACAGGAAGACATATGATCAAGAGGCATGACCAGCTTCCTTTGTTCCCAATGATGCCGACTACCTGAGGGACTCGGAGAAAGAGGTCGGATACCCGAAGGGCTCGGAAGAAGGAAGAGGCCGCACGATCATTTCTGTCTATGAAAGACCACTTGATCAGATGAATTAGAGAGCAGAAGCAACACACAGGGACGAGCAACTCATGAATACAACACATCAGTCTCACCACTACATCTTCTACCCTCCAATATCTGACAGATACCGTCAAAACCCCAGTCCGTCATCAAGGTGACGGCGGAGGAGGCGAAGATGGCTCACGTCGTAGCGGTGCTCGCGACCGTGGGGAATTTGGTCGACCACGTCCAGCCTCCGACGGAGAGCAGCATCTTGAGCTTCCGGTTGGCCTTTTTCAGGAGATACAGCCGATTGACACACCCGTACGCGTTGTTTCCCGTCTCAGCCCAGGCCGAAGTGGGCGGGGAGTAAGGAGACGGCGCTCATCTGTGGGCTAGAGGAGAGGGACACTCACAGTTGCCCTCGTAGCGCTTCTCCAAGCCTGCATAAATATCTACTGAGAATTTTCTTAAGTGTCAGAGAAACACGCCGCAAGAAAGAAAGGGCTCGTACACGATCCCGTCCGCCCGAAAGTTGACAAATGCATAGATGAAATGCGTGATTGATGAGGCGGGCAGATCACCAGGCTGATAGTTTCTCTCGTAAATTCCTCTGTGCGTGTGGGTTAGTGAATAGATTTTGCTCCTTTGCGCAAGTGTACCCACTCACCAGTTAACAAAATAGACCGAATTAACGTACCCTGCCGTGGTCTCCGAGATGTTGCGGGTGCGCTGAATCATCGGCACAGCGAGGATGCCCCTGAACCAGGAAAAGGACACGCTTAGCTACAGTTGTATGGCATAAAGTTCATGGTGAGCTATGATTCCATAGGCTACTGTACAGTATGTACAGTACTATACACATGAGAGATGTTGAACTTTTACTATGTACTATACGGGGCACGGCCGAAAAGAGGGTAGCTAGGTATAATGGAAGATGGATGGCTCGACGCGCCATGATTTTGCCTAAGCAGGAGGCACCAGAAAGGGTCCAAAACCAGACACCCGGTATCTTTCAGACCACAATAGAGCTCTTCGAGGCCCGTGGCAGGGTACTTCCCATGTGACGGATCCAAGGTTTGCCTTGCTCATGAAAGTGCGACCGCGGTGCGGCAGTCCACTTACGGACGCCCAAGTCTCGAGTGCAGTTATTGGCTCTCGACGATTTCGACCGAGGTCAAAGTATTATCACATGCCGTCCACGGCCAATAACTTTAGGCGATTTGTTGAACCTAGGAGCTTAACCAAGCGGCTGAGCTTTCTCCATGCCGCGACGCCAGGAGGCAGAACTATCCTCCAGTCGCACCTAGAGACCCATCCCTAATGTATCATATGCTGCTGGTAAGATCACCACTGGTGTATTTTCTTCAAGGGCGGTCTATACCAAGATGCCTTTGACGCTGTAAACCAGAAGGCAGAGGACATAAAAGAGCCCGTCCACCAAGTTCATTTTGTTGTATATCTCTATTTTTTTCGACTCACTTTCATATAACTATTTTGCAATCCCTAACATTTTCTAAACTACGATTAGATACTGGCTATGGGATGAGATACTAATAGAATTTGTTGAAGTGAACGGACCGGCTCCAGTTGGGGGATAACAGTCCGCGACAACCAAGTTCCGGGGTTCCGGCGAGTTTGTATATGTGGAATGGTTGCGTGGAGGGGGCGACAGAGATGTTAATGAAGAGAGGATCGTTGCAATCTCAACTGTGTGTGTGTGGGTGGGTGGCTTGCCATTTCTGGGTTGAACACAGCGGGTTCTCTTCCGCGTGAGCGTCAAGCCCTTCTCCATTGTTGGGCCGTTTCTGGACTGAGGTTTCCGAGGCGGCTACAAAAGGAAGGCGAGTCGAGGTCACTCCGGTGCGTGCGTTAGGCTAACAAGCTATTTAGCAATGAAAGAGAAACGTGTTGGCCTGCGAAAGCGATTCTCACAGCTGTTCAACAAGAAGCAGCGGCCCGGCCGTTCTCCGAAAGCACGCCAACGGACCCCCCCAGTCAAGACGTCGTCTCGATCTCCCCATGCGGCACAGGCGCTGAGGCCGGGGCCAAATGTGGCGAGCGCATCCAACGCGCCGAGCGCGCCCGCACACGCCCTCATGGTAGATCTCACTCGACGATGCGGGAGGATTAGGGGGGAATTAGCGCCCGATAAAGGCTTGGTTACCGACCTCTTGACGCCGTTGATGACACTGATGGAGTTTCACTGCGGTGAGCTCCGGTCCGTCGTTGAGGAAGGCGACGCCAGGATAGAGTTGGCCGATGCCAGATGGAAACTCGATCACCCTCTCGGCAAGTCGTAGGATTAAGCGACAGTGGATGGTGCTCCATAGCCATCTTACAGCCAAAAGCGCAGGGTACTGTAATGAATGTGTGGTGTTATTATAATTTGGTCCGCTTTCAGTGTGACTGCATTGCAGGGCTCGGGGCGTGGTTGCCCATTCTTCCTTTCTTCCCCTTCCTTCCCCGTCCTTCCTGCAATCTACCACCTGCATGTGGCTGTGGATTAAGTTATCAGGCGCTTTCCGTCAGTTCGTGTGGTGGTCAAGTGTTTGAAATCCACTCGCAGAACTCGTTTTGCATCCTGGTGAGCTCGTGCGCATTCCTTGCATGATGTTAGAACTCTCTCCCTTTTCCATCCATGTGTGTATGTCGGCGGGCTGGGGCGTTTAGGTTTCCATCTGGACTCACTGCTTGCTGGCGACTTGGAATCTACACGCCTGTTAGCGTATAGCGCTCGTCTATATTTAATAGGATTGCATACACGGTCTTCAAGTTTTCATGGCCACTGGAGGTCACAATCCATATTAGCTCACAACCATCGGATGCTCTTAGTGGCAGGTTATATATACCTCTCATTCGAATCAGCCAATTTCTGAAACTGGCTGCGGCCTAGCTGTTAGGACTAAGGAATGATTGGAAACGGTTCGGGGGAGCTACATGCCTGCTTAATTGTCGACCTGTTTTTGTAGTCTGGCTAAAGCGTCTTCGACTTCTTCATGGCCTGAAGTGGGCTTGCTTGTGGAAGTGGGTAGTCTCCTAAGACTGGACCACGATTGGCGGGAGCTCATGGTTCGGGGAGACCTCTCGTCGAGTAACTTTCAGGTAGTTGTTACACGCCTTCTCGAGCGGGAGACGGACGGGAAGGTGTGAATCATCTAAAATGCCAACTGCCATCTCGGCCAGCTATATACCTGCCGAAGATGACCCGACAGATTGGTACGACTAGAATTGAAACGGTTGGTTCCGGTGTTCGAGCAGCAAACAACACACCTCCACTCGAGAAGCCAGCAGATAAGACGTGATCAGGTCAGGGCAAGCGTCGAGCCATGATGCGCATCGTTGAGAAACGCGGGCTCGAGCAGTCGTCGCTATGGGTGGTTTTAGCTGATGCGAAACATATATGTTGAGCCATACGAGACGCGCGAAAGGAACAATACTACGCAGAAATCACGTCATGAATGGCCCCTGTGCCCTTATGTATTTAGGTGATCTACATAGTAGATGTCTCTGGGTCTGGGTGCATGTCCAATACGTATTTCGGGAGAGCTTTTCCAACAAGGCGTGCAATACAGCCCTGATTTCGCCGTGGACAGTGGGGTCGCAGGGTTGATACGTAACTTGGATTCACTCTGTTTCTGTTTGGACTCGATGATATTATGGACCCACCTGACCAGCAAGATCCAAGCGTTGACCGAAACTAACCAAAATAATCTCCCAACTAGCAAGCGCCAACACGTATTTTCTTCATTGATAGGATGGAATCGACATGAACGATCCGCAGCGGAGACCTAAATCACTCAGACGTCTCTGGACAGCTTACGACGCTTCGCCCTAGGCGGGGCCGCAACGTCGAGGCGCGGTCGCCTGTGGTCGTCGTCGCCGCCTGCTGCCCCGAACCACATCTCGAGCCCTTGCTGTCTGCTGAGCCAGTCCACTGTAAACGGCGACCCGCCAATGTTGCAGGCAGTGTCGGGAGCGCCGGACGCCTCGCATGTGGTGGCTTCGCAAAGCGTAATCTCGAAGACATCTTGGCGGCTGGGTATGTGCAGGGTGACCTCCTGGCAAAAGTTTCCGTCTCGTTTCACTATATCGCGGTTGGGGAAGGTGCTGGGTAAATCCCGGTCATGGCAGCGGAAAAAGGCACCTGACTGGTGGAGCTGCTCCATGAATGCCCTAAACTCTTCTGTCCCGGCTCGCAGCCGGCACGAGATGTGGCCGACGCAATCGTACGCACCGTTGACGTAGCGAGGCGGTTGGGCAGGATCCAGCTCAAACAGGAACAGCTCGGCACGGAAGCGCCGGGCCAGTTGCTGCATGGCTCCCGACTTCAGTGTGGCCTCGCGGGCAAGCCTCGCCGTCTCGCCCATGTGGCTCACGTCGTCGAGGGAGGGTTGCTCACCGTCGAACTCGAGGTCAAACCGAAATATTTCCCCGCCTTCATGGACCTCCTGGCGTTGCCCGATCTGCTTGCACGCCGCCTGATACAGCCGAGCAGGGAACCGCGCCTCGGAGTTGTGCCTGTGTCTCCCGAAGCCTGTTCCGAGAGAGACCACAATGCTGGGCTTGCCCCCTGTCGGGAACAGCGCTGACGCTTCTTTGATGCCGATGGCCGTGGGGTTGTTGAAGGTGAGCCCGCCGTCCTGAAAAGTGCCGGCCCCGTTGATGTGGTAGGGTTTGTAGAAGCTGACCAGGCGTTAGGACCGCTTCAGCGGCTGGGTGGATTGACTTACTACGGAGCTGCTGTGCAGCAGCGCAGTCTGTATGAGCCTTAGCGATCGTCCCGACAACCACCATTCCCAAGTTCAGCGTGCGATTCCGGACAGAGCTGTCACGGTGACCATCCCGCAGCTCTGCGACTCGGCACCGTCTGCATAGTTGGAGCTCACAGGGGGTGCTTACATCTCCCACAAGGGAATACTACGCAATGGGCGGTGGTCTGGACGGAGAACCTGGTAGCCTGCGCGAGGTTGGGTCAATGTCTCTCGAGTCTGAACCGGCCACCGCCGGGATTCCGACCGTCTCCCTGTGGAGAGAGGGGAGAGGCTGATAAGAGGGAAAGGGGGAAAGGAGAAAGAAGGAGACGGCACTGACCACATCCGGAATCCCGTTTTCCAGCCCCATTGTAGTTGGTGGCGATTAAGGTGCTGGTATCATCTGTGGTGGTCAGCGTGATCGCGACCATGGCGCCTGTCTTGCTCGCTTCGTGGGAATCCGTCAGACTACGCTCCGTGCCGTACACATCCCGTTGCATCATCTCGAGCTGGTCAGCCGAATATTTACTGTCTACGACCAGCGAAACGAGAAACTCCAGCACGCGAGGGACGAGGGGGAGCCCTCCGAGGAAGAAAAGAAACAGCCGGAGGAGAGAGTGCCGCTGGAAGGCGAGGCAGACGGTGACGTGGAGGTAGCGCAGGCAGTCGTCGACGGACCAGCCGTTGATGAACAGGGCGCAGACGGCCATCGCCCCTACGCAGGTCAGCACGATGGTGGGGGATGTTTTTGGGGTTCATTTGTCACCAGAGCTTGTCCCGATGGCCACGTCAAAGTTGCGTTGCACAGGATAAGGCAGCCCAATTGCGGCTTCCAGCATGCGCAAGTTCTCGAGCGGGACGAGTGCTCGAGCTCCCCCGCCGTCGATGCTGAGGACGCGGGCCCTGGCCGTAGGCGGCTTGATACGGACGGTTTGACCCCCTGTTCTGGCGTTGCACAGAACACACGCGTCCACGCAGAAGAGGCCTGCATCTTCGTCGCTACGAGGGTAGAAGACAGTCACGCAGGGCTGGCAAATGGAATGGACGCATCCTAGGAGAGCGTGCTGGGGCCTACGGCAGAGACAGACGAGGCAGGTTTCTTCAGATGAGACTCCTTTCCATTTCGCCTCGGCGCGACCTAGGGTTCGACGACGGAGGGCGGCCGACGACCCGAGCAGTAGGTACTCGTCAAACTGCCTCGCCATCTCCCGCTCGATGAGATCTACGAAGGCGGACGCGGTCACTCTACGGCTGTTCTCGACCGACGCGTTCTCGAATGCTTCGAGACAGGGGTCGCGGAAGAGCGTACGGAAGACATCCAGGGGATGGAACACTGCAGGTCGGTCTCGGTTAGTGCCCACGCACCACGGATGCTGCAGACTTACGATGGGCGCCTGCCGGGTATTGGTCTAGGAGGAAACTCGACGAAATCAGGGCGGCCGTCGACGCTGGTGTGTCATCAAGCGCGTCGGCAAGCTCAAGGGCGTTTACGAGGTGTGAGGCGAGATCGGCCGCCACTGGCTGGCCGCCGCGAGATATTTTGATCAGATCGATTGGCTGCAGGGGCACGTCAGCGGCCCTTGCCGCACTCGCGCACAAGAGCCTGGCCGTGTGCCGCGCCGAGAGGAGATATCCGCCCTGCTTTCGCGCGTCCTGGACCAGGCCCAGACTGGAGGCGAGCTCTCCCTCCAGCGCCCCAACGGGCGGGACGCGGCGCGCTCGGCCTGCCGCCTCGGTCTGGCCGTCCGGGAGACCGACGACTCGAACCCGCTGAAAGCATTGATTCAGCGCTGCATTACGTATCGTCGAGTCTAAAGCGGTCCGCATATCGCCTTCCTGTCCCTGGCTGACGGCCAGCACCAGCTGGGGCCGAACGGGACAGGTAGACGCCGGACCCTTCTCGAGCCATGCTGTCAGCCGTTGGATTGCGCACTCGACCCCGCCAATGTCAGGCACGAAGAGACAGACTACGTCAACAAAAGGGAGGAGCAGTCTATGACACATGTCGTCGGCGACCGGAGCGACCCCTGCGCCCGGCTGCAACTCGGGCACACGCTGTTCAATGGCTTCGTGGCACCGGTGCGGGGTGCGGGCTATGGGAAGCCTATTGTGCGATGGCAGGTCTCCGTCGGCTACGATCACTGGCCACTGGTTGCCGTCATCCAGCGAGGAAACAGTCAGATGTATCTCCCCGTGGCTTCTCCGGCTTTTCGTAGGAGCGGGCCCATCGCCTAGCCGGCGAAGCAGCTGTGCCTTATGGTGGCTGCCCAGAAGCAGGACGAGCCCTGCCGGCTCCTCCGGGCGCGCGAGGTCGTCGAGGAGCCGCATGGGCCGGTCGGACGCCTCCAACATCACATCGTACTTGTTCTTCCGAAGCCGAAGCCACCTGGTATGGTTACAAGAAGCCATGGCGAGGATGAGATGATTGGAGGCTGGGCCTGAGCAGCGCGGCGAGACGCTTATATAGGGGCCCGGATGTTGGCTCCGAACGTCACCTCAAGAGGCAGATTTCGGACACACTCCACTTTACGACCCGGGTTTCTGGTTCCAAGCAGCCCTCTGCGTCCATAATCAGGTCTCAGCGAGGCTGATGTGTAGATGTGGAACACTACACGCCAAGGGACGGAAGTGGACGAGATATCTATTGCATGTATGTACCGTATTCAATATGCCGGCGGTGGCAAGGCTGGAACAGGGTCGGCCCCATGCAACCACGATCCGAAATTATCCGATTACACCAAGCACCGCGCGAACGCCATGGGTGCTTTCTCACCTAAACCTCCTTTGCTTGTTACTGTAACTCGCAGTGATCAGTGCCGGGGTTGCCGACACTTACTTTATCCTCCTCAGTTCAGCGTCTCTTCGCCGGCCTCTTCTAGCTGAGCCTCTCCGCCCCTGTCCACGGCACCGAGCGGTCGTGTGAGCTTCTGGCCTGCGAGCCAGTGCCCTCTGGGGGCTCTTGCGGTGGGCAGAGCGAGATGCACAGCTGCGGGGGCTCGCCGGATAGGGCGCCAACCCCAGTGGAGAGAGGATATGGGTCGCCTGGATCGGGGCCGGATCGGACGCCGCTGGATGCTTCGAGGCCTGAAGCAGTTCCTGCTCCTGATCCAAGGCGGCTATGACACTCTCGTGGAGTGCTGGTTCAGATTTTCCATAAAGGCAATGGATGTTCAATCTGCCTTGGCCAGGGCTTAGCTAGCATGATACGATCCCTTCGCGTTTGTGGAGGTTCTTCCACGATTTTGGACCAGGTCCACGATTGTGGAAAGGGGGGGCTGGGGATAATGCGTGCCTAAGTCCATAAAACACCGTTGATGCATCGCAACTTGTCGATAGTATTATCTCATTCCCATTGTCGCGAAATATCATTCACGGCGCTCTAAAGCTTTTCTTGCCAGCCATGTCCTCCCGAAACGAAAGTTACGACTTCCCACACACAGACCCACCACCGCCAGGAGACAGCATATCGAATACAAAGTCAATTCCTACAAAAAGGGTGGCTAAGCAGGTTCAAGCTGAAGAAGGTCGCCCAAAGAAAGTTCAAATAACGGCAAAGCGCAGAAATTCCCAGGAGGCAAGAGAAGAACACTCTTGCGCTAGAGGGAATGAATTCAGCGGCAAGAAGTCTCAGGATGATAAGGCGTTTGCATGCCCCTTTTACAGGATGGACCCAATCCGTCACTTCGACTGCATCGCCCGCAAGCTAAACCGTATCCAAGACCTCAAACAGCACCTCACTCGTCGACATACGGGACCTTACTCTTGTGGATCGTGCTTCAGGGGTTTTCCATCATCTCAGCTCTTGGACAATCATGTCCTAGACGGACACCCAGGGTCAGGCTCGAATATTCATGGTGTCTCGCCCAGAGCTCAGATGCTATTGAAGGACCGTATCGAGAGAACGCTGTCTGCAGAAGATCAATGGCACAAGATCTGGAGGATCCTCTTTGGATGCTCTGATCGGGCGCAAAAACCACATCTCGGCAATATGGTAGAGGAGGTCTTCAGGATCATACGTGGCTTCTACGAGAAGGACGGGAAGGAGATTGCTGCAGGGATTTTAAAGAGACGAGGACTGCCAGCTGACGACCTCGACCTTATTCATCTCTTGTTGATGGAGTTCCTCGACAACGCCCAATCTCGCATGGAGCAGCAACCCAGCGAAATCACCACTGAAGAGCTCTCGGCGGATTTGATAGAAAATAAGCCAAGCACTACTGTAGTGAGTATAGAGCGGAAAACCATCTCGGAGCCTTTGTATTCGATGTCAGAGACACTTGATAGCGACGCCATTGCTGAGGCTTCCCTCGTCGGACATTCAGGGCCGGTTTCTACTTTCTCCGGCGAGTCCGGTCCATCAAGCAACGGCTCGGACCACATCGATCCTCTTCAACCGCTCCCGAGTTCAGATTTCTACTACTTGGCCCAACACGAGAGTGATATCTCCCTCTTCCCTGGTATTAAAGACAATGAAGACCCGCCATTCCCATTTGATTGGGCTTTTCCGAAGATGCCAGAGACGGAAGAATGACGTCCAAATAACCTCAAGACTTTGAAACCACCTTTCCTACTTTTCCTATTCAAAATTGATTACATTTGAGCTTTATTGTTTTTAGGGTTGGGGGGGTGGGGGGGGGTTTATTGATATACGGTCCGCCACCTATGCAATGTGAGGAAATTTGAACGCTCTTTGAATAGCACAAACCGTAGTAGTTCCGTTGACTTTTTGGTTGGCCCGTTCGACGCTTCCGTTCGGCTCGTGGGTGTCAGGGGGCGAGGGTTCAATGACGATGCCCTCATCATCCATGCAACGTTGGTACGGTGTGAACCCCCTAACAGCAATAGCCGCCGTCTTGTTGTCGTGCCTCATGCGAGCGACCTTTAGACCGTATTGAGTGACGACGTATTTGATGAATTTCACTATCTCATTAAGAAGCGTGTACTTGTCCTTTGAGATGATGGTCTTGACATAAAGCCAACCGCTGTACTCGTCCTTGATGACTAGCAGCCAGTTGGAACCGTCATAACCCTCGGGATAATCTTGAAGATCCCAGTGGATTCGCCAAAACGGTCGTGGCGACCGATGCTCGGGAGGTCGCCTCGAGATGACTCTGTTGACGTATACCTGAGCACACGTCTCACACTCCATGCGCTCGGTTCCCTTGATCTGCACGTTGCGTGCTTGGTTCACGAGCTCACGTAGCACTGGTACTTCCTATCCATGCGTTCGTATTCCTTCTGCTTGACTTCTCTGTCCTGCATCAACCCCTGCTTGTAGACCTGGATGTCGTTGAAGGTCGGGGCCTTCGTGTCCTTGTATTCCTCCATCAAGGCCTTCTTCAGCTTCCCAGTTCCTTCGGGGACCGGAGGGATCGTCTTGGGGATGTCTTCATCGACGTTGTCTCCCTCGGAGTCGATTCGTTCCCAGAGGTCAAGGTTATGAGCCTTGAGCCTCAGGGCGTCGATCCATTGAGGCTAGTCACTGCCCTCGATGAGCTGTGGGGCTGAGAAGCCCTCGGCGTTGTGAATAACCTACTTCCAGTGGTTAACGACGATCGATTTCTACCGAAACCCTTTTCTCCCGTTCCCTCAGGCCAAGCCTCGCGTTCTTCACTACTTCCCTCGATTCAGTCACGACCCCGAATCCCCGCAATACGAAGACCACACCACACCGGAAGCCATGACGGTGTGACGCAGAGCTTGCAGTAGCGCTGCAGAACTATGCCCTAGATACCCTAGAGGAGAAACGCCTCGTGCTCAAGATTGACATGGTCTTGTTGCCGTGTGTGTGGTGGATGTACATCTTGGCCTATCTAGATAAGAGAAATATTGTAAGTTGGAGGTTGATGCAGGTCAGTCGGGGTATAGCTAACACTGGCCGGGTTAGGCAAATGCAAACGCGGCGGGTTTGAGTGAGGACTTGGGTCTCTCTGACAATAGTATATTTCTCATAAACCTATTTCGAAACTTCTGACGGCTCAACAATAGAGTACTCCTTGTTTATTTCCGTCTACTTCGTCGGTTACTTCCTCTTCGAAGTCCCTTCAAACCTGGTCGTGGTCAAGATTACTCCCTCCATCTATCTGTCCATCATCATTTTCTGCTCGGGATGTATCGTTAGCGAAATGTCTTGATCCAAAACTCTAAGGGGGTTCCCCGTTGGTCGATTCTTCCTTGGCTGCGTCGAGGCCGGCATGTTCCCCGACGCCTTGTTCGTCTTGACGCGCTGGTACACCAAGAAGGAAGTCGGTATGTATGCCAATCAACGTGGTTCTTCCTCGTCTTATACAGTTTGAACGGAACCTGCACAACCATCTCCTACCTTATTCCCACTAATTTACATCACGGGAGCCATCTCGATGCTCGTCTTTTCCTACACATCCGACAAGACCCAAGACCGACGGTGGCATCTTACCGTCTTGCATCTGGCCCCCGTCACGGCTTGCTTCGTCATCCTATTCGTGTCAAGCACGGTGGCCAAGTATGTCATGATGTGCCTCTTCGTCGGAGGGCTTTACACTGCACCACCGATCATTCTCAGCTGGGCGAGCGAGTCCATCTCGTTCCCGATAAAGAAGAGAGCTGTGGCAATTTCTTTCATCAATACCTTTTGCAATCTCTCCATAATTTACGGGAGTTACCTATGGCCAAGTGCAGACGCGCCTCGCTATATCGCTGGCTTCTCGACGATGGCATCTCTCTGTGGCGCTGCGGCTATTCTCTCTGCTTCAATGCCGTTTTTGTTCTGTCTCCTCTCCAAACAACCCGCTACAAAAGCCGAGCGCGATATCCTAGCCATGGGATCCAGTGATAGCGAGGTCTCCGTGAACAGCCATACGCGTTAAGAATAAAGTGTTCATCCGACTCTATGGATTTCAAGAGTGGCTTATCAGCTGCCGTGTCAACGGAACGACTACGGTTTGTGCTATTCAAAGAGCGTTCAAATTTTCTCATTGCATAGGTGGCGGACCGTATATCAATAAAATCCCCCCCAACCCATGCCTTCAAGAACGGGACCATCTTGAGACCAGGGAACACTCCACTGTATGGGATACACGTCTTATTGGCTCTCCATGCCTCGCACCATAATGAAGAGATCCGGTTTCCTCGTGCGGGGTCCCGAGGCATTGGTGTATATCGGTTGTGGAGAGGTCGCTCTCTTTACACAACTCTCTCAGGACTTGCACTGTGCTCCAAACGTTGAGGCGAGGTTTTCGGATGCATTCTGCAATGTGGTGGCGCCGTGTCTCCCCAGTTGATGGCATATGGTAAGTGGCCTCTAATTAGACCTATGGCTAGGTTCCTTAGTCTTGGGTTATTCACGAGACATCTTTACATTATTTTTCTACCCTATCTGCGACCTGAATTGATAAGTATTTAGAATTGGGCCGGTTTATGTCGTTCACGGCGACCTGCAAACATCGTTATATCCAAGCTGTTTACAGCGTCCTTACGGCCTTAACCAGCGTATTGGAAATCTGTTGTAGCTAAGGGTATAATCTGTTCAGCAAAGTCAGAATACATACCTGGTTCTACACAGTCAATTCCAATTCTGCATGGCCCGTTAGGTCTATTTTAGCCAATTTGTCCTCCAAATTGCGGAGCAAATTTACGTGCCCAAGATGTCACGGCCCAAAACAGTGTCGAAAACATGGGTCGTGGGGCAGGAACCTCTTCGAGACCTAGCGGAGTCTGCTCGATTGGCTGCTGGACTGGTTCAGAAGTTTGGGCCATTTCTTGCGCTTGGGATGTATGATTTGATCATTGTCGCGGGGTCGGAACCTCTTCGAGACCTAGTGGAGTCTGATCGGTTGTTTGCTGGACTGGTTCAGAAGTTTGCGCTTCTAGGGTATTAAGATCGAAAATAGATGGTCCAGTCATTGTTGGGGGTCGCATGGTTGGAACCTCGCGAGCGAAAGTGAAGATTTGCGCAGGCCCTCATTCCTCCGCTCCCATGGAAGACCTTAATATTGAGCAGCTACGGGACCAGCTTCGGAAGGAACAGCGCCTACGCAAAGCTGCTGAAAGTTGCGCCCTCGACGAACAACAACAGCGCGAAGAAGAACAACGCCGAGGTGAAGAAGCTGAAGAAGGTGCCGGCGCATCGCAACCGTTGACACTTCACTAATACATATCTTGAAACATGCCATTCGCTCAGCCTTACTATCGAAGTGGTAACCGACCGTTCTTTGACGACACAAGGGGACACGACGAATCCGACCGGCCGAATTTATCCTTGACGAATCATCCCCTGGTTCACATTCTCAAGGGAACAAAATAAAGTCTGGAATCAGCTCTCCTTCAACAGCACACAACACTCCGCTCTAGCTCGGAACGGCTGGCCAGGTCGACGGCCAACGCCTTATCGCCACCAGCTCAGGAGAATTCCGAAGGACATTGGGCTGCTCCGCTGCGAGAAGGCGCTGTTCACCTCGGCCACCTCTGTGGCGACTCCGGGGCCTAGTAGTTCTAGGACATATCAGAAGCTGCGAAGACGTGAGCCTCTGCTGGTTGCTGCACGATCTGCAAGGCCGGTTCTGTCCATTCAGCCCTGGAACACGCGTGAGACCTAATCTGGTCCTCCGTCGGCGCCAACGGGCCTATATAGTCTCATTCCCCTCTTGCTTCTCTGTGCCGTCTCCCCCGGTAGTGGTGTCATATAGCAGCAACTATGAAGCCCCTTGTGGCTGCCCTTATCGGAGGTAGCGCGTTATGTGTGGCCCAGTCTCAAGCTGGCGTGTTCAACAAGTGTGATTTTTCCGTACACCTGCAATCGGTTCAGGCGGATAATGGGCCAATCGTAACTCTTCTTCCCGGCGAGTCATACCACGAAGCCTACCGACATAACGTCACCTACGATGCGGCGACAGGCTCCAGAGTGACGGTAGGCGTGTCGATTAAGATCACCAGGGACCAGAGATTATCGCAGGCGGCAAGTGATTGGGACAGAGCATCTGCGTTTGACTTAAGTGCGGTCACCCAGTTCGAATACACCTACGATCCTACCCTATATCCGAGTACTGATTTGTATTATGATGTCTCCGACATCAATGATGCCTTTCCTCGTCAGTTTTGCGGCTATGGCGTAGCACTGAAGCCGGATCGCTCAGAATGTCCCTCGGTTCTGTGCCCTCCTGACTGTCAGAAGAACTGTTCAGCTGTCTATAACTATTATAACGACGACTTTGCCACTCATGGCTGCAGTAGCGATGCTTCCCTGACGTTATTCCTGTGCCAGGGGGACTAGGCATGAAGGACGGCAGGATTTGGCCGATATTGGGTCCAGATAGAGTTATCTTGCACGCGGCCCTGGGGAAATAGTAGGGCTCTAACGCCATGGTCCAATCCGGCAATCAAGATTGGGATCGATTAGACGCCAATCGGCATTATGGTGCCGGAATTCACGAAAAGACGTGATGCCGTTTTTGCCCTCGAGCAGAGGAAATCAGTAGATAGGGAGGGACGGAAATGGACTTTACCCACAATTAATACCTAACTTACAGCCAGTTCTGTACATATGATACATGGTTGGGGGGTTTATTTATTTCACATTCCATAGGATATCGAAAATATTCAATAGAGATAAGCAGCGATTTAGATGGGAGGAAATCCGTCTAGGGTAAGGCCCAAACTCCTACAAATAGGATTCTAAAGCCTCAGCATTATATAGCATATAATAAAAATACAAAATTTAATTGCCTCAGTCCTCATTCCAACGTCTCTTTAGTGGCCTTTTACCCAGGTCTCCTCTGGTGTCTGGCTGGTCCGGTTCCGAAACCACCACTTGAGGCAGGCTAATGGAGGCATAAGGCTGGGAGGTTGATGGAAACCCCTCGGTGGGCCCCGGCGGAGTATTGGGGGCGACGGTCTGATCAGTTGGGACCTGGGACAAATCGGGTGCCGCTGGATCCTGCGAAGTTTGGGGGGCCAATTCTTGCTCTAAGGCAATAATGACCTTCTTCTGCGTTTCCACCATTTCTTGGAGTGCTCTCAGTTGAACCTTTAGGTTCTCGATCTCAACGGCCTTTGAGTCTGCAAGTAGACGCCACTGCTCAACCGACGCGCTGAGTTGGTGTAAGATGGCTGCTAGCCACCTGGTCGTCGTCGGGTTGGGGTTGGCCATGGGTGTTATCGTCGCTCTGCCTGGCTGGCCTGTTCGTTGCTACTGTTGGGGTGCTCGCTTTATTACCTTCGCCGGGTAACCGAAAGGGCTAGAAATGGTCTTTGGCGAGTATGCACGGCATGCGACAATATAATAAGGGCATTTTTGGCCAACGTGAAGGCCCATGCCGGGGGATGGTTCTGAATTTTCCCCCATATTGAACAGCTATGTGTGACTTATTTGTGTGTACTTTGGAGCTAGCTAGGCAACACGCTGAGCTAGTTCTGGACTCCGACGCTGAAGCAGACCGACCTTTGGTAGCCGGTTTGTGACGCCGTCTAAACAAGATGCGACAGTGAAGAGGTCCAGTAATTGACGCCAAGCCATTTCAAGCTATCCTTAGGCCAGAACTTGCCTAACTGGCGGTACTACTGCATAGTAAAGTTTATAAATAGATGTATAAGTTAAACATCAAGTTTCGTGGATCCGCGTAGTGCATATTTGACGCGGAATAGCACAGTTACGATAGGAGTGGAATGCCTAAACAGTCACAATCGAGCAGATGATATAGGGGTCGAGAGATTGAAAGGAGACAGATGTAAGTAAGCAACCAACGCCATGGACACGTCAGTTATCTATTGCCTGAATTAGGCCATGATCGATGACCCTGGGGCACATGAGCCCCTTCTGTGGTCTGCGCTATCAAACTAGGGCCCTTAATGAATGGGCGTCTGCAAATATTGGCTTGAGGTTTAGTGAGAGAGTATTTTGATGGGGAAACACAACACAACCACACAACCACACAAGGGGCCGGCGGTCAACTGTAGGGTAGGTCGCAAGAGACGAGAGTCGGACGGAGAGGGACGCAAATGGAGGAATAAAGTACCAGAGGGAGGTCTGAACCAATAAATACAAAGAGGGACCAATTGATCAACCAATAAGAGTCAAGAATAATAATATATAAAATATCGAAAGGGCGGATAGCAGGTATGCGTCACTTCTCTGATACTTCGTAAGACTGTCCATGTTAGAAACGAATCTGGCAGTAGGGAATAGATCGCAGCCGGCGTGGAGGCACAATAGTGAAGGGCCACGCCGGGTCTTATTTATGCTTGCGAGCCAAGTCTGCATCGAGGCATGGCTCTACCACACCAGACAGCGCGTGATTAATTAAAAAAATAGGACCAACACGAAGATGGTTGTGTGCCTCCACTCTCTCGACTCCCTCGTGGTTGTCGATCTCAGGGGTTGGGGGGATCATAACCGACTGCAGACGAAGCCGCGGTCCCCCGGGACCAGAGCCACGCCCACACGCTCAAGCGGACCAAGTTTCACCATTAACGCGAGAGTCCCTCGTGAAGACTTCCAAATGATGTTGCTGAGGTTACCCTCAGGACAATTACGGAGTAATGCGTGTGGCATTGCTTAACCTTCATGACGGCAGACTAAATACAGTAAGGACTGACAAGCGCCTCCTCGACCTCTGTTTCGTCGTCTCATTCTAATCACGTTGACTCTTACGACCATCCTTCGACGCTCCTTTCTTGGCCTTCTTTTCCTGGAGGAGATCAACCGCCCATTGGTCGCAGTGCTCTATTGCAGTAGCCGGGGAATGCCAGTGTCGCACAAGGTACGACATGATCTCCGCCGGACTAAACTCGGACTCCGGTACCTTTGCGGCAAATGCGTTCATTTGTCTCTCAACTTTTCCAGCACAACCTTCCTGTTGACTAACCTCTGCAATATTACTTTCTGGTTGTCCAAACATGAAGCGGTAGATCTCCTTGGTGATGCCTCTATCAGCAAGCTTGAACTCAACCTTCAAGTCAACTCGACCAGGCGGATCAAGGCGGGATCTAATTTTTGGGGATGATTGGTTGTCATGATGAGAACTCGATCTTCCTGGGAAGCGACACCATCGAGGGCGTTCAGGAGGCCTGAAAGAGTCACTCCTCTCTTTCGTGATCTCGTGTCCATGTCGCTGTCTGAATCCTCAGGGCCAGAGTCCCTAGAGCATGTGGCTCCCGCTGCGTCAATATCCTCTAACAAGACGACACATCTGTCTGGAAGCCCAGCAAATAGGCCCTTCAGCATTTGATCATTCGTGCTGGGGATGCTGACGACGTAGATATCCATATCCAATTCACCGGCAATTGACAAGCTGAAGCTGGACTTTCCGGTTCCAGGAGGGCCATATAAGAGATATCCTCGTTTGTAGGGAATTGAATGTTCAGAATACCGGCGTCTGGTTTGAGGGTCGAGAAAATCTCTAAGGTCTCTGATGAGAGGCTCCTTTTGCTTTTGGTCGAGAATAACTGTCGAAAGAGGTCGAACAGTCACCGCTTTCTCCTTCCTCCACCGATCGTCGCGGTGTCCATGGATGGTCGTCTTGTTCTTTGATTCGTTGAGGTATTCAAGTCGACAGTCTTCCAAGAGGCCTTTCAGGATCCTTGAAGATCGCCCTACGCAGGTGACGGAGATCTGCTCCTCTCGATGGAAGCCAACATCCACTTGTGTAGTCTCGTAGAAAAGCAAGTTTTTCTTGTACCAGAAGCAAAAGGAACCTTCCCAAGGGGCATATCGGAGAGCTTTTTTGGTGCGGGTGTCATGGCCTTCATGAGCTTCTTGCTTCGTCCTGACTTTGGCGAGAAGGGAACGAGCGGCATCATCCAATCCACGAGATGAGATCCAGGTTTGTACCATGTCGTACGTTTCGTCAGAGTGTTTGATGTAGACCGTCGATGCTTGCAGAGGTGAGCTCGGGTCCTGTCAATTCATTTCCAAGGACTTACTGAAGTGTTCAATGAACCACGATCTCAATTGAAACACATACGGTTTCAAGAACGCAGCCAATGCAAAGATGCACATCAGATGAGTATAGCCAGTTAAGTTGCCACTGAGGGCCTGGCTGACGGTACTGGTGATGTTTGTGAAGCCAGGAAGGAAAAGATCCAAGACCGACATCTGTTGGAACAGTGCCTCTTGGATGAGTGGAGGGCTGATGTTGCTGAGAAGGGTCATGACGGACAAGTTTGAGAGTCAAGGATCACAAAATATCAGTTCGTTTGAATGTGAAGGGAAACAAGTTTCATCCAAGGGAAGCACTCAGCCTTCTTATCACTTTCCAAGTTCTTCCCATTTACCGGCCGAGATACTAACGTACGGTGTCAATGACGCTGAAGCGGATGCAGGCCGCCGTAAGAGCGACCACACCCTGCAGGAAGGTGCCCATCGCCAGCTCTTGCAAGAACCATCAACCACAAGCCGCCAAATACGGTTCTCTCTCTAATTCTGTCTTAGTCTAGTCTGGGGATGCACGTCGGTCTCAGCTGAGACTAGATGACAAGCGATGTCTCGTATAATGCAATCACATCCTGTTGGTTGCTCTCACCCGGTTGCCATGCAGTCCCATGATAATGCCAGGGTTGGTATCATCCTGTAAGTTAGAAGAAATGAGGATGCTGTTGTTGCGACGGCATTGAGTATTCCAATGTAAAATATAACTTAGAGCAGTTTATTAATGATCATCTAGCCCCCAACGGTGGATTCGTCAACGGCCTCCTTGGCCGCATCAAGAGCGGCTATGCCGTGTAACAAGTAGCAAAGCGTGCCCATCGCAAGACCTCCACAAGACACTCTGTAAGATCCCATCAGTGTGCAAATGTAGTCCTCTCTCCTATTCCGCCCTGATCTAACTAATGCGGCTGCGTGTCAGTCCTAGTTGAAAGCATATGACGCAACTCAGGGCGCCGCGTATATCGCAATCACATCCTGTTGGATGTTCTCTGATGGTTGCCATATAGAGACCCATGACAACCACCAGCAGGGGCATGTGCCGTCCTGCAAGCCACCATGGCCCTATGGGGTGCGTTCCCCCGGGCGGAATAAAATCCAATCCAATCCATTTAGACCATTTAGACCATTTAGACCATTTAGACCATTTAGACCATTTAGACCATTTAGACCATTTAGACCATTTAGACCATCAGACCTTTGAGCCATTTAGGCCATTAGACCATTTGAGCCATTTAGGCCATTTGGACCATTTGATCTCTTGGGCATCAGCAAGCCTGGGAGAACACAGTCTCGATTTCAGAAGCAGAACAAGAAATGCGAATTATTCACTGTGATGATGCATCCTATTTCCTTATCCCCATGTCCTTTTCCATGGTTGCTAACTATGCTAGACCTCCGATACTGTGTCTTACTTCCGTCCGGTTCTATTTGCCTCCTGGGTTGCACAGAGTGCAATTTGTCCCTTCAGGGGTTTTTCCATTGTCGCAGTTTGCGCAGCCAGGCATCGTAGTTGTCAGCTCTGTGTCAACCTATGATCAAGTCAGTTATCCACCTGTGGAATGACATGTGAGTCATACTTTGGCGCTTAGGTTTTGTAAAGGAGAGTGCGTGTTGGGCGTGAAATGAAGATTGGGTACTATTCGCAAGAAGATATATGTGGTGGAACGATGTCGCCTAGAATATGGTATCTTCATTATAAGGTTTCTCACTTACATACATATCGGGTACCGAGGTTGGCGGAGCCCAGGTCAAAATCTAGGAATGAATTTTCTGAACTTGGACTGTAGTGTGGTTGCGCCACACTTCTAGAAGAAAATTTTCTGCATGACGTCAAACTGTCCCGCGCAAGTGACCTGAAAGACTATCATCGCTGCTGGCGCCAGGGATAACTTCATGGCTTCGTCAGGCTTCGCGGCAGACCCCTTCGAAATAGATCGGGTTTCCCTACTTGTATCTGCGGATGACACATGGCGCTTCTTCGAGGACCACGGGTTTTTCTACCAAGAGAATACAGAGATCGGAAAGCGTGTTGACGAGCTGTACAACACCTGCGATTTCAGGAATCCCGAAGTCAAGCTAAACTACACACCAGTGCTCAGGGAAGACTCGGTAAGTAGACCTAAGACGCCTTTGCGCACTGATACTTACCAGAGCAGCGTATTCAGAGCATCCTCGACCGATACCCAATCGAGCTATCTTTCCGGATTCCATGGGGCACAACTCCAAAGGGCTTCTACAACTGGGTCAAGAAGAAAGATCCAAGAGCGGACAATGACCTAACCGTCTGCCTACTAGGCCCCGACTCAAAATGGCGGTGTTGTGCCGGCTCTTACAAACTTGGAACAAACGGAGAATACCACGGCGATGGCAACTATGCTCTCCAAGATGCCGTTCTCAGGGACTACCCAGTGAAGGAGTTCATAATGAAGGAAGGTGGCGTGTAAGATCACTCACCCAATTGCTATCGCCTCTCCTAACATACAATAGCCTGCTAGCGAAACCGCGAGTCGCACAACAAGCGATATCCGGTCGTTCATTCGTGGTTGGAAGACGGAAAGAGAGAGGAAAGGCGGTTGGTGCTCCTGAAGGTGCTAGATGACTCTACGATATAGAACGAGCCCGGCTCAACACTTCCTGAGGTACCGTAGCCAACTTAATGCCAGCACCTCGATAACTCGGCCCGCTTTAGCCCGTGAGCATGAACTGAGACTGATTGCAGCAAGAGGTGGATGAAATGTGGCAGTAGGGGCTCTGCCCCAGATGGAGGTGGCTGCGATGTCTGGATCTTGAGCTTGAACTGAAGTGTGTCTCTAAATGCACATTTACGTCACTATGCCCGTTTCATCGTGCTGCCCATTCCATTCCCAGTCTCCTGGCCATGGGGCCAATTGCTCCCATAACGACATATGGTTCTGGGTATTCTCATCGACATTTGACGAGGCACCAGGTTCGCCAGAACCAGCCGCTAACAATGGCATCCCTTGCATGGTCTGAAAAGTGTCGATCGAAGCTTGCGTAGAAGAGGCAGAACCGGCCGCTAACAATGGCATCCCTTGCATGGTCTGCGAAGCGTCGATCGAAGGCTGAGCAGAAGCGGCCAGAGCTCCAGCTTTTTTGCGTTTTCCTCGCCGGACTGGGTTGCCAGCAGTGATATTCAAACCGAGAACATTCTCGACCTGCTTTTCCCGGTCGTGTATCTGTTCTTGCTTTGGTTGCTCCGCACCACATACATGTTGTATGAACGCGCTCGCTTTAGTAAATGTATCGAAGCAATCGTCACAGGCTCGATTCCAATCGTAATCTGCTTATTTATGAGTGTTGAGCCTTATTAATTGAGTATGGAAACTAGGTGCCATACGGGTGAAGCCTTGACTTGCCTCTCCTCGACTCCTCGGCTTGCCCTCCTCGACTCCTCGACTTGCCTCCCCTCGACTTTCTCCCCCGCCCGACTTAATCAGTAATATGTCTAATACCTTTCAGTGGGAAGAAGCAGGCCTTAAGACTGACCCCATCATTCCCTTCGGGCATTCGTATGTATAAGTGAGATCCCTCTTCAACCCACAAAGGCGCCTATTATATATCTAATCACCGTATAATCTATCCTGTGTTCCAATATCCCTCTCGGCGGCATCCCATATATCTCTCATGCCTCGTCGCCCTGAGAATGGCTGCGCCGCCATTTCAATACCTACATCCCGTTCAACCCGCTCATTCTCAGCCTTATCCCAATCAAGATAACTCATCATCTCCTCCTTGGTCCATTCTCTCATACCATTTCCCCCTACAATGCTCCCCCATCTGCTTATAGTCGAGGCACCAATCATATTCCGCTTTGCTGTAACGCATAGGCAGCTTCATGGCCTTGCGATATAGCTGATTAGTCCTCGGGGCCCCTTGGGGCAACGTTGCAAACCAGGCCGCTCGGGCATCCTTGTATCGCTGAAAGATAGCACGGGGATCATCAGCCCGCAAGGCAGGCGGCGCCGGGTCACTTGGCACAGGAGCGGCTGCGGGCTTAGGCGCCGAGGGAGAGACCACACGTATTGTGGTGTGCGTTGTTGTATGTGTTGTTGTAATGGTCTCAGATATAATAGGTGACCCCGATGGCGGCGATAGAGAGCGTGTTATAGAGCGAGTGCATGTATGTGTCGTCGTATGCGTCCCCGCGGAGGCTTGGGTGAGTGCAGAGGCTTGAATAGATGCAGAGGCTTGGATAGGTGCAGAGGCTTGGATAGGTGCAGAGGCTTGGATAGGTGCAGAGGCTTGGATAGGTGCAGAGGCTTGGGTAGAGGTTGCCAATATATCGTCATACCGCAAGGGGCACGCCTTCGAGTTCATCCGGTGGCCTTGGATATGACATCTTGAACACGTGGGCAGTGCCTTTGGGCGGGCTGCATTCTCAACGGCCTCGAATGGCTCGCGCTGTGTGCTTGATGACGGCAACGTTGAATTGGCCGCTAGGCGATCGAACTGCTTGCGAGGCTCAATGATAAGCTGGGAAATCCCTGACCGTTGAAGGTGCCAATGGAGATGGAAGTGATGCAATTGAAGGGGCTCCTCTTGCGCTAGCAACTGCTGAATGGTGTGAGCACAAGGAAGGCCAAGAGTCTTGGTGAAGATCCCAGTACATAAAGGGACCTCTTTTACCAGCCGCTCCTGCTGGGCTCTGTCAAGATCAGACCGGCTAGCCGGAGGTCCGAACTCCCGGTCAGAGAGCCGTCTCAGCACTGTAACAACCCCTCAGCTAGGGAGTCACTGAACAGCTAGAAATAGGGCTTCAAGCCGCTCGTTAGATTGAAAAAAAAAAACAAGAGCTTTCCAATGACTTCCTTTGCAACCTGCTACTAAGTGCGACAGGCTCTGACTTTCCAGAGGGCCTCATGTGATACCCAAGCATATATATTGCGGTATAATGCTTTAGATAGCCCAATAGGTATGTTGGTCTGCTGTCTGGCCTGATTTGCCTTGAGCTCTGTAACCCGATTTGCGACACGAGCTTGATGATCCTCCAGGCCTCGAAAAGGTCGAATTGGGAGGTTTTCAAATGGCCTTTAATAAGCTGGTGAATGCCCTCAGCCCTTGATGTAACGAATTAGTTAAAGTGAAGGTGTTCATGAACCCACGCCTTTATAAACCTCTCCTTGTAGAGATCTAGCCAGGTCTGCAAGATGCATGTAGAGGTCGCCGGGTCAGGGGCTCAGGTGACTCAGAACAATGAGGGGAAATGACGTACTCGTGAACTCATAACAGAACACATATAACACACATCAATTAAAATCGCATCTTTAACATCTATTGAATCAATTTATTAACATCATTATAATAGCCTATTTGAAAGTTTCATTGATGCGGGGATCATGAGGTTAATGCAAAAGGAAGGAATATCTTGAAGGAAGAAGGTTGTTGTTCTCTATTTCTGGTGGTAGGAAACGCGAGGTGACTGCCTCCAAAGTGGGGCAGCATGGGTTACGAGACCAAGCACGGGAATTGCCCAGTGAGGTCACGTGACCAGCGTCCTCAGCCTTCGAACCAAGGCTGCAGGCCGCCTTTCCTGTATCATTCATATTGCGACTTTTCCATCCCTTTAACTCGGACCGCGACTTCAAACTCGCGTGGCATCCGACAAGTTTCCTAGGGTCCCGGGTAAACTGTGGTGGCACATGCTATGGATAGCCAGCGCCAACGCATATCTCAGAGAAGCTGTCGGACTGACTAAGCCCGTTGGGTTAAGGGGTCAGGTGACTCAGAACAATGAGGGGAAATGACGCACTCGTGAACTCATACAGAGAACACACACATCTACACACATATGCACAGAATGCACAGAACACATCAATTGAATTGCATCTTCAACATCTATCTGATCAATTCATCAACATTATTATAACAACCTATTTGAAAGCTTCATATTGCGACTTTTCCCTCTCTTTAACTCGGACCGCGACTTCAAACTAGCGTGGCATCCGACAGAAGCATGGCCCTAAGACCTAAAAAAACTATAAGACCTCCATCTCTAGGGTTCTCCTCGCCAGCTCCCGGATGGACGACTGGCCTTATTGTTCTATTGATAATAGCTGTATCTTATGCGGCGTACTGAAAAATGGACTTAATATACTCGACAGGCGAGGCTGCGCACGATGGGTCCGTCATTATGCGTGCACATGGGATCACTCGCCCAGTACGTCCGAAACTGGTTCAAGGCGTCTTTAGAGCATATCACCGATAGCTGCTGAGCCTGGCAAGGGGAACGAGCCTTTAATGCTATTGATTCGGATTGACTATAAAACTTGAGCCCTTATCAAGAACTGGTTACAACAGATTCGTATGTGTTGCATAAAGAGGAAGCTCTTTGTGGTGCACCCTAACCGACACCCCGGCTAAACCTCGGTTAGGCTGGGGACAAAAACCCCCTCTCGCGACAGTATGTCCGGAGGGATTAAGGCACTTTCTTTCAATCTCTCGACCCCTATATCGGGCTGCTCGATTGTGACTGTTTAGGCATTTCACTCCTATCGTAACTGTGCTATTCTGCGACAGTATGGCTAATATCCTCCACTATATCATGCCATGGCCATAACCGTGCCTATAAGCGCACTGCCGACTCCCCAGCGCGTGCAAAGCGCTAAGCATCCCTCTTCAGTCGATATCTGGATGCGAGGTTGTAGATAATGTACCCAGCACCAGCGACAAGCGACGCAGTGCCGAGTTGAGCCAGGCTTGCCACTGTGGTGATGGCTAGACTTTGATCCAATGGCAAGGAATCAGGCAGCGGAATTAACTTCATGGCTGCGTTAACGAGAACAGACCTTTGCGGTGTCAGTTGAGCCGAAAACGCCGGGGTGGGCAGGCTCACAGGAGAATTCGATATGCAAGCCATCCAAGGCTTTTCTTGCACAGCCACCAGATCCACGAGAGCCCGATGGTCAGAGATACACAAAGGAGAAGCGCGAGCAGCCCAAGTGGGATTCTTCCGACCATGCCAGCGACGAGGCCCGCGAAGCTCTCAGCCTTTTTCAGGACACATGCGCTGCGCAGGTATGAAGAGACTGCGGGCAATGCCACGTTGCCTGCTGTCAGGAGCCATACGACGGCGTCGGCAGCTGCTGATTGTGCCCGCGCAATCGTCTGCTTTTTCTCTAAGATGATTTCGCTATACTTATCCATGATCTGCCGATAAGGGGAGATATCGGGCTCCTGTCCCGTATAGACCGGGGCCCGAGCCTTCTTTAGAGGTTGCCGACGGTTGCGTGCGTTCATGCTGAAGGCGATAGTGACTTGATGTGGCATCTGGGAAGAACGTCATACTGTATGGATATATATACGTGGTGTATGCCAATGGTATAAGACCCGTGAATTGCGTGAGACTGCACCTTTCGGTTCAGTAATCTACTTTTGGGTTTAAACTAGTAGATGGTGGGATAAACCCCGATTCACGATCAATGCCATTGTCCACTTTCGGCTTGAGCAGTCAGGAACTGTTGATAGACATCAGGCCCGTCGAGAGGGTGACCGAGACGGGATCTTTTTCGACCTCTATCAGATATAGTAACGGCCGCGAAAAGTGTCCGCCAGTTGCATGTTGAATATGACTTTCTACAATATGGCACAATTGACGCCCCTCGAACGAATACAGGTCGGCCCAGAGAAGTAACAGAAAACATATGGCTAAAAGAGGCAGCCGCTTATGCACACAACTGCATCAAATCGATGCAAGGTCGTGCAAAAGTGAACCAGAGCGCGTTGAGGAAACGACAGAGCGAGCGACGCAAACCGCATTGTTTGTTGAGGCGCAGATTGGAGGCGGAAACGGTGGAGAAGGAGCGTTTGCTAGTGGAACTAGACGCAGCCAAAAGTGAACAGGAACGCCTAGCTAGAGAGTTACAGGAAACGCAAGAGGAGTTCGTCAATTCTATGTATGGACGTGAGTTTTGTTCCTGTAGATGTTTTTGGTTCTTCTCATCTAAAAGGCCAATCTCGTTGAGAGGGCTTTGTTACAGTAACGGCCGCGTAAAGTGTCCGCAAGTTGCACATTGAATTTATTTCCCCGCACCGACCATGTCCAGGGTAAGGCCAATTTTGCTGCCAATATACGCACATGAAAAACAGGTGGTTCGTGCGGTATGTTCGATCGTGCGCTATGGATGGTTCTGGTATTGTAGGGGATGATCGTTTCGGCTATCTCCTTGTCGGCAATAACTTCCTCACCTTGCAATTTACTGATGATGACGTTCTGGAGCTCGGTTCGCTGGATCTTAGATAATTGGGGTGCCTTGCAGAACCACTTAGATCAGTTTCCGTGTACGAGTCAACAAGATATGGCCGATTTCCTTCATAAACGATACCGTGTCAACGTGTCGCAGTCTACGATTAGTAGAACGCTCAAAAGAGCTGGGTGGACGAAGAAGGTCACGCAAAACGTCGCGAAAGAGCGAAGCCAAGATCTCCGAGACGATTACATAGAGCGACGATCCCATTATAAACCTAAACAAATGATCTTCATTGATGAAAGCGGGAGCGATCGAGGTCTTGCGATATTAGGACGGGGTTATGCTCCGAAGGGTGTGACTCCGGTGCAGTTCAAGCGATTTCACCGAGGAAGGAGAGTTCAGGTCCTGCCAGCGTACACCATAAACGGCGTGGTTTATTGCGTGTATGAAGAGCACACGGACGTTCACGTAGTTGAGAGCTTCCTCGAAAGGTTATTGCCGTACTGGGGCAGGTACCCAGAGTCGCGGACGAAAGGCATGAGAGGAAATTGCATATAAACAATTTATTCAGTCTATTAAATTCTTTTATAGTTGTAGGAATGGGAGGCATAAGAGAAAAAATAGCAAGGCACTTTCTTTGGAATGATGAATTTAATCATCGTCATCTTCAATGGCGCCCGGCCGATACCCCCATTCGATACAACCGCTCCTCGTAGAGCCTCCCTGGCCCTTATTGTTGCAATTATTCCAGTTCCCCATCATTCGTTCGTGACATACATTATTGGTATCCACACCCTGCTCTTCCCCATCGCAACCACGAACCCAAGATACAGTAAAGATATACATGTCCGTGCTTTTACCGTATACCATCTGGACACTTTCAAAGCTCTCTGAAAGAGATACATCTTTAACTTCTTTACAAAACTTCTTGGCATTCTTGTCTAGTGTGTCCTCGTCGGTGGTATGAGACCCCCCAGGACCTTGGCTCCCATCTGGGTGGCAGACCACTGACGGCACGGGCGAACCGGAGGACGAACTAGCCGAGCTGCCCTGCGTGATCGTTTGGGTGATAGTGGTAGTGGTAGTAGCCGTCTTTGTGACTATCTCGGTACTCGTTCGAATCACCCCGCTCAGCGTCACAGTTGTTGTCCCCTGAGCAGCCGTTGGCTCGGCTTCCGATGAGGCCTTTTCCGTGGCGGTTTGTGAATTTTTCATCGACGAAGAGGTCTCCGACGAAGCACTAGTGGTTGACACTGAAGCCTTCGTGCTGGTGAGCGTATTAGGTGATGACTGGGCTGCTGTAGTTGAGTGAATTTCGTTTCGCGAACTGGGAGACACTGAAGTCCCTGACGTCTCTGATGCCGCGCGCGTGTGCGATGTCGCTCTGCTTCTGCTCTCTGAGGAAGAGCTCTTGGTAGAAACATCCGTCTCCATACCGATGAGCGTATTCGATGACAGAACTGCGGTAGTCGAGTGGGCGCTTCGTGAACTGGGAGGCAGTGAAGTCTCTGACGTTTCCGGTGCCTCGCGGGTTCTGGTTCCGATGGCGTCAGACTTCGTGTTCGTGCTGCGGGCTCTCGTTTCGAGTGTGGACCGTATCGAAGTTGAGGTCGAGGTCCCAGTCAATGTGCTGGTCGCGTCGGCGTTCAGCAACAGAAGAGGCGTGCATCCGTCAATCGTCGCCCACGTCGCGGGCGGATCGACTTTGGTAAAGGGCACGGTGTACGTCCCCCCGCGCTCAACGGAGTCGACATCCAAATTCGCGTTCAGCTCAACGATAGTCTCGTAGCTCTTGAGGTGAAGTACGTCAGCGAGCTTATCGACGGTATCACCGCTCCAGGGCACCCAGAGCGCGACTTCAGTGCAGAATGCGCTGGCAAGGGCAGCATGAAGAAGTAGAACTGATCCAAACATCGCGGTCTTTGCCCTACGTGTATCCGGTTCTCCGAGCCTTCTTATAAGCATTACTTTGAGGAAAGGTACGCAACTGCCAACCCGCTCGAGGTAGAAGGCCAGAACTGTCTTCGATGCCCCGTGAGCCTATTCCATCGTTTGTCAAGTAAATCCACCCGCAGACCACTTCCAGGCCCCCTGGGCCCCCAGGCCACCTCCATTCTTTTCTAATACCCCATCTTCGTCATGCCACGCTAAGGCGATGTCCACATATCATAAGAAAGATGCCGGCTAGTAATCGACCCCTCCCTCTTCCCTTCTGCTAGGCTTTACCTAGCTTAACAAGCCCCAGCGGGCCTTGCTTAATGTGCGACCACAAATACGGCATGGCAATTCAGGGGAAAATCCAGAACTATCCGTAGGCCTTGGCCAAAAATGGCCTTGTCACATTGTCGCGTGTCGGTTGAGCAGTGGCGTCTGCTTGCAGACTCCAAGGCCGCTGAGAGCGGAGAACCTAAGACTCAGCTGAACGAGGCGACCGCCTGCCGACGAGCAATCCAAGAGTTGCTAGAAACGCAGAAGAAGGTCATCGTTGCCTTGGAGCAAGAATTGGCCCCTCGTACCTCGAAGGATCCAGCGGTACCCGATTTAGCTCAGGTCCCAACTGATCAGATCGTCGCCCCTAACCCAGCCCTATCAGTCGAAGAGACGCGAAGGGAGTGTGTGGATTCAATTGACCTCGGTTTCTTTCCATAATGTACTGTAACGGATCTTGACCAACTATTAAGCCAAGGCAGAAGATCTGGATTTACATTGGCAGGGCGGCTAGGGCGTTATTGTTAGTGAAGCAGTTATGATTAAGTTGAGTAGCTGTGAGGTCTATGTAGGGGTAAGAAATGATGTGCTTCAGATACCGAGCTAGTTCCTTTAAGGCTGATCAGCTTGTAGGCAGTGCTGATCCTTGTGCCTGGCCGAGTTCCTGGCACATCGAGGAGAATATTGAGGGCTGCTCTCAGCCGGGCGTTTTGCAGCGGCTAGCGAGCGCATCGCCGCACGTGGTTGTATGGGAACAACGCTTTTCTTATGTCGAATACACATCCACTCCTCGATTCGTCTCCCTGCGACTCTCGGCTGATTTCCCAGCATATGGTAATATCTTAAGAGCTGAGCTAGGCTCGTGTCGATGCAGAGTACATACACGGAGTCGGTTTGATCGGCCTCATATGTGGACGTTGTGAGCGGCCCATTCTGCTTCAACCCTCTACGCAGACGGTCCTCCGAGCAGAAAATGGACCTGTTTTTTTGCGCTCCCTTCTTGCGTGGATCTTAGAAATCACACCTGTAAGTACAGTACGAAGGAGGGCCACAACTGCCAATCCGCAAGAGGCAAGGCAAGAATGGTGCTCGGTTGCCGGTCTAACCTTATCATATTGTCATGTGCTGTGTTTCTTCCCAAACCACTTCTGGGGCCCTCAACCCTCGCGCCTAACTTAATGGAACAGAGAAAAAGGGGCATCTACATCCCAATTCCAGCCCATAACATTACTATATATATAACTATCTCCATGCTGACTCTATTACTATTTCTAAGTAAATACAAATGGAGGACTACAATAGATTTCAAAGCCTTTCGCTAGAGTCATTCTCTTGGACCTCATTATATTTACTAGAATCAGCCTTAAACGTTGTCCGACAGCGATATCAAAACCGACCCTTGGGGGCGCAAACTTATCCAACTTTGGCAGAATTCTCATCTTTACAAGAACCATTACCCTCTGCAAATGAAGGATGGGTAGATTATGCTGAAAAAATGACAGCATGCTATCCAAACGAAGGCGATGAAGTCACTTGGCCATTATGGCATCTAGTAAAAGGTGGTAATCTCCATGAAAATATTATAGAAGCATATCTCGGGCTTCTACGGAACACATATCTCTCCATGGAACTGGATAGTGTTCGCCCACTCAAGTCTGGCATCAACCGAATCACAAGCGAAGGCCTCACTCAACCCACCATTATCCCTTTCGAGCAGGATGGGAACTGGGCCTTTGCTGTCGCATATTCAGATTGTATCCATTGGTACGATAGTAGGCCGGTGCCCGAACAATCAGCCCCTCAACTACGGACGACCGATGTTAGGCGCGTTCGCAGTATGTGGACAGGACCGGAGCAGTCTCGCCCGAACGATTCAGGCGTCATAATGCTCATTGGCATTCGGCAGATCCTTCAGGCAACCCCGCACTTGCACAAAAGGTTAACGTGCGACATTGCCCAGACTTTCCGTATTCGAATGTTTATCGAGCTTCTAACTAAGAAGATCAATCCTGATCAGGATGATTTCGAAAATTTGGTCCGTCAGAGGTCAACTTCACCTGAGCTAGGCTACCCTACGTTCCTTCGTGGGGGTTTTTCGAGGGCAGTATCCACGTCCGTACACGTACCCGCTAAGTCGAACTCCGTGCCCCTACTCTCTTCGCCGGCCCAGCAAGAGGACTGTAATGAGGAAGCTACGTGTGCTTCTCAATCGTTATCCAGACATGGTTCATTTTCACCTCCACCTTCACTACCACTAGCCATAGGTAGTCGGGTTTGTTCAGTAGTCTCTTTCCAAGAAAGAGATGACCGCAAAATCATACTCGATTCTCTGAGCAAAGCAGTTTTCAGACAAAAATTCGAAACTGCTTCGACTGAGACCGACCTTCTGTCATTATGGCGCTTACTACAACCACTAAGAAGAGGGCAGAAGGAGAGTGCATTTCGCAGAAGATTCAATGAGCTTTTATTTCAAACGAAGCTCAGGGACGGGGGAAGCCATGGAATAACCACGCACAACATGAGGTCGTTCTCTGCAGCGTTATGCGATTGGGTTGGGTTGTGTGACTTGCGTGACGAATGGGGCGAGGGTAAATATGTGCTACTCTGTGCTATCCCAGAAAACCTACCGAGGCTGAAGTTATTGGAAGCTATTGCTAAGGTTCAAGGCCAGCTTAACGACAACTCAGATCCCCTCAGTCACTATCTCTACCAGGCTCAGGAACTTTGTAAAGCAATTACCTTTAATTCGCTCCCGTCTTACCGACTCATGATTGAGGATTATCAATTTAGGAAGAATGAGCAGCTTACAGATGGCATGTATGAAGCTTTTCTTAGTTTAGATTCTCGGCCAGGCAAGGTCCCAATCCCTCGGCAATAAATATCACTGTGTTCAATCGATTATTGAGGCAATACGTGAGGCCAATCCATCGATATTATTTCTTGATTTACCCTTGCTACCCTACGGGCCGTCATTCCGCATATCAATCACACTGGCACGGGTAGATAAGCTGGGCGCGCTGTTGGTGGCCCAATGAAAATAATTATATAAATGTATTTATCCCATCAGAAAGCTCACGCGTCGTGCTCTCCGAGGACTCGGGCCAAATGACCATCCGGAACCAGCTTCGATAGACCAGGCAGCGCTCTCTCCTCCTTGTCTGCGCGGCGCTGGAGGAGTTCGTGTTGTGTGAGGTATTCTCTGACGTTATTCCTGTGCCAGGGAGACTAGGCATGAAGGACGGCAGGATTTGGCCGATATTGGGTCCAGATGGTATCATATGTATAGAACTGGCTGTAGGTATTAATTGTAGGTAGAGTCCATTTCCGTCCCTCCCTACCTACTGATTTCCTCTGCTCGAGGGCCAAAAACGACATCAAGTCTTTTCGCGAATTCCGGCATTATGATGCCGATTGGCGTCTACTTGCGGGGCCTAAAAAACGGCTTCCCCCGTGAGTCATTCTTCCTCACGGGGGGGACATTGACTAAGGAAACGGACATTGACAGGGAAAGAGTGGGGTATACATAAATTTTGCAGTAAAACGCTAAAAACGAATATACCCTTAATTTCTTTTAAATATAAGGAGCTTACACATATCCAGGCACACTCCTCAATAAGTAAATTTCCCCTCCTTACTACAACACTAAAAAAATGCATTATAACTACATACATATTATAACACCTTCATTACCGCAACCATAATAACACTACTTTTTCAATCAATTAGTATAATACTAATTTAAGGCCAATTGTATTATGATTTTGCCTACTTATCATTACGATCCTAATACTCCCTCAGTCCAAAGATAGATTAATCCTAACACCGGGAAGCACAATTTTTCGCGAATAACTCCTGAGAACCTCGAGGAGCGTACAGTAGCAGCGGCCTGCCTCCTCTACGTCAGCTTTTTTCACTCAGTACAGCAAGCAGCTAAAGAGCTACAGGTCCCATATAAGAGACTTTGGGGGAGACATAATGGAACAAATCCTGTGTCAAATAACGGCGGCAACCGATGTCTTTTGACCCCAGAAGAAGAGGATTCGATCATCATTTGGGCACATCGCCGGATAACTCAGGGGCACCACATTAAGCTCAAAGCCGTTCAACACCACGCAAATGCGATACTCAGGGCAACCGGCCGCCCAGCTGATGTCTCACGGAAATGGGCCAGCCGCTTCATGAAGCGGCATAAGAAGCTATATCACTCGAAGAAGTCAGTCACCCGGGATGTCAAGCGAAAGGCGATGCAGGACCGCGTTCACGTTCGAAGATTCTTCAGGAGCTGGAGTGAGACTATTCAGGAGCACGATATCAAGCTGGAAAACTCTTGGAATGTCGACGAGACCGGCTTCATGATCGGGTATTTGGAAAAGGGGACTTTGGTCTTCACATTCAATCAGATCCAACAGCCTATTTTAACGGATTCTCATGAGAAGGTCTCCGTCAATCCGTGGAGTCGATTTCAGCCGCTGGAAAGACAATTCCCCCTTTTCTGATCCTCCCAGGAGTCCAAATTCCCTCCCGTTGGATCAATGATGCCCTCCACGGCGGGACAAGTCTCGCGACGAACGAAAAAGGCTATATAAACGATATCGTCGCTATCGAATTCATCGAACACTTCGAGAAGCACATCCGGCCCGCTGATCCAGCCGAAATGCAGCTTCTTTTGACCGACGGCTGCGACAGTCACTTTACCTTAGAGATCTTCCACTTCTGCGAGCAACACAATATCCTTCTTTTCCCTTTGCCGCCTCATCTCACGCGTCAGCTTCAGCCTCTTGATGTAGGCGTGTTCAGCCCCTATAAGCATTGGCATCAGGAAATCCTCTATCGCGAAGTCGCTGACGGCATTACCAGCTTCAATAAGGCAGATTTCCTCCATCACTTTCAGGAAATGCGCGACCGAACCTTCAAGGAATCAACGATCATTCATGCCTGGGAAAAGTGCGGCCTGTTTCCGTACGACCCAGAGCTAGTTCTATCGCAAATGCCGGATACTATGTCATCCCTGGCTCAGGAGGTCGCTCAGGAGACCCTTCCTGGCTTCGTGGCGGTCGGAACGTCTCCTCCAGAGGAAATTCCGTCAGGTTCGTCAGAATCAGCTCCCCGGACTGAAGGGATGATTCTGCCTTCAACACCAAGAGCCCGGATCACGCCCTTCTCCTGGTCTGACGCCCCAACGCCGCCGTTTCGCGTCAGCACCCTACGGAAATACCAGACCTATGTTGAGCTGCGAATAGCTTCAAATCTCGAGCATGACGAGCCCCCGACTCCCTCTGTGGCCCGCGTCTTCAAGTCAGCTAATAAGACGGCCATTTCCCTCGCTTTAAACGGCATCACCGCAACAGCCGAGATGGAGCGTCTTAAATCCAAGGCCGTAAGACAAGAAGCCCTCCAAGGAAGGACGTCAATTGTAAGCAATTACGGCCCAATTACTGTCGAAGATGCGAGACGCCGAGTCGCTAAGGACGATCACAATAGACGCGCAGCCAAGGAGGCCGAGACTTGTCGGATTTTGAAGAAAACAACGCAGAACGAGGGCGCCTTCTATAGCCGCTGGTTATCAGATATTCGGCCTCGTCTGCGACGAAGCCTCGACCTCATCAAGCTAGGGGATATTTATAGCAACCCGATGACCGCTTGGAGGCCATTTCTTGGCTTTCTAGCCCGTGATCGATGGAGGAAGGAAGACGGGAAGGTCGCGATAGCTTCACATGAGTGTATGGGGTGGAAATACGCCGCCCACCGCGAGCTCGAAGCTCGGAATAAGCTGCACGCAGGCTGGAGGCCTCGAGTCACAATGCCATTTGACTGGGACGCGGAGACGGTACGACTTGCAATTCAGCATGCGATTTTGGAGGCATTGGAGCGAAAAGCATCGCGAAAAAAGCTATCGCTAGAAGCGGATGGGATTGAAGTTATTTGTGAGGAAATTTTATATGATATGGAGGAGTTTGTGGTGCCCAAGATTGATTTTCATAGCTAGTTATTACCTGTAAGTTATTGCAAAGTGAAGCTTTTCGCCATCCTTGACCCCTTAGTTGCATAGCGTTGCTCCACTATGACTTTATTCTGGATAGCCAGTAAAAAAAAAAAGTGACTTTATTTAATATGGAAACATCACGTTAATTGAGGTATTTAAATTTTCCCTGTTAATGTCCGTTTCCTTAGTTAATGTCCCCCCCGTGAGGAAGAATGACTCACGGGGGAAGCCGTTTTTTAGGCCCCGCAAGTAATCGATCCCGTTGCACTAAGCAGGCTTAGTGGCCGTGGCCTGACCTCGGCTCGGTAAAACCTCGGCTAGAAGGGGAACAAAACACCCTCTCGCGACAATCCGATCTAGGAAATCAAGGCTCTTTCTTTCAATCTCTCGACCCCTATATCGTCTGCTCGATTGTGACTGTTCCTAGCATTCCGCTCCTATCGTAACTGCGCTATTCCGCGTCAGATCCTAATCTCTATTGCCAAATTGGACCACAGCGATAGAACCCTACTATTGCTCCAGGGCCTCTCGCAAGATAACTCATGAGTTTAGGCCCAACTAACCGTTATCGAGAGCCATATAGCCTTCCTTAGGCCGCGATGTTGAATTACATGTCCATTTGGCAGTAAATTGCAGGCGGGTGCAAGATCAGACGCCGAGTGCCTAGGTACCTTGTCTAACTCCTCCATGTGTGGCTGTGCAGTCGCCTGAAGAACGTGGCTTGTGGATGTCCCCTACTTACAGTTACGTTCCAGGTCGCAAGGAAATAAGGATTGGCTTGAGTACAGGTGGCAAGTAAGGTACTCCGTATTATAACTTTGATCGCGCTGATCGTTTGGTCTAATGTACAGTATTGAGACAGAATTTCTGTATTATCCCAATGACCTGTAGCACACCAGCTCAGCAAGCGTCTCCCGAAGCCGGCCCGCCGTGATCCTCACCGTCCGCCCTTATCTCCCCCCGTCCTGCGAATCACCAAGCGCTGCGAGACCACCCAAGCGTCACCAAAGACATCATGCTTTCAGCTCAACCAGGATTGCGCATCTTGGAACGAGCTTTGGGGCCTGGCGTCCTACCGCAACCAACCTAACCTACCTACCTCTCGCGTATCACCCTTTTTTTGCGCCGTGCTCGTGCGTCCCTGCGGACAAGCAAATTCCAGCGCGCCAGCCTTTTCTGGTATATCCTCGCCAAAGCAAGGCATCGGGGCACTCATCCCTCCCCTACCCCGCCCCTTGGGATCGCCATCCCAGGGTGTGACCGGCGTCATCAGAGCTCGCTTGAGCTTGCGGGCGATGGCCAACAATCTTGGCTTAGCCGTCTTGCGGCTATAAATGGGACGTCGTGGTCCTGTCCTCGTCGCCCTTTTTGCATTTCCCAGCATCATCATACTGAGAAACGAACCCTACACAACCATGGATGTCCTCAAGAACCTTACGAGCGGCGGCTCCAAGTCCGAGGAGGGAGACGCAGAGCTCAGGGCGAGAAGAATGAGAACGGCCTGGATAAGGGTAATATCTCAAGACTCCCAGCGTAAGCTGATCCCCCATCAAGAAGGGAATTACTCAAGGTAGGGGCGCGCTGACTTATTGTACCGATCGGGACTGCTGCCGGGAAAAGAGTAATCCTTTCGGCCGGAGTCAACTCCTTTACACAAGAAGATACTGTCTCATTTGTATCGCCGTCGCCGAGCGTCAATGTTGGCAGAGCCATAGGTAGAGGAGATTGCTTGTAATAGTATATGTCACTAGGCTTACCCGGGGGTCACGATGCGGGGCGGTAGACCTGAAATTCAATCATCATGAGGACTAAGTTAACCGTATAGTTATATGATGTATTGGCGCATAAACTACGAGGGAATTTTTTTATGCGGTATTAAAGCGTAGGACGATAAGATTTATGAGATGGGTCGAGAGGACTTTGACGCTATGTCAGCAATGGCTGATGATGTTGATTTGGACACTATCAAGTTGGAATTGCAGTCGTATGTAAAGGATGAAATGAGAGAGATGAAAGAGAAGGTGGTAAGGCGCCTCAAGGCCTCATCGTGGAACCTTAGTATGGAAAGCGGCAGCGATAGTAATAGCGATTGCACGCCTGTTTCATAAGTTAAATGTTCTGTTCTATGGATGGGCTCCATGCTGGGTTTCCATTATCTCAAAGACTAATTACAAATTTACCGCATCAATCTGGGAATAGTCCGGCGGGTTTTGATTGTAGACCACCCGTGCTTCGTTATCTAGCGCTGCGCCAGTATTACTGATCGCTATCTCTCCGTAAAGTTCTATGGTCTGACGGATCTCATCGTCGCTTACGCCAGTATCGTCATTGGGGATCCAAACCGTTGGGGGACGATTACGAAGAGCCTCGTGCGCGAACGCTCGATTCACAGCTGAGTTGCGTTCTTCCGAGCTCAGCTCTATCACTCCGGCCTTTGCATGCTTATATAGTGCATTCCCTATGTCACGTTGGGGGATGCCTATATTTTCGCGGTCGTGGCTTTGGAGATCACTGACCTCACTGTCCCGACCCTGCTGGGCTCGACTGAAGGCCTCTTCTCGAAGTACTGCTTCGTCTTCCAGGCTGATCGGCAGATGGCGAAAAAGAGGGTAAAATGACAGGTTGAGAAGCAGCTGATACGTGGCCGTCGCCCCAAACGCCAGAAGCATGACGACCCCGTGGGCTGTACAAGCCTTCCTTCCGTGCTGGTCTTCGACCAGGAAAAACATCCCAGCAAGGCACAACTCCATCAGGTAGAGCCCGGTAAACGTCTGGTTTATGGCCCGCGGGTATAAAGTCCCTCCAGTGTCGAGTCCGAACTCGGCAACATAGAGCACGACGTATCGCTGTGCTAGCCAGAGCAGACTGAAAGCGACGATGGCAAAGACGGAGATCAAAGGAGCAATCACGCAATAGACCAAGCATATACAGGCAAAGTTTGTGTACACAGGAAAGCAAATGCCCCACTGGACCTTGTTCAACTTGGTATTCCGCGACCATTTGCTCCGAGCGGTATCATCGAAAAGTGGAGCGAGGACGTACCACGCCATGAGGCCACTGCTTTGAAAGAGGGCTCCGGAGCTCACCGAGAGTCCTTGGAGAATCATGTAGGCGAAGAAGTAGTTGGACCCCTTGGGAAGATTTGTTGCTAAGAGATCCAACAATTCGTTAGCCTTGTGCAGCTTTCGGACGTTGTTGAGCAGCTGGCTGAGGGAGGCCGTAAAGAAGGATGCGATCGAGATGACCAAGAAGACTTGGATGAAGAGAAAGTAGAAGTAAAACGTCTGCACAAACTCCGTCCTCTGTGCTCCCGTCTTGACCCCCTTGAGCTCGGCGAGGAAGTTGAGGATGAGAGGCACCAGGGCGAGCAAAAGCGCAAGAAAAATCGTGGGAAGCACTCCAGATATTACCTTGAACATGTTGGCTATAACCTCGTTCTCCGCGAGGATGAGTAGAGCCTGGGTGTTCTGAACCAGCTGATCCAACTGACCCAGCACAGCGGTCCACGCCACTGGGACACTCCATAGAAGTATCATCACAAACACGATCCCGATCGCAAGCGTCATCCGTATCCACTCCTCCCACCAAGAGAGCGCCATGTTAGACCAGATTACATCCTGGGGGGAGATCTCGACCGTGCGCGGAGCCATGTACTGCGGGAGGTGGTAGATCTCGCTCTGGCACGCCATATGAGCTGCAACCTGACAGTGGAACTGGACAAAAGCTGAGTTCATCAGCGGAAACTTCTCCGGACGGCTCTGGTCTACCTCGATTTCTCGATTCAACCGATCCAGGTGCTCTCGGCACCAGTGAATCGTGTCCACCTTCTGACAAAACACCGGGAGCCCAGGCAGCCATTGGATTCCAAATGGAGGGAGACGGTGTGCCGGGCGGTCCTGCTTGCGTAGGTACTTCTCCCAGGACGCGTCCGCATCAACTTGATCGGAGCTGGGGTAGGGGACTTTGGGGTATTCGAGGCCTCCTTCCACCTCGTGGGTCCTGCGACAAAGCCGCCTCCAGAGCGGCTTGGACGGATGGTCCATGTCGCCGCTGCCTTGGGGGATCGGTGGAGGGAAGCTGCCCGTTGGTATTTTCCAAAATTGCCACCAGGTCGCCGTCTCTTGCTCCAGCGGAGAGTCGTCTCTTGGCAGTGTTCGTATGGTATTACCTCGCAAAAGACTGCGTGTGTTCTGGGGCTGGATTGCGGCCGTCGTATTGGGGGGGGGGGGATGAGGCGTGCTGGCGGCGTTTCTGAGGGGAACGAACCCGCCCATAGTTGCAAGAAACCCCTCGACACGGCTCTTTGCCTCACCGGTTACTGATTGCGATAAGCGCTCGCGGTAGGAACTCTTCGCTCTCGCGGCCATATTGGTAGATTTGATGTCCTTTCCAGCATCATGGATGCCCGCCGCGGTTTGTTGTAGATGTGCCTTCTTAGCGGTCCGGATGAGAGCTGTTTCCGCAGATTCGAGCATTAGGTGGATTCGGTCCCGACGGGATATCTTGTCAAGCAGCTCCGACAGATCCCGATTGAGCCATATGTTCTTCACGCCCCCCGGAAACACGTCAAACAATCCTCTTAGCGCATCATTAGACAGCCAGCGTGAAGGTATGGAGCCGACCAGTATGGTGGTCGCCGAAGCCTTAAGACGATGTCCTACGCTGGTCATGTAGTCCTGGCGCACTTTGACGTACACGCGCAGCTCGAGGAGGAAGACAGCGCAGGTCCATGCTACTGCCAACAGTGCCATTCCGAGATGAGCGGCATACCGGCCAGTGTTTTGAGGGCTGATGTTGCTCCACGCCAGGGTATCCAGCCCAGTTACCTGGAGGCCATCTTCGGTTGATGAGTTAGACGTCGCCTGCTGGATTTTCCCGCTGATGAAGTTGAGAGGCGTTAGAACAGGCACCACAACGCCACAGATAGGCAGGAATATGACCAGAAGAGTCTTCAGGTAACGCAAAAAGAAGTATGCGTCGAGCCCACATTCGCGAATGATTTGGTCATCACTGACGTCCCATAATTTGGCAATGAGCGGGAAGAATCCTTGTGGCGGAGGGTCAACTCGTCGTCCTTCCGGAGCTAGATACGACTTTGGTTGGCTGTATTGATCGACAGTTAGTGAAAGAACTCTGCGCAAGACTCGTCGACTCACTATATTCTCGGAATCCTCTTTCGCAGAAGCAAGAAGAGGGATACCTGGACTAGAAAAAACACCCATCCGCTGCCCAAGGCAGCGAGGAAGCTCCCGACGCTGATGTCTTGGGCTTTCTGTGCAGCTCCTGGCTCTTTGAGGCTAGAGATGGTTGATGAAGCGAGACTTGCCGAGCTAATAGCGTCGGAGCTGGAGGCTTCTGACGCACGATCTTGCCAGGTGTTTTCCATTTGACTACCCAATAACGTCGCCGTAAGTGATGCCATCTTAATATGTATTAGCATTGTCAATCCTCGGCGAATCAAGAAATAGCAGCAAACGGCTCAACAGCCTAATGCGGCTGGAATGCGACTTATGTGGGCCCCAGTATATATGTCAGGGACGTTGGTTTCATCTTGAGTGTGCTTTGCTATGTCCAAATTCCTTGGCGTGAGGCCACATCTGGATGTGGCTGTCAAGAAACGGCAGTCGGTGTAACGGTCCGGATCAATTCCCAAGGGATAAATCAGGAGGGCCTGGTTTATGTTGGCAGATAGAATAGGGCGTTACGGTTGTTCTGAGCAAAGAGAGGTGTTACAGTGCCGGCCACCTCTAGAGGCCGCCCAGCTTTCTGCGTAAAGTTTCTGAGCACGGACCTGGTCGTGGCTAATGTGGCTTACGACAGTGTACGGCGTGTAATGTTGGAACTGTGATATCCACCTGTCGGACGGAAGGGAGCTTTTCCGGGCCCCGGTGGAAGGAATAACGGATCCTCAAAGAAAACCCCGCTCGAAACACCTCGGAGGGAGAGAGACAAGCAGCCATATTCATCATTCAATTGATCAATTCAGCCCTCTTCATCATGGGCACTCAGTTTCTAGTCCCTGACTCTATTTACACCTTTTGAACGCATAAACTCGGGCCTTTGCCCCCAACGAGTCCGACAGTAGGAGCATCCACAGCAACAGAAACCAAGTGTCCTGTCAGACGGAGCTTGCCGCGTCACGTGACGGGCCTAGTGAAGAGGAGAGAGGGGGCGGGGAAAACGTCCCAAGAACAAGAGGAACAATCAAGAATGATCATCCTGTGGAAGGGATCATTCTGATCAATAACACAGCCTCACATTGGCACCCAAACTATCTCCATCTTGATCCCTTTGACGCATTAACTCGGGCCACAACTCACTCAACTTCCCTAGTATCAATGATAGCTTCATGAAGTGCAGTCTAGCCACGGCGATCATAAGCATCGACATTGCACCCTTTGTCGAAAATCAGCTGATCGATGGCATCCTTGAGATTCGCTCTCGCAGCGACGTGGACACCATGAGTCTAGAGGCAGGAAAATCCAAGCGTGCGCCTTGATTGACCAAGAGAAAGAGCAACATAAAGAGGAGGTTCATGCATCGATGGAGTGTCGATTGGGGCGCCTGATCGAGGCGGTCTTCCACTTCACTGCTCTGTAGAGGGCGAGCTGTCGTCGGGTCGGGCGTATTTGTTCTGATAAGCTCTCTATTGAATTCCACGAGCCCTCTCTAGCTTTATACCTTGTCGTTATGGGCCACGGTGGTAGGTAGACAGCCATGTGCATTGTTAGGTGGGTGTATAGCTTGCAGCTTAATGCCTGCTTTCTGGAGCCACGCGCAATCACAGCTACTTCTCTCATGACTGAGGTGACAATATGGATAGAAGTAACCCCAGCAATGCAGCTTATGGCCAATAATACCGTCCCATTCGCGTTCTATTTGGGCGGTTAATGGTTGGTTGACATGAGGACGGAGTACGATAATCCACAGAGTGTGGCTGCGTTCTTCGTGCCCACCCCAACTTGGATCTGATGATTCCACTTTGCCACTCATGAACAAGGGTGAAACGGAAACACCAAGTCGTAAGCAGCTGACGGTGAATTACGAATAAGTCACAAAGCATTGCTAGTCGTGGCTTCATGGATGTATTCAAGTGATATCGAGCCATGCTTATCACTGAGAGTTCGTACTCAGATGACTCGTCCCTTATCAGCCTGAAGGCATCGGTGCCAAACTACACAGAGCCTTCGGCTACTCTCGGGTTGGTGCCACAGAATGGTTCCACTAAGCCCCACCACCCAGAAACCGCCCACACCCAGAAACCGCTCACCTTTTCCCCACCAACGCGTCAATCTTCAATTGTCTTCAGACCGCGATTTCTCATGCAATATTAAAGCTATCGCGATAATTCTTATATTTTTGGAATCCTCATGCCAGAATATACCGAAATCAACATTCAAAATGCGCTCCAAGAAGTCCGTGAAGGCGTGCCCGTGCGGACTGCTGCCGGGCGACATGGCATACCAGTCTCAACCCTCCGTGGCCGCATTTCCGGCGCTCAAAGTCACGATTCAAGTCATGAACACTTCCAGAAGCTCTCAGCAGAGCAGGAAAAGCACCTCGCTGCTTGGATCATAGCCCAAGACGACCTAGGCTTCGCACCGAGTCACGCCCAGGTTATCAACTTTGCTGGGCGTATCGCCCGACTCAACGGCAATGAGGAACCTATTGGGGTTCACTGGATGGACGGTTTTTTGCGCCGTAACGAAGGTGTAAAGACATTACGAGGTCAGAGACTTGATTCAGCTCGATTTAATGGAGCAACTGTTCAAAATATCAAGGGTTTCTTCACTCATCTCGCTGTACCAATCGTCAAGGAAATCAAGCAGGAAAATCGTCATAATATGGACGAAATGGGCATTATGGAGGGACTTGGATATAATAGCCTTGTCCTAGGAAGGGCTGAGAAGTCCCGTACGATCGTTCAGAACCCCGGCTCAACAGACTGGACTACAATCATTGAGTGTATCTCAGCCATAGGAAAAGCGCTGACGCCACTCGTCATATATAAAGGTCAGACAGTTCAACAGTCTTGGTTTCCAGAAGACCCTCATTTCCTTGACTTCCTGAAGGAATGGGACTTTACATGTAGTCAAAAGGGCTGGACTAATAACCAGATTGCGACACTGTGGCTCAAGAAGATCTTTATCCCACAGACGAAGCCGGCAAAGGAGGGAGATAAGAGACTGCTTATTATCGACGGCCACGGCAGTCACATTACTGACGAGTTTATGTTTGAATGCTTCTGGAACGATATACATATCCTTTATCTTGTACCGCATTCTTCCCATGTTCTTCAGCCTCTTGACCTTGCAGTCTTTGGCCCCATCAAGCAGCGTTATCGTCGTCTTATATCCTCGCTTTCCTCGATCCAAGCACACACCCCCATCGGCAAATGCACATTCCTACGATGTTATTACGAAGCAAGGAAAGCAGGGATGACGCCCAAGAACATCCTTGCAGGTTCGAAGGCCTCTGGACTTTGGCCGGTATCAGTGGCAAAGCCCCTGATGAACCCCATGACAACCGCATTGCCACAGACCCCAAAAACACCGCCAAAGAGGGCCCGTTCGCCATCCCCTTGTCTTTTTAAGACCCCTACATCATCACGAGAGCTTCGGGCTTCACTTGAGTGCATCCCATCGGCGTCAAAGCTCGATGGTACGATGCGACTCTTTATGGGGAAAATTGCTAAGGATATGGACCGCAAAAACATCACATTGGCGAGCCAGGAACAGGAATTAATACTCTTCAGGCAAGAAAGGGAGGAAATGAAGCCCAAGAGGAGAAAGAAACTTCCCTTTGATCCCAATGTACGCTTTGCAAAGGTTCCTGACATTAATAAGGCCCGTCAGGAGATGTTGAAGCTTCTGAAGCCGAGGGAGACATCAGAAAAAGTCAGGAAGTGGAAAAAAGCAGATCTATTTCATGAGTGGCAATTGGAGATTACGGGGATGCCAGATTTAATATTCTCATGATGTTGTTATGTTGTTAAAATTGATGTTAAAATTGATGCTTCAAATGAGCGATGTTCGTGATGATGGGCGGTTTCTGGGTGGTGGGGCTTAATAGCCTATTAGCAGCGCTGCGGTCAATTCGATTTTCAATCAGGATTTTCGTCGATTGAATTGAGGACATTCCAAATTGAATTGAGAGGGTCAAAACTTGAATTGAATTGATAAATTGAATTGAATTAAATCACGTGCCTTCTCACGTGTCAGCCTTCCAGTGTTTTAAACACTCAATGGCTTCCAAGGTCCCGTCAACTAGGCTCAACCGTTGCGGCCCCATTGTAAGCTTGGCTTGGCTAAATACACGCTCGCATTCTGCTGACATTGAAGGTATTGAGAGGATATCTATTGCCATTCGAGTTAACATAGGGAAAGCTTGTTCTTGCCGTTGCCAAAAGGCAATTGGGTTGTCAAGCTTTTCAGGGGCCTTGCCAAACCACGCCTTTAATTCCTGTACAGCCGGCCCATCCCCTTCAGCGGGATTCTCGTAGAAATCCGTGGGAAGGAGGTCTGGCAGGCGACCCTCCTGCTTGTTGGGCTCCTCGGGGGTCTTGGGGCGTAAGACCGGTTCCGTGACAGCCCAACCGTCAAAGAAGAAGCATTGGAAGCGTTCAAGGATGAGACTTGCCTTAAACGGCTCCACACGACTAACCCAACGGGCTGACAGGGACGGGTGAAGGATAGCAGCAGCCCAATAGACTGGGGTTTGGCCCAGCAGCTCCTTATATCGCTCCAGCTGATTCAGGGCTAGCTGGCAGCAAAGGCGTAGGTATTCCCTCGTATCGTTGCGTGGCCTAGCTAACAAGGCAGCTTGACTGTGATTGTGTGATCGTTGTGACGAATACTCAACCTCATAGTAATCTAAATGGCCCGGCAGCTTGCTAACACGATGTGGTCGTCGAGGTTCATTAGCGGTAGGGGAGTTAGGGGAACGGCGATCGCGTTGATCTTTGAACCAGGAAGTCAGGCGAAGGAGGCTCTGCATTACCCACCCAATATCGCCCGGGCGGCGGGATTGGAACCGCATAGTCTCTTCTTGAAAGGGAAGAAGAAGATCGTGGACCTCTGATAAGACCTCCCAGTCTTCCTCGGTCAGTCTCTTCTCTGTTGGCAGCCTCCGGTCTTCCCTCTCCATCGAGTTGATTCCAATCCATGACTGTAACGGTTCCTTAAGACGAAGGGCCCGTTCAATCATATAGAAGGTTGAATTCCATCGTGTGTCGTTATTATTGCAAAGTTGTATGCTGTTGTGGGCTTGGAACAAGGGGTTATCGTCAGCTGAAGAGTCGGCGCCGGCGTTGGCAGCCGTGTGTTGAACTTGAAAGGAAAATGCTTCCCGGCGTTGAGGGGACCGGCGGATGAACGTTATTACATCTGACAGCTTGGCCACAGGACCGCTCTTTACAGCTAGCTAAATGCTCCTTTTCCTCAAGACTGAGCCGTATAACATCCTCATCAGGTACGGTCAGTCGAGACTGTTCTGAGGGTTCAAGGAAGGCTTTGGCAGCAAGGTTGATGATGTGACCCCAACAGCGTAATCGGACTGTTGTGACGTCTGTGAAGACCGGTGGACTCGGAAAAAGGTGAAGGTGGTCAGAAAAGAGATAATCGAGGCATGTGTCGTTGGCTATAGCATTATCCAAAGTGAAGAACCCGGCTTTCTTAATGTTAAAGGTATTGATAACCTCTATCACTAAAGGAGCGATGTTGGCACCTGAATGAGGGCCAATAATGCGTTTTAACGCAAGCAGCTTGTGCCTTTGGAAGCCGGCAGAGTCAATAAAGTGACTGACGATCCCTAGGAGGGCCTGCTGGCTAGGGGAGGTCCACGCATCGAAGCTAAGGTGGATAGCTGACTTGGCAGCCTGAAGCTGGCGTTGGATAAGCTTCTGGCTAGCCTGGAAGTCATCCATGACCCAAGCCTTCACAGTTGAATGATGAGTCGGCAAGGCGGCATTGATGATATGATTTGGGGTCCGTAGGAGGCGTTGGAAGGTGTCATGCCTGACGGCACTTAAAGAGATGTTCGACTCGACGATCCAGTGGATAAAAGCGACCTTGAATTCGCCAACAGCACCGAAGGCGGTAGTATCAGTAGCTGGAGACTTAGCATAAGCCTGAAGGGAGGCAAGAGCCACAGAAGCTGTTGACGATGACGAATCTGGGCTGCCGGCCTTTGTGACCGAATGTTGAATCCGAAGGTGCGATATCGCTGCTGATGTGGCTCGCTGAGCAAATAAGCAGCCTTGGGTCCTCCCACGCCTGTCACAATGACCGCATAGCCAAAAGGCGTCTCCAAGTGTGTTGCCGTTGACTTCAATAAGGCTGTAGCCGTGATCGCCAATGAAGGACCGTAGCTTGTGCCGGCGTGGCAGCCAGGAATGTAAGAAGAATCTCTTTCCGGCAAATCGTATTCGAGGGAGGGTCTCAATCGTAAGGTGCCTTGTATCGCGGATACCGAATTCTTCGATCTGTGCGGTCACAGACTGCGGCTTTGATAACGATCGTAGGGGGCCAGGCGGGCCAGGGGTCGATGAGGAGGTTCTTGAAGGCGTAGGAACGATAGAGGGAGACTCAGAGAGGAATGGGTCGTCTCTCGATGGGGTGGAATGGCGGTAGAAGGAGAATCAGGAAGGTAGAGGTCATCTTCATCGTCAAAAGGGGTGCCAAGGACCGTCATTTTCGTCATCTTTGTAGCCTTGTTCATCGGCTTACTGCCACGGATTACGGCGAGAGAGACGCAGACGCACCGGGCCCCTCTCTGCAACGCGGACTTGGCGGCGATCGGATCGGCTAGAAGATAATAAAAATAATAGAAATAACGGAAATATTAATCATAATAATAATAAAGATGTAAAGGGTAAAAAAACGGCTTCTGAAATAGCCAAAAAGCCGGGCTTTTAGGTGGTTAAGGGAGGGAAGTTATATGTGTGATGTGCAAAGGAAGGAAATGAGGTTCAAAAAGAGGAGCAGCGCGATGAGATGGCGAGGTCACATGATGAAGCTATTCCTATTTGGGTAATCAATTTAATGGGATTTAGGCACACCTCAAGAAAACCATCGGAAAAGGCCAACTTTACACATTTTAGTAGCATCACCACAAAAATCCCTATCCGGATTGAATTAATTCAATTAATTGAGGGCCCTTGATTGGATTGAATTGAACTCCTCTTTTGCCGGATTGAATTGGGTTGGATTGAATTGAATTGCGAAAAATTGAATTGACCGCAGCGCTGCCTATTAGTACTAATATTCGGGCCGCCTTTGCCTAATAACACATGTCGTGAGTTATACTAGGAGGCTAACTCTACATTCCGTTTTCGAATCGCATTCTGAAATTTTAGAGCTAAAATCTGAGGCTTCTGACTTCCAATTATGGCGGCTAACTTAGAGTATCTAAGAAGGCTACCATTAATTGGATTCTTTATAGCGATAAAACCTCCTGACTGTAAACTGAGCGGCCACCACTAAGTCCCATAAGACCTCATATTCCCAGCGGCAATGCCTCTCCCAGATGTCCGCAATAAAGCTATTCTTAGACAAAGTTAGTACATACTATAGGTAAAGAAATTAGGAATGAATAGCAGCAGCTTATTGACTAACCCTGCGAAGTTCCTCTGTCGATCTAGCCGAGGTAATGCTCGAAGCAAATTGTATCGTGTCAGGGTTATCTTGCCAGCGGCCCGGATCATCTATTCCGATCGTACCGTCCTTTCGGACGAGTTTCTGCATCAGTTTTATCATCACCTTCCCGAAATCAAGGATATTTTTGGCCTGGAGCTCTGCAGAGGTAATCTGGCACAGCTCTTGCCCGCCTGTGTGTATTAACGGATATGCCTCAAAAAGAACAGGTGCAATCGGTGACCCACCAACTTTCACGTAGCCTTCATTATTAACAAGGACGCTTTCGCAACTTAGTGACCCATGCCCGTAGCCCTCTCTTTGTATGAAGTTTAGACCATCCAAGACCTGGCATCTCTTGAGTGAAGGGCTTGTGGTGCTGGCCGTTGCATACTCACCTGCCCCAGTATCGTCCCCAGCTGTAAAGAAGTAGGGTAAGCCGGAGAAATCACAAAGTGTTCGAGCGACAATCTCATATCCTCGAAGACCAGGTAAAGGGATTCTTTCGTGACAAAGGCATCCAGGACGCGCACAATGTTCAGATGACGCAGTTTACGAGACTTGGGTAGGATTTCTTTCGCTTTGTCAACAGGGTATTTACGTATGCCCACGAGAGCTGAAGCGGGTGCCTTGGTGCGGGCGATGCTAACCTTCCCGCCGAGGTCGAGAACCTCGATGGAAGACCTCTGGAAGTATAGCCATGGAGAATCCAGGCGGGCTGGTTTATTTGCCAAGGTGCCGAGCTCAGCGCTCTGAGAGCTGGATGTGGTGTCGTCCGGCTTCTCAAGCTTCCTGATTTTTTTGGGCGGGACTGCTCTCGGGGTTCTTGGGGTGTGGCTCTCGAGCGTGGCCGATGCCTTGGTAATGTCGCTCAGCCCAATGTCGAGCTTGGTGAACCTCTTCTGATATTCCATGGGCTTTGGTTTGACCTTGCGAGGGGCACAGCAGCTTCGGGAGAGGTCGAGGATTGTAGAGGCTTTTCAATGCAGCTCCACATAGTCTGCATCATGCTTGTGGGTAATTGCTGCTATGGGCTTGTTTCTTGCAGTACCGGACAGAATCGGCCTTACTCCGGAAACGAACGCCGCGTCGCAGCCAGGACCCGTTCTTCGTGTGTCGGAACAGTCTCTTTTTGCACCACCATAATCCGTGAGCTCCTCGTCCAATACTGTATCTCCCTCGCCTAATGTCTTTGGAATTATGTAGCGCTGGTCTATGTCTAGTTTGGCCACGCTGGACACTTCCGATACTGTCTCATCCCCCGTGCACAGCAAGTGGCAGCTATCCACAACAGAATCACAATATACTTAGGTACCTAGGTAGGCAGGTACGCATCGCGATCGCCATAAAAACGCAGGCGGATCATCACGCTGGGAAGCCCGCCTTGTCCATCTTGTGTACATAGGCATTGCATTTATACATCTGAACAATGTAATTATACAAACATAAACGCACATTCGTCTTTATCCTCATCATCATCATCCACAAGCTCCCGGAAGTACACACAATTCTTCCTCTCTCCAGCTTACATTCTATCGCAGTCCGCAGGGTCAATATCGAGATCATCAGCCAACTTGGCCACCACCTACTCTCGTTCCCGAGTGATCCCAGCCACCACCGGACCAATCTCAACTGATCATTACATCCCAACCAACGTCTGTTATCGACCGCCTCACAAGCGTCTGAACCGGTGCTGTCGATCATAATGCTGTAGGGATAGACCTCGCAATTGGTCGAGAACGGCGTCCAAGGGTTGACAGAGTGCCTCATTTGACGGGTTCACCTCAATAACGTTCATCCCTTGGAGAAGAAGGGTGATCTCGACGGTGTTGCCTCGCAATGCCTGCACGCCAGAGAGTCGCACAGTGTTGGAAAAGGCTCGGACGAATTCGGGAAGGTTGAGACGCTCAAGGTCGACTATCAAAACAAGGGAATTCTGGGGATGCTGCGGAGGCATCGGCCGGGAGGTTTTGGGTTCGATGTCCAGCCTGGAGACGGCTTCACACATGGATAGGCTGACATGGGGGTCGAAGGTCGAACGGGCGCGGTAAACGGCATTGAGGGTGAAATCTCGCGGCGATGGACGATGGCGGCCGGAAGGAGACAATATATGCGTAAGCGTTGACTCTGCGAAGGCGGACACTGTAGGGGGTAGGGAGGCGAAGAGCTTTCGGCGGCACCGTCTAAGCAAAACATGCCCTGAACAGTCTGGACAATTCGCTGGACAGCACCATCCCCGCCCCACGCTAGGATGAGATTCGGGGCCCGGATGAGTGTTGTACATACCCTCTGAACCAGACTGTATGGGCGGCAGGGACATTCGAGCCCATAGGCGTTTTCCACTTCAGTGACGGTGTCGGGTCCTGAGACTTGGTGCGTCTTGAGGGTGCACTTGTCGTACGCCTCCCAGCAGAGAGACAAAATACCCATTAGTGTCAGTTCTTCCTCTACTGTAAGAGGCTCAGGCTCTGCTTTTATATCCACAACTGCGCAATGGAGCGCATAGAATACACGCAGCATGGTGATAGGTGCAATGCGGTTTTGGAATCCAGGTAGCTGAACGCCTGACATCTTCTCTGATGAATCGTGACAAAAAAAAGCACAGCCGAGCTGCCAGAATCTCCAAAGAGGGAGCAACTCCAAGGCCGCCGAAGGAGATGGTGAAGGATTCGCAACATCAAGTTCCATGTGCCGGGGATCATCTATTGATGATGAGTTTTGTGCAGACTCAGTTATCAATGGGGAGCCAGATCTGATAGCAACACCTGTTTCTTTGGGTGGAAATCTGATTAATATCTTTGCAAGAATAAAGGGACCGGGGGGATACGCACCAATGTCGGAATTACAAGCATCGACACCGCCGCACCTCGATGGGGGAAATGATATCCAGCGTGCGAGCGGCGGCGACCATGGGTGCCAATATGCAGAGGGAGGCCTGCCAGGAAGCCTCGGTAGAGGCATCAAGCGATTCGCCAGATGGCAAGTACAACACGGCAGGATGACCGAATTGTGCTGGAGGAGGGCAAAGGATAGACCCCGAGGACGAAGCATAGGAGAAAAGCCGTCGCCGCCGTTAAGGTTAGAGGCGTCCTCCACAAGATCGTATGTGTGTACTGGCTTAGCACAGGTGTCATGATTGCTGTCGTCGGTGCCGGCGCCAATAAGCAGCCAAACAATATTGTCGAGTAGGAAGTGTGGTGGTTCTCTGAGTTGCTTGGTCGGGTTTCCGGCAACGGCAACACATCGATCGGAGACACCGATGCGACGGAGCTAGCGGATGTCACGAGGGACTCCAATGTCTGAAGCGAGGCTCTCTAAGCGGACTCATCGGATGCATCCAAACGTTCACCAGAGGGTAGGCGCAGAATCGCGGGTGATCGGACATGATGTTGAACGAGGGAGAAAGATAAAAGGCTTGGCCGTAGCGCAGGGTTGCATGAATCGGAAGACGCTAGGGAGGCTCTATCGACGAGGTCATAGGCATGCAGGCGGGTTGGATGAGGGTCGGTGTCGGTATCGGCGTCGGGGGCTCGATAAAGGTGCCATTCTGTATCTTCGAGGCAGAAACGAGAAACAGAGGCCAAGCGTGGCTTCTTTGCTGGCGACTCGTCGCCATCAGGGCCGTCGGGGGGCGGAAGCCGCTTGGGTCGTCGACGCGGGGACATGATGCCACTGAGCGTCAAGTTAGCGCAGAGATCATATCATTGTTGCGGCGGAGGTCATCGTCATGTGGACTCCTGGAGCGGCGGGATCGCGATCCGGTCTTAGGGCACGCGACCGACTCGCGAGCACCCGAGAGAGGTCTCGCGAAACTCACATGAAAGACCTGTCGTCGCTTTCGTCACCTTCGACATATCCGAAAGACATTGTTGTAGCCGGTTCACCTGCCGCTCACGGCTCCATAGGGAGAAAGCGGGGAATACTGCCAGCTTAGACCGCCTGGAAATTTCATTCTGCCGGCTTAGACCGCCTGGTGATCTGCCAACCAAAGGACCGAGCACAAGTTTATTTTCTTCCCCAGCTTTCAACCTTCACCTCCCTCCCGCGGTGTTACCGACCTAGCGCCTTCACAAATCACGCCTTCTTGAGACTTTCCGTTCTTCCTTGTTCGCAGAGCGTTGGCCCGAGAGCTTGCCTCCGCCTCTGTCCTCGAGGTAAGCGTACGCCCTCCCGCGCCCCCTCCCTGCGGCGGGGTTCACGCCTCTTTCCCCAGCATGTTCGTTCAGCTAACCAGTGCAGAATACATCTTGCCATTTACCCTCCTCCCTGCCCTGCTCGCCTATTCGCCATGTCCGCATCGCCATTATCGACCGCCGCCTGCCGACCGTCTGCCGACCTGGAACCCGATACGGCTCTGTGGGGTGTGGAAACACCGTGCTCCCATCACACACAGCCAGCCGCGAGATGATGAAGCAACGCTCGATCGAGTTCGATGGCTGCATTTAGGTCACCATAACCGTCCAAAGAACTGCCGGGAGTGGTTAAACGCTAATCACGCCAACATCGCTCCATACGTCCCATGGCTCGCGTCGTGGGATATGTTCCTGGCGTCACTTAATATTCGCGAAACAGACCTTGCAGGGCTCGATTATAGAGCCAAGGTAACCAATATCGACGAACCCCTACCGTTGACTTGTCGTTTTAAGTAGTGTCAAATCTTGTCTCGGATTCGGTACGAATATCGCAATAATGAGCAGTCATGGTGTTACAATCTACCCGTAATGCTACTCATTTGCACAGCAGCTCAGGCCGACACATACGCAAAGAGAGGTTGGGAGGGAGCTGTGGCCCTAGAATACGCCAAGAGTAAGACTCTATCTGCCCTTGCCCCGTTACCTCCATTTTGCCCACAATCCCTCCCGTGTATTTCATCTGAACCTTGCTGATATATAACAGTGCACCGGCAGACTACGGGACTCAACGCGGGAAATGCCCAGATCAATCCGCACGAACGCCTTACGACCCACGATATCGTCCAGACTCAAGCAATATCCCCTCATTCTTCCAGAATGGAACCAAATGAAGACGAGGAAGAGGAAGATGAAAATCTTGGCAGATAGGAACGTGCCCAGGCCCGACAATCCCAACTCCTCGACGATCCCGATAGCACAATTGGCTACTTTCCGGAGCAAGCCCTTCACTCCGGAGATGACCCAGGAGAAGGAAGCGATGATGAAGGGATTTTCAGGGACTTGCTGATGCTGACTTTGGGTTCCCCATCTGACCGCCAAGAACGGGAGCTGCACACATGGAACTTGGCCAGTATGTTCTTCCTCCACAACCCCGCCGAGCAAGGCCATGGCATCAGGTTGCCTGGCTTCAAAGCGACCCTGAGGCCATACCAAATGTTTGACATCTATCAAACCCTATCCGAAGGCTTATCTATTAATGCGATCGGAACGTTTAACTGTTCGAAACCGGGCCTGGGAAAGACTCTAGAGACATTAACTGTCTGTGGCATCATCGTCCTGGCCCGCCTATCCAGCCTCGACTTTGCCGACAATCCGGACCTCCATACACCTTCTCTTGGCGAATGCGAAAGGGGCAGTCGTTATAGGATTCGATGCGCGTGCATACCCAAAAGCCTCACCGCACGTATCGCTCGGTTCTTGCCCGCCTCCGCCCAGTTGGTCGTCGCTCCGCCAGCGATCGTGCCTCAGTGGCGCGACGAATGGGCGAAATGGTGCACTGAGGTCGTTACTTTGCGAGACGGCGTGGAGCTGTTTGACGAACCACTTTTGCTTGTAGCTTAGACTGAGGCCGGCTCCGTCAAAACTGATCTACGAGCCGGGCAGCGGACAGACCTGGGAGCCCTGGACTTTGCTCAACCCTTCAATCTGTTCGGTGGCTCCCGGAGAAGCGAGCATTGCAAAGTCTCGTGGCAAACCACTGCCCTGCGGACATGAAGAGGGACATCGAGACAGGTCCACGGTTTACATTTACGCTTACGGCCCTTGAAGATCTTGCCTCGCTTGATGCTTTTCGCCTCGAACCCAGTCTCCTCCAAGATCCGTTCATTCACACAACGTCAGACCGCACCGTTCTTCGCCAGCGCCTGGTATTGATTTGCAGCTCGGCCGTCATTTCCAATGGCCGACTCGACGCACTCTTCAACCACCACTGCGATGTTAACCAACACAGCAGGGCTAGACCAGTCCGTTTGAGCGTCACTCGGTGCTTCCGCCCATCCTTCGTCATCTATGATGAGTGGACAGAGGGGAAAGGTGTTGGCACAAACATCATCCACGTGTTGGAGGACCTCTGCCAGAAAGGTAAGCGTCGGCGGAAAGGCAGGCCCTTGGTCAGCCTCCTGAGCGGCACGCCCATGCCCCGCGGTCCCAGGGACCTTGCCGGCGTGTTTCCTCTCCTCACGCGGAGAGAATCCCCAGGGGCCGACATCTCTCAATTGGTCAAGTCCTACCAGGTGGCGGCGGATGCCATCCAGAACGGCAGCGACGGTCTCGCTCTCGCACAAGCACGATCCGCTTGGGTAGACACATCATCAGACCTGCTCGGATCTTTGCTGATAAATCGGTGGTACGGCATGCCCTTTCTGAATGGCCGAATTCCGGATCCAAGACCGGCCCCCATCCGACCAGAGCCGGTCTTCTTGCCAGTGTCCGAAGATCACCGAGCCGAGCTGGAGAGACTCAAATCGGAATTGCTCTCGTTTATCACAGTCCGGTTTCCAGACCGCACCCCGGCCCAACTCAACCAGCTCGAGCGAAGTCGCTTATTCCAGCACACACTGCGGTGCACAGTGCTGCCATCTCTCGCCATTGTTCATTTGCAGCAGAATATCGCTTCGCTGGCCTTGGATGATCCTTGTCGTACCCGGTGGTTGCAGAACAACATTCACCAGTTGGCGTGCCCCGCCCTAGACATGTTAGCTTCCATAGTCGGGGACGGAGGCCCGACTCACGCACAGTCCGATTGGCACGGCCTTGTCCTGACGCTCTTCCCCGAATCCGCCGATTTATGTGCCAAATGGTTGCGGCATCGCCTTGGGCCCCGTGTTGAGATCTGTCACATCACGTCGAAAGTTCCGCCCGCTAAGCGGAAGGCACTGGTAGAATCACTCGCACAGTTGGCCATGCAGGATCCGACACTTCGAATCGTTGTCGTGTCTACCTATAGGCTCATGTCCATCGGCATGGACGGCTTGCAGTTGTTCATGAGCTACCTCGTCAAGGTTGGAGAGCCTTGGACTGCCAAGGAACACGAGCAGGCCGACGGTCGTCTGCACCGCTATGGACAGGCTCGGAGCGTCTATATATACGAGCTTCACGGCCCGGTCGGTTCCTTGGATTGGGAGATGAAGCAGCGTAATACCAGTAATAACATTTTGATGGCAGAAGGAGGAATTCTTTCCACGTTTGCTCGTCCGGCCTTGGGCGCCCCCGACTTTCCCATCCTAGTAGACTAAGCAATAATTCTTATTAGGCGAACAATATAATATAACACCTCATGCTGTTGATATACTTTTATGCGTTGCCTGTTGCCTCTGGAAATGTAGGCCTCGATAAAGACGAGGACGACATCATTCATGTTTTTGGGTTTCGCCTTCACCGAGAGGGTCGGGATGCTTGATAGTCATCTAGTTGGCAAATTCATTCCGGGGTATTTACTGGTCCAATCCTCCTCCCTCAATTCCCAGGAGGCGAGACTCCCCCCCCCCCTCTCAGGATCCTCAAGCTCCCGGCCCATACCATCCACGAACTGCTACTCAACCGCGCCCTGACGAGCCTCGATCGACGGCTATAAAGAGGCCAACTATCGGTTAATTGAGTTTTCAATCGACTTAGTTCTCCGCCCTGTGTTTGAACCTATCGTTAAGGGACCAGCGAAGAAGATGTAGAATTGCTTCGGCTCCATTTGCTGGGTCGATCCCCAGATTTGCCTCCAACTCTAGTACTGCATTTTGCGCATTTTCTATCGTAAGTCCCAAATCTCGGAAAGAATCTTGTAAATGGTCCGACACTGGTACATGGTTGTTATTGGTTAGGTTGGTCCAATTGATCTCGCCTCTCTGATAATGTATCGTCCCCTGCACCTCCCCAAGCATTAAAGCTAAGGTATATCGCGGCGTATCCTCTTCATGGGTCTCGTCTTCTAAATCGGTCTCGTTCCCACTCTCAGAATCGTAGACGGTCGCGGGCGGAGTTATATTGTATTCGTGAATGGTAGTGGACGGTTCGGTCCCGTGTAGGGGCTCGTGCCCAACATTGGCTTCGTTGTCACTCCCAGAATTGTAGACGGTTGTTGGCGGGGTCATATTGATGATAGTGAACGGTGTCGGTGTGTCTGACGAAGTATTCATCGTGATTACATCGCCTGTCTCGCTTTGAGATGCCGCTTTCGGCATATTAAAATCATATTACATAAGAATAACGGAACACTTACCCTGTGAAGAGACAGACATATCGGGCGACTCGACGAGATTGTCCAGAAGAAAGTTGGGAAACGCAAATAGAGAGGAAATCGACTTCTTTATGTGCTCTCCTCAGCCTGATTGCAAGGATTTGCCCCTGCACTTAGGCTGGTACACAAGCTCCTGGACCACTTCTCGTGGTACGGGCTGTCCTGGTGGGTGGGGTTGGCCCGTCCCTCGCCTCGAGTTAGCGTTGGTTCCTCCTTGTCTGGTGGTTTGCTTCTTCTCAGACCACAGGTCATATTCGCAGGATTACGCGCAGGATGAGTGTCCGGGCGGCAATATCGGCCAATGCAAACTCCGACACAGAGACAAGTTTCCCGCAAGGGAGAGATCGGTCCTGTCACAAATATGGACCATCCCCCGTCTAAGTCCTCTCCTCAGCACTCACAAGCTTTCAATCGTTTCACGTTCCTCGTTCCCGAGGGCAAAAGGTACGCCGACCTTGCCTGTTGATTGCATAAGTAGCACTAACATATCAGCATCTCCAGAACTACCAGAGCGACCTATCCTCCGAAGGCCCCAATCCTCGAATACACCGATCCCCAAATACTCCTATTCCGACGATGAGTTCTCCTGGCTCTTGTGCGAATACGATTCTCCATATCAGCTCGCCAGTGGAGAGGCTCCCTTTCCAAGTATACTCCGACCTCTTGTCTCAATCCCAGCCTCACTTTATTTGTGTCTCTCTCCGCAATCTGCTATGCAGAAGACTGAGATTGGCCGGCCTTGACCATCCTCCAATTCCACACGGCTGCTTTATGATGTAGCTAAACATATAACATTCTCACCTCCTCTATGACTTTCCATCCTCTTATCTCCTTACGTCTGTTAAACTTGGCGCACATCCAGCATATCGGTCTCAGATTTGGCTTTGGCACTCTTGTGTTTGTTTTTGCCTAAGGTCAAGTTAGGGATCGTAATAACCTTGGGAGAACGTGATTGCACACCCTCCGATTTCCACTTTCGGGACGCAAAAAAAAACTTGAACTTGAACTCGCATGAGCGTATATCTGGAAGACCAAGAGTAGCTGACAGTGTGATAAAATAGCAGTGCCATTGTATTCTAATTGAGAAGCGGTCGGCCTTAAGTATCGGTAGAATTTCGAATTGGTTCAGAAAGATCGCCAGTGAGATATTCTGAGTGTTCTTTGTGGCCCCAAGGCAAACTAAAATAGCTATGCAAGGAATTTTGACCTTCTCAGGCATAACCTTTTGAAGATACCAAGGAAGAAGTTTATTTAAGTGATCCATAGCGAAGATAAGTATGGGGTGGGGCTGTTGGTGCTGATATTTCCCTTGCAGTGCCGCCTTATATACCCAGGATTCCCCATTGCCACTGCTAAGAGCAGGTGTGGGATCACATCTCAGGCTTGCATCCCCAACTCAAAGAAGCAAGCTGCAGTCCTCCTATCTAAGACATCGTAACGTGGGCTTGCATTTGCTGGGGTTGGGGTGCACAGACTGGGCCGATATTGGTGTGTGGATGGCCGATGGCCGCTGATGCGCGAGAGACTGACTCTGCAACCATTGGTTTGGGTCTTGGCATAAATACCTCGCCAGAACAACGGCCTTCAACGGAACAGATAATAGGGGTTAACGTATTAGAGAGACAAACAACCATGTAGACGAGGTAGATAAAGTCGGCATCAGGTTCAACCCTTCGAACAATCAACGTCGGGGGCTGCGTTACTCAGACGCTCCACGCACACAATACATGCCTCCGTGTTATGACCGCACTGCCTGCACCTCGCCCAGTCGACCTCCTTTTCAAAACGCCCATCCCGCCCACATCCGCAACACTCGATAGCATAATCAAGAAGGTGAAGCCGTCGCCGAGGCTTTTTTGTCTTCCAGTGGTCCTTTTTTCGGGGGGCTCGATGGTCGACTCGGCTTGCCTCATCACCGACATCCTGATTCGGTACTAAATTCTCACCGTCTTGAGGTGAAAGTCTAGGGCTCTTAGGTACAGGGTGCTGAATAGTTTCCGAAGAGGTTCTCTTTCGTGAAGGTTGCGGCAGCTGAAGGTGTGTCCCATTTGTGTTGTTCATTCTGGATGGTTGCGGGCATGGGTCTTGGTGGAGGCTTTGGAACGCCAGTTGTGTCGTACGCGCTGCGGCCTATGGAGTTAAGGCGGCGAAAGAGGGAGTTGAAGAGGCGGCCTTGGGCGAACCAGTGTCAGTGCATCTCGTTGCCGCGTTGGGTGCTTTATGTAGAAGTCAGAAGGCAAACATTGGTTGTTGATCGCGGATGTGTTTCTCGGCACCTTATCCACCTTGACAAGCGGACAAGGGAGGTCAGCCGTACAATGATCCATTGTCCTCCACTGGCATCCGGGGTTATCACAGGCTTGTGAAAGGGCTGGAGGGACCTGCTAGTGCACGGCACAGGTTGGACAATTCGGGCCACCTCGTCGCTCTCCCCTTAAGCCAGCATGCACGCAGGGATAATCTGGGGGAGGGGTGATGATAAAAAGCGCACGGGCTGTGATGGAAGGGCGGGAGAGAACGTCCAGGAAGGGGGCGAGGAAGACCATGGGCGCAGTTATCCCTTTGCCTCGATTGAGCTCTGGACCCTCGTCTTGCCGGCTCAATCATGAATCCTGTGATCCCTCAGATTCTTAGGATGCGTGTGGGATTCCGAGCGGCCGCCTCGGCCAAAGCAAACTCCGACTGAGGGCCGTTTTGCCCTGAGGGAGAGAGATCGCAAGTGGGAGTGCAGCAAAGTTCAGTGTTAATTGATACCTATGGAAATGTGGGCTAGACTGTCCGATTCCGATTGCGGGCTTCTCCGACCAAGCCAGGAATTGGGTTTAGGAGGTGTTGACTCCAGGAAGTAAAGCTATCCAATCCGCTGGGTAACTTTAGATCATCAGTGCTGAATATAACCTTCGGCCTCGTTGTCTTGTCCAGCTGTTTGATGATAGCACTTGGAGTATCTCCAGCCACAGCGAGGGCATCAAGTCGAATCCGAGTTCCATCATCAAGCGCATAAAATTCCACACTAGAACCGGATTCATCCTCGCGAATTTGACATGATCCCTCTTCATCGATCCCACAAAGCCAAACTGTATACTGACAGGAAGAATTATCATCTGTATATCTTTCAGAAGGAATAATATTCCTAGTATAAAGCCAGGCTTTGGACCGATTTCTCATTATGAGGCCAATGTTAAAGTGAAGTATCTGCGGGTTGCCAAGGGAGGCAAGTGGGATCTCCTGCATCCATGCAGGGAGTCCCAGCCAGGCACTCTTAGGAAAAGTCACCTTGGGAAAGGCAATCCCGCCTATATCAACGTCAGATTGTATTGTGAGGGTAGAATTGGAACCTCGTACCAAAGACAAGAGAATGCCCTTCCCCTGGCTCATGGACTGACAGCCAATTCTGACGTCGACGTCTTCGTCTGTACCAGAGCAGTCCGACAAGGAGTATTACGGCCACTGGCACGATCACGCACAAGGCAATGACAACCGCTAGTCGCATTCTCGCTAACGTGGTTTAGGTCTTGGTGGAGGCTTTGGAACGCCAGTTGTGTCGTATGCGCCGCGCGCCATAAAAACAATTGGGTCTTAAAAAGGAGGCTTGGGATTTTGGAATTTCAAGGCGGACACTTTGGCGAACCAATATCAGAGGCTTCCGGTTGCCTTAAGATGCACTTCTTATAGAACATCGGTGTGACAACAGTTGGGGCGCCTCTGGGTCGACCAAGGAAAGGAAGCACGAAGACAGAGATGCATCCAAGTCCTGCACGCCTCGATCGGCCACCCCTTCCCCCTGTCTCGGACCCCCATCTCCGACTCATGCGGAACTCCATTGGGGTCCACTGAACTAGTCCATATTGGATGAGACGCGCCCTCAAAATCTCTTCCCAATTTACAGTTTACTGTTATCCATTTCTCTCATCCACCACATCAACATGTCAGATGCGCGATATGCTGAGCTCCCAACCAGCAGGGACCAGCCAGCAAGCAAGCGGTTGCGCCCGAATCCTCCGAAACCACCAGTCAAACAGAAGTCACATCCGTCTCTCCCGCCGCCAAAAACCGAGGATGAGTGGACATCCTCTCGAAGCCAATGCGGGCTAGACAGTCCAGAGAAAATTCTTAGACAACTTGAACAATTGGCAATCAGCGAACGAGAGGGACGCAATTACGATACACTAGAGTTTTGGCAAAAGTTCATTTATCTTGCAGCAACTTTTGTGGACAATGAAGTGGAAGCAAATCGACGACTTCCTTACATTTTCAATGGCCAACTTCCAGGGTATCACACTCGAAGAAAAGATGCAGCCGCAGTTAAGCAACTAGTCCAGTTTATTGATGGATTATACCCCCTTTTTAAGCACCGCGCATTCGAATTTCTAATAATCCTAAGTAAGTAATTCCCTCTATTCTTAAACCTAAAAATTAACTTAAACTGGACATTTCTCCAGCATTCCTTCGCAGGTGGCCACAGGCGAAAATTTGCCAAGTTAAAGTCTGAATTGCAACCGACTTCTGAGCCTAAGGAAGAAATCCAAGCCTCAATACCATTTTATATCCCATTTTTAGTTTCACTTATCCGTCCTGATTATTCTCTGGACAAAATTTGTAACGCCTTAGGAACACATACACTTGGTCAACGCGAGTTTAAAAGGTTTCAGGTGGCAGTTAACAGTCGGAAGCTCCAGCCCTGTCTCCTTGACACTCTAGGCGACCATCGGAACACCGCGAATCGCAGCCCATGCAGACAGACAGCCAACAGGAGGACTAGAACCTGATGATAACCCACCCGCAGCATATTGCCTCCCTGGTTCTGCTTCCGACTCATCGAGATCTCCAAAAACTCCGCCTGGTCTTCCTAAAGGTAGCAACCAAGATGATATTAACTGGGGCAATCTTATTCACATCGATCGGATGTACCCTGCAACAATCAACACGTCGATTGCTGGTTTCAAGACCTTTGACCTCCCAGGAGAGATCCAGCAGGAGGCTTCGAAGGCTGGGCAGACACGAGCGCATCCCGTTTCCATCGAAAGACCTGGCTCACGTCTAGTTCAATATGACTGGTCTGATGCTATTCACACACCTGTGGCCGATAAAGTTGCTAAGGAATTGGTTAGTAGTTACTACTTACTAAAAGAAATATATGACTAAGTATTTAGGTTCAATTGGGCGTTTATGCCGAGGAGACATTTACATAAAAAAGGCCTATTTGCAGCATGATTTCGGCCAGTTCAGTTTCCGTTCGCACAGTTTACATGTCATCATACCTACTCTATTACCAACTGAGCCACTATCTGTATCACTGGGCAGCTCAGAACTCAGCAGCTCAAAGTTCGAGAACAGAATCGCTTGGAGGGCTACTCGTGGATTATTACTTGAGCAAGGCACGATATTATCGACAGCTAAAAGGATCTCCTATCTCCTTATAATTATGTCATTAGAAGAGCCCTGAGAAGTTTTCTTTTCTGGAACCGAATTCTCGAGCTAATTATGACCTCCTTCTCTTTTTCATTTTACAGAGTGTATATCGCCCTTCGTGAAGATGTTATCTGTGGAAATGGGCTGAATTGGATCGTTGGAATTCCCGTTCGCGTTTCCTATAGCAAGTTAGATCATATTGTGCAGAAATAACAGTATAACTTGCCTTTGCCCGTGACTGTGCCTGTACTTGTGCCTGAACCCGAACCTCCCTGTCCGGGCTGGTTTGACCCCCCTCCGCTCTGCTGTGACTTGCTATTGGGATCGGTAGGCATGTTATCATGTGGATGCAGTATGAATCGAAGCGTCCTCATAAGTCATGTATTGTAAATTGATTGCAAATTGATTGGTGTGTTGATACGAGGGTTGATGTGGGCTATTTATTATCATCCATCTCAGGAGGGACGTTCTCATCCAGTCACCCTTAAAATCTCGGGGGACATAATGGGCCTTCAACCTGGACTCTTGACCACGGTTCATAAGAATATGTCCATGTTCACTCAACCGCGAACGATAATATGCACACACCCCAAAGTCTCAGCTTGACAAGACAAATGTAAAAAGCAATCAACTAACGCCATTAATACGTTACTTATCTGTTGTTTGCATGCATGTACGTGGCCCTGATCCCGCTCTCCAACAGCAAAGCGAGGCGGCCGGACGAAGTAAGGCCGCATACGCGGGGAGGATGGTGTATTACTTAGTCTCTGGACCTAGCAAGAAGCACCTCCTCTCTTTGTCTGAAGCGCGTCCTCTTTGCAGAACAGACCATGTCCAATTCATGTTTACCACGAACTACGGACACGCCCATCCACCAAGGTCTCAGCTTGACGAGATAGATGCAAGTAAGCAACCAACGCCATTAACACGTCACTTATCCGTTGCTTCCATGCATATCGTGGCCCTAATCGGTTACAATAAGTCCCCTATGTTGATTAGCGCTCTCCAACAGCAAAGTGAGGCGGCCGGACGAGGTAAGGCCGCATACGCGGGGAGGATGGTGTATCACTTGATCTCCGGGCCTGGCAAGAAGCATCTCCTCTCTTGTCTGAAGCGCGTCCTCCTTGCATGGTTCCTCTCCACCAAGAAAGGGGTTCTTGGATCCATATGGCCGCCGAAGTGGCCTCATGGGCTCGTTTTATCGAGGATAGCTTACATATCCGGGTTGAACGAACGAGAGCTTGGTGTCCACCCCAGCCTCGCGTAGATTCAGGGATAGTCCAGCTCAGTTAACTACGGCATGGGCTACATAATGGGCCTGGGAATTGCAAAATGCACATTTGGATTACATTGACAGGGTCTCCGGTATCACTGAGCGTCAAGTCCTCATATGTAGACACCCCTTCCATTAGAAGGATCTCTCAAAGAGGGATCATCGTATCCCAGTTACCCCTAATCATGGGCTACAGCATAGGCTTTTAACCTAGACTGTCGAGCAACAAAGGGCTGTGCATACAGTATAGGTTATAATATCTACCAAAATTAAATTACAGCCTGCTTGGTATGATCGCTGGTTCGCTCAGTCAATCTATTATTAGTCTCTGGATAAGAATACTCTTTGATCCAGCAGAGCCGTGTTTCACCTACCTCAGAATTACTGTTTAGTCCTTCCGGCTGAGTGTTCCGGGCGCCTTAGCAGCTTTGCGCCGCGACTTACGTCCCGACTCCACGGACGTGCCAAGGTGGAGGGTACCGCGGGCACGCGATACTGCTCGAGGCAAAGGTGGAGGGTAGCGCGAGCACGCGATCCTGGTCAAGGAGGGCACTGTGGGCACGGCGATGCTGGTCGAGGCGAAGGTGGAGGGTACCGCGGGCACGCGATACTGCTCGAGGCAAAGGTGGAGGGTAGCGCGAACCCGCGATGCTGGTTAAGGCGAAGGTGGAGGGGACCGCGGGCACGCGATACTGCTCGAGGCAAAGGTGGAGGGTAGCGCGAACCCGCGATCCTGGTCAAGGCAAAGGTGGAGGGTACCGCGAGCACGCGATCCTGGTCAAGGAGGGCACTGTGGGCACGCGATCCTGGTCGAGTAGCGCTGGTATGTACGGAGTAATACTGGCTGGTTCAGGAGAAGTTAAGAGGTGGCACGACTGTGCAATGCTACGTCAGGTGAGGGGGGACACCGTCTTTTACGGAGCCTAGGCACGTCGAAACCAAGAAACGTTGCTATAAACGGAACGTTTTATCATCTAACCGGATAATCGTCGGTTTAATAGCGGAAATCCCGTTTTATGGCCTCATGAATATTTTATCAGAAGGCCGAAATCTCCAGCTGCACATACACCTGGATTATTATCTCTCAAGGAACAATCATGGAGTCAAACACATTCTCACTGGATATCGCGAAGAAGACTCTCGATGAAGAGGGCTTCCTTCGCTTAGAGGATCCGGCCCTAGGTGATGATTTGTCAGAGATGGAGCGGAAGGGCTTCCCATTTTGGACAGAAGACGGCTTGGACTTTTGCAAACATCACGTCCTTTACAATCCGGTATGTAGGATGGCATATTCTACGGCATCAGTCTGATTCTTTCTAGCATATCCGATCTCTTCTCGAATCTTGGTTTGGTAAGAGGTGCGTCCTCGTGCACTGGCTGAGATACAAAGCATATCCAGGCCATGTCATCTGCTTCAGGGGTGGTGGTCCAAAAGCTGGTCGACGCCGGCTGATGGTTCACCTCTTGGCTAGCGGATCGCAAGTCGGGTACTGGGGTCGTTCTCACGTACACGAGTTGCCCACTGTGGAGACAGAATATCTCTTCTATGAGATTCCTCAACCCTCGCTTGATGAAGCAGGGCTAGAGGCAACAGATCTTCAATTCAAGCGCAGCAACTCGTAAGTTTCCGCCCGGTATTGCCACAATATGCTCTAACATATCTTGCAGAGTGATATTGGATGCCCGGCTCGGCCTTGAACTCAAGCAAGGGTATGCAATCACGTTCGTATTCGCCACGGAGGATGTGCTGGGCAAGTGGCCGGCAATGTTCCTTCCGAACCTCCCATTGTTGAAACAGAAGGTCCGCGACGAAATGGAAAGTCCAGATATTGGGGTGAACTTCGCATTCGGTGGCCCTGCCGCAGGCAAAAGCTAAGAAATAGGGTGTTCCACCTCGATGTTTGACTCTCGTCCTTGCGCTTCGGAAGATCCGACACCAAACCATACCTAGGTGGCTTGATTTCGCATGGCACAAGGCTCGACCTCAGACTGGCGACATATTCTGGAACCGTCTAAGTCTGGTAGGGGTGGGTTATGCGTCAAGCTCACGTTACGTCTGACAGAACGAGGGATGGTTACACAAATAGGATAAAAATATAGCTACTATATTTATACACTACGCTACAGTTATGCTTAAATGCCAGTCCCTTCCGGCAACTCCATTGAAAGAGGATATCGGCCAAAATTCATATGGAGAAAGACCGGAGGATCGTATGAGATATCTCCATCCGGAGCTGCCATATCGGCATAGTTCATTGAAACAGCAAGGTTAGGGACTGGCATCGATGCTGGAGCCGACTCTGTCGGAGGAACGACTGCTGTGGCTTCTTCGACACCAGCCAAGTCCACGCTCTCGAGAGCATCGATCCTAGGGGCAGGAAGATGAGAGCTGTCTGGCATCACGCCAACTTGGTCCATCATTGCCTCGTCCCATGTTCTTTTCTTAGCCCTTTGCAGAAGCCGTTCTAGTTCCTTGTTGGCCAGTTTCCGCAGCTCGTCACATATTGAACTTGTATATTTCCTGTCCGTTTCGCTCGCGTCGCTGTGTTCTCTCGCATGTCTGATGTACTCGCTCGTCCGCCTGAATATCTTGAAACAGATTACGCATATTCGCTCGCACGCAACATCTGCGTGTGGTATGTTAGGAAACCCGCATACGAAGAGAATAATGCAAACTTACGTTGTCCGAAATGGTTCCGAAGTTGCTGGCCCTTCTTAAATGGTTCGGTCCGATTACACTCGTCATAGGGACATCTTGTGTTCTTCGGTATTTCCCGTACTTCACATTTCTCGCCTGAGCTACCTGCAGAGTCCTCATCGCAGTTAGCATTCGCGTGAGCCCGGCATTTTTCGAGTTCGGTAGACAGTTTCGCCGCTCGAACCTGGAGAAGGTTAGGCCTGTGGCTGCAAAGTTCACCGGTTACTGACTTTATATTCGCTCAAATGGCGCTGTAATAAATCTTTTGATGTAAAATAGGCGAAGCAAAATTCACATTGCCACTGAGGAAGGATATTGTGCGACATGTCTTTAATGTATTAAAGGTTCAAGGAAAGCAAGAAATCGGAAAAGTAATATGTGGAGAATAAGGTTCGCTTTCGGCATTTTGTTAATCCGAGTGGTCTGAGGCAAATTTGATGGAATATATAAATGCCTCAGTTCAGCGAAAGTTGGGCATCTTTGCTAAAACTCGCCCGAACACGCAATTTTCTGTCCTGATAAGCAAAAAAAAAAAAGACTTTCATAAGACCTACATTAACTCGAACTTTCACCTTATTTAAACGAAAGATGCCTTGCGAAACCTGCCAGGGCGAAGGGATTGAGGGGATGAAATGCCCAACTTGTGGCCATGCACCTCGGGGTTGAACTTCACCCAGCAGCACAATCTGGTCAGTACATAATAAGCCTATGGTTCAGATATCTTCTTACGCTCTTACGCTCTTATTGCCTTCTACTAACTATACAGTAGCCGATTTCTATTGATTGCCTGCCTTTAGGCATGAGCGTGCTGGAAGCATATTGAGTGCAAATGTGATTGGGCTTAAAAACATGAGACTACGTAGATGAGACTGTTACCAATTCTAACCGTTATACTCCACCGTTTAGTTACTCTCGATCACAATGAACTAGACAATATGGATGTGATGAAGTTTGAAGCGTTCCAGTCACCTTGACACTGGGTATAAATATACTGCAAATTAATGCAAATTAATGCAAGGGTTTATATCGGCTATAGCACTGTGCAAACCATAGGGAATGGTCTCATCTCCTTAACCTGGGCCCTTCGAAACCTCCCTACATCTATCCTTGCTATTGACCGTAATCAACGCCATGACACGTCAGTTATCCGTTCCTCACATGGATACGTTGACAGAACTGGTCCTGATCGGTACCAACAACTCTCCTAAACTGATTAGCGCTCTCCAACAGCAAAGTGAGGCGGCCGGACGAAGCAAAGCCGGCACACGACGCAATCCGCCAAGTGCGCAGTTGATTGAAGGAAAGCTCAGTGTCCACTCCAAATAACCTCGCGTAGATGGCCGTATCTGACATGCTTGTCTTGCTGAACCGTGAGCCAACATATACACCCCATCCACCACAGATCCGAAACTCTCCATACCAGCATTAGAATCCAATAGTGATGCGTCCATCCAACTGCTAGTTCTGACACAGGTTGCTGAAGTTAGCCTAGATTACTTACAAAGTCGTGATGAAAGTCGTCAAGCGAGTCGTCAAACGAGTCGTCAAGCGGGTCATCAAGCGGGTCATCAAGCGGGTCATCAGCGGGTCGTCAAAGCCAAGCGGGTAGTTGTAGGTCGTCTGCGGGTTGTCACACGAGTCGTCGAGCGAGTCGTCAAGCAAGTCGTCAAGCGAGTCGTTAAAATCGTTAAGCGGGTCGTCAGCGTGTCGTCGCACGAGTTGTCAAGTGAGTCGTCGAGCGAGTCGTTAAGTGAGTTGTTAAACGAGTCGTCAAGCGGGTCATCAAGCGGGTCGTCAGCGGGTCGTCATGGGTCGTCTGCGGGTTGTCACACGAGAAACGTGTCTTCACACGACTCGTTTAATGGGTGGCAAAACGACCTTCGACTTCTACCCAACACCAACAGTAACTTTGCGGCCTAATATTATGAAAAAGCACATCACTTCTTCCAACGACAATCTGTAAGCGCTCCCTAGCCATCCCATCTATTGTCTAAGTAAGCAAGCTCCCAAATTACTAACTCCAGTACAGCGGTTAACAAGGTCTCAGACGCAAGCACCTTAAATGCTTTGGGTCGATCGGTCATGCCCGTTGATGATGCTCTGTCTGGAACAAAAGTACTCGTACAAGGCCACCATACCTTCCAGGTGACCACCCAAAACATGGTCATTGCAGTGGGCAAAACAATTATGGTATTCCCACCTGGGCAGACACGGGCTGAATGGTGGGGGTTGGATACAGGGGAAGAGGGGAAGCCAGTTAAGGAGGGATATACGGTGTTTGTGAATGACGCCACAGTAGTCTTTCGGACATAGGGAAAGCTGAGATGCAATTACAACAATATCACATCTGTTTCCCTTGAATCCTCAAATCCAAGGCTATTGATGATTTCCCAGCCATCAAACCATGATGTTCGAATTCTGAATTCAATGTCTTCCGCTGTGTCAATAGGTGCAAATGCGCTCAAACACCTCGTAAGTCTAGGAAAGTCGGAGTTGTCAATACTCCTCTCGCGCAACCAGCGGCTACTTTGTTGGATACCAGGGAGGAACCTAGAGGGGCCGAGCAGGATTTCTAGTGCTTCCGCATGAACCACTTCATATGCAAATCCCTTAGAGGATACTATAAGAAAATGTGAGCGCCGTATGGAGGAGTTGAGGATGGTTATGCTTACCTGGGAGAGGCTTTGGAATCTGGTTGTAGGAACCTTGACCGTGCCCATTCTCACCGAGAACATCTATAGATACATTAGCATCAAACTTGCCAAGTTCCTCGCATGTCATACTTAGAATTAGCTCGCTTTTCTCTTTACCATTCCAGACATCCCTAATGATATTACTGAACATATGTTTCATGGTTGGGTCCATCGAAATATCAATCACGACTCCTCGCATCAACCGAGTGAAAACATTCTCTAGCCCATTATCAACAATTTCCTGATAGTGGACGCGCTGAAAACTGTAACAAACAAGAATAAGACGCTGTAGTGATTGCGTTGGAGGTATGGTATGATCCTCAATCAGAGGTAGAAGGACGCGGCTTTCAATTTCCGCATTCGCAGCGTTCTCCAGGGACGTTTTGAACAGCCTTTTCTTTGTAGTCCTATGGAACGCAGGAGGCATAAGCGTTTGAAGCTTCTTTGCATCGACCTCGAGTCTTTGACGAAGTTTATTAAAGGTTGAGGCGGCCTTCAGCCAATCGTGATGGACCGGCGTTTGAACTCCAAGCCCGAATAGATAAGCCAGCGCATCATCAGAAAATGAATTGATGGATGCCATTTCGAAATAGCCTTAACACGGGGTGAGTGAGCCGAACTGGAACCCAATCGAGAAGTTGATAAGCAACTCGAGAGGCGAGTGGATAGAGGAGAAATAAGTCGAGAGGCAAGTCGGGAAGCGAGTTGGGAAGCGAGTCGGGAAGCGAGTTGGGAAGCGAGTCGGGAAGCGAGTTGGGAAGCGAGTCGGGAAGCGAGTTGGGAAGCGAGTTGGGAGGCGAGTCGGGAAGCGAGTCGGGAAGCGAGTTGGGAAGCGAGTCGGGAAGCGAGTTGGGAAGCGAGGAAGCGAGTTGGGAAGCGAGTCGGGAAGCGAGTTGGGAAGCGAGTCGGGAAGCGAGTTGGGAAGCGAGTCGGGAAGCGAGTTGGGAAGCGAGTCGGGAAGCGCGTCGGGAAGCGCGTCGAGAGAGAGGAGAAATAAGTCGAGAGGCAAGTCGGGAAGCGAGTTGGGAAGCGAGTCGAGGGAGAGGAGAAATAAGTCGAGAGGCAAGTCGGGAAGCGAGTTGGGAAGCGAGTCGAGGGAGAGGAGATATAAGTCGAGAGGCAAGTCGGGAAGCGAGTTGGGAAGCGAGTTGGGAAGCGAGTCGGGAATGAGTCGGGAAACTGGACCAGGGGGAACCCCACTGTAATCAGATGATTGCATGCTCCACCTGACCAGATATTGGTGATTGGCTGCATGTACTAAAATGGTGCGGGGTCAGATATGCTATGTGGATGAGCGTCATTGGTTCTCTTCTGTTCTACTAAGTGGATGCACGCAACATTTACCCCGACATTACAGAGTACGTAGGTAGTGTGATGCCTGGTGACCCGTATCCCACAAATTGTTGGTGTGCCCTCCTCTCACAGTCCTGGGTTCTTAACGTAAGGCAAGGGTGCTTAATGGAGCGGGTGTTCGCCTGTTGGAGACACGTGAAATTAGGTATCATATTTGGCAGATGCATATGCACAGTAAGCGAACCACAAGGCGACCCAAATGGTTGCAATTGTCAATGTAGAAAGCCGACAGAGTGAAACAAGCATTAATGCAGAACATCTACCGCTATTGGTCCACTGATCTCAGAGCTATTAACCACTTACGAGCACAATTGCAAGATAAGAAAAGCCAAGCAGGAAGCAATAAATGTGCGCCTTGACAAAGCTAAGTATAAATAGCCCCCAAATCTCATGCAGAATGCAATCCACAAGGACTTTTACACAACTTGGCGAGACAATATTCAAGGTATCTACACACCTTTGCCTTTAAAGGCGTTTGCATTGGTAATGCTGACCTCCTTTGTTAGTACAATCATATCTACTCGCAGCCACAAGATGACCTGCCCAAACCAAAGTTGCAAGAAGAACAATGTTTCGGGAAGAGACACCTGTGAATATTGTGGCACAGAGCTGCCAAAAGCTGTATAAGGCTGGTTGAAGGAAAGCTTTTATCCCTTGCGAAGGCGACATAAGACTCATCAACAGACATGTGAAAGACTCTTGGATGACAAAGGAGGGACCTGAAGATGAAGATATCCATAGCATCCCAATAACACATTCCTATGGGTTCGAGGTTCTTGTTTCTATCCCCTTCATTCATCTCCAGATTCCAGTTCTCTAAGCAAGTTCACTCCACGCTCGTCCAAGTTAGGGTACCTCGAGAGCGCGTAGTAATCCAACCAGAACTCATGTGCATCCGTATGATCCTCCATGTGTTTCCGCAGCAAAGCCTTCCAATCTCGGTCATCCTGTCCCTCGCTAATTCTTGTAGACGCAAACTCCCACCATACTGGAAAGTAACCACTCGCTTCCCAGTCAATGATGCCTGAAATGTTTCCATCCTTAATAATGACGTTTTCGATCATCAGGTCCCCGTGTGTAAAGGTATATGGTGCCGCAGGGGGCATCCGTCTTCGCAAACGATGGTAGGCTTTATCAGAAAGTCCCTTCAAAGCTTTAGCCATCTCTTGCCAGAGCTGATCATCTGAGCTAAGAGGACCGTGTGGAACGCCAAAGCCGTTTCGAAACAGGAATGCAGAGTACAGTGGTTGATCGTGAAGGCTTTGCAGTTGGGATGAGTGGAGCTTCCGAAGCTGGGCCAAATATTCAGCGGCTTGCCTTGCAACGCGATCTCTATCAGGCTCCGACATGTCAGGCCAAGCCGTCTTCAGCGATACGCCGTGGATACGTTTCATGACCAAAAAATATGAGCCATCGCTTTCAGACCATTCTTCGATGATGTCGGGAACAGGGATCGTCGTATTACTTTGTAGAAATCGTATGGTTCGAGCCTCGAAGTTGGGAGGTGTATCGGATCGCTCCTTGATGATCAAATTCGAACCTATTGCCCATACGCCTCGATCGCTCATTCCGTAGAAGAGCTTCACATGGCTGTTGTAACGGCAAGAAACTTGACGATGGGTTGACCAGCCGCAGGCAGCACAGGGGACTTCAGTAGTCATTCTGACAGACGTATTGGCAAAGAGAAAGAGTCGATAGTGGGTGAATACTCACCGTTCAATCAGCTTCGAACAGGGAGGAGAAATTAGGATTGGTGCGGGAACGGAGGTACATGCCTTGAGGAACAGAAGCGACGAAAGGTCTATCAAGCGGAAAAGTTGAACAGTTCCGCACGTGACTTTCCCGTGACTTTCACATGACCTGCACGTGGGTTCGCGCCGGGGTCATCTGACAGCGCGCCGGTCGCATTAATCGCCTCTTTTATTAACGCGATTCTTTCACGATTGGGTTAACATTACTTCATATGAGGCAATAAAGCGATATATCAATTACTTTTCCTCTCTGTTTCGTTCCCATTTCCTACGCCAGCGCCCAGCTGCGTTATGTGCGTTATGCGGCATTTTTTCTGTGGCCGATATCAATCAGTGCTGTTGTGTTGTGTTATTGCGTGCTCGCCTCGCAGCAAGTGTGCGCGAGGGGAAAAAAAAAAAAGCCGATTTACCATTATGCAACTAGAAGAGGCGTTCGAGAGACATCGCGAAGGATTTGCCGCATGGAACCCAAATACCACAGAAGGAACGGAACAACAGTCGGTCGAAATTACGTTGTGACTGATTTGCTGAGTCATGTGAAAGAAATACGGCAGAATTGCGATCGAGAAGAACCTCCTGTTTTATAATCCTATTGAATATAACGCTTTCCAAATACTGTCTTCATCATCCCAATGTCCTTGGAAAATGCCCTGCTGACTTGACCTCGATCGCTTGATTTCTCCGCTGACTTGTTGGAAGCTATCGTCTCTAGCTTCCACCTTCGCTTGTTCGGCACCAACTGAGTCAACGGACGTCGAGGTGGCTCCAACAGCAACGCCCTTTCAAAGTCAATCATTAGAACCCCGTTCATCTCGGCATTAAACAGCATGTTTGCCCATCGTACATCCTCATGGACGACTCCGTGTTGATGCATTGCGCGCAATGACCGCATCGCCTTCCTTCCAAGCTGTTCCTGGGCATTACCCAGAATCCCTATTGACTCAAGGTCATGTCCCCCCCATGATAGAAATATCATGGATATCACGTAGACTCGGTGGTCATAGTAATAAATCCTGTTCATCGACCGGAGATCGATGGCCCCAAGGAAGACGGGCACATATATGCCTTGGATGGGCTGCAGGCGCTTGTACACCACGGCCTCATGCTCGAGGTCTTTGGCAAATGTCCGGACGGTGCCCTTGCTGACAAAGGTATAGCCATGCGCAAGCAGGGTCACTTTGAACAGTACGCCGCGCGCACCACCCTGCCCCAACGGTGTGATCCCGTCGTCTAATGATCGTTCTAGTTGCTCCCAGAGAAGCTCAAGAAACTTGGCGTGATCGATTAGATGATGGGTACAGGTGCGGCTTGGGCCACAGCAGTTGCCGCGGTGATTGTCTGGCTGCTTGCGGTGAAATGCCATGTTCGGGCATCTTGGGTCAAGAGAACCGTCGTTGACGAGCCCCAAAAGGCACTTTTGGGTGCAGTACGGCCTGTCTTGTTCGTTGCTTCCACCCCCCCCTTCTCCCCCTCTTCCGCCCCCTGGTCGCCGCCCCAGAATTCGCTGACTGCGTCCAGTTCCCTGAGTTCCTTGGCCTTCCAGCCCTCCTCGGCGTATCCGGCGCTCTGTCGGGCTCGGCGTGTCTGGCAAATCCCGTGCTGACTCGTCATCCAGATGATTCTCCTGGATCCCTTTGTGCTAGTTCCTTAATGGGTTCATCCTCCACACGTCGCCGTCTCCTTCCTCGGAGAAGGTAAGGAGATCGATCGACACCCTCGTATGCCTCCGGTTGGTAACCAGGTGAACTCTGTGGCGCGTGTCGTTCGTCCTCCGGAATCGATCGTAGCGTCGTCTCGAAATCTTCCATCCACATCTTCAATTTTCCAGTAGCTTGGCGGCGCTCGTCTTGCCCACGCAACCGTCGTTCGCCCGGCGAACCAAGCGACATCAGACTAAAGGCCAGATATTGACCGACTGCCGTGCACAAGTGAAAATGATCAGGATGGGCCGACACTTCGGCATCTGGCTCTGCTAGGTGATAGAAAAGGGTCTCAGGCTCCTGCCAGTCGATCTTGAGAAACACGATCGCCTCGCCTGTCGTCAATAAACCGTACTCGAGTCCGCCCTCGATCATGTAGTGGTAGGTCTGCGTGATGGCGGCTGCAGTCAGCCTTTCCGCGTGATACATATCATGGATGGATCAATAAGCAGAGAAGAGCTCATGAGGCTGCTGCGAGAGGCGGAGCAACGCGCCGAAGAAGCAGAGAGAGAACGACAGGAGGAGCGACGACGCGCCGAGAGAGAACAAAATATGTCACACTCAAATTACGAAGCTAATATTGTTCTTGCCCTTCAAGCGCTTCAAAATGACCCCCAATTGAAGGTATATCGCGCCGCTACGATCTATAGAGTCTCAAACACTACCCTACGTCGTCGACGCGACTACGTCCCTGCAAGACGCAACTACACGCCTAAATCTCGAAAATTAACGGATCTAGAGGAACAGACAATTATTCAATACGTTCTCGACCTGGATTCGCGATCGTTTCCTCCCCGCCTTCGCGATATGGAAGATATGGCCAATAAACTGCTCGCCGACCGCGACGCGCCTCCCGTCGGCAAGCGGTAGGCTTCCAACTTTGTCAAGCGATAACCAGAGCTAAAGACGCGTTCTTTTCGGAGATATGACTACCAAAGAGCCAAATGCAAAGATCCAGAGGTCATCCGAGGCTGGTTTACGCTTATGCAGAATATAATCAATAAATATGGCATCTTAGAGTCAGATATCTACAACTTTGACGAGACTGGCTTTATGATGGGAATCATCTCAATAGGCATGGTCGTCATAAGCGCGGAAAGACGTTCCAACGCGAAATTGGCCCAGCCCGGAAACCGGGAATGGATTACGGTCGTCCAGGGCATCAATTCCCAAGGAATGGTGGCTGCCGCCGTTCATCATTGTTGCGGGTCAATATCACCTCTCGATATAGTACAAAGATAGCCCTCTACCGCAAGACTGGGTCATCGCCACGACTGAGAATGGCTGGACAACAAACGAGAGAGGCCTAGAGTGGGTTCGGCATTTCGATAAGCATACCAAGCCTCGCACGACTGGCAAATATCGCCTCCTCATCCTAGATGGCCACAAAAGTCACCTCTCGATCGACTTCAAGCTCTTCTGCAAAGACAATAAGATTATAACCCTTTATATGCCTTCTCATTTATCCCATATACTTTAGCCTCTTAATATTGGATATTTTGGCCCTCTTAAGCAAGCATATAGGCGACAAATCGAGACGAAGATGCAAGCTGGTATAACGCACATCACTAAGGAGGATTTCTTTCTGGCATTTTTTGCAGCATTTAAACAGTCTATAACAGAAAAGAATATCTATAGGGGTTTTCGAGGAGCAGGCCTTGTGCCTTTGAACTCGGAAAGTGTGATTTCTAGGCTGAATGTGAAACTATAGATACCGCCGCCAGTCGATAGGGTCAATAAGCTACTAGCACCTTAGGTTTCTAAGACGCTAAATAACCTAATAAAGGCAAGTTTGCAGTCTAAATTTATTAAGAACCGGATATCTTAACACTAAGGAAGCTCTCTAATGTCGATTCTGCATACTGTCGACCAGTTTGCTAAAGGGGCGCAAGGTATTATGCATTAGATCGCTTTGCTGAGATCGGAAAACCAGATCCTTCGACAGGAGAATAAGACACTTAGTCAATACCGACAGGCCAAAAAGAAACGATTGCAGGACAGAGGAAGTCTAACTCTGGCTGAAGGACAGGATTTATAAGATCAGAAGGAGGTAAATGTGCAATTAGAAGTAGAAAGCCGTCAAAATGGTGGTCGGAAGCAGAGGTCAGAAATAAAGGAATGGCGCTATAGCGTCTGTGGCAAGACAGAATATAACGCACGAAGATATCAAATAGAAGTAGCAGAGTCTTAAGAATAGAGTCCTAATAGATTTAAACTGGTTTAGAGCATTGTGGTTGATTTTATAAGGGTAGTAAGTTGCGAGGTTATAGACAATTGACCGCACGCTTATTTTGACTGCACGCTTATCATGCACGTTATGTTTGTTGCCCCCGTGATATAAAAGATGGTTGCAGACTACAGTATAATCACCTCTTCAATACATTGTCCTAGTATGGCGTTCCCTTGGTATCATTCAATGGATTCTTGGAAGAATCCTTTCCGGAGGGTTGATGCATTATTTTTGTTGAGACGTGTTGAGCTTCTGAGGTCTGGCCCGTCTGGGCATTCGACGACTGGCTTATGTGTGTCCTGCAAAGGCACATCGATTGATCGAAGTGGAGGATCTGCCCAGGAGGCATTAAGATTAACTATATTAACTAGGCAAAATATCACTAAATAAATCCCGATTAAAAACTATTGCACCTCGTTAATGGGTGAAGTGGTGGATGTTGACTTAGTCAAGGACAACATGATGCGTGTTGGCTCGGTGGATGAGTGATAACCAAGGAGAGAGAGAAAGTTATAATGACGAGGAAAGACAAAAAGAAAAGATAAAAAGAGAAAATTAAAGAAAGAAACTCTGTAATATAATCCATAAGACTTCTGAAGTTCTGGTTCCTGAGGAAGGCACAGTCGGCCATCAGCCTGGTCGCTGTCCCCAAACACTGATGCTTCCCACCAATTAATAAAAGCCCAGGTCGGATTGGAGATCGCGAGACTTACCATTCAAACTCCATCCCAGGTAGCTCTCTTCTCATTTCATCTGCAAGTTCCTTGATCCGGTGCACACTCCAATGCAGTTCATTGGAAAGAGGAAGGAGAATTTCCCCTTCCGTGTCGTAGGCGAGACAGTCTTCTTGCAGGTTGCAGTGATCTCTCAGATGGAAGTAAACAATCTCCGTCCTCATGTTCCTCAAATCCTGCCTCTTCCATCAGATCCCGCATTGTGTTCTGGCAGTCTAAGGCGCGGCCGGTCGTTTCATAGACGCGCCGGGCCGCAGTCTGCCATGTCCTCCAATGCTGTTGGGGTCTGGGCCTCGCCCTGATCCGGCGGCACTCAAACCACCCCCCTGGCCTGAGACAGCGCAAAGTCTCCTGGACAATCTTGTTGGGGTTTGCCAACCATGAAAGCTGCCTTGCGTGTATAAAGTCGAATCGTTCGCTTTCGTACGTCCATGCGCCGTCAATATCGTCGAATTCCGGAATGACGTTCGGGGGCAGCCAATCGGGAGTTATTTCGAGTCGTCGATCAACAGCCGTTACAACTGAGGCTGGATGCTTATCGGAAAATTCCCTGGGGCAAGTCAGCTGGGTCATCATGTCATTGGGAAATCGTACATGGCCCAGCGACAGTCACCAGAGCCTAAATCAAGCACTGCCTGAGGATGACAGAGGAGTGCGCGATAGAGCCTTCCATGGCTGATGCTTTGGTACAACCGATGGCTACACTGTAAGCAAATAAACAATGATCTTGGGGCGAGGTCCTCACAATAAGTCCATTGTGCCCTGGTTTCCTCGATCAATCGGCTCCCTGGAGAGGTTAGCTTCACGAAAGATTTCTTCAGCGCGACTTTACCATGCTGCCCAAGATCGGTCGGGAGGCGTGAAAAGCTGGAACATCCTCCCATGGAGCAAAGCCGAAGCATAGAATCTGTCTGCAACAGTCTCACATGATGAATTTGTGATAGTTGAGCCCATGTCGTCATCGTCTTGTCGCATCATTGACGGATTCGAGGCAAGGGTTGAAGGAGACTCTGGATCGGCCAAAGACGGCCTTCCAACCAAAGTGGTTCCAGAATCTGACGACGGGTAGTCGTCATCATTATTTCGTGCCTCATCAGCCTGTGAATGGAAAGAGTTGAAGAAGATGAACAGCCTCAGAGGACATAAGCTGTTGGGAAGAACCATCGCAGTGGTGGGACCTCATGCAAGGCAAAAATGAGAATGAAACTGCGAAAAGAGGTGGGTTGCGAACCAGAACAGCTGAAGTAAAACTCGGCCATGTCGTATGCTTTGTTCCGGTAGGCATGCACCAACAACGCGTCGAGAGAATGAGAGCAACTTAGGTCAACCGGGTGATTTTGGGACCCTGGCCAAATGAAGACATGATTTACGTGCCAAGAAATCGCAGGAACTTGAAGAGGATAGTTCAACCTGGCTGTGATCTCGCAATGCTGACGAACTCACCCTTGAGCCGAAACTATTGGCAAGCTCATACCTACCTCGGATTGAGTTGCGCTCAGAAGCGGGGGTAATCTCAACACGTGAACGCAAATCTCGACCATCTCCATAAATGAAATCACTCACCTGAACTCCAGGATCCCGAGACCACCTCGTACACCAATCCGAGTCCCTCCTCACACCCCCCCTCCCGACGCCCTGCATCGGATCAGCATGGATCACGTCGTATTCTATGAACCTCGGAAGCGAGCGCGTCGAGGAAGATCAAGCGCCGAGGTGGAGCAAGATGTGATGGCCCTGCTGAGGGGATTCCCTGCGGGAAAGGAGGACTGGGCCGATGGCAAGCCACAATCTGACGAGGAGGTTACCGATTTGTTCGACCAATTGACCTTGGTTCGTGTGCCCCGTTCGGACCGCGCAGCTATGGCCTGCAATGAGGTGCTCCAGACCTTCGCCCAGACGGTGAGCCCCGAAGACCCTCTGCACGTTGCCACCTTGGCTGCTGCCAGTGTGGTGGGCATGAGGCTTGGCAAGCTCCCTAGAAATATGGTGCAAGGGATAATGCAGGGGCGTTTAGACGAGAGCCCGAGTATGCTCGATGGGAAACGTATCGGAGTCTCGAGGTGCATCCTCTTCCTCGACATTCTTCACAGCAGCAAGGCTTTTGGTGGTCGCACATATGAACTACCTCTACGCCGCACGAGTAAGTGAGCCCGTAACATTGAACCAAACAAACTAACTCTAGATAGAACCATTCCTCAATCAGGCGGCCCATCTTACCCGTCAGCATTTCCAGTTCCTGAAGCAGTATTTGGCGGGCAAGAGGTCGGACACGATCTACAAACCAGAGCATTCTCTGGATTCCACTCGTTTACGTATCCCTAATCTCATTTTCGAACTTTACGGAGGGAGATTCACGTGAGTGTGTATCAAGAATATCCCCTCCATCTTCGTGGCTAACCTATCCAGCTCCAACGAAATCGAAGAAGCCTTCAAGATCCGCAGCATCCCTCCCCTCGCCCCATTCCACGCCTTCTTTGCCTTGGACAACCTTTTCGAGGAGCTTCGGCAAACAGCGAGCAAAGAAATTGTGTGCCTAGTCCCCACACAGAAACATGATCGCCTTCAATGCTTTGGACTACCCGATCCATGCCCACAATTACGTGGCTTTGTGCAGAGACAGGCATGTTTGCTAAACCTTGTTGGATCACATATATCACCACTGACCATGATGCAGTCGGAAATAATCTCCACCTTAACTAAGAGGCATGGGATGAAGGTCGTGAGCATGGATGGACCTGAGGAATATCCGCCAGAGACTTTTCGCCTGGATACAGGAGGCTCCTTGTGGACTCCAGACGGCTACCTGGGACTTGCTGTGCTCCTGTGTGACCGTGAGGTTGACATGATAGTTGTCCCAGATAATGAAGAAGTGGTCTGGAAGCCTGGAGATGTACTGTGCTTCACTCAGAAGGGACCCAAGGCAAGGAACGACCAAAATAGGATATATTTCCTCTTGGTCTTGTTGGAAGTAGAACCCATCTAAAAGATTCCATCCGTTTCGGAGAAATGATCTAAGTTTGAGCTTCACCAAGGTTACCGGTCCCAACGTGCTCAATATGAGAGACATGTCCTCCCTTTTGTTTGTCTTGACATTCCTCCTGGTTGCTCACAACTTCGATAGCGACGAGGTGTTGCGCTAACCTTTCTTCAGCCTTCAACGCCGCATTCCCGGGCTCCTCCGATTCCGAAATGATATCCTTCGGTCGGCACTCATAACCAAGCCAACCACATATTGTAAACCCGTAAAAAGTAGATAGGGGGAAACGCTTCTTGCCATCCACCGGGAGAGCCAGAATGCTCATCTGATGGCCCAACCCGAATAAGCCGTGTAATGATCGCATCCAGGTTGAGATTTGTCAACCCAGTTGGTGTCTTCAAGGATGACTTTGGGCATGGCTCATACCAGCTGGGGGGATTGTGCGATATTAGTGCCACAATATCGTCGAAACCCTTTTGGAGCACTGCCGGAGTGAGCATGCTGAGAGTGATTGGTGGTTTCAGGCCCAGTAGCTTCCTCATTCGTGTCTGATGGTGTAGGCAGAACCACGCCATGCCGGAATCAACTACATTCCAAGCGACCTGATGCAGCACATCCCCCTCTTCGTGATCGTGACGGCATGGTGAACATTTCTCTTGGTGATGACAAAGGTGGGAGTAAAGAATAATGGTTTCGCATGAGACGACGAAGGGCGGAAGTTCCAATTGCTGAGTTGGAGACTCCATTCTTGCGATGAGACCAACAAAACTCGGGATTCTCCCCAGGGTGAAGGCCCTATTTGTGACGGTGAGCGCATTCTTGCGTTTGGGGAAAGCCCGAGGGGGGGAGGGACTTCGGTGCTTCGGAGTACGTCTAGCCCACTTGAGTTGTTTTGGTTGTGGCGGCATCGATTGCATCCCCTGCCAGGGGGGCAAGAAAGAGGAGACGAGTTGGATACCGTGACTGAGACGGGCGTAAACGAGAAGGATATCCCTGCCAACATGATGACTGGAGCATGGTTGCGAAGCATGTACGTGGCAAAATCGGAGGACATAGCAGCTTGGCTCGGGAAGAGGATCAAGCCATCGAGACTGGAGGCAGCTCACTAGTCTGAAACAAGATCCTGCGATTTCTTGGCGCCCCACGGGATGGGCAGATACCGAGAAGCTCCGGGGCCACGTCCACAGTCCCTTGCCCCGCGGCAAGGGAGCATTGGCGAGATTATTGCACTTCAGTCTTAGCACCAAGTAGGACTCTTCCTTTTCCAATCAGATTGGTCCGATGAAGGCCCAAGGTCGCTTGGCAAGCGGCCGCTCTCGTGTCTCCGCGAAGATTCGGGGATAAGGACAGACAGCACTCAGTTCCAAGAGTCAAGGTGTGATTGCATATGTTACGAGCTAGTGGAGATAGCGATCAGCTGTCAGCCATCACAAGGCCGACACTTTGCGGACCAGATGAGGCCCCCATAACTCCACGCATCCAACCTTCGACCACCGTTGTGATACGCATCTAGATGGCGACATTACATGCCAAAGTTCTTCGATCCCAGTGCTGGAACCCCCGTATATAAATCACCTCTTTCGGCATGTCCTGGCCGGACTGGATTGTTTGGACTAGATTAGGACGGATTGACGATTTAAGTTTCGATAACTCAATATCCTTTACCTCTCCGCCAGATGGAAGCGAATAAAATGCCGTTGCGAGCAAATGTTGTTACTATGAAAAAATGAGACATAAAATGAGAGCTAATGGGGGAATGACAAGAGATAGTTATATGCGACCGAACCCTGAATTCAAATATAAATATGCACTCTGTACATGTGATAACTAGACATCAACTACAGCAGCCGACTCTTCAAGGCGGGCTGCGTAGCGACTCCAGGGGCTCCAAAACATCATGTGTCATACCCGACCATTCGACCCAGAAACTTACACAGCTTGACACACGCGACAGCAGCGGGGTTCGTTTTTTGGAGGACCTCCTTCTTTGAAAAAACCAATAGCACTTCGTCATTTTCCACATTCACCGTAAGTCTCTCTTTCAATTCAACTGGTAGCGTAGCACCAGTAAACGTTATGGCATCACTTCGTATTAGGGTGGCTATCTGTGTCAGTTAAGTCAAAACTTTCTGGACAGACAAAACTTACATGCATCCTTCTCCCGGACGACATAAACATCATCCATATCGACTCTGTCCCACGGCATGTTCAGCGATGCGACTAATATTCGAGCAAGGAGGCGAGAGTGGAATAGGTATAATGAATATTGAGAATAGAAAATGAATAAGTGACTGATGATATCATGCGCAGTCGAGGGGATGAGGTATTTATATGAAGGTGGAAGGGGAGTTAAGCTCAGGAGACACTTTGGAAGACTTAAGCTATGGCGACTTTGAATGTAACCTGGTTGGAAGAGGCGGTGAAGCCTAAAGTCTGATTTGAGCATCCTTGGGCATAATGATGAGTTAGATGAGTCTGGCTCCCACCCCTGTGCACCGTGGCACAGTTAATTCCAGCTGATCCACCGGAACAAGGCAACTCAGCCATTTCTCATCTACCGGTGTGCCGCCAGACTCGGCGGTAAGCTCCGTATCAAGAGATGGCGGAGGGCACCGGGGGGACTATCCCGTTGCTCGGCATTCTGAGGTAAGAAGCAGGCACGTGTAGGCAATTTAAGCCCTGGTTGGTTGAAAGGGAGATGCAAAGAATGTTCCCTCCGGTACTAAGACGCAAGGGCGCGAGCAAAGAAACTAGCGAACTGAATTGCTTGATTCGGAGTGAATTAAGAAGGCAAACAAGGCAAACGAGGCAACCAAGGCTACTGCAGCAGTGCAGATCTACTAGGGGGGACTCCCAGGACATTTGTATCAGAACGCCCTGTCATCATCCGGGATCCCGAAGAGCAAGGGGACAAGGGTGGGGGGTGTTATGTCCGAAGCGATGGTTAGGGATCCTGCACGAGTACTTCAAGCATGAGGGCGTTTGATCCACCAAGGCGGCTTGAGCCCAGGATTACCGCGGGGAATGTGCGCCTTACCTATCTTAGGGTACCAGTTCAAAAGCTTTTTAGCTAGGAAATCGCCGCTAAGCACGCTGTCAATGAAGGCAATACTCATTGTGAAAAAACGACGTGCGGCAAAACACAGAAGAGTGGGAGGACTTGCCTGCCTAAACACTTAGGCGTGCCAAGAGATGGCTTTTATAGACCTCGAGGTAGCCTGTTAAGGACTGCTCCGCGTAGTTGATCAGACCTTTGAGAAGGCATGACCGGGACATTGCACCCTCCTGTTGTGGAACCGTCTTGACCTGCCGGGATTGCAATGTGGCTGCATGTAAGTAACGGCCGGCCCCTCGAGGCTTGAGTGACGACGGGGTTGGCCGCAAGCGCCAGGAATCGACCCAAGTTCCGATAGGGTAACGTTATTAAACAAATCCTCGTATAGGAGCCACTCTGCGGCAAGGGAGGCACTTGGTGTTGGTTCCATACTGAAGGGGTGGCGGACGGAACATCGACACGGCAAGTAGGAAACATGCCGTCACGGGCCAGTCTGAGCTGAAAGGTGCATATGAGACATGCAAGACTGCGGCAAGGACGTTGCCGAAAGCGAGCTGGTTCTCTTCAATGATGATAAATAGAGACCAGGAAAAAGCAAAGAATTCCTCTCTTGTTAAAGTCGTGAAGAATATCGTTCGATAACTTCGCGTCACTGACCTCTTCGTTCCAGCATTCTTCCCCGTTGAACTGAAAGGGAGCCTCCAATACACCATTAACCCAGCTTTCGTTGCCTCGGAGGGGTCTATGTTAGAGAGACCACCTGCTCGTTCGATTTCCGCTTGAAAGGCGGTGGCGTAAGGAGCTTGGGGGGATTGCATGTCTGGAGGAACTCCTGGAGTAGAGCATCGTCTTCACATCCCTCTTTGTCGCTCGTGGACGTTCCACCATGTTCCGTACTGTTTTGACCTGACTTCTAAGTGGGTGCACCTTTTCTTTTATGAGACCTCAGGTGCCTCGCTCGGTTATTCACATGACGTTTGGGCGCCTCGGGGGGACACAGCTTGCATTGATAATGCTTTGGCATCCGCACTAGGAATAACTTTGGTGAGCGAGGAGAGAGAGAGGCGAGGAGCGAGAAGTGAGGATTGAGGAGTGAGGGGGAGGAACGAGGGGCGAGGAGCGAGGGGGAGGAGCGAGGGGGAGGAGCGAGGGGGAGGAGCGAGGGGGAGGAGCGAGGAGCGAGGAGGAGAAGCGAGGAGGAGAAGCGAGGAGGAGAAGCGAGGAGGAGAAGCGAGGAGGAGAAGCGAGGAGGAGAAGCGAGGAGGAGTGAGGAGGAGGAGCGAGGAGCGAGGAGTGAGGATCTGAAAGTTACATGTTCTCGTGCTCTATGGCCGCGCCGGGGCATAGTGTAAAATGACAGTGCATCGAACGTTTGCTACTGTATCACAGTACCCAGAACAGTGCGTCGAACTCATCTCCCTTGCCACACAGTGCATCAGGACAGTGCGTCGAACTTTTTATCCCTGTCGGATGGTCTCTGATAGGGATCCAGAATTTCTGGTTTCCCTCCTTCTCGAGGTCTTATGTTGGCTCCCCCCTGTTAATCAATCCCCCCCCGGCCCACGCCTTTGTTGCCTTCCCTTCTCCATGCATCCCTGCCCTCGCCACCATTTTGTCTTGGCAAGCATTCTATCCAGCTCGGCGATCCTCGTCGTCTGAACGGATTGCCGTCGGGCACTGAGCCCGGGCTGGCCTGTACCGGATTGACTTGGTCGAGATCCCGACCTTTCGCGGCGCACAAACATGTCTGGGGGGATCTCGAGGGAGGTTCGGCACCTCAGAAGGGAGAGTGATTTGGCTGTCTTTATAGGGGGTTCTTTTGCACTGCACTTGTCTGAGACTTCATCATCCGACCACTTTGCCAGAGCTGCCCAGCACGGCACGAGAATTGATTCATCATTACCACTCAAAGAAGAAGGTTTATCATTGTGGCTTTCTGGATCTGTATTAACTTTATCGTTTTGCAACTCATTCATCATGTGCAACTTGATCTATGTAGTGGAGTTGCCATCATGATGCCGCATGCGCTTGCAAGCTAACGAGAATCTAGAAAGAGCTCAGTTGTCAGCACTACTACCTGCTGGTAGAGTCGTGGTGCTCTAAATATATTGAGACACAGCAAAAGTGCAAGCCAACTCTTGTAAGCAAACAATACTGGTAAGGCTCTTTCGTCCATCCACGATTACTGTTATTAATTGTTTATTAGGGGAGATGATATCTGCGGTGAGTTTGGCTAGTTATATACCTCTCATCTTTTGTGGACAAATGATTGACACCTCTAGGCGCTTGTTGCGAGCGTAGCCAGCCCAGCAACTGTCCTTGGGAGCATTTGATCCAACGGCCGGGGGTTGCCCAATGAATGAAGGGCCTGCCGTGGTACTGATTGTGATTATAAAAGATGTATATACATATGTTTTCTCGATTGCTCTAATTCTTGTGTTTTATTTGTTTGGCGCATCTCGAGAGGGAATCTCAGGGACTGCAGGCTCGGCGGCCTCAAACTTGGTGTCCTTGAGATCGGCAGACCTCTAGCGACGCATGCGAATGGCCGCAACTGTCCTAGAACCGAGCAGGGGGTGGCGCATGCAGCACTGTGGCGGGATGCCTGGATTCAACGCGGTCCTCGGTTTGGAGCCATCGCATCAACAAAGGCGGTTCGCAGTTCAAGGGAGAGGGAACAAACTTTCTTGGCTCTGCGTTTCCCTAAACTCTTCTTCCGTCCTGTCCATTCTCAGTAAATCCCGGAACTCCAACCGTCTGGGGACATCTCTTTGTTTGGGGGGTTATCACCGGCTTCGGCTGTGATGGTGACGGGAGGGGGAGGAGCTGCTCTCACCGATCTCCTCCTCCACCTCCACGTAGACGCGTGCACGCGAGAGATTGGTTCCGAGGGAGAGGTGGTGTGGACGACACGCAACATTTTGGAGCCGGCAGGGTTCACCGTTCTTCACTGACGAATATCTCGGGGACTTATCTGCCTCGCTTACACGTTAAAACAAGCCACCCGGACACCGCGCGGTTTCGACAAAGTTACGGGTTTTGTCACCAGCTCTCCCGTAAGGAGAGCGGGGGTAGGAGGTTCCGAGTTCAACTTAGCAGGTACTATTACACAGCATGCTGCTATTTTTAGATTCACAATTCGGCAAGGCGTTTTTACTTTCTACCAGCTTGTCATCGGGATAGAGAACTGACAGAATACACGTGACTGCGCATGCGTTTCACCTCGACGGGTTTGCCTTCAGGGCCGAGGCCCGACTCAACTTCGCCGTCTTATTATTTCAGCCCGAGTGAGAACAACCGCTATCTATCATGCATGGCCTCGGACAGGTCTAACACGCGCCAATTGATCAGCTCCTGCAGCGAGCTCGTCTTCAGGCGCCGCGTCTCTGGCTGCAACCTGGCCGCCCGGAGCACCCTCGCCACGTCGTCGGGCCTCAGCGGCCGCAGCACCGGGATGGCCCTTCCCCGGCTGGGATCGAGCCAGCTCGTGTGGGGCTGCCCAGGGGGCACCTCGAGCACTCCCGCAATGTCGGCAATCGTCATGGGCCGCTCGGCGCGGTCCTCCTTGATCATCCTCTCCTCGCCGCCGAGCAGTTCGAAGAGGATGCTTGGGATGCGCAGCTTTCCCGAGGGCAACGACTGCAGGGGCTTGTAGATTTTTTCCGGATGGAGTTTCATGAGGGCAATGAGGAGGGCAAAGTGTTCCCTGGTGAAGCGACCGACGGTGCTGGGGAGCTTGTCGCCTGTTGCGTGGTTGCGCAAAGAAGGGGGGGTTAGCCGAGCACATGATTAGGCAAACCATGAATATTAATACAGCTACTCACGACGCATCGACAGTTCGTACGCTCGCTCCCCGAGCCCAAAAGTGGCCAGAATGTCGCAGGCATCGATGATTCTCGACACGGCCACGCGCGTCCACCGCAGCTCGGAAGCAGTCCCGTCCATAATTTCAAACACCTCCTTGGTCCGCAGGGGCCCCAGCTTGGTGGCTATCCTGCTGAGGCCGACGGAGATGACCTTGAACATTTGCTTCTCGTAGAGGGGCACCTGGGTGACGAGCTCCTCGTACTCCTGGAGGAGCTCCTGGTACGTCATGGAGCCGCGCTTGGCCTTCGAGAACTTTTGCAGGGTGAGGCGGCCAAAGAGGTTGTCGACGTCGCTGGGGGAGCGCGGGGCGTAGGCGACCCAGTCCTCCTCGCCCTGGGGCATCTTGGTCAGCAGCATGTTGACCTCGCCGAGCTTCTCCTCGACCGTCTTGTGGCGGTCCCAGATGATGGTCTGGCCGTCGCGGGTGCGGCGCGACAGGTTCTTGGAGACCTTGGAGGGGCGGCCGACCTTTTCCGACTTGTCTGTCGGGCCGACAACAATGGCGGGTAAGGGTAGGGCAATGTGGGCAATGTCCTCCGGGAGGGAGGCCTTGTCGGAGGGGTTGGAGGTGTTGGCGGGATCGTCGCCGTCGGCAGCGTCGTTACTACTGCCCGGCTGTGGCTTCGGTGCTAGCACCGGGGGTCGCTGGGTCGAGGAAACGCGGTATTGGCTCATCTCGTCGCATGCGAGCTCGCAGGGCGGCCGTCGGAGCAACTGTTGTTGGTGGTGCGTGGTGCGTCAGAGACGCGGGAAAAAAATAAAAATTAAATGCTCAAAAACGAGAGTCAAGCGAGGCCATGCAAAATAAAGAGAAGAAGGAAGAACAAAGGTCGAAGGGGGGAATTCCCAAGAAAGGGAGTAGCAGTAGTCTGTATAGAAGATTAGGTCCTTTACGCGTAGTCACGGGACCCTCCCGGCTCGTTGCAGGTACGGTCCGCGCTCATAATCTACAACAAGATAACCTAGAGCCTGCCTGAAGCCTGGAGGGGACCACACACGCCCAGGGCTGGCCCCGGGGAGACCCATAGGGGGAAAGCTTTCCATGCCCGCAAGGGGTGGGACCCCCACCACGATTTCGAGACACCCTTGACCAGGTGCGAGCTCACTTTGAGCAGGGGGTGCGCAGAGAAAAGGCATCCCAGCACTATTTTAGTCTCTCAATCCTTGCGGCTGCCAAAGGCAACGACAAAACCGACTCCCCCGCCGAGAGTGTCGGGATTCCCGGTTAGGAAAGTCCGCTAGCAAAAGACTTTTAAAGAAGGGCTTCCATCGCAGATTTCAGAAACTACAGATATCGATTTCCCATCTTGTTTTGTGCAGCCTGTGCCTTGCAGCTGTCGAATAGCTTAGTGTGCCTTTCAATGTGACCTTATATTCGTCTGTTGTATTGTGTTCGTCTTGTCCGTCTCTTCAGCCCCCCCGAGTCCCCTTTTTCTCCCTCGCTTCGGCCTCGCCTCGCTAACGCGTCTCAAACCCATTGTCGCGTCGGCATCAGCAGTCACATGACTTCCCGCGCTGAAGGCTATGTACATGGTCCAATTCAACAGCAGCTGCCCTTGGCCCGATCTCCAGAGCGAGAAACCATCTCCTTGAGTTGTCTACTAGCCTCAGTGAACGCCTACAGAACGCAACGCCTGAGGGGTGCCAGCTTCGCTTGTCCGCACGAGATATCTTACCAGAAGCACCCTGTCAGCGGTGACTGCAGACTCACTTGCCCTTGTGCGAAGCAGTACTGTGGTCATAGCAGATAGCTGTGCCGAGCCCGCATTCATTGAGTTATATCCATTCGGCGTTCCCATGATCAGTGGAGACCTGCTTATCACCTCGAGCTTCAACAGATCTTACGGCCTGACGGATTTCGTGGACGCCGGCGAGCTTAAGGAGAACGCCGACTTCAAACTGAAGGCTATGCTACGACTCTACGCAGAAACGCGCAGTGCAAGCACATTTATTTCGCCGCGTGCCACGACGTCGGCTACGTCTCCGATCTCACTCCTTATAGGGGTAATGCGGAGCGCTTTACCTTAGTCCGCACGCCAAGTGCCCCATTTCACAAGGAGTTCAACAAATTGGGTATAAATGTTGAAGAATTTTCTGGCGTGTTCCGCACTACTCCTCTGATATCTCCCGCTTCTGCAACCAGCCAAACTAATAAGAATGCCTTGATGGACATGAGCAAATCTTCGGCCCAGATGTCCTCAAATTCTGGGCAGCTACCACGGTCAACATCTCCGAATGGCAGAAAGATCTGCCAATTCAACGTGAACGGTAAATGTAGATATGGCAGCTCCTGTAAGCTGACCCATATCGACGCCAAATCGTAGTCACAACTGAGCCGTAACGGCTCGCCGCCGTTCTGCCGGAATTCTCATCAAAGACTTCAACCGCGCGAGAACCAGTTGATCACCTGTATCACACGCCTCCACCAACCTCGATGCTGCCGACCAATGGACGAATCACCTGAGTCCCGAGCAGCTCGCCTGCTAGAAGCCGCCTCTCCGAAGATGCCCATGACCCCAGGGCAGAAGCGACGAGCCTCCCAGCGCAACTCTCTTGGAGAAATTGACGAGCCGGCCCTCGACGATGGCGACCAATACTTCCTTGCCCGCTCGTATCCTGGCTCCATCTCAGCTGGAACAGCTGAGCCCTGATATAAAGTATAGCGCGATATCATCTTGTATACTATCCAGGCCCATAGAGATCTTCCCCGGCCAGCGGATCTTCAGATTGCTGGGCTTGTTTAGTTTGCTCTTGCTCAGACTCCCAGAACGCTCCGGTGTCCCATTTCTTAGCGCCATTCGGATCTAGCAATGGTGTAGATCCATCTGTATCTGTCCAGTAGAAAGCACCATTTGCTGCATTAACCTTGCGAGTATGCCCCCAAGGGTTGGCATAAGCTTTGCCGTCATCAAGTTTCCAAAATGGCCGCCCAGTGTAGAACTCCCGTAGAGAGGGACGAACTCCGTAAAGTGTCACGTCCACTGGGCGTGATCCTTGACATCTGCGTAAACCTTGCACTAACAGTCGGTATAGGGCATACCGGAGAGGGGTACCGTTGAGGTTTTCGCGAGGAAGTATCCAACAGTCAACTTCGCATTTGGCATCTTTAATATCGTGCCTGTCTCTAGCTCTGAATTGTAGCATGAGGAACGCGTAGTTGTCGAAACAAAAGATTTGGGGGCAATTGTATTTGTGTGCGTATCCTCTCAATTCCCGAGAAATGCCGTTTTGTTGGCTGCTACTAAGCTTCCCACGTTGCCATTCGACTGGTCTTAAAAGCCCTCTCTTGAATTCGCCGATTGCAAGATGCATTCTTTCCTTGCCGTGGAATATCGAGTACGATACATCGACCGTCTGATCTGTGCGATTCTCGGAAAGAGGCTTCTCGTGGGCAGCCTGGAGAACGGCGGGATATCTTGCGAATGCGCCGAGGCTAATATTCGATATTTCTGAATGAAACCACTGAATTCCATCTGCTTCTGAGTCTAGACGCCATTTTCGGTGGTTTGGTGGATAGCCGGGTTCGTTCAGCCGGAGCTTTTCGTCATCGTACTCGCCCAGGAATGCGTCATCAAAGTTCGCGACAACTGAGTCGGGCCCTTGAACAGAAGTGTGCACTAAGAGTCTGGAGATGGGAGGGAATGCTTTCGCCCATGACTTGCTGCTGTCTGACTGCTTGTAGGTATCTTGGACCGGGTTCGTAGGGTGCTGGCCGAGAAGTGAGACCGCGGTGGTTGCCATGGCAAGGAATGAGGATCTTAATGCGGGGTTGAAGCGGAGGGAGAGGAAAGGTAATTTATGTAAGCTCAGTGATGGTGGGTTGGTCAGCTGATAAAGTGGAGACGGCTCGCATGATTAATGTCGGACTCGTTGGGGGCAACGGCCCGACTTTATGCATTCAAAAGGTGTAAATAGAGTCAGGGACTAGAAATTGAGTGCCCATGATGGAAAGGGCTAAATTGATCAATTGAAAAAAAAAAAAAAAAATGAATATCGCTGCTCGTCTGTCTCCCCCCGAGGTGTTTCGAGCGGGGTTTTCTTTGAGGATCCGCTATTCCTTCCACCGGGGCCCGGAAAAACTCCCTTCCGTCCAACAATTCACCTCTTGCCCCTTAATTGCTACTGGCATCAAACAATATCTTCTCCTAAATAACGATCATCTAACCTAGGGAGCAACGAGAGATCATGGATGACTTCGATCAAGCAGATGAATTTCCACGTCGCATCAAGGTTCGAATATTCTCTCATACTTGCTTTCTTCTCTGAGCTGACTCCTTCCCCCACCATAGTTTCGTCTGGGGTACAGCACCGTATCGGCCATCAGCGAAGCGAACGACAACAAACACCTAAACATCCTGCGCCTATCCATTCTCCGCAGCCCTTTCGAACACAACCTCAAAGCCCTGATCTCATGGCTTCCTGTCTTCCTCCAAACACTCATTGCAACAATTTTTGCGGGCTTGTTCCTCCCGAACCGCGTGGTACTCAAGAAGGTCAAACCGGGCTGGCTCGAGGAATTCGAAAACGAGAAGACGATGTACGAAAGGCTTCAAAGTCTCCAAGGCTCCATGATACCCAGGTTTTACGGCGAGGCGAAATTTGAGGGAACTCGCGCTCTCATTTTGTCCGAGGTCGTCGGCATCATGCCTTGGGAGCAAAAGTTGCCGCCTCTCCAGTGTGAAGAGTTCAAGGAGCTTGTCGAAGCCGCGTTCCGGAAGCTCAACGCATTTGGCCTGGCTTATGACGATATAAAATTGGATAATATGATCCTCGTTCAAAACCGGGTCGTGCTGGTCGACTTGGAGTCGGTCTATGAGCCTTCACCAGAAGACATGGAGTATTGCTTCTATTCCGACAGGTGCCAACTTGAGGTTGTGTACAACAGATTTTTGGATAATTATGAGAATGATTTTTAGAGTACTAATTACTTCATATAGACATCAGGAAACGAAGCAGCAAGATTTGGAGGCTTGGGATATAGGTGGAGTACGGTGTGCGACCTCCCGGTTGAGCTATTAGCGGAGCAGGTTAGCGCTCAAAAGGCACAATGGAATCAATCAATTTGTCAGGGAAGAGGTCGGACGGGATAGCTGCGGTGTCGCAGCTGAGTAGGAGCAAGGAGGTAGGGGTCAATGAGATAGTCAAATTAATCCTTGGTCCTCCTCCTTTGAATCCGGCTGCCTGCCTCCTACTTATAGACCCTCTGGCCCTCGTCCTAGGGCTTGGTTCCCGTCTCCTGAGAGTCCTAGCCGCCCCAGATAGCCCTTAAGCCCTAACTCCGGCCGCGACATGACTTCGCAGGCACCTCGCAGCGAGTTCGCCGCGGCCTCGCGTCTTCCTTGCCTTCGTCCTCGTGATTCTCGGTGGTTGAGAGTGCCGACTGCCCGTAACTCGGGGCTTGTGTAGTTCCGACCCGTGACAGAGATAGACTAATCTCCGACAACGGAATCCTCACGATGACTTTCATCACTGCTTGTGAGGTGTGGGCCTTTGTTACTGTCTTCATGGCTCTGGGTAGAGGTCCGTTCCAGGCTAGGCGTATCGAAATGGTTAAGAGGACCGTTCACCTCCGCAATACCCTCTCCGGAATCACCGCCGATATCGAGAACCTTCAGGTTTGCAGCCCTGAAGCCAAGAGCGAACCCACATGAGACAGCCACCACGAAGCCTGCACTCAACAAGGCAGCGGCAAAGACGGTTTGTTGATAATTCACTGACCCTGAAGGGAAGCCGGGGAAATCGTGCCACTTCTCGATCTAGTTAGAGCCGTGAGTGATGTCCATTGTAGCCTTTGTGTTGATAGCATCAATGTTGGCGGTATAACTCGGCTCGATCGGAGGCGATATGGTCGCCGCAGTGATGGCGTCACAATTGACTGGTAGAATCGACTCGCAATCAGTTGGTGTGGACATCTTGGTGATCTCGTCATTGACGAAGCAAGTCGGCTCGGTGATCTCGCGGTTAGCAAAACAAGTCAACTCAATAATAGCGTCGGTATTAGCAGATAAAGTCGACCTGCCATCAGTTGATGTAGTCGTCCCGGCGATAGTCTCAGAATCATCGAGATGAAACGGTTCCGGGTTCGTTGGTCCAAACACCCCAATCGTCCCGTTGGAGCTGATGAGAAGAACCGACTGACAACCAGCCACAGTGATCCCGGTGATGGCGTCGAGGTTGACGTCGGGCAGAGAAGATACATCGACGTCAGTCAACACACCTACCCCAGTCGTGACACTAAAGTTGCTACCACAGTTTAGGCAACGGTAGGAACCCGTGGCCAGTGTCATCCGGGAGCATGAAGTCAATACAATCAAGATGATTGCTAACGTGTGAGAAACGCCGAGGTCAATGGGGGTACTGGGGTTCGTCATTTTGCAAGAGGACCCCGTTTAACGTCGTTGTCAGGCGGTTGGCAGAAAATATATACAAGCTTTCGAGGTAGAGATGGTCAGAAAGGAAAGAGGAAGAAGTTGGTATTCTTCGTCTTCGGATGGGCGGCATGCCCTTTAGTACTTTTCGGACGCCTATCCAGACTCCGTCCCGTGACTTCAACCTTCCCTCGAAGCTTACGGTCGCCGATATGGCTCCCCGAATAACGTGACGGCGTTATCTGAGTGAAATATATGATGATCCGTATCGTTTGCGGAAGGAGATGGAAGTGGCCCCATTGCAGTTGAGTTCCTGTGTCCTGGAATATGCTCACGCGACACAATGGCGGTTAGGTCCGAGGACGATGACACCATCATCGAACTGCATGACGAAGAATTCGGTGAAGGATCTGTTCAACAACTCGTCCCTTCAGTTCGCATATCCATTCGGGAGTCGAAAAGAATTCATGTTGAGTCACCATCAGATCAACATGTATGACTAAGCTCTTCTGGATCTTGACGCTTCTGCTTTAATCCTGGTCCAGGTTTTGGGCTGAAAGCGAGGAGTGGGCAAAGCATTGCTAGATTATGACCGGGCGAGAATAGAAAGCGTATGAAGGTATCAACGCAAGAGGCATCATAATGTCTCGCTGCGAGTGTGGTTGTTGACTTTCGAGACCCCGTGCTAGCTTAATTACCATGCATTTTGCAATTTCATCCCTAAGGCTTGAACCGAACAACGCGTTATCTGATCAAGGAAAAGAGACTTCCCTCCCCACACCTGCGCATTCCGATTCAGCAGACCAAGGGCAATGTCGAGTTTACCTATCTTGATAGCTATGGTGAAGTGGAAGACCGCCTCGATCAGGCGCCCCAATCGACACTCCATCGATGCATGAACCTCCTCTTTATGTTGCTCTTTCTCTTGGTCAATCAAGGCGCACGCTTGGATTTTCCTGCCTTCTAGACTCATGGTGTCCACTCGCTGCGAGAGCGAATCTCAAGGATGCCATCGATCAGCTGATTTTCGACAAAGGGTGCAATGTCGATGCTTATGATCGCCGTGGCTAGACTGCACTTCATGAAGCTATCATTGATACTAGGGAAGTTGAGTGAGTTGTGGCCCGAGTTAATGCGTCAAAGGGATCAAGATGGAGATAGTTTGGGTGCCAATGTGAGGCTGTGTTATTGATCAGAATGATCCCTTCCACAGGATGATCATTCTTGATTGTTCCTCTTGTTCTTGGGACGTTTTCCCCGCCCCCTCTCTCCTCTTCACTAGGCCCGTCACGTGACGCGGCAAGCTCCGTCTGACAGGACACTTGGTTTCTGTTGCTGTGGATGCTCCTACTGTCGGACTCGTTGGGGGCAAAGGCCCGAGTTTATGCGTTCAAAAGGTGTAAATAGAGTCAGGGACTAGAAACTGAGTGCCCATGATGAAGAGGGCTGAATTGATCAATTGAATGATGAATATGGCTGCTTGTCTCTCTCCCTCCGAGGTGTTTCGAGCGGGGTTTTCTTTGATGATCCGTTATTCCTTCCACCGGGGCCCGGAAAAGCTCCCTTCCGTCCGACACCTACAGGCATGAACCAATCAGGGCTCTAAATCCAGGACGGCACTGATATCCCGAAGTTATTCCGAGCTGGCTGTATCACCGCTTCTTGGCGCAAGTGAAAATCCCTCCATGCATCTCAGCACTTCTAGGAGAGTATTCTCCACACAATATCGAGGATATGATAGCCTTCACGGCAGAGGGAGAAGCCGCAGAGCTTGAGCCCTCCATTCGTGCCATCGTTAAGAAAGCCAACATTCCCCCAGGCGATCTCTGCAATGATGAGCGATTGAGACTGCGCGTGCTGGAGACCATACAAACTCAGAACGGCAAAATCAGCTTCCAGGTCATCGAGGACCAGTTCTCTTTCAGGATCGCCACATCCGGTGAGGTCGGTGACCTCAAGACATTCCAGTTCGAAGACTTCGATGAGCTATGGGAGTTCGCATTCAAGCTTCAGAGAACGGACGAGTGGATTATACGGCATCTTTACGTATATTCGATGATCGTGAAGCCAATCGAAAGATATCGAGAGGATTTGCTGCGGAGGCGATTTCGGCGTTCGGGATTGATGGTAAATAGGATTGTCAACCGCTCTCACCTATACCATGCCCTATTTTTTAACCGATTTGCCTGTTAGTTCGAATTATTCCTCGATTTTATAAGAACTTTGCTAATTTACCTAGTGAAAAACTATCGGTTTAGCCATTACGTTGACCTGGACGAAAATGACCAATGCCAGATAGCTAACTCAGCTGCTGATAAACTCATTTCCAATTTACCTGAGGTCTTGCCGTATACCTACCCCTTTACGGTGCCAACCTTAATTAGCGACATTACAGGTGTGCCGTAAGTGACAATTTTTCCTACGTTATAAAAGGAGACTTGGATTTTAATCCCAATATAGGTATAATGAGGTTTGCGAAAAGCTCATGCTGCCAAACTTCAAAAAGAGGACAACTACTCTAGATACGCTAGACGATTTCTTGATTCCGGAATGCCTCACAATTACATCTCCATTCCGCGAGGACGAATGTTTCATCAATTTCAGGATCCCAGATCACATACAGCAGATGGCTCTAGACGTGGGAAAGAGCTTGCTTATCCTCTTAGATAAGGTGGAGGGACATTGGGGAGGGGTTGCTTGGAAAACCGCTCCTGCGACTTGGAGCGAAGATCATGAAAAAATCCGGACGGCTGTGAAGGAGCTGCTTGTAAGTCTGGCGCATTGTAGTAGCGAAGCCTACTGACCAAAATGCAGGTTTCGAAAGGTTTGCTCATGAAAGGAGAGACTTTTCTAACCCATTTCAGCTCAGTAGTTCACAAATACGGCCCTGTCCGAGCACCGTTGGATTGTATGCACGTTGTTGTGCCGCTTTTCCAAGAGGCATCTTGGGTATCTATCGCTGTAAAGGATGGAAAGACATCTCGAAAAGTTGCACGTCTAGAGCTGAATGTTCAGGGTGGTCTTCTTATAAAGCAAGGAGTTGCTATCTGGCCGGAAACTGGGGAGCTCATATATGACTCGTATAGGCTTCAGGTTGAAATGCCAGAAGTTGAATGAAGTTGCTATTCCATTTTATTGTCTAAGCTGTATCTATAGTTGTCTTATCATTTGGACGTGTTATATCAAATGGACCAGTATCACGGGAATCTGTAAATAATTAGCTACCAGAGGGTGTATGCTTGGGAGGGCCTCCACCTTTGCATGACGAGTCTTCTACATCATTTTTATCCTTTGACTGATGTTGAATTTGACTGGAGCCTTCGCCTCTGCCATCTTTACCCTCATTTACACCCTGTTGTGCTGGATCCTCCGACATCATGTATGAATGACTGGGTCGTTACTCGGTCGAAATTTTGGGGCAAGCTACTAGAGTCACACATTAGTCTTCAGGAACCAGGCATAGACATCGTACTAAAGGGTGTTCGAGCTCTTACGTAGGACGAGGCGTATCAAACTAGAAGACACGATGACGAGAAACTCCAGGCAGACATTGCAGATGAACAACAACTCTTATAGGGCACCGCAATCCCCCTCTCCAGGCACTGAGACTGATACTGTTCATTCTCAGGCGTAGATGTGTGGGACAAGGCATCCAGCTGCAGCACCCCATCCTGTTGGTTCCATGCAAATCTAGGAGATCCAGTCTGTTGTGGTCTGACGGCCCTAGTATCGAGCACAAGGCGGCTTGCATGCAGAAGGCGGTCTTCATGCGGTCAGCCTTCCGCCTCACCTGTCCTCCGCAAAACGAGACCCCCCTCTACACCGCCCCTAGAGGTCTGGTTGCATTTGCTCTCTCTTGACGAGATCCAATCGTGGGATGCATGTGTGCCGACCGGACCCTCCGTAGCTATGGAGTTGTCTGGCTGGGTGTGGCCTCGGGGCGTGCGGCCGAGACTTGACGTGTCCCTGACGTAGTGTCTGTTTCATGGAACCACTCATCAGCCTTAAAGACCTGGGAAAGTTCCCGGAAGCTAGTTGAATCTGTTGCGGTCGGTCTCCATTAGGCTGGCCGGAGAAGCGGCCGCATGAACCAGCCTCCTCACTCTTGGAGATGGATAACTCATTAGCAGTTCTACTGTCCACTTCTGTTAACCGATAAATATGATTTTTGACACTATATATATGCCTACTTGTATTTAGACATCTCGAGGTAATAATGTTTTGAGTAACTAATATAGCTTAGCAATATGAACTCAGCGATAGAACCAACACGTTATACGGAAGATGGACGCCCTTATCTACGGCATATTCAATTCTGCATCACAACAACCCTCACCGTGAAAAGCAACCAACTGAGGTCGCATGAAATGCGGCCTCGGTCTTGTCCATCCTTGTCTGCTTCCGGTGTGGTTGCGTGTTCTCCTCAGCGTGACTTCCAACACAAACGCAAGGCGAGCTAGAGCGAGCTAGTTCGAACTTCAGTGCCAAGATCTCGTTCAGGCAGCCTGGCTACATGCAAGAGGCTGCCCTGTTGTTGGCACTACTGCTCACTATCACGCTAAGACGGCTGCTTAGAACAATTGTTTTTTATCACGCCCATTCGATTATACTTCTGAGTTGATTCTCATGGACCTACTTCTAATATTAAACTCGAGATTGACTGACTATTAGCTAAAGTCCCTAGCAGCTAGTTGACACATTAAGGTAAAATTGCGTAAATAGCTGTTCAATGTTGTATTGTGTTTTATGGTACGCAACAATAGTGCTCTTACTTCAGTCCAAGCCTGTCATGTAAAAGGTGATGATGTCTGGAGCGTGCGGCAGACTGAGAAGGAAGTGGAGACTGGGAAGGAAGCGCAGACTGGGAAAGAAGAGCAGACTAGGAAAGAAGAGCAGACTGGGAAAGAAGAGCAAACTGGGAAAGAAGAGCAGACTGGGAAAGAAGAGCAGACTGGGAAAGAAGAGCAGACTGGGAAAGAAGAGCAAACTGGGAAAGAAGAGCAGACTGGGAAAGAAGAGCAGACTAGGACTGAGAAAGATGCGGAGATTGAGAAAGAAGCGCAAACTGGGAAAGAAGTGCAGACTGATAAATAAGTGGAGACTGGGAAAGAAGCGCAGACTAGCGTTAGGCTTGTAGGAAAGCGGTTGAGGTTTTCATGCATAAAGCCGAAACTCAGTGGGGATTGTTGGCACGTGCTGGGGTGGCTTGCAATGGAGCAAAATGCCTCTGCAACGCGAAGTCCGAACACACTCTTCATTCCAAACGACGTCGATATCTCACGTGGAATCAAGCCCAGCCGCAGCACCCGCCCTTCTATCCTTTGCAAAGTCCTCTTTGTCAAAGCTGCTCACTTTTTCATGGTCCCGGCCTCCTTGTTACCCTAAGGCGCAATCTTCCCAACGCGTGGATAATCACCCCATAATTGGGCATCAATCATACCGGCACTCTGAACACCTCTGGTAAGCTATATTGACTCTCTATATCTAACACTCGGCTGATTATTTGGCTAGCAAGTGGCATTGAACGCCATGAGGGTAGTATACTCACGTCCAAGATCATATGACACTGCTGACAGTATTAGGATATCTGGGCCGTTTGGACAGGGCCTGGAGAGGTCCTAACTGGGGTATTTGCGGTATGCAAACCCGGGTCGGTCAAGATAATCAAAGGCACTCGGGTTATTTTGCGGAGAGACAACATGGCAATCCTGCACTATCTTCCAGAGGATAACATCACAGAGCCAGACAAGTTCGACATGGAAGTCGGGGACATTCTTGAAATCTTCGACGCTCAACTAGAGCTGTCAGATGGCGCGTGAGAATTATCGTGTTCCGAGTTAGGGCCAAAAATAGGCAGAATTGAGGGTCGTTCAATGAGCTGTTATGAAGCTGTTGAATTAATCAAATGTGTGAGGTCAAGAGCGCGATTGTATTGATGTGTATGTCTGTTCGTGTGTTCTGCGTGTATTCTTGTTCTTGCTTGTTCCAAAGTGCGGGGATTCCTTGATACGTGTTCAAAAGCACGTGACGGCCGGGCCCGACCTCCCGGTCGGTCTGTCGAGCTGTCTTGATTCTAGTTCGGCCTCATATGACGTACCGGAACACAGAGATTTACCAGATTTTCCAGTAAACCTCGTGATAGATTGATATTCAGATGAACATCACCATTAATTGGCACTTCCAGAATCAGACGTGAAGTGCGTTCCAGCCCCAAGAATTTCTCGATATCTGACAATTCGGAGTCCCACGTTCCAATCCAGTCCGCAACAGTTCGAAGGGTGTCAGAAGGAGTTTGGGGGCCTCCAACTCCTTTAAAAATGTTTCGGTGTAGGTCTATGAGAGTAATGTCGTCCATGGATGCGATGGAGTTGTTGGCTTGTCGGATATGGTCTTGGACCTCAAGTGTTTCAGAGATATGGTTGCCAAGACACTTTCTCATATTCTTATAATAATCACCTATCGTCCTTTCAATCGAGTTTGCTCTCTCACATTGGCAGGCGGTTCGAGGCCGTTTGTTCGGTGAAACACTTTCGGCTGTCGGTTCGGGACCACGTTTCAGGACAGCTGCAGGAATCCGGTCGATGGCCTGGAGTGAGCCGAAGTCAATGCCAAATGATCAGGTTTGAGGGTGGAGTATATTTATTCTTGTCGCTAAACTCAATCCACCTTAATACCCTTTCTTACTCCTTTCTGGCTGTTATCCTGAGTGGCCGAGGACTGCTCTTGATCTGGAACCTATTAGCGAATTCTGCTTCGCTATCATTGAGTGTGAGAGTTCTGGAAATATACCTTCTCTCGAATTTTGAAAATAATGATATTACTGCCGTTAGGCAGGCTGGCTTGCCATATTAAGGGCATTGTCCAATAACGCACATCTTACACAGAGTGTCATTGGGCTGAGCTGGATTAAAGCAGTTGTGGGTAGCGTTGTGTTCACAGAGGCTGTTCGCAGGATTGACCAGGCCTGATCCTGATCCCTCGTGGCTTGTCGAGGCCAAATTGCCAACTTTGTTCCGGCACCGTGTGCTAGCCATGATTCGAATTGGCACGGCTCACTTGGGGACAGTGATGTGCGCGATTGAATGTTGGAATCTCGGCAACGTCGAGCCTCGAGGAAATCACAGGCTTTGCACGGTAGAATCAAAGTGTAAGAACGACTTGGATGCAAGAACTGATTGGAATATATACGTTGACCGGGGCCTTGGCCCCCGTAATAGTAATAAGCTGCACCATAGAGACGCACACGAATCATACCTGCACATCTGACTTTCAGCTCCCCGCCCATTTTTTCCCTTGGTTGCTGTTTAGCAAGGGGGAACATTTCAGGGAGGAGGATGAGGATCCATCCTGGCTTGATCGAGTTGGGAATAGATGGGAAGGCTTTGGTTGGGGGGCCACAGATTGCAGCACATGCAGGCATGAAGCTGAATGGCGATGGGGCAAAGATGGTTGAGGGGTGGAGGGGGCGCGGAGGGGCTCAGGTGCAACCGCACCAGGCCGCTTTCTAATAATCCGAGTTGTGGTGGTGGTGATAAGGATGACGGCTGATGGCGCGAGTCGACGAGGATGACGACTTGTCAAAGGGAATCCAAGGTAGCCAAGGTAGCCAAGGAAGCCAAGGAAGCCAAGGAAGCCAAGGAAGCCAAGGAAGCCAAGGCTCCCGAAATAGCGACGGTTGGGAGGGGCTGAGGCCCGGCCCAGATTTTGCTGTACATTTCATTGCTGGCAACGGGTCCAATAACCTCAAGCCCGAATATATTCATAAGCAGCTGACTGCATTAACGCGCTCTAATAAACCCGAGCCTATGAACACTACAACTACCATCGTGCTGCTCAAGTCATTTTTCATCGGCTATGTTCTTATCCATCTCCAGCCACTTGGCAACCCCCCCCAGGGCTTGTTCGGGCGATGTGTGATCCAGCAGGAAGGTTTGGATACTGGCCGGTGATTTTTCGCCGCCAGGAATCAGTTCGGCAAATCGTTCCGCCTGGTCACCCAGCTTCTCGCTTGTGCCCTTCTCCAGCGCCTTGAAAACGTTGCAGAAGAGTTTCTTGGCCTGAGATTGCGACGCATTTCCAATCATCACTTGTCTGTCGATCCGACCGGGACGTAACAGCCGATAATTCAACTTACTCAGGTCGTTCGCCGTCATGATGAGAATGCGACCATCGCCAGAAAAGAGGCCGTCTATGGCATTCAGCAAGCCTGTGCCTGTTGGACAACCCGTAGCATCGCCCTCGGCCCCCCACTGGACCACAGCGGTATCAATATCCTCAATAACCATGACGGAATAGCGGGGTACTTTGGAGACGGCCCCTAACAGCTCGGCGTCGCCCATCCCTTGTAAGATCAGATAGTAAAGAGGGAGACTGTACTTTGAAGCAATCCCTTGAATGAAGCTGGTCTTCCCTGTACCAGGCGGCCCATAGAACAACAATGAGGTGCGGAATGGCTTTCCGCAGGCACGGTAAAGGTCGCGTCCGCTGAAGAAGGTTTCAAGGTGCTGGATTGTGCTGTCCTTGGTACTCGGCTCCAAGACAATGCTTGCCATGTCCCGCTTAGGGAGCGGCTGTTGCTGTCTCCAAATGTCAAAAAAATGGGCGGCAGCCAAATAGACGGGTATTGTCTCTTCGCGTCGCCCCAGGCACCACTGCTGTGCTTCCTCAATGAATCGCAACAGAACAGCTGAAGGACGGTTAATTAGATTTTGCGCCACGAAGGCAACATTGGTTCGTCATACCGCTCGATGCTCCCCAGCAACGTATTTCGAGATCATTAACCTTCCCCGACGTTGCATCCGACGGCTCCTTCACTCGAATTTCCAATGTCTGTCCTTCGTATTGCACGATGATAGGGTGATCACTCAAAGGGGCAAAGCGAAGCTACTTGATCAGTAATAAATATATAATCGATCACCTGAGGCACATACTTTGACCCCTCTGCCACACATCATCTGCTTAAATTGGGGGTCAAGAGGTGTAATACTGTCATCCTCTAGTTCAGCAGAGATGACCCTAAGGTATCGACCTGTCCCAATGTTGAACTTCTTGGTGAGGAAATACAGAATGTTCTGGTAGTGGTTGTCATTTTCGCTGACTGCAAAGCAGCACCTGAAAAGTCTCTCAAAGAGTTCTTCAGAGGCGTCATAGAGCCTCCTAAAAAGCGCGAGAGTGGTAAGGGAAACGGCTATCCAGCTCAAAAGCTTTTTAGCTAGGGAATCGCCGCTAAGCACGCTGTCGATGAAGGCAATGCTCATTGTGAAAAAAACGACGTGAGGTAAAACATAGAAGAGTGGGAGGACTTGCCTGCCTAAGCACTTGGGTGTGCCAAGAGATGGCTTTTATAGACCTCGAGGTAGCCTGTTAAGGACTGCTCCGCGTGGTTGATCAGACCTTTGAGACGGCATGACCGGGAAATTGCACCTCCTGTTGCGGAACCGTCTTGACCTGCCTGGATTGCAATGTGGCTGCATGTAATATTCTATTGGACACCGGTCATAGAGGTGGTCCAGACCAGTTGTGTTCCGTCAGAAGAGGCGTATACAGCGGAAGTAACGGCCGGCCCCTCGAGGCTTGAGTGACGACGGGGTTGGCCGCAAGCGCCAGGAATCGACCCAAGTTCCGATAGGGTAACGTTATTAAACAAATACTTGTATAGGAGCCACTCTGCAGTGAAAACTTCCCCAAGCCTCATGCAACAGGCTAACCAGCGGATGCATACGCGATGCATGCACTCGGAAAGTTGTATTTCTCGCTCCACCGCCTCACTTATCAACATCCTTGTCTGTGGTGCGCGCCCCAACACACACTTGGGGGCATGCGCTGATCTTCATTTCACAAGAATTTCCGATGTCCAGGTACCGTACGGAGTACAAACAACTAAATAAAGGAATAAAGGCCGAAGCCTTACAGTGCGCTAATTCCTCAATCATCAAGAGGGTCCCACTCTTCCAACCGCTCTTCTCTGGGCGTATTCTCCGGGGCCCAGCTTCTCGCAGCCATAAGATTCTCAAATTCAGATCGCGTCATTTCACAAGCAGAGTCATGGGTCTGTCGAAATTGGAGTCTATGCTCCCAGTAACGGTCAGACATCCAGTCAAGCCAATGAAGTGGTAGCTCCTCTCCGATGACAATGTCGAGAAAGTAACGAGCATGATGATGGCAGGTTGCGACGCGCCTAGCAGAGTGGGCCATTCGCGTCCACATCTCCCTCCGGTTCTTGAGTTCATGGCCATCCAAGAGCTGGATGAAGTCATTCAAGTAGGAGCCACAAATGGGTTCTGAAACCTCTCCTGGATCATTATGGAGCAGGTGGTAGCATAGCAAGGCTGAGAAACTCAATAAGGCCTGTTCGGCAGTCTGAATTTCACGAAAACCTGCCACGGTTTGTCGATAGAATTGCCAACCCTCGTCTGAGGCCATCCAATCGAGAATGGTCTGGTCAGCTATACCCAGCTCCGTGCACCCGCAGATGAGCACTCGCAAGTCGTTCTTGGGTTTCCGTAGGCAAGGTAGTTGCCGGTATGTGTTCGCTCTATTAATTATCAGCCTAAAACTTAGACGTCTTCGGATAGTGTTCTTACATTAGACATCGAATCTTAAGAACAATTCCGTACTCAAGATTATTAATGATGTTAGCTGGTAGAGTTCGATATACTTCCTCGGAAAACCCAACCGGCACAAAGCGGCAGATCTGGTTCAGCAGTTTGGCGGCATCCAGCTCGCCGAATTGGAAAGGGTCGCACTGAATGAGAACTTCCCTCACTTTTAGGACGTCGAAGCTGTCAAATGAGGCCGTCTGCATTGCATTTATGCCAAGCAGCTCACCGAGAAATCCGAAATTGTCGTTAATTGATCTCTTTTCGTTGAGTGTGTGTTGGAAGTCATCTCTGCGGCCTCCGGCGGACTCAAGAAGCCGGCGAAGCAATGACACCTTATGCCTCTCCGCTTCCGCATCCGCGATCGGCCAAATCTTGATTTCTTGAAAGTGTTTCATCCACTTCTCCCGCTCAAGGTCAAATGCACAAGGATTGCGCAAACCGTGAGCCAGATGCTGGGCAAGGATGAAGCAGGAGAGCAAAAACTGATTGAGAATCTCGGGGGGAGATAACTAGCTGATATTAGCTATCCTTTCAATTTTGCGAGCGAGAAAACTTACTAGTATATCACGTCTCAAAATCGCCCACTCAATTGCTGCCAGAAGGTATTTGTTGCGGGTGATATCTCGATAATACCTAGCAAGACCCTGACCAAGCCAGTATACAATGCCATCAATGGCGTTGCGGATGAAGAGAGCCTGAGACTTTGCTACTGCTTCGGCTCTGCCATCAGATCTTATCTCTGCATCGCTTGGCTCCCACACGTTCAAATTGAAACCTCTTTCGGGCTCCAGCTCGAATTGGAAGTTGTGATTGTGGAGCCATTGAACGGAAGAACCAGGAACCGCCAGCAGATAAGATGTGTCACTGGGGGTCTTCCCAACGACATGCAGGGGAGGCGGGTTCTTGGTGTCTGCCCAGCCAGAGCTGGTTGATTCCAGCTGGTCCACCGGAACAAGGCAACTCAGCCATTTCTCATCTAACGGTATGCCGCCAGACTCGGCGGTAAGCTCCGTATCAAGAGATGGCGGAGGGCACGGGGGGACCATACCGTCGCTCGGCATTCCGAGGTAAGAAGCAGGCTCGTGTAGGCAATTCAAGCCCTGGTTGGTTGAAAGGGAGATGCAAAGAATGTTCCCTCCGGTACTAAGACGCAAGGGCGCGAGCAAAGAAAGTGAATTGAGAAGGCAAACAGGGCAAATGAGGCAACCAAGGCTACTGCAGAAGTGCAGTTCCACCAGGGGGGACTCCCAGGACATTTGTATCAGAACGCCCTATCATCATCCGGGATCCCGAAGAGCAAGGGGAGGAGGGTGGGGGGGGTTATGTCCGAGGCGATGATTAGGGATCCTGCACGAGTACTTCAAGCATGAGGGGCCTTTGATCCACCAAGATGGCTTGAGCCCAGGATTACCGCGGGGGATGTGCGCTTACCTATCTTAGCAATTGCTGAACTCCTGTCATGACAGGAGTTCAGCAATTGCTAAGATAGGTAAGGCCCACATCCCCATGATTGTTAGCATCAACAGACAGCAGCAAGTTGGCCTTGCAAACTTCTCTTCCTCAAACAAGAATGGGTGTACAGCAAAGCCGGATACTGGGCGAAGCCCTATTAGATGCTTGCAACCAGTCTAATGATTTAGAAATCACCGACGATGCATTAATCCATACGGTATGTAATTTTATCTCTTGTCTAACCGCCTCCTTATTTACAGAAACAAGATCATAGGGAAATGTATTGACATCTTGAATACATTACCCGAATCCGCTCACAAAACGATCCTGGATTCACTTCCATCGGCTGTTAAGGTGCTAAGCCGTTCCGGCCAAGTATCGCAAAGACGCGAGCTACCGTCTCCAACAGAGCCCTCGATACCACAGATCGAAGTCGATGCCCTTTTTCAGACGAATGCCGACGAGTGGAAGCAGTCTCCGAGCAAATTCTTCCAGCAGGATCAGTTTGGAATAGGCCAAAGCTCTAGTTTATGTCAGTACATCGCAACACTCCAGGAAGCGAACACCATAAATAAGGCCAGGCTACGATATAGCATCAGGCAATTTTATCTATGTCGGAAGTCGTGGGGGCACCGCGGGGAAGCAACCTTCCTTGGAAAATTGGATGATAATGCTCGCTCTGCAGTCGGAGAAAAATGTCAGGCTTGGGCACATGAAGGTATGGTCTACAATACCTTTGTTGAGGAATTTGGTCCTGCGGTGCTCTTTGTACTCCCTGTACCGCGAAGACAGTGAGTATTTCCGTTAAATATCGCCTCGATACCGCTAATATGGTCTGTAGGGCCCAAAGACTACGCGCCGACGTCAATAAGGCGAGTGAGGACTATACGGCTATCGCTTTGGATCTTACGCGTCGAGGGGTCAAAGATGCCATTGACAAACTCCAGCCTGCGGCAGAACGCATTTCCTCCTACCTAAACAAGAAGCAGGAGAGTGCCGGCCTTATCTGCTCCAAAACCGAAGCGGGACGAAAAGCCCAACACCACCGTCCACGAGCGATGAAAAAAAAAAAAGGATCGATTATGCCATGGCGTGTCTCTCACGTCGCTCAACCCTCCGCATCCTGCAACACTGGGAACCCACCAGAACGGGCAGCATCCCACAGCAGTGCTAGCAATGAGGATGATATTGCGACAGTTGTGACGGCAGCGGCAACGATGACGACGCAAACCGAGCAAGAAGGAAGCTTTCTGCCGATGTCTCCAATGGCCCAAGTCATGGCAGGGTGCGACATAAATGGTGGCACTGAGCCAGGTTTGATGGCACCTTCAGGCTTTGAAACAGCTCAAAATACGCAAGTCTCATCCCTTGACGCAAATGGCACGCATATTGTGGCCGGGAATTCTGAACCAGCTGAAGTCCCCAGCATACCGCCATCTCAAACAACCTCGGCGACCCGAAATCAAACCACTGAGGCATATCAAACGCAAAGCTTGTCGCCAATGGTCCAAGTTGGACAAATTCAACAGTCAAGCACCCCCAGGTCCTTCCAGCCTCATGAGAACAACAACGTACCAAGTATGGGGCTGAATACTGATGGCTCTTCTATCGTCGGGGAACATCAAGACCCTCCAATGCACAGTGAGGGACCGACGCGCGGCAATGACGATGAAATGGCGGCGGCTACAGTGTTAGCTAAGATGAACAATACGATTGGCGCGAGCGGACTAAAGCAATTCCTACCTGTCAGTACAGGGAAGCGTGCTCACAGCGAATTGACAACGTCAAACCAGGATGCTTGGCAGCCAGCAAAACGGCAGGAGACGCGACAACATGAGGCGGGGGAACTTCACGATAGCAGTTCAATGCCCAACATACTGAATCAGACATCCGACAACATCATTTTCAATATCGCTGATCCTCCTGACCCAAGAAGGGCATATGCCGGAGTCGCACATTCGCAACAAGAGGGCAGCCTGCCAATAGATTGCACCTCTAGACATCGTCCATCAACACCTCCGGAATCCTCATACACTCTCCCGAGAAGCGGATCAGCCACTACTCCTCGATCGAATACCCCCTTCACCGTTCATCAATCCGAACCCCCGATCCCTCAATCACATGCAGAACCACACCGTTCTAACTCAATTGTCGACGAGACATGTGATGCTGGGGGCGACTTGTTGCAAAACCCTCAGCTGCCTTTCGGCTTCTCCACGACTGAGGTACATCCTTGTGAGAACTCCACCAGCTATCCTGATGATACAGATGCTTCGCTTTCTCTACAAGACCTAGTGCCCGGAACTGGTATCTCAGGACAAGGTGTGGATGAGCAACGTTGGGATGCATTATGGGGGAACTTTAACCTTAACGCTTTTTCACCATTAACCGTACTTGACGAGCTTGCATATTACGATAGTCAAGAGGGGGGTTCGACCTGAATGCTATTCTCTTCATGAGGGAGTGTGGCCTACTACTCTATCCCCTGTCTCATCTTCCTCCACAGCCTTAATACACTTATCACCTTCACCTTCGCGGTCCTCAGCCAGCTCCCAGTCGAATCGCACCATATTAAAAAAGATCGGCCCTTCCACCACAACGACTCGACTGTTGCCAGGAATCTGAACATGATCACTTACGTGCCATGTTATATCTTCCTCAGCAGATTCATTTTGCCATTTGACTTTGGGTATCTGTTGTGTATTGGCGACGGGTGGCTCTCTTGGTGCTAGGGGTATGAAGATGACAGTAGTGCATTCCGGCGACGTGATTGAGCCTATGTTGAGCTCGCGTGGGCCGTATTGTTGAATGGCAGTAATTCTTTTGTTTTCGAGACTTGCATTCTCTATAATTTTACGTCCCTATATATAGTAGTTAGATTATATATGTCCAGGTAGAATATCTCGCTTTCTTACGTGGTCTTCCTTGAATTGGTGAAGGATTTGGTGATCTAATGAGCTTGCTTCATATTCGCGTAATTGGCCTATTCCTTTTAAGAATCTCCTGTCTTGTTTTTGCGCACACAGCTTCTGCATTGCCGGCGTGGCTGGGAGGTGTTTGACATCCATAGCTCGTCTCTGGTTTTCGAGGGCGCATTCGTCGTAAAGAAGAGTTCGAAGAGTGCAGAAAGCCTATATATGTTCTGAGAAGATCTGTATTATAGGGGCTGGAGCATAAGCGCGTCTTGTCGAGGCACCCTAGGTATGATGGTTTGAATGGTTGTGTTGGATGGTGATTCGGTGGGACGGGAGGGATTTGGTGGATGGATGGGTCTCCTCACGTGAAAAGGGCCAGTGGGGTGTCACCAGATTAGCTCGTCTTCGTCATCGTGGTCAGCACGTGCCGTTTACTACCCTATAGCTCGAGAATTCATGACAAGCAAAAAAGGCATCTCAGTGCGGAATGGCTCAGGTCATCTTTGTAACGATCCGGATCAATTCCCAAGGGATAAATCAGGAAGGCCTGATTTATGTTGGCAGATAGATTAGGACGTGTCCTGAGCAAAGAGAAAGATAAAGCAGTTGTGTTGAAAGCTGAGGTAGCGCAGAGGCTTCCTCCTATCTAGAAATGAATGTCCTTCCTTCTAGTGGCTCACGGCTCTTGATCGTGAGCGAGTCCTGCTCACGATATGCAACCGTGAGCGCGACCGTCGGATAACGCTTTGGAATGGTGAGCGGGTGAGGCGCTCACGGTTCAAGAGGGTGAGCGTTGGTGGGTCATGTTTTGTCGCAGAATAGCACAGTTACGATAGGAGTGTGTCAGACTTTTCGGGTCTGACAGAGATGTTCGGCTACGATAGAAGGGACCAGTTCATGCTATTGGTATATTGATGAAGTCTGTCTCTCTGTTCTAATTCATCTGATCAAGTGGTCTTTTATAGACAGAAATGATCCTGTGGCTTCTTCCTTCTTCCGAGCCCTTCCGGTATCCGGCCTCTTCCTCCGAGTCTTTCGGGTAGTCGGCATTGGTGGTAACAAAGGAAGTTGATCACGCCTCTTGATCATATGACTTCCTGCTGGTCAGAGCTCTAGTCATCTTGACCTTAGAGACAAAGGGGTCTTTGTCTGCATGTTGATCAATCATACTGGCTATCCGGCAGTCACGTGCCTCGGAGATCGGCAGAGTCCGACAGAGTGAAATGCCTAAACAGTCACAATCGAGCAGCCGATCTAGGGGTCGAGAGATTGAAAGAAAGTGCCTTGATCCCTCCGGACATACTGTCGCGAGAGGGGGTTTTTGTCCCCAGTCTAACCGAGGTTTAGCCGGGGTGTCGGTTAGGGTGCATCACAAAGAGCTTCCTCTTTGTGCAACATGTTTGGACTGTTGGCCCGGGTCACGTGGTGCGTTCGTCATGGACCGTGACAATCTTGGCCTGGCCGAGGTTTGATGTCGGGAGATATTTGGATGGTTAATAGTCTCCTTGAGGGAGGCTGAGGTGAGAGACTATCTAGCCAAGCCTTGCTTCCTGGTAAGACTTCAATCATAGTGAAATCAAAGCTATTCACCCGACTGTAGAGAGCCTATGGCCTGTTTAAGACTTTTTATAATCGTCCACAGAAATTAAATCGAGAGGATTAAGTTCGTCGACAGTATATTCATGCCCATCGTCAGGGCGATCGCCACCATTGGCCTCCGGGTCATTGGGAAGAGGATTGGGAATAGGCGTAGGGTCGTTCTTGGAAGAGTTCGAGCCGCCGGAACTTCCAGAAGAGGTCTTATCGTTCTGGGTATCGGACATCATGTAGATAAAGTAGAGATAGACAATGGACAACTTCAATCTGGAGAAGAGCGGTCAGCAGGGTGATATCAATCTCTGGATGGTTCGGGTGCTCTTACGAGATTGCAGGTAGTCCCAGACTAGATAAATGAACGCAAAGATGGTGAGGAGAGGTGTAATAACGATCCAATTCGAGAAGAACGAGGCCTAGAAGTTACTGGAGCAATTTGGGAAAATTCAGAGTTGCAGATCTAACGGGAGGGTATCCTTATATGTCATGACCGGCTGAACGAACAGGGAGATCAGGTGGGATAGCGCCATATGTCCATTCTTGCCGAATTCTTCTGCATAACATCAAGATCGGGGCCAACGCCAACATATCCTTCTGCCAACAACCCTGACCATTAACCACTACTACGCCGTGAACACGTCAGAATGGCGTTCGTACAGCTGTCCCCCTATCGAATTCAGAGCGATCTAAGGCTGGTCGGATGCGGGTTGGCTCCAACCTCGTTCTTTCGGTATTAGCCTGCAGCAATTGTTTGAGATGAATTGGGCCAGTCACCTTCACATCCTGGGGCATATGGAAGCGATCAATACAGCTCAGAAGTTCCTCCCTCCAACAGAAAAACGAGGCGACCAGGCCAAGGAGGGTCGGGTGGGCTGGTATTAACACCGTTGCTTGCATAAGCCCCCTGGGCTGTGTCCCAAATCAACATAATCTCGGTCAGTGCAAAGAACGCCTCCTGACCAGCAATTGCTTGAGACGAGCTGGACTCCCCTGATTCCGTCCAGGGGTGGTTTATGATGAGCGAGATATTGGCCGTACAGAAGCCATTGCGCAGTTCAGGGCTCTCATGGGCTTAGGGCAACCCTCCAACTCTCAAATAATGAGGCGGTTGGGCCAAGGACGGCCGAGTGGGCTAGCGTGATGAATATGTTCGCAGGCGATTGATTAAACCATGGAGTCGATTTCATTGATGGATCTTCTCCTAACCACTTGAAGTGGCGAGACTACCAATCTTCTCTCCTGTGACTACCCTCAAGCTATTAGCCATTAAGAAGCCATGAGGCAATAAGCAAGGTGTTCTCCAAGGCCAATACTTCGCGTTCCCAGGTCGAGCTACATACACCAGGTGGCCGAGGATTTGTTGGTACATAAGCCTCAGCCATGAGGCTGAGGTCGCGGAACTAACTGGATTCGGCATCCACAATCCCACATGCAGGCAAAGTTGACAGTTGGTAATCTTCCCCGGTAATCTTCCCCGGTAATCTTCCCCGGTAATCTTCCCCGGTAATCTTCCCTGGTAATCTTCCCTGGTAATCTTCCCCGGTAATCTTCCCTGGTAATCTTTCTTTCCCTGTAATATTCTCTGGTAATCTTCCCCGGGACATTTCCAACGTCGCGATGACGAAGACCCCAGTTCAACAATTCCTTTGTTGGATAGCGAGCGAGAGGGGATGCCGAGAATTTGCCCAGAAGGGATATCGAGACAGACTGGTACCAACAGCTACTACAGCCACAGGGGAGTAGGGTGTCCTTCATGCGGAAAGATAAAGGACTTTCCGTATAGATTGCCACCTGTCCTGTGAACGAGTTTATCGTCACTGAGTGTTGTACTCCCGCCCATTGGGAAATTGGCAAGGTCAACTGGTCGGGCATCTCTAAGCATTCATGCCTAATTCTCGTATGGTCAGGTCACCGCGGGGCTGCTGAACAAATCACCCGCTCAGCCAGCCCCACCTGCATTTTGCGTCTTGCGACTTCCCTCCACCAAAAAAGAGTCACTCCTTCTCGAACTGCAGATCGCGATCAATCACCAGTCAAGTTAGCAAGCGACGACTATGACTTCGTCGTCTAGTTGGTTGTCTACGCAAATATTCCATCCAACCGCGCGCCGAGGGCGAGAATCACGCTGGTGACAGTCACGGTATTTAGCGTGGATCCCCGCATCGCACGTGTTGAAGTCTAATTTGTGCGTAGTGTAGACGACGAGAACTCGAAAGCAATCTCTTCCGACCGTATTTATCTTCTGCCATTCCTGGAAAGAAGATCGAGCCACCACTTCCCTGCTAAAGCGCAGACGAAACCCTCTTGTGCAATCACTCCACGCAGCAGTTATCAGCTAGAAGAGAGAAAAGGACGTCGCGATGGTAAGTTGCTTTGTCTAAGGTCGAAAGTAGTTATTCTGATGTGATATTAGGCTTTCACCGAAGAAGCTCTCGATTTATCTATAGATTTCTCAACGGGTGAAAGCACCCCGAAGTGGATCGAAGGGAAGGGTCAGCGTGTGTACTGGCAGGGTTGCTACGTCACCGCCTATGAGAAAGACAGCAACGGGAAGAGGGGTGACGGGATCAGCCTCGGGAAGCGCGATGGGCAAGGGACGGTACCTTCAAATGTTGAACTGTACTTTGCCGGGGAAGGGGGGAAACTGAAAGAAGTATAGCATCGCGCACAGCAGATTGTGCTTTCACTTAGTTGTACGATACAGTTTGTCTCTCACCCGAGAACCTTCTTTTAGTCCCAGGTTCAGGTTAATAATAGCTCCTACATCAGGATTGCTTGGAATGATCATTGACACACATCTTGTGGCACGAGTTCCTTGCTGCAGCTCCTCCTGGCAAACACGACTGGCTTTAATTGCCTCATGTATCTCAGCACCAAGCAGCTTTGGGATAGCTTCATCCCGAACTCCCTGCAGAGTGATTTCCGGGTTGGGCATCAGTCTCACCCCGTGTTGTAGAACAACTTGTCGAGCCTGAACTGCCGGTTCCACGTCCACATGCACATTGAACAAGGCCATCGCAATATGTTCAACCTTAGTCTCTTTGATGGCCAGACTCATAAGGCAATCTACCTTTCCGAGATAAGGAAAGGTCATTGTTACGGCAGCTTTCCAGCAAGTCATTCCATCACCCTCGATAGGATCTCTTCTGATCGCGCCGCTCATGTATTCAGGGAAAATGTCGGCGGTCCCTTGAAGAGAAGCGTCTGAGAGGACCTGCTGTTGTAAGCCAGAGGTAAGGTGGATATCGTTTCGGGAAGTATCGAGGTTCGCTGTCGAATAGCGTTGCGTTGGGTCTGGAAGAGGTACGGCGCCGAAGCTTATCGAATGAGCTGGTGAGGTCGAGTGTGATTGTTCTTGTGATTCTTCATCTCTTGTCGGCGAGAGAAGCCCTGATCAACCGCGTTAAAAGATACGTATAATGAAAATGGATAAATAACTTACGACGACGTTTAGGCTCCTGTAGCATTTTGTCAATCGCATTTCTGACAGTGGCGTGAGGCACAGTTTCAGCTACTCTCTTCGCACCCAGCATCCGTTCTTCAGTAGGAAGCTGATTAAAGGCACCAATAGCTTGGAGCTGAGCTTGCCGTCCCTCGTAATGACTCTCGCCATTCGTTGCGAGGAAGTATGCTACCCAGGCTGGGAATCCGGCGTTCAGGAAGATCCGGTCTGTGTCATCCGGTCCAGAATCAGTCGCTTTTGCCAAGGCTCCATCCAGTCCGTATGGCGTCTTTTTGCGTGTCCATTCAGACACAAGGTGTTTGCGAAATATCTCGACTGGATCTGTGATTATGTGTTGGTTTGGTTGGGGACCTGGGCTTGTTGTGTGCGCGGTACGCATTTGCTCCATTGAAAATGGTCAGCAAACCAGGAGGAAAGGGTGGGTGGGGGAGGAAGTTTGCGAGAGACTTTGTGAGTGAGGGAACTTGCTAACTTTGATGCCATTTGTAAGATGACTCACGCTACTTGTTCTCATCTTAGTGGTCTGTTTGGCTACCTCCTCAGAACGTTGTGGGCCTAACCCCGCACTCAATATTGCATCATGCGTTCAAGGGCTGCTTGCAAGTGCCCGAATTTTGGTTGAGGCATTATTTCTCGCCATGGCCCAACTCCGCCAACTTGCGACCTCCATCCGTCGGATCCGTGGCCCGCCCGATGCCTGGAACCACACCTATCTTTACGGATCACCTTCCCCATGAGAATGCCGTGCATGAAAGAACCCTGTACAGCAGGTCTCTTGATGGCGTGTGGTTGCATTGCCCCCCACCGAGGGAACTTTGCGAGGGAACTTTACCCGGGCTGGGCATGGTCTCGGCTTCCGCCTCAGGTGGTTCAGGTCTGCCACCCAATCCGAATAAGCAAAGCTCTCAGACCTCCTTCCCCGGGGGCCAACTTGACTCCAGCGGACACCTCGCCTTCGGTCGAGCGTATTATTAATTGTAGCCTCGTATTAAGAGCCTGTACAAGCCTTTTCTTAGTGTGAAATAGTATCTGTAACTGAAATGCTGTGGAGGGGTCACGATTGGAGGGGCAGTCGCTTTGGTGTTGTGGTGCGCGATATTTGGCCTGAGGCATCAACATGATTGGTGCCTATCGTCACGTGTTCGTTTCATAGACCGGATTGGGAAGGTGGTTTCTCAACACCAAAAAAAATATCACGACTTTTTGCTCCATCCGCCTCAGGTTATTCACATTCCTCTGCATACGCGGCTTATCTGCATCATCTAGAACGTAGTTTTCACTCAGAACATAGTTTAATTGGTAGCGACATGTTTGTTCCATTTTGATGTTCATAGAGGATCTTTAGATATACCCTCTTCCCGGGGGGCGGCTCTGACCTCGCGACATGTATTCGAATCTGTAACCTCGTGTCTCACGATTCCCTTACAATGGCAGGAACGGCAGGAACAGAAACGTGATCCTCAGTCTCCGGACCAATTCCGGTTGGGTCATTCGAAATCCGAGAACGTGTGGTTAAGCATGTGGTGGTGGTGTGCTGAGTCAGTTTCATAACCGCCGAATAGACAAAGCAAAGCCGGAAGGAACCAGCCTTCTCCGTGTCCTTGCCCTTCTATCGGCTTTACTCAAAAGCTTGCTCGCCGTCACCAGAGGCATCTCAGTTAGCTCCTGCTTGTGACGAACATGTCCCGAAGCTCAATCCGGCTTGACCCCCCTGCTGAAGATCTTCTAGGTCTCGACATACGCAGAAGTTGAGGTAGAAGATCAGAAGGGGGCTCCTGTCTAAAACTCTTTGCCCATAACTTTTCAACAACCGGTATAAGGCACACGAGAAGGCCATGGGCTCCAAAAGCATTCGAAAGAATCTACTGGTGTAAGTTTAGTCTTGGCTAGAAGATCAGTACGTACCAAATGCCTGATTGTCGCTGACTCTATTCTCAGAGCCATAGCGCTGGCTATCAAGGCCAAAGTCTTAATCAGTAGAATGGTCTTGATTTTCGTAATATGGCTTTTGAGATGCGATACAATAAGCATCCACTCCAGTACCATCCAGAACCGGAAAGCAATAGCTGATACTGCTAAGAGTTCATTGAATACTGCGTTCCGGGGAGCCAGGGTGGTGCTAATGATAAATAGCACTCCAGTTATTGCCAGGAGGAATGCGAGGGGCCAAGGAGCAAAGGCAGATTGTCCTTGGCTCCAAGTACCACTGGTCCACAAACACTTTCGATTGTTAGAATTATACTGAAATTAGGATGTTTACTTACTTCTCTCATCATGCTAGAGATTATGATAGAACAACTCAAGTAAGTTGGCCAGGGCTCTCCATATTCTTGCATTAGAGCCGCGAATGTGATTGCAGAACTAATAGCAACCACGCACTGCGTCATTACTATTGCTGTAAACGCACGAGGATACATTGCAGATAATGGGAGAGGGGCCACAGATACTAGCCCAGTCTGTCGACGGTTCCGTTGAGTATTTTGATATAATAGAATGGCATGAACAAAGGTTGATGTACTTGCTGCGGCACTAAAGAGAGATGCCATCATTAACGCAGTTGATACCAACTCTGTGGGTCTCATTGTGATAATAGTTGAGCTCATGATCATTCAAAAGGCCAGTCAATAATTTCAGAGAACTTGGGGGATACCCAGTGTATAAGTAGAAACAACATGACCGCGTGTCCTTCCAGGTTAAGCCAACGCTTCCCGGTTAAGCCCAACTGCAGCGTACTGATCCTTGCACGGGAGGCATTTTCCGCTTGAAGACGGCCACAGAGTCTCCTTTGCGAACTCGCTGATGAGACCAGGACAGCCTCAGCGTTTCTCGCACTTCACTGATCCCCCTTTTTGCGGATTACAAAGAGCATTTGCCACTGATGAAGCCGATTCAAGTCAAGAGAACCCTCCAATATCTTCAGGGAGCATGTAGTCTGGCGGAACTTCGCCGTCAGTGGATCCGAAACCCGCCCGCAACGTCCTGCATGATGGCGCCTAAGATTGTTATGGAACACTTCTCCCGGATGGTGCCACGGTGTCTGTTGACTGGGACATTCAACAGCGGCCGCTTCCTGCTTTACTCTAAGAACATGCCGAGAGGAATGGAACGGCTCCTTCTTCCACGATCCCTGGAAGACTGGAGTTAGGGCCCCTTTTACCTTGCATAGTAGTTGTGTTATCTGTCCCCGGGGGTGTTGGTATGAACTGCATGTTGGGGAGGCGTGGAGTGTACCTTACCATCAGTGGCTCCCATCCTTGACTGGTCGCCAGAGCTGAGGTATAGATCAATGATTGCTGTGCCAAGTTTTCATGTGGAGATGGTCCATGATGGGGGACGGAAAATGCCCACTATGACTAAAGTCATTGAAGAAGAGCAACAGGAAAGAAAGGTGCCTTGATTGGGAAGAATCGAAACCGGGAGGAGGCGGAAAGTCTCAACGAGAAAAGAAGGCAAGTTGGGGGGCAGACAAAAGAAGAAGAAGCTGAAGGCCGATTATGAAGTAGGGAGTGAGGAGCATAGAATCAAGTGATGAGGGCATTGGACTAGAATGGGACTTTGAGGCTTGCGAGTAGACGGGTCAATATACGATAACACATGAAGGGCGTGCACTTGTTCTATGAACATGAATTCAAAATTCTACTTTACCGTCTTATAACCTGGTTGCTCCATATGTCCAATTCACAATCATATATAAGATTTATTATTTCGGGTCCCAGTCCAGCTACACCGCCATACGATCTACCAAACATTGTAACCAACCAACCCACTCAAATCCTCCCCAGCTAAAGGTATCATATAGCAATACTGCGCCATTTGGTTATTCTCTCTCAATATTTCAAGTCGGAGTTGAGCTGCCTCCTGTTCTTCGAGGATTTTCTTCTGCTCGAGCTTCTTCTCCTGTTCGAGGACCTCCTGTTCTTCGAGGATCTGGCGTTTCTTCCGTTCACCCAGAAGGATTGAGGCTTTCGCAACAACGGCCATGTCATCGACGGTCGTGCCATTGTCCTCCCACTCGTCATCATCATCAATGGCGCAGCTCGAAGAGGCCGTGATGGATGTAGAGGGACGATGGACGGAAGTGCTTGTGTTAGGGCCGTCGATTCTTTTGGGTTGGCTTCCAGCTGGTCGTTTCTTCTGAGCGGATGACGGAGCCGGCGGTCGAATGGCTTTGTCCTCGTGTCCCGACATGAAGGCGAGTTATATGCGAGCGTGTGTGTATGAATCTTCCGTTAATGTAGCTTTGGATGTCTGGTCGAGACGGGAAAGGCAATGCGCCAGTGGGTTCGAATGAGAATGGTTGATGGAAGGATCTCTTAGAATGATAGGACGTCTCAAGCAATTAAGACTTTATCATCATGGACGACTGCGGGAGGAAAACAACACAGATAGGGATGTCCCTTGTATACGTCTGGGTTGGCGCTTCCAATGACGATCCCAGCAAGGAATCTCGTTTCTTTTTTCCGCTGTATACGCCGCGGCCCCTTGCTGTGCCACTTTGCAGTGAGACATCACAACACCAGGCCAGACCAACAACGTGGGGGGGTTCAGCCCGCGTCGAATGTATGGGTGACGCGGAATAGCACAGTTACGATAGGAGTGGAATGCCTAAACAGTCACAATCGAGCAGACGATATAGGGGTCGAGATTGAAAGAAGTTGAAAGAGGAACTATCCAAGTCGAATACACACCAACCGATCAGATGGTTGCCGATGGCCTCACGAAGGTCCTTACCAACACGACTTTTGAGAAGTTCAAAACGCTGGGTCTCGTTGATGTTTCGGAACAGCTGAAGGACGAAAGAAAGCTCAAGGATATCACGGAAGGAGTCAACAAGCTGTTTCTGAACTTAGAATAGCTGCAGTTAAAGCCTGTGACGGCTTCATCTGGAGGGGTGTGTCACACGGAGCTGGCTGCGTCACGTGACGCGGCCTCAAAAGAGGGGAAGGGCCAAGAAGACCGGCCCGAAGAACAAGCAAGAATCATGATCCTGTTGAAGGAATCATCTTTGATCAATTGAACTGCCTCACATTGGCACCCAAATTATCCCTCTATCTTGATCCCTTTGACGTACCAACTCGGACCACAACTGAACTTCCTGTGTGTTCGACAATATAACTATATTATACAATCTGGACCTAATACTGTCAGACTTTTCGGGTCTGACAGAGATGTTCGGCTACGATAGAAGGGACCAGTTGATGCTATTGGTGAATTGATGAAGTCTGTTCTGTCTTGTGTCCTGTTGGACAGGTTTCCTCTTATTACCTCCAACATACTACTAGGACAGTAGTCGTACAGAGCAGGCAACAGCAGCTGCCTAGCATGACTATCGTAGCTGCCTGGGGTTGCCTAGAGTTGCCTAGAGTTGCCTGGAGTTATGATGATCCTCTAGCATGTTGATCAGTCATACTAGCTATCCGGCAGTCACGTGCCTCGGAGATCGGCAGAGTCCGACAAATACCAACCAAATCCCGCCGTCCTTCATGGCTAGTCTCCCTGGCATAGTAACAACGTTAGGGAAGCATCGCTGCTGCAGCCATAAGTGGCAATGTCGTCGTCAGGATAGTGATATACAGCAGAACAGTTCTTCTAACAGTCAGGAGGGCACAGCACCTGGGGACATTCTAAGCGATCCGGCTTAAGTGCTACCCATAGCCATAGAACTAACAAGGAAACGCATCGTCGATGTAGGAGACATCATAGTATAAGTCAGTACTCAGATATAGGGTAGGATTATAGGTATATTCGAACTGGGTGACTGCACTTAAGTCAAACGCAGATGCTCTGTCCTAATCACTTGCTGCCTATGACAATCTCTGGTCTGTGGTGATCTTAATCGATACGCCCACTATTACTCTAGAGCCTATTGCCGTATCGTAGGTGACATTATGTCAGTAGCCCGTCATCCGCCTGAACCGATTGCAGGTATACGGAAAAGTCACACTTGAACACGCCAGCTTGAGACTGGGCCACACATAACGCGCTATCTCCAATAAGGGCAGCTATAAGGGGCTTCATAGTTGCTGCTATATGACACGACTACCGGGAGAGACGGCACGGAGAAGCAAGAGGGGAATGAGACTATATAGGCCCGTTGGCGCCGACGGAGGACCAGGTTAGGTCTCACGGGTGTTCCAAAGCTGAATGGACAGAACCGGCCTTGCAGATCGTGCAGCAGCCAGCAGGGCTCACCTCTTCGCAACTTCTGATATGTCCTAGAACTACTAGGCCTTGGAGTCGCCCCAGAGGTGGCCGAGGTGAACAGCGCCTTCTCGCAGCGGAGCAGTCCAATGTCCTTGAGAACTCTCCTGAGCTGTTGGCGATAAGGCGTTGGCCGTCGACCTGGCCAGCTGTTCCGACCAGCTTCGCTCCGTTTGCAGGGTGGCTTTTGTCTATTGAGCCGTTCTTAAAGTAGTCGGCAACTTGATATGGTCAAAGAACAACTTTTGTCGGATATCTCGCGAGTTTGAAGTCGCGGTCCGAGTTAAGGGAGGGAAAAGTCGCAATATGAAGCTTTCAAATAGCCTATTATAATGGTGTTGATGAATTGATCAAATAGATGTTAAAGATGCGATGTTAATTGATGTGTGTTATGTGTGTTCTGTGCATGTGTGTGTAGGTGTGTGTGTTCTGTGTATGAGTTCACGAGGACGTCATTTTCCCTCATTGTTCTGAGTCACCTGACCCCCTGACCCGGCGACCTCTACATGCAGAGCCGGCTGCGCAAATAGAATGTCACGTGCCCGCACAGCCGGCTGTGCAATTAGCAATTGTTATGTAAGAGGCCAACGTGTGTATAAGTGAGATCCCTCTTCAACCCACAAAGGCGGCTATTATATATCTAATCACCGTATAATCTATCCTGTGTTCCAATATCCCTCTCGGCGGCATCCCATATATCTCTCATGCCTCGTCGCCCTTGGCACAGGAGCGGCTGCAGGCTAAAAAAGCTAAAGCTAAGGTATAAGAGTTTAATAGTACTTGTTAAGTATGCTAGCATTAAAAATAAAACCCATAAAGATCAAAGTAGCAAAGAGTGACAAAGATAAAACCCAGAAAGATCATCGTTAAACACTCTCGGCCACGCTCACAGCAATCCCCCGAAGGCAGCTCCCACTTTTGCGAACATGAACCCGCGGATGGATCGGCATCACCTTGAACTCAGTTCTCATTCGGAGCTTAGGCTTTCGACTAAGCAATTGAATAAAAGGCATCGGTGGCGAGGGACATGTGAAAGAGGGACAGGTGACGAGGGAGACTAGAATGATAAGAAGCCCTTTTAGCTGTGACTATTAGCGGCTTGTCCTTTCTCTTGTTCTGCAGCTTAGGATCTTTGTTCAAAGCATTCCAGCTAGTTGTTAATATACTCGTTGGACCGTTACAATCTACCGCATTGGTGGTCTAAATGGCTATTTTGCAATTATAGCCCACTACGGTGTTATGGTCTCGGGCTTTGCCCGTGCCTTAATTTGTGTATGCGCGGCGCCTGCCTGCAGGCGCGCCTGCGTAAGCTGTATAGGGCTAATTGACTAATCGGTGTGCGATTAAGTCAATAACGTTTCCTTTTGCCTAGAGCCTCCGTGCCTCAATTGGGAAGGGCTCGCAAGAGCCCTGACGGCCGCAGCGCTAGCCCTCGCTGGAGCCCCCCCTGGGGCCAGCCCGTCACATACGGCTTGATTTACTACGACTTGATTCTATTTATGAATATCCGACCTCTCCGGATGACGATCACGACTGCCCCGGTCCCGCCCAGCCGTGCACTGGGTATATAGGCCAGATAGATATGAACTGATACGCTGTCCTATCTTTACATAATAGTTGTTAATCCTGATTTAAAGTAATAAAGTAATAAAATCTGAGAAATGTCTTTAAATATTACTCTTCAAGCCATATATTCCCATTACTACCTCCTTTTAAGGTGCCGATGTGTGAGTTCCACCTAGCATCCGGTGATAAGCTCTGGCTGGCACGTTGCGACTCGAGCTCCCATGTGGGACCTTCGTAGCCCTCCCGCCGAACCGCTAAGTACACGGTCCCGTTTTGGGCCTCGTAGTATCCAAACACCTCCCTAGCCTTCATCTCCGGACCCTCATCGCCGGGACGTGGGCGCTGTCGGCATTCTTGCCATACACTGAGGCGGTTGCCGCTGTTGACAACCCACAGAGGGTAATTGGAATGAGGCCAGTCCCAAGGGCCGGAGTCCAAGTTGGAAGCTATTATTCCGTGAAACATTCGCTTTGCGAGTCTTAAAGTTATTAAGACCTGCTTCACGACGACATCTGACGACCAGGTTGTCTCTACCGGGGCGCCTCGAAGCCAGGACTGAGGCACCACCAGCTCCATTCCAGATGCTGGTGAACTGGAATCTCCTACGCGGGCTCCTGAGAGAATATGCGGAACAAAGATAAGTAATGCAAGGAAAATGGGAGTAAGTAATAAGAGCAGAAAGAAAGGAGAAGAAGCGAAAGGGTTTGGACGAACTATTATCTATGGCAAAATATATACTGTATATACGTGGGTAGAGGAGTGTGTGCAACTAAAATTCATTAATTGTAGGTTCGGGGTCATTTATAGAGCAATAAGCTAAGCCACATGTTGAATATGACTTTTCCGGCCAAGCTTAATGCGACATTGGCACAAAACAGCAAGCGCTGGAGCAGGGTAGTGCATCCGCCTTACCCCAACTAACCACCTCGTCCAGATTGGGCTTACCGAATGTCAAGAATTGGCTCCATGAATGCTGCGATTCGCAGGGGTGTGTGCTAAGAGTGGGTAGAGGGATCCAGTAATGGACTATCTGGACCAGACGGTTAGAGTTCCATGCATCACTAATCCCTAAAGTCAACCCACATCAGAACCGCGCCGCGATCCGGCGAGGTAAGCCTTCATTGCGATGCAGAACGTCCAAGAGCTCACACGCCCCAGGCGACTGTTCCCATGTCCGGGTTTGATGTGCACATTTCGTTCAACTCAATTCAACCACCGCGGAATAACAATATCTATGTAGGCAAAGTCGAAAGGCAGAGCCGACCCGGAGGCGAGAATGCTGTTCGGTTCAAGGTCACACGTGGCCCAACTGCCTAGCCTTGTGCCAAGTCGTATGGAGTCGGTTGCGTCCACCGAGCAGCTACGTTTGGCGCACATAACATCCTCGATGCGCTGGTCGGCCTCCTATCCCAAAGGACAAACCTCAACGGTAAGCCGAGATCAAAGCGAGGGCAGTTAGGAGTACCAAACAAGCAGTTGCGGTATCCCCATGCTCGACCCGGATGCCTGGACAAGAAGGTTGGTCTCGGCACAGCGTGGACTGTCCCTGGCCGCCAAGGGTTGCGGGTTACTCACTCGATCAGCTTTGCAAGATCCTTAGAGCGAGTAGAACGGCCCGGCTAATTGCGCAAAAGAAGAAGGAAAGAGGTTTAGTAGTATTTGTAGCATTTTGAGCCGATTTAATTAACTAATTAATTATCTATTAGTTATATAATTATAATTCCAGTCCTCGTGAGTTATGAATGCCTCTCTGGCTAGACCGGCAGATCGTGGCCAGGGAGTGACGGGCCTAAGTCTAGACTCGATAGTTTTAAGAAGTCTCTAGGTCAATTTATTAGTTAGAGGCGCTTATTACATAGGAATTGCAGTAAGTCGATTATGCCAGATGACCGTGGAGAGGGGGTAATCGACCCCGCTCGACTATAAACACAGGGCCCCAGGAAATTGGATTGTTAGTTTCTTCGGATCAATGCTCACTCAAAACCATCAACTAATGCGTTTTAACCTCATAAATGGCCTACCCGCAAGGCCATGCCAACATGGGGTCTCTTTGCGGCAAGCAGGATCGGAAAAAGAACGACATCGAGTTACCGTCACGACCAATCGTTGTGGCTAAGGTGGCAGCTCGGACAGCTGTGTTGCTGGAGAGGAGAGCCACTCAATCCGCCGCTGAACCCGCTGTCATCTTATCTCCGGTCCTTGATCCTCCCCCAGTTCTCCCTCCGAAACCACCTCCACAGACACACATTCAACAGACACTGAGGTTGTCGCGTTTCGAAACCGACTTGATCTCTGATCCGTTGATCTGGATCTCGGCCCCGAGTTCCACTGCCCCGTCTGCACTCGCTGGCAGGTAGTTTGCCGTGATGGTTCTTGTTACCCGAGGAGTGCACCGGCTCTGACTGATACAGTTATTGCCAAATCTGGTATATGAAATATGCCCGAGGGAAGGAACCTACGCTAGGATTGAGCTGGGCCCAGGTCCATCTACAAATAGGAGCGTCTAGGGTCGCGCTCAAGCCGTTTAGGGAGGTGTTTCAGCTTAAGTCAACGTACTCATATGTCAAACAACCCCCCCAATGTCGTATGCTTTTCCTAGTAAATGCTACTATTTTAAAATTCTATAGAAAATTAGCTAAAATAGTTAAAAAGAATCTACGTTAATATTTGTTTAGTTAAATAGTTAATATATATAGGGTGGCCAGGCGAGGGCGTGGGTACATTGAAATACTTCCCAGAAGGGCAGCCACGAGTGGTTTCATAGTGGCTACTATGCGACACGGCTATTGGGGGAGACGGCACGGAGAAGCGAGGGGGACAAGACTATATTTATCACTCTAAAAGTTCCAATACTAGGCTAGCCCGCTTAAGCATCCGTTTTCTTTTTTCTTTAATAGGGCCAATAGGGCCGTTGGCGCCGACGGAGGACCAGATTAGGTCTCACAGGGGTTCCAGAGCTTGATGGACAGAACCGGCCTTGTTGACCAAGATGAATAACGCCTTCTCGCTGCGGACCAGCCCAATGTCCATTATCAATTGCCTTCTTACTCTTATTTTCATTTCTAATTGAGTGCAATCTCTCAAGCATCACCTCCAGTGGCATCACGGAGACCAAAGGATTCCATGGCTCTGATCTCGTCTCTCCTCTCCGTCTCGTCCAACTCCGAATGGAGCACCGTCAGCGGCGAGGACGACTTCGTCCTCCCCCGGGACCACGACTTGCAGGCCGTTAGGCCCGGCATGGTTGGCTTCGCCTACACCCACGCGTGCGAGTGGAAGCTGGGAGCCATCTACCGCGCTCCTCCTGGAGACCGTCTCCCGCCGCCGAGCATCAAGGGTGGCGGAGCTGATTCACAGCCCATCGTCATCTCTCACCTGCAATACTACTTCCACCTTGCCTGCCCCTACTACGTCTTCAACGGCGCAAAGTATTGGCGTTGCCTCCTGGAGCACGATCTCCAGTCCATTGAGGCCGTCATCGACCACCTCTGCAACGACCACATGGAGCCACCCTGCTGCGCAATGTGCTACCGCGTCTTTGAGCGGGCGCACGACCGCGACGAGCACATGTCAAAACGGACGTGCGAGTTCCGTGAACCCGTCGAGATCGACGGCCTCGACCTGCGCAAAAAAACAGAACTCTGGCGGCGCGATAGCATGTACCACGGCGAGCGAGGCCGCTGGTATCGCATCTGGAAGACCCTCTTCCCGCGCACGGCGCTTCCACTCTCTCCATACCTTGCACGCGGCGTCGGCCTGGAAATGTCCATGATGCGTGATTACTGGGCTGCCAACGGCCAGGACTGCATCGTCCAGTACCTCATGCAACGCAACCTCCTCCAGCACCACTCAGACGAGGAGAAGAGAGCGCTAGCTGCTCTGTCGAAGCTGGCTCTGCAGGATCTTCTGGCTCGAGTGCTCGGAGAGCACAGCGCGTGAGCTCTCGAAAAGGGTGCCGTTTCTTTAGGCATGGCTTTCTAATAAGATAAATATATTTATATTATTATTTTCACATTTCCCTATGTATAATACTATAGTGAGTAGTTATATTAATAGGCCATTTAATTACCGATAGGAAAAGACCTTAATCTCGAAGCCAGCGACGAAAGGCAGTGATCTTGGATCGACGGGAGAGCTGGCCAGCACTACCACCTCGTTCTCATAGTTAGGCTCCGTCTAGATTAACTCGTATAAAACTGATGAGCAGTAAATAGCCAAATTCCTCTAGAAACTCGTTCATTAACCAGCAGAGCCGACCCAAAGACGAGTTTGTTGTCTAATATTAGTCTATTTCCTGACTCCTGACCTATAGATGGCTGTTAAGTCCATTTATAGCCGGCACATAAAGGCGAGCCGGTCGTTTTTCTCCTCCGTGTTCATAATATAAGTAGTAAGAGAAATCCGCTTTATATTACAGAAAATGATCAGACTTCCTCCTTACCCTTCCTCCTTGGACTTCCTCCTCGTTATCGTTTATCATGCAGCCACATCGAGCCGGCGCCCGTCCAGATGACCGCCCGTTCGCTAAGTCTCCAGAAATTCGAGACGTATGGCCATCTGGTCCGCCTTGTCTCTACTACTATGGCATGTCTTCGCATGCGGCTGCTCCTACGGTTCGATCTTCTGCAAGCACGCCACTAGCGATAACTTCTGCAGCTGCATTGTCCTCACTCTCAAGCGCACTTCTGCCCACTTCAGTCTCGAGCTCAATGCCTCTCTCTCTTCTCACAGATACAAGCGCCAACACGGACGCCCTGGTCACGAAGGCCCTTGCCACGGCCAACCCAAACTCCTCGTACTATTATAGCAGTCCAACCCTTTCCGCCCCCGCATCGACTCAACTCAGCTCAGCAGCCATCTATGGCCAGGAGCCTCCAGGTGCGGTTCTATGGCTATTATTACTAGTATTACTACTATAGCAGTGGAGTTAGGTTATATCTAAGGTCATCTATAATTCCATATTGTATTTAAGTTAGGTTTTATATAGATTAACTATATATATATAGATATAAGATACGAAATTATAAGTTCTCTATTATATGTATTGTGGGCGCAGGAACAGCAGTTGTGGTCCCCACGGGGCCCTAGGGTCCTACCCATCTTAATGACGGCACCGGTTTTTGGAGCAGACGATATTCCAGCGAGACTAGAGCGCTCCGGCTCCGCCGTAGTTGAGAAACGCGACTGGACGTGAAGCGCCGCCTTTGGCAGTCGAGTTGCATAACAATCTACCTTGGCCATGGCAGGTGCCGATCTATTCACCGCCACTACACATACCTGCGCTGCAGCCACTGGCCAGGCTCATCCGTCCAGGTCTGATTTCAACTCAGTTAACCACGGGACACACCAAGTTTGCGGGACGAAGGCACGATTAAGAGCCTCCGTGACTAGCCTTACACGGAGGGAGGATCAAAATGAGCCAAAAACGCGTAGGATTGCTATAGTTGAGGCGTAGTGTACTCTGTTGTTTGTTTGCTCCTCGTCGTGAATCAGGAACAGACGCCAACTCTGCCGAGCAACGGCCCAATAGTGGTTCGCCCCTAAGATCGGCTCGCCCTCTCGGATTTCCCTCCTTCAACCTCCTCAAGTCCTCACTCTTGCGCAGCGGACCGGCCAGCGCGAGCGTTCGGCAAGGCGCCTCCGCTCTTCCTGCGAGCCCCGTGAGATTAAACCACAGAAATTTCGATTACAAAGTTGACCGAGCTGAGCAAGTTGGCTAGTATGTCCACTGGTCAGCCACGGCGGTGAGCCCAGCGAGGTCCTGCTTTGTCCCATAATGCGTGAGAACAGTCCAAGAGAGAGGGTGCGAACTGCGGGAGCTGGTCACTTATTCAAGAGAAAAGAAACCGTTAGCCGAAGATGAAATCAGACGCTGCAAAAGCAGAGGACCTAGGTGGGAGTGTCTGTGGTCTATTATAGGTGCGTACACCGCTGGGCATGGGCCCGCTACCGGCCATCCTCTAGTTTGCTGTGCGCAGCGGGTCGGGAGGAGCGCACTGGTCGTCCGGACACACTTCTACCCATTGTGCTACAGCGTCCCTGAGTTGCCGACAAGATGAGTTCCACCTTCAGGAGACAATCAGTTATCGACGCGATCCACCTAATGGGCGGGGCTGGTTGCCCCTTTCCGCGATCTTTGGACTTACTAGCAGTATATCCTTAATATTAGTATAGTTATAGACATACCTTTGCTTATACAGTACAGCACTGTACTATATTCTTCTTTCCTGTGGAGACACCAACTCAGAAAGCGTTCGGCCAAGTTACTTTGCTGCGTATTTGTTGACACAACCAAGAAGCCTGCCGCCCACGCCGATCAACAGGCCGCGCGCCCTCTCGCCAGCTCAACTTATATGTCTAGTTGCCTATTCAGCTGTGTTGCCATCTCCAGGGGAGTCTTGGTCTCTCTCACAATGCCGAGTATGGGCTTCAGCTCGGCTCGATGGGTTCGACGTGCAGATGTGGCCGCGGTAGCCCATTGGCCATGTTGGCCACGTTGGCCCTCGTGGTCCCGGTGGACCGCGGTGAGAGCGTCTATAGGTCTTCCATTCTCGAGTTTTCTCTGCAATCTGACGGAATGGCGAGTCGGCTTCACCTAGTTCTGAACCGAACGGACTGTATTTGATCAATCGCAAGCAGATGAGCCGGCAGGTATCGCTTCCGAACCTGAGCAAATGAGCCGATTCTGGACGGGGGCCTCGGGAGAACTATTTGTGACGACTGGAGCAGGGCACTGCATGCCCCCTTACCTAGCCAACCACCTTGTCCAGTTTGGGCCTACCGGATGTCAAGAAATGCCTCCGCAAGAATGCTGCGCTTTGCAAGGGTGCGGAATGGGAAATGGAGGGTACTGGGAGCGTGGAGGTGAAGGGGAGATCCAGTAATGGATCATTCTACTATACCATACCTATCTGGACCGTACGGTTAGACTTCCATGCACGCACGGCTATGCGAATCGGGTGTTTGCAATTCGCCTACGGAGTAGTCCACCTACCTGAAGACTTTTCCTCCTTCCTCTTACAATTAGATAATCTTGGCCAACGCGGGCTCAAAGAGAGAGATCAGTCCTTCATAGCTGTCTATTCGTGTTCCGTTTTCTGATGCTTGTTGAGAGACTCAGTTGGTGCTATGTCGGTACTGTACAGATACTGTAGCAATGAGAGACAACATAAGGGGCATCTTGCTATCGCAACTATGTAACTCTTGCCGATGCTGCTAAGCTCCAACGAAGGCACAGAGAGACGCCGCAGAGGATGTCGATATCAAGGACGGCAAGACGCACATCAAACGTATCGCGGCTCTTGTAGCGCGGGTAGATCAATGCGGAGGCACTGGAGGGGTTGTTTCAGCGACAAGGACGCGAATAGGTAGATTGCGATTAGCGTCCGTTTGTTTGAATAAGATGAGCCCCTGAAATGTGGCAGCGCTGCGCCTACAGTGCATAAGTCCCACGAACTTTGAGTGTCGCATAATCACCCCGGAAAGTTTCGAAGCAACAAAGCGTTGATCCTCAGATCTGCGTCAAAATCTTGTTCGACTGGCCAGGGTTCGGGCAGAAACGGGACCGAAACCCATCACCCAGTAACGCCAATTAGTGCCTAACGCTAAGAAAATTGCCCTCCATACATGGCTCACAGGCCAAGGCCCAGCCCGCGCGTCGATATGTTTACGTTAGTTGCTTACTAACATAAAGGCGTCCCAGGTGACATGGACGCGGCTCACAATTTCGACGCTTGACGGGTTCGCGGGCTTGACCAGATCACCATCACCGACATTCCGTCACCGCCTCACTCTCCCGACGCCGCTATGAGCTCCCGAAAGCGATCGCACTCCGTCGTGGAGGAGAACCGCATAGAATGCCCTTTTAAGATTATATATCCCGGCCCTCTGAACCGGAAGCGTGATGAGGAGAGGAGTGTCCCTATTCAGGTCTCCCCCTTTTCCCCCATCGGAAAGTTCAAGAGCCACCACACCATGGACCTCCATTATGCCATCGAGCCGAGCGAGCGGTGGCTGGCCATGCCGCGGTACAAGAGCTTCGTCTGTACGTATCCGAGCGCTCCTTAAAGGAGGGGCCAATTTTCTGACCGCCTCGATAGTGAATGGCACCAAATACTACAATGGGGGCTTCGTCTTCGTCGCGAACGAGGCCACCATCGAGCGACAACGAGCCGCCGCCAGCTTGGGCACCGTTGGCCCCGCCCGGAAATCCGACGATGACTGGGTGGCACGCATCCTAGAGATTCGGGCTGCGGACAAGCGCCACGTCTACGCGCGCGTCTACTGGATGTACTGGCCCGATGAACTCCCGCCCGGGACCCGGGACTGCAAGAAACTGATTCAGGGACGTCAGCCGTACCACGGCCAAAACGAGCTAATTGCATCGAATCATAGTGAGTCACCGTCATTAGTCGGCCCATGAGGATTTATGCACAGCAGCTGAACAGTACCGGCAGTGGACGTAATCAGCGTAGATAGCGTCACTATGCCGGCTACGGTCAATCAATGGATCGAATCGGACGATAATGAGACCCAGGGTGCGCTGTATTGGCGGCAAGCTCTCGACTATTGCACGTCGCAGCTCTCAGTAAGCCAACAGAGGTGCATGATCCGTGGCCTAATGCTTATATGCCTTAGTCGGTCGCGCTCATATGCAAATGCGGCATGCCCGCCAACCCCGATAAGATGTTAATAGGGTGTGCCGGCCCCGAATGTGGGAAGTGGATGCATCGCAACTGCCTGAGCCACGATGTCCTAATGAGGATATACGAGCGCCTCGGCACCGACAAGCCTCACCGCGCCGAAGAGCTGGCGATTAAGGAAGAGAGGAAAAAAGAGGAAGCGGCACGCCCTCTTAGCCCCTTGGAGTCAGGGGAGAAGGACACGCAGCTTGATATGCGGTCGATTAGCGCGCAAGAGCCCGTCGTGACAAAAAAGGCAATCATCGACACCCCGCAAAGGACGACAACGCCTACTCCGGTCCCGACTCCTTCGAAGGCCGACAGGCCGCTGAAGTCGTTGGTCAAGAAGGTTCAGAAGAAGGGCACCAACTATCAGCCCTATATCGGCCTATTCGAAGCGACTTTAAATGTAAAGAACAGGCCCGCGGTATGGGAGATAAAAGACCTCCGGGAGAAGGTGATAGGCGGCAAGAAGGAGTGGACGGAGCTGGTCAACTGTCTGCTCTGCGATGCCGTCATCGACTGAGTGGCTCATCGAGAGGCACGTTGCATAACCCGCGCATAAACCGCCAAATCGAGTGCCCCGCTGCTGGTTAGGAGCCTGTCAGCCGAGTCGGATGCCCAAGCCCTTCCTGACCTACTCGCTGCCTTCACCTTGATGCCGCGGTTCGACAGACCTCTGCCGATTGCCGCGGGGAAGCGAGTGTCCTCGCGATTCAGTTCGCCTCGAGCATTACTTCGACACAGTCGCGCTTTTGACGTCCAGGGTCATCATCGTCGCTGTGCCTCTGAGCTCCAGCGCATGCTCAATTTCATGGGTGACGCAGGCTGTTAGGTCTGTGGCTGATCGGCCTGGCAGGGCCCCAACCAGCTGGGGGCTCAGGACCTCGTGTGTGAGGGCTATCATTGCCATTCGCCGGGCTACGAGCCTCTGGAGCCCCTTGCCAAGGCAGGATAGCAGAACGATTGGCCTCCAGGATCGGACGTTTGTATAGTCCTTCTTTCCCTGCTTCTTTAGCATTGTTACCTCGGCTGCCGTGTAGCCTCATATGAGAATCCGACGGAATCGATGCACAGTTCTTCCTTTAAGTCTGAAGAGCTTGATGAAGGAAGACCGTTCTGCCTCTCCAGCGAAGGATGATGAGGAATGAGGAGATTCATTGCATTTCCTGCTCGATAGCTCTCTTGAAATGTCCATCCTCTAGTCCACCAGAGGTCGCTTGTGATATCTTTTAGCAGCACAAGTGCGCTTCTAGCCTCCTGCCGGTTTGTTCTGCCTGACAGCCGATATCGTGGTGCCTGTCGATGTCGCATAACAAGGTCGCCCCTAAGAATTTTCGCCAAGAGCACCAGGTCGGATGAGGAGTCATAGGCCTGGCGAGTAGAGCGACTGGATGATCGCTAAGCTTATAGACAAGGTCCATGGCTTGCAAGGCGTCACGTTTTTGGTTGCACCGAACGTAGCTGCATTGGGGTTGGCTGCAAACTCGTTGTTTGACGCTGTGCCTGTCGATCCACAGGAGTTTCAGCTGAAATTTTCTCATGTATCTGAGGATACGATCGAAAACACAGTCTCGAACGGGTGATTGGAAGTTTTGCATTCGGTCCCTTGTTTGCACACTGTATCGGCCATGTTCTGGGTTTTCGTATTTCAGAGATGGTTTCCAGGTGTACGATAAAGCGACAAAATCTCGGCGGTCGAAGGCGTTGATCCAGTGACGTGACAAGAGAAAGCACTGATGTGGCGCAGGGGTGAGACACTCAAGCTTCCTCATGAAAGACAACTTCTTGTCCTGTGCCAACGTGTTATTCTGAATATCACATAGGATAGAAACGATCGATTGGCCATAGGACGTTGAAATCTTGAGGAGAGATTCCTTGGTGTTATTATGCATAGCCATTGTTTGAACTCGGTGTTTGTGGATAATGGAGATCTGCCACCTCAAGGGAGGGACTGGGGAATGGCTCGCGCGACTCGGGTAAGCCGGGCATCCACGCACTTCGTAATAGCCAGCTGTGGATACTAGTCAGCCTGCAGATCGAGCCCCTTGATGCAGGCCTCGACATGACAGCGCACATCGGCTCGACCCTACTTGGGGGGCCTCAAAATCGACCGGTCTTGTCAGTGTTTCATTGAGGCCCCCTAAGTCTACGTGGTTGCGACCTGGAGGGCTCTGAATAGCCAGAGGTGGTTGGATAGAGCAACCAGCATAAGCAACTCCGTAATGTTCCAATGCTGATGAATCCGCGCTAGAGAAAGGAATCTGGCTTTGCTGCCCACCATACCGGCCCGGCTCTGGCCTTCACCTGCCGTTGCTTCACTTCCGGGCTCTTTGGAGAAGTGGTGGAAGGAGGTGATTTCTCCTTCCGCTTAGTGGGGTCCCATCTTGGGGAACATGCCGGTTTTGGCGTCGGGTTCGGTGCAGGCGACGAGCCCCGGCATTGTAAGGGGTAGGATTGTAATGAGACGAGGCAAATGAGATTTTAATTGATGCCGCTTTAATTGATTATTGAGTAATTGCAATGTGCAAAGATGATATGCTCCTTTCCCTTTTACTAAAAAGTTATCGTTTTGTAGCTATAGACAAAGGCTGTTCTTGACTCATCCAGTGCCCCAAAGACTCACTTGCATCACACCAACTCCTCGTCACTGATCCTCTTAGCTTCGTATTTCGTAAGAAGAGAATCGTGAAAACGTCATCCAATCGATCGCAGCGGGAGGCGTCGCGGCTGCAAAGCCACGCCCTAAGAGTCAGGATGCCATGACGCCCGGCACTTGAGTGAGGCATTCGCGCTGGGGGAAGCGTGTGGCTTTAGTTAGCCTTTAGCGCACGCTACCTAGGCAGCCATTTTGGCACTCGTGGCATTGGTTGAAAAGGTCAAGGGGAGGCCTTACAGGGCAGATTGATGTCTTGAAGCTTGTCTCGGTTTGCGTTCGCATTGAGTAGAGAACCGAAGTACGGGGCAGCACTGCCGCTTCGGCAAAAGGAGCGTGGTGGGCATTCGCTCTCCGGGTCTCTTGCACCGGGATCAGATTGCAATGGTCGAGACGGAGATGCCAACACATATTGCCATTGAGGCCAAGCACATACTGCAGTAAGCAACGAAGCATTGAAAATTATTACACTTCACATAAAAAATGTCTTAAGGTCAAATACCGTCGATTTATTTATATTTTATCCCAGTTTCAGACAGCTCTCGAGAGCCAATGTAGAAGTTGTCATGGAGGTGGATGAGGCGATTGAGGTGTGGCGCATTGAACCTATGGCTCGTTACCCCGCCAACTCGCACTAGCCCTCCAAATAATCAACCGCCATGACGATAATTGTTCAGGACTACTCATTAAGCATCGCGCAGCTCAATTCTGAAAATGGCCGCAAAATTACTCCAACTACCACGCGAATCGCCCTCCCTCCCGCATCACGACTTCGAGCCGTACTCGCCCCACTTCTCCGTCATTCAGGCCTGGATCCAGAGCGTCGAGTTCAACAGCGACGGAGACGCGATCCAGAAGCCGTGGGAGACGCCGCCATCACGACCGCATCCATCTGCGCCGAAACGAAAACGAACCGAATCTCCCCGTCGAGTCGCCCTCGCTGCCCTCAGCCCAAACATGTCCCGAGATGAACCGAGAACACCGTCGCCTCGAAAATCCGCCCGGCTGAACCACCGCGAGCTGCCATCCAAGATCGATGTGCCAGCGTCGCCAGACCAAACCCCGAGACCACGGCGGAGGCCTACGCGAACCGCAACTGCGCCCGCGATGGGAGCAACGAATCCAGAGGGCGACGCACCACCATCACCCCGGACCAAATTGAAGCAGCACGCGCTTCCCCCAGCACAAGATCCATACACGCAACTCCTCATGTCCCAGCCCTTTGACCGACCGGCCTCGTCACCTGGCAAAGACTCTACATCCACGCGATCAACGCAATCGACCACCTCGACGCGGTCTCGGAGCCCTGTTAAGCGCATGGTCGACCTCCAACTCAGCGCCAAACCCATCATGCACCTCAGCCTCTCGTCAATGCCCACCGGCCTACCACCGACTGTTCGACCACTGTACAAGAATCTGCGGCGGATAGCGGCCGGCGTTGGCGTTGTCCCCAGTTGCGTCAAGAAGGCGGCGCGCTCCAAGATCAGCAAGCAGGACAATCGACCTCTTCGACACAACTACTACACATCCGACGACAAGTCGAGCGGTGGCAGTCGCAGGCCAGCTACAAAGTCGACATGTCGGAGGGAGCTGGAAGTCGTCGCCGAGGTTTGTTCCACGGCACGTCTGTGGCTGTTGGAGAATGTCAATGAGGCGTCTTGGAACACGTCTGTTCATTCCACCCTTCTAAAGCTGGCTCTATACCCCATGAAGGATTTTGCAGAGGATGACGAAAGTAACGACAATGACGAAGACGATGACGATGACGACGATGACGAAGATGATAATGAACAAGAGAACGGTGTGGAGGATTGCTTCTCCGTGTATAGTCCCGTCACCTACTGGGACATTACCACGGCCCGTCCACACCCCGACTTCGTGCCACGCCATATCCGCGGCGACACTCTCGAAGCCAAGATGGTCGACTTTTGCATTACCGTCTCCGACGCCCACGTTCAAGACGCGGCCCTGCGCACCTTTAACGCCGCGTCCTCGCTCGACATGATACTTCCCGGCGCCAAACCGATTGGGTCCATCAACCACACCGAGTACTCGCCGTTAACCCGGCGGCCCATCAGCGTCAGCATCGAGAGCAAAGCCCCAAGCGGATCGCCCGACAAGGCCCTCGCTCAGCTGTCCATCTGGGCGGCGTCGCATTTCGAGAGGTTGCGGATGCTTCGGGACTTCAAGAGGCGGCAACAGGTGAGGTGGCTACCGAGGCCGGGATTCAGATGGCATTGCCGTTACTGTTGGCCATTGGGTCTTCTTGGAGGCTATACTTTGCTGTCGACACTGATCACAATATTGTAAGTGCTCTGCGTCTCCTGTTTCGTTCCATGCTAACAAGTCTCTTAGGTTATTGTAGACACAATCAAGCTAGGCGATACGGATCAGCTGGTCGGATGCTACCAGGTCGTGGCTGCTTTGAGGGAACTGGCCCGCTGGACCGAGACGACGTTTCGTAGTTGGCTGCTGGAAAATGTCCTTCTGGGCGGGATCTAATGGTGGCAGGCCCATTATTCGTTCCGAGTCTAGACTTATGCATAATATTACCGTGTCCAGGGTGGTTCTCAGCCACGCATGGGCTTTCATATCTGGAACCTGTTCCTCGTGAGACTCTATTAAATTTAAGGGTGCAGCTATTGGAGAGATTCAGACCTCAGCGCCAGATCCTCTAGTAAGCAAACGGTGTATGCTAAGGAAGGTGTTTCTGGCTGCGAGATGATAATCCGGTGGTAACTTAAGTGGATGCTGATCGCAGACTATTGAGCTCTCATGGTTTATATTTTCTTTTGTTCAATTCATTAACGCTCGATTTTAAATTACTAACTCCTAAATAACATACTACAAATACCTTATGCTTCATTCAAATAAATCACCACAGGCAACCCGCCTCATCCTCCTCGATCATCGTGAGCATATATCTTTGACCTCTATTGTTTTCTCCTCCCCATGCTCCGCCCGTCTAGATGCCGCCCTCTCTTCCTGTTTCACGCACTAGCGCCTTTGACCTACCCCTCCCCTTTCCTGCCGCGTTATCGTTCTGCACTGTAAAGGGAACCCCACGCACCGGGATGGTCTGAACGTCACGATGCTGAATTGCGGAGCGGTACCGAACTGGATGAGCAGTATTCTACGATGTCTTGTTTCCTCCTCTCATCTGACACCATTTCTATCTCGGCTCTGCGTTTCCCATCTCTTCTTCCGTCCTGTCCATTCTCGGTAAATCCAGGAACTCCAACCGTCTGGGGACATCCCCCTCGCCGGGCGGCCTTCTAACGTCGCAGTGCTTCTCCGACAGCGGCAGAGCACCCCACTACTTGGCAGAACAGAGGTGTTTAAGTATTGGAAATTGGTCGAAAGGTATAGATAAGTTGCCCCGATAATCCTTATGGCAGAGTAGAAGGGCTTTTTTCTAGAATGTTGAAATTTGAGCTTTAGTCAGGAGATGTATATTGGTACCTAAAGCATCAAATGGGCCGAACTCTATTGCAGGTTTTGGGCGGGTGGGAATGAGGTAGGCGGTAATGAGGGATAAAGCGAGAGTGGAAATCAATTAAGAATCATCATCCTATTAAAGGGATCATTTTGATCAATCAGATAGCCTTACATTGTGTCAGATATGTCAAAAGGCACGTGGAAGATTGTGAAGAAAGGAAGTCACTAGAAAGAGCTGGAAAGGCTGCTGAGATATTGCCACGAGCTTATCAAGCAACCTCCAGCGAGTTGCCACCTATTGCCACGACCTAGTAAGCAGCTTCTAGTTGATTCCATATAGCACAAGAAGGCCTATAAAAGGCACACCTTAAACCGGGAAGAGACAAACAAGAAGCAACTCAATAATACATAACATCAACCTCATATCTACCTTTCTCCCTATCAATTATCTGACACATTGGCACCCAACTTATCCCTCTATCTTGATCCCTTGAATGCATTAACTCGGGCCACAATTCAACATCCCGTGTGTCTGGTAAATGTAGAGTGGGAATGAGGTAGAGAGTGGGAATGAGGTAGAGAGTGGGAATGAGGTAGAGAGTGGGAATGAGGTGAGAGTGGGAATGAGGTAGAGAGTGGGAATGAGGTAGAGAGTGGGAATGAGGTAGAGAGTGGGAATGAGGTAGAGAGTGGGAATGAGGTAGAGAGTGGGAATGAGGTAGAGAGTGGGAATGAGGTAGAGAGTGGGAATGAGGTAGAACCGGACTTATTAGGAGCAATGGCCCGAGTTTATGCGTTTTAGAGGCTATAATAAAGAGAGAATTAGGATTTTCCCTTCGATGGGAAAGGAGGCTCTGATCAATTGATTGATGAAACTGACTGCTTGTCTTCTTCTGTTGTGTTTCTTCTTTTAGTGGCTGGAGCGGGTGGGAACCCAGTAGACAGAACTACTTTTGTTAGATTGAAGATGTACAAAGTACTTAACCAGGGGTCACGTGGTGACCCCCGGGGCCGCGTTAGGGCCCCGAGATATCACGAAGTCACATGCAGACGAATACAAAGTCACGAACCGAAGCGCAAACCGTACTAAGAAGTCGTCCGCACAGATGACATCGGAGATAAAGATCCCTTTGTCTCAAAGGTCAGATGACTAGAGCCCTGACCAGCAGGAAGTCATATGATCAAGAGGCATGACCAACTTACTTTTGTTACCAATAATGCCGACTACCCGAAGGACTCGGAGAACGAGGTCGAATACCCGAAGGGCACGGAAGAAGGAAGAGACCGAAGGATCATATCTGTCTATAAAAGACCATTTGATCAGATGAATTGAACAAGAGAAGAGAACAGACAGATTAAGACTAATAAAAAAAGTGCCACGCCAGCTTTCCGACAACTTTCGCCCCACAAAGTCCCCCGTCTAACTACGACTATGGAGGTGGACTGTTGATCTCGTTATTGCTACTAAAGAGCTTCTCTCTTGGCGGGCTATCGGTATTTCTGGCCGCGAGGTCCTAGAGATTGGGCTTCACCCGCGCCATTCTCCTGGAAAACTTTCCCGGGGCCAAGGAGAGGGATATGGCTGTGCGGACCTTTTGGTGTATCTATGCCCTGGACAGACATTGGAGTTTCGGCACAGAGATTATCGGCAATAACACCCGGGATTGCAATGAGCTGCCTCAAGGTCTCGAGCTGGAGCTCTGTTGGCAAGTGCGCAATGCGCTCCTTCAGCGAAATGCGGTCCGTGTCGTTCAGAAGCCTGGAGGAGTCGCGTCAGCCGGCTGCGGGAGTAGGTGGAGGAGGGCAATTAAGGCTGCCATGGGGACTTACTAGTGTGGTGTGAGGAGAGTGAAGTTATTGGTAGCGTGAAGAGGCTGAAGGTATGAGGAAATCGAGAGCACGAGGTCGAAGGCGTGCAAGACTTCAAACGCGACGAGATGGCAAGCGCGATGAGGTCATGATCGCGATAAGTCGGAGAGGACCTGGGAGCGCGGAGAGATCGAAAGCGCGCATATTGGAAGCAGGTGAGGGGGCCGGAAGAGAGTTGACATTATTGGCGATACGAGATGCAGCGAGCTTGGTTGTTGGAAGCGTGTGAGGGTTCGACGAGGAAGAGGTTCGAACGGCGACGAGGTTGTGGGCGTGACTATGTTGACGGCGGCAGCGAACGAGATACAGGGAACCCGCAAGTGCGGAGAGGCCGGGAGCGCGGGTGCTGAAAGCGTGAGGAGGTTCGAAAGGCAGCGAGGTTGTCGACGTCTTGGGTTTGCTGGGGTTGGAAGAGGGAGGTTATCGGCGGATGTTGGAAGCCTGAGGAGGTTTGAAGAGCAAGGCGTCCGTGGGCGTCCCCGGATTGCAAGAGGGACATTTTCGGTTGGAAGAGGGAGGTTAGACACCGAAATGAACATACGGAACCCAATCCAGCGGAGCATCATCGCATACTTCAACACGCCTGGGACCCCTCGCCTTGCCTTGATTTGAACATGAGTGTTCCATCGCCATTTGGCGGTCATAAACCCCTATGCCGTATTTGGCTGCTCTCCTTGCACTATTCTCCGAGACCCATTGGACACGAAGACTCCTGCTTGCACGGTGAAGGCCTTCGCTAACAGATTCGTCGCTCATGTTTTGTTGTTGCATCCACTGGTAGGTAAGGGTGGCTGCGTCGACACACAACCTGTCGTTCGCATCCCATAGAGTACCAATAACATGCTGGAACCCGGCGAGCTGACATGCGCTTATCAGGTGAAGGCCTTCGTCGATGAGCCCATCATGCTTGACTTGCCCCGTTCCACAGGCCGAGAGATAGGCAAGGAATGGTTTGCGATTGTGAAGGTTGGTCTCAAAGAGACTTGCTACCGTCAACGGCCTGTCACCTAGAAGCAAAGCGCTTTGCGACGGATCTGAATTCTTGGTCTGTCCATGGCCAGCAAAATGGAATATATCGCAGTCGTTCAGAGCATCCAGTACGTCTTGTCGGCGGGGTAGAGGCTTGCGTACCTGCAACTGCATGGAATTGCAAAAGCCTTCTACCTTGTGGATCTCCTGTGGCGCATATCGAAGTTCTTTCATACCGATGAGAACCACATTCTCTGGTCTTCGTGCTATTTTCGTTCTAGCACGGTTCTGGAAACTTTGGACGAGCACCCTGACTGAGGAGCTGTAGGACGAAATGACCCGATCTAGGACAGTATCAGAGGAGTCGCGGGAATGATACCCCGCCGCATGGAGAGGAAATTTGGCGAGAGGACCGGTAGGAATCCACCATATCCGAGGCCAGCAACCGTTTGGGCTTTTGGTAAGTCCCAGTTCATCAAGAACTGCCTCTGCAATAGTGTCCCAGAGCCATTCTAACAAATGCGTGTCTGGATTTGTTAGAGCCGCTGCGTGAGCCTGGATATCGCTGATACGCAGGTGAGGAAGCGGTAATGTCCTCAACTTGATCTTGTCAATAATCAACGCATCACAGCGATAGTCGCTCACATTGATGATAACAATCGGTCCATTTCTTGCGGCGGTTTTTAATTCGTCCTCAGAAGGGGGCATAAGAAATCGAGCAAATCCAGGCAATGTCCGAATGGTTTGGATCTTCTCCTCCAATTTCTGTCCTGCATTATAGCGTTGGTTCACTTGACGTTCCAGGGATGGTTTTGGGATATCGAATTGATCTCGAAGTCGGATGAACTCTTCTGCTAAGGTTGGGTGTGTTTCTCGAAGATCAGATATATCAGCGCGCATTTCCGTCGCAGAACCTACTATAACACCGCGGCCGAGCTCGAGAAGCCGGATTGCATCATAAGTATTTTGATTGACCATCAAAGCGGTTGCTGCTGCATCTGAAGTGAGTCCAGCAAACTGGGTGAGCAAATGTTGCTTGTCCGAGTTCTGAAGAGAGCGGTGCGTAAGAAGAGGCATTAGAAGGGCAGTTGTAGCAGCGACTTGATATGCAGGTAACCAGGCTTTTTCTTTCGCATGAAATGTAAGCAAGTACCGGCTGGATTGTAATCGTTGCATTGGAGGAGATGGAGAGTGATTAAGGGCCTCTTGGTATTGCTGAATGGCCATCTGAAGATCCTCCATTGATCCTGTTCTTTGGTATCTGTCGCGATATCCGATTCCGAGATCGTGGAGTCGACCAGCCCGCTGCGGATCGTCATCTGGCGTCAGATTGAGGGCCTCTTGAAATTGCTGAATGGCCATCTGAAGATCCTCCATTGATGCTGTTCTTTGGTATCTGTCGCTATATCCAGCTCCGAGATTCTGGAGTCGACCAGCCCGCTGCGGATCGTCATCTGGCGTCAGATTGAGGGCCTCTTGAAATTGCTGAATGGCCATCTGAAGATCCTCCATTGATCCTGTTCTTTGGTTTCTGTCGCTATATCCGATTCCGAGATACTGGAGTCGACCAGCCCGCTGCGGATCGTCATCTGGCGTCAGATTGAGGGCCTCTTGAAATTGCTGAATGGCCATCTGAAGATCCTCCATTGATCCTGTTCTTTGGTATCTGTCGCGATATCCGATTCCGAGATCGTGGAGTCGACCAGCCCGCTGCGGATCGTCATCTGGCGTCAGATTGAGGGCCTCTTGAAATTGCTGAATGGCCATCTGAAGATCCTCCATTGATCCTGTTCTTTGGTATCTGTCGCGATATCCGATTCCGAGATCGTGGAGTCGACCAGCCCGCTGCGGATCGTCATCTGGCGTCAGATTGAGGGCCTCTTGAAATTGCTGAATGGCCATCTGAAGATCCTCCATTGATCCTGTTCTTTGGTATCTGTCGCTATATCCAGCTCCGAGATTCTGGAGTCGACCAGCCCGCTGCGGATCGTCATCTGGCGTCAGATTGAGGGCCTCTTGAAATTGCTGAATGGCCATCTGAAGATCCTCCATTGATCCTGTTCTTCGGTATCTGTCGCTATATCCAGCTCCGAGATCCTGGAGTCGACTAGCCCGCTGCGGATCGTCATCTGGCGTCAGATTGAGGGCCTCTTGAAATTGCTGAATGGCCATCTGAAGATCCTCCATTGATCCTGTTCTTCGGTATCTGTCGTGATATCCAGCTCCGAGATCCTGGAGTCGACTAGCCCGCTGCGGATCGTCATCTGGCGTCAGATTGAGGGCCTCTTGAAATTGCTGAATGGCCATCTGAAGATCCTCCATTGATCCTGTTCTTCGGTATCTGTCGCCATATCCGATTCCGAGATCCTGGAGTCGACTAGCCTGCTGCGGATCGTCATCTGGCGTCAGATTGAGGGCCTCTTGAAATTGCTGAATGGCCATCTGAAGATCCTCCATTGATCCTGTTCTTCGGTATCTGTCGTGATATCCAGCTCCGAGATCCTGGAGTCGACGAGCCTGCTGCGGATCGTCATCTGGCGTCAGATTGAGGGCCTCTTGAAATTGCTGAATGGCCATCTGAAGATCCTCCATTGATCCTGTTCTTCGGTATCTGTCGCTATATCCAGCTCCGAGATCCTGGAGTCGACTAGCCTGCTGCGGATCGTCATCTGGCGTCAGATTGAGGGCCTCTTGAAATTGCTGAATGGCCATCTGAAGATCCTCCATTGATCCTGTTCTTCGGTATCTGTCGCGATATCCGATTCCGAGATCCTGGAGTCGACGAGCCTGTTGCGGATCGTCATCTGGCGTCAGATTGAGGGCCTCTTGAAATTGCTGAATGGCCATCTGAAGATCCTCCATTGATGCTGTTCTTCGGTATCTGTCGTGATATCCGATTCCGAGATCCTGGAGTCGACCAGCCTGCTGCGGATCGTCATCTGGCGTCAGATTGAGGGCCTCTTGAAATTGCTGAATGGCCATCTGAAGATCCTCCATTGATCCTGTTCTTCGATATCTGTCGCGATATCCGATTCCGAGATCCTGGAGTCGACTAGCCTGCTGCGGATCGTCATCTGGCGTCAGATTGAGGGCCTCTTGAAATTGCTGAATGGCCATCTGAAGATCCTCCATTGATGCTGTTCTTCGGTATCTGTCGTGATATCCGATTCCGAGATCCTGGAGTCGACTAGCCTGCTGCGGATCGTCATCTGGCGTCAGATTGAGGGCCTCTTGAAATTGCTGAATGGCCATCTGAAGATCCTCCATTGATCCTGTTCTTTGGTATCTGTCGCGATATCCGATTCCGAGATCCTGGAGACGACCAGCCCGCTGCGGATCATCATCTGGCGTCAGATTGAGGGCCTCTTGAGTTTCGAATATCTCCTGTCGTGTTGCGCAATCAGCAAATTCAAATAATGGAGTATATATAGAGCTATTCGTAGTGACGCTGACATCTGCCACCTTTATACTAAGGTCCTATCCTAGGCATAACCTGTAGGCAACAGTGAGCTATTGCATTTTGTCATCTCGGAGTAAGCCACTTCAATCAAGTAGGTGGCCTTATCGCATAAATGGTTTTTAGCGTCTTCGCTAGGCATAATCTTAAATTAACGCAAGGCATTCTCTTAATCTTATACGTTAACTACTAATAGTTATGTACTATTGCATCATCATATGCTGATTGGTCCGGTTTGGAGGAGACACCTCCGCGGCCGCCGCGCCGCCTCAGGGGGCGCAGCCTCGAGGTCTCCAAGCCCTGCTTGCCGCTCTGCGTCGTACCTGCTGCGGCCGCTCCGTCGCCATTGCGGCTTGGGAACTCACAGCCCCCTGTAAACAGCTCCAGTAACTGTTACTAGACGTAACCGAAAATTGGCTCATTCATCTGCCTCCTTATTCTAACTCTAAGGTATAACTATGCTAGAATAAAACCTCAATATTGAATGCATTTAAGATTCTAATTAGTACATCTAATTTCTTAAAAAGTATTAAGTTAATTACTGGCTGATAAAAGAGTAATAAGGAATGTGGTGGCACCCGAGCAAGCTGTAACGGTCTGGATCAATTCCCAACGGGAATAACTTAGAGGTCGTCTGTGTTATTTGTTGGCAGAGAGGCTAGGGCGTTAAGGGCTGAGTAGTGTAGAGGAAAGAGGCGTGTTACGTCGCTTGATGTATCAATCGTAGGAGAGGAAGGCGGAGGCTATTGAGGTAAAGCAGTTTTAATTGAAAGCTGAAGTGGCTCGGTAGCTACTTCCTATGGTAATGACTGTGGTCTTAAATACTAGCTATGGTTGACTTGGATCGTGTGCGGAGAAGGGATCGTAGCGATCCTTGGATCGTGCGATCCGACAGAAACGACGATCCACTCATGATTGGAGGGTTTTAATTGGGGCGCAATTCTGCACACGTGACTTGCAGACACACGGTCCTGGTGCGGGCCGTGATACAAGCGACGAAAGCTGCGTCCCGTGGTGCAGTGGCCGTTTCTAGTCGCGTCTTGAGATATACGTGAATCGCCGGTCGCACCCTGCGAATTCGCGACCAAGGACAGGGGGGAGAGGGGCAGTGCCTCAGCTCGCCGGGGCTCAACGATCCGGCCAACTCGATTACCTTACTCCCTCTTCGCACAGCCGCCTACAGTAGAACGCTTCGACAACCTTTCTCCATTTGGCTGTGCCTCACAGCATGTCGGGGTGATTCCGGACGGCACTGCCCGCAGCATCGGTCGCAGGATTGCTTGACTGAATGTGGCCGAACTAAAAGTCAGCAATTGGCCACGTCAGCGGCCAAGACCACTATAAGCCACATCAGCCATGGCGTGGTCTGTGCCCAGGGGATTTCCCTTGAAAGTAAGACGGCCCTTGAAACCGGTCACCACTGGACAAGGATGGGGCCAATATAGCGGCTTAAGGCGTAAGGCATATTCTGGATGCATGGTGTGGAATAGCAGATGACAGAAGGCATAACGGTTTTACGGCCACTAGTGGCCTCGCGTGATCTGGTCCGTGTGAAAAAACCTTTAACGTTCAATTTGCAAACACTCTTCACGGCAACTACCGGACTCTGCGGTAGTGCCATATACGAACGCTATGCGACCGTAAAGGGATAATCGGATCGCTGGCTCATTTGGCTAATTCATTAAGTAAGTTAGTCCTAAAAAGGCAATTGCTAAATTAAATGACCTATAGCCCGTGATCCAATTTTGGCTCTTACTCACCGAGTGTCGACTGGAGTTAATTTCTGTATGCTTTGTAAACATAACGGTAAGGGAGAAAACGGTTTGAGGGACCCGCCAGCTCCCCTCCGTTTTCTTTTCTGCCGGACAAATTATCTAGCTAGCACAGATATAGCTTAGTCTGCATATTTTATGCAGCATGCATATTATAGAGAAACGGATTGTGCAGTGCGGCATCGCACGAGCTCCAAGCGCTCCATCATAACGGGCTTGTCGTGTTGCGATAGCAGCAATGCCATCGGGGCCTTTGACCTCCATAGTGTTAAGGGCTAGGCAAGTGCTTGTTCAACACATGATAGCAGATTGGATTTATCTAAAGCTAAAGAGCAAGAGTCTTCTCTCCAAGAGAAGAGAGTCTTCTAAATAGCTACATGTTCGACCCAACAAGGTAGTCCAACAAGGTTGGCCACCGAAGGTGTAGAGGGCTCATCACGCCGTCATCACCATCCCGGCCGGAGCCGTGACTACCTTGTTGTCCGGGGCTTCGGTCCACATCGGCGATGTCACCACCGGCTGTTACCGCCGGCTGTTACCGCCGGTGTCCTTCCAAGATGACAATCCGACCCAGGCATAGCTGGGGTCATGACTCTAGGCTTCAGCCTGTAACACATAGAGAGGTTCGGCAGGATCAGCTTGTCCTCCATGGTCGACGGAATGATGTTCGTCGCGGATCTATCGGTCAAGCTCTTCGGGGTAAGCGCCATAATAAATATCCGGTTAGCCGGTACGCTAGTGCCGTCTGTAGGTTCGAGACTTCTTCATACCGTATTTCTGGAGGATTGGCGGTTGGCTTGCCTCGGGCTATGGTCGGGATCACATCTATTAATACATTATCTTCGTCTTTGGCGCGGGCATTGCTCTCCCGAAACGGTCGACCAGCGACACGGGAGAACTTAGGCAGTGAGTGTGACGGCCTCGGTATAGCTATTACTACCGTAACCTCCTCTAACTCTAGCTCATATAAAGTGTATATTGAGCAGACTTTATGATTAGTCAAATGTTATTCGAAACCACGGTTATAGAGGGGTTGTTGACTTCTTGGTTGTGGTCGCTCCTGAGGTTGGGAAAGTTGTTGGATCGGTGGACTTGATCTCGGCTTCGTGAAGAGGGTCATGGCACCGGTGGGTCGGTGGCTGCTTAGATTTGGGCAAACTATCGTCTTTTACTATCCACCGACTCGATTTTCTTCGATTCTGTGAGTTCTGCTGAAGTGGGGTTTAATGCTGGAGAGGTGCCGCGGGTCACAAGCCAGTCATTTGAGCTACGCGCAAGCTCTGGTAGTTCGATTGGTCTCTAAGAACATAACATACAAATGACATAGAGACTGCACTAAAAGGGGTGGGGGGTAGGAAGGAGATAAAGATTGGGGATGCTATTCAATTTGCATGATTTAAAACAATAGGCTTCTGAATTCAGATATATTTCTAGACTAGTATTGGTCGCTCGGCACCTACTAACTACCTGCTAGGATCTCTCCCGACGATTAAGCTTCGTAGAGTAATGCACCTGTAGGGACTGGAGCGACCGCTTAGGAAATGTTTCGTTAAACCGCTTGTGAATCTCAGGCCAAGTAAGCCTATCTTTTCCCTTCAATCTGATAAGGAACTCATCCTCCGCAGTTGTGTAACGACCTTTCGTAGTGGAAGCTGGCTTAGCCCTGCGGGGTGTGCGTGTCGATGGTAAATTCACACAACTCCGATCAATGCGGCTAGCATGCTCACACTCTGTGTAAGGAGGCCATTCAAATTGCAAGAGAAATGTCGCCCTGCCATCCACCATAGTGCGCTTTAGTGAAACTTTCTCAAGCGGCCATTCCTCAAACTTAGCCAGAACTGCCCCGACTTCGGTGACAGGTGGACTGGGGATTCTGTTTGTCCGGGTAGAGTGTGTTCGAGATGCCCCATCCTTGTCACTCGCAGTTGCGTGGCGCATTGTGCCGGGTGAGGACTTTGAGACTCTGCGGCGCTTGCGTGGGCATCGCTCATCCTCGCCTAATGTTTCGTCACCCGCGTCACTATCGCTACCATCGTCATAGCGTATCAATTTGAGCGCGGCTTGACGACGAGAACGGCGGCGCGCTACCGGAGTTTCAGGCGGAGACGTCGTCTCTTGACTTCCCGGTGATCGTGGAGGTGTGGTTGTTCGAGCTTGGACTTCAACGTCGTTGGATTCGTAACCTGTCATTGCGAGGCCTTGAGCTTGGCATGTCTCTGGCGAGAGTTGTCCTTCGGGAGATGCGTGGCGTGTCCCAAGAACATTGCATCTTGAAGAAGTCGCATGTAGGTGCACATTACCGCTATTCCCGGAATCTTCATCCGTTTTGAGCGACGCGAGCATTAGCGGTTGTGACGTGTGTGCCAATGTCGAAAGATCCGATGCGCTCTGCGATGAAGAGGTCTCTATCTCGATTACGATAGCACTATTGCCAGTAGCGCGTGGCTTCGCAGTACTTAGTATCGTAAGATCCGGTCCTCTGGGTGATTCCAGAATCATATTTTCAGGACTCTCGGGTATAGTCTCATGGCGAGTAAGGTTGTCGCTAGCAGGTGCGTTATCACCCTGAGCAGGATCCTGATTCAGTTCAAGAATTGCGAGAGAGGGCCCCAGTGATTTATGTGACAGAGTTGGGGAATCAGCCGTGCTGCAAGGGGCAAACTTTTGTGAATCAGTCATGTCGATATATGTTGTATTACGATCGAGCAAGGTTGGTTTTCTCGAATGGGGATCATCAAGGTTGTCCAGTATCCTAACTGGGCTTGCTAGGTTGAACGTTAGTTTCTAGCATGTTCTTAGAGTACGATAAGTTTCTGGACTTACTTATACGGCTTGTGCGGTGCGGTGGTGATTGGGGTAAGGATGTCCGGAGTTTGTGAGCGGGTGGAAGCGAAGTATTAGCCTTACTGGAGGCCCAGTCGTCACCATCATCCTTGTCGGAGTCAACGTCGGAGGGAATTGAGATTGGTTGATAGGAGGCTCCCATTGCAGATGTTGGCAGAAAAACATCGCCCAAGGTCAAACGGGCTTGCGGATCAGACGCCTTATTACTGCCTTCCCGAGTAATTGTAGATTCCACTAGACATCGTTAGCTGGGTGTCTCACGGTTAGATTCGGGATAGCATTTCGACTCCTACAGTTGTATGGACGCTCCTTATCAACACTCGACAATGCCGTAGCTTTTGATGCGATGATCCTCTTCCCTACCCCATCATCAACTACAGGGCGCATTGCCTCGTCAATGCCCTCCTCAATCGAAGGAGACCCGGCGAAGGGGTTGACAGCGGTCGAATCCTTCCCGGCCACAACAATGGGCGAGGACTTATCTAATACAACACTATACTGAGCAAATGAGGCATCAGAAAGGTAAGGTAGCTACTCACGATTTCTAGCCGTTGCAGGACGCTTGGAACTTCGATATGACTCGGAGGGGTTCCATTACTGAATTGTCAGGGAAGGGAACATAGTTGCGACCGTGTGGCACTGGAAAAATAAAGAGCTGGGTCAGAAACAAGAAGTGTCGATTGAGGTATTGCAGGATAAAGAACGATCTGGGGGGAAATCTCGAGCCTATTTATATTCAATCGCGCTCTCTATTCCGCCCGGCCCCCCGAGAGCAGAACAGACACCCTGTATCAAGAAGCGAGAGCTCCTTACTTGCCGGGCCAATAGCGCACGATAGCAATCCATGTTAAGGGTGACATTCACCTGGGCCTAGGAGACATGGGTTAAAACAACGCAGTGTGCCGGGAATTGTAGAGAGATGTTAGTGTTATGGCTTAGTTGGCGGCGATCCCAGGCTTGACTCGGCCGGGTCTCCCCCTATTTCACTGGCCATCGTACGTCCTGACGGGTAAACTGCCTCTGTAAGCAAGACAAGTTGATTGACTGAGGGACAGAGGAATGACCTTGCAGGGCCACATCCTTCTCATGGCTTGACTTTGATCAGTTGGCTGCCTCTTGTCGTCTTCATTGGATCGTATCGTCTAGCAATGCTTTATCTAGGCGCTTAAGCATCAGGAATCGAAGACGAACTAGCCATCCTCGAGTGTTCTTGGCATCTCGTCCGCAATGACAGCACCGTCATGGCCTCCAGATGTGGACTCCAGATGTTGATGTTGCGTCATAACTCGTCGTATCGCGGAACTCGCCCCCATCGGCTTATGCACCCAGCCCACCACCATATTGCATTTGGGCAATTTGGCCATGTCTGGATCCATCTCATGATGGAGACCAAGGCAGACTAGACAGGATCCAGAGAAAGTCTATAGGGAGTGCCGTAGCAGTCCGATAGCTCGCATGAGTTGACAAGGAGACGCTGCCCGCTTGGTGATGATCGGTCATCCTCCGAGGCCGTGACAATACACTTGTGGCTTTGATTTAGCCCTGGAGCCATCAAACCAGTTGGAGACCATCCATCTTGGGTAATGAAGAGAGGCAGCAGATGACCAACTGGATGCCTCTCCGCTGGGCCCGAGAAAGCCCGAGTGTCAGCGGAAATGGTGCGCCTTGCAAGCATCATTTAATCCATGCTTTTATCTGAGATGAAGGAGGATTTGCCCGGAGGAGGCCGCTGCAATGCCCTGTCCCTCATATCAGCCATTGTCTGGACCGTTAAATGGAATCCACGTAGTTGCGTCAAGAGAAAGGCTCCAACTGCCCCGCCACATTATCTCTTGATCCGGGGTCTGCCTTCTGACTTTGGTTAAGGAAAGCTTTCGGTGACTCCGGAAGCAACCCCAATTGCGGGCTTCGTGCACGAATTGTATCCTCAGGTGAGCTCAATGGAGTCCGGATCATAGCCGCCCTGAGGTTTCGGCCCGCCCGCCTGGCTCTTTGGCCCTCGATTCTTTGGTAAATAAACTGTTCATGCCCGTAGTGCGTCGTCATCATCGAAACATCCGAGGGTGAGAAAGTAGCAAACACAGCGACCATGTGCCAACACAACTTCATCGCACCTCACTTGGCCATTTGGCTCTGCTGGCGTAGCACTGCCGCACACCGTCCAAGATAACGCGGCAGGCAACTGAGTCATGCATTCGTCCACCCCCTCCTTGTTTCATACCGCTCATTTCACTCGAAATAAGGGGGATCGAGGCGCAACCACCTACATCCCACAAAAGAGGCAATCGCTGAAACAGAACCGGGTCACAGCTGGTGACTCATGCTTGCGAATGTCATTCCCTCTTACGATTTGAGATGGGTTGAACGTGGGTATCATCCTGCGGTCAACGAAATGGGGAAGGGCTATGCGTTCTGGACTCCTCAGTTGGGCGCCAACGCCCCTTAGGCATTGACGTGGCCAGCTACTGCGGCATTTTTGCGACTAGCAGTCACCTTGTTAGAGGCCTCACGAGGACCGAAGTCCTCATTGGGGCGCTTGCTGCCTGAGAAAATGGATGGCGATAGCGAGAGGCTGCAATGGTGCTGAAGCACCAGCCTTGATGGCGATGGTTTGTCGAACTAGTCAGTGGATAACTACCAGGCAAGAGAGATGAGAGTAGAATCCATACCATATGAGAGGGAGGAAAGAAAGAGAAGGGAGCATTTAGGAAGCATTCACATAATGCAATGGCCGTTTCGAAAGAGGGGAAGGGAGAGCCGTCAATGTGATTGCCGAAGATGTCCTGAGTGTTGAGGCCATACGGCCAAGCGGATGATGTACCAAGGGTCAAGAGGTAGGAAGACCAAAGCTTGCGATAAACGACAATGGAGGCGGGCTAGAAGTCAAGAATACAAGTTTACGAGGGTCGAGGGAGGTTAAGCGGAAGGCCCGGCTCTTATATGGAGAGGGTCACGTGCTGCAGAGGTTGGTGTAAAGCGGCGACGGCGCCTTACCCAAACGGGGCGCCGCCATTTCCGGAGTAGGAAGCAGCGACTTCGCGATTACGTTTTTATAAAGAGATTGACTATAAAGTAACTTACTTAGTTAATGTAACAGTCCGACGAGTATATTGACAACTGGCTGGAAGGCTTGAACGAAGATCCTAAATTGAAGAACAAGAGAAGGGAAAAGCCTTCGACAGTGACAGCTGAGAGGGCTCCTTATCCTTCTACTCTCTTGCTACCTGTCCTTCTTTCACATGTCCCTTGTCACTATTGCCTTTCGATCGATTGCATCATCAAAAGCCTAATCTCCACACTTGCTCAACAGAATGAGAACTGGGTTTGAGGCATGATGCCTGTTTTGTTGGGAGGAAGCACACCACCACCCCAAAACGCTCGTGGGTTGAGGTGCGGAAACGTCGGAAGGTGGGAGGTCGATGGTCGTGGTGGCAAGAAGGCAGAATGTCGAATAGCTTCGTGCGCCTTTCAATATGACCTCAATTCGTCTGTTATATTGTGTTGTATGTCTCTATCAGACTTTTCGGGTCTGAGAGAGATGTTCGGCTACGATAGAAGGGACCAGATGATGCTATTGGTATATCGATGAAGTCTGTTCTATCTTGTGTCATGTTGGACAGGTTTCCTCTTATACCTCTAACATACTACTAGGATAGCAGCTTTATAGAGCAGGCAGCAACAGCTGCCTAGCATGAGCATCAGGGCTGGCAACAAGTCAAATCAAACCGGATTTTCGCGTGTTTGAACTGAAAGGGGTCGGATTTGAGACCCGAGGCCCCGACTTGGTTTGATTTGATTGACTTGATCGGGTCAGGGAATAACTATAGGGCCGGCACATATAAAAAGTCCCTCAGTAGAACTAATAGCATACCTAGCAGCCAGCCTTCCAGCTCTTCAAGCATTCTAACGCCCCCAAAGTCTCCTTATTTAGGCTGTGCCGCTGACTTCCGTAGCTGAGCTTCGCACGGCTAAATACACGCTCCGCATTCTGCTGACATTGGTGGTATAATGAGGATATCGAGAGCAACGCCTGCTTGACCACTTCACTTGGTGTTTCGAGGAGGTCGTGGAAGGTGTCATATTCAACCGCTGAGAACGGTATTCCTGCCTCAATGACCCAGTTGACAATGCGGTCTTTAAAGGTCTCTGCTGCGGCTTTGGTGATAGCTTCTTGGGGCGGCTGGGCGTGCGTTTGTAGGGAGGAAAGGCATCGTAAAGCCGGTATGTCTGTATTTACATTATTATTAGCAGAAGACTCAGAAGTTAGCTCGATCCGATGTTGCCGCTTGAGATGCTTCTTTGCAGATGTAGTTGCGGACGCCCTGAAGATGCCCTTGCTTGGTATTCCCCGCTTATCACAGGCGTTACAGATCCAAAATGAGTCGCCCAGCTTGTCGGCGATGACCTCAGTAAGGGCGATACTGTAGCTATAGATAGCTGACCTCTTCGACTTCACATTGAAGAGCAGGCGTAACTATACGAAAAGCTGCATACCGACTGAGATTCGAGGAAGATCGGCGAAGGTTGCGTTCTTGGGGGGGGGCAGATGCGAGTTAATCTGGGCGTGGACAGACTGGTCTCTAAAACGCACTAAAGCTCCAGGAATAGAGGGAGAATTGGCCGTCGGCGCTAAGATAAAGAGGTCGTCGTCAGATATAATGATAATGATAGGAGAAAGTGGTGATAATCGCGTTATTGCGCGGAATGCGTGTCCTGGTTAAAGTGGGCTGTGAATGGCTAGAATCTCTATATAAAGGGGTCACCTACCCTATACCTGCTGACTAATTAGGAATTCTAAGATTTGAATAGATTTGCAAGTCTGAAACCTTTTGGCTTGATTTGCCTTATTTAAGGATTTTGATATTTGATTTGATTTGATTTGCTTTGATTTGAGTGGACTTGACTTATTGCCAGCCCTGAGTCATTGAGCATCATGACTGCCTAGAGTTGCCTAGAGTTGCCTAGAGTTGCCTAGAGTTGCCTAAAGCTGCCTGGAGTTGTGATGATCCTCTGACATATAGATCAATCATACTAGCTCTCCGGCAGTCACGTGCCTCGGAGATCGGCAGTCCGACACTTATATACTGGTGCTTAAGTGAGGGATCGTCACGTCCCTTGGATCGTGCGATCCAGCAAAAGGAACGATCCTTCTGTGATTGGGTCATTTATGTGGGATCCGTCTGGGTGCAGGTGCCTCAGGCCAACCTTTTGGTCCTGCGGCGTCATGGGCCGTGACACACCGTGTCACGGTTGTGCTAGACCGTTATGCCAGGGGACAAAAGATTGGCTAATGGTCGCTGTGATGGCAATCATCTGGGCACATTACTGCACTATAAGGCCTGTATCGCTGTTCGGTGAACCAAGCCGTAACACACCGTACAGTGCTTAAAAGAGCTGTTGCGTGCCACAATGATTGCAACCAATGCGATCATTGACCAATCTTTTGCCCTATGGTATAGCGGCCGTTGGCACAACCGTCACACTGTACCGTGAGCAAGTCTGCAGGACAATGCTTTAAATCCTGAGCGGTTGTTCTGCTCACTCCCGGAAACGTGAGCGAGGGCCTAAGGTGTGAGGCGGAGCGCTGGTTGGTCACGTGTATGCATGGGTCGTGACACATGATGCCGATCCATCCGGATGTCAGGTTCGTGTCTGCAAAAGTGGGGGCTGCCTTCGGGTTGCCGTGAGCGTGGCCGAGGAAGGCGGGGTCCGCAGGCCGAGAGTGTTCGACGAGGCCCTTACGGGCTTAGCCCGTTACACTTAGGGGACTAAACTTTTCCTGTTCCTGCAAGTCCAAAAATAGCTGCTTAAGCTCACCTTCGGCCACTTTTAGCCATTTTCTACGCACTGTATGCACACTGTATTTAAGGCACTTTGCTTAACCTCTTGGCTTTGGGCTAGTTTTCGACATATCCGACTTATGCCTTAGGCAATAACAACAGTCAGAAGCACGTCCGCGCAAGTCCATGCGAATTCGATTCCTGACTATATTATCTAAGGCAGTAATCGGCTTTCTGTCATCCAAGGATAACCAATATCGAATGTTACTTTAAGCATTTTAAGATCTTTCGTCTACTTAATGCTAGTAACTCTTTGAGAGGGCGAGCTGACCCTGAATAGAAGTGAGCAGGTATAGCGCATTGCTCTACATGACTGTTACGGTTTATCCCCGGGTTCCTTACTTAACTCACAAATGCTCTCTTACGAAACGGCAGCATAATATATAAGTAATAGGTTTAGCCACGATTGCAGAATTTACTCCTCCAGTTTGGGGCCCTGGGCGGAGGTCGAGTGCCTACCAAATTAGGACTGCTCGCGAGCTAAATAGAGCACCACCACCACCGGATTTCATCTTACTTGATGACACTAAAGAGATCAGAGATGGCCCCGGCTCGGCAGAGTAACATAGAACGACGGCGGGAAAGAGATACGTGTCGAGTGAAACTCTCGGAGCATATCCGTATGTATGTCCCCTATCTAGTGAACTAGCTAATAACCTAACACCACTTAGATAATAAATTAGGCATTAATATTAAGCCCTCTGAGGTCCGTCTCAGTCCTCGCATTAGCGACCCTTATGCTTGGAAAGTTATGCCTGGCAAAGAAGAGTTCTTTTCGCAAATCTTCTCTAAAAACTTAAGTGATCATTCTACTGGCACTTATCGGCTTCTATATAAGGAGGTCGGGGAAACTTTTGAGGCTGTGTTTTCTGGTAGACAGTGTCCAACCTTAGATTCTATCACATCGGTATGTTCGGTTACTTCATTTAGTTGTGAATCTTTATTTACTTAACTAGTTGTCCTCCCCTGGCCCGAGCTTTAGCATTGTTATTAATAATCTTAAAGCCGAAAACGCAAGTCTTTCCCACCAAGTCTGCGACTTACAAAAAAGACTAGACTTAGAAGTGGGAAAGAGAGAATCCACAGAGAAAGAGAATAGTGAATTGCATCATAAGCAAGAGTTTCTTAAAGCTCAGATCAAAGACTACTCAGCTTCAATCGATTGCCTTAAGCAAAGTATTGCAAAATACACACTTGGATTGAACAAGGCAGTGCCTTTTCTTGAGGAGTTGAGGAAAAATGCATCCCCAGAGCAAGCCATTGGCTATACTGTAAATCAAGCTAGATCTTTAGAATGAATTCTAGTTCACTTTAATCTTTTAGGATCTAATGTATGTAATAACTGAGTGTCACGGCCCGTGACGCATGGCGCACGTACGAAGTCACGTGTGCCAGGAAATTCCGCCCCAGTTAAAAATCTCCAATCAACGATGGATCGTCACTTTCTCCGGATCGCACGATCCTTGGATCGTCACGATCCATGGATCGCAACGATCCAATGCCACACGCGATCCATGGCACCGCCAATAGATATATAAGACCTTCACTTCTAGATAGGAGGAAGCCTCTGCGCTACCTCAGCTTTCAATAACACTGCTTTACCTCAATCACCTCCGCCTCAAACCTCCTGTGATTGATACATCAAGCGACGTAACACTCTCATTGCTCAGAACAACCGTAACGCCCTATTCTATCTGCCAACATAAACCAGGCCCTCCTGATTTATCCCTTGGGAATTGATCCGGACCGTTACACTGAGGACTACACGAGTGAGGTATTCAGCATTTTACTTAGCCTTAATGTAACGGTTATGCTAACGACTGCTATACCATGGGGCAAAAGATTAGTCAATAATCGCACTGGTTGCAATCATTATGGCATGCAATAGCTCTTTTAAGCACTGTACGGTGAACCAGGCCGTGACACTTAACACAGCACCATGAAGCATGAGCGGATTTATTCGACCTCCAATAAAGACATCTAAAATCAAGACTACTGTGATAACTCAAACTCCCGAATCCGCACTGGACTTATTGTCGACTCCTTCTCCCATGATGTATCTGGCCTGCCCTTCCATTCAACCAAGTACTCTACTTTCCCAAGTCGTCTTCGCTTTTTAAGCAACCGTACTCCTGAGAAGTTCCCTTTATAGCTGCTCTCGAAACTCTGGACCAGGTCCGGGCTTATATCCTTCCGTTTTTCCCATGTGTTATCTTCATGGGGAAAACCCTTCCACTTCACAAGGTACCAAGTCGCCCGACCCTTGCACCATTTCGCAAGCAACTCTTCGACGTCCCATATTTCTCTGTATCCTTCTGGACCTCCTTCTTGACGAAGAAGAGGCTCGACTTCGTTCCTGAGAGAGGCGGTGTTCGTTGGCAGACAGGATGTGGGAGGGGCAAGTAGCATGCTTTCAAGCTCCGGGTTCACTGGTTCGGGGAAGCTGCTGGATGAAATTAGAACGGGCTTGCCGGAACTTGGCTGGGCCGATCGATCGATTGATGATGCAATATCAGCGTGCGCGCTAACGTCGAGTACCCCAGCGTCAGTGAATGGATCGAGCGCGGTAGCGCTCGGTTCCGTTATTAGAGCAGGCCGGAAGTTCTCTTCTAGTTGTGGAGTTTCTTGAATGCCACTCATAGAAGAAACTAGAGCGTCGGTGTTGGAACCATCCTCTTTGGCCGAAGAGCCACCATCCTTGGCATAATCCGACTGCAACAAGCTAATAAACTTTCGGTCAATTCCATCTTTGGGGCGACGGCTCTGAGTTGATGCCGCATGAGCCCGTGGTTCAAAGCATTTGTTGGCTCGGATGCGAGGCTTTTTCGCTTTGACAGCATTTGAACTTTTGCCTTCTTTCTTGTCTTCGGACCGTCGTCGTTTGGTTGCTGCACCAGGGTTGGGTATGCTGTGGAAGTCTCCCAGGTGGTGCCATAAAGTTGACTCTGAGTCGAACGTTGAGGTTGAGGGACACAGCGGGTGCGGACAATGGATAGAGCCTTTTGCGGTCATCTCTTCAATATACCCCAGAACGCAGGTGGAGATATGCCGTTTCCAACTCGTTGAATCTATGAAGTAACACATTCGCTGCGTTGCTTGGAGGTTTGGATTACCGAGACACCGTGGGCAATGCCCAGCACGAGAAATGGCCAGGCGGAAAACGACTGGGTCGCATCGAAAAGGCAGGTCCATATCGTCAAGGTGGCTTTTGCAATGGCTTGTCCAGCCCTCGGCACTAGTGAGCCACGTGCTGCAGGAGAAGCAGAACTTGGAGAACCCGTGCCGTTGCTTGAGGTCGTGTTTTGAGCATTTATATATGTGACCCCATCTATCTTGAACCGGTAACCTAATATTCTAATGTTAGCAGTCTTCGCTGAGGACGCAAATAAAGTGAACTCACTCCTCGATTTCCATAGAACAAGTCTTGACCGGGCAGCGCCCGTTTGTGGGTTGGAAAACACTGTGATATGCGACTCGAGAATCGTTGGTCAAGAGGCTAATGAGGTCCTGAAGAGCAGAAAAACCCTCGGAACTCCTGAGAGGGACCGCTCGTGCGAGAGTGTCGGCCAGTCGATCGCGTTCAGGAATCATGTGTCGGACAACACGGGCAAAATAGCTTCGTCGCCAGTCGCCCCTGTCATCTGCCACAGACTGGGTGTTGTAGTCTCTCTTCTGACCTCTTTTGTACTTTTCACCCTCCTCATTGCGAAGTTTCCGTTGTTGATAGTACAGCCCTTGTTGCTGAACCTTAAGTTCTTCCCGCTCTTCCTTTGTAGAAGCGCCATCGATCTGGACAGAAAGATGCGCTATCTCCTCGCGGAGTCCCGTGTAGTCTCCACCCTGCTTCAGTTCCTCAAGCAACTTGGCTGGAAGAGAATGTAGTAGATCCGGATTTCTACCCATAGAGGCAGAACGAAAATCTTCAGTGACGTCACGTCGGGGTTCCAGACCGAGGAATGCCGCTGCACCGTCCACATTACTCATGTCGGCCAGATAGTGGCCAACAAGAGTCTTGGAGCTCCTATGCCCAGCAAATTTCATGACCTGGCCAAGGGAGTAGCCACTGTCTTCTGCCAGTTAGCTTCTGAGCCGTTATGGATGGTAGGAGACTTAAGTCCTTACCGTCAACCTTAATGAGTTCCTCTCTGCGAGCGGCATGCAGACCCATGCCTCCAATAAAGTTCGCCCGTTTTGCCCAGTCAGAACATTGGTGACCCCAAGCGTCCTTGTTTTTCGCCTTACTGGTAGGCCCCGTTCGGCACATCTCGGGGAAGATTGGGTCATTCAGAACACCGTCAGCCCAATCCAGGATTCGATATTTCTCCTTCGGCGGTGGTCTAACTTGAAGCACATCCTCTATTCGTTTGAGATCTCGAAATGCATTATGCGAAACAAAGATGGCCAAAAGGAACATAATGCTGTTGGCAAATAGAGGAGGAGTGGGTGTCATTCTCTCATAGAGAGGGTGCTTTGGCCTGAGTGCGGCAATCTGTCAGCAATTAGTATTAGGCAAGAGGGCTTCAACTTACTTTTTGGGCGTATCCTGCATCCCCTTGGCAACGTCCCTCTTAAATCCCATTTTGATGTCCGGCTCTCCGTCCTTCCACCCAACCATGCAAACTAAATCCTAAACATGGCTGTCAGTGAGAAACTTCCCATGCATCTTATGGCGTCGATCACTTACGCTATACTTTGCCATGCATATTTCTTGCAACCTTGCACTTGTGTAGCAGTGCATGTTCAGAAGACATGAGAGATGAACTCGAACCCCTTCGTGAACATAATTGTGGTGGTCATTCTGCCAAAAATGCTCTTGTAAGTGCACAAAGTTTTCAATGGTCAAGAACGTTGGCTCTTTTTCCTCTATAGATAGAGGAATACTATACCTAAGCACATTCGATATGTACTATCCAGTGTTCAATGTTAGTGAAACATCAGGGGGATGCTTAATTAGAATAGTCTCTGGCTATGCGTACCGGAGCCATCGAGTCGTGAACGTGCTTAGGGATTGGCTGCTGGGTCTCCCGTTCCCATGCAGACATGAATGATCGAATTTTCACTCGTATTGACTTGACAGTCGGTCTTTTGAGCTTCTGGTCCAGCCTCGCTCCGGTTGAACGTGCGACCACCTCCGCGAAATGCTTCATTGTTACCATATCGCGCGGGTCCGAGGCTGGATACTTTTCGAGATACCTAGTGCTTATCAGTTGAAGCTCAACAGTCCACTGTATCGCAAACTTACGCAAACCACAATCTCATCATCCTAGCGTATTGCGGCTCGGTGATGGGAGCAAGTTTTTTGTAGACGGGCGTGTGATCGATTCCTGATTTGTCTTCAGAGAGGCCGTCCTGGATGGCCGTCTCAATAAGTTTGCCTGGGTCAATACCCCGTGGGCCGCCTTTCCTGCGCGATGGATTCATAGCGTAGTTGGATTTAATGTGGTAAGGGAGAAGACTGGAGTAAGGGCAGGCGAAGCGGCGAGCCGAGCTGATTTATAGACGCCTTGAGACGCTCAGGCATTATACAAGGATAGCCAAATGGAAAAATCGCCCCGAATCCTTCAAGCTGCATGATGCACCTTCAATTTAGTACTCGGCCGTGCCGGGCGAGTCAATACTCCTGGTCTCCGCTCATTCCACCATATCACGATTAGTAACAATCATGAGACAGACAAGTTCATGGAGGGCTATATGAATGAAGAGACAAAGTATACACTGTAAAGTCTAGGTGGTAAGTACGAATTGTGTCAGAGGGACCAGTTTTGGACCTCTCTCAGAAATTGACGAATCTTTGTGAGGCTGCCTTTGGGTGTGGGGCGAGGGGAAGCAGAAGTGAACAAAGTGAGCCGAGATTGAGCCAGACTGAGCCAGACTGAGCCAAACTGAGCCAGACTGAGCCGGGACTGAGCTGAGACTGAGCAGCCCTGAATTTGTCCTGATTAAAGGCGGCGATGCCTTACGTAATCTTGATGGCTTCCCAAAGTCGGGATTGGGGTCATATTACAGGCCTTACAGCCGACCAGAATCCATTTTAAGCACACATACCTACCCTACAGAATTCTGGGATTCTATGTAAGCCCTTCCAGTGGCAAGCAAGGTATTAGCCGCACAAATCACCCGTGAGTAAGTGTAAGGTGTAATCCGGTTTCTCATCAAAGAATACTGGTTATTTTGGATAGTATTATTAGATCATCTTATTATCTCGAATAACTAATAATAAGGAAGTGGAAGTCCGGACTGTCGATGTCGGATAGCGGGTGGGAAATTCGCCCTGAAGCCGACCGTGTTTCCGTATATTTTGGAAAAAGACTTTCCCAGAGTTCGTTCATTAGCTGAACATCGAGTTCTAAAAAAAGGGGATCCCAAAGTGTTTATAGATGTGTAGCTTCATATTGTTTTATAGTCTTAAATGTGTCTACAGATGTCAACAGACAGTCATCCGTACAGACTCTAGATACCTCAAGGCGCGCGGCTGCGTTAATCACGCGACCATCGATTGCAACAGGAGACAATGTGAGTTGTATAAAAAAATCACTTGTAGCCCTCCAATGAGTATTTAAAGGCAACGTAGAATATGAGAACTATTGTGAACCTCTCAAACATTAAGTGCCCAGTCGCTGGAAGGACTAGTTAGAGAAGACCAAGCATTATGTCCTTCACTATCTGTTTAGTTTATAATGAAATAACTAATCTATAATAATGTATACCTTTACAAACCGTCTCTAATGAATAAGTAGTATCCGTAGTTGAAGTTTTGTCTTGGTCTCCGAGTACAATGACATGGCCATGTCTGCCCGCCCACTTTGGGTGATCGGCCCAGGAGTGTATACCGACCAGACCCTTTCTCAATGATAGGTGCCATCTACTTGCTCGCTTCGTTCGACTGCGCAACCTCCCCATCTTCGGCGCTGTCCACATCCATAACGGCGTTACTCACCGTCATCTCCGAAGCCGTGTCCGCTCTCGGAGCCATCTGCCTCGCATCGGCAACCCTCTTGCGAACAGAAAAAACCGCCGTGACGTGCCCAACAACCCACCAAGAAAACATGACGGGCAACGCAACCTTTGTCTGGCCACCGCAACCCGACCAGATCTGCACCATGAGCGAATACGCCTCGCGCGACGGCAGCGCGTACCCGACCCTGTACCAGACCGGCATGATCTCAAAGGGGAAGACGGTGCTGGCGACGTTTGTGATGATCCAAGTGAAGACGAAGAAGGGCGTGAAGGCGATGGGCAGGAACGAGCCGACGATGGACTCGATGACCTGGTACTGGATGTCCATGAGGAACCAGAAGAGCATCCACGACTTTCCGAAATCCGAGCCCGTCACAGCCCAGGACTCCCTAAAGGCCCAGATGTAAGCCGCCATGATGAGGCCCGACAGGCACGTGTAGGCCTTGCCGATGGCGAAGCGGAAGAGCCACACGGCGCGAACGCTCGACTGGGCGTGGAAGCCGGAGCCGACGCCGATGCCGTTGAGGGCCAGGATGAAGAAGAACTGGGCCAGAGGAGGGATCACCAGGTTGACCGTGTTGTGGAAGACTCGGCTGACTTGGGCCGTGGGTTGGACGAAGTCGGCCGTGGACCCGATGGGGTCGAGGAAGGCGGCGACGACGTCTTGGTTGGTGGTGTCGAGGGAGGCGAGGGATGCTTTTGCACTCGGGGACTCGTAGTAGGTGTTTCGTGAAACGGTGAGGATACTCGAAATGCCGTTGACGATGTACGAGTCGGCGATGACGGGGTATCGGGCTTGGTTGTAGGTGTAGGTGACGGCTGAGGTGGGATCATACTCGCGAGTCCCGTTCAGGGCGGCAGCCAGGTCACGGGAGGCGTTCTCGTTGATGTAAATGGCTGCCCAGTAATCAGTCTTGCAAACCGCATGCTTGATTGACTTCGTATCGGAGTATTTAGAGGCGGAGGCAAGATGGACCGTCGGGAAATGGTGGCTCTGGAGTCTCTGAGAAGCCTCCGTGACGGCGGCTCCGAGCTCGCCCTGGTCAAAGTCGACGAGGAGGATCTTGAGGGCGTGGACACGGGTGCTTTGACGGAATGTGGTTCCGTAGAGGTAGCATAGGTTGGCGAGGATGAGCAGCATGAGCATGATGCCGGCCATGATTGAAGGAACGATGGTGGGTTGGATTCTCTGCCCCCAGCGGGAGGGAGGCTTGTTGTGCTTTTTGGAGGCCATTGTGACTGGACGAGTAGGGGAACTCGACGGAAACGAGGGCGTGAATGAGAGAGAAACCCGAAAAAGGGAAATGAGAAGGTAAAGAGAAAGAGAAGGATGAGAAGAGAAAATTGAAGAAATACTTTGAAGGTTCTGGGCTCCAGTGAAAGCCCTTGTCGAGGAATCTATGTTGTTACGTTAGCCCCAGGAAATGCTCTTGAATGGACAGCAAAATAGGCAGACAAGGATATAGAAATGAAGAAAAGTATACTCTACAGAGATCAAGGTACCTTTTGCATAACATCACTCCTTTTCCCTTGCATTCGTTACACCGTGACCTTTTCCCATGTTCACCTACACTGTTGATTTCCTGACAAGACGCCGCATTTGCAAGGGACGCTATGATATTGGTGGTTTTCACGGCTCCACTTTCTGGCAGGGTCGAAATCATTAGCTACTCAGCATGCCCCAGGTTTTCGAGCCTCGAAAATTCCCCCGTTTCTATCGTCTTTTGGAGATGCCTTCACAACGACACAATCGGCTCAACGTCAAGACATTTCTGCAATAAATTATTGCAAGCGCAGACATGCAAGATCTAACCTTGATTGAAATACAACAGATATCCTAAACTCCAAGAAACAACACACCAACAAAAGAAAACTAACCATCCCTCACTTCCCCCCATGCGCGCTCTCAATCTGCCTCACCAAAAACTCATACCCAGGCCCAACCCCAACCTCCCACCCCTCACTCCCGGGCGTCAACCCTAGATCAAAAATATGCTTGGCTCCCGTGACGGGTAAGAAGCCGCACAGCACGCCCTGTTCCCTCAGCGCGGCCTCAAACTCGACTGCCTTCTCAAACGGCGCAATCTCGTCCTCATCGCCGAACACGACGTACGTCGGCGTGCGGTAATTGCCGCGCCGGGCCTGGCTGAGGGGGCTAAAGGCCGAGGCGCGGCCGGGGTTCGCTCGCGGGAGGGTCTCGTCGGCGGGGAGGCCGTTGAAGAGGAGGGACATGCCGTTCTTTTCCTTGACGAGGGCGAGGACGAGCTCGGAGCGGGGGTCGCCTTCGGAGAGCCAGCCGAGTTTGGTCGTATCAAGGCTGTTGAAGGCATGGGATGTGGCCTGGAACAAAGTTAGGATTGGTCTTGGTAAAGGGGAGGGATGCTTACTGGTCCGGGAGGGAGGGCCTTGCGGATCTGGCTGAATGACATGGTGCGCGATGCATGATCATGACCCATGATGACGGGTGCTACGAACGTCAGCGAGGTACCACTCACAAAGTAGCAGTCCAGGTCTTACCGTCTGGCCTATACTCCACGGGACAGTAGAACGCGAGCACCGCCAGCGGAGCACTGTGGCCCAGCTCCGGCAGCGTCCACGACGTGGTCATGGCCAGCGTGCCGCCTGTCGACCAGCCGATGACGACCAGCTTCGTCGGATCAATGGTGATGCCCTTGAGAGCCATCATCTTGGGCAGGTCCCGACGCGCCCACACGCACGCGTCGCGGACGTCCGCCATGGACCCGTCGAGCACGTTGACGTGCGGAGCGAGGCGGTAGTCGATGCTCACGGGAAACAAGCCCATCTCGAGGAGGTGGCGGGTCTGCGCGGGACGGATGGCTCGTCGGGAGAGGGTGAGGTGGCCGCCTCCGTGGATCATGAGTGCTGTACGTGTCAGTACTCTGCCACCGCTGATTCAGAAGCGGTCTTACCTATCGGCATGGGCTGCGGCCGAGGCTCGACCGGCACGTACAAATCGGCCGGCACCTCGACGCCCCCGACCTCCTTGTAGACCACCGTCTCCATCTTGAACCGGCTGTTGAGCGGCGCGCTCGGCTTCGTCCACGGACGACTAATACCCAGAGAATCGTGCGGCCCCGACTGGAAGCCGTAGTCCGGCGGCGTCGACATGGCCGTCGGGTCTTCATGGTCTCCGTAGCTGGAGCTGTCGCGGGAATCGAGCGACGCCTCGGACGACCTCGAGTCGAACTCGACGGGTTTGGGCTTGGACGAGTCGCTGCAGCCCTCCGAATGGAAGAGTTTGATGAGGGAGCGCATGTCGCCCGTCAGGAGATCCTCCGAGTTGACCTGGATGCCCAGCGTGCTCTCCATCTCGCTGGCCAGCTCCATGGATGCGAGCGAGTCTAGGCCCATGCTGGCGAAGCTGGCGTCGTCTTGGATCTCCGACTCTTTTACCCCCGAGTACGCAGAGATGAGCGCCTTGAGCGCACCAATCTTGCCCGTGTCGGGCTCGGCGGTAGGTGCCTGAACCGCTGCGACGGGAGCCACTCCTGCAGCACTCCCTCTCGGCGCCAAAGTCGCAGACCCCGACTGCGCATTCGAAGCCCGCGGGTTCGCCCCCTCGAGCACGCGCTCTAACCTTGCCGTGTTGGTCCTCATGAACTGGATCTTGGTCCCAAACGCCACCAGGCTGCCCCCCTCGGAGTAGACAAACACGGATCCGCTGATAGTCTTGATGTCAGAAGCAGAGTACGTCGCGTACACGGTCCAGCTCTGTGCCTTGTGAAACTCAATCGGCGACACGACCACCTTGCCGATGCACGACGCAATGTATATCTCGTCGCCCGACTCGGACGCGTTGGTGCAGTTGATCAGTAGGCCGAGAACCTGGATAAAGGTATCTAGCGAGATGGCGTCGAAGGCGTCGGTGACTGAGCTCTCGGACGCAGCGTAGGCGGCGTTGGGCACCTGGATCGTGGCGAAGGCCTGTTTCTGTCCCAGCGTGATGCTCGTGATGCCGCGCATCAGATCCGAGTACTCGACAATCTTGGCAAAGAGCGAGTAGGCCGTCGCCTTGCGCAACTTTTCCGTGTCGGGATCCTGCTTCAGCGCCGCGATGCCATCGGCGACGAGCATCCCGTACAGTTCCAGGTCGGCGTGGGGGTTCGCCGAGATGATCAAGTCGCCTTCCGAGTAGGCCGACTTGGTCGCGTTCTGCACGGCGTAGTGCCACACTTCGTCCGCATCGGAGCGAGCCGTCCGACCCAGAACCAGCTCCACGTCCAACGACTCGCTGCAGCCCAGCGGACGGGGGAAGACGATGTTCTGGAAGGTGATGGTCTTGCCCCGGAACCCGGAGCCGAGCTTCTCGAGGCCCATGATGGCCGCCTCCATGTACATGGACGCCGGGCAGAGGGGTTTGCTGCGCACGGCGTGGCCGGTGACGATGGTCTTGAAGCGCTCCGTGGTGCGGTGGAGATGGAACGCGTGCGACGAGCCGTCTGAGCCTAGAGCGCCCTTGTAGCTCACCAACTGGGCAGCCTCATCACCCCTCGTCGTCCCCTTTGCCATCTGCTGCGACCTCGCAAGCTTCTGCTCTTCCACGGCGTGATCAACATGATCTAGCCACGCCTTGGTCATGTCGAAGCTGTATGGAGGAAGCCAAGTCGCCTTCAGCCCGCTCTCCCTCGGAGTCAACACGCTCCAAGCCGTAATATCAACACCTTCTCTCCAAAGATTCGTCGCCGCCACGGCCGTCGAGCTGACAGACTGGAACGTGTGCGCCGTCTGGTCCATGACGGCCTTTTTCGCCATGGGCACAATCGGCGACGCCCACCCAGACTCGAGAAACACGCAGCCGCCGAGCCGCTGCTCCAGACGGTGCACCGCGTCGACAAAGTAGACTGGATCCCGCGCGTGGCTGGCAATGTAGTGGTTGTCCTTGGCCTCGAAGTCGAGTGACGTCTTGGTCGACGTCTCGAGGGGGATGGTCGGGCGCTTAAACGCCAGCGTCTTTTCGAGGGCCACGAGGTCGGAAAGGAGAGGCTCAGTGAAGCGCGAGTGGAAGCCGTGGCTGACGTTGAGTCGTTGGTGGCGCAGGCCCTGGTACTTGGCGTCTTGTTGGAGGATCTTCTCGGCCAGCACGACGGACGACTCCTTGCCGACGACGATGTGGCTCGACAGGCTGTTGAAGCAGGCAATCTCGAGGGTTTCGTCTTCGCTATCGACAAGCGTGTTGACGGCACCCAAGACGGACCCAACCACGTCGACCTGCGCGTGAATCGCCAGCATAGTCCCCCTCTCAGGCCCCCATTTCGCCTTGATCAGCTCCGCGCGAGTATACACGACCTTCAGCGCGTCGCTCAGCGAGAGCGCCCCTGAAACCGCCAGAGCCGTGAGCTCGCCCAGACTGTGTCCGACAACGGCATCAACCTTTAGCCCGCCGTCAATCCAAGCCCGGGCGCACGAGTACTGCACGGCCACGGTGCCGCACTGTAGCACCGCCGGGTCCGAGATGGGGTTCGTGTCGCTGAGGGCGTGCAGGATGTCCGGGCAGCCGAAGCTCTTGAGGATGTCATTGCACTGGGCCACGTACTTGGCAAAGACGGGGTAGGATTGAGGCACGGCCGGGTCGAGGCCGATGCTGGTCCTGCTCTGGCCCGAGAAGGCGAGGACGACCTTCTTTGGCGTCTTGGGGATCTGCAAAAAGTCGGAGGAGTCTAGCTTGACGAGTTGGTCGACCAGGTTCGGCAGGTCAGTCGCCGTCGTCGACCATCGCACCCGGTGATGCTTCCGACGCTGGCTCAGCGTGTACGCCAAGTCGCCCAGGCTCAGCTCCGCCTTGCTCGACCGGAGCAGAAACGCCGCCAAGTCTTCCGCATACCTGCTCAAGCTCTCGGGCGAATGCGCGCTCAACACGACCGGAAACACAGCCACCTTGATCGGCGCCGTCGTATTGTACCGCCACTCGGCACACAGCAGCGCCGAATTGCTCCCCGAGGCTCCGTAGCTGTTTATCCCAGCGACGCGGGGCAGACGCGAGTCCCACTGCACGAGAGACGTGGGGATGCACATCTTGTCGGCCTCGAGCGAGGGGATCTTGCGGTTGAGCCGCTTGAACCCCTGCAGAGGCGGGATGCCCCGGTGGCGGAACATGGAGAGAACCTTGATCAGGCTGGCCACGCCCGCGGCTGTTTCGCTGTGGCCGATGTTTGCCTTGAGTGAGCCGAGATAGAGAGGACTCGATCGGGTCGGCCCGCCAAAGACGTCGCGGATGCTCTTGATCTCGATGGGGTCTCCGACTTGGGTCCCCGTGCCGTGGGCTTCGACATAGGCGACGCGGTTCTTGTCGAGGCGCGACTTTTCGAGCACCCGGCGATACAAGGCCCTCTGAGCGGTCCCGTCCGGAACCGTGATGCCAGCAGCATCGTTTCCACCCTGGTTCGTGGCCGTCGCTGGGATAACGCCCATGATGTGATCGCCATCAGCCACCGCCTTGCTCAGCGGCTTCAGGCAAACCAACCCCACGCCGTCGGCCCGGCAGTACCCGTCGGCTGCGTCGTCAAACGGCTTGCATTGTCCAGTCCCGCTAAGGAAGCTCGCCTTGCCCAGGTCGAAGTAGTTGTTTACGCCCGTGATGAGGTTGACGCCTCCGGCCAGCGCCATGGAGCACTCTCCCGCGTTGATGGCCTGGCAGGCCCGGTGCACAGCAACAATCGACGCCGAGCACGCCGTATCTAGGACTTCAGACGGGCCGCTCCAGCCGAAGTGGTAGCTAATCTTGCCCGACAGGAACGCCCGGATGGTCCCCGTGGCGGTGAAAGCCGAGGGGCTGTAGGCGCTAGTGTTCTCGAGGTACTCGGTGTAGCTGGCCCCGATGAAGCAACCGATGGGGTCGTTGCGCTCCTTCTCGTGACGCCGCATGTATCCGCTCGAGTCCATGGCGTCAAACGCCGTGGCCAGCAGCAGCCGTTGCTGGGGGTCCATGTACTTTGCCTCACGGGGGCTCATGCCGAAGAAGGCGTGGTCGAACGCCTCGACGTCGTCAATGTAGTTGCCAAAGAAGCTCCGCTTGCTCGCCCAGTCCTTGTCCTGTCCCGCGCGATACGACTCCTTGAGATCAGCGCGGTCGACCCGCAGCGGCTCGAGGCGCGACTTGCCGTCCGAGATGAGGTCCCAGAGCTGGTCGAGCGAGTTGGCCCCGGGGAGGCGACAACCGGCACCAACAACAGCGATGGCTGTGGACGGGAACGACGAGAGGCTAGACGTGACGGTCTCCGAGGGTGACGTGGCCGTCATGGACAGGATGTCCACCTTTGTGATTTCGAGATGGTGGTGCCGAAACGGTGCGAGGGGCACCGAGTTGCCGATGCCAAACAATCCCAGCGTGTGTTCCCGTCGACGCGTCTCATCGAGGTCCGACGCCAGGTGGCGCACGACCTGGGACCAGTCGCACTGGGACGCCAGGATGGTCTCGATGACTTCGTCGCTTAGCGGTCGCGTCACGTCCGAGAGGCAGTCGCCGGTTCGGTTGGACCGGACGGAGACGTAGAGCGACTCTCCGCCGGGAAAGGGTAGGCCGGTGACCGACTCGCTCCATTTGATGCACTCGTTGACTAGTTGCCAGTTATTTGGGTCGTGTAGTTTGCCTCGGATGTGCATCGTCTTTGGTTGGAGGCCTTGTTGCTCGACATAGGCTTTGAAGTCGGCCAGGTGGGTGTCAGGCACGATGATGCTCCTGTTGTGATGGCCCGAGATTGTTGATATGTAAGACTATCAAGTTAGTGATGATGATCCATTTGGGCAACGGTAGGCACGAGAACTCACCCCTGGGAATCTCGTCAACAGGTCCGCCTCGTCATCCTCCCCCTGTCGCAGACGAATCGCAAACGTAGTCCATCCAGTCGTAGACGCCAGCTCGGCCAAGTCCCCAAAAGCACCAATGGCAAGGGCAAGTTGAACACCCGTGGCGCCATACTGACCGACTTCCTGTTCATCGGCCGAAGACGCAACAACGACGGCCGACAGCAGCCCCATGCAGTACCCCTGAACACCCCCGTCCTTGAGCGCATCCAGCGTCTCCGAGTGCGTGCGCGCCGTGTGTTGCAGGTAGTCCAAGTACTGGACCATGTGAATAGTAACCAGCAGCGGGAGCGTGACAAGGCCCGACGAGTCGGCCTCGACGGCCTCGGAATCGCCCGTGGTCAACCAAGCTGCGAGGGCCTGCACGCGTCGTCTTCCGTTAGGCAGGCCCTCGAACCCTTGCTGAAATGACTCTAGGGACAGCAAGGTGTCGGGGAGGCTGGTAATAGCATCTCGGATCGGCTTGAGGAGTGGTTCTTCGAGGAGTCGGCATCGGACGTGGGCGAGGTATGATGATCCGGGGGGGTTGCTCTGGGGGGAGAAGATGGCGGCCGAGATGGTAGGCCTAGGCCTTGTTGTTGAACCCATCTTGTATAAGCGTTGATGTGATAGTGAGTGAGTTATTTCATTAAGAACAGATGCAAATAGAGCTGATGATGAGTTGAGGTTCGGGTCCAGGTTGATGAAGATCTGGAATTTGTCAAGTTGAATCGTTGCGGGAAAAGAACCTGCCCAAAGGGAAGTAGCGTTTCTGCCTGCTTCCTATGTCTTCTTTACATATCCTCTCATCGACTATTCCACCGAATGACCAAGAGTCGGTTAATTTTAGAAAAAGAGTGATGCAAGTCAGCTCGGCCAATTTCAGGGGTGGGGGGGTAAACCTCCTCCCCACCGAGCATGACGGAATCAAGGCCGCAAACAGACAAAGGGACCTCGGAATGATTTGAAGGGGGTACTGGAGGGACTGGGCACGGGTTTGAAATGATTACGAGCCGTTGATTGCGTGCCTCGGGGCGGGCTCTGTCGCGAGGAGCCCGTCTTATCAACCCTGTTGTCACTGGGGGATGACTGCTTCATTCCAAGGGCGAATGGAAAAGCATGTGCGGGTAGATGATTTTCATGACCTAATAATAAGATTTATGCTCCGAGACTTAATTGTTGATCTTTTGAGTGTGATTTCTGGTTCAATGTCGTTCTTGCTCCAGCACCTCGATAAGTTGCCTCGAAGTTGCCTCGACGGTGGGAAATGCCTTCATGTTAGCAGGCAATAGTCTAAGACATAAGAAAAGATGGCTACCGTACTATGCACCCAAACTCAACGGCTATTCCAGGCGTGGCAAGAATATGAAGTACAGATTCTAGATGGAGAAATTGGCCCATGTTCATTCAACAGTAGGTAGCGTAAGTTAGGTCATTGATGGAGTCCATTTTATACCTGACTTGGAGCTGACTAGAGTCACAGCTCTTGCGGCCTCTCTCTCGTAACCGTATCCATCATCCTAACCCCGAGGACCACAGTAGTTGAGCCTTTGTATCATAACGATATCAAAAGTAAATGATGCTCGATTCCGAGTGTGGGATTATGTTAGCACCGGACCGGGCGACTACATGTTCGGTAGGTAGGAAAAGACCCCGCGGCACACGGAGGTACCCTACATGTAGACATATCCTGAGGCTTCGCGATATCGACTGCAAGAGATCGTGTATTGTCTACTAATCTTTGATTCTCTCATTTACCAACGTTACCCAATTACAAATGAAAATGTTCAAACATCCTACTTCTTCAGGTACCCAATCTTCTGCCAGTGGCGAACATAGCCCGCGATAGTGTCAGCGTCCAGCCCGGCCATTCCCCGAAGCGTTGAGGAGCTCCTGCAAGCGACAGCCGTATCCAAGACGACATCCCCGCACGCCACGGCTCGGAAGTAGCTCTTGAAAAAGGCTGTCAGCTTGCGGATTGGATAGTCACTCTCTTCTCCACCAGCAGCTGTGGCCCTATCCAGCCAGTCGTCAAAGGGGACGGGTGCAGCTGTGAGGTTCAGTTGCTGTCCGATTGTTTCTAGGACGTCGCTCCATTCCTGGCGAACTGGGTTCTCTAGGTGCTGCGCGATGGGAAGGGGGCCCGAGGACAGGGTGATGTCGGAGATGACGGCTGCGGCATCATCGACTGGGATCCAAGATAGGGTCTAATGATCAATTCGTGTTAGTTTTTGTGTGTCTTATTGGATAAGTTGCTGCGACTTACTCCTGTCAGCTTAGGCAGCGATCCCAAGCTCTGAGCGGTCCGGAGCAGCATGGGGATTTGCTCGCCCGAGTTCCAGACTCCCGTCTCGCGCGCCCCCGTCATCTGTCCGCACCGAACGTAGGTGGTCTCAAGCTGACCAGCAAAAGCGGACGCCGCCCGCTCGATAATCATCTCGCACACGAGCTTGCCATCGGCATACCCGATACCACAAGCAGCATCGACGGGATCAACGGGTGTCTCGGGGATCGGTCGGCCTCTAGTGCTGAGACCGACCCTGGCCACGGCCGCAATGGACGAGACGAAGACAAAGCGCCGCTTCGAAGCGAGGTTCCCTCCCGCGGCAAGCTGGAGGAGGTTCTGCAGAAACTTGAACTGGTACTGGAACGAGGGCAACCTGATGAGATAGTTCATGGGCCAAGCCGCGTGGATAATGTGCGTCGCGTTTTGCTGCAGGCCCATGTAGAACATGGCGTCTAGGCCCAGCTTGTCCGCCGTGGGATCGACCTCGAGGACGGAAATCTTGGCCACCTCTCCGTCAGCGAGGGAGATGCCCCTCGACGTGAGCGACGACTTGTCAAATTTCTGAGGGTTCACCACGGGCACACCTTTGGCCTTTCGCAGCAGGAGCACAACGCGTCGGACGTTGGGCGAGCGGGCAAGGTTGGCGAGGATGTGGGAGCCCATGCTGCCCGAGCTGCCCGTCAGGACCACGATGGCGTTTTCGGGGCTGCTGGGGAGCTTTACTTGCGAAGAAGGGGGGATTGGCAAGCTGTACTGTTCAATGAACTTGTTGACCTCTGCTTGAGCACGCGCTAGGTTGTCTCCGTCGGAGCTGGAGGACCGGTTGGTGAGGGCGTCGGCAATTTCGCGGACCGACGAGTTGAGGTAGAGAAACTCGACGGGGATCAACTTGGCCATGTCGACTCCCTTGAAGGCCTCCGTTTTGGACGCGGCTGCGATCAAGACACGGCGCAGCTGAAGGGCCTGGAGCGAGTCGAGGCCCAAGCCGAAGAGGCTGTCGTCGACTGTCCACTCAGACGCGGGTACCTGGAGTTGCAAGTGCTTCTCGACCAGACCTTTGAGGTGGGTTTCCAGGTCTTGCATGGGCAGAGCCTCGATGTCCTCGTTTATGCCGCACTCCAAGGCCTCGTAGACCTGATCAATCTGCTTGGCAAACAGCGCGTACACCTCCTTGCGGGGAATGGACCCCTTATCGGTGCGTGGAATGACCACACCCGACGGGACGACAATGACGGCATCCTTGGAGGGAATCTTGCAGTAGGCGAGCATTCTCTGGCCCGCCTGTTCAATAACGGGCCAGATCTTGTCCACAAACGCACCATCCTCCCCCGCGACGACGAGGCTCGCAGGCTCGACAATAACTCCCAGGTTCAAGCGGTTCTCGCCAAACGCCGTCGCAGACTTGACCACAGGAGCCTCGCTCAACATGGTCTCGAGGATGAGCGGATCGGCCTTTTCTCCCGTCGCCAGCACGATAACGTCGTCGTCTCTACCGACAGCCGCAAAGTCCGTCTCGGGAAAGCGCTCGCTGCGGACGAGCTGGTCGGCAATGGGGATGCCCTCGGCGCCGCCATAGGGGAACACGGTCAGACGGAACCGGCGCTCGCCGTCGCTGGGATCCAGCTCGTCGACCTTGAATTTTACGTCGGAGCGCAGCCGGAAGTACTTCCAGTCGTAGCCGTTCTTGGGCACAAACGTGTCCGAGAGGGGGCCTGTCTCGGTGGTGCCGTAAAAGTTGAGCAGCTTGACTCCACTGGCGGCCAGCTTGTCGCCCACGCCGGCGCCGAGAGCAGCTCCTCCGGTGCCGACAAAGTCGAGGCCGGCGAGGACCTCGAGTGCGTCTGGGTCGTTGACGACGTCGTCGAGGAGAAACGGGACGGTCATCAGGGACTTGGCCTTGGTCTTCTTGATGAGCTCGATGATGGACTGGGCCGTGGGGATGCCTTCAGTGGAAGGGTAGACGGTCGTTTTGCCGGCCGACATGGATAGACCCGGGGCCACGAGCCCGAAGCCGTGGAAGAGCGGAAGGCTCGAGACGTTGAGGCCCTGCGCCTCCTCCTCGGTGTCGAACCCGTGGCAGTTGACGGCAAAGAGAAGATTGCGATGGGTAATGGGAATGGGTTTGGGCAAGCCGGTGGTGCCCGACGAGTGCAGCAGCAAGATGACACTGTCCAGGTCCGTGGGGGGAGAGAAGGCCGCCTTGGTGGCGACGCTGGCACCCGGTTGGACAAAGTTGTCGTAAGAGAGGCCAATGTGAGTAGAGACGCCCTTGGTACCCAGAGCAGCGAGCGCCGGCTTAGCAGGCTCGCTGAGGCGCTGCGAGACGATGAAGGAACCGGCAGAGGTGGCCTGCAGGAGGTGCATGATGGCCAGGGGTGGCAGTCGAGGAGATAGAACAAGGGGCTAGACGTGTCGGTAAGTGACCTCATGTACAACTGTGAAGATGTTTCAACTCACAGGAACCCCAAGGCTCAAAAGTGCAAACTCGTAAACCACCAACGAAAAGTCACTCTGCATGAATAGCGCCACGGGAGCCATCTTGGACAAGGCACCAGGCCCCGCCGCCTCTCGGAGGGGGACATTCTCTCTGATCCAGCGCGCGCAGTTGGCCACGGCCGTCTTGAAGTCAGCGTGCGTCAGGACGTCGACGCCGTCCGCCTTTGCCTGCACGCAAAAGGGGTGCGTGGCATTGTTCTTGGCGTTGAAGTCGACGAGCTCGGGCAGCGAGTGCAGGCAGCCCGGAAGGCGCTCTGAGGAGGCAAAGTTGAGGGATGGTCTGACAAAGGGACGCAGCTCGTCCATGTCAATGACAGAGCTCATATTTGCTAGTTGCTGGGCGTGTGGTTGTGCTTGTTTTTGTCCAACTTGATGTGTAACACTATGGTCCCAAGAGAACGACGACTGTGTACGAGATGTAACGCATCCAACGGTTCAGGATACACAGGATATTTGAAGCCGTTTATTTGCGGCATGGACTAAGTGTTGACATCATTTGTCGCGATCAACTTTAGTTTAGACGCCTGGGATTTGGCCGATGTCTCGGTGAATTTCCCCCAGGGCAGCATCACAATTCTCCAGTCGCCAAGGCTCTAGGACGGCAACTATAGGGAGTTGGACGTCCGTATTGCAAATCGTTACTATTTCTCCTTTATTCGGGTCAACCACGTAGTCTGCATTTCTCCTCTCCCTTGCACCATTGATCCATTCCACCTAGTCTAGTCGCAAGTGAACATCTCCGTCGGCGCGTTTAACCACCCCCAAGCGCCTCAATTCGGTGTGTTTGAACTTCGTAGCTACCAGACTGATCCGCCGATATCTTGATGGGTAAATTTACCGCCCCTCACATGTAATTAACATTCTTGGCCATGCAAATCGATCTTTTGTACCCTTGCTAATAAGATAAATGCCTGGACTCCCTTCTGCACAACCTCAATCTCACATCATCCCCGTCCTACTGCCCTACGCACCCTAGATCTTACTAGTCCATTCACACGTTTCCAAACTGTACGACGACATGGTTCCCAAGTCCCCCAAGTCTACCTCTGCGAGTGTAACCTCCAACGGAGACTACGTACCGCCAACCACCGGCATTCTCTCCAAACTACCCCCATCATGCGTGCCGTACGCCGAGTTGGTGCGTCTGCAGCATCCGCACGGCATCTACATGATCTACTTCCCCCACATCATCGGCCTCATGTACGCCTGCTCGGCCCGCCCGGAGACCGTCCCCGGTTCCCTTCTCCTCCAACGACTGCTCTTGCTCTTCCTCTGGACCTTCTTCATGCGCGGCGCCGGATGCGCCTGGAACGACAACACCGACCGGGGATTCGACCGTAAGACGGAACGCTGCCGCAATCGTCCCATCGCTCGCGGAGCAGTCTCGCCAGCCCAGGGCCACCTCTTCGCTCTGGCTCTCACCCTGTGCGGGTTCCTCGCTCTGCGGCCTTTGCCTCGAGAGGCCACCGTGTGCGGCCTCTCTTCTACTGTCTTGGCCATCATATACCCATTTGGCAAACGCTTTACAAACTTTGCCCAAGTCATTCTGGGCGCCGCCCTGGGCTCGACCATTTTCCTCTCGGCGTATTCAGTGGGACTGCCGGCCACGTCCAGCGAGTACATCGTACCAACACTCTGTCTAACTATGACTATTCTCCTGCTAGTCGTCTTCTACGACACTATATACGCCCGCCAGGACACCGCCGACGACCTCAAGTCTGGCGTCAAGGGCATGGCGGTGCTTTTCCGCAACCACATCGAATCGCTCCTCACCTGTCTTGCACTGTCTATTGCTGGCCTCTTGGCCACGGCGGGTACGTTGTTGAACATGGGGACCTACTTCTTTGCCTTTTCCGTGGTCGGTCTCGCCACGGGCTTGTTCGTCATGATTGCGCTCATTCGCTGGCACGTGTTGCCGAGCTTCACCAAGTATGCCGGCTGGTTCTACGCTTTTGCTATTGCCAATTTGCTGGGAGGGTGTGTCGTTGAATATTTGGGCAGGGCCCCCGCAATGTTCGCGTAGGCTTGGGCGAGGCTCGGGGTCCATGAGGAGAACGGCAAAGACGGGGAATAATGCCCCGGCGGTCTCAGACAGCGACGGCGAAAGTATGACCTCAGTTGTCTAACTCATGAGAGGCTGTACGGAGTACCCTTGGAGGAAATTGATGAGAAGTAACCATGACACAACATAACACCAAGACTGGAAAATTCAAAGATCGCTGTGTTAGTTCATTCCCTCGCTCTAGCTAGATTGTACATCTACCGATGAACATCATAATCAATAACCATCAAAAGGAATTAAGATGCAATCAGTCTCCTCCCAAGGTTCCTCAAACTGCCCTTCCAATCTCTTCTGCGGTCCCCTCGTACCGCCTTCCGAAGCTGCTGAGTACTCCACCCAGCCCTTTAAGTCTCGCTCAGTCAAGTAAACGCCGATGGGAGGTGTCGGGTTTCGACAGTGGCGTGGCCCGATTATCACTGTAGCTTTTGCCGAACCCCCCCTGGCAGGGAAAAACTGTACTGAGCGGTTATGTGCCGAGCGAGGGAGTAAGATCATTTCTCGTGGCACCAAGATACTGAACTTTGGCTCGATTTTCTTCGCCGCACCTGCACCTGCTGTCTTGCCCTCCTGCACTTGCTCCGTGGCCACGGTTACCCTCTGCGACTCAACCTCTGGCAGGACGACGCGATACAAGTGAAGGTACGAATCACTGACGGTCAGGTAAAGATCGTTGGCGCCCCAAACAAAGGCAAATGGCAGCACTCTCCTGAAGGCCTCGGCACAAGAATGCCTTAGTTGATAACTCGCCGTAGCGAATAGCTTTGGTGGATGCCGAACTGCTTGGGTCGACGAGAGCCTTAGAAGCAGCACATGGAGGTTGACGGCCAGGCGAGGCTTTTGTGCCTTGGACCTGGCTGCTGTAGTGGCCGATTTATCTAATGGTTTCTGTTTCTCGGCCACAACATCGATGATAGCCACGCGGAGTATGGAACCGCAGGGAGAAAATGAGAGGTTCACACAAACAGGGCGACCTGTGCGAGAATGAAATTAGTCACCGGCATTGCAAGGTCCATTTGCTTTTCACCTTCATACCTTTTTTAGGCCCGGTTGTCTGGATCTTTTGCTGAAAACATTTCCCCTGCGTGAGATCGCCGAACAAGAGTCGTGAGTCGCTGAGAGCCCACACGACTAACGGATAGGTCTCATGAACAACTGCTGGTGAGTTATGAAGAAAAACGGGATGGTTCCTCCGAAAACGGAAGACGGCCGCCTTCTCGTCGAGAGAATCGTTGAGGTACACCGCCAACTCTTGACTGACGTCAAAGTTTCTTCGGGACAGCATCCCAACCGGCTGCCGAGCTCGACTCTGCCGGTCCTCGTGAACCTTGTACAGCTCGTGCGTCAAGTCCAAACACCACATCCCCCTTCGCTCGCACCGTTCGCAAAGGTCGAAATCGTTGTCAGAGCATACAACGCAGTGATACCATCGCCGCCGGCAGAATTTTGAGCAACCATCGCACCAAATTCCACCTGTCCGCTGCGAGATCAAAATGTCGCTCTCTGGGACTGGGTTTGCTGGGGCAGGTTCGGCGTGCAGTATGTCATCGTCTGTGAAATCATTCTCAATCTCTAAATCTTCGGACGAGGATGAGAAACATTCGAGGACTTCGGAGATATGAGAGGAATTAGAAAATTGAAAACCATGAGTTGCCAGACTGGAATCCGATTCCAGACTGAGGATGGAGTGGATGCTCAGACTACCATCGTCCGAAGTCGTGTACTCTGCATCCAAGTTGTCGTGGATTTCATCGTCATTAGAGTCTGTAGGGACCTGGCTGAGAATTGAGGCGTCGCTCGAAACATTGGACTCATCAGACATTGCTTCGCTCCATGATTCCTCTCCTGACGATATATTGTCCTGTGTCAGAGAGTCGGACGTTTCGGAGTCGCCGGAGTATCCCTCCGCGTCATTGTCGGAACCAGAACCAACGAAGTTTGAGAATCCAGACTCGAGAAATGTTCGCTTTGGCATACGACTGCCTAAGAATGCCCCCAAAGAGCCATCGAAACTTGGGGGGAGAGGACTGGCACTTCTTGACCTGGAGCCTGATCTGGCGCGGCGTAACATTCTTCTCCTCAGCCTCTTAACCCTTCGGCTCTCTCGTTCCTTGTCGGTGGAACATGGCTGCTCTCTGTAGACTCTGCGACGGGAAACCGCCATGAAAGGCTCCCTAATACACACCTCCTCCCACGAGTCCGTGAGAAATTTTCCCTTGAGCTCATGAAAAGAAGCTTGTTGGATTGTGTTTTCGGTGGAACGTTTGTGGAACAACTTTGAGCCCAACCTGATTACACATCCATCAGCCTGGAAAGCGATGGCCTCCGGAGACACCAACGAGTTGATCGACGGGATCAAAGGGATGGAACTGACAGATTCGGCGCAGGGCAAGGTGTATCGTGCTATTGATGTTGCTGTGGCAGAAAACGGCGTAATTGCACTGAATCTGAGCTGTGGATGGTTTTCACCGTCCAACGTCCATTGCTCCATGCATAATTCTTTCTTGTTCCTATGAGATACAGTTAACAGATGGCCAAACATGTCGAGGGAAAACAACCTACTCTCGAGTCTGGATCCATGCCGTTGACAAGAGCCGTCCGTCTTTCGAGACATGATGGAATTGACAACTACCCTTCTCTTCGGGTCCAAGCCGGCTAGATGCACCAGAGCCGACCTCGAAGGCCACATATCGGCTTTCGTTGGAAGAAAGAAAGTTTGCAGGGCCGAGAGCCTTCCAAAAACAGCGGTCAACTTCGCCGCGGAAAGAATCTGAAGGCTGAGCTTGCAGTAGTTGGCACCATTCTCCCTGAAACGTTTGGTATTGTCGGAGGAGATCCGCATCGCTTTTCTGCATCCAGATTGGCAAAGTCTGCCGAATGGTCGAGCCTCGATCGGTGATGGAATCAAAAGTCTGCAAGAAGTGGCCCGCAACGAAGACGCTCTGCACTTGAACGCACGTGAGGAAATTTGGGGAGTGAAGGAAGTTGCGGACTGCCCTCTTTTCCTCCTCTGTCGGGCCATCCTTGGCACTCCTGGGCGAGTTTTCGAAATGTCGGAACCAATATTTGACTGCATACAAGAGAAATTGATGCGAAAGAACGTTGGGAGAGGTCGGGGTGCTCTGGCGGATGCGAAATTCGGATGTGCTATGCTTCAAGAGCGTCGTAGAAAACCTCGGTTGTCTCAGATAACGGAGGCAACTGTCCCGCATAATCCGCCTCTCCGCAAACGGTTTGTGTTTTTTCAGATCCGTAGATATAGCTGCTGTGTCGTCCAGCAAGAATGCTCGTACAGCGGAGTGCGAGAGACGCAACAGGCCAACGTTCCTTCCATCAGACATTTTGCGTGTGTGACTAACTAGACACATGCAAGATTTCAGGATCTGGCTTTCACTTGCATGATCGGGTCTGAGATTTTCGCCATTGCTAGTTCGCAGAATCGCGACAGCTTCAATGACTTCGCTCATCCTGAGGGGGCGTTTCGCATATGCGAGAAGTGAAAGCACAACCCTGGAATTCGAATTAGCTGTACTCACGATGAGGGAGTGGCTGATATTGCAATTACTTCCAAAGGGGAGGGTTCCGCGGCCGCTTGTCCCATATGATGATCCTTTCCATCACCATTTCGTACACGTCGCTCATTTGGAGTGGAAGGCCCCTTTTGGCCAAGTACATGAGGTCGTCATCGTTCTCAACCTCATTTTCAAACCCTTTCACCATGGTGCTCGCCCAAAGAAAGCTTCCCTCAACCTCAGAGTGCAGCGTTAGGTTGAAGAAAAGATGAGCTAGGCTCGTACTCTTATTTAAGGCTTGAAATTCCTTGACCAGGTACTTCCTGATGTCTTGTTGGGTGTCATCAGTTGTGAGTTGGACAACGCCGACGGCTCCTGTCCATTCAGGGTTGCAAACGGACTCGCTAATGTCAGGAAGGGGCTGGCTGCTGAGCCAAACCCGAACTTGGGAGGGGTTATCTCGGGCCACTTGAATGAGGAACTCAACGAAGAATTGAAGCTCCTTGAGGAGGTCGGTGGTTCTAGTCGACCCCTTCCGTTTCGAAACCTCGGCGTATTGAACCTCGTCTAGCCCATCGATAAGGATGTAAGTCAGTGGAAGTTCCAGAAGGATACTTTTGATGAGATTCCACAGTTTCTCTGTGTCATCGTTTTTGACCTCCAAGAACGGCTCGACCGATGCTGGGAGAACGTCATCTGCCACCTTGATGAGTTCGTCAATGAGCTGAGTGGCTATTGTGCCAAGTAGCAACCTCGTAGGGATATACTCGTCCTTTGACAGAAATAGACGCACTATATTTCGAGATGAGCTGCCTTTCGACTTTGGGGCGGAGGCGTGTTCGCCGGACGATGGCATGCTCTCGTTTGAGAGGTGCCGGATGGCCGCCGCGCACAAGACGGTCTTTCCCGCTCCATGCTTCCCATTCAACCAGAAAACAGGGCGTGGGGAATCTTTATCGACCCAGGTCTTGAATTCAGCGCGCTTGAACAGCCATTCGCAGGTCTCTTCGAGACGGTCACGGCTGGCTTTGTCGTATGTATCTTGACTTATCGAGTCCGAAGCCTTCACGCCGTCTCTCAGAGAGCGGAGCCTCTGCCCTGTGGTCTCTTAGTATCTTGATACACATGCAAACCCGATGCGGGATGGGACTCACTCGTCCTAAACTTTTCAGCCTTCTTGTCCTGAACTGGAAACCAATTAGCTACGATAGAAGATGGAATAGCTGTTATAAGAGTGGACCTACCGTCCTGGTGTGCTCTAATATCTTGAAGGCGTTCATTCACTTTCGGGAGACTGGTCAGATTCAAAGTAACCTCATGCGTTGCTATCTTTCTCTTACTTACTTTCTTGCGCTGCGTCCGTCCATGATGGCATCGTCCGTACGAGTTGTGGTCTCAAACAAATGAGCAGTTCCCTTGCGTACGCAGCTGCCGTGAGTGCAGCATAGTTATGCCAGACATCGCTTTTGTGAGTATCCGAGTAGTCGGATATTCCCCTGATAACGATGCACTGAAGGCTGTTCATCAAGCCCGCAGCCTCCATTTCGAAACAGTGAATCTTCAGCGTACTGTCTTTCGCGTGTCTGTCCCTTGCTATCGCATCTCTCATGACAACGTTGTCCGAGGCGATGGTTCCGTAGTGGACGGTCACTTTCCGGGCGCCATTGCGAGTTTTGCGCTTGACCAGTTTGGCCTTTTCACAGAATCGGCACGGGTCCTCATCCTCGTCGTCGTCCCAATTGCCATCGTCTTCTTCATCTTCGACATCCGCGTCATCTGGGTCCCGGTGCTCGTACTTGCTCAGATACAGCTGATCCAGAGCTGGACGCTGGTAGCTAGGCACTGAGTCCATCCGTGCGATGTGCTGGGCGATTCTGTCTGGCTCGTCGGGGTCATCGAGGCGAAGCTGGACATTCTGGGTCGCTGCAAGAAGAATATCAGGGACCGCGTTCAAATGTCCTCTGCGTTTAAAGAGGCCATTTTGCAGTTGGACGCCAAAGTTCAACTGCACAACACCTCCATGATCTCCCGAAGGAGTGCTGACCACGACATCACCCAAGCGGATATCCCTTCTCCTCAATGGAGCTCCGCCACCAATGCCGACCATCAAGGCACATTTGAGGCTGGGAAAGGAGTGAATCATATCACTTGCGACGTTTGCTGCATTGATACTGCCTGTTCTTCCTCTGGGCAGACATCCGATAACAACGTAGTGTTCTCCGACCTTGCCAAAGGTGTATGCGTTCCTGTCGCTGTGCGGAGGGAGGTCTAGGCTGTCCGGGGGTGGGACATATTTCTCCTCTAGCATACGACATGCTGCTTGGTACTCTTCCTGTAAGGCGCAAACCCAGGCAATGGTGTAGGACTCGATATATGGTTGAGGCTGAGCGCAAGGAGGTTGATCACGACTCTCCGCGACCGGGAGCAAATCTCTATTACCCATTCGACGAGGGATCAGAGATCGGTCGATTTCGGTGTCTATGTTCGGCATTGCAAAGAGAGACTCCAGCCTGCCGTCGCTGGTGTCTTTAGTGTTGGAGGGCGGCAAGGTTGATGTTGAGGGCTCGGCAGGGCGGGCTCTCCATCCGTCACGGGTTGAAGGCATGAGGTGCCGTGGCTCAGAGTTTATATCGATTTTTTAGTCGTAGTTTTCGGTAATCACTGGAGGGAATGATGGCTCCGAGAATGGCACAGAACAAGGATTCGTATCGAAGTGCAATGGAGCCAGTAATGCGGTATGAAATGGGAGAACTTCCGCAGGAATAAGAGTTTCTAACTTGGTAACTGTAAAAGCTGCCAGCGATAAAGAGACTCGTGTTGGTGAGCACGTTATCGGACTCCGTTGAATCCTTGCCGGGGGACCATCCATTGTTTGCATGTCCAGAAGGGGAATGCGTTGCGAAATGGCTGCCTTTGGGACGTGGCTGCATAGTACGTCACTGCGCCGTCATTCATGCAAAAGAATCCATATCATAGGTAGTCCGTAAGCCCCAATCTTACGTGTCAACTGAAAGTTTCGCGAGTTCTTATTTTGGTACGCAGGTATGTATCACCCAGTTCCTTCCTTCAGCTCACCGATGTGCTGCGGGCCAATTGCGCCCGTCTGGTCACGAATCAATGCCAAGAAGCGCGAATATGCACCTCTTATCTCAGCTTGACCGTGTATTTTCCCGAGGTCAGCCGAAGGCTCTTCTCTTCGAAATGCTAATTGGGTATAGATCTGCTTGTATCATGCAAGCTTGGCCCGGAGAGTGTCGGTTCTGATACACAAGTCTGACAGTTTGAAAGTGAGGCTGTCAGGCAACCAACGGCGACATATAATGCCCGTGTGCGGGTTTTTTGGAGCATTACCTGAGGCAGTTTCGGGTGATCTCAGCCGCAGACGAAAATAAGTTCCCGAGGTAGGTATATTCTGGAGGTCACACTGACAAGAATAGCTCATCCCGAGGCCTCCCAGATTTCATACCATCCAATCATGCCGCCTGGATCTACCGCCAGCAACTTCACAAGGCGGCTTGAGTTGTTCGATGACCCAATCATCCCTGCAAAACCAGAAAGGAAAGTTCCTCTCACATCCAACAGCGCCGTTTACAAGTTTGGACTTTATTGAGGTTCTACCCCGCCTCTGTCACATATCCCCAGAACGATATCGCTTAGTTCTCACTAAATCGGTGACACCACAGCCTGGCAGCTAACGGCCGGCACATTCTGGCTGTGTCGTCACATCCGAGAGTTACAATGGCCCCCGTGAGCATACTCGTCAAACAACCAACGTTTGCCTCCGACGAACAGCAACACAAAGAACCTTCTTCTCTCGATCCGGCCATGGAAAACGAAGGCCAGTCGGCGGAGGCCGAAGAAAGAATTAGCGATCTTCCCCCACAACGACACAAAATCGTACGCGTCGACAAAGTGTAAGAGAAATCAGGCCATCTATTTTATCCAAACAGCGACTAACGTGTATCAGCTGGAACAGGTACCTCATCTTGATACGAGTAACTCCACGAGTCACAACTCACATCAGATTATAGAAAGACGCGAAAATACCGCTATGCTAAGACATCAAAGCCTAAAGATGAGGGAAAGAGGTTTGGTAAGTACGTGATGACTGTGGCTCGGCGTATTAGCAACCGGGGAACGTTTGAAGGCCATTACCTGGTGGAAATCAGAGGCTCGCACATCCAAAAGGCGCTTTCGGAAATATACTGCGACGTGGAGGATATTTCATTTTCCCAGACGATCACATTGGTAGGATTCTCTGGCCCATCCGCCAACTCCTCTCTTTGCTCATTCAACGTTTAGGAAACCGACCAGCTACAATTGCTATTCCATGCTCACCCGAGCCTCGTTAAAAGATTGGGCGCCGAAAGATTGAAAGAATCCCCCTCCCAAGACAGCATTTTCGAACTCGAAGCTATGGTGGAATTTGTCGAAGAACACTTCGGCTCAGTCTTAGCTCGGCTCAAAGAACTACCCGAAAACCACATCGAGTTCAACAGCCTGTGGACGCTTTTCCCGCGCCACTGCATTGTTTATTGCTCCGACCAACTCGGCCAGGGTAGAGTATGCCGCGTGAGAGGATCATCGTACGAGAAAACACAGGACGGCGCTCCTGTCTATGTCTTGAGCGTTGACTACCTCGACTCAAATGGCAAACATCTTGGGTATACTCTAAGTCGGGCCCTGACACCAGTGGATTACTTCTCGGGGTCAAAGCTGATATTTGATCTTCCATTCTATCCTCTGAGCCTTGAACCTGGCTACCCCAACTTGCGGGTTAAGCTCATCTCCCGTGGTAACAAGGTCCTAAGACTGAAAGGCCGAAATCTCCAGGAATACACCGGCCATGCTCTTGCCGAGAACAAGAGCGAGAATAAGTTCTTCAAGTTCAACGTTAGTCACTACCTACAGTGGATGCTCTTGGTCCTCTCGGCATTCTTTGAAACGACACATCGCTAACGAATTGCCCAATAGTCTCACGGTCGCGTAATGATCGATCCTATCACGTTCAATCAAATCGAGCCAAATAACGCCATTGTCCCTATAATCCGGAGACCAATAACTGGACGCAACCTCAGTGACGACGAGAAGATCCTCCTGAATCCCCTTTTATACGGGTTCAGTTTGGGGGACAAGCTTTGGGGTGAGACCTTTCTACCGGCCTCGCTACTGACTATCATGGATCATGATTCAGTTGCTAATTTGTGTCTGCCCCTAGGTGCTTTCGCGGTGGCCAGACTCGAGGATGTTGCTTGGAATGATTCCATGATTGAGTCCCTCGTCATGAGCCAAGAGCGGAAAGACTTCATCCGTCATTTGATCCGACACCACGGCCACCGAGACGCCAAACACGTTTTCGATGACTTGGTTCGCGACAAGGGCAAGGGCCTCATTGGGCTCCTTGCTGGACCCCCAGGAGTCGGAAAGACTCTGACGGCCGAGGCTGTGGCCGAAATCGCCCACAGACCTCTTTATATGATCAGCTCTGGAGAATTGGGCGAGACTTCGGTTACCTTACAGAAGCAGTTGATGGCTGTAATGGAGCTAGCGGAAACCTGGAAGGCTGTCGTTTTGTTGGACGAGGCGGATGTGTTTTTGGCCCAACGTGACAACGAAAGCCTTTCGAGGAATGCCATCACATCCATCTTCCTACGTTACTTGGAATACTACCAGGGTATTCTGCTGCTTACCACTAACCGTCTCAGCAGTTGCGATGAGGCATTCCAGAGCCGGATTCACTTCTGCTTCGAGTATCAAGAGCTCAACGAACACGCGCGCGGGTTAATCTGGAGAACGTTCCTTGGCCTCGCCAAGAAGGGTGCCATGGTGGAAGTGCAAGTTGAGGACGTGGGTCTTGAGGACTTGGCCCGGCTGAACTTGAACGGAAGGCAGATCAAGAATATTGTAAGCATCGCGCAAGCAGTAGCGGCCGACACTGAGAAGCCAATAACCCTGGATCTTATTCACTCGGCAGCAGGGTTTGCGAGCATCTCATGGACGAATAAGGAAGATAATTGAGGGTGCTTGGGCAATATTACTCTAGTCAATAGAAACAGAGGTAACTTATACTGACGGCACAGTATGGTTCGGGAATGTGGGTGTAATCTAATGCTGAATTGCGGATAACATTCAAGATGGAACCTCCCTCCAACAGCTCGATCAAATCCTTGAGCTCCAGTCGGCCGGCTCTTTTGTGCTCACTGCAGCTTCCAAAATATGCCGAAGTGCAAAATGGAACTCTCTAATGAACCGACACGTTCACACCAGCCGTCTCATCCATCTCGCCGCTCATCCCAGTAGCCGTAGTCATCTGTCCGGGAACATTGGAGCCGCCCTTTCCGACAGACCGGAGAGTCAGCATGCCGCGCTGCAAGTGAGGCACGTAACCAGCGATGGCATCGTTTCCAAAGCTGTCAATGTTGAAAGTGTCCTCGGTGCGCATCATCTTGCGGGCACGGATATGATTCACGGCGGTGACCTGGTCCTCAGAGAGATCTGGGTGGTAAGCAGTGCCGTTGGGGTCGGCCTTGACCTGCTCCATGGCCACACCCTTGTCCTCGTCTGATTTGACAGGCTCGAAGGCGTTGGCGCAGAACTCGAGAGTCTTGTTGAGGACATCTTGGTCGAGCTTCTTGTTGCCGACGTCGGCGGTTCCCTGGATGACTGCGAGGGTGTGGTTAGCAATTGCAATACGGTAGATCTTGGGACAACCTACTCGGTCGGAAAAATGCAAAGGCTCGGTCAAAGTCATCCTCATCGATGTCGCTGAGGACCGGCTCCTCCTGGTTACGAATCTGGCGGTAGGCGCTCAACACGACCAGCAAAAAGCGAGTGTAGGCGTCGGCGATCTTCTTGCTGTGCCAGTCAGCCGCCACAGCTTCCTCGACGTCGCCACGAATAGAAGCGCAGATGGTTGCCGCAGCAGAGAGCCCACCGACGAGAGCGAGATGCACGCCAGACGAGAAATAGGGGTCGATGAAGCACCCGGCATCGCCAACAATGCGCGCGTTGGAGAAGGCATACGAAGAGGCCGAGTACGAGTAGTCGGACGCCGTGTGGAGCTTCTCGACCTGCTGTCCGTCGCCGATGAGCGCACGCAGGTTGGGCGCAAGCTTCAGGTTCTCGAGGTAGAACTCCTGCGAGGTCTTGGCCCCGGAGGCCTTCTTCTTCTGGATGGAGAGCTTCTGGTTCTCGACCACGCCGACAGAAACAGTACCATTGTGAAGAGGGATGAGCCAGACCCAGCCGCTCTCGTCTATGCTTTGTCAGGCTTAATCCATGAGAATAGGTATAGCTGCGGCTCTCACCCTGCATCGCCTCGAAAAAGGGAGAGTTTTCCTTGTGGGTGCCAGGCATGTACGGCTTGGTTCCTTTCCAGTAGCTCCAGTTGGCGACGTTCTTGAGGCCCTGGTTGTAGCGACGGTTCTTCAGGTACTTGGTGCTCAAGAGGCCGATGCGGCCGCTAGCATCGACGACATAGTCGAAAGCGATCTTGCCCGTCTCGCCCGTCTCCTTGACGCTGTAGGTGGCGTTGATGGGCTTTCCGGGGTCGAGGTTCTCGGCACCCTGCTCGACCTCCTTGATGCCGCCCTCGAACTCGACCGCGGTGATCTTGACACCGTCGAAGCACTGGGCACCACTCAGCTGGGCGTGGTCGAACATGAGCTTGTCGGACTCAGATCGGATGACGTTCCAGGCGTAGTTTTTGGGGCCGCCAGCAGCGATGAAATCGGTGTCTTTGGCGTGGAATGTCAGCTTAATGTCCTTGAGAAGTGTAGCTTTACTTACAGCCCTCACGCTTTCGGGGGTTCAGCTTAAAGGCGGCGCCGGGCTACAGAACGGTTAGCAATTAATTTGCGAAACCAAACCAAGTCGATCTACCTTCTTAACGAATCCATACTTGTCGAACTTCTCGTCAAGCTCAATAAATCGGAGAAGATGGCGGACAGACGCCAACATGCTCTCGCCGATGTGGTATCTTCACAAGATTCGTCAGCCGCACGCCAAGCTGCCAAGGTCCTGTTTTTCACCTACCTAGGGAACTTATCCCCCTCAAGAACGACCGTGTCAATGCCCTCACGAGCAAGTGTCGCAGCAGCGTATGCGCCGCCGGGGCCGCCACCAATGACCAGGACAGTGGTCTTCTTAGGAATCTGAGCAGGCATTTTGAGTGAGTTGACTGTAAAAGTGATTATGTTGGAAGCGAATGTGAATGTATTGCTGTGATGAAAAATCCCAAGTTTGTCGGCTTCTATGATCTCTTTTATCTGACATCTTGTCAAGCTGAGCTGGCCGTGCTCGGAGGTTTTCTACGCGCACAACGAAGTTGTGAAGTAGCACTGCAGGAAAACTCGCCGACCAGTCATTTCCTCTAAGCAGACAATCAATCCATGTCGGCCAATTACTGAGCAAATGTGAGACAGCAGTCCACGGGTTGCTACGTGAGCGACTGTTCAGAGTTCGTCGGCAGCCGGCGACAATATCGTTACGACGCCGCAGTCTTTTAAATCGCTTCTGTTGTGCTTTGTACAACCAAATACGGGGTTCATTCTCGACAAGCCATTTTAACCTCAAACTTCTAGGACATAAAAACCCATGAAGAAATGACTTGCCAAGTTTCCAGTCCTCCAGGGCCGCCTTGAAAACTATCCTCAATCAATGTCAACCCCAGAGGATCTTGGCACACTTGCCGAAGATCCGTGGTAATTCGATAGCCGTGGGCTAACTGAGACACGGGGGTTCATTCCTCAAGTAGCAGACTCACTGGAACCATCATGCCCCATACTGCTGGCTCGACGAGGTGTCGGATGACTGGGACACGCTTTGCAAACTATCGCTCTTCACGCCACTCCAATAAGAACAGCTGGGTCATTTGCACAGTGAAATTAATAATCTCATTCTAGGCCTAGTATCACTTAACTCCATGTCTCAAAAATAACTGCACAACCTCGTCCTGATTTTCCCTCTTGGCATCTCGCATCGTTGTGTCTGGATTCAACGCACAGCCCTCTCTCTTGGCAGCTTGCAGAGCTGTACCTAACACACCGCCCTCAGCGTTAACCTCCGCGCCTCTTTCAAGCAACTCCTGTACAAAGTCAAGACCCCCCACTTCGGCAGCGACCTGGATTGGCCTTCCGTACTCGCCTTCATCGTTATTAACGTTGAAGTGACCAGACTGTAGAATAAAGTCGAAGATGGATGTCCAATTAAAGGCTATGGCGGCCGAGAGAGAAGGAGGAAATAAGGGGTAAGACACAGCAACAAAAGAGACCCATGAATAACACGATTGCTACTGCACACGAAACTACATCATTCAACAAGAACACTCTATCACTAGGATTATCTTAACAAGAATGACTTCTGGACCTTCTTTTCATCTGACAAGACGGATTCTCAGGGCCGTCTTTATCCACTATATTCCGGGGTATTGTCCGCCTTCTCAATAATCGCCGGTGGTTTCGCGATCTTCTGTCGGAAGATGTGACGCTTAATAAAGTAAGGAAGCCAAACTGTCGATTCATACGCGATAAAGTCCTTTGTTGGGACTGAGAAGACCTCTGCAAGGGATGTTATTAAGGTGTCAAATGAATCGAGGGACTCACTTACGGTCCAGTTCTTCCAGAGTGAGCTGTTTGGTTTCTCTCACAAAACAGAATATCATAAACCAGGCTACCAGGTTAAGCCCAGCATAGAACCCGACTATACTTCTTGTCAACACATCACGTCAAAGGAGACTCTGGAAGCAGGCTACTTACAGGCTCCGGTTGGAGTCATGACGGTCTGCATGCGAGGGAACGTAAGACTGAGCACGCCAGCTAGAGAAGGTCGTGTTAGTGGGGATTCCATAGGCTGTGACAGAGATGGCTCACCGAAAGTGTTGTTTATGCAAACGGCCCAGGCCATTCCTTGCTCTCTCTGGACGGTAGGGAACACCTCGGCAGAGTACTGGAAAGCAACTGGCCCCTCACCCAGGGAGTAACAGATGGTGAAGAGGTAGACGAATCTATTCTCATACGTTAGTCAAACTCAGTGGTGCAAGAATTTTAACAAACTGACAAGACGACAGGTCCAATCCTTTCTCCGCGGCTACCATCATCCTTCAAGAGGGATAGGCCGGCGGCCAAAAGGAAGATGCACATGCCAGGGAAGGTCTACAGAGGTAGTGATTAGCCAAGTAACGGCAGGTTTGGGGAGCCACTCACAGCCAAAGTCAAGGTTCTTCGTCCCTTGGTGTCAATGAGGAACAGAGTGGGAATTGTAGCCACGACTTGGATGGCACCATAACCAAGAGATGCGTACAAGGCCTCAGTAGAGGTGTAGCCGACCTTTTCGAAGATGGTGGAGCTATAGAAAGAGATGACTTCTAAATATTAGCGCTATTCACTCACAAGAGTCTAGAGAGGCTTACTATTGATGCCACACATCTGTTGGGCAATCATGACCGTCGAGGCACCGTAGTTGGCACGTCTGATTCTAGGCACTGCGAAACAATCCCACATGCGGGAGAAGTAACCCGAGCCGCGAGCTTCCTGGAGTTCTACTTGGTAGATGACCCACGAGTAGTAAAAGTCCCTTGCGGCAATGATGGGGTGGGCTCGCAAGCGAACCATGGATTGGAAACCCTGGGCGTGTTTGCCGTGCTTCATGAGCCAACGAGGCGACTCGGGGCAGAAGAAGATGCCGGCGCCGAGGATGAAGGACGGGATGAAGGCGGAGCCCAGTTGGAGGCGCCAGGAAATGTCGCCCGTGTCTTTGACAATGACATTGGCACAGAATCCCAAGAAGATACCTGGGCAGAGTAGTCAGCAATCGAGTGGAAGGTCTTGAAGTGGTTGAGGAGCAACTCACCGGCAACAACCCAAAGCTGCCAGAACATGACCAGGGCACCACGAATGCGAGCGGGAGCCATCTCAGCAGAGTATATGGGAACGGTTGCATTCTTTGCACCGATTCCAATTCCCATGACGAAGCGCGCAGCGAACAATCCTTGCCACGACTTGGCAAAAGCGCTGCCAATGGGCGTGGCCGTGAGACAGCAAGCCGTGATGAAAATCTCACCCCGTCGGCCAAAGTAGTGGTTGAGGGGGTCTACGATAAAGGCACCAATAAGGCCAGCCGTCAGGAAAATGATGGCATTTACAATGCCGACGATCCATTCGTCCTTGCCAGGGTTGTTGATGCCGAATTCCTCGGGGAAGGACAAGTTTGCGCCGTTGGAGCCGGTCTGGTCCCAACCCTGAGTAGCTGCGCCGATGGCACACAGCGCGATTGAGTACCACAACATGAATGGGCCATGCCATTTGTGATCTCGCTCGTACTCGAGGGCGGCGCGCTCGTCCTCTGAAAGCTCACTGAGCATGAGGAACCTCTCCTGATCACGCGCGACGAGAGCAGCTCTGCCGAACAAGTCGGCATGCTCAGACATGCCATGAGACTCGGCAAAGTTCTTGGCATCAATGACGGTCTGCTCAGGGCTGCTTCGCTGTCAAAGAAAGATAGTGTCAGCGTCAAGGCCTAAAGAATTGCTAGGCATAGGTGAAGCTCACCTTCAGGGGGTTCTCGACAATGTTGAGGGCAACAGATCCACGTCGGCCGCCTTCATGCTGATCAACTTCGGGTTTCATAGCCCCCGACAAGTACTTCTCGTCGTAAGGGGCTTGCCCAATTTCTGCGGAGATCTCTTTGTCCATGACTGCGACGAGGATTCTCAGAGCTAAGGTGAAACAAGAATTGATAACAGAAGATGCACAACAAATAGCACATTTATCCAGAAGTTCGGCCACGGTGATTTATATACATATACGCTCTCCGCACTTGCCATTGAGATAAAGACCCCAGAGTCGGAGCATCACCCCGCTCTGGGGTAAGCGTTGGGGAGGGGATGAGGTGATACCATCTCAATCCCAGTTCCATGACCACCATTGCAAGCATCCGACGTCGGGAACTGGACGGTCCGACTACCAGTTCAAGTGTGGAACGACGAGTTTGGTTCACCACTTACAAGACGGCCTTGAGTCAGGGGCCAAGGAACTGCCCATCAAATTTTCAGAGCAAATTGGAGCCCGACCGCTCCGAGTAGTTCGTTTGCGAGTGGAAATGGCTGGTTTGGTTGCATCGATCGAATCCTCCGGCGGTATCAGACCTCAATTAATTCTGTTGCCTAAAATCATCATCGGCTCTGCCGTCTTGACACGACGTATCAAGAGCCGCCGACCGTTGACAATAGTGGACCGACCCTCTTTTCCATCAGACAATGTCCTGGTCAGACGCGTTGGAGGTGGCACTTTTGGTCATCTTGATGCTGTTTCTTGTTAGAGCCCCGCGTTTGTTGCAACCCTTGATCGTACATCACTTGACACTTTCTACCCACATATTTGCCAGAGTCAGTTCGCGAGAAATGTTACGTTGACTGCGGAACCGCAGACTGGCCTGTCGTTGAGGAAATCTCTTATTTCATTGGCGCGCTTTATGTCCTGACAATGGTAGTGCAGTCTAGAGGACGACGTTTGTTGTCTTGGTGTTGCGGCATGTTTGGCACATTTACAACAGGTCAAGACAGTCACGTGGCCCAATTGATGAGGCTCTCTTAGTTGAACTTTAGGTTCCTAAGTGGTCTTCTCGGCTGCATGTCGACTATCCATGTATGTGACCAGCCCGGACCTGTCGGCATTGACTTGGATAAATGGAACACACCGCCGGAAAGGCTTCTCCACGGCGATCCGAGACTTCAAATACTCTTCACGACCATAACCTAAATTCTCTCTACTCTAGAGTTCTACAATAGAGGAATTTCTAAAAGCCCAACAGGAGTTCCCAATTCAAGGTGTGCATAATCCTGGACTCACAGCACCACTGCCATAAGACACCGACGCTTATGCGCCTTCTCATCTCGGCCGGCGGGAGACTTATAGCATGATAAGAGTAGTATCTTAGATTTTGACCCTCGTATCTCAGCTCTCAGTGCTGACTATGTAGACACGGGCGCCGGGCAGCCATAAGCAATATGAGGCCGGAGCCGAACGTCAACTGGTCTACATCCAAACCCCACCCAGGTGGCGGCCTTATTCGCCTTAGGTAGGTACCTGTCGAGCACATGGGAAGTTGAGTTGTGGTCCGAGTTAATAAGTCAAAGGGGCCAAGATAGACAGATAATTTGGGTGCCAATGTGAGGCAGTTCAATTGATCAAAGACGATCCCTTCAACAGGATGATGATTCTTCGTTGTTCTCTTTCTTGGGGGCCGGTCTTCCGGCCCCTTCCCCTCTTTTGAGACCCCGTCACGTGACGCAGCCAGCTCCGTCTGACAGTACCCATCCAGACGTACATGGGTATAAGTCACCCAATAACACAACTGACGCGGAATAGCACAATTACGATAGGAGTGGAATGCCTAAACAGTCACAATCGAGCAGACGATATAGGGGTCGGGAGATTGAAAGAAAGAGCCTTAATCCCTCGGACATACTGTCGCGAGAGGGGGGTTTGGTCCCAGCCTAACCGAGGTTTAGCCGGAGTGTCGGTTAGGATGCATCACAAAGAGCTTCCTCTTTGTGCAACAACAACTCTATATACTTTTCCTCCTATCGGCATCTTCTTGCACAGGAAAGCGTCGCGCCAATAGAAGAATTATTTGCAAAGAGTTCCGCCGTGTTAGATGTTTAGTATGTAAGTTCAGTGCCCTACTTTTCGCGGCTTCCGCTTCTCGCGGCTTCCACTTACACAAGCTAATAAACTCATAGCCAACTTCAAATGTAAATTAAATAATAGTTAGTTAAGCAATTCGGCCAATTAGTTCATTATTAGAGTTTTCTAATAGAAGATGTCAATTCAATTATAAATATCCAAAAACTAGCTAAGAATTATAATAAAATAACTAGCTATTCTAAGTATTCTGAGTCGCTATGTTCAACTTATCTCCTTGTTGCTTTGATATTTGCAATTGATACAAATAGCCTATTTGGGCCAGTCTCGACTACAGCTCTTTTCCTCTTCTTTGATTGGTTTAATTGGTCCCTTAGAGCCTTATATTCAGCTGCTAGCTGCGCAACTTGCCAACTTAATGAGTCCAATCCCCGACCGGCAATCCTGTCAGATATTAGAGGGTAAAGGTTGTAGTGGTGAGACTAATGTGTTGTATTTATGAGTTGCTTGTCTGTCTCCCCGTTGTTCTGTATATGATCAGATGGTCTTTTATAGACAGAACTGATCCTACGGTCTCTTCCGTCTTCCGAGCCCTTCGGGTATCCGACCTCTTTCTCCGAGTCCTTCGGGCAGTCGGCATCATTGGTAACAAAGGAAGTTGGTCATGCCTCTTGCTCATATGACTTCCTGCTGGTCCGGGCTCTAGTCATCTGACCTTAGAGACAAAGGGATCTTTGTCTCCTATGTCATCTGTGTGGGGCGACTTCTTGGTATGGCTTGCGCCTCGGTTCGTGACTTCGTATTCGTCCGCATGTGACTTCTTGTTCATGCCTATGTCTTTGACAAATCTGACAAATCCGGAATAGCCGCCGCGTCGTTGGGCTATTGCGGTTAACCTTAAATTGTGACCGCACTAATTTCTGTAGGTCAGTAGAACGGCTTGGGGTTGTAAATTCAATCTCATTAGTTACTGCCCCAGCTACTGGAGTCAATTCAGTGCTTGTTTAGACTGTTATTAAGCTGCCGGGGTCGTCAATGACGAATTTGCTGCCTAATGGCTTTAAGATATTAAATGGTTACAACCCCGACCCTTTCCAACCAGCTAATACATTTCTAGTACTTAAAGAAGTCTCCCTTGCTTGAAAATAGCACTTTAGAACAGTCTCTTTCCTTGTTGGGCTGGCATCAACGAGGGGGTTTGCTAGGGTTAAGGCAGCCCGATAGGCTGCTTTGAGAGGCCGAAACACAGAAATGTCAAGAGGCTGAAGGACATGACTAGTGTGGGGAGGTAAATAGACCAATTAGATGCGGTTTCCAAAGCAAATACGCATAAAATCGAGCGTTGCGTGTGATCCATGGCCGTCAAGGATGAGAAGTCGCTTCTCATTGGGCATATCAGTCTTTGTTGCAGGGATAAAGATCTCTTTAAGCCAAGCGAGGCCAATATCGTCAGAGGTCCAGCCTTTCGATGATGTTATAAAGCCCCAATTGGATAAAAAGTCCATTTCCTCAGGAAACCATTGATGTTAAGTGGTCTTTCCTTTGAAGATGACTAGGGGGTTGAGCCACTTTCCGGTTGCGGATATTGCCTCAATAATCGTGGTCCAATGAAGAGATCCCGGGTGTTTCTCTATTTTTGACCTTCGCTCTGACTGGCCAACAACAAGCCCGTTGGTCCCGACGCCTTGGAAGATCCCTGTTTCGTCCATATTCCAGCGGTTGCGTGGCGCGATCTCCCGGATGCCCAGTTGGCTCAATAGCTCAAATAACGTGCGAATTGCATACGGATTTGCCCTATTAAGTCTTTTTGGTTTAATTGGTTAGCTCTGAGTGTTTTTATTCGCGGGCTTTATTGAATAAAGCTCGGAATCCAGCGCCTGCCGAGGGGAGCCTCGTCGCCAGCAGCCACTAAAATCGAAGTCACCAACGTCCGGATCTGGGCATGCGTCAATCCCATGCCTAGGCTGTCTTGGAGGACCAACCAGCTTGTGAGCTGTTGCTCCTGATAGGGTGAGAGCCTCTGTTGGTGTTTGTGGGCGTGTTTGTGAGGCCGTGAGCCCTTGACACGCGATCGTAGGGATGATTCAGGCACGCCGTTGCGAGTGGCTGCTTTTCGTATTGTGAAGCCGTTGTTAATGACTAGCATAGCTAATTGCATATCTTCCTCGGCATAGGCAGGCATTGTGAATGGCTAGAATATATTCGTAATAAACGCGTAAATAAGGTTATTATAGGGAAGAAAACGTGTTGTGTTTGGAGGCGCGTTGTCAAGATGGAGGTTGTAAGTGGGACCGCGAGAAGTGGGTTGCGCGAGAAGTAGGGCACTTAACTTACTTGGCCATAATTGGTATGACCGGGCATTCGTGGGTGATTGAGATAGAGTTTGGCCTTGCGAGCAAGACTAGATGTACAGTGGCCTTGCGTGGCAAGCGTCATGTGCTTGCAGTTATGTTTGAAAAGTTCCATTATGACTTGGAAGCCAATAAGGCTGCTAAGAATGTACAAAAGGAAGTCCACCTGGGCACTAATAATAAAACAGATACCGAGTCCGAGATTCCAAGTTCGACACAGTGGTTGGCCCGTCAATAGAGAAATAACACCAGCTTTGGTCAAATCTGCCTTTCATCTCCTCTTCCCCCACTTTGTCTCACAAACTACCCAGCTTCCCTTCTAGTTGGGGAGGCACTGCGAGTAGTAGGGGTTCTGATAAACACACTTGCTTCCCGTCGCGCAGGCAACACTGCCATTGGGGAACTGGTCCTTGCTGCCACCGCACTGGCCGTATAGGGCGACACCCGTGGTCGAGCCAGAAGATGTGCTCTTGGTGGTGGTAGCAGCGGCCTTGACGGTCGTGCTGGTCTTTGTGACCTTGGATGTCGTAGAGCTTTTAGCGGTAGCCTTGATGGTGGTAGCAGCCTTGGCAGTGGTCGAGGTCTTGCTCGTGGTAGCGACCTTGGAAGTCGTCGACGTCTTACTCGTAGTAGTGGCCTTGGTAGCAGAGGTGTCGCCGCTGAAGGCGGGGAACTGCGAGTCGTCGGTACGCTTGCAGCCCGAGATGTCGGTCAGTGCCTTGGGGCATTGGACCTGCTCAAAGGTGAAGTCCGGGTTGTCGGCGTTCTGGAACCAGTCGAATCGCCAGTAGCACCCGTCCTTGAGCAGGGCCGGGTAGCTATCGCACTCGCTTCGCGAGGAAACACCGCCGTACTGAGCGCCGCTGAGGCCACCAAACTCAGAAGTGCAGCCGTCGAAGATGCCGACGCCACCGCCAGGCATTTGGAGATCGAAGTGGTTCTCGCCGAGGTCGCCGCCAGTGTTGGTGGACTGGACAACCATGGTCTTTCCCTTGACGGCGCCGGTGGTGAACGTGAGGCTAGATCAGTCAGTCAGCAAAGCGAAGTCGTGGTAAACCGAGATGCCGGTACTCACGCGTAGCAAGCACAGCACCAGCTGGACTCAGAGCCTCCGGACAACTTGGTCGCCGCAAAGCCGTAGGCGAGGTTGCTGTTGACGGCCCATGGGGAGTTATTGGTGCAGGCAAAGGAGGTGCCACCGTTGCAACCACTGACCGCGTTGGCGTCCGAAATGGGGTTATCGTTCTTATCACAGGTCAGGACCGGGGCGCTGACTGAGGCCTTTCCGCTCCAGGCGCAAGAAGGCTTGCAGCAGTCCCAGTATCTGGTCGAGTGGCCGCTGCCAGAGGCGGCGCAGACGGCGAGAGGGCCAGCCAGGGCAAGGTAGAGAGCGGAAGATCGCATGGTTTCGCGTTTTGAAGAATATGAGATCGGTTAAGAGATGGAAGTGATGGAAATGATTGAAAAAATGTGCAGGAAGAGAAAGAAAGGAATGTATGGTTGGAACGTAAGAAGCACAGAGAATGAAGAAGTGTTGGAATTCCCTGGAGCATCTAGAACACGCCGGCCACCATCTTATATACTCTTCAAAGAACTCATCTGGGAGCGAAGGGCCCCAGGTTGGTTAGAACTAGCTCACCTCCCCCTGCATTTCGGTTGCAGACCCGATCGTAACAAAATCATCTGGTGGTACGTCCAAAGCAAACACAGTCCATTGCAGGTACCCGAGTCTATTCATACGATGCAGGGGTCGTGGCAAGCGGACAACAGGGCTGATGATGGTGCTAAGAGTGAGCACATCGAAAAGCTTGGTCACGGAGTGAGATCCTCCGCCAATTATAGGTTCGGGATCTTGGGCTGGCGGCCCGGGATCCTCGGGCGCGACCGAAGGACTTAATATTAAAGCTGGTTTCAGAAGCACTTGTGGAGATCTCAGGAGGCTTCCTCGGCTGGCTGGGCCCGAAATTGAGTTGCCACGACAGGGATCGCGCTGGCAGAATCTTGGGATGACGGGGGTTGACAATGGCGGATGAATTCAGACAGAGCCATGTGGCCGATGCTAGAGACGGTGACCGTTTTTGCAATCCGACGATGCATTACGCTTAGCTTTAGTGCTGCCGGGATGTCGGGTCCGATGAGATCGGATGAAATCAGCGCGGGTTTGGCTGTGAAGTCTGAGGTGTCCTGCAAGGAGCGCAAGTCGCAGGTGAGATGCTGCCACGAGGAGCGCCCGGTACTATTGAGACTAAATAAAAAATAGAAGTAAGTGCCCCTATGTAACGAACATGAATTTAGGTACGAATAGATCGATAACTTGTCGACAGAGCCGGTCAGCTATGAAAGTAGCAAGGTTCCGGAACTGTCGAGATGAACCAGGCGCGGAGGGGTAAAGAAGGGCAAACTCGCCCGTACCAACGAACACAGGAGCACCTACAAATTCCTATCTGGGTCAACGTCGTCTTTTTCAAAGATATTTGTTTTGTCTCGTCTTTGAGAAACATACTTCAAGAGCCTCAAACGGTGCGGTCTGCAGATCCCGAGCATTGCCTGATCAGGCCAGTCTGTCTCGGCGGATTTTCCTCTACCCTGCACCCTCACCTATAGCAGGTGTCGGCTCCTTTAAAGCCCCCCCATATGTCCATATGTGCTGAAAAGAGCTTGAAGACTCAATCAGACGATTCAATAGCCATTCTAGTTGGTCGGTCAAGTTGGTCAAATTTAAAGAATGCCCGGAATTTTGCCACTGACGATATAGAAAGGTGAGAGTAATCGACGAATAATGGTCACCAGGCGCAACGAGTCACGGAGCGAGTGTCACCTGCTAGATGCCCAAAGACAAGGCGGGAAGTCAAGAAAGGCATAGAAGCGAGTCACTTTCCATCCTATTAAACGAGCTCTAAGCTTGCATAGATATTCGGCCTTCCGCTTCAATGTAACTTACCCCAAGCAAGCATAGCGGTGAAAGCGGGCCGAATATCCAACCTAATTAATTTCCAACTTCTCTTATGTGGTTAATCCAGACATGCTTCCATACGATTCGAATTCGACTGCGGCCATACTGAATCTTGGTGTCAACGGTGCGTAGTCGGTTGGTTCGGGACGGATCAGGCTGCCCGTCTTCCTATGAGCGTCTTGGCTGAGCCAGGGTTGAAGAGTGCGGAAGTTACTGGAAGAGCAGCCCAAGATCTGAATCGGGAAATTAGCCAAGGGGAGTAAGTACCGGTTTCATGTTATTCGATGAAGCGCTGGACTTCGATCTGTAACAATAGCGGATTGTTAGCGTGATACGGCGCGATGCCCTCCGCACACGGCTAATCTCATCGAGGATGCTGAAGCGAGCAAGTAAGAATTGTATTTCCCGCAGATAATTAGGCATGTTCCGAACGGCAAACCTGACGAAAGCAAAAGAAAAAGGAAAAGCCTTGGATATAACTTGTAAATAGACATGAAATCCTCCATCAAGCACTATTCGTAATGACATTCTTGATCCTCTCAATCTCCCCCTCACCCTCCCTAACTACTTCCTCCACGCGACGTCGGAATGCGGGATCTTGCTCGCTCTCTAGCGCGACATTATCGCTGAGAATAATGTCCAAGGTTGCGTTCATGCGTTCTAGAAAAGATCCTGTCGCCACATTCATGCCCTCTTGTACGTCGTCAGCGAGTTTCCTGAAGCCATTTCTGAAGCTCGCCATCAGGTCCTCGAACAGCTCGTCGTCGGCAAGTCTGGTGTTGATGATGGATTTCCTCCGAGCATCACTTCCTCGGCCTATAAATTGTTAGTATAATGCCCAAGCAGCCATGATGAATGAGCCGCTATTGTTGCATTATTCATCAGACCATCCGACTCACCCGATTCTCGGTTGCAGCCCTGATATGCCGGTTTCATTGCTTGCCCGATCAATGAAGTCTGAAGTCCCGACATGGCATCCGTACGTAGCCTCCTGGTGACAGATGTTGTAAATTTTCTGTGACTAGACCCTGAGAGCTGGGGACAACTCACCTCAGATAAGCCTTGAACGCTTCATGAATCTGCTCGAGGCCAATGCGCATGATGTCCTCGTGGGATGTCAGTGCATTGATCAAAGGACCTGTGATATCTGGCATATCGCTCAAGCCATCCTCTAAGAAGTGAGTTAGTAATCATATCGCGACAAATGATAGGCATGAAAGGTGCAAAACGACAGCACCTCTGGGTGCATATTACCTAGGTGGTTAATCGACCATTCGATCAAACTGTTGAGGAACCTCTTGACGCCACTAAACTGCTCATCGATAAGGCGTAGTAGATTGTTCCATGGCCGTGCCAAGTCATTAGCCATTTCCTCAATAGCCTCTTCGTTCCAGTTCCGGTAACCGACAGCAAGTGTCGAGTGATGGCCGTAATTGCGACAAAATGCGGAGTACGATTCTAAGATCGATTTAGACAATGCCTAAACCTTTGTATCTCCGACAAGGTAGGATCAAGACGCGATACTCACGATGAGCGAACTGAAAATACCTGTTGGTCAACTGTCGTTTGAGTGCCGATCTTGAGGGTGCACTTACCTGGGCCCAGTCATATCCCGCTCTCACGGCGGCCCGACCCCAACCGTCGAGATTTGAGTCTGATAGAACTCGTCAGCTCTCGGTACGAAACCACGGAAGGAGTGAAATCAAAAGCAAAATGATGACTTAGGAAAAGATCAGCCTACTATTGACTATTTGCTCCATGAAGTCTTGCTTGAGCTCTCTGGAGATTTGATTCAGTGGCGACGTTGGATAACCAAGGTCCTGCCATCTCTAGTCAGCTTGGATTTTTGAATGAACCTTAAATTTGTTTTCAAAAGTTGCCTACTCTTTCCAAGCCACTCTTGAGAGCCTCCAGGTTGTTGCGGATTGCCTCCTTTCGTTCCACCGTAGCGCTCCCCGCGCCCGAACGAACCCAGAGCTGGATCTGAGCCAGAAGGGCGGGAATTTCGTCCTTCATGTATCGTGTGGCGATCTTCCGTTGGCTGTTAGCGACGATGGAGATGCAGTTCTTCCGCAGTTCGAGAATTCCGCTCAACTGAAGAACTGGTAGTGCGGCGTCTCTGCCCTTATCTCGGACCTCCCAGTAGCTCGCATTGCTCACGCAAAATACCTTGACACTCTCGTCTGATTGGGGAAGGGTGTATTGAGCCTGGAGTTTTCTTGTCATTTCCGAGTTTCGCGTTGTAACAAGGTAGGACTGTAACCTGAAGAGCCAAATATGAGTGACTCGCTGCATAACGATCCGAGAGATGAAACATGTGGTTGACTTACTGGAACTCGCGGTCTCTGATTCGTTGCCTGTGGATGAGAATGGTGAGTCGGGTTCAATTGTAGGGAAGTTTGGTGAGAATTGCAATCAAAATCGTCAATACTTACTTAAGAGTCCTCTGGCTTTGAAACAGAGTTAACATGTAGTCTCGTTCATCATCGGAATAGTCTTCGTCTAATGCATATTCGGCGGTTTGTGACTCAATTTCGCTCTGCTCTCGTCTATCGGCTGCAATCCAATCTTGAAGGGTTTGGATGTGCTTCGCCCTGAGCCCCTTCCAGTCTCGCCTTGCCTCGTCCGCTTGTATGTCCTGTAAGCAAGATATTAGTATTGGACACAAACCGCCAAGAGGTGACTGAAGGAATACACACGTCAGATCTTGTACAAACAATCCCGACATTAGACAACTGGGCTCCCTCGGCAAGCCGGAACACGCATTGGACACCTTCGTCGGTCACAGCGCGGCCGATATTGCATATGACGAATATTTCGTCACATTCCAGGAGAAAACGCTCAGTTATGCTTCTTCTGGCAGAGTTCAAGTCACGGAGGCCTGGTAGATCCACGAGAACGAGTCCCTTGCTCAAAATGGGTGCGTTGAGGGATACTCTAGTTAAAAGTCAGAAAAGTACCAAGTGTTATAAAGCCGCATCGTCACTTACTTGACTTTTCTTATAAAAGGCCACTTTGCAGGCGATGATTTCAACCGAGGCTCAGACGAGAGCTCCATCAACCGAGTAGAGCAGCTCTCCAGCGTGTCGTATGATTGACGGGTACGGATTTCAGATGGTCTGGCATCCGCAGCCCACGACTCCAATCTCTGCAGAATCTCAGCTGCAGAGCCTTTTAAGAGAAAGCCTTCGTCATTCAGCCACCTGCGAAACATGGAGAGGAATGTATCTCGCGCTTGGTTGGCACTCTCTTCCCATTCCTCATCACCATGTAAATGAAACTGGCGATAAGCTGTAAGCATTGTCGAGAGCTGCTCACTTATATCCTCCATTGAGAAGAGCTCAACCTCAATGTCAAAAGTACTCTGCTCATGGTAATGATATTCTGTGACAACACACGTGCACGCTTCACCGCTGTTGCTCTGCATTAAAGTTAGCTCGCTAGGTCAACGACTAGCGACCTGTACGCAAAACTCACAGTTCTTGCAAGCCCCCGAAAGTCGAGGAGGGAGTTGAGAAGACTGCTTTTGCCTGAGACATATGATGTCAGCCATTATCAATCAAGCTGAGAGTCATAAAAGGAGAGCTTACCAACGCCAGAATCCCCGACAAAGCCGACAGTGCGAGTGGAAGGGTATGTAAAAGCGGCCAACGTTCCGGCTTCCTTGTGCAGTCTCTGGATTGTAGAATCGGGATCATGATGTAAGGACGCGCTTCCCAGGACGTCGCGTGTGATCGACATGAGCGCTTTCGCGTCCCTGAATGCACTTTGGAATGAGGGATCGTGGAAAGCGTCGCGAGGAAGCTCCTCGTCACGCACATCGTGCCGCTTGAAAGACACTTCAGACCCCGATCGACGGGATCTTGCCTTGCGCCGAGGAGTGCCCTGTCTGCTTCCAGCTGCATCGTCTGGAGCGAGCGATACGCCGCGGATGTCGGATCCTCTGGCCACTCCCTCAACAGCGTCGGCGATATCGGACAAGTTCTCGATTCCGTCCCCGGTCGAAAGCTGTAGATGATGCATATTACTCTCCATGCTTCGAATTATCGAAGCGTCCAGAGTAGTGGCCAACTGGGGGTTTGATGCATTGGGTGGAGGCGTCTCGGGAGAAGCAGATGTTGATGGTGTCCGAATAACAGGGGCATTTCGCGAACTCTCTGAGGTTTCGGAAGATTCCGTAGGGGAAGGCAATTCTTGTTCGATCGAGGGAATAGGGAGGTCTGCAATTGATACAGACGTTGTCGAACCAGGCGCGGAGCCAGCCCTGCCAGGTTGACGTTTCGCCTCGAGTGGCTCGTCCATATTCAAGCAGAGAAACTCAGGTGAATCGATGATACCGTTTCAAATATTGCCAAATGATAAATGTTTCGTCTGGGTTGTAATGTGAAAGGTAGAAGTATGACCGATAAATTGGAGGATGATTGGACGCGGCAAGTTGAAGCATAGAGAACAGAAGGGCGAGGTAAAAAGAGGTCAAAACACGGAGCTTTTATGGTCCATTAGCTCTTTGGTGCTCTCCCCCGGTCATAGAGACATGGTAGTGTATCACTCCCTGGCAGGCACAGTTACATGTATGCAGTTGGTTTGCTGCGGGGCGTACGTTGGGCGGCTATGCCTCGAATGACCAAGACAGGGCCAACATCTCACCTCACGGACGGCCCCTTATTGTGACCAAGTGTGCGCCGATTCTGTCCCTTTCATTAAGCTGCGTGTTGCAATCGTTTCTAACTATAGAATGGTACGTCTCAGAGAATGCGGGAACGCGGCGCTGAATGAAGATTAGACAGTTTCTGCGGCCCCAACACGCAGGATATGAAACTTCTGTAGGTCTTTTTGAACGGCCGACTGCGAGTTTCATTATTAGGCATGCTAAATAGATCTCTCAGCTGTAGCCGCCCGCAAACGATTTCAGGTCGTGGCCATTCAGTGGATCGACCCAGCTACTCCGGCAGGGTGTGGTGGAGTGCTCTTTCGACGGCTCTCGTCAGCCCAACTGGTTCGGCGTCATTTTCAGCCAGGATATTCATGTTTCGAGGTGTTCAGAGAGGCCAATCACCTCATGTCGTTATCTCAAGCAAGGCACCATGCTTCCCTAGTATTCAGACTCATTGCGATGCCGTGGCCAATGTCGTCGCAAACCCCAAGAACAGATTGCTCAAACGTAGGAGATCAGGCAGATCTCTCAAACATTCCTATTCGTCAGATGTCATGGCTCGCGAGCCTGCCGAAGATTCACTTCTAGCGGATAACGTAGAGCTGTAGAAGCAGTCGGGATCCATCCAGTTTTTTTACTTGCTTTAGAGTAAGCGATAAAGGTAACGACTGTATACACATCCAGGATCGGCTTGGAGCGAACAGAGAGGTTATCAAGTATTACGTAAGGCAGTATATACTAGGTAGGTAGGAAAAGAAGCCAAAAGGTTCGTCTAAGGGGACGTGAAAGTTAAGAAGGGCGTAAATCACGTACCTATCAAAGAGATCTATGCAGAGAAGCAGATGGGAACGTACGTATAAAGAGCCGAAAGGCCAGCCGGTGAGTCTTGAAACGTGAAATTAATAGCGCAACTTAAGTAGGAATAGAAATTTCACATAGAAGGTAACGTGGTTGACAAGCGAGCGGGACACTTTCAAGAAATTTCCAACTTTTTATCTTCTTACTCTCTTTCCTTCAACCAAAAACAATGTCCTCAAATTCTAAAGAAGCCAAAATTAACCTTGCCATCGCCGCTATCCAAAAAAACCCAAAGCTGGGTATCCGGGCAGCTGCAAGGATCTATACCATCAGTTCCAGCACCCTCCGCGCCAGAATGGACGGACGGCGCGCTCGCGTTGGTATACGCGCCAATTCGATGAGATTGACTTTCCTCGAAGAGCAGACTCTATTAAAGTTCATTATCGACCTAGATTTGCAAGGATCTCCCCCCCGGCTTAGGAATGTTGAAGAAATGGCCAACCACCTCCTCGCAGAACGCAATACGGAACGCGTCGGGCAGCACTGGGCCTCACACTTCGTCCAGTGACAACTAGAACTTAAGACGCGTTTTAATCGTGCATATGACTGGCAAAGAGTCTTATGCGAAAATATAACTACTATTAAGGCATGGTTTCAACTTATGGCGAATACAAAGGCCAAATATGGCATCCTTAATGCAGATTTCTATAACTTCAATAAAACTAGGTTTATAATGGGTATAATCTCGTCCATAATAGTAATTACTAGCGCTAAAATATATAGAAAAGCAAAAGCAATGCAGCATGGTAATCGAGAATGGGTTATAGTGATCTAGGGCATTAATGCTGAAGGGTGGGCGATCCCGTCGTTTTATTGTAGTAAAGGGGTCCTACTACCTCAGCAACTGGTATACAGAATGTAACCTCCCGCTCTCCTGGGTTAATAAACCTACCGAGAATAGATAGACCAGTAATGCGACTGGCATTGAATGGATACAGCATTTCGATAAACATACTGCCTAGTCACAAAGGGCAAATATCCAATGTTAGTAATTGACGGTCACAAGAGTCACCAATCTGCCGCGTTCGACCAGTTCTGCAAGGACCGGAATATTATTCCGCTTTACATGCCTCTTCACTTATCACATCTTCTTCCACTACTTGATATTGGACTCTTCAATCCCTTAAAGCAGGCGTACGGTCATAAGATTGAAGATCTTATTGTGAAAGGCTTGGCCCTTGTATCGTTGCAACAAATGGGGAATCTGTATTGGTCTATCTAAGCATGGGGGGAAAGGAAGAAGAGAGCAGTCTCTAGACTAATCTCCTTCCTATATGCCCTGGGGCTTGGAGGCTTCTTCGTCATAGATCGGTTCGGATGATGCGTAGTTGATGCGCCGGTCGGAGCCTGCCGGCCCCGCTCATGGGGCCATCCCCGGAGGAACCCTCTTGTGCGTGTCATCCGCCCCGGCCCACGGAAGGCGGCGGAAGGCTTTCGAGGATCTAGTCTCGAGGCACGGAAGTCAGCCCAAGGCACAGCCTGGGGCCCTTCGGCCCTCAGCCCGTAACACTCATGAAGTACCACGTTAGCCACGTGACTAAGGTCGAGTTCTTTTCTGCCTTCAAAGACATCTTCTCTTCTATTTTTTCAGAAAGCGACATCAAGGGAGGATTCAGAGGGGCCGGCTTAGTACCTCATGATCCTCAGGCAGTCTTATCAAAGCTGGATGTCAAGTTACGGACTCCAACACCAACTGGGCCCCCTCCGGAGAAGACCGACCCTTGGGTCTCTTTAACCCCACACCACCCGACAGAAATCAATTTTCGGTCTGATTATATTAAGAATCGAATTGCCTGTCATCAGGGAAGCTTCCTAACGCCAATTCATAGTGCTGTGGATCAGATTGCGAAGGGGGCATAGGCAAAGATGCATAAGGTAGTGCTATTGCGCGAGGAGTGCAAGTCGCTCCGGACGGCGAATGAGACACTTAACAAGCGCCGGAGGGCCAAAAAGACACATGTCCGGCAAGGAAGAGCTCTTGCTGCAGGGGATTCTCATGATATTCTGGCTCAAAAGGATGTTGATGAGCAGGTGGCTCAAGAAATGCGACAAACTAGTGGTCGGTCGAGGCGGGCAGCAGCGGTATTCGGCGATGTGGCACTTGCGGGAAGTCAGGTCATAATGCAAAAATTCGCTTAAAAGATGAATATCTGCTTAGAGAATCTAGTTCTAGTTCTTTTAAATAGATTTTTTCTATTGTTATATTATAATTGAGTTATGAAGGTGGAGAGTAGAGGTTTCTGTCCCGCTCACTTGTCAATCACGTTATAGGTTATATCATCGGAGATGCGATACAATGAGATACGGATACCTGGATATCAGTTGGCATAAGGTGCATACACCGCGCTCTGAGCTGGTATTAGTTCTTGGATTATTCGTATCATAGACGTCGGCGTGGGATTCATTGAAACCGAGTCAAGGGGCTCTAACCGAGCCAAGGGAGGTGGAAAACGCAGATCAAAATATCACCTCTTTCCTACAAGTGGTGTCTCACCTTCATAACTCAAGGACTGCACCTGAAAAGACAAAGTGTATGGGTAGTCCTTAGCCGGATTTCGGGGTCAGAATGGAACACCGTGTCTCGGATTGGCTGTTGAGATTTTTGTCGGACAAGATGAGATATGTCGTCATGACTTTCTACAATAAAGATGATGATTCGCATAGGCCCCAGCACCCACAATACGGCCGATCTGAACGCTCATCGAAATAGACGACAATTGCTGGAGCTGCTTAGTTGACATGGAAACCAGGATGACAGATGACAGTAATGGCCCATGGGCAGAAGGTCTAGTTACAAAACACAGAACATCTGACTTCAACAAGTCAGATACTTTTAATCCATGTCTTAGGTAATTACTATAACTAGTTAGTCCGTTTCTTACGTTATCGTTGTTAGAGTATAAGTCATAACTAACTGGCTCCTTTTCTCTACTTTGAGACGTTCTCTCAGAGCCGTTGGCAAAAGTCTTCTCGTTCTACTTATTATTTACAGATAAGATACATTAGATAGTCTACGTGACATCCCAGAGAGTCGTGGATACCCGGAGGAAAACGCCCGGGCCACCGACGAAGTAATTCAGCCAATGTCCACGTATAGAAGCCAATCTGCAGGGCCTATTTGTAGCTGAACTCAGGTCAACAAAGGTTCCAACTTCCTAAATATGCAGAGTTCTCTGAATAAGGGCGGCAAGATAAGAAGATGTTGGCAAGATCCCGTGGCCGCTTACATACTCTGAGACACTTGCGACTGGAATGCGGACTCACTGAAGAGCCCGCTCCTTCCGCCCGTGTATTGTCTCTTCACCAACTTCGTGAGGGAAGAAGTGGACTTGACAACCAGGCAACCCGAAGCAGCTAAGAAAAATCCCACATCGGATGTTAGATTGGGCCGACGCCGCGATTGAGCTCTCTTGCCTATCCACCACGGCACCCGCGACTCCGCGAGTAGCGAGCCGTCATGCCGAGGACCACGGAACGAAGATCTTGCCCAGGTTCTGGCTGACTATGGTGGCGTGAGACCATTCATTTCGGTCATAGTTCAACAGAATGACAGACTAAGACCGTACGTGATGAATGGGCAAATTAAGGAGCATCCAAAAGACCTCGCATAGCCTTTTCCTCGCGTACCGTATCCGTGACGTATGACCACATGTCAATGCCCAGGCGAAGTTGTTGGCAAGGGTGGAAAGTGGTATACTGGGTCGGCAAATCTAAGGATAGCCTCGTAAATGAGTTGGTGATCACACTCATATACAATATGAGGGGACATCATTTAGGCTTACTTGATGCCTCTTCAACTAACTCGAATTACTTGATGGCAATGCACTAACGCGACAATCCTAAATTACTGGCAGCAAATGAAGCTCATAAATTACGGAAAGCACCAAGTTCCGTCAACCAAGTCCCAGTTTCCTCCGGCAGGCAACTCGAGCATCGGAATTATCTAGTGCCAACGGTCCACGGAGCCGGACTTGAGCTCCACTGCGGAGCGTTCCTCTCGGGAAGAAGTTAGCCGGGAGTGTTGATGATCGCTCTTGTGGGTTTTGCTGATGGTGTCAGGGGGTCCAACCTCAAAGTCCAAGTGTACTATTAATGATAAATCGATGTCTGCAGTGGCTGAGAAAGGGTGCTCAAGCACTAGTTCTCGCTCCTACAATCTGGAACTACCGCAGAAGAGAGGCTCAGGTTCAATTTAATCACAAAACGTCCTCGTTTCTTGTCTAACGTATCCTATCGGGACCCCAATCGTTCTTGTGAAGGGTTTCCTTTCGGCCCATTTTGCTGTCACTCGGTTCACTTCATGTTCACGGTATCTGGTAGAGCATCAATTGCTCAATATTCCTCGTCCGGCACGCACTACCTACTTATTTCTTTTGTCAATGTTTCAGTGCAAGCATGAGTAGCCTTGTTGACTTTCTTCATTCCACACCCGCCTACCGTGTCTCACCATCCCAATGTTCCCATTGCTGTTCGGCTCCGAAGCCGTCCGTGCCATTGTGCCTTTTTCCACTCCATCTAGTTACATTTTAGCCTACCGGTCGTATGCGAGATTGAGAACTACCACACTTGAGCTTGAGCTGCCTGTTGTTGTGACGCTGGGGACGCAAATCACGAAGAGAATAATTATTGACGGCGCGGCTGTTCAAGCCGTCATACGGTGTGAACATGCATTGACGGAGACATAGGCGATAAGAAGGAAAACTCAATGGATTCACAAATACACCCCCGAGGAACTCCGAGACGGTCCTGACAATATGGCTTTGAACTTGCTGTATTTTTAGATAAGTGTGTAGACTTCATAAACTTCTTTCCGGAACTCCCCACCACGCAAGTATGTCTTTCGCTTCCATCGACACTGGCTATGTGCCCACTCCTCACGCTGTTCTCATGTCCGCTGCATGGCGTGAACGCTTGCAGTCCCTTCGTATTGAAATTATGAGAGTGGATGAGAAAGGATGTGAAAATTGGCGGCGGCTTCTTCCTGAGACTCAAAAGCTGCAACATTAATAAACTGCGTAAGCCCGATAGCTTCATGAGAGAAAGGTGCACTTCTAGGTAGCCTCTCATCTATAACAACTGCTGTTGAATCATACTTGGATTAGCCCTGATAACCTACAACACATCTTCGGGTACATACGTACCGAAGTCGCTAATACACTGTCACTTCGGCTCAAAGGGCTGTCGGATAAGAGGCCCCAGAATATGGAGGTTGATGTGTTTATCACTCGGAGCGCGTTGTATGACCATACTTGAGTCTAGGTGCCGAAACTCGAACTTACGGGATTGCTAAGACCGCCCTAGGTAGGTACCCTGAACGTACCTTTGTTGAATTAGTCTTCGTCTGTCATGTATTACCTTACCTTATGTAAATGTGATTTGCAGCATCCCCCAGTGCAAACTTAATAACGCGTACTCATGTGCTGCTTGTATGCTCATGCCTGACTGGGTGTTGTTATTGGCACTCTCAGAAACCTAATGTTGGCCTGACACCATGTATTGCATTTCTCAGCGTATCTCTTTCGATGTGATATGGCTAAAATATCTTGCCACAAGATCGGCGTTGACGACTTCAACCGATGATATTGCGTTAGACAGCGGTCCAGTGAGTTGTTATTTGAGCCTTATCACAGTGAAATAGATGAAGATGACTGCATTATCAAAACTTCGACAAATTCGATGGAAATAGGAATCACGAGCTTCCGATTGTTCCGACATTGAAGACATTCAAGGAATGCGAAAGACGTCATGCTCGTTGAGAAATTTGGGTAGGCGAATCTCCCGTTCAAGATTCCTGAAATATGGATTTGGATCCTTCATCCTTGACAACCCCGTTTTGTGGTATTAATTCTCCAGTTATTATGGTCTATGTTGGCTCAATTCCTTTTAGCTTTGTTCTCCGTCTGCCAAATGATAAGTATCTGGCTCATGCATGGAAGCCGTATAGGTAGGGCAGGCTCCAGTAGCCCGAGACATTCCAATGTGAGGAACCTAAAGAAATGGTCTGATTTGTCCGCCTAACGAGGAGGAATCGTGAACGCAGATCATTGGTGATTTGGTGGAGCAGAAGGAAATCCAGCAAGACGGAAGTCCGCCGAATTAACATCACACTGGAGTTGCCCGTGGCGAAACAAGTTGACAACAAACAGTCTCCCTGCATATTGTCACGCCATTTCAGCCCTTTGCTGGAACCCCCGAGACAACAGGAACACGCTGTTACAAGGTCTTGCCAGTCTGCAAGGGAGGTCGAAACACGGATCGGAATAGTGAAACACGGGAAGCAGAGTACCACCGAGATCAATGTGACTCCAGATTGTCAACCTCGCACTTGCAGGCTAAGAGGTCGCCCTGTTTATCAAGACTCTGGCGGACCTTGGGAGTGGAGGAGGCCCGAAAAATAGCGGAATATCCCGTTTAGTCATGCCGGGTGATTGGGGCGACGGAGTATTCGGCCAATGAGACGATGATCGGTTTTGGAATATGACAGATTGCGATCGTCGTCGATATACTTCTTTTGGTCGTGGGTTATTCCTTCCGCAGCCGCTCGTCAACAGATTTGGAGTCGTATCCATCGGTGCGGCAGGCTATGTTGGTTCGTCATGTTGTAGATGACACATGCATGTTCAATCTCACTTGCGAAGTATGCAGTGGCCGGAAACGTGCTTACACCATCACCTGTTCGTAGTCGCACAAACATGCTGACGCAAGGTCTATGGCAGCAACTGCATCAGGACTGAAACCTATCTGCACGTTCAACGGCCGCTGACCTATGAACTCACCGCGTCACCAAGCACAATTGAGCTTCGCCCGCTCATTGGAGTCACCGTGAGACTTTTCACATGGGACAGAGCCTTAGACACGCTGTGAGATTGCGGTAAGTATCCCAACATGGATTGTTATGATGTCGATGTTTGTGTCACTTCTCCGTCGAACTGTGGCTCTCGTCAGCAGTCGACTCATTTGTCGAGCCTTGGACACAGTTGAGCGACTCAATCCAGTTCGGCTCCCGTCGGAATTATCTCATCCATGGTTTGTACTTGCACAAAGCATCAGCAGGTAGCTGCGCTTCTTGGCATCGGACACGCCCGACCGACCGATTGCCGAAAACTTTCCGTTTGAGGAAGAGAGGTCGTACCCTTGAACAGCTACGGTTCCGTGGGGGCACCGCAACTCATTACACGGTGAGCCATGTCAGATGTAACCAGCGTTCTGGTTAGTTGCGTTAGAAGGTCTTTTCAACGCGTTTGGGGGGATTCTCGGCACATCCATACCGCAATTGAAACTATCAGGTCTTTCAGCACGCTAGGGGGCGCCCCTGGGGCCACTGCCGCTTTCCGAAGCCCAATCACATACCGTGCCGAAGTGGCATCACGCCCCGTTGGAATGGTCGCTATCGTAGATTCGTGAGTGCCGAAGATCCCTCGCCTTAGCCTGCACGTGGAAGGTAGCAATAGCTATGAGCCTCCTACGGTAGGGACTTCCATGGATATATCCTGATATTCACCGCGCCACTGCACACACGAATCTTCTTATTGAGCAAGCTTCAAATTCCGGTCTTTGATGAGAGACTTGCCAAGGGCATGGATACCGGAGAGTCCTCCCCGCTGGATGTCATCCTACGGTGCGAGGTGAGTAAGGACGTCCTATTGTGAGGGGGGCATTGCGCGTAACCTGTAGGAGACAGTAGGGCTGACTTGTCTTACTCGGCGCTGATGGTGCTTCTTCCTTTGAGTCTTTGACGAGAGGATTGGGGAGTTGGGAGGCAACAAGCCTACTGATGAGGCCCGTCTGCTAGTATCCCGTGCGGGTCAGGTATCCAACCCTCCCGTCCCTGGCTACGTCACAAAGGAGGCTTGACGAGATCCGCTATCTTATTCAACCAAAGCGAGAATATATATATCATGTTTCTGCTGCGGCAATGACGGCAATCATCTGACTTGGGCATCTGACATTGGCTTCTCCGCAGAAGTTTTGGCATCTGACACTACTCCAAGCCCACTCCCAACACTACCTCATCAACCGAAAGAGATGAGCACCGCCTCGTTAGCCCCAGAGAAACCCCTCCGGTTCGCCTGCAACCGGTGCCATTCCCTGAAGCTCAGGTGCCCTCGACCGAGCGAGCTCGACAAGTGTGGACCGGACGGGCCTTGCTCGCGGTGCCGCAAGGCTGGAGCGCCTTGCATCGTCAGCGAGCGAGGCAAAGTCGGCCGGCCGGCGAAGAGAAAGGCGGCGCCTCCGACACCCGCAGAGATCGCCGATGTGTCGGTTCGTCACGAACACCATCAGGAGTTGAGAAAGTCCCCGTCGGCCGGCCTCATCCACGTCTTTGGGCTGGTCGACCCGGCGCTTCAGACGAACGAGCTGACGCCCCCGGAATCGCTGCACGGTGAAGTTGACAGCCTGCTCTCTGGGAACGGAAGTCCAGTACTGCCACCCCTGCAGCAGCAGTCGTCGCGTGAAAGCGATACTATCGATCACGACAAGGACATTTGGCAGCCGCATCCTCCTTGGACCGAGGCGCCTTTTGGTCCGGATCAGAGTAGCTTTCCGGGACCCGAGATGGTGAGTTGATTCTGCCCGACAGTCATTCTTTTACGATTCGAGCTCTCCTGTTCTTGAGAAACTCCGCTAAGACGCCACTCAGGTCCTCTTCGAGCCGTTTCCTCAAGACATTGATCTCGACATTGAACTCCCTGCCTTCCAGTTCCCACAAGATCCCTCCATGTTCGACCTGGGAGGAGGAATGCCCGGACTCAAGGAAAAAGAGGACAATCGCTTTTTCGGCGGCATGTTTGACACCATCTCGCCAGGTACAGTGGCTACGCACAAGAAAGCATCTCCACTGCTCCCAACCTCCCCCGCGGATTGGTCCTCGACATCCTGCCTGTTGAAACTGTCCGACCTCAGTGCCAGAATGCTCCGATCATCTGAAAACCGCCGAGGATCCTCCCTGAACCCTGCCTCTAGCGGTTGCGCCATCGTCAAGGAGGCGGTCGACTTCTCTGGGGAGCTTATTGACGTGGCACGCCAGACCCTACCACGAGTCTTTACGGCTCCCAGCAGACACGACTCGGCTCTCGGCACTGAAGCGTCGACGCCGACTGGTGAAGGGGACGATGACCAGACTGTTCATTCGGCGGGCTCGAGCGTCAACGATTGGATCAACGTCGAGGCCCCATCATCACCGACAATGCCCGAATCTGCAGTCATCTTCCTACTGCTAGGATGCCACACCCAGCTGCTGTATTCGTTTGAGCTCGCCATAGACTGTTTGTATGCTGAGCACAAGGCTTCGGAGTTGTCAGCAGGTGTCACCATGGGCGGCGGCCTGGGAAACATCAACTCTATGCTCAAGGCATCCTTGTCCATTCAGACCGTCATATATCTCCTCGGCCGAGTACACCGTGCCTTCATGATCGGTGAACCAGACGTAACAGATGACAACCGAGTGAAGGATGACGAATCTAACCACGGGGGCATTGAGGGCTGGAAACGATCGCTGATGGGAGACAAGAGCATTGATGAGGGACTCCTCGGGCGGACGTTTGACGAGATCCAGGAGCGTGAGCAACGGCTGATGAAAAAGGCGCAACAACTGAAGCAGATGATTAATAGACTTCAAATATGAAGACAGGCGATTGGATAATGGGTGGGAAAGGAGACGAGTGTGTGACAATGAAAAGAAATGAGAAAGTCAACTACCTAATTAAGTTCCACCAGCAGTGACGTATGGGTCGAGAGCCGGGATCAACGTTCTTTGCATGCATGCACATATTTTAATGTGACGCTGTTCCATGGGGTTAGGGCTGAGGCAGTCTAGGAGATACTAGAGGCACTTGGTAGTCAAGGGGGAGTTGGAGTCGACTTACCAGCAGATTGGCAGGCCACGAGCTAGGGTGTCATCAGTTAGGATGGGCCTTTTGGCTTCTGCAAAAGGTCTTCGACGGACTGAACCATTTTTTTTTAAGTCTATCGCACGCTTGCTTGTCGTGTTGCAGTGAAATGCAGAGCACAACTACATCCTTCCACGAGCGTGTGCGACGGGGTCTGTTGTGAAAGCACCCATCGTCAGAAGCCACGTGTACACATTCCACAGCAGAAATCAGTTCTCAGTATTCTATCATCAGAGATAAGTGGACAGTGGTCTAGGGCTAGCGAAGTTTGCTTGCGGATGTCATAAACGCCATCGAGTTACTTTCTAGGCGCTAGGTCAAGGAACCAGTCGAACTTAACGTTTGAAAAGGAAGGCCAATTTTTACGTCAGCTTACGAAGAATTTTTTATGGTGAATCACCGAATCCATCGGCGGCTCCTCGCCACTCATTCACGGCCGTGAGTTGGTGACGTCCCTACGCTCCGCCAAGGTAGCCCACGCCTCTACCCCAGGGCCTTAAGCTCCAAGTCGAGGCCTTGACCAATGGAGATGGATGAATTTTCTGAGTTAGATTGTAATCAACTCGTAATCCACTACTCCAGGGTTGGGTTGGAACCCAGCTCCTCGGGCATCCCGCGAGGGTGTTTTCGAGTTCGACAGAAGTCAGTGTCATGTCACGAGCTGCAGGGCTGAGTCTTTCAATCTCGTGCCCCCAGACATGGAGTCTGCCTGCTCGAACCCAGCGGTTCAGAACTGGCCAGGCCTTTTGCGTAACGACCTTAGGCTGGCTCCATCTACCAGTACACGTTGCATATGTAGCAGGTCGAATTGGTCAGATGATCCTTCCTGGCCGCTTCAAGAGAACAACGAGGTAAAGGAAGGCACGTTCCCCAACTTCAGGACTTCATGTAACATCTTGTTACGGGCTCAGCTCCTCAAAAGAACTTTAAGAAAAGCACCTTTCGAATGGACCATTTTAATGGTGTAGGTAGTCCACTTCTCAATCTTGCTTGCCTCAGCTTTCACCTAATGGATTATTAACTCGCTGTCCTCGACTTGGGAAGTAACTGCGGGGTAAACCCATGCCGCGTAGATGAGGGCTTGAGTAACGCGAGACTGGAGTTGCTCTGCACTGAGAGAAGCTTCCCACACGCAGATAGTGGCATGGAGACATGCAAGTGTGGCCAAAAGCTATCGTTGTGCATCGACAAAATGAACTCGGGCCTCGTCAATGGGCGGGAATACAACGACGTGGTTGTGGATTCGGTCTATGAGTGGAAGGTAGGACAGTGAGACTTGTGGCTTGTGGGTGAGGCAGAAAACGTCGAGATGCGATAGGTGAAGAATAAGTAGATGAGTGTGGGTTGGTCAGCCAGGAGAACTCGTCAGCAGCTCCTTTAGGATTTTTAGACCTAATATCATTCATTAAATGGCCTCCCGGAGATATTTCGCTGTCGAGGAAAGGGTCATGAGCTATCCTTTCGAACCGAGACCATGAAATCCCCCGATGGTAGGGTTCATGAATGAGACAGGTTCGGCGAATAAGTCTCACAGACCATGCAAAGGTTCACTGTGAATGATAGCTGTACTGGATCCCTTCAGATCAAAAACCAGTCGATCAAAGGCCCAAAATAAGCTGGAAAGTCAAACGAAAGACGGCTAGAGATAACGTCATCTCAACGGTCTGGCGGTGGCATAGCATGTCGCACCTAACATGAAGCCACTCGGCGCCTCGCCGCCACCATGAGATTTATGCACATTTTCTAAGACACTAATGCGTTTCTGAGAGAGTGGCTCTTTCCGTCAATTACTCTCATTCTTTTTGTCTCACATCCTCAATCATATTCGAGCTTGGCGCCGTCACCGAAGCAGCGCTTTTCCAACGCTTGGAAAATTGCGCTGACATATGCTCACTCAGACGGGATGCTTAGCCACAGTCACTGAAGGTTTCAAACGAATGAAAAGAAAGAAAAGGGATCGCTCGACGACCTGACATTGTCGGGATATGGAGCGAAGAGGCAGCTTTTCTCGACAGTACCTCCCACCCGAAGGACTTGAAAGGGTTTGAGTATGTCATAACCTATCAATGATGAACTCCACCATACGGAAACGAATTCGACTCATCGAAATATATAGAGCGAAGATGCGGTGCAGTTGCGAAACGTTGTGATTTGGTTCGGCTATTCACGTAAGTACCTACTGGGATTGACGCCATCTCGTGTATCCTGACGTGATTATATCCACTAGATTGGAGTACATATGTTTAGTGGCAGACCAATAATTTTTTGACTCTGCATCGGGTAGCAGCCTGGTTTGTCGGAGCGTATGTAACTGTTTTACTGTTGTAGGAGTTTAGCTCGAGACGAGGATTGAGTGACCGCTCATAGCAGGGGTTAAGTCCACCGCTACATCGTACATATGGCTGTTTAATCAATTCTGAGCACGCAATACGAACTCTCGATGCTTGAAAAAACTATAGACGGATAGACAATGAGAATGAGAACGGGGGGTTTCCATTTTGGCGATGGCATGTTTATCTCCAGTTTGGCTGGAGAGGAATGAATATATCCACAAATAGATACCTTGAGTAGGGAAATCCTTTTGCAACTCAATTAATTGTTATTTTCCCTTCCGGAATGTGAAGTTGTTCACGAGCATCAACAAGGAGAGATATCGCCAACGTCCCCGTTAATTACCTGTTAGTGCTCCTAGCCATTTTGAGTGCGTGCGCTAACACCACACTAGAGTCACATGCCCCGCCAAAATATCACCAACCTTCAATCGAGCCTCAGACGCGCTTTCTCTTTCGTCACCTCCATCAATATCGACATGAAGAAGTCAATAGCTTGCGGTGCGTGTCGATCCTCGAAAAGAAAGGTATTCGCTTAATACGCATCTATCACCTGCTACTCCAGACACTAATTCCTTTCAGTGCATTCACTCTGGAGGCCCTCCCTGCAATCGCTGTCGCGATCGTGGCGACGACTGCATCTTCCCTCCGAAGGGCACCTCGTTCATCTTTCGTCGCTCTAGGCTAGACCGCCAGAGCCGTGACCTGGAAGCCGCCGCGCTACCCAATTCATTACCGCATAGCCATGCCGCTCAGTCCGATGAATGGCTCGAGGCGCGGGCCAAATCCCTCTCAGTCGTTGATCCGTTCGAGTTTCTTACCGACGAGGTGAAGAACAGCTACCTTCGCTGCTCGTACAAATGGTCCTTCCATCACATCCCGAATCTTCTCATCGCCATCCGCGAAAAGACGCTGGATCCTTTACTTGTATGGGCCATGTTGGCTATTACCGTCCGGTGAGCGCTTCACTAAATGAGAACGGCAGAGAGATTCTAACGCCGTCAGCTTCTCCCAATCCGCCCCACCAGGGTACGCAAGCCAGGTCCAGGCGAGCAACTCATTTGCCAATCATGCGAGAACATTGGTCTTGTCTCTTGTAGACCAGCCTACCGTTCACCGGGCCCAGGTCCTGCTCATGCTTACAGGCCATTCCTGGGGCGCCGGAGAGGGTAGACGGGCATGGGTGTTCCTCGGCATGGCGGTGCGGATGGCCCAGGTACTGGGACTCTTCGAGGAACCGCCACCTCCAACATCACGCGCCGATTTTATCGCAGCCGAGGAGCGGAGACGCACGGCTTGGACTTGCTTTCTCATGGATAGTCTCCTAAGCGGAGGCAAAGGCCGCGACAGGATGCTATCCGCCGAGAAAATGCGCATACAGCTACCGTGCGACTCGGATAGCTTCAACTTTGGGGAACGAGTGACATGCGAGAGACTAGATCGCACACTCCCCGAAGGCCCCAGAGTAGGCGCCATAGGGAATTTGGGCATCGTGGCGTACAGTATGCGAGTCGCCGACGTTTGGGGGGCCGTTGCCAAGTGGGCATGCACATCGCACGACGCGAACCACCCTCCATGGCAGCCTCAGTCCGAGTTTCAATACCTACTGTCTCAGCTCAACTTGTGGCAAGATGGGTTGCCTGAGAGGTTGCAGTACGACCTGTTTTTGCTTCGCGCGCACAGCGTGTCGAACCAGGGACAAGCATACTGCTACATGCACTGCATTTATTTTATGAGCGTCATCTTCCTCTATCGCTCGTACTTGCCGGAGGTCGAGATGCAAAAGGCAAGAGTCGGCGATCGCGAATGGGATCAGTGGTCGGCGTGGTCGAGCAAAGAGCTCGCCCAGGTCGCCCAGCAGGTCTGCGAAATGCTTCAGGAAATGCGAGCCTTTGGTCTCTATTTCCTGCGCGGCCTTGTTCCATGGATCGGCTTCACCATTTACACGGCAGTCGGCACGTTGTTGTACTTTTACCACTTTCCGAATTCCGGAGACAGTCCTATCCAGATTGAGAAGCGGCGGGAGCGCATTGTCGAAGGCTGTCTCTTCCTCAAAGACATGCGACAAGCGTGGCCAATGGCCGACACATGGGTTCGTGGCATGATGCTAGAAGCCTAGTTCCGATGCTAATACCATACTGCAGCGAGAGAAGATTCAGGCAATGCAACTCTTTTACAGCAACATCAAAGCCGAGGGCGACCAGGCCGTTACACCGAGCGAAAGACGCGAGATGCGCAATGCCATTATTGACTACGGCGCACTACAACCTGATCCAGTTCGCCAACCAGATGCCGAAAGCAGCGAAGAACCGGTAAGAGGCCTTTGGTGATGGATTGACTAGTTCTCACACTCAGCAGGTTGAACAGGACATGACTGAAGTAGAGAGCGCCCCGAGATCGGACGAGGTGGAATTTAACGCCCAGGGAATGAACTTTCTCGCGCCCGCGGATACTGATCTGTTTGACACTGCAAATCTCGAGTTTGGTAGCAATATGCATGCCGTCTTTGCAGGCGCTACGCAGGGTTTCTGGGAGAGCTTCCCCGGCAGCATGGACATACAAGCCGACTAAACTACGTGTTCCAACAGGCCAAAGTGGTGGCCAGAGGGCCAATTGACGACATTGGAATGAAGCACGCATGTACGAATATCTAATAAACCCTGTGAATCACAAAACGCACTCTCCTTCAGCAACCCCGCATGCAGGCGGGATCAGGCTAAATGCCCTGCAGCTAGGTACTGATGTGTAGCGGTCGACTACCTACCTATTTTAGAGTGCGTTCTGAAGCATCTTCGCCATAATTCTCCGTCGTCCGCGTTGGGTACGACGACTACTACATCGCCACGTCGACATTCGAATGGTACCCCGGGGTGCAAATTCACCACTTCAAGGACCTCACCAACTGGGACTTGGTTGTGCGCCCGCTGAACCGCAAGAGCCAGTTCGACATGCGCGGCAATCCCGATAGCTGCGGCATTTGGGCACCCTGGCTCAGCCACGACGGCGAGAAGTTTCAGCTCGTTTATACCGACGTAAGAGGAGGGCAGGTTCTTTCAAGGATACGCACAATTACATCGTCCATGCGCCGGCCATTGAAGGCCCTTGGTCCGATCCTATCTATAACAACTTTTCGGGATTTGACCCTTCGCTGTTCCACAACGACGACGGCCGCAATTGGATCGTCAACATGCTCTGGGATCACCGTCGCCGACCAAACTTGTTTGCCGGCATCCTTTTGCAGGAATTTGACGCCATCGCCGGGAAGCTCGTTGGCCCTAGGCGGAACATCTTCCAAGGCACAGAGCTGGGACTCGTCGAGGGGCCACACATGTACAGACGCAACGGGTGGTACTACCTCTTGACGGCTGAGGGAGGCACGGCATACGAACATGCATGCACTCTTGCGCGATCGCGAAACATCTGGGGTCCCTACGAAATCCACCCCGACAAGCACATTCTCACGTCCAAAGACCACCCAATCGCCCCGCTGCAGAGAGCTGGACATGGCGATATCGTCGAGGCCCACAACGGCTTGACGTATCTCGTCCACCTCGCCGGCCGCCCCATCGGCCAAAGGCGTCGCTGCGTGCTCGGTCGAGAGACGGCGCTTCAAACAACAGTCTGGGAGGACGATTGGCTGTATATCCTAGACGGGCCGGTCCCTAGGCTCTGTGGATGTTCCGGGGAAGAAAGACGAGGCGACATACCGGGCCGAACAAGTGTACACGTTCAAAGATGGGCTACACAAGGACTTTCAGTGGCTGCGTACACCGGAACCAGACGGCATCTTCCGTTGTGAGGACGGGCGCCTGGTGCTGACTGGTCGAGAGTCCATCGGATCCGGGTTTGAGCAAGCCTTCGTGGCACGTCGGCAGGTTCATTTCTGGTATGATGCAGAAACGGTTGTTGACTTTTCGCCGGAAGACGAGCGGCAGTTTGCGGGTCTCACGGCGCACTGCTCGTGTAACAATTTCTTCTGCTTGGTCGTCACTGCGGGTTCCGACGGCCAGCGGGAGCTGCTCAGCCTGACTTCGGTTGCGGCCTCGCCGGACGTGAACCTCGCGACTCAGGCGGTTGCAATACCTAACGATGGCAAAGTAAAGCTGAAGTTGATGATTGGCGGCGAAAAGCTTCAGTTTTACTACGCCCTGGGGGAAGATCGGTTGAGCGAGATGATCGCCATTGGTCCCAAGCTGGACGCGTCGATCCTCTCGGACGAGTGTGGCGGGACGGGGAGCACGGGAGCTTCACTGGGGCCTTCGTGGGGATGGCTTGTTCTGATCTGAACGGGATACCCAAGGAGGCCGTGTTTGATTACTTTGTTTACACGCCTGCTAGAGAGGCCATTCACGAAGATTGATAAGGTTGGGACGCGGAGTAGGGATTGGTGAGAAGCTCATATTATTTATGTACCGGCCGTGATCCAACGCGCAGTTGATCAAGCCTTGTCGCATTCCCGGAGCAGGTAGTGACTAAGTACAAGATGGTGTCTAAGTCAGACTGAAAGCTTCCTTGGCAGCCGTCAAATAGGCGGTTCGCTCATCCGTCACCTCCACGCCGACGCAATCCGACATGTACGTGGCAAACCCCGTATCAATATCAGCAATGAGGGCCTCGCGAATCGTCGCAGGACACTGCGTCGTCAGGTACCACGCGCCGGTGCCAAAGTTGTACTCGTCGACGGTGACCCAGCCGAGCATCTCGTTGAGCTGGGCGTCGGTCATGGCGTCTACGGACGTGTACCCGGCCGCGGCCACCTTTGTCTTGACCTCGGGCAGCGAGTTGGCGTACATGAGGTTATACGTGGCCATCTGCATGTTGGCGGTGCCCTGCCCAGGGCGGCCGGGCGTGACGTTGTGCTTGTACTCGAAGTTGACCGACTCGAAAGCCATGAGGGCGATGATGGCTGCCTGGACGTTTGGGTGCGTGATGGAGTACTTCTTCAGCGAGGCTTCGATGAAGGGCGCCGCTTGCTCGGCGGTGCGGCATTCGCCTCCGGCCTGGCAGCTCTCCGACTCGGGCGCGATCTCCTTGACGATGGCGACCATGTCACCCAGCACGGGGGAGGCCATGGCGAGCGCGATGGCGGAGAGGGCTGAGAACTTCATGGCTGCGTGTTGAGTGGGAATAATGCGATTGTTGAGATGGCGGTTGATGTGTGAAGAAAATGGGTATCTTAAAAGACGACTGCGTCTCTCTTTATGTTCTTGTTTTCGTGTGTCTGCGAACAGTGGCTTTGTCCAGCTCGTGAATGAATGGCACACGGCGCTCGCTTTGTGATGTGCGCTTTCACGCTGACGGCGTCAAAGACGAGATGAAAATAGGTATCAAAGAGTGGCGTAGTAACGTAGTATGTGTGCGTACCAGACGCCACGAAAAATGAGTGGAAGGGAAGGTGTGTAAGAATGGAGTCGGGTGCTCTTGGCACCGAGAAGAAAAAAAAGAGCGTGTAGATCTTTTGTGGTGAGGGGAGAAAGAAAGGGACGAGAATGCCTTCATGTTGTGAGACGTCGTCCCTTTTGTGCTCGTCCTCGTCTAGCCTGGGGATTCAACAACCCCTTTGCGTTTCCCCCTGAGCTAAACTGCGCTACAAACGGCACTCACCAGCCGAACAGGTCACGCAGAGCCTCACTCCCGAAGCCGAAACGAAACCGTCTCCTGCGCGGCAACGACGTGCGACAAGCGTCGTCACCAATTGAATCCTCCGTTTGGCACTCTCCACGAAACCAGCTCTGCTCTTGTGCGACATCCGCTGGGGGGGGGATAACTAGAATAGTGCAAGGTGAACCCCAGACGGCTGCGGCCAATCATTTAGACGCCTGCGAAAGGAGGCATCCGGTGGTGAAACGGGTGCGTGCCAAGGCGGTTAGTGCGCTGTTATGCCCGGGGCTGGGACAAAAGATGAGATGGCAGGATGGCTGGTGCTGACTTGTTTTGCTCGGCATGGCACTTCCGTGCTGGACGAACGAAACACCAGAAGTGGTCCATTGTCGAGAGGCGACGCTCAGACCGTGTTCATGGTTCGAGAGCGGTTCGTTTCATGGATTGATGGCGGTTGATCAGGGGGAGGGAAACGGACCAAACGGATTATCCAGACTCTTTGGGAGCGAAGGGTGCTGATGTTTATGGGGTAATTATTAGCGTTGCTGGAGACGATCAGGAGAGCCATCTCCTTCTCACCGATACCTCGAGCTGAAATGGAAGAGCGAGTAGCCCATCGTCACAAATGCTCAACAATAAACACGCCTCAGCGAATTCATTGAATGGAAGCGCCCCGCCACAACAGGCCGCGCGTAAGATTCACTATAATTACGCTTATTGAGCTGACTGGGTAGTATGGAGGTTTTCTCAGCGGGCTCGAGTCGGATGGCTGACGGGAACTGATGCACAGCCGGCGCCTATGCACAGCGGAATGCACGGGTGCGTCGGAATGTGAGGCTCTCGTTCAACCTCACTGCAAATCGCTGCACGTCATGCGCCCTGCGGTCATATTTTTATTCTATTTTAATAATTCTATTTATTGCATATACAATAGCTCGCGCGTATTTTCTTCTTGTTCTATACTTCTCGCGTTAGTACAACGAGCCGCGCCTTTGTATGTTTGTCGCAGCTGTGAGATAGACTTGGCAAATTTATAGGCATTAATCTTCCCAGGTAGCTGACGGTTTTAGGAGAAAGTAAGAGACGTTGTGTTAAAAACAATGTCCAGCATGCATTCAGCAGGACATTAACGCGTCCGCCGGTACTTGATATGGACCCGGCTGCTTGTGGTTTTACGACCCCTCCTTAAGCACTCTCACCTCTATTTTCCTACCGGGAGGGTCGATGGGCTGGATTTTGGACATTACCAAAGTCCTGGGATATTACCTGAGGATAGGTCAAATGTTCACTGGGCCTGGAAATGATGTTCCCTTCCTCTTCAACTTAATAAAACGGCGGCTCGAGATCGTCTTTCGGACACTCCTGCCATGGTTAGAATCCGGTTCCTCCTTCGAGGGACGTACTGAGATAAGGATAGGGGCAATGAAGGATGTGAAAGGCTTCAGATGTATTCTTTCTATGGATCAAGAATGGAGTGGGTATAATGCCATAAGCATGTGGCTTAAATGCGAGAATAGATGTAGGTATTCCATGAAATCTAGAATCCTACCCTTCCTAAGTGCTACAACACCGAGTTTCCATGCCAACGTCAACTGATCTTCCGAGACCAACCTTACCACAACTGCACTCATAAAAAGGCACAGATGTAGTACTCAGACAATCGCGCAATCAAGGACCGCCAGGGCGGCCATTCCTATCCCAGTACTCATCGCCCTTCGATCCACAATTGCCAACTACACAATAGTAGTTACCCCCGCGGTTATTCTCATTCGGAGAGGATATGACATACGGGTCATTATTACCGCCTATTTCTGCTGGAGTGAGCTTGACCGTGTCTGATTCACATTATTAGCGCCGCCGAATAACTCAGAACCCGGGGATGCCGCTTACAAGCAGTGTGGGCAGTGTTGTACCAAATGCAAACCGACTCTCCCGTGCCGGCCGAGAAGGTATACGAGTTTCCAGTCGTCCAAGTCTGCGTCACGGAGAAGCCGCCCGAGATCCAGCTGTCTTCGTGACCAACCGTGTTTATGCTATGGTGAAGGACTCGGAGTCCGATCTGCCCTCCGTGCAAGAATCGGCAGCGCCGCACGAGATGGTTTCCTGGAGGCAAAAGGCGGTTAGCTGCTATACAATGTTTTCTATTTTACAGTTGGGATGGTTACCGAAAATTGTTTGTGAAGATAGTTCTGGTGCGGGTCGCCTGTCAACTGTGTTAGTCTCAGGGAAATGCGGTTCTGTGACTTACCATCTCCAACAAGAGCGGGACGGGGAGCCGCGGCAATATACCATCCTGCTCTCCTATTATGCCTTCGAGAGTGTATCTCATCGCTGTGTCCACGCTCCTGAACCTCCCGCAGCGCTCTTTGCGAGTCTTCGCCGTCAAAGCAACTGGTCGCGTGAGCATCATCCCCGACAGACTTCTCAGCAGTCCACTCAGCGCCCGAGCACCGAACCAGGGCAAAGTCTGGGTTGAACGTCTTGGAGCACACTGGACCGCCAGAGCAACCAACCTTGGAATGGATACGGTAAGTCTCATCGCTGACGTAAAGTTGCCAACGCCATTGTCGTCGACGTGGGAGAAGTCAATGTCAACGAGCTTGCTGCCGCATGTCTCGGCCACCAGATTTCCGTCAATGGAGCTGTAAGCGCTCAGGGATGTCTTGCTAGTGTCTTTTTCGTGGCGCCAGACGAGGTGCACCTCGAGGGCTGCGAGGGCGACTAAGAATGGAACGAGCGTGTGGAGGAAATGCATCTTGTAAGAGAGGGGAGATGGAGGATAAAGTTTACAAAAGAAAGAGTCAACCAGAGGGATATTGGTCTCCTTTTATTCTCCAAAATACCTCGATCTTGGCAATAGGATTTCGGTACAGCGTTTAACTACAACATCCCAATTCTGTTCTCAATCACAGCCTTCTTGGGCGAGCCACGAGTGGACTCATGAAGAAGGCACAGGAGTGTTCCAATTTTAACCCGGAAGACACTCAGCTCTTTGAAGGGCGGGACGGACAGGCAATGGTCGAATGGGGTTTGCTCGTATTTTTAATGTGCCGCACATATGCGGTCAGAACGGCTGAGTGCCCGCGCAGGACACCAGGCTGTTTCCTAACATTGCCATTTCAACTCGCCATTGCAGCAGGGCGACGAGTAAGATTACCTTTGCCTACGTGGTCCATAATTGCTTCAGCTCTGCGTTTAAATGCAGCTCGACAGTTTGGCTACTCAACTCGAGCATCTTGGTGAAGTTGCGCTCAGATACTGTATCGCGTGAATTGAGCATTATATGCATGCAAGCTTTTCTAGTATCACAAACTATCTATCCCATATTCAATAATAGTAACCTGATGGAGAATGTCTATCGAAGGAGTAGGCCGAGATTCATCACTGCAAGTTCTGGAGCAAGCACTCAATGATCGCGGCATGTTAAGGTATACTGCTCAAAGCCATAAGTACAGAGCGAAACAATTTACAATGACCACCCCCAGAGGCGCAGAGTCAGGTTTCAAGGATTACGGACCTTGCAAGGCCAAGACTCTAAGGATTGCGGCTGGATCCAAGCCGCGTCCCACTCTCGGCTACCCTAGATTCCTTCAGATTTTGATCTTGGACTGTTTGACGTGCCAGCAAATTAGAGAGCTTGTGGTTAGGGTGTTTAGGTACTCCACAGTAAGATATAATTCAAGGAGCGCACTCAAAATGCTCGTTCAAGGTTCGTCTGCTTGTTTTCACTCTTCACCATTTCCGCGCTGGAGCTATCCCACGAAATCGGCATTGCTGCATTCAGCTTCGAGGAGCAATATAGGGGCCCCAAGCCACAACTGACAGAGGCGAGACGAAGAGCTGAGAGCGTAGTAGATCTTCGTCGAGCTGACAATGGCATCTGCAGTACCCTCACTGGCTACGTAATTGTACGTGGGCATAAGCAGTTCAGGTCGTGGCTCCTCCCCAGAAAGAGTGACAGGATTGATTTATCATGCTGAAGAAACCGTTAAGAAACGGGAGAAACGAAGGTTGTTGTTTCAAGTTTCCATCGTACCCGTCAAAGTATCCGGCTTTGAAGCGATTCTGAGCGCTATAGGCGATGGAGAGGAATTGGTCTGATTTCTCATGTTCACGAGCCAACTAGGTAGGTGAGGTAGTCAAGGCAACGTGGGCACTGAGAATCTGCAAGCCCATGACATTGCCCCGAGGCGGCCGATGGGATCGCTGCAGTCAATGTATCCGGAGATTGCAAAGAAATATGGACAATCCCGATAAATGGATGGTTGTGGCCCGGAGAAAGATTGCCAATGGATACTTCCGAACACCGCGTCCTTATATTTGGCTACATGCGTCGTGCTCCCAACGTGTAACATTTCCTTGCGGGACCATGCTACTAGCCTCCACGCCCAGCTAGAAATAGGATTTCAACTTGTTCGTTGTGGGCAACTTTCAGGAAGGAAAGGCTGTTGTCGTTAATCTCAGAGGTGAATTGGATCCTCAATATCAGTATTCGAACGCTGAGGAATGCTTGGGTAAACTACTCGATACGAGAAGTGCGTATCGCAGGCTTTTGGAACCCCTAGTGTCTGGGCTTTGAGCATTATAGATTCAACCTGCTTGACCCATTCATTAAATCTTTCGGGACTTTTGAGGTTGGTGTCATAAATTGTCGGTAGGTCCCAGTAGCATGGGCTGCGGCGAGTTGTTCATCCGTCCTAGCGGACTCCTGGAGCGTTTTAGATCATTGTTGTGAGCTTTCTTCAGGCCTATCAGATGCCTATCGAAGTCCAGATACAACAGTAGCATCACCGAAAACTTCAAAGTAATAGTGCACCTACGCTGAATATCGTAGTGCTGTTGCTTTATCTAGAAGAGATCCAGTCTATGTCATCCTCGTCGGCGAACCCGCCATTGCGACGGGTTTAGACCCCCGATGGCTTGTTAAAGCTTAGAACCTAAGCCTGTGGAAGAAAAGCCTCTCGATCAGATGTTTCTGGGTCGATGGACTTCCATATGTCCATAGCGCCCTATATCAATGTACCTAGACAAGCTGCGAACTTCTCTTCACACGTTTCTAGATCTTACTTCACACTTACCCTACACACATCCCACATATCCCAAACATCAAACGCCACAAATCTGCCCTGAATTCTCAATGGACTCAGCAGTTCGTTTCGCGCAGGCACTCGGCTGGACCTCCTCTCTCGTTCTAGCTAGCATCAACCTCGGCGCCTCGCATCTCACGGTGCCGTTTCTCTACGCTTAGCTTTATCCATCAGCATGCCATTCTTCGGCAAATTCTACACCCGAGGTGCTATTACTCTTGTCCCCCTTGGTATTTTGTCTGGTGCATCTTCGGCGTTGGTTGCGTATCTCGTCACATCCCAACGCACTATTTGGGCTGCCGCCGCCGTGGCGACCCTTTCTCAGACACTTAGACACTGTTGGTGATGATGGCGACGAACAATCGACTCAAAGCAATTGCTGCCAGTAAGGATAAGCAGGAGAAGGCGAGCAAGGACGAGGTTATTACGCTACTGAAACAGTGGCGGTGGATGAATATTGTGAGAGGGCTTTTGGCTTTGACGGGAGGAGCCACTGCTGTTTAGGCAGTTTTGCAGAAATGAAGAGCTGATAGGTACAGTGTCTATCTATCACGCAATTGGGATGGCCTCAACTGTTAATACTAGTATAAAATGCGGTTGCGGGAAGGTGCTTCCTTACTACTGGAGCTTGGCTGCGATGTGTAACTACCACCGATCGAGTTGATCAATAGTCAGTCCTATAGGTAGATGGGCACGTACGATTGGGTTGTTCAATTGCTTCTAAATCTCATCTCTCTGCTTATTTCCACTATGCTTTTCTTCGCGGGTCCCCAATCTTGGACTTTGTAATTATGCATTCATAGCTTGCAAAAGTTAAAAAGCTAGGTAGGGGGCGGAATTTTCCTTGGGATTGGGTCCTCCAGCCAGAGAGCTTTATCGCGTGTAAATGTGGTTGTGCTCGCTTCAGATGTTTACCGACACAACTGCACTCGCCCAAACGGTTTTCAGTTCATCATGAATTAGACCACGAGAATCGTTCCCGCGCTCTCGAGAGTATGAAAGCATAAATGAAAGCGGGCCTAAATACTTGGAGCCCGGGGTCGCTCCCACCAGGAGCCTCAAGCAGATACACGGCGATAGGCGACCCCAGTTATGAATCGGACCATGGTTGCAATATCTTCATACTTCGTACTTAATAAGAAAATCACCCTTAAATACTCAGGCGACCAAGATCTTGACAAATTAAAAGCATCGACATCATATTGGCAAGTTGACCATCTTCAAGCACCGCCCCTATCACGACTAGCATTAGAGTAACGAGGGCCCGAGACTCCAACGAACTCAAGCATATCCTCACTCAACACTGCAGTCTCAAAACACTTTAGCATCCCTCGTTGCGGGGCATTAATATTTCATTCATGTTGGACCCTTCGTCTTCACCTTGCTTAGCCTATCCCAAAACACGGAGATAACTCAGCATGACCCTCTTAGCCTTGAGCCTGTGGTAGATAGTTATTAGGCAAGTTGTAGTGGTGCTGCGTGCGTGTTGTCGCGTGGTGCGCATCAGCTATTGTCATGAAAATGGAAAGATACGGCTATAAAAGCCCTCGAGGTCGTTATTTTCATTCTGTGTGTTCGTTCGTCTCTGCGCCCTTCTCCTTCCTCCCCCTAATCTGCCTCTATTATACTGAAGATAACCTATAAGTCGTGAGAGCACTAGAAACAGTTCTCTGACCGGTAGTTGCGACCTCCGAGTTTCCAGTCTCAATGTCAATCAGTATCCATCCCTCTTAATCCTTCGATATTCCTGCTATAGCATCCCTTCAGACTATTGCTAGCAGCCTATCCGATAGTAGTGTGTCGGAGCGTTAGCTAGGTAGACATCCATGCCAGATCTGACGCGCGAACAGGACAAATACTTGATTTGCTAGAGGTTTTTAGGGCTTAATCAGCCAAAGTGGCAAGGATATTGAGCTCGAAGCCGAAGCCACACCAACAGCGTAGGATCCCCGCAATCTGGCTTGCCGGATCCCCAACACATACGCTTCTGTAGAACGACGGCAGCCGACGGCTTGCAATTCTTGGTTGGGTTGATTGCGGCATTTCCGCAAGCGTCATGCCGCGTCTGCCAGCAAGCCCGCGAGCTTTCTCCTCCTGGCCGCATAGGGCGGACCTTCTCGCCTTGTCCAATTGTTCGACCTGGCGCCGGTAGGTGGCGCCAAGGTTGCCTCCGCCATAGCGTAACTGCTACCTCGACTTCTGGCTTTGCCGGCCGGCAAACATCCCTGAATATGCACGAATCCTTGGCATTCAGGTGAGAAAAGAGAAAACGACCCGCTCCAAGCCATTGACAGTAAGATGATTGGACACAAGTATGCGATATGCCGGTCTATCACATTGTTGTGTTGGTGATTCGCTTGTCTTTGACATTTAACCCAGGGTCTACATGTACTTAACGTCAGCACATCCCATGTGCCAGTCCCATTGTTTTCATCCACCCTCAGCAAAGACTCTGCGTTCGTCATCGCATCCCACAATGTCTTCCCCAAGCGCTGGAATCATTCCCGACGAGGAGGTTTGATCATTCCCCGAGCAGAGTCCGACCTGGCATGAGCTAATCTCGTAGGCCAACAACCGCGAGGATTCGTTGTATGAATCGGTATGACAAATCCCTCGTGATCGTGCCGTCCACTGCTGCCTGGTGCTCGACTGACTCGCCCGTGACGCAGGATGCGGCATCCTCCACGCAGAGTATATCGACTACCATTCTCGACTACCGCAAGGAGAATGGTAGAACATATCACAAATACAAGGATGGGAGTGAGTTAATTATTAGTTTCGTATTATCTGGATGGCTGTTTTCTGATCTTTACATTAAGAATACGTCTTGCCGAACGATGACGCCGAGAACGAGAGGCTTGGTATGTAATGCCCCCAGCCGACCGATATCAATGACGATACCTAATCCAACAGATCTTCAAAATCACATCTTTCTTCTCACCTTCTCGAATAAGCTTGGCCTAGCACCACCCAACAATGCCGATTCAAAAGTTAAGCGAGCCCTAGACTTGGGAACGGGCACTGGAATCTGGGCGCTGGACTTTGCTGATGAGCACCCTGAAGCTGAAGTCAATTCAGACCCTGCCGAGCTTAGTAACATTGCTGACGCTTACAGGTCCTCGGCATCGATCTCTCCCCCATTCAACCTGCATTGTACGTTTCCATGCGGAGCATTCGCTCTTGCGGCTAACTGACTATTGGCCAGCGTCCCACCTAACCTCCAATTCGTGGTGGACGACATTGACGAGGAATGGAACTACGAGACGCCGTTCGACTACATCCATAGTAGGATGATGACCATGAGCGTCAAGAGTTGGAAGGACTACCTAAAGAAGATATTCGAGTGAGTCGACATGAACCGCATCTTCGTCTGGAGCAGAACCTGATTGCATAGCAACCTTGAGCCCGGGGGCTATGTCGAATTGCAAGAAGTGGATTCTGCCTTGAAATCCGACGACGGGACGCTCACGCCGGATCACAAGCTCCACCAGTGGTGCAGGCTCTTGAACGAAGCCTGTGACAAGATGGGGCGGCCCATGGTGCCTCTTGCTCAGATCAAGGAGTACATGGTTGAGGCCGGTTTTGTCGACATCGTCGATACCTATTTCAAGTGGCCAACGAACCAGTGGCCCAAGGACAAGTTGTACAAGACCATAGGACAGTGGAACAACATCAACACGGGATATGCCTTGGAGGGGGCTGCTCTAGCCCCTTTCACGAGGATTCATGGCTGGTCGCGGGAGGAGGTCTCTGTTTTTGTGACTGGTGCCAGAAAGGACTTGAACGATCCAGCCATCCACGCCTATTGGCCGATGTGAGTGTGCGTTCTGTCGACTGCGGTCATGATTGCTAATGACTCCCAGCGTTTCTATTTACGGGAGGAGGCCCGCTATTTGAGGATGTATTTTAGACTGGCCTGCATTACTTGGCTTCGTCTGTCCATGGCCAGCAGATGAAATATATCGCAATTGTTCAGAGCATCTAGCAGGTTTTTTTTGGTGGGATTTGGGCTTGCCTACTTACAACTGCATACCTGGAACTGATTTTGTCCAACTCCTAATGCGTAGGCCAAAAACTACCAAGCCACGGATTAGCATCTTGCGGTTTCTGGGGGCTGAAAAAATATGAGCCACCTTGCCTGCAGCTGTAAGCCTACGTAGTAGGTAGGTACGAGTGTGCCTTGTTATGTGCCACGTCATTTCTCAGCGACAGGCTTATGGAGGGAAGGCGCAGGTAACAGACGGCCGACTAAAGATGAAAAAAAAAAACAATCTCACCCTTCCCGCGTTCTTTCCATTTTAATCATTCAACAAACCTACGAAAGCAGGTATATCCTACCGGCCCCACGCAGTCGCAACCTCGTCTTTCATTGATTTCTTCCACCGTACAACATTTTCACAATGCCACAAGTCACATACACCACTGATGACTACACGGTAGCCTGGATATGCCCACTCGAAATCGAGCTTGGTGCCGCCCTCGAGATGCTTGACGAGGAGCACGATTCGCTACCGCAAGCATCAATCGACCACAACGTGTACACATTAGGCAGTATCAACGGCCATAATGTTGTTCTTGCCACTCTTCCCGTCATGGGAAACTGCCCCGCAGCCACAGTTGTCACGCAGATGAGAAACACGTTCCAGCAGCTTCGGTTTGGCCTGCTCGTCGGCATCGGAGGCGGAGTGCCCACCCAGTCCGATGAAGGCCCGATCAGACTTGGCCATGTCGTTGTGAGCATGCCTTCCAGTGACCACTCGGGTGCTATTCAATACGATCACGGCAAGGCGGAAGACGGTGGCAGGTTTCGTCGCACCGGCGCGTTGAGGCCACCCCCGGACATATTGCTTGCGGCCTCCAAGATGATGAATGTTCGACGGAGAAGGAAACGAGAAGATCCTCTGGTGAAGCACCTCGAGCGAATTGACGTCTCCATCCCAGGTCTCCGTAACTACAAGTACCCGGGTAAGGCTCTGGACCCTTTGATTGAACAGCGACCAGAGAGCTCGCGGAAACGAGCTCACGACCAGAATGAGTCACCCAAATGCATCATCGTACATCGTGGGACAATCGCTTCTGGAGAGCAGGTCATCAAGGACGCCGAGGAACGTGATCGGCTTGCCAAGAAATTCGGCGTCTGCTGCTTTGAAATGGAGGCAGCCGGGGCGATTACTAGCCTGCCATGTCTTGTTATTCGAGGAATCTCAGACTATTGCGACGCCTCTAAAAACGACGTTTGGCATGGCTACGCTGCGGCCGTGGCGGCTGCGTACGCGAGGGAGCTTTTTTTCCACATGCCGGTCGATCAGGTCAAGCAATACAGCGTGCCTGAGAAGGGTAAGAAATGTCAATCGATGTCGCATCTTCTCATACCCGTTTTATTGAGGCTGATAATTTTCCAACATAGATGTCAAGCGGATGATTCAAGACGTGAGCCAACTCGCCAAAGACAGCCAGATGCTCGTACAGACTGAGCAGACGAAAAAGATCAACAAGTGGCTGGATCCATTTGACCCTTCTTCTGATTATAGAAACACGCTCAAAGGCTACTTTGAAGGATCGGGCCACTGGCTCTTCGACAGTGACGAGTTCAAACGGTGGCAGACGGACCCAGCTTCTTGCCTCTGGCTGAACGGCATATCTGGCTGCGGAAAGACATTCCTCTCTTGTGCAATCATCCGAGAACTCTCCCAAAGCCCCCACCACGGCGGAGTGTTATACTTCTTTTTCAAGTTTAGCAACGCGAACTCTCAAACGTCAGAAAACCTCCTCCGATCGCTCACGTTCCAACTATACCAGCATTGTCCCGACGCTGCAAAGTATCTGGATGGCTTCTACGAGCAGAAGGGTATTCAGCAACCCGATGTTGACTCTCTGTGGGCGACATTTGCGGATATGGTGAACGCAGCCTCAGGAGTAACCATCGTGTTAGATGCACTTGATGAGTGCACATCACTTGAAGATCTTCTCTCGAGGCTTCCCAGGCTCAAATGCCGCATTCTCATGACCAGTCGGAAGATGCAATCCATACAAGAGGCGATCCCGACCTTTAATCGACAAGAGATTTTGGCTTTTAAAAACGAGCTCATAGACCGAGACATCCGCGCTTATGTCAAGCACAAAATTCACGACACCCAGGCAAGCAAACTCGCAAGAAGGTGGCAGTCAAGGCCGGATGTTTTGAACTCCATTGAAACGAAAATTATGGAAAAGGCTGGCGGAATGTAAGTTGACCGCGGACTTGCCATTTTGTGAATGCTGCTAACAGTCGGGGTGACGTTACTAACGTCCTAGGTTCAGACTAGCCGCATGCCAGCTCGATGTGCTCGTGATGCACCACTCGCCTCTACGCCTTCTGGACGCCTTGGATTCTCTGCCGGAAACCTTGAATGAGATATACACGCGTATTCTAGACGGGATCCCCAAGGAACAGCGGGATGATGCTGTCCGCCTCCTGCAATTCTTGGTATATGCAGTCGAGCCTCTAACAGTCGATGCGGTAATTGACTTGCTCGCGACCACGCCCGAAGGCAACCCCAAGTTTGATCCGCGAAACCGAGCCCCAGATCCAATGGCCCTTTTGGAAGAATGTTGCAGTCTCGTCATGGTGGGCGAGCCGGATTGGCGCGAAGGCCGCGGAGAGGTCCGCCTGGCGCACTATTCAGTCAAGGAGTATCTCACCTCCGGCGAGCCAAAGGGCTACCTCTCGGTATATTTTCAGGAGACTGAAGCTCAAGCCTCCCTCACCAAGGTCTGTCTAGCGTACTTATCGTATCTTGACAACTACGAACTCTCTTTCTGGCACTATTCTTCACAATACTGGATGGTGCATGCTCGAGCTGCGGAAACCTTAGACAGTATCCAGGATCTTATCCTGGAGTTCCTATCGCAGAGCCAAGCTGTCGAAAGTTCCTTTCCGGCTCTGTTGGTTCTGCCGCTATGGAATGCTTCGCTGCCATGGGCTCCGGAACCGCTGCCTCAACAACATTTCCGGCCCTCGGCTTTGTACATTGCGACGCGCTTCCAGCTTCTACACACGATAAACAACCTGATAGTTCGGGGCGCAGATGTCGACGTGGGAGGTTTTGGCTTTGAGAGTCCTTTGCGGGCTGCCTGCTTGCAGGGTGACTACCAAATCGCCCGTTGCCTTCTCTGGCACGGTGCCAATCTCGACTTAGAGGGCGGTCCCGACCCCCAAACTAACACCAATCTTATGATATCTCTTTCAAGGCGGGACGAAAGTTTAGTTGCATTATTGCTTGAACACGGAGCCAACCCCAACCTTGAGTGCCGCTTCCCAGCCCATTACGCCAATTTACCGAGTTTGAACTTCTCAATGCCCCTCCACCTGGCTGCTGACCTCCAGTCGGAGAAATTGGCCCAGCTCCTCCTTGAAAAGGGGGCAGATGTCAATGCTAGAGGCCAACAAGCTAGAGTGAGCGTCATTTTCTTGGCATCTGAAAGAGATCATCTGGGGCTCATCAAGCTGCTACTCGAAAGAGGAGCCTCGCTCGATGCATACACGAAAGAGTGCTCTCTGTTCTACCGCAGCTGTCGCGAACTCTTCCTAGAGCATGGTCCTGAAATCGAGACGGGCGGGTTTCTTTTCAGCTGCCCGCTACACGCCGCGTCCGCTATTGGTCATTCAGCTATGGTAGAGGCTCTACTCGACGAGGGAAAAGATGTGCACGCTGCAGACGAGCATGGATGGACTGCCTTATCTTTTGCGATGTATTGTGGACATCAAGTTGTCTGCAAGAAGCTGCGTTCGCATATATCGAAGCATTCATGTCACAACCATCCCACTGGCCCTCTCCGTCCAGCATTTCAAAAATGGTTTGGGGACCCAACATCAATCCAAACCAGCCAAGGAATGGTAGAATTTGGTAAGTTTATCCCGAAAAGAGCTATTCAAGAATATTGATAACGAATATGAGCAGATCGTTCTGTTCCTTTCGAATTCCTGGCTGTCATATCGGATCACCCCTTGCCACCCTCTTCTGAGCTGGACAAGTTCGTGTACTGTGAAATCAAGATCCTTGATATCATTGGAGGGCATTTCAGGTATTTCTTGGATGCAAAAGGGCATAAGCGCAGCCATTTGCTGACCTTGAGCACAGTGACCTTTCGATGTTTACCGTTTCCGAGTCGATGACCCATACACAAATACCTACGAGTATCAATTCCGCCCTCGTCAATCGCCTCCGAGCAACTTTCACGTGCAAGAGAGATGATGTCCTCGGAGTCGGCATCCACCTCGAAGGACAATGGGTCTTTTACACGAAAAATGGGATGCTTGGTCTGCCTGCCTCATGATGTCTTCGTATTCTCGACCAATGTGCTGACACTTTTCAAGATTCGAGGTCTGAGAGTTACATAGATGTGCGAGAGCGCATATTTGTCGCGATTGGCGCCATTGGAAACCACAAAACTCGATTTGCCTTTGATTTCGAGGCAAACCTTAGTGTTGAGCTTATGGAAAAGGTGGCTTCACTCGCCGAGGGATTGGCACATGAGCGACTCCGGGGATTTGCTGATTCATGTTCCGAGTGGAGGATTGAAGATTCAGATTCCGATTGGATGATAGAAGACGTCTTGGACGGGTGCGGCTCTGAAGAGCTGGATATGGTGCATTGATTTGACGGAATTCCTCAGTTATGTAATTATAATAACTATGACGAGTTGCATAAATTATAATGCCCAGGCAATGGGGCCCACGTATTCAAATATAGCTACCTGCCTACAAGTGACTGGTGGTACTTAAAGAGTAAAGAACGCCACAGACAAGGGAGGAAAGGTCCAGATGGCGACTGGGATGAATACAAGTCTGGAACTTGAGTATTTGCCCTGTAATCCCTGGGCGAGAAGCCACCGGCCAAAGGGGTTCAGCCTCGCCCCACGATATTGAATATGTGGCTGGCTGGCTGCTGAATCAAGCAATCAGACGACGAAGCAGACTGGGCTTCAATTCCCACTCACCTCATTGCAAGCTGGCCACCAAGATTGAACCAGACCGTTCCTCCCTCCAATAGCGGCTATTGGTTAAGGTGAGACCCGAGACATGCCAAGCTCCAAATCGGGCAACTCATGACCGAGAATCCGTTTGAATCATAGCTGAAGAAAAGCCCCTTCACGTGGCACAGCAATTCAGCCCAGACTCCCGAATACCTCGGCGAAAGACGCAACACGATGATTGTCTCATGTAGGGCAAGATAATGCGCTCTTCTCACTTTTCCCTCCCGTCTCCTGGGTACCCCTTCTTGTGTTCATCTCGTTGCTTTTTTCGTACTTATTCGTACAATACTCCGGAGCTTCGCCCCCGCGTGGTCAAATCTCCAGTCCCCATCCGGGCCATCCCTCGAGTGACGTGCCCTCTCAGGCCTCTCCCTTCACATTCTCCGGCTCTGCGCTATGAAATATCCCCCCCCAAAGATCAGCCAGCCACATCACTTCCGCTGGCACTCGAGACGCACGATGAGATCGTAATCGGGAAGAGCCTCGCGCGTCCCGCGTGTCTCGCCGCTCGGTCCCGCATAGCCCGCGAGTGCAGGCTGGTATTTTGCTTTTGTCAACTGGCCGCTCTGGCTGCTGAGTGGCGCCAGCTCAGCAACAGTCTATCGAAGCCGAATGAGTGAAGCCACTCTCGCGCTTCTCGTTGCTTAAGCCATCTTTCATGCGGTGGGCTGTTCGTCTGGTCTGCCAGGTGTCCCCGTCCAATCACGCTTCGAGGCGCATACAGCAGCGGCTGGTCTGACGAGGCCTCTGATGTGGTCGTGGGAGTCATACAGGGACGTTGATGGGTGCTGTAACCGTCGTCGAACGTCTATACAATCCTCCACTTGGATCGGAGGACTGGAACGCCTCGCCCTTGCTTCGCACCACCCCGGCGCCCTCTTGCAAAGTCTGAACCATCCTTTTTCTTCTTCAGACAAGCCAGAACCAATACCAACCAAGGGCTCTCACCCCCAACGACCGTTCCGATCCTGGAGTTCAGCCAGCCATCGAGCCTGAGACTTCGGGGTTCCCATTGCCCCCTGCATTCCGTATCAGTTACGCACGCTTTTGTTGCTTCTTGCTGCTTCTTGTTGTTGTTGCTTGCCCGTTGCCGTTGCCATGTGGAGTTGTATTTCATGCCTTGCATGTCCCCTGCCCAGACGTCGCGGAACCATGTCCGGCCGAGCAGACCATAAAAGGAACCGCCTGTCCAAGAAGCGACCCCCTACGAAGCCCAAGTCGAGCATGCCGAGACTGCGCAAGAGTCTCAGGAACCGTGAGTCTTTTACTCTCTCTGCCCGCCTGCGAGGCTGACTGTCGTCTTTGTCGCAGTCAAACGCAAACGAAGTCACACACACGTTGCTCCTCCTCTCCTCTCTCCCACTGCTCGAAACGAGCCCGTCCATACTCTACTGCCTGCAGACATGGCGGCCATCCAGAAAGCCCCCGAGGCGGCCCCCCCAGCAAGGAATGGCAGCAACGGCATGACCAAGCCGGCGGCTGCTGGGTCCGAAGAAGGCCTGGCCACGCCCAAGCCTGAGCACTTTATCCGGGTGACAAAGGTCGCTCGCAAGGTCAAGGACCTCATCTGCCGCTTCGACGACTACGACGAGCCGTTTTTCAAGGGCGTCACGCTGCACTCGTATCTGCAGTACATTGCCGACGAGCGCCTCAGGTCCATGCCCCGTCGGGGCAGTGACTGGGACAGAGTGCTCAGCACGGCTCAGTTCTTTGGGTTGCAGATTTGGTACTTTGCCGTCAAGATTGATGCCTTTGCGACGGAGTGTCTTGAGTCGGCTTCGGCTGCGCTTGCTGGATGTCAAGTTCTGCTCGAGGTATGTAACCATCTAAATCTACAACATGAACCGCCCCCTAACCCACCCAGATCGGCCACTCTCAGGCCAAAGCCCTCGTCCCAACCTTCACGGCCCTCTACGAACTCGCCATGATGCTCTCCAACGTCAGCCAGATCCATGACCTGGTCCGCATGCCGCGCCACATCCGCGAAATCACCGTGGCCATCTTCTGCGACCTGGTCGACCTGGCTGGCACCATTGCCAGCCACTACCGCGAGCGCATCCAGGGTCTCCAACCCGGCACCAGCGTGAGCATCTCCTTTGACGCCGCGTTCGGCGACCACATCGACCGCGTCTGGTCCTCCCGCAACGCACTGTGCGACAACGTCTGGGCCTTCAAGCTCACCCGCGGGGGGTCGCTCAGGTGGCTGCGCGAGAAGCTGGTGCCGTCGTTTGGGCCCAGCGTACGCGGGTCGCTGTACGACGAGGTGCTGGAGCAGCTAGACCGGTCGGAGGATACGTGTACTTGGATCAAGGATAACTTGGTCCAGTTCTTTGACAGCAGCGAGCAGGTGCTCAATGTTTCGGCGCCGGCGGGCTTTGGCAAGACGGTTCTCGCTGAATGGGTCGAGGAGCGACTTGCTCGTCCGCTGGACAACAGGTCTTATGTTGTGTTGTCGTACAAGTTCCGTAAGTACCACCCCCTCCCCCCATGACTTCATCCAGCAACTTACACATACTAGCCTACGACTCGGCCAACCAAGCCACAACCCTCGCCTGCGTCAAGAGCCTCCTCTTCCAGCTCCTCGAGCGCAGTGTCGGCGACGTAACTCTATACACATCCCTTGTCCAAGCCTTTGACGAAGACGCCGCCAGCCACGACGCCAAGAAGCTCCAGGCAACGCTCTGGCGCATCCTCCACGACAGCCTCGCGGCCGCCGAGCACCACGGCGACCGCTCCTTTGTCATCCTGACGGATGGCTGCGACGACACGTGCGGGTCGGCGGCGCATGCCGTCGCATTTCACAAGGAGCTCGGCGCAGCCGTGGCCAAGCTGCAGCACACGCGCGTCATCAACTTCTCGCGGCCCGCGGGACACCTCGCCGAGAAGAGCCGGCAGCTCGTCATGGCGGCCAAGCACGTCCACGCCGACATAAAGGCGCACTTTGGGCAGACGCTGGCGCGGTCTGCGCACTGGGAGCAGTTCAACGTGGTCACCCAGGAGGAAATCGTCGAGAACCTGGCCACGCGCTCGCAGGGGAGCTTCCTCTGGGCCTACTTTGTCGGACGGGTGCTGGTTCGCGAGCCGGCCTCGCACGACGCCTTTGTCAAGACGCTGCAGAGCCTGCCCAACGAGGTGCCCAAGCTTCTGGGCCTCGTCGTCGACGGGCTGGGGCTCGCCGGGGACGAGACGCTGCGGCTCCTGCTGAGCTTCATGCTCGTCACGGAAGAGCCGTTTGCCGTGCACGAGATTGCCGAGCTGCTCTCGACTGACCTGCACAAGCACGCTCTGGCTCCCACGCCCTTCAACGTGGCCAAGTTTGTCTCGGAGCACTGCGGCCACGTCGTCGTTATCCGGGGAGGGCGCGTTCACTTCCGCAGCGCCGTGGTCCGCACGCACATGCAGTCTCTGCTGGGCAAGGCTCTCCTGTCGGCCAAGGACGCCCACCTACAGCTCACGCAGCGGATGCTGCTGTACGCGCGGCTCAGCCTGGGCTCGGAGCAGGACATTTCCACCGAAGAGCTCGAGTACGGCTCGCTTGACCACGTGCTCAACTCGCACCGCTTCCTAGGCTACGTCATGAGGAACTGGGTCGTGCATTTTCGCCTAGCCGGGCTGGTCGACAAGGACGGCGAGGTGAAGCTTACCAAGGACTTTGCCGCCGTCTTCCCTGAGTCCGTCATGTTTGTGCTGCTGGAGCGGTCGTGCTGGCACCGCAACCATGGCGGACGGGAGCAGGCCCAGCTGCACGAGCTGGCCCTCAAGATCCGCCAGTCGTGCTTTGGTAAAGAGCACCTCACCGTGTTGCAGACACTCATCAACCTCGGACACGTGCACGTCAAGCTGGAGGAGTCGCCGGTCTACGGCGCCAACTACTTTTACCATGCCGTCAAGCTGGGGCAGGTCGTCTTGTCGAGGACCAGCCACGCCGTGGCTGCCTGCACGGCTCTCTTCCTGCACTGGACCGAGACCATTGTGGTGACCAAGCGCAACGAGATCATCACGCGGCGGGAGGAGATGATCAAGCTCATGATCGAAATCTGCAAGCACAAGCACGGGCGAACCAGCGACGAGGTCATCCGCTGGTACGAGACGCTGGCCAAGTTCTACCTCGACATCAAGGAGGAGTGGCAGGTCACCGTGGTCTACAAGGAGCTGTACGAGATCATCGTGGCGCGCGAGGGCAAGGGCTCAGCCAGAGCGCGCAAGATTGGCGAGTTCTTCGGCAACCTCGATATTGTCTTCGAGGTCAAGGACGGCGGCGACCAGATCGGCGAGCTCGAGGAGCTCATCTTCGAGACGAGTGAGGACATGGACGTGACGGACCACACATGCATCCTCATGCTGCTCAAGCTAGCCCAGTCGTACCTGAGCTGCGGAAAGTTCTACTTGGCCGAGCGGCTGTACGTGTCGCTCTGGCGCCGTATCTGCGTCATCGGACGGCTCAAGCCGAGTCGCGAAGTGCACGTGTCCAAGATTGAGATTGCACTGGCCTACGTGCAGTTCCTGCGGGAGGTGCAGCGCGTGGAGGAGGCGACGAGCATCCTCGTGTGTCTCTGGAGCGAGTACGAGCACCACAAGTGCGAGGACGAGACGCTGGTCATCTGGATCCGCAAGGTCGGCAGTGTGTGCTACGAGCTCAAGCTCCTGAACATTACCGTCTCCATCTTCAAGAAGGTCTGGGTCTGGTTCAAGGAGCACGGCAAGGTCGAGCACGACGAGGCCCAGCAGACGACGATGCTCATCACCGAGGTGGTCGAGGAGATTGTCGAGACGACCGTCACGGAGAAGACGACGACCGTCACCGAAGTCGAGGTCACCGAGACGGTCGTCAAGGACATTTACGAGCTGCACTTTGTGCGCTGCAAGAAGACCAAGGTAGACAAGGCCCTGTTCTCGGCGTGCAACGCCCTGGTTGCGCTCTACACCAGTCGCGGGAACCACAAGGACGCCGAGGTTATCATCACGCGAACCCTCCAAGTCACGTGGAAGGCCTTCTTGTCCAGCGAAGCCACCATATCCGTCGCGGAGCACCTCGTCGGTGAGTGCATCCTCGTGGCCCGCCGCTTGGCCAACTGCCACCTCCGACAGGGCAGCTTCGAGCTCGCCGAGAAGACGCACCTGCGCATCTACCGCGCGTGTCTATCCTCGTGCCGTCTTGATGACGAGTGTCTACAGCAGTCGGTCGCGGTGCTGGTTCGGTTCTACGAGGAGCACCACCGGCACGAAAAGGTCATTGAGGTGTACGTCGAGGTGCTGAATGGGTACCGCGAGGACCTGGCCCACGGACATGAACTGACCATCAAGACGCTGTACCTCCTGGCTGCGGCCTGCGAGTTGATTGGGCACAAGGATGCTTACGTGCACTATTTGGAGATTGCCACCATTCTCAACAAGGACCAGAAGCACTGTCACCGCGATGCCCTCAAGGCGTCACTCTGGCTGTTCCGCCACTACCACTCCTTGGAGAAGTGGACCGAGTTCCGCGACATTTGCGTGGTTCTCTGGGAGACGGTGGTCAAGCACCACATGGAGAGCGGCATCACCGAGGAGGTCATTGTGGAAATCTACCGCAAGTACACACACGTCCTCGAAGTGTACTTCAAGGTGCAGTTCTCGGTGCTGTACGAAATCTGCACGCAGTACAAGCAGACCGTGACCGTCATCAGTGGCAGCGACTCTCCCGCCGCGATTCTCGCCCTGGTCGCTCTCGCCGAGCTGTGTGAGAAGCGCGAGGAACACTACCACGAGAGCGTCACCGTCTATGAAGAGGTGGTCAAGAAGATCACCACCACCGAGACCACCACCACCACCATCAAGGAGACCACGGTGCACATGGTCAAGAAGCGCCTCGCCAAGCTGTACGTCACCATTGTCACCACCGGCAAGGGAGGCAAGACAACCGTGTCTGTTGACAGAGCCATCGAGGTGTGCGTCCAGACGTACGAGCACCTCAAGGTCGAAAAGGGGTGCTGGCACGAGTCGACCCTCGCGGCGCTGCGAGATGTGGTGGTCCTGTACGAAAAGGTTGCCACCAAGGAGTCTCACCTCCGCGTGGTGCAGTTGCTGCAAGTGTCCGTGACGGAGATTGTCACGACACTGAGCGTGACGGTCGACCTCTTCAACGCGGCCGTCACGCTGGCGTCCATCTACGCGGCCGCCAACCTCGCTAGGGAAGGCCACGAGCTCCTCCGCCAGCTCCGGCACCTCATCGTCTTTCACGGCACCATGCCGGGCCAGGACATCACCCTCAAGCTGGACGCGGCCGTGTCCAAGGTGGTCTTTGTCTTTCTCATCGCCTTCGAGCACCGCCTCCACGGCTCCGAGGCATCCGTCTCGTACACCGAGTTCATGGCCGACATCATCTTCGAGTCCCTCCTGTACGAGGAGTACTCGCGCGTCGTCGAGGCCCCCGACTCCAAGCTCGAGGTGGTCCTCGAGTGCGGCGCCAAGCTGCGCATCTTCTGGGAGGAGCACCAGCGGACGCACCTCCTCGCCGCGCTCGACCAGCGCCTGTACGGCCTCTTCAAGAAGCACTACGGCAACTTGCTGCGGTCCACGTCGGACGAGCACGCCCGCATCTTCTACCTGGCCATCCTGGCCGAGCTGGCCCGCGACCGCAGCACCACGGCCGTGGACTTTGCGGCCCTCGCATGCAAGGCCGGCAACGACAAGGTCAAGAGCCTACTCGCCGAGGGAGGAGACTTTTACTGTGCCCAACATGTCGGCCACTGCGTGTTCCGTTGGGCGGCCGGGCAGAAGCTCTACCAGCGCCGGTCGTGCATCCGCTACGGGTACAAGCTCGCCGAGCTGCTGGCGGGCATCGACGTCCCTCACCCGACTAGCCCCAAGCAGCAGGACATCCGCCACGCCATGCTAGACACGTCGCGCGACGTCATGGCCGAGGTACTGGCCGCCTTTGCCGCCGCCGACATGGACGTGCTGGCCCTCCGCTTTGAGGACGTGGCGGGGCTGATCCGCCTCCTGGGCGCGCAGGCAAACTACGTCGAGCTGGAGAAGCTGCTCTGGCGGCTGTGGCAGACGAGGGAGGTGGTGCAAAAGGCGCGCGGGTGGTCGCCCGAGGTAGTCCTCGAGATGGGCAAGCTGCTCGTGCACGCGCAGCACGCCCAGGGACACGTCGCGCAAGCCATCACCACGGCGGACCTGCTCTTCTACAACCTGCGCCGCGGCCGGGGTCCCTTCGACCGGGACACGCTGGAGGTGTCGCGTCTGCTGGCGAGCCTGTACGCGTCGGCCAACATCCCCGCCAAGGCCATGGTGGTGCACGAGGAGGTCCTCCGCGAGATCAGCTCTGCGTGCCACGCCCGCGACGCGCAGGAACACGCCGCCGCCTCGTACTTCAACCTGCAGCAGCTCGCCCTCGAAGCGACCCGGCACCTGGCCCTCCTCCGAGCCGCGCACCACCAACTGCAAGGCTGGACTCGCTCTGCGCACGAGATCAGCGAGCTGTACTACCGCCTCCGCACGGGGCTGAAGCTCGACGTACCAGAGTTCAACCAGTGGGCGAGCAGCCGCGGCGAAAAGGGGGCTCCCGACGGGAGGTACGCGGCGCCGGTGGAGTGGAAACTGGAGGGGGAAGTGAGGGACACGCTGCTGTGGAAGCGGGTAGAGAATGGGGAGGAGGGGGTCAAGGAGAATGTCATCCACGCCGCGAGGGGATGGTGGTTGGTTTACTAGGGGGTGTTTTGGGCAAGTATGGGATGTGGGTCTTTGGCAGATTGGCATGAGATATGAGTGATGAGATATTTCCTAGAGTCTTTCTAAAATCTCCTTCTTAGCACAATAAATATATTGGGTTTCTTTCGCTAGGTTTCTTATACCAGTCCTATGCCATAATGTCTTCTTACGGCTCGTCGGGTACATACGACCATAGCTCTTAGAGAATACTGGATCCCGTCTGCTCTCCGCATGTCAAGCTAAGAAGCGGCGAATTAGTACTCAAGTCGGTGACGATTGGGGAATCCTCGCTGTTGTATGTCTTTTCTTTTTTGACTTCTATTGCCTCCTTCACGATGGCCTCTTCTGTCTCTCCAACACATCCTCTGGCACATACGACCATAGCTCTTAGAGAATACTGGATCCCGTTTGCTCTCCGCACGTCAAGCTAAGAAGCGGCGAATTAGTACTCAAGTCGGTGACGATTGGGGAATCCTCGCTGTTGTATGTCTTTTCTTTTTTTGACTTCTATTGCCTCCTTCACGATGGCCTCTTCTGTCTCTCCAACACATCCTCTGGCACATACGACCATAGCTCTCAGAGAATACAGGATCCCGTCTGCTCTCCCTCTGTCAAGCTGAGAAGCGGCGAACTAGTACTCAAGTCGGTGACGATTGGGGAATCCTCGCTGTTGTATGTCTTTTCTTTTTTTGGCTTCTGTTGCCTCCTTCACGATGGCCTCTTCTGTCTCTCCAACACATCCTCTGGCACATACGACCATAGCTCTTAGAGAATACAGGATCCCGTCTGCTCTCCCTCCGTCAAGCTGAGAAGCGGCGAACTAGTACTCAAGTCGGTGACGATTGGGGAATCCTCGCTGTTGTATGTCTTTTCTTTTTTTGGCTTCTGTTGCCTCCTTCACGATGGCCTCTTCTGCCTCTCTGACACGTCTTCTGGCACATACGACCATAGCTCTTAGAGAATACAGGATCCCGTCTGCTCTCCCTCTGTCAAGCTGAGAAGCGGTGAATTAGTACGCAAGTCGGTGACGATTGGGGAATCCTCGCTGTTGTATGTCTTTTCTTTTTTGGCTTCTGTTGCCTCCTTCACGATGGCCTCTTCTGCCTCTCTGACACGTCTTCTGGCACATACGACCATAGCTCTTAGAGAATACAGGATCCCGTCTGCTCTCCCTCTGTCAAGCTGAGAAGCGGTGAATTAGTACCAAGTCGGTGACGATTGGGGAATCCTCGCTGTTGTATGTTTTTTTGCTCCTGTTGCCTCCTTCACGATGGCCTCTTCTGCCTCTCTGATACGTCCTCTGGCACATACGACCATAGCTCTCAGAGAATACAGGATCCCGTCAAGTTCTTGTCTGGAAAACATTGGCCTCCATTTCTAGACTCCTGTGCCTCCAGAATTGGGTCACCATACCTCCAGTTTTGAAGGCGCTTATTCCAGCAAAGTGTGGAACGCACGCCATGCAGCTGACGGCGGCCAATACAAAGGCAGGTGTATCAATTATGAAAGCAATCAAGGCCACCACGCAATGCAGTTTTCAGCTTTCCTTTTTGAGGCCTGCCGTACCTCGACGCTGACCCGCCCCCTACAATTCTACTGGCCTCGAGCTGCTGCACCAAGCCACAGGGATCCCTTTTAGCCGCTGGGGCCTCACCAGTTCCAAATCCCGCAAACACATGGCTGCCTAAATTCTCAATCGTCACATTACATCGCCATCTCGACTTCTCATCGATCGGGGAAGAAGCCATCTCGCTCGTACTGTCATATCAACGATGGCGTCTCTCTGGGTTAAAAAAGTCAAAGTTAAGGCTAAAAGGCTATTGTCTACCGCTTCCCCAGAATTCGTCTCGGCTCCTTCAGCACGAACACCATCGCCGGCACCATCTCAACCTGCTCTCCCCTCGGTTACCCGACCAGCACCTCAGCCAACGCCTTCTCCGCTTACCGCAACCGATTCCAACACCTCGCCATTGCCGACCCTACAAGAGCGACTTTGGAACCAAGCCTACGATCGTGTCAAAATTAGCGAGTCGAAACTGGTCGAAGACTACGAAATGGTCCTGTCGGCTGCACTTCTTCGGAAAGACTCGACCTCTGTAACTTCTAAGCCAACCAAGAATGAGATTGGCAACAGTCAAGAGACACGGCAACGTCAAATGCAGCAGCTCGTCCAGGCTGGACTGGACCAGACGAAGAAGCAAGCGTCTATCACAGCAGGCATTGACGAAGGGTTGAAAGTGGTGGAAGTGGTCCGGGGAATAGTAGACAAGGCGGTTCGTGCTGCGCCGGAAGCCGCCGTCGCCTGGGCCGGCGTTTGCCTTGGACTGGAGGTATGTCATCAACTTTCTTAACCACCGACCTCTAGATGATCCCCACTGATAGTTATTAGATCCTTTCGAACCCCATCACCGAGTCGCTCGACAATCGCAAAGGCATCATCTACGTCCTGTCGAGAATGGAGTGGTACTGGAACTTGGTGTCCCTGCTTCTCGACGAGAATAAGAACGAGCAATCCTCCGCGGGACTGCGAGCCCAGCTGGAGAAGAATATCGTGCAGCTTTATGGGAAGCTTCTGTCCTACCAGATGAAGAGCATCTGCCTTTACCACCGGAACTGGGCTGCTGTCATCGGAAGGGATGTGTTCAAACTCGATGACTGGGCTGGCCAGCTCAGCGAGATCCAGGAAGTCGAGGCTGCCGTGCAAAGAGACATGGGACAATACAACACCGAGGACAGCAAGTTACAGCTTCGAAAACTCGCCCACGCCGCGGGCGCTATAGAGTCGAATCTCCAAGACATCCATTCGGCCATCCAACACACCCATTCGGCCATCCAAGGCGTCCGTTCAGACATCCAAAGCCAAGCACAGCAGCAAGACGCGGGGCGCAGACACGACAAGCACGAGAAATGTATGCAAGATCTACGCGAGACTGACCCTCGCGACGACAAGACGCGCATCGAAACTACCAAGGGTGGCTTGCTCAGAGACTCGTACCGCTGGATCCTCGATAATAGCGAATTTCAGCAATGGCGCGATGATCCCCAGAACCAGCTGCTCTGGGTTAAGGGGGACCCTGGCAAAGGCAAGACGATGCTGCTATGCGGCATCATCGACGAGCTGAGAAAAGACCGCAGCAATCACCTGGCTTGGTTCTTGTGCCAGGCCACTGAGGCACGGCTGAGTAATGCGACGGCTGTGCTGCGCGGTTTGATCTACCTTCTCGTCAACCAACAACCGTGGCTCATCTCGCATGTTCAGAAGAAGCACGACCATGCAGGCAGGTCTCTCTTCGAAGACACGAATGCCTGGGTTGCTCTTTCGGAGATTTTTGTCAACATCCTGCACGACACAGCCCTAAGGACTACATTCCTCATCATTGACGCACTTGACGAATGCGTGACAGGCTTGCCAGAACTCCTTGACTTGATTGCCCAGGAATCGTCTCTGACTTCCCGTGTCAAGTGGCTCCTTTCAAGCCGCAACCAACTGGATATTGAGGAAAAACTCGATAATGCAAGGCAGAAGGTCAAGTTGCACCTCGAGTTGAATAAAGACTCGGTCTCCAAGGCTGTTGATACGTATATTAGACACAAAGTCGATCAGCTGGCCCGCGACAAGAAATACGATGAGGAAACAAGGCGTGCTGTCAAACGTCACCTAGCTTCCAATGCTGACGGCACCTTTCTCTGGGTAGCCTTGGTTTGTCAAAAGCTTGCCAGTCCGACGGCCCGAGCAAGGAACGCTTCAACTACGGTGCAGGAGTTTCCAGCAGGGCTGGATCGGCTCTACAAGCGAATGATGGATTATATTCATGACTTGGAAGGACATGACTCTAACCACTGCAAGAAGATCTTGGCTATTGCCTCCCTTGTTTATCGCCCTATTGACTTAGAGGAATTAAGGGTTCTTGATAAGTCGGCCCAGGACTTAAGCGAGAATGACTTGGAGGAAATCATTGCGCTCTGCGGATCTTTCTTGACTCTTCGGCAAGGAGTCATATATTTTGTGCATCAGTCGGCTAAGGATTTCCTACTCAGCAAAGCGTCAGAGCAAATCCTACCTTCAGGGATTCCAAATCAGCATTACGCCCTCTTCTTGAGGTCGCTAGAGGCTCTATCGGAGACTCTTCGACGCGATATTTATAACCTTAGCATCCCAGGATTCCCCATTGATCAGGTCTCACTGCCCGACCCTAACCCGCTGTTTCCCATCCGATACTCTTCTGTCTACTGGGTTAACCACCTCGATAACTCGAATCTAGTAGAAAGAATAGAGGACAATAGGGATCTACAAGATGGCGGCGTTATCGACAACTTCTTAAAGAAGAAGTATCTATATTGGCTTGAGTCTCTTAGTCTCTTGCGTAGTATACCAGAGGGTATTATGGCAGTGCATAAGCTCGAGGATCTAGTGGTGAGTTATGATATGCATATACTAGATGCAGTCTAATAAGTTTATAGAATAACTTACAAACACGACAACGACAACTAGCAAAATTGCTTCGAGATGCACGCCGTTTCATTCTTTCTCGCACTCAAGCTATCGAGACTGCTCCATTGCAGGTCTATGCGTCAGCCCTCGTGTTCAGTCCCAGGCACAGCTTCATTAGGGAGCTCTTTAAGAGCGAAGAGCCACATTGGATGACATTGAAACCCAAAGTGGGAGCGGATTGGAGCGCATGCGAGCAGACCCTCGAGGGCCACGGCGGCCCGGTGACGTCGGTTGTCTTCTCAGCGGACGGCCAGCGGCTCGCATCCGCCTCCCACGACCTGACGGTCAAGATCTGGGATGCGGCAACGGGCGCATGCGAGCAAACCCTCGAGGGCCACGGCGGCCGGGTGACGTCGGTTGTCTTCTCAGCGGACGGCCAGCGGCTCGCATCCGCCTCCCACGACCGGACGGTCAAGATCTGGGTGCGGCAACGGGCGCATGCGAGCAGACCCTCGAGGACCACGGCGGCCTGGTGACGTCAGTTGTCTTCTCAGCGGACGGCCAGCGGCTCGCATCCGCCTCCTACGACCGGACGGCCAGGATCTGGGATGCGGCAACGGGCGCATGCGAGCAGACCCTCGAGGGCCACGGCGACCCGGTGACGTCGGTTGTCTTCTCAGCGGACGGCCAGCGGCTCGCATCCGCCTCCTACGACCGGACGGTCAAGATCTGGGATGCGGCAACGGGCGCATGCGAGCAGACCCTCGAGGGCCACGGCGGCCCGGTGACGTCGGTTGTCTTCTCAGCGGACGGCCAGCGGCTCGCATCCGCCTCCGACGACCGGACGGTCAAGATCTGGGATACGGCAACGGGCGCATGCGAGCAGACCCTCGAGGGCCACGGCGGCCTGGTGACGTCGGTTGTCTTCTCAGTGGACGGCCAGCGGCTCGCATCCGCCTCCCACGACCGGACGGTCAAGATCTGGGATGCGGCAACGGGCGCATGCGAGCAGACCCTCGAGGGCCACGGCGGCCCGGTGACGTCAGTTGTCTTCTCAGCGGACGGCCAGCGGCTCGCATCCGCCTCCGGCGACCGGACGGTCAAGATCTGGGATGCGGCAACGGGCGCATGCGAGCAGACACTCGAGGGCCACGGCGGCTTGGTGACGTCGGTTGTCTTCTCAGCGGACGGTCAGCGGCTCGCATCCGCCTCCCGCGACCGGACGGTCAAGATCTGGGATGCGGCAACGGGCGCATGCGAGCAGACCCTCGAGGGCCACGGCGGCCTGGTGACGTCGGTTGTCTTCTCAGCGGACGGCCAGCGGCTCGCATCCGCCTCCCACGACCGGACGGTCAAGATCTGGGATGCGGCAACGGGCGCATGCGAGCAGACACTCGAGGGCCACGGCGGCTCGGTGACGTCGGTTGTCTTCTCAGCGGACGGCCAGCGGCTCGCATCCGCCTCTGACGACCGGACGGTCAAGATCTGGGGTGCGGCAACGGGCGCATGCGAGCAGACCCTCGAGGTTGGCCGACCGTTTGCTAACATTTCATTCCACCTATCGACAAACTCTTTGCTCTCTACCGATATTGGACTTCTAAACCTAGATGCTCCACACCTCCTACCTGCGCCTAATGATCAGTTAGCTGATGCAACTTTGCGGCCTATAAACTACTGTGGTTGGGGCATAAGCACTACTAGTAAATGGATTACAAAGGACGGAAAGAATTGGCTTTGGCTCCCTGCAGAGTATCGAGGGTCGGTATCGGCTGTGGTGGAATCAGCGGTTGCCATTGGCTGTACTTCTGGTCATGTATTAGCGATGAGGTTTTCTTAGCTAAATGTATCTAACAGTGAGATGCTCATATTGAATCTTTTGTCTCTTCTTTTTATTTTTTGCTGCGCTTGAGAAGGGTTGTACGGGGCAAGATAAATATAGATTAACAAGTATTGCCACCACTTGATCTAATATTAAATAGTGGCAAAGAGAAGCATAACTTATAGAAATAGCTAGAAAGGCTAAGATAGACCTTGCCACTCTTGAAAGCTTAGCAAGCAGCTTCCAGTCGATTCTCTTAAACATAACGAGCTGCGGCTTCGTTAGCTAATGGATTGCATCAATCCTGAACCTTAAAGCACGTGATACAGTAAGTCTCACGGCGTAGGCCGCGACCCCGTGGATACCAGGCGGTCAGCCACGGCAGAACCCTGGGAGACCCACTTATGACCACCAATAAGCATTACCCTAGATATGCATGTCGAACCAAGTCGGATCGACTCGAATCGGCCTTCTTCGATTCGAGTATACAGCTAGTATTTAAACCACAGTCATTACTATAGGAAGTAGCCGTCGAGCCACTTCAGCTTTCCATAACACTGCTTTACCTCAATCACCTTCGCCTACCTCTCCAGTGATTGACACATCAAGCGACGTAACACTTCTCTTTGCTCAGAGCAACGTAACGACATATTCTATCTGCCAATATAAACCAGGCCTTCCTGATTTATCCCTTAGGAATTGATCCGGACCGTTACAGTAAGGAGGAATGGCAGCCTTATTTGTGAGGCAGCGGGTCCTCCTCATTCTTCACCTATTCCTTCCTTTCGGAACTGACCCTTGATCCCCGTATCAGCACGCCTGCATCCCTTTATTTCGATTGTGTCTGAGAAGTCTAACGGCGATGTCCTAGCCGTTGGGGCCTTATTCGCCTATCAGAGAGTGAGCACATGCGACACAATGCCATCGAATTGCGGCCCAGTTCGAATGAGACTATAAAGGGTGTGAAAGACCCAAGCTTAGGTACATTGGAACAGTTTGCCATCGAGAGCTGATCCCTAGAGCCAGTCCGGTTCCGGCTACTTCAAGGTCACTTGTCTCACCGATGTGCACATATGACCATAGCTCTTAGAAAACACTGGGTCCCGTCTAAGGCTTGGAATACCTATGGGTACCCGCAATATGGGCTACCCACGGGTACCCAAAGGAGGATTTTGTTGAATAGCTTCGTGTATGCCGCCAATCATGTGATCAATTCGTCTGTTGTTCTGTCTCTTCTCTCCTTCTTCTTCTCCCTGTTGGGCTCCTGTAGCCCCTTTTTCCCTACTGACCGGTCGGCAACCGGTCGCCAACAAGTCATGTGACTTTGCTGCCTCAGGCACCAGTTCAGGCACCAACTCTCAGAATAATTGCATGACCTAATTCAACAGATTTGGGTAATCTTAAATACCTAGTTATAGGTAGTTACCTATAGGCATTTGATTTTACCCATAGACTCTTCCAATACCCATTCCTACCCTATAGAATACCCAAGGATACTTTGATGGGGAGAAACAAGCGGAAGAAACCAACACAACAACCAAAGGAAAACAGGCCTCTAGGGTGGTCGCAAGGCAGGTCTGATCAATAGGATCTTGACAGTCGGGTCAGCTAGGGAAGCAGGCAGGCTCGAAAGGAAGGAAATGTTGGGCCTAGTCTAGGCAGGAAGGAAAGGGAAAGTCATAATGCGTAGAGGAAAGAGATATCAAACACTTCATCCCGGCCGACCTTCCGGCCGGGGAACAATATAATAAAAGCCAGTGACGAAACAACGTGTTGAACTATCTAGGTTGCGGAAAGGTCGGGCTTTTATAGGCGTCGCAAGACACCTTCTCAGACGGTCATATGACTAGTCACATGACAGGCTGCAAGACTAACCTAGACCACTTGATCAGACTGTCTGAAAGGTCGGAAAGGTCAGGAATATCCCCACCACCACAATACCCAAGACGCTAGCTAAAATCCTTATTATACGACTTATAAAAATAAAAAATATAATTAAAAAGAAGGATTTTTTTTATTTAAATATTTGAAAATTATATAGTTATATAAGCTTTATATTTAATTTTATATTAACTTAATATTTTAAGTATTTAAAATAGTGGAGATGAAGTAATATGGGTACCCAAGGGGAACCCATACGAGGCCTTAGCGTGGGTACCCATGGGTGCCCGTAGGTACCCAAATCCAAGCCCTAGTCCCGTCTGCTCTCCCTCTGTCAAGCTGAAAAGCGGCGAACTAGTACGGATTACTCAAGTCGGTGACGATTGGGGAATCCTCGCTGTTTTATGTTTTTTTTTTTTTTTTTTTTTGCTTCTGTTGCCTCCTTCACGATGGCCTCTTCTACCTCTCTGGAACTATCGGTACCAGCAGCGGCATCCTGCAGAGCCATCAAGCTCCGCTGGTCGCCCGCCTCTTCGATCTACAGCTGCGCGAGCTCAATTGAGGCGCATAATCTGCACAGGAAACAGATTCTTGAGACCATCCACAAATCACATCATCTGTTCCGCCAACTTGTCGAAGTTCTTACCGTCGTACAGCGCCAACGCCACCTTCTTCGCAGTCCCCAAACCACCGGGTGCATGTCCCCGTCTTGGAGGCGCATTAAATCGTCTTGCCTTGTATTGATCTCATACCGCTTCGACGATTTAGATATAGTCTGGAAGAGCAGTTCGATCTCTTCTGGGTTTCGAGGCAGCCGAAACCGCTCTGCACAACGGCGGAGGGATTGTTATATCTTATTATTTCTGGCTGCTTATTTGTCTTTTCTGACAGTTAAGGGGCTGCAGAGCTCGGTGGGCAGCGAGAGTTGCAGTATTCGAGAAGACGAAGCTGCGAGAAGCTCGCGGCGGTCAAGGCAGCTGAAGCTGCGGTCGGAGCACCCGGCTTCTCTAGGAAGTCGGCTACAGAGGTCGGGACAGCTTCATCCTCGCGGAGCCGCTTGGTTGTCGGCCCGCAGAGCAGTTGAGGTGAACTCTCCGAGTCCCATAACTCTCTGTTAGGGTATCCCAGAAAAAAGTCCGGGTCAATATCATCCCTTTGTTCAGAGCTGGACCGCCCGCTAGTGGCTCCAAAAGAGGGAAATTCTCCTAGAGAGAGTTAGCATGTTAGGCATGGGTTGTGGCAGGCCCCTTCGTTTACCTATACACTGTAAGAGCTTAACAGTGAACACAACTTGGATCTTGTTGAGCTTTTAAAATGTGATGATTAATGTCTTTTATTTGAAAAGGAAGATATATTTCATTTCTAGACTCTGCGTTGTTTCAAGTTTGGGTTGAACTTCTCGAAACTCAACTTGAATTTATGGAGTTAGGGGAGAGAAAATGTCTGGAACGTCCACTCGGATTACTTGGTTGACTGCTTCAAACCCCTGCCTCTATGAAAAGGAAGAACACACTTAGTCACCGCACGGCGCATCTCTTTGTCCTGGGATCGTTTCCCCCCGGTTACCTTGACCAGCACGATATTATTCGAAACTTCGTTAGGCAGATGTTTGAACCAATCCGCCTCGTAGACAAGCAGAACGACTTTGATCGTACCTTGCTTTGACGCGTTGCTGAGCATCCGGTTCAGTTCGCGGATAAAGCTGAACCCATCTTCGCCCTCCAGCGGGGCACACACTGCCGCCAAGTCCACAACAAGATAGACCTGTCTTCCCAAGTTTGCAACCACTTGCTCGAACAGGTCAAGCCACTCCCAAGAGGCTCGCGCCGTATGGAGCTGCGAGTAACGGATTGCCATCTGCTTTTCCGTCTTGACACCTCCGCTCAGCCGCAATGCCTGGTACGTGAGGAGTTTCATGAGATCGGTTATAGTCGAGATGGAGCTGGATCTCGACTTTTCGACACTTGGTAAGGCCCAGACAGTCGGAACAGCGGACGCAGTCAGCGTTTGAATCACATCAACGCCGAAACCCACCATGGCTGAGCGTGATATGAAGGAGCCTTTGAGGATTGTTAAAGAAGAGCCGGGACTTGAAGACCACTTTGCGAGCTTTGGAGATAGCCAGAACTGATTAGTTGACTTTTTGGCTCCCATGCCGGAAGCTCTTCGATTGCGCAAGAGGAGGTGGTGTTTGTAGCATTTGTCGGGGTCTTCGAAAGATTGCGAGAATGTGGACAAGGCTTGCGATAGCTGAAGCTCTGATAGCTGTTGGTTGGTGTTCAACTGGGCGCTTGTCTGGACGGCGTGGATTGCTGTGTCAATGTTAGGACAGGACTTCATGTCCGCCGAATCGACTTGAATACTTACTCTCTAACTTTGCCAGCAGCTCATTAATCGTCAAACCCTTTCCCTCCAAGAATCTTATGATCCAGTCCAGTTTCTCCCCTTGCTTTTTGCCCGAAGCCTCCAACCTTGACACGATATGAATCAAGCCGTCGAATTGATTCGTTCGACTGTTCTCTAAAGTTCTCAACTCTGAAAGTAGATCGTCTAGTTTCGTGGTCTGGGTCTCGTGCATGACATGGATCTCAGCTTGGGAGCCAACAGCAGCCAGCTCAATCATGCTGTTTGAACAGTCTGTGATTCTTTCCAGGAGGTCGCCGTAACGAAGTTCATGTGGACGTGTAAAGCTGTGGTAAAAGTGCCGAAACTTGGACTCGGTGCACCATGCGTGGGCCATCAGGAGGAATTCCAGGATACACGAGTACAAACTCTCGACTGCAAGTTGCATCTGCCGGGTTGGATAAAGTTTAGATAAGATTTTTATTCGTGGAAGGCGTACTGCCACCTGGGAAATTGACTTTGCTACCAGTTTGAGTGTTTCTCCATGGTTTACCACACTCTTTCGTTGTAGTTTGACAAGTTAGCTTATGGAATAAAATTCGATGTAGGCCTCCCAAAGTTGATGTACTCACAGTAAACAGTAGTTTCATGGTGCCCCAAACAAGAGCCACATACTCTGGATGGTGTTGGACGAAGACGTCAAGGACTTCTCCATAATGGCAAAGAGCCTCGGAGGCCTTTTGAAGCCACTTCCGTGTCTTGGACGACTCAGCTTTGACCTTGTACTTGGCAAGTGCTTTGGCCACTATTTGTTGAGCATCTTCAATCCGAGATGCACTCGCCAGAAGCGCTTTCTCTTGGTCGCTGAGGCTGCTACTCTTGTCGAAGTGCTCCTTGACAGCCCTAAAAGCCTCGTCGGCGATGCCGGTTTGGACTATTGACATACATCAGCTTAGCACATATGTTGATACTACCATTCAGTTATTGCTCACCCTGATCGTCTCGGTACCATGGGGAGAGGTATGCATTCGGGTCCATCGGAGCGGAAATTCTTCCGCCGCGAATCCGCGGTGTAGTTATACCTATTCCTACTTAGGTGCCGAGGTAGGTACCGAAGATCACAGCTTTGGTGGCAAGGAGGCTGGTAGTAACAGTATTCACAGTTGTGAGAGGGGTGAAGTAAGGCCGTAAGGTTGGGCAAAGGAATATTATTTGTTGGCTGCGCCTTCGTGCAACCTACCTGCATAAGCATACGACGGAATAACGTATTTGCGCATAATTCTTAACTTACTCTAAGTTAGGCAATTTACAGATGATGGCACAATCCTTCCAATACACTACATCTTAGCATGCGGTCGTTTGCCTGCGAGTCGCGACTACCTGGGTAACAATGCTTGACCTACTCTCGCTTGTCATTCCTGAACACCCTAACGTATCGACTCAGCCCGAGCAAGGTACTCATCCGAATACCTTCCATTCTCGCCACTCCGACCAGAGCCCTCAGGATCAGCTTCTCGAACATCGGACAAATACCTGTCAAACTTGTCGGCTACAGTAATCGCCCGTTTCAAATGCGTGAATCCCATCTTGACCTTCTTGTACTTGGCCAGCTGCCGTGCCGTCGTAATCGCGTTTCTGATCTCCCGTCCGTTCAGAGGGTATTTGGTCAACTCATCGAGATGACACTGAATATCGGGGAAATCAATATCCTGCTCGCCTAGATTCGCAAGCCTGTCCAGAAAGTTCCACCAGATCTGCTTGCGCTGATGGTCCTTCAGCCTCTCGTAACGCAACGCTAGCTGGATACGTGACTTGAAGGCCTCATCAAAGGTTCCGACGCGGTTTGTCGTGAGAATCAAGATGCCGTCATAATACTCAATCGCACGCAGAAAGACAGATACAAGCGCATTGCGATGGAGGTCCTGCAGGGTGCGCTGTTCAAGGAACACCTCGGCTTCATCGAGGAGCACGACACAATCCCAAATCTTACCAAGATGAAAGACTGACTCAAGGTATTTCTCAACAGCTCCAGGCTCAGTGCCAATATCGCCGCAAGTCACTGGATAGAGCGGCTTCTCGGCCACCTCGGCCACTGATTCAGCTGTGAATGTCTTCCCAGTGCCCGGAGAACCGTGAAGGAGCATGATGAGACCATTTCCCTTATTCTCGATCAGGTCTGTGCCGGTTTCAGCCTCAAGTTGGTTGGTAACCAGGGCGAGGATGAGCTCTTTCATATCCTTCTCGGCGACCAGGCTTTCAAAGGCTTGCTTGTTCCAGGTAACGTCCCGTATCTGGTCCACGTCCAGATCAACTACATGTATTCAACATATTAGTGGGGAAAAGGGGAGCTGCCCTCGGAAAAGAGATACTCACCCCATTTCTTATATCGCAGATCGAAGCCGGGGACTCGTGATGGAAAGAGGTAGATCTCCGGTGTCTTGGGTTGCTCGTCGCCCACGAGCAGGTTTGCCCGGGTTGTCGATGCCAATAATGAGTAGGGGTTGTTCCGGTGAAGCTCGGCGTATGTGTTGAAGTCGATCATGAATCTCTTCCCCTGTAATTTGTCAGCACCTGGAGGCGAGGCGGTGGACGAGAAAAAAAAAAATTAGAAAAGACCACATACTGCTTGCTTCCCCTTGGCGGAGTCTCCCTCGTAGGAAACAAGTTGCCTATTCCGGCATTTCCAGAACATCTTCCCTCTGCGCGCCAATCTTTCTTGCACCTCCTTGCTGGCATACTGGAGCGGCACGAGGTTTAAACTTGAGATTTCAACTTCTTCATCCTTAGTCTCAGTCTCAAAGCTTAGGGCAATCGTCTTCTCGGTCCGAACAAAGTGGCCTGCATAAGTGTATGAATGAGAACTAACACTCCAAACCCACTGGAATTTTGACTTGTGCTGTTCGTTGTCAGCTGTTTGGTTACTTGCGACACTCTCCAGCCTTGGGCGAGCTGTAGCAAGATGACCCATGGGCATGCCGTCGTCGTCGTGTGAGACGAGGACATCTCCTGGCTGTATCAGACATTCTACAGACGCACTGGAGACTCGACCCCGGCGGAACTGGTCGTTAATCTGGTCATAGAAGGAGGAGTAGTTTGCCTCAATCCAGTCAGTGAGGGCCACCACCAACTGTGCCTGCCGGCTCGGTAGATTATGGATGTCGTTTGACTTGCGGCATTGATACCACCATACATATGGCGCCTTAATACTCCTGATCTTGTCCACAGGCGGGAAATCGGTCCGGAGTGTTGGGTGCTGAGCGAATAGTGCTTGAACGGCTTCGACCATCTCCCTCGAACAAAGTAATACGTCCTGACGGGCCGGCTGTGGATCGGGAAGGGGCTGCTTGGTCCTCATGGCTTTGTTTATAGCTGAGCGTTGGTGATTCATAGAATAGCGCTTGTAGATGATGAAGGCGGCATTTTGCTTCTCGGCATACCCTTCAGGATCCGGGACAGGTGATCGACCCTTGAGGGTGACTTCTTGGTTGTGTATTTTCCAGCTTGGCTCCGACACGTAGACGTTTTGGGCGTCCTCGTCATCACTGTAGTCACTGTCGTCTTTGTCGCTACCTTCGTCTGCTAGGCAATGGAAGACTTGATGAGTGATAATGGCTGAACGTTTGATCAAATCTTGGCGAAGTTTGTGGTTGTCAGCCTCCAGCTCCTGAATGTGTTGCATCATTTGCTGTAGCAGGCTAGAGTGAAATGGGGCAGTGAGATTGGAGTCTGGATTCTCGTGAGACGCTCTTTCGATATTCTCGTCTTCGGCGGTGGGGTGGCTGGGACCGCGGTGTATCTCCATGGGAAAGGAAACGGTTGAAGTGAGTGTAGCGGCTGCTTCAATTTCCACTTGAGATTCAATGTGTTGAGTGGGTTCAGGCCAATGGTTTGCCAGGTTTTGGGGACGATGCTCAGAGGCGGCCTGCTCTTCTGTCTCCGGCGAGTCTTCGTTCCCTGCATATGGTGGCGGTTTACTGAGAGGTCCTCGTTGCTGACGCTGGTGTTGGCTACCGAAACCTGTTGGTGCAACAGGACGAGGACGGGCCTCTGCATTCAGCAACAGCTCGTGGTGTTTTGGGGCTCTTGGCGGTGGCGGTCCAACCTTGTTCGTAGGCTGCGAGATATTCGACTTGGTGTCTATTGCAGAGAGTTTGTCTCTCATGCTGGCTCCGATGGTGTTTTCCGAGATGGTGTAATGTGTTTGAGAGGCCGCCTGAGGCGGCTTCTGCGGAGCAGCCTCGTCATCCGTGAACCAGTCACCAGTTGAGACTTCAGGATCACCGCCTGTGCCGGTAGCATCCTGTCCCTCTCTGGCCATCATGAGCCGTCTTTTGTTTTGCTGTTCCAACAACATCATCTGAATTTGGTAGTCTTGAAGCATATGGTTGGTGACTGACGGTATGGTTGGGCTGGACGTCGACTTTTTCGGCCGAGCTCGACCTCGTTGCTTTTGTGATCGCGGCGTTTTCGAGACATGATGGCGAGTGGGGCTGCTGTGTGAGACGAGCTGAGCGCTTGACGCCTGTGTGTCAGGCTGTTGTGGCTGCAACGAGATGCCTAGTCGCTGGGTTTCAGCCCGGAGCCGAACCGGTTGCTCGTCGCGGGCGAGAAGCGGGCCAGTGCCATCGTCTGCCGGGCCAGGCCGAGGCGAGAGCCCACTCATTGTCGCCGGGCCCAAAGCCACTTGTATGCCGGAGGAAGTATTTTTGAGCTGTTGCTCCCCAGTTGCCGCTATATCTAGATGCGTTTCAGGCAGTGGGAAAAATTTTTATCGTAAATGGTTTTTTGAATGGTGAGGACAGTTGCACAAGGCTGTAAGCTGCATAAGGCGGTATGGTAAGGCAGAATATAATAGCCCGAGCGAAAGTACCTAGGTAGTGTCGGATATCTCGCGAGTTCGTAGTCGCCTTAAAGGGAGGGAAAAGTCGCGATATGAAGCTTCCCAATAGGCTATTACGATGATGTTGATGTGCTCAATAGAGTGAGGTCAAAAGTGCGAATTGATTGATGTGTATCTGTAGGTGTGTGTGTTCTAGAGCGCGTGATTTCCTTCATAGTGTTCTAAGTCAGGTTACTGTCTGACCCAACAGGCTTAGTCAGTCCGACAACTTAAGTCAAAGCACCGGCTAGTTATTAGTCGGCCACCCGGGGAAGTCGGCCACCTTTTCCCACTTACAACACCACCACCTTTATGCACAAAACACGCGATATCTCAATCAATTTAATAGCCCTAATTATAAATTTTATTGCATTTTATTTCTCATGCCTCAATACACGGAAGATGATATTCCTTTAGCTCTTAGCCTTATCCAAAATGTGGTTTCTATCCGCAAAGATGCGCAAGTGCATGGTAAACCACGCACGACCATAAGTGAACGCGTTCACGGCCGCACATCGCGTCAAGAGGCTCATAAGGATCAGCAGAGGCTTTCTTATGAGCAGGAAAAATATCTTCGGGACTGGATTTTATCGCAGCAACAGCTGGGCTTCGCCCCAACGCACCAGCAGCTCGAGAGTTCGCAACCCGGATCGCGTTGTTGGACTACAATCATCGAGTGTATCTCAGCGGACGGTCGGTCGCTGACGCCGCTGGTCATTTTCAAGGGCAATACCGTTCAACAGCAGTGGTTTCCTTTGAATCTTGACTTCCTGAAGAATTGGCACTTCGAGGCAAGTCAAAGAGGCTAGACTTCTACTGAGATTACCCTAAAATGGCTCAGAAATATCTTCATTCCTCAGACAACACCTAAGAATTCGACCGATAAAAGACTCCTTATTCTTGACGGCCACGGTAGTCACTGTACCGACGATTTCGGGTACGAATGCTTCAAGAACAACATCTTTTTGATATTTCTACCTCCACATACATCTCACATTCTTCAGCTGCCTGATATCTCAATCTTCAGCCCGGTCAAGAATGCCTATCGTCGCGAGATCGGAAAGCTCAATAACATCATTTCCAGGGCTGTGGCCAGTTGCGATGTCAAAGCCCCCGATGAACCCAATGATCAACAATACAGCCAACATGATGAAAACGCGGCTGAGACCAAGAAAAGTCGTCAGACTGTATCTTTGAGACCTCCAAGCATCAAGGGAACTTCGTCACACATTATCAGCGATTTCTAGCTCTGTCAACTTGGATAAGACGGCCCGGCTGCTGTTCCAGAAAATCGGGAAGTCTTTGGACCGGAAAAACACCACATTGGCAGCCCAAGATATCGCGATATCACAACTGAAGGTTGAAAATGAAGAACTCTGACCGAAAAAGAGGCGAAAGGTTCATCCAGACCCAAATGAAGCATTCGTACGGATTGAGGAAGTTATGAAGCTGAGAGAGCGGATGTTCCGGCTGTTAGACCCGCCCAGAACGTCACAACAAGTCAGTGCATTAAATTAGGAAAATATGTGTTTGAATGGCAGCTTGAATAACTAGAAATTTGATCTTTTTCTTTTTATTTCGTTGTGTTGTGCTTCTGCACGCATTTTCCTGACCGTCACCGTCACGTTTGGGGTGGCCGACTTCCCCGGGTGGCCGACTAGCCCGTGCTTTGACTTAGTTATAAGCACATCGTTAAGACGGAAGCGAGAGAAGAATATTTGTCCTTTGTACACTCGTAATTCTTCCTGGACAGAACGTCTCAAAGCAAATGTGGTATTTGGTATTAATGCGCAAGTGATATCACAAACTAAAACAATCTCTCTCCAATCTCCAACTTCAACCTCACCTTTAATACCTCCCTCACTCCGCATCCCACGCAACCTTCATCGACGTCGGCAGAGGCCACAAGCTCGCCCAGTCCTCCGTCGTAAACTCAAACAACCCATCCACCCTCGGCACCTTCTTCAGCTGTCCCTGCGGCCCAGCCGCGCGCCTCAGGCCCTTCTTCCGGAACACGGCGCGGAACAGCTCCGTCAGCCCGACGTGGCCAATCTCCCTGTCGACCGACGCGTGCTCGCCGACGCCGGAGAAGAGGTACGACTCGACCGGTCGGCGCGGGTCGACCGTCTCCGGGGACGGGAAGTGGCTGGCGTCGCGGGCCGCAGAGGCAAAGGTCACAAATACCTTGTGGCCAGATTGAACGTTGATCTTGCGGCCGTCGTCTTCGGGGATCGTGCCCGCGTTGGTGGCTTGGCGGTAGATGCCGTACGTGCCCGAGAGACGGATGCCTTCGAGGGCGTATCCGAGCAGCAGCGCGTCAGACTGATCGTTGGACTCTTGCAGCGCGATGCGATGCAGCTCGGTCCGGTTCTCTTCATTAGCAGGCGACAGGTAAAAGTCGAGAGATTGAGCAAACTATAACACGTCAGCGAGTTCGAACTTCCACTCTCATCACTCATCAACTTACCAGCTGAGCCTGGTTGGGCACCAAAGCGGCAGCCGTGGGCAAAATCTGGTTCCAGACAATGTCTTGGTTATTCAGCCCCGCCTTCTTCAACCCCTTGGCCAGGCTGACACCCCGATTAGCCAGGGGATCGCCCTTGATCTGCTTGGTGAACAGCCCGCTCATCCCCAACGTCGTCGCCAGCTTGACGTTGGTCTCGAGCAGACCGCCCAGCTGCACGGCCGCCTCCTTGGCCTTGAGGCGCATGGGGTACGACTTTACGGGGTCAATGTCGTAAAAGTTGCTGATGAAGATGGCCGCGAGGAGCGCGTACAGCTCCTGCTCCGAGTAGACGCCCTTGGGGTTATCCTTTGTCTTCAGGGGCAGGTTGAAGAACCTGGACACAAAGTGGGCGTGGGCGAGGTTGCCCACGTCGCGCACCACGTCAACCTGCGGGCTGCGGCCGGCAATCTTGAACGACTTCTCCACGAGGAGCCGCTCGGCAATCATCGAGTAGAAGGACTTGATCGTCGCCTTCCAGTTGCCCGAGTACAGCAGGACGCCCAGGTGCTTGCGCTGCTCGTCCTGGAGGTCCGTCGTGTCCGAGACGGAGAACTGGCGGCCGCTCAACAGGCCAGCAAACGTCTCTTCCCATGACAGACGGAAGTTGTCCGGGTTGGACAGAATGTACCTGGCCGCCCCGTACGAGGTGATGTGGACGCTGGGCGTCTTGTAGGCGGGACGGTCAAAGTTGAACAGGTGGATGCGGTTCAAGTTGGTCAAGATCTGCCTGTTCTCCGATGGAATCACCATGGGGTAGTGGGCATAGACCGAGTTGGACTTGAAGTGGTTGGGGAAGGCCCGGATGAACAGCTTGTAAAAGACGCAGCCGTGGTTCACGTCCAGATCATACTCTGCCTCCCTGAAGCCCCAGTTGGTCAAGTATCGTGGGTTGTAGTCGGTCGTGTAGTGACGATCGCCGCGGACGAGAGAGACGGCATCGGAGAGAACCACGCGAGAAATGGTATAAGTCGGCGCAATGCCCACACCGGGGACCATGGGCGTCTTGTGCTCTTCAGCAACAATTCCAGGGTACAACTCGACATTGTCAGGATGCTGGTAGAGGTTGCGCAGGTTCTCGGCAATCTCGGGGTCCGAGTTGATGTCCTCAAACGTATCGTACCCCTTGAGGCCAAAGTGCTTGCGGAACTCGTTGAGGCCGGCGAGATTCCACTTGCGCCCGCGGATAATGCCCAGCATCTCCACGGGCTTCATGACGCGAGGCACATTGCGGCCGCCAAACGCACCACCAGGCTGCTCAATGGCCGTGGACAATGCCTCAATCAGCTCATCATCATTGAACCGACCATCGGGACCTCGCTGGAAGCCATCAAAGGTTCGCTCGGCCGGGTCCTTAGCCACGGACATCTCGAACCGCTTGACGGCCATGATCATGCGCTGCACATCAATGGGACCTTCGTATCCATCCAGCAGCGACTTGTAAAAGTCCTGAATCCACTTCTCGTCCATCTCGGAGATGCACGAGTGCCACCGGTAGCAAAGGTTGAACTCGGCTGAAACCACGTTGCCGACGCCCGCCTCCGAACCGCCCTTGGTACCTACCTGGACACCCATTTCCTGTCTAGGGTCCAGGGTCCAGGTGCTGTCGACGCGGTTCATGTTGATGATGTTGCGGACATAGTCGACAAGGGTAATGTTGATGTAGAGGCCAGACGTGACGAGTCGGGCCGTCTGGAAGAGCTCCTCGTCGTACTTTTGCCAAGCAGCAGCGGCGGCCTCCTCCTCGAGATCGGCAGCCGGCTTGGTGAAGCGGCCGCCTTCGTTGATCTCGGCGAGGTGAGCAGCCACGTGGTTGTGGAAGCGGTTGAACATGACAAGGATGATGCACACGCCGGGAGGGTTTCCAATCATGCGGCGGTCGGCAAACGTGTCTGGCTTGATCAGGCCGTCGTGGAATGTTCGGATCGAGTCGCATTGCTCCTTGTTGCATCCGTATAGCGGCGCGAGATCCAGGTAAGAAGAGGAGTCGTTCTGGTTAGGGTCTTTCATGTCGGTCCAGAAGAGATCTGCGGATTGTGAGCAAGTGCCGAGTTATTCATGTTGGCCATGCTTACCGTGGATAATGATGGTCGCCCAATACCACAGAATGCTTGACACATTGTTGGGATTCCGCTTAAACTCGCCTCGAGCCATGACGCCCTCGTACACATCTTCAGGATCCGGCTGAGCACCAAGCTGCAGGGTCTTGGGCTTGCAAGATCGCGCGTACGGAGTTCGAGCCGCGCCCATCTTGGGAAAGTACGGGTTCTATTCGTGTTAGTCGCTAAAACTTCGTTCCGATTACAAGGAGACGTACGTTGTTGGATCCGTCGGGCTGGCGGAAGCGGTACTCGTCGCCCATGTACAGCAGAGGTGGGTGGTCAAGAGAGTACCAGAGCTTGTCGATGAAGTCGTTGGTGAGGACCTCTTGCACCGTCGAGTGATCCGAAAGGCCGGCCACCAGCTGGATCGTCCTCTCCATGATCATATTCTTGTCGTCGTTTTGCGTCTCGCCCTTGACCTTTGCCGAGATGATGTCGATGAGTGTCTTGACATCTATGTCCTGTCAGTTCCCAAGTCCTAACTATTCAACTTGACCAACGCCTACCTCGCATCTTCAGACGCTTAATGTCGTCCTTTAGGCCCGGCCGCTTCGATACGGTGAGGTATTGGCCGTCGCCGCTCTTGCTGGGCAGGGGCCGCTTCGACGCCTCCTTGAGCTTCTTGTAGGTGACCATGAAGCCCTCCTTCTTGGGCTTCACCTTTGTCGGCATCGGGCCGTTGGGGTAGTTGATAGGCTGACCGGAGCTCTTAGTGCCGTTGCCGTTGTGGTATCCCCCGAGGGTACCTCCGTTCTTAGCCTCGGACCCGTTGCCGTTGGACGCCATGGTTGTTGTCTGCTGCTCTCGCTCGGCCTTGTGGGTGAAGGGGGGAGGAGGGAAGACAAGTCAGGAGCGAAGGGAAAACCTCAAGATTGTCCAGCTCGGGGGGGGGGGGGGGGGCCATCTTTATTGAACAGCTTGCAGGGCAGCCACGGCCGATCCGCAGTAGTACGTACAGTCTCATTGCATCTGCGTGAGACATTGCATCCCTCTTCGACCCGCTCTCTCAGTGAAGCAAGGGAACACGCCGGCCGTGGTTGGACGAGAGGCGGCCCCCGGCCACGGCCCAGCGTTGCTTTTGGCGATCGGCATTCGACAGCTATAACTTCGAGCTGGCGCCTTTTTTCCTTCTCCGTCATGTCGAGAGCCAATGGTTTGGGGCCGGCCTTTGCGGAGACGGACGGATAGCCCGAGAGACGAAAAGCTGCAGCGACCATTTCGAGTCCATACGAACTCAGACTCGTCCAAGCTAGACTCGGTTGAGAAGACTGGCGTCTGTCATACCGAACGATCCTGGTACGGCATGCACTGGGCGCACATAGCAACCGCTTATTATCTGCCGTCTCGCATTGGCCAGCTTCGGCATGTCTTTGGTATCCCCTCGTGACATCAGTTGCATCTTGTCTAGCCGCCCGCAACACGTCCGCCTATTCTTCCAAGCCGATAAGACGAGCCCTCAATCCCGTCCCATGGCGCCCCCGTGATTCCTCAGCTCGTCACACAGCATGCTGCGTGCTTCGCTCGCCGGCCGAACTTCTCGCATGCTGCCAATCACGATGACAAGAGAATTTGTCTTGAAAACATCTTTCTGTCATTGGAGCGCCCAGTTCCACCCCCTCATTTCACGCTCCCAAGGGCGCAAATGCGGATCGGGGAGGGCCTCAGCAGGGAAACGACCGTCGACGGAGCTCCCGTTCAAGCTTAGCTTCGTCAAGTGTTAAGCAGGGAGGCAGGCGGGGAGAAGAGACTGGCGGTCAAAAGGACGGCCATGGCGATGCCGTCTTGGCTGCAGAGATTGCGTGGACGGGACGGGAGACAAGGAGGGCGGCGTCTTCTGTCTCTTCTCCCTTATCATCCGCCGGCCGAATACAACACTGAGAGCACATGATTGCTTTTCCTCAGCTACACAAAAGCAACGTCAGACTCCCCAAAGGGGACAGAGAGGATAGCAAAGAAATGCGGACCGAGCCGTCGCTCGCCCCAGCTGGACAAGCCTCAGCCTGGATAGGTCCAAAGGTCCTTGTTGACGGGCCAGGCTATTCCCGTATCGTAGACGGCGAGACGCCCAACTTCGGGAGAGAAACGAAACGAGATTTATTTGTGGGAAGAGTCGACACTTGTCGTCAACGAATACCTAGGTACTACGGAGTATATTCGTACGAAGCATTGGAAGCCGGCAGTTGAAATGACAGCGGGGAAATGTGTTTCAACCCTCTCCCGTCCTCCTTCACCTCGCCCTGTGATACATCCTCCTCTCTCGAGATCACGACAGGATGCATCAGGATCAACAAGGTCCATCCCCATGTCACCCTTCCCCTCCCCTCCAGCTCCGACCAATTCTCCCCCCCCCCCCCTTCCGCATTAGCCTCGACGATCCCGTCCCGCCACACCAAGACGCGTTGACACACCATTCGCTTGCTCATTTCTTTTCAACTGAGACTTGCTTGTCCCGTGTGTGTCTGTGTGAAAAGAGTGGCTCCGAAATGCGGCCATCGCAATTGGCCCGCCCAATGCAGAAAGGAGGCGTTCCACCAGCCAGCTGAGGTGAACCGGGGGCCACCTCTAGCTTCTTGTCATCTTCACTTTATTCGGCCATTGCTAGCCTTTCCTGTGAGACAAATGACGTGTATGTAACCATCTCCTTTCTTTTCCTCCTTTGAGACGAGTTTGCTATAGCCAATCGACAAACTCTCGACGCATCCCGAAGACCATGCAACACAGAGAAGACTGAGAGGCTTCTCACTGCCCTGCACCGCACCGTCACACTCGGGCTGATATCATGAACCGTGGGTCACTCGAAGCTTCGCTCTTCTCCCTCCCGCGCCGCCCGCACCGCAAAGTCGACGCCATCCATGCACATGCAGACACGTATTCCGCAGGCCGTGCCGCTGTGGCCCGGCGGAGCTTCACGCATCCAATGCGCGTGGAGGAGAGAGCGTATCTCGCTGCAGCTGGACTGTTCAGCTGCTCTCGCGTCTTCCTCCTTGTGGACCAAACGGTGAGGAAGCGTCGTTCGCTTGGGCGCCTCGTTGATTATCAAGAACAATAAATTCTCCTAGCTCTGGATATGGGCATGGATAAGCAGTGATCTTCGTAGAATACTGCCGAGAATGGACGCCTCCCAGCAGCTGCGATCCTGATGCAGACTGGTCGTGCTTTCCAGCTTGCGCCCTGCCGTCACTCACTGAGAGCTACCCTTGCTCCTCTCTGAAGATCCCATCCTCTTCGGGCCAGCCAGCTCCCGCGTGCGACGCTCAATCGAGAATGGTCCCTTTGGATGACGGTGTGGGAGAGATCTACAGCCGACAGCAAGCAGCCAGTGCACGGGATTGGACTGAGGACGAAGAGACTTTGCGTCTTGCATATCAAGAGACATCAAGAATGCCTCTCGCGGAACACCGCACCCGGCCACCATTTGCTCAACCGTCATCTCCTCACCACCAGCACTCCACTGAACATTTTCAGCCTTTAGCCGCTGCAGAACCCTCCTTGCCTACCCAGCAGACACATCCATCGGGAGGCGCCGGCAAGATTGACAGCTCGGCATCGCCTGCACGCGCGCTGCATTATCAGATCGCCCGCAAGTGGGTGCTTGGGACTGGAACTTGCCCGCAAAGGCTTAATTATCTAACTCGGAGTTAGCCATGCGAAAAGGAAGATTGCCCATGGTGATTTTAGACAATCGAAAAAAACATGTGCCCTTTTCCATTCTCAACATGTGGGTTATTGGCGAGAGACAGCTCAGACCAAGGAGGGTGACACAACCCCAACTTCGGGCAGCTCCGGAAGCAGCTCGCCCAACCACCAAACCCGGGGCCGCATGTGACGATCCATTCCAAATGTCCTGATTTCTCATCGTTGCTTTTACTGTATCTCTAACAAGTCTTCTTTTTTCCATGACTCCCGCGCTATGCCCTACACTCCAGTCTACCCGCATTACACTGCGCCCACCACACCGCACCCTCAGTACCTGTACTCGTAGGGTCGGCGAGATGGCTTCATGCTTTCTTTTCTCGCAGATCGTGCACGTAGAATTCCAGCTTGTCAGTCTCATACACGTGTCCATCAGGCCGCCCAGCTTCGCGGCACAGGATTTTGCCCCTCGGAACGTCGTGCTGGTGAAACGTTTCCTCGCGATGGCATTTCAAGATGAGGTCGAGCCCGGGCGGGTGAGTGAGGCGGAATATGCCGTAACTAAGCAGAAAAGTGTCAGCCAACCGTGTGCAGGGACAGGGTCGTCTCGACTTACTCGGGCTTAAACCTGGGAGAGCAGACAATGGCCACGCTCTCCGGCATCATGACCTGATAGCCAGACTGCGTATGCAAGTCTCGGGAGCTCATGAAGCACGTCTGCGTAGGATGCGTGTGGATCCATCCCAACACCAGCAGGTCTTCTTGAATGCAATAGTCAAACATTTTGGTCTCGTTTTCCGTCTCACACGTGTCAGAAGTGCACTTCTGGTCAGGAATCAACAGACACCTGACAAAAAGCGCATTATTGATGGGAGTGCCGCAAAGAATCCCGCACATTTCCAAGCCCCGACGAGTGTTGTCTTCGGCAATTTGCAGAAACTTGTGACGAAGCTTCCTCGGAAGGAAGAGGGATCGAATAGGGTCGCCATTCTCGAGATATGCGCTCGGTTGGAAAGTCAAGCGCTCCTTCTTGGGCGCTAGGAGTGGTGCTTCTGGAGGGAGTTCCTCCTTTGGTGGGAGAGATGGTCCGTCTCTAACCTTGGGTGGTGGTGTTGGGATGAGGGCTTCATATTGCATTAACGGGACCTTTCGAGGTATTGCTGGGGCCGACGAAGGCCCACGTAAGTCATCATTAGATGAACGCTCCGGTTCCTTTGGTGGCCGAGAGGGCCGAGGCGGCGCGTGAGCAGGATACCTTGGCGGCTCAAAGTCGACAGCCTTGGGTCGGGAGATGGACGGGTAATTATAGGACGACGCCGTCGGAGTGCGATAGTCGCTGTCTACCCGCCGTCGTTGATCGGCTGCGTCAAGGGCCTGCCTCGTCGCCTCCATTTGAAGTTGCAAGTCAACATCCTCTCCGCGGCGTCCTTGCGAATCCCAGGTATCCCACCGACCGCCCATGCGCCGCGACATCACGTCTTCGTCCTTAATACCAGCCTGTATCGTCGCGCGCCTTGCTGTATCTCTTCGCACCAGTTCCTTCTGAGCCAGGTCTACAGCCAGATCTTGGTTTGTTGAAGCATCCAAAATTCTTGTATTTCCGCTCATGCTCGGGTCTTGTGCAGCATATTCCTCGTATCTCGTGCGGTAGCTCGCGTCAACCGGGGGCGCTCGTCGCTTCCATTCGTGATATGCGAGGTCAATCTCGGGCTTGAGGCGCTCGAGTTCGGGGATAACTGTATTAAGTCGAGCTCTCAAAGGTTCGAAATCCGCCCTGCTTTTTTTAAACTGAGGATGCGTGGGCATGTCGTTCATTACGAGGTGGGAGTAGCGGTAAAACATCATGTAGGCGCGGCCATAGTCGGCATCTCTCATCGAGAACGAAGCCTATAGAATATGTTGGTTAGCTCATGGACACAAGGCTGTCGCAAAGGGACACGCATACTGCCTGGTAGATTGTCTCGGCGGTGCGCGTCCAGTACTTCATCGGAATGCTCGGGTCAAAGTTGAATTTTGCCTTTTCGACGAGCTCCTTTGCGCTCTGAGGCCTGCTTGGCCGCAGCGCGGAGGGAGATTCCATGTTTGACGTCGGGTTGTTGTCGTGGATACAAAGTCCGGGACTCTGGGGGGAGAGGGGAAGTTTGGACGTGAAAAGTCGATCAAAAAGAAGAGGGCAACGTGGTCGTGGTCGTCGTCATCATCATCATATCGAAGGTAGGATATCGTTGTATCTAGCGGCTTCGTTGACGTTCCGGATGGCTTCCGTCTCCTTAGGCAGCCTTCAACCTAACAATAACCGCCGAGAGTTGCTCGACTCGTGCCCCTCCAATCGCCCAACGTCATGCGCCAGGGCCGCAGCGGTTGGGAGAGTAAGCCGATGGCGGGGCATGACGACTGAACGCTTAGATGCAACTTCGATGTGTCGTTAACGGGGCTAGCACATCTATGCATCTATGCGGGCCTCTTTTAGCCATTGTTCTCACCGCATGCAAAAATGCACGTCAGCTCAGTGCATGCGTCGTTCCATGGCGTGTTTCTGAGATGGTCATCATGCAATTCCACCTGAAGCCATGTCCACGCCATGTCTGATGTCTCTTGTTTGATCTTTTTGCCTGCTTTCTACGACTTTTCGGTTTTCGCCGCCACCAATTGCTGTGTTCCCGTCCCTCCTCAATTGTCCATCTAGCTGCTGTGTCCTTGATCTAGTCCGACCTTCCATGTCCATCCCCGGGTCGGTCAGGGCTTGGCGGATACAACCAAAACATCATCTATTACGCATAGAATACTGCGAAAACGTGAATACGGGGTAGACAAGGAGAAAAGGCTCGGAAATCCGAGGCACCATGTATTCAATATAATTGCCCAACCTCCCGGATCCATCCGTCGCCATCTGCCGTCCCGGCAGGTCCCCCTTTTCTGGGCCTCACCTTGACGGTTGACCGCTCGCCCCATCTGCTCACCTCCGTTTTCTTCCTGTCAATCTCACACCCGTATTGAATGGCAGCAACACCTCCAGTATCAAATCACCGCCACCATGTCGCGTCTGTGCTCCCCACGACTCCCCACGGAACACTGCCCGAATCGGCCCATCGACCCATCCATCCATGCTCATGACGCTGTAAGAAGAGAGCAATGACCAGAAGGCGACCAGGAGCCCGTTGCCATGAGCGTTCCAGGGTCTTTACAGCTGCGCACGGCGAGAAGTAGATAAATCTGCTGAGCCCGTCCTCCTCGGGGATGGTGTGAGAGATTCTTCATACCTTCGCTCTACCTCAACTCAAACTTGCCATCTCGTAAACTACACTCTTACAAATCACTTACACAACATCGACTACAATGGCCGCCATCAAAGATCAGTCCGCTATTACCGTCACCGAGATCGAGATCGATTCCCGCACTGAGGAGCTCGTTTCGCGTAAGTCTCCCCATTTACATGTGAAAGACTCCGATTAACAGGCCGATAGGCGCTGTCAGCTCCGCCGTCGAGGTCTTTGAGATCGTCAACGGCCATATCCACCTCCCCAATGATCGGTGCCCTCTGGAGGTCCTCACGTCGACCCTGAAGAAGATCACCGGCGCCTTTGGGCTCGAGGTCGACTCGGATCTCGACCTGAACAGTCGCGAAACCCTCCACCGCATCCTCCAGGCCAACTTCAGCCCGGAAACCCAGGGCCTGCTCGAGCAGGAGACGTCGGAGATCTTTGCCGGCCTCTCCGACACCCGAAAGGCCCGAATCCTCGCCCAGGCCATTGCCGAGACCACCATCATCTTCCAGCGTCTCGCCGACACCCACCGCACTATCAACTATGGCCTCCTCAACCGTGAGGCGCAGCTCTTTGCCGAGAGTGACCAGCGGGCCCTGATGCAGGAGTCCATCGAGGACAGCCCCGTGTTTGAGAAGTGCGAGCTCAAGAGCGACATCGAAAAGGCCATCAAGGAGGCCATGGAGGCTGAGGAGTCGGCTGCCAGCCCCCCTCCCTTTGCTTCCTACGACAAGGTCGACTTTATGTTTTCCCCTAACGCTGCCCACGAGCGCCCCAAGAACAACGGGCTGCCTTTTGGCTTCACCATCATGACCATCAACTAAGTTGAACGAATTACCGATATCACAGGAACACGACGGGATATGGCGTCACGGGCGTTTGGGTTTTAGGAAGCGTCCATCATAAGACTAGGCAGGCGTATGTTTCTATATCTTAGCCAAGTCTTCTATGTCGCATCATTGTCATCAATCGTTAAAATACACTCAACTCATGATCTAATGTCATCCTTTTTGATCCACCCCATTTTCGTGATTTGTCACCTATTGAGGCGCGTTGCCCTGAGCCGCAGCTTGGGCGTTGGACTGAAGCTGGATGATTTCCGTCTTCTTCTTTTCCTGCTTCACCTGGATTTCCTTGATCAGGTTCTCTAATCTCGTGCTGCATTCAAGTGGTCAGTGTGGGGTTTCGGGTACATCCGTTCAGGGGGCTCACATTTCACCACCGATGAAGTCCAGTCTTCCCTTCACCGTGCTGTCGGCTTCGATCTTATCTTGCTTCAGCAAAACAGGGCCCACGAGCTTGTAAATGGTCTCTCCTTCTCCCAGTCGATCGAACTCCTACGTTGATTAACGGGTGAATTGTGGCGCGAGAGGCTGCCGCACCTTTTGCACGCCCAGGTTCTCCTGTTTCTGGCCCTCGAGCTTCTGCCGCGAATCAACAGCTTCCTGGAGCTCTATCTCGTCAGTCAGTCACGAATTTCATTCAAATAAACACCATATCGAACGGTACATGCCTTGCTGGAGCTTTTGAAAGTCTTCGGAAAGGCCCTGGAGGTGGCGCTGGAGATCGGCCATGGTGCTAGAGATGGATTTCGGCGGGCAATATGTCAGATCTTCTCTCGTAATTCTTCGTATCCCTGCTTAAGCCGTTTTGTATCAGGTAGCAATGCTAGACTATCTCAGATCTCGTTGAAATGGCTCCGTCTCCAAAGTTGCGATTCCGTTCGATGCCCCGCTATCAGAGGTCGCGTATTCGCCCCGCTACAAGCATGTTTCCCCGCCAATCCACTGCCACGGCCGGTTCGAGATCCTGGTTCCAGGCCCTCTGAATGCTGTTGCCTCGTCACATTACGCCCTCACATCCTCTTTCACCTCGGTTTCGCCGTCTTCTTCGATCTGTCCTTCGGTGAAGGAGGAAAGGACGCATTACTTCCGAACTCGATCCTCTGGCATCTGCTGCCTTCTCTCCCCTTCACCTCCCGATCCCACCCCTCCAGCCTCCTCTCTTCTCCCCGCCTTGCCACGGCGCCCGCTTCCACCATGTCGGTCAACTTTCGCGAACGAGCTCTCGCCGAGTTACAAAAGGCGATCGATCTAGACCACAAAAAGCAGTACAAGAAGGCTTTTGACGCATACATCATCGCCATGGACCTATGGGTCAAGGCCATTAAGTGGGAGAAGAACAAGGTCATGAAGGATACCATGCGAGAGAAGATGGTCGTCTACCTCGATCGCACCGAGAAGCTAAAGAAGTGGATTGACGAAGGCGGCGACGATGATGGCGAAGATGGCAACAGCAACAATCGCGGCGGCCCAGTCTCCGCAAACGGAAGCAGTGCGGGAGGCAAAGCCAAGGCATCCGGAGAAGACGACGACAACAAGAAGCTGCGCAACGCTCTCTCGGGCGCCATTTTGCAAGAGAGGCCAAATGTGAGGTGGGAGGATATCGCCGGTTTGGAGGGTGCCAAGGAGACGCTGAAGGAGGCCGTCGTCCTTCCTATCAAGTTCCCCAACCTGTTCCAAGGCAAGCGACAGGCCTGGAAGGGCATCTTGTTGTACGGTCCTCCCGGTACCGGAAAGAGTTATCTGGCCAAGGCGGTGGCTACCGAGGCGAACAGTACGTTCTTCAGTATCAGCAGTTCTGACTTGGTCAGTAAGTGGATGGGTGAAAGTGAAAGGTAAGTCGAATCCGGTCCACGCTTCCGGCCGAAATAAGCTGACGTCTGACTTCTATTTCAGGTTGGTCAAGGCCCTGTTCTCCATGGCCCGAGAAAACAAGCCATCCGTCATCTTCATTGACGAAATCGACGCTCTTTGCGGGCCCCGAGGCGAAGGCGAATCCGAGGCTTCACGACGTATCAAGACGGAAATCCTAGTCCAGATGGATGGTGTTGGCAACGACAGCAAAGGTATCCTGGTTCTCGGAGCCACCAATATTCCCTGGCAACTCGATGCCGCCATCCGACGACGTTTCCAAAGACGAGTCCACATTGGTCTCCCCGACATCAATGGCCGCTCGAGGATGTTCAGACTGGCCATTGGTGACACGGAAACAAGTCTGGTGTCGTCAGACTATAACCGCCTGGCGGCGAAATCGGATGGCTTCTCAGGAAGTGATATTGCCAACGTTACTCAACACGCATTGATGCGACCAGTGCGCAAGATCTTGCAGGCAACTCATTTCAAGCCTGTTGTAAGTTGTCCCAGAAATATCACAGTCCTTTGACACTAACATCCTCTAGTTCCCCGATGGCAAGACCAGGATGCTAACGCCGTGCTCACCTGGCGACCCGCAAGCAATCGAAATGACTTACAACGACGTCAAGCCAGAAGAGCTCCACGCACCGGAGGTCGCTGTGCATGACTTTGAGATAGCTCTAGACGATTCACACCCAACGGTGTCCAAGGATGACATTCAGAAGCAAATCGATTGGACAAACGAGTTCGGAAGCGAGGGCGCATAACGACTTTCTGGAAGGAGTAGGAGTAGGAGTCGGAGCACAAGGAGTTTTGCAAGCAATATTGGCATGGCGGCGTCTCGAGGAGTTTCTTGGGCATTCCCGACGAGTTGATAAGTTGGTTTCTTTGGGGCAGGAGGATCCTCGCGTGAGCGTGGGCTTGATAGTATAAAGAGCTCAGTCACGTCTTTGTTACACCAGGTTTTCGCCATCTTCATCTGATTTGTCTACAAATAATGTCGAGTCTCAATTCATTTACATGCCCAGGCACATCTTCAATGTCGTCCTGATGTAGGGTACCGAGCATACTTGAAATGACGTCGCGGCCCTAGGCGGTGATAACGGGCAGAATTCTAGGAATTTCTCCCACGGCTAATTCGTCGCATATCCTCATCTAGACGAAAATCGACGGCCTTTCCTCTCGCTTCCATGTTCGCCCGCCTTCGAGATGCGCGGGTCTGCCTTCCCAGGCGGCCTCACCTTCTCGCCTCGGGGCAAGTCCGCCACGCCTCCCCAAAATACGCGTTCAAACCAAAACGTGCGCCTTGCGTTACCATCAACGATACCGCCAAGAAACTTGTCGAAACAGGCCTGTGGCCTCTGACCCAAGGCAGGCCGAAAAAGGCATACACTGGCGTGGATCGGAACCGAGTCAACATTGTGAGCGAGGAGCTGTGCGGTATGTGAGATTGTCCCCCGGCCGAGCAGCAAACAGATCAGAAACTGACAATGGGGTTCGCAAAAGACACTGCAATAGAGTATCTCGGCCCTTCGCTCGAGCGTCATAAAGGATGCGACCTGATCGACATCAACCCCGGCGTCGGCGTCTGGAGTCGGAAGCTCCATGAAGCGGTCCAACCCCGGTCGCACATTTTGATGGAACAGGACGCAGCGGTTTACGGCCCTCACCTCCAGGACCTGGTGGATAAACCCGGTGTCGAGTTCGTGCGGAAGAAGGGCGTGGTCTGGAGCGACCTCACGGAAACACTGGAGCAGAATCTCGGCCACCAGCCCCAGGTCGATCCGAAGGACGAGTCGAGGCGCAACGACACGCTCCTCGTCAGCTTCAACATGGCCTACTGGCCCATGCGGCCGTTCCTCAACTTTTCGTGCGTGAGCACAATGGTGCTCTTCCAGCTCATCATGAGCATCCGCACCTCATCCCTCTTCCAGCGGTACGGCCAGGTGCGCATGCTCATCTGGATCGAGGACTCGCGCAAGACAAAGATCCTCCCGCGCGGCATCATCGAGCGCAAGCGCGGGTCCTTCGAGGCCGACATGACGTGCGAGTACATCCACGAGGTGGTCGGCGCCGACGCGCTCCCGACGCCCCGGACCCTGCGCGACGACTGGATCAACATCGAGTCCGGGGTCAACGTGCTCGCCCGCATGCGCGAGAGGGGCCTCGTGCCGCCGCCGGGCCGCGAGACCAGGATGTACAAGCGCCTCACGGGCGAGCTCAGCCACTTGTTGGACGGGTCCAAGTTCGTGGCCATGGAGTCCATGCAGTTCAATAGGCCCTTCTTCGAGGAACTCGACGCGCTCGAGGCCGAGTGGAGGGCCGACGGCTGCCCGCCGGTCCTGTCCAAGCGCCTCATGTACTTGCGCGGCCGGAGCAACGCCGCCGACAGGGACCTCGCCGTGTACATGAAGCTGCTCCGCGAGTGGGATGACATACAGACCGCGGGGCCGGACCACCCCCTATTCGCCGAGCGCAACCAGGCGTGGGGCAAGGCCGTGGAATCCCTCCAGAAGAACCAGTACAACGAGTTCGGCCTGGTCCTCGACAACCACCACCTCTTCCGCCAACCGGGAGGGCCCCTCCTCTTCTGGGACCGCCGGCCGTTCGAGCCCATCCTCGCCAAGCCCGAGGACTTCCTCCCCAACATGCCCTGCACCCTCCTCGACCTCCAGCCCAAGCCCATCCACAACGTCCTGCGCGGCGACCATCCGGATCCCAACGTGGCCGACGTGGCCGAGCTCATGCTCACAAACTGGTTCGGCCGCGCGCTGTTGCCCGTGTCTCGCACCATGGACAACATCTGGCCCGGCTTTGGCGAGTCGTACTCGCAGATCAAGAGCCTCGTCGACCCGAAGCTGGGGGGAAGCTGCATGACCGGGCCGGGGGAGCTGCGCTCCCGAGTCGTCAGCTCCCGGCAGTTTGAGGAAGTTCTCGAGCACTTTGTCGCCTCGCCGTTCAAGCCCGAGTATCGGCAGTTGGTGGCGCGGTTGATGGACGACAGCATCGTCGAAGACCCTCACGATGACGGGAGTACGACGATGGAGGACAGCAAGGACAGCGAGAATGGCCAGGACAGCTAGGACAAGTAGATGTAGACGGTTTTTCTTTCCCTTTTTCTGAAAAGGAGAGCCGATGTATGATATGTAAAATACCGTGTATGTACAAAAGGGGCGTAGAGGATACTTGGGCAGGATCGGGATTTGCATAGCGTTGTTCCATGGTCTGTCGGTTTACAGAGCTCCCAAGCCGAGCAGGAGGAATATGATAGATGGCGTCACATGGGTAGATAAAAACATCTGCTGGGACATATCTCAAGCATGATTGGACCAGTCTTCGGATTCCAAAGCCGTCAACATATTCTTCCAAAAAAGCCCAGACACATGCCAAAACATCTCCTCGCCGGGAGTGCCATGCTACTTTTGGGCCCATCTATTTCCAGAGTCCACCATAGCTGGTCGATGCCGCCGGCAAAGCTATACAAATGCGGAAAACCTCTACGCCAAACGCCGTCGCCGTGATAGCCCTGTAGGGCGAAACATAAGTATAAGTGTGGCCTTGAGCTGCTCGAGACGGGCTCATGTCTCAACACATGCCCTCATCTCGTCAAACTCTTCCACGTATCTTCAAGAGATGGGTCCTTGAGGGCGTCGCCAACCCATCCCAACGTCTCTCGGTTGTCGTCCAAAATTCTCGCATATTCGAGAAGCAATCGCAGCACATAAATCTGCATGTCTTCCTTGCGAAGAACCTTGTCTGCCCACTCCTTGCCGTCCATGGCCAACTTCTCCGCGACTTCATCGTGGCCGCCTTTGCCGTTGTAACCAAGGAAATACTCCATAATCCCGTAAAAGTCGATGAACCGATTGTCCATAGGCACGAAATGCTTCCAAGCCACAATCCGGCTGTCGTGCCACTCCTTGAAGAGGGTCGCCTTAATAGGAAGCGAGGTTGAGCGCAGAAAGCCGAGGTAGCGACCAGAAAAAGAGTTGCCGTCAATGTCAGGAACATACTTGTACTTGAACTGTTCCTTCATCTTCAATCCGTCAATAGGATGAAAGTAAAGATCCGTGTAATAGCAAGTCCCGTCCTCGAAGGTAGGGTGGCACATGAGATCAACGAACCCCACGTCAGCCCAATCCTTGACCCAAGTGCTCATCGTCTTATCGCTGTGAGCCCCCAGATGATATTGATCGTCGGGCATGAAGAAGTTTTCGGTCCTGCCCACACCAGCCTCAACGAGAGCAAGCTTTGTGCTGTTGTTCATTGCGACAAAGCGGTGGCGCTGGAAACCGCGCCAGTTTTCAGGCAGATTTTCTCCTCCTGTAGCCACACCTCTCCAGACGACTTTTGAGGTCTTTTTGCTCCACGGGCCACCATGGCTGCTGCCGCCCGTGAACTTTTCCTGCTCGTCCCAGTATACAGGGGCAGGAAGGAGAATTTCGTTGTTGACACCCAACTTGGAGCCCCCAAACATTGGGAACAGAACCCTAGAGGTAGAGACCGAGATTGGGTTGATGATGACACCTTCCAAGCCTTGCAGATCAGGCTGGTGGCACAAGTCGGTGGCCAGAGAGTAGTTCGAAACGAATCCCTTGTACATGTGGTCTGCAGCGTTCGCCATATCGGCGACAGGTTGGTGGTCAAAGTCGAGTTGAACTTCGGAGGCACGGGCACGGCTTCCGGGTGGACAGCCTCGGCGAGCAATCGGCCAATATGGCTCTGCGACGAGTTAGCATCAAACAAATTGGCCAAGAAACTCGATCACTTACTCTCCTCCTCCCAGTGCTTGACCGGGATCTTGGTGTTTGGGTCCCCAAGACCAGGCCTGGGCAGTCGCTGGTAGGCCGATTTGACCTGACTGGTAGGAGGGAAGCCGCGAGTAGTGGATGCCTTTTCCATGTAGCTGTTGATGTCCTCCCAAGGCACGACGAGGCGGGGTTCATCCATGGCGTTGAGCGGAATGTCCATGTCGGGCAAGTAGTCGACAATGGAGTCGATCATATCTTTCCAGATCAGGGTCCAGAACCAGTCGCTGGTGGTATTTGTCTTTTGACTCCTGACATGAATCTTCATTTCAAAGCTCCATGACTCTTTGCGGATTACATCGGGAGCAATGCCCCAGAAAGGTTCGAGGTCTTGGTAAACTTGGTCAAAGAAGTCTTCGATAATGACTGCGTCGCTACTCTTGGCATATTCGTACCAAGCGTCAAAGCCGGGGGGAGGGTGCCGACCTCGGCGCTTGCGGTATGCGGCGGCAGCCTCTTCCAAAGTCTTGGATTCTTTGGCAACGAGGTTGTTGAATGTGGTCTCGGCGTCGCTGACAAGCTGGTCGATGGGATGTCGGCCCTCTTGCGCTGCGCCAGGACCTGGTGGAGGGTAGTCTGGGTGTCCTTGTGTGGTTTGGTCTGTCTGTTCGTTTGCGACGGGGGGGTTCGCCGAGTCTGGTGGAGGAGACGGGGGCCTTGGATGTGAGTCGCCTCTTAGTGTGTAAAAAACGAAGAGAAAGACAACGGCGACAACAAGATATCGGAGAAAGCTCGAAGGTCGGCGCGGCCGAAAGCTGGGAGGTCGAATCTTGCCCGCCATGGTGAAGGAGCCCCAGAGCCGCAAGACGTTGCTGCTATATTCAAGGCTGTGTAGGCATCAAGTCGCAGCGAAGATGTCTAGCAGGCCAGGAGGATATCCCGAGAATGTCTGACGCCAGCGACAGAAGACATGCAACGGGACTCGACGCGGAGGGTTCGGTGGAGGTTTCGCAGGAAGGAGCGACGCGCAGGCTATGAATGATTCGATGGAAATCGCAATTCGTAATAGTACAAGTCGTAGGCGAAGCAGAAAAGGCGGACGAGCCTTCAAAACATGGCGTCCCAGGTCGAGCGTCGGTCTCTGCCGAGAAGCTGCGGCTGGCGGGTGGACGAGAATCTGGAGGGAGGACGGCTCGAGGAATGCTGTTGCAGTTGAGGTCGGTGGCGGGGATCAAGGGATGAAAAGAGCGGCGGTCTCTGGAGCAGAACAAGGAGATAGATAATACAAGGTATGAAACAAGCACGTGGTCGTCATTGAAGTTGTACGGGGAGAGAGAGGGAGAGAAAAGGAGATGAAAGACGGACGATGCAGTGGTCAAGAAGACGCTTCAAAGCAGAATTGAAGGTTGCGCGTACCTCTGTCTTCAGACCAATGAAGGCAGGTGCGTGGCTTCACCGGTGGATGCTCCTTCCTTCCCGCTCAGGTCCCTGTAATGCGATGGCAGTGGCCATTTTTGGCTCTTTCCAGGCAAAGTCCCGCTCCACCTGCACCCACCTCCAATGGCACCCGTAAAAATCGTGCCTTCATTTGTTCCCTTTTCCAATATGACGATTCAGGGGAGCCATGTTGAGTGGAGATTTTCATATGCGCGCGGCGTCGCGTCGGGAGGCTCAGCTACCGCTCAAGCAGAGGAGGTTATATTCGGGGGACCAGGGACTTGAGGCACTGTGTCGACTATCTTTTGCAGATCTCGACTTCGCGACAAACAAACTTGTGTGCGAATAATAGCTCGTCGTTGAAGGCCATTCTTGCCCCTGGTCCGATTCCTTCACGGTGGGGGAACAAAGAGAAACCCCAATAACCACACATGCCTTAGACTTGACCTTCACCAAGAGCCTAGACTTGACATCGATCCGCTTGGTATCTCTTCCTTGACTCTTTAGAGTGCCTGCTCCGTACATACTGGGTACTCAAACCACATGTTGTTTGTCGACTCCTCCGTGAGACTAAGAAACATATGCACGGTAGAAACAAATCTCTTCTTACCCTGTGAACCAAATCCCTGGCCTCCATAGGACGCGTGTTGGATGCGCCCCTAGATTCAACACGCAACCCAATATCGCCATCCCACTAGGCCGTTTATTCACTTGCCGGTTTTTGTTTCTCTGGACTGACCCGAACCCTTTACTGTGGTGGTTGACCAGCCCGGACACACATCCAATGGGAGCTTTCGCAAGCCTTCTGGAATAGGTCTCAAACCGCAAGCGCTAGAAGCGGCCCATTGTTCAGGTATATTGACGGTGACTCCTGCAAAACAATCTCTCGGATCACGGAAGTGAACAAGCTTTTGACCGCAGTGGAAAGGGGAACAGCCTAGTTGCCGCCGACTCCATGGCGTGATGCTACGCAAAACCTCCCGGTGGAAATTTGGGAAATTTGCCATCCATGAGTTCTGTTCTGGATCTGGTGGGGAAATGCTCCATCTCGAGGTCCAATATGAGGCTAAGGAGCGGTGGTTGCTCCCGCCAATCGAGCCCCTGAGCGCTCGCATCTCTTGGTTGTAGCCGCTGCTGGCGCCCGACGACTAAAAATAAGGGAGTTGGCGAGATCCGAAGTCTGCGATCCTTTCCCAACATCAAGTCAGAGCGAAAGGAGAAGCCCTAGGAGTCAATCTGGGCCAAGGGACACACATATGATGATACTAATAATTACATGAGAATATTAAACAGTACCAGCCCAAAGTCCCGAGCTCCGAGGAGTGGTTTGTGACTGACGGTATCCAACAAGTGGGACGCCGCCATCAATCGATTTACCCCAGATCGTCAACCCCAAACGCCTCTCAGCAGTCGCTAAAAGCCAATTTGCTGTCCTCAGTTGGTCTTCTGTTGGAAGCACCTAGAGCATCAGGTAGAATGCAGCCGGGCGATATGTATTTCGCATAGCCCCGCGCTAATCTGCCAGTTGACATGTCTCCAGAACATCAATCCTAATGGTATATTCTTTCTCACACAGATTTAGTGTCAGACGTCAGTTTCAGGGGTCAAGTTGAAACCATCCTGAGTGATCCTTTTAATCCAGAGATGGATCCTGCGCAACGTAAGAGTCTGGCGTGTAAGTAAGTCATAAACGATGGGAAATCCCAAAGAAATTTGATGATTCTAATTCCTGGAGTAGTACGAACATCAGAACCAACATCTACGGATAGGTAGTTGACCGACGAACCCGGGAACGCGTCATATTGGTTATCGCACCCAAACCTTGGCTCTCAGATCGAGCGCGGCATGAGACGTAGCAGATCTGTCGATCTTTGAACTCCCATACCCGTACCTTGGAGATCGGCTACTAAGAGGTGTCTACGGGTTACATCTTGAAGCTTCTACGAATATCTAGAATCGGCTGTGAGATGAAGAGGGTTGACTTGGCCTCACTCTTCAGATGGGATGACGGCGCAACGGTGGTGTTTCAAGATACGTCATTGTCCGACAAAAGCCGGCAACCCTTTCTCCTCGCCGAGGGATCATGGATGTCTCATCATCTGGCGGTCAAAAGCTCTCTCGCTCTGAGACGGCTGAGCTGGAATTGTGGGGTGGCCACGACGCGGCCTCGAGGACGAGACAGCGAAACATGGCCGGCGGCGAGCTACAGTTGTCGTTTCCAGCTGCCATTAGGGATTGCTTCGACTGTTGTCCGGCCAGGATCGCATTTCCGAGGCATCCTGTCAGGTGGGCAGGTCTAACCGACGACTGCAAGAGGCGAGGTAATTGGTCTGGGGGTCGGGATGCGGGCACATGAACGTGAACGGGATGCATGTCAATTGACATTGCCGCAGTGTGCTCTGAAATAGACCGGTATGCCGCAGAGAAGCTTGAGAGCAACGTCATGGGCGTGTGAGCAGCTGGGTTGTCATCGCGCGCTGGTGACAAGCTTGGTGTGAACTTGTGTGACCACCAGAATACCGAATTACCTAACAATGGCCGAATGGATAGCCGCCAAGGTGTGTTCGAGGTTCTGGAAGAATACGACCATCTTGGAGAAATGGATGACAGGCAAGGGTCGAAAAACGATACCGAGAAGAGGAGCGCAGATAGATAGGCATTGGAAAGAAAAGACCAAGATCTTCGGGAACGGTTCTGGAAGGATGCTGATGTTGGGCGGTTGAACCTAGGCCGAAAGAGGAATACGGTGACCGTTATCTTATTGAGGGGCGTGTAACGGAGGCGACGCCAAACTCACCGTTGGAGACGGTTTTCTTTGTGTGACCAAGTGCGGACTGCTTCGTCCGTATGGAAGACCTTGCTTCCCAACTGCCAACACACTCGACACGAGCTCTGGCTTTGTGTTGGAGTTTGTGCATTCATGTAGGGACGAATACCGACTCCACCGAGCTGCACTGAACACATCCGTGGTCTCATTTTGCCGTCAACAATTGGGTGGTGAAGAACGGTCCAAGGTAGAGCCCGGTTGCGCAGGACAATGCAGCAGCGAGATGCAAGCACCCAAGGGGCCGGCCAGCCGACGTCATGAGCATAGGAAATAAATGAAGGTTCCTGTTAGATGAGCATGTGGCTGGAGAAGAGAAGTGAATAAACTTCAGCATGGATGGTCTTTGTATGTAGGTGTTGGCCATGCATTGATATGGAGGAAAGCAAGACTGTCCAGACAGCGGTAGCAGCCTTGGGCATTATAAATCGTGCAAGAGATGTGAATCTATTTGTAAATAATAATAGCATAGCAACAAGCATGTGAATCATGACAGAGTCGGGCACACTTTTTTGTTGACTTTATTGTCATGATTCTGCCCAGCCATCGCATTTCCCTCCCGTTGACAGGTCAGCCCCACTTAAGTCGCTGCCAACGCTCAAATCTTCAGTGAAGACAATGGAGATTTGAGCTCCCAACCACCCCGAAATTGGCCGAGTCCAATGACGCTGCAGCTTTTGTCGACGCTGTTGATTGACTGGATGCTTGGCATCCCTGTGAAAACGATGCGATGGTGGCATTTTACGTCCGCAATTTCCATCCTTTAGTCCTGCATTTTTGGCCTCCTTTTCACTTCTTTTCCTTTCCATATTTTCCACTTTGCGTTCGCTGTTTCCTCCTCAACTCAACTCTCTTAATGCTCCTAATTCCTCAACACACAAACGTCATCCACTCTCCACCGGCACTCAAAACAACGAATCTTGATCATCTGCCACGACAGCAGCGTCCCTTCTCCACCCGCGAACCTACATCCAAGCGCTACTGCCGGTACCTTACCTTCGAAAGGGCATCACCGCCTTCACCTCTGCGAGTTTGACTCATCCGTCCTTCGACCGAGAACAGCGACAGCGGCGATTCTGCATCTGCGCCTTGCCCGATCCCGTCGCCCCGTCGGTTCCATCGTCAGGCACCGCACAATCACTGGCTGCCATCTAGAGGCTCCACGAAACAGGGCGCTGCCTTGAGGTTTGGGCTTGGAAGCAAACAACGCTGCAATAGACGTGGCACATCTTGGGCGTTGAGAGACGAGGCGAGCCGAGGCGACGCACGAGATAAAAGACGCTTCGTGTCCCCACGTCTTGTCCTGTCTTGCCCGTGCGACGTTGTTTTCTCGTTGGGCACCATCGTGCGCTTCTCGCTTAAAGAGGAGGATTGAACAAGACACAAGACTCGAGCCGAACCCCTTGACTGGGCATAATCGTCACCCGTTACCCTCAGCAACCTAGACCTTTTCGCACGACTTCTGCGTTACCGCATCCCACGACGCTTCTACCCTCCCTGATCACGAACACAAAACCCTTCACCATGGCTGCCAAATCAACACTTACCGGCTACACGGGAACCACCGGCTACACGGCGTCCGAGTACACGTACGACCGTCGAGCCGCCAGTCATGTACGGACATACAACTGGCCTCCTATGTTGCTCAACTTTTGGATCTTTGTGATGCTGCTGGCCTCTTGTTCGCTCATTGGTGTCTTTGCGTCATTTGTACAAATACAGGACCAGCTGGAACTCGCCATCCCTTGGTACGTCGCACGCAGCTCGCCCGTATCTGGTTCCATTTACTGACATTGTCCTTCCCAGGTACTTCCCATACCTCATCACCGTTTCGTCCCTGGGCGTCGTCTTCATCGGCATCATTTACTGGCTGATCGCCCAGCGACGGCTGCTCCCCGCAATAGTCATGATTGGCGCCTTTATGCTGTTTGTCCTGTGGCTAGTCGGTCTAGTCATGATTGGGATGCAGCTTTTCGGCCCGGATAATTCCATCCAGAGCGTGTGTGACATCCAAGTCTTCAACCGAAATCCCAAGGGTCAGACGGAGGAAACCATGGCCTGGTTGCAACAACGAAACATCTGTACGTGCCTTACCGCCCTTCCAGTTTGGGTCATGTTCTAATCATTTATCTTTCAGGTCAATCATGGCAGCTCGCTTTTGCCATGTCACTGACGGGCGTCGTCTTCTTGATCTGGGTCATGATCATTTCGTACCAGGTATTTGCCGACTCATAATCTGCATTAGCGGGACGACGGGAGATTTGACGGACCTTTGTCCCTTCGACCCAGCCGGCCCATGGAAAGCAAAAAAAAACAAAAAAAAACCCTAGACCTGAATTACGAGGAACGAAGCTTTGGTTAGTGAGCGACGGGGCAATCGGAGTCTTGAGTACGAAATCTGGACAGTTGTCTACAAACGACTATTCAGTTGGGTCAGCATTTACAGGGAGTTATTGATTTGGTTTCTTATCTGGATGGTGGGAACGGGTTATAAGAAAGGGAACGGAACCGCCAGGTTGCAAAGACGCATGGGAAACGGACGCGCCCGATGGGCCAGCATCAGATGGTCACTATGTAGGACTACCTGAGGTGTGTTGCAATATAAACTGTTAATCACCACGTATGTAAGGGTTCTGTGCTGTATGGACTGTTTGGACTGGCTGCCTCTCAACGGGGGGCGAGATATGAGGGTCCTCACGAGCCGGCTGGGTAAAGACGGTACATCTCTCAGCCGTGTTCCAGCCCGATGCTTACGAAACGAAGCATCTGCTACGATCAAGCTTCAGCCCCCGCATCGCGGCAACGGAGTAATCACGCATGCTTAAAAAACAGCCGAGACTTGTCCGCGTGGTGAAGATGGCTTAGACCCGTCCAGTGTTTTCCTCAGCTTTTCCAGGTCCTACACAGCCCCCCCCTCCCCCTCTCCATCCGTTCCCCTCCCCCCGCTTCTTCCGCAAGGGTTCAGCTGGGCATGGGCTTGATAGGGTAGAGTCATGGAACGAGGGTGTTGTGCACGATAGATGCAGAGGCAGAAGCAAGTTTTTTTCGGGGGAAAAAAGCCATTGTTTGCATCTGGATAAGCAGACACTTGAATTGTCGGCTTGGCTGCATTCCAGATACCCGGTCCCTGGACATTTCCTCATTTTTGGGGGGGCTTTCATTTCGACAGTTACCGTCCACCTATGCTCTGCTGCCCGCGGAACCGTTCATGACGCCGTCGCGGAGCTAACAAAAGCTTGAACCGAAAGCTTCGACATTTCCCACCACAGTGGCATGCTTCCCAAGCAACCTGACCTTTTCTCCCGCAAACGCTCCCCTGATAAGCAGAAGCAAATGCAAATGCAAATGCAAAGCGAAAACTCATGCCCTCCCAATCGGCCGTAGTTCCGGCCCCAAGGAGGGAGCCAAAGGGATTGCGCTTGTCTCTCAAGTTGCAAGGTCTAGAATGACGTAGCGTCGGTTTAGACTGGTGGGTGAGTGAGAGGAGGGGTCACCTCGAACTTGGCTTCTGCTTTTTCGAAACTCTTCTCTCAGACGTGGGCCCCCCTTGTCTACCAGTGGTGGTGGTGGTGGTGGTGGTGGTTGTTTCTTTAGGTCAGGTGTAGATTAATCTTGAAGCGTGGGAGGTTCGGTAGCTTTGGGGTATAAAGAGGGAGCCGATCCCATCTCCTCTGTCCGACTCCTAATCTTATCACTCCCATCACTCCCATCACTCTCCATCTTCCAACCACTTTACTTCCAACATCAACCAACTAACCATCATCATGGATTTTGTCAAGAAGGCTATGAACGCCGCCAAGGGCAGCAGCAGCAGCAGCAGCTCGCAACAGCCCGCCACCAGCCAGCAGGCCGGCGACAAGGAGGACTACGTCGACAAGGGTGAGTCTCGATAGATACTGCTTCTCGATACCCATGACTTCCCACTAACTGCCCTTTGTTCCAGCCTTCGCCGCCGCCGCCAAGAAGTCGGGCCACAACATCGACCGCAACACGTCGGAGAAGATTACCGATGCCGGCCGGAGTCTCTTCGAGAAGGCCACTGGGTACGTCTTACCATTCCTATTCCTACATCGTCGAGCGTTGCGAATGGCTGCTAACGTTGAGGTCATCTACAGCAAGAAGGTCGACCCCAAGTACTCTAACTAGACGGGTGGCAATTAATGTGTGACGGTTTTCCCCATGACCATGACGGCTCTTTTTCTGGATACCTATTGTAGTCTTGCCTTGCAGACGCAATGAATACACTTTTTTCTTCTTCCGCTACCAAACCCTATAGCGAGGCTTTTATGTCTGTGATGTCATGGTGTCAGCTTCGAGCAATGCGCAATCTGTCTCGGGAGAGTAAAACGAAGATATTGGCGAACAACTGGCAAGAAACCGGCTTTGCGATACCGCATCCATGCATGTTGCGCATGGAGGAGGTCAGGCTACACGCACAGGGATGATGCGGCTGCATGGGACCTGCATTGGGAAAGGGGACTTGGTGCAAGCAGCATGACGAAATGTCACATCTGAAAGAGATGGCCTTGTCTCTTCTTCCCAATCGAGTTCCTGATGGTGCATAACGGAAAGTTTAGATTTTCCCGCTTCCTGTGTCGGCATTTGCACAAGATACCTCCAGTTTTCTGTTGACGAAATAGATCGCGTCTTCCCTGTTGCACGTACGAAAAATGCCGGCGACGTGTGCTCCTTGCCGGATGTTGTTCTTGTAACATTGTCTAGTGAGAGCCGTCCCGGACAGAAAATGCAAGTCAGGGAGATGGACTCTGGACTGGACTACATCAATTCGTCATGTAATCTTGAAAATTGCACTTGTCCAAATGACAACCCCAATTGCTTATCTTTCTTCAAGGGAATATGCCCATCACGGGCGAACCGCTCTTCGACCGTTATAAGAAAGTCGCGACGCCGGCCGTGTCCTTGGGCATCACGACCCGCTCGGGATGGAATTTCAAATGAGTCAATGGTGCACAGCGATTTTGAACATATCCTTAGTCCACATCTGCCTGTTTGCACCACCTCCAAGATTCATGGCGCGAGGCGGAATATTGAAAAGTTTCAGCAAGCGCGTGGTTCGCGCACCATGGGATACACACCACCTCAACGCAGGTTATCCCCGCAGTGTGTCGCCTATTATATTCAGCCCCGCTTCTTTCCTTTGGCCCAAGTCTAACACTTGGCACCATAATTTATCACATTTCTCACCCTCAAAATGTCGTTTCTTAATGGTCACGATGGCCTTGAAATACTCGACAATGAGCATAAACGCATTTTCCAACGGGCCTTGATGAATATTCTGTCAACCCACGTCGCTGAAACCACATACGCCCAAATCCTCGACGGACTCCCAACCTGTGATTCTATGGGGGATAGCTATGGTTACATGGATGACCACCCTGCGTATGCTACGGAACATGAACAGATATGCCCCGGATTCCTTGAAAAGGCCCGTGAATTTCGTGCTGGATTCGACATCTCCCAGTTGAGTTTGAAACCATCAGCAAGTACACAGTTGGCTGGTTGAGAAATCAGATTGGAGGAGTTTATCTAACGATAGTAGCTACTCACTGCATTCCAAAATACAACTCCGGGCTCAAAATCTTATCATCCACGGCTAATAGGGCTTGTTGCGGTTGCTTGCCATGACATTGCGGCTCATCTCTTTGAGCTTGATGACGGCGCATACAAGCACCAACTCCACCAAGACTGGCTGGATAAAGAGATGCCCCTAGCGACAGAACGAATGCATCCGAATGGTTTCTACCTTCCGTCGATGGCATTCTTTCACCGCACTTATCAGAACGAGGACTATTATCCGCGGGGTGTTAGCAACACCATGGGGTATTGGGCCGAGGGAAAGATCTTGGTGGCGTAATCATATTCGATCGCGAAGAGCGGAAGAAGAGGTAAGCTGGGTGTGCATGAAACCAGTAGTCGAAAGCTAACTTAACTCCCACCTCAAGTGCAACGACATGTGGATTCATGGCGACCTCATTCGGGGACCCTCAACCTTCTGCTCACCAACTCCAGAGCAATTCACATCCTTTGTGGCCTTTCTCCTCGCCGACCCAGACCAAGTCAAGTCTCTTCACCATCCCCTGCCAATACACGGAACAAGTGCAAATCGGCCGCGCTGGCATCCCTACTACGCCCTGCAGCGTTTCCACATCTTCCGAGACAAATACGAGCGCGAGCTTCTAGCGTCGCTACCAGGTTGGCGCTGCATGCTTTCGGATCTCGACTGGCCTGAACTTCTGGATGATATGATACTCGTTGAGCATGCGCAGGCCGAGGCGCGGGGGGATTCCGTCGACGAGGAAGAGGCTAGAGCTGCGAGGGAGGGGTTGACGAATGTGACTCCTGCGTCGCCTCTAGCATGGCCTCATTTAAAGCGATTAGGAATTTATTGCACTGCTCTAATACCGTGTTGCCTCTTTATAGATGCTGGTTGTTGTCCAATAGTAGTATAACGCAGCCTGAACTGCAGACTGCTCGGCTGCCTTGACTAACACGATGATACATAAATGTCTAACTCAGCCACAACATATAACTTAGGTGGCTTAAGAGACCAAGTGGCTAATCATGAAGCCTCGCATCTGGAAAGGTGACAGCTCCGGGACGCACATGTGACGAGGATGGATTGGGCTAAGAGCAAGACTTTAACTAGTTACAGCCTCATCATAACCACTCACCAGAACAGACAATTGAGTAAACTGTGCGACCCATTCACAAGTACATGCACCATCAATCAACTAGGCCAACTTAGTTTCCCGAGGAAAGAAGATGCGTCGTTTTATTTTTTCGAGAGCTCCGGTATCCTAATTTTGCGCCGGCCCAATCGTTCATTCAACTCAAGGGGTGTATCATAAGTGCTCATCCATTCATGCAATAACCACAATAAAACAAAGACTCCGCTTCATGTTTTCGCCACTTCAAAAGGCTCGCTTACAGGAGAGTCTCGCCCAGGGAGCAGCGCACCAAGGAGGCGGCGGCGCGGACAGTCTCGGAAGCGGCCTCGCTGGCGAGCTTGGGATTGACTTCGACGAGGTCGACGGCGATGAGGTTGCCAGTCTCGGCGACGCTCTCGCAGATGTAGTCACCCTCGCGAAGAGTGAGACCACCTCGGACGGGAGTGCCGGTGCTGGGAGCCCACATGGGGTCGAGGGCGTCAACGTCGAAGGACAGGTGGATGGGGGTGTCGGTGCCGATGTGGGCGAGAGCCATCTCGACGACGCGACCAATTCCATATCGGTCGACGTCGAACATGCTGAAGGCCTTGATGCCGTGCTCCTTGAGGATCTTGCGCTCGCCAACGTCGACAGATCGGAGACCAATGTAGACGAGCTTCTTGACGCTCAGGCGCATGCCATCTTCGATCCAGCCGAAGTACTCCTCGTTCTCCTCTTTGGCAAGGCCAGTCAAGAAAGCAACGGGCATGCCGTGGATGTTTCCGCTGTCGCTGGACTCGGGAGTGTTGATGTCGGAGTGAGCGTCAACCCAGATGACGGCAATCTCGCGGTTGAGACGCTCGCGAGTGGCCTTGGCAGTACCGGCAATGGTCCCAATGGCAATGCTGTGGTCGCCACCGAGGGTAAGAGTCATGCGACCCTGGGAAGAGTGCTCGTAAGTCGAGGCAGCAATCTTGCGAGTTACGAGAGAGGCGTGGCGGGCAGCCTTCATGCCACGGTAGTCGGGGTCCTCCTCGGGTCGAATGTCCTCAAAGGTCTGGACCGAGTCGTCACCGAACATCTTGTAGCCAAGCTCATCGCGGATCTGGCTCAAGAGGCCGGCCTCAATGAGGAACGAAGGGCCATCATCGACACCATCCTTGCGCTGTACAAAGGTTGTTAGGGCGAATTGATAAGACAAAGAGTCAATGGACATACCTGACCACCGGCAAAGCCGACGGCAACAACGCCGAGCTCATCGGGCTTGGAGAGGAAGTTGTGGGTGACGACGCCAGTGTTCATGTTGACGAAGAAAGTGAATCTTCACGTGTAAATACAAGTGGTGGTGGGGGTAGTGCAATGACGTAGGCACAAGACAGGGAATAATGCGTAGTTTGGAGCAAAGAGGCACTGAGCGACAGGGCAGTGAAGGCACTAATGTATGTACGGAGGAGGCGTTTGCGGGTTGATGTCTCTGGAGCAAAGTTGAACGAACAAGCGCGGGAACAGCGACTTTTTATAATCGAAAATTGACAGGAATTGGCCGGCGGCAAATGGTTACGAGATAAAAGCTGGCCACGTATTTCTCTCACTGCTCCCGGACAATCCGCTATGCCATTAAGTGCAAGTGCCTTTCGCAAATTCCGTTGCTCTTTCCTCAGCCTTCTCCTAAGTACAGTTGTAAGCGATGCCTCGCAGAACAAAGGCTGTGGAGGGGGGGCCGGCGGCGGCTGTGGTGGGGGCAGGTGCTGGAAATCACGGGTCCTCAGGCGGTGTCTTAGGTAATTGAAACGCTCGACGGATTTGGCGGGCGTAAAAATTGGAGAGGCGAGGAGCCGTGAACAGCCGACTGAGAGAGGCGGTCGGTTGGTGGTGTGTTGAGTGTTGCCGATAGACGGGCAGCCAATGATGGCTGCGGAATGTGAAGTGCTTGAGTCGCTGAATTTGATAACAAAGTCGCAACCAGCTAAGACTTCTGAGTCGTGACCTTACGTAAGGGTTAAATTTAGAAGGACTTGAGTCGGGCATTCTTTACTCTCTAATGGAAGTTGTCAGCGACCTCTGCGAACACCGTCACTCGTTATCTATCCATTCATATCTGTCGAAAACGTTCAACAGTCTATCGGTTAACCGTCTTCCAACGGCGACACTATTTCGTCTCGGCGTTAATTACGTTAGATAAGTGACCCAGCCTTATCGCATCGGGTCGTTTTCGTCACTCAACCAGGACGTCATTTGCTGCTGCATGATCTTTGCCGGTGCATTGCAGCAAGGGACCTGGAAAGGAAAAAAAAAACAAAAGGAACACATGGTCGGTTGCAAACCAATATCAGAATTGATTTTTTCCAATTCTGCATCCTCAATTTATGCATCGCCATGGCCAATACGACCAATAAATGTTTGCTGGCGGTTACATGTCAATCAACTCTAGCTGGTGTCCACGGCAACGGATGGGCAATCACGACGCCAAAACGATGACTTGACCGTTTTCTTCAATGGAGACGTGCCCCAGGGAGACGGTCGTCGCCCATCACTCGCAGGGGTTCAAATACAGTTGCATTCGCATCTCAAACAATCTTCAAAGCAATCCGCACCGTCAGCCACGTTCCAGAGTCTATGGCCACCCTGTCAGACCCCTATTAGCGCCATACGAATAATTACAGGCGACCTCCTCCAGGGGACGGCCCCCGGAAAGCGTGACGGGAGACTCCCGTCTGTTTAGACTTATCCGCCAGTAAGAAGTCAGGGTGCAAAAGCCTCCATCTCGGCAACCACGACAAACGCAACCATCGTTCGGTTTTTCTCCCTTGGCCCATACAGACGCAGACACGATAAAAAAACACTCACGACAATCTGGCAGCTCTGCGCTTTCGGCCACTTTGGTGCAACTTCGCATGATGCACCATGGCCGCTGAGCAGCAAGAACGAGGACTTCCCAGTCCAAGCTCCAGCCCTGGAGCGCGCAGTCCATCGACGCAGCGCGTCCAAACCGACGACGCTGAAGATCCTGCTGACGCTGCGACTTCGACTCTCTCCTCCGACGAACTCCACGGGAGGGACCCTGCGACGACGGCTACGATAACGACGACTCTCGTAGACGACTCGGCCGTATCAAAACCCCCGATCAACATGCAGCCCCCTGTCATCCGGCCAGCTTCTGCGCCTGCGCCTGCGCCTGACGCTGCCGTCCTTCTTGCGCCGAAACCCAGGCTAGCACCGTCGACGTCGATGATTCTCAACCGACACCGCCACCTGTTCCACGCTCCCGCCGACGAAAGCAGCTATCTCGATCCCGCCACCATCGACCTGTCCCACCACCCCGAAGATTCGCTGACCGAGGAAGAAGTCCGTCGCCATCTCCACGACGTCGAATCCAGCTTCTTGCCCGCCCTCTCTCCTATCCCTACTGGATCCACGAATGGCGGCGACGGCGGGGTGGACGACACGTACTTGTTTGATTCACCAACCAAAGCCCCCGGCCCCAACCCATTGGGCCTCCATGACAATGAGGACAACACGGCCACGAATGCCACCAATACTTCCAGTCTCGAGCAGCTCGACTCGTCGCCCACTGCCGCCGCCACTGCCCGCACCATCTCCCGCGCCGTGAGCATGGCTAGCCAGCCCCCAGCCCATTCTTATGACGATGCCGACGCCGATGACCAACATGATACTTCTTTGCTATCCTCCTCCGCGGAGCAAGACTTAACCCTTTCCAGGACACACTCCTTCTCCGAGAGGACCGACATGGGCAGCACCCCCGGCCACTCCCTACGCGGACGACGACCCAAATATCTGCGAAGCCGCATCGGCAGCCAAAGATCCTCGACTTCTTCCTTTGTTACGAACCCGGAATCTGGTGAGGGCAGCGATGTAACCGTTGGCATGGCAGACTATGCCCTCCAGTCAGGTGGCGCGGTCCCTGCACTGGGCATGCTTCGGAATACCAGCAACCCAATGCTAAGATCTGTCAGTCTGGGAAGTATAGGCTCGAATTTTGGCATGGAGGACTTCACCGATGCATCTCTTCCCCAGTTGGAACCGCTACCCGAAGTCGAGAGTCCAGAACGCCCCCGACGCGAAGACATGCTCAGTACCCCGAAACCTGCCAAGGAAAACTTCCACCCTGCGCCGACCGATACGGTTATTGCCCGTCATGTCAGAAACGTGCAGGTTCCCGAGTCCCTTGCCAAGGAGTACAAGTTCAAAGGCGGCCTGGAAACGCCTCGAAAACCATCCAACATGACCATGGGCTCGAGCACAACGGGGAGGTCGGGTAAAAACTTGACGCTCAAGGAACAGAGCAGCACCATCGAGCGACTATCCAAAGAGAATTTTGACCTAAAGCTCAAAGTCATGTTTTTGAGCGATCGGTTGGACAAGCTGTCCGAGGAAGGCATCAAGGAAATGATCTCGGAGAACGTGGAGCTTAAAACTGGCCTCGCTGTGCTTCAACGAGACAACAAAATGCTGCGCCGGAGAGTCAAAGAATTGGAGAAGCAGATCAAGGATGAGGACGAACGACCCAGCACAGCACGAAGCGGTGCTTCATCCACGGACCAAACAGCTCGCATGTACGACGAGGATGCACAAGAGCGCGAGGAGGAACTCATATACCTTCGCGAACGGGTTGAAGAATACGCCACCGAGATTGAGAGACTTCGGTCAGAAAGTCTCAACAAGGAGTCCGAGAGACGGAAGCTCACAGACGTGCTGAGATCGCTAGGGGAGAGGACAACCGACAATCTCGGCCGACAGGAAGAGACCGATGTTTGGAAGGATCTCCTCGAACAGGAGACTGTCCGCCGAGAACAGGCCGACGAAGAGAACAAGAGACTCAGAGACGAGATTTTCCGGATGAAGCAGGACCTTACGGGCGGCCAGGGTGGTCAGGGTGGCTTGCACCACACTACGAATATCTACAACATCACTAAGAAGCAGCGAGAGGTTGCCGCTTCACCTAGTCGACCCGTGTCTGGTCTCTCTGGCGACGTTGAGGGCTCCAATGGCGCCTTCAGCGCTGTCACGGCGACGACGCTCGTTGAAGAGTTGCGCCGCGAGAGTGAGCACCTACGTCATGAGAACGCAGAGCTCCGACGGGAAGTCGGCGCGCAGACGTCCATGCTGACATCGAGAAACCGAGAAAAGGAACGCCTTTACCAGGAGATTGAAGATCTCAAGATGGCGCAGCGACGAGGCCGTCCTGCTCCGTCCACAATCGACAGCCTCCTGGATCGATCAGCTTCTCAGGTCGGCGGCGGCCACGAGCGGTCAGGTTCACGTGGTAGCATCAAGACCCGACAGACTCAAGCCGAAGACGACGCGGCGGCGCGCGAAGTGCTCGAGAACAAACTGGCCGATTTACGCGACAAGATTAGCGAGGTGAAACTACAGAACCAAGAGTTGCAGCGGGAACTCGAGACGTGCATGGAAGACTTTGAGGCAGCAATCGAGGGTAAGCGACAAGCCGAGGAGACGGTCATGTCTCTCCAGGAGGATATCGACAATGCCATGAACGATCTAGTAGCGCTGCAATCGGAGCGCGACGAAGCACTTCGCGACCAGGGCGAGATGGAGAACGAATTTGAGGCTCTACGAAAAGAGGCGCAGGAAGAGATTGATGCGCTGGAAGGGGAAGCCGACCAGCGCAACGAGGAGAACCAACGACTTCAAGCAGACCTCCAGGACCGCTCAGAGAATTTCGACGCCTTACAGGAAGAGATGCGAAAGATGAGCGAGGGCGTGATCCGACTCGAAGACGAACAAGAAAACCATCTCCGCCGGATCCAGCAACTGGAACAGGAGCTCGACTCCTCCAACAAGGAGCTCGAGGAGCTAGAACAGAGGCTCATGGAGGCCAACGATAAGAATCAGCGGCTTTCGGTCCAACAGGAATCGTCACAGGGAGAGATTGCCTTCCTCCGCGAGGAACAGGAGGGCGACAAGATACGGATCGGAGATTTGGAGGCAGCACTCGCAAACGCCGAACAGAGCATCCGGGACGAGAAGGAGCGTGTCAAGGAACTCGAGAACCGCCTACAGCAGGAGAGACAGCAGAGGGAGATGGTTGCGGACAGAGAAAAGGAGGAGGTACAGCAGTTTGTCAATGAACTGAACCGGGAGGCATCGGCGGCAAAGGACGAGGCCCGACGTCTGCGTAAGAATTTGACGTCGAGGGAGGTCGAGGCGACGGAATGGAAGGAGAGGTTGATGGAGTTGGAGAACAACCTGAGGGAAGCACTGGGTGATCTGAATGGCACCCGCTCGTCATTACTCAAGGTCCGTATTCCTTTGCGTCGCTCAGTCGATGTTGAGCTAACTCGTCCCAGTCCATTGCCAAGCTCCAGCGCGAGCTCGAAAACACGATCCGAGACCTCGACACCAGCAAAGCGTCCCTAGTCGAGAAGGATCGCATTATTAAGCAGCGCGATGCTCTCCTCGAATCCCATGCCTTGGAAAGCCGCAAGCTCTCCGAGCTGCTCGAGAAGGAGCGCGTTTCTCACCGCAACACAAAGTCACAATTCGAGACGTCTCAGAAATCACACCAGCATCTCACTCGAACGGCCAGCAGCCAGGATATGCGCATCTCGGAGCTGGAGTCTACGAGGAACCAGGACCGGAGGCGCATCGCCCTGTTGGAGCAGACTGCACGCGAACAACTGCAGGAGCGCAACGAGCTGCTGCTTGTCCTCTGGCAGAAGCTGAGTTCACTGTGCGGACGTGAGTGGGTAAGCGGAAATACCCTCATCGACCGGCAGGTTCTGCCGTCCCTGGAGGTTATTGCAACCCGTCTTCCTGGCTTCTCCAAGAACCTCTTTGCCGCGGTCAAGGCGATCGAGGCCATGATTGCTTCTTTCGAGACGAGGATCAAGGCGGTTGAGCGAGACTTGACGCGTGAGTACCAGACGCTCGAGACTAACCTCGAGGTGCGGACCAAGAAGCTGGATCGTCTTGAGACCATGGTGCGCAACTCTGTGGCATCAGGAACCTTGGGATCGGACTCTCGATATCGACGCCTGGAGGAGGAGTACCGCCAACTCAAGGTGGAAAACACGACGTTACGTACGGCCAACGACGTTCGAGCTCGAGCAGCGTATTCGGGCTCCCCCGACACCCTAGTCCCGATGGCAGATGCGGGCTCACCTTCACCGTCGATCCCTCGAGGTCCCGGAGATCAGGTCAGGGACCGCGGCCTCCGTTCTAGCCACGGCAAGAGTAGTAGGACTTCCACCATGACGAGAACAGGCACATCCTCGGGCATCCCCGTCCCTGGATCTTCGGCAAGCGGACTGGGTCTCAGGGATGTGGCGGCGCTCACGGACGAGCAAGGAGTCGCCAACGACAACAGGTGGCTCTTCCGGCTGCGGGACATGGAGTACAAGCTCAAGATGGAACGAGAGGGACGCAATCAGGACAGACACGCAGCGAGGCAAAGGCTCGGAGGCCTGGAGTTAGAGAACCGCGACCTGAGAGACAAGGTGCGGCGAGTCAACGAGCAGATTGACTAGGGCATGGCGAGGTGCACGGAGTTGAAGCAGAGGCCGGTGCTAGGGTGTTGATTGTGTGTTTTCTCGCATCTTGTATAATATGGGCATCATTGTTAGGGTCGGGTTCAAGCGAGGGCTGCCTCTTTTTTTCTGTCCATTTGTTTTTGGGGGTTGTGTGTCGGGGGCGGACATAATCGTATATGGCCAGGGTTTATTATTTTGGGTAAATACTCTTTTCGAGAAAATGAGTGTCATTATCGAAATGCCCGAAATGCCTCGTTAGATGTCATCCAAATCTCATCTACCAGATCTCATCCGTGCGTACCCAGCAACTCGACGTTCAGGTTCGGCTAGGTACCTAGGTACCTCGACTTGAAGCCATCTTAGCATCTCGATCGGCCAACCCCGACGACCATTCAACGATGCCATGGCGGGAAAACCCTTTTTTGTCCCTCATGACGCGGAGAATTGGTCACAAGCCCACTCTATTTGCTTCTGATGGGCGCACCACCGTTCTCGCCAACGTTATACCCCGAAAAGCCGACCGAAAAGGATTGACGGACCTTCCCCTTTCGGCAGTACCGCCTGGATGTGACAACAGTATAAATATCATGGGGATGCCAATGTGTAAATGGCTTCCTCTCCGTGCATAAGTCATCTGCAAGCTAACAGTAGCTAGCATTGCTCTCGTCTTTTCCGAAGAGCCTCCTTGTTTTTTTATTCTTCCCTTATCTGATCTTGGTGTCACCATGCTGCGTGCGTCCCTCGTCAAGGCCTCCGCGCCGATCGGCCTCCGCCACTCCATGGCCACAGCAGCGGCGGCGGCGACTTCGGCCAAGAAGGAGGGCGACATCTCCGACGCCTTCACTTCGCTCTCGGGAAACCACCGGCCGCCGCTTCCGGACCGGTTCCGCGCGCTCAAGCGCGACTTGGTGCGCGGGCACGAGACTGCCATCCAGGAGAGCTGGGTCAAGCTGCTCGGCGAGCTGAGGAGGGAGAACGACGTCATCGCCGCTAGGGGACCGGCCGTGATTCCTCAAGTTCGGTTTGACAAGTTGGAGGGGGATCTCAGGGGTTTGAAGGAGGAGATCAAGAAGCGCGGTACCGTTGTCGTCAAGGGGGTTATCCCCGAGGCGGAGGCCAGGGCTTACAAGGAGGAGATTGAGGAGTATGTTCGCAAGAACCCGAGCACAAGAGGTGAGACGCTGGACACGACGACTACTAGTGAATAATCGTTCGACTGATTTACGACACAGCCTTTCCTCAACACGACCCCCAAGTCTGGGAGCTCTATTGGTCGGGCCCGCAGCTCAAAGCCCGCTCGCACCCAAACTTCCTCCGCGTGCAGCACCATCTCATGAGCTCCGTTTGGCACCTCTCGTCCCCCACGGCGCGCATCAACCTGCAGCAGCCGCTGACCTACGCGGACCGTCTCCGCATCCGGCAGCCCGGGGACGCGGCCTTCGCGCTGGGCCCGCACATGGACGGCGGGAGCGTCGAGCGGTGGGAGCGCGAAGGGTACGGCCGGGGAGCCGTGTACGACGCCGTCTTCGAGGGCCGCTGGGAAGAATACGACGCTTGGGATGCGAGTGGACGCGTCGACGCGGTGAATAACCGGTACGACGGGTTGGGCCCGTGTACCATGTTTCGCATGTGGCAGGGCTGGATGAACATGAGCCATACTAGGCCGCGGGAGGGGACCTTGTTGGTGAACCCGCTGGTGAAGTTGGCGACGGCGTACTTGTTGCTGCGACCGTTCTTCGAGGCTGTGGATGGGGGGAGGGAGAAGCCGGGGTATCTGGATGCGGCCAACTGGAGGTTCACGGGCGTAGAGGACATGACTTCGGAGCTTCAGGGGGCTCAGCCGGGCACGGGGCAGGAGTTTACGGACGAGCTGCACCCGCACTTGGAGCTGGAGCGGACCATGACGCACATTCCCGAGATTCGGCCCGGCGACTACGTTGCGTGGCACTGCGATAGTAGGTATCCCCTTTTGTACTTGTGTCCTGTTAACCAAAACCGCCAGCCATCCACTCCGTCGACAAAGTCCACCACGGCTCGGGCGACTCGAGCGTCATGTACATCCCCGTATGCCCGACGACGGAGATCAACGCCGCCTACCTGGTCCGCCAGCGCCAGGCCTTCCGTAACGGGACCCCGGGGCCGGATTTCCCGGGGGGCGCGGGCGAGTCCCGGCACGTGGACCGGCCGACCGAAAGACAGCTCCGGGAGTGGACCGACGGCGCGGGCCGCAGGGCCATGGGGCTGGAGAGGATCGACGCGGGGGAGACGGTGACTGGCGGGGGGAGGGAGGTCGTTGAGAGGGCGAATGCGGTGTTGGGGTTCTAGTCTTTCGACGTTGAGCGACTGAACAACTGGACGACTGAACTTTGACTTGTGGATTTTGAGCTTTGGAGGTTCTGAGACGTCTTGAAACAAATGTGTCGTTGAACAAGTCACTCGTAAGAGACGTACATAGATCTACAGCCAAGTCAATGCGACCGCTTCCTTCGCTTACAGCTTACAAACCACTCAGGTTGGTAATCAAGACTTCCCCGTGCGTATCCGTACAGCCTCCAATAACATCACCACGAGCCTCCTCGAGCGTATTCGAGTGGTGCCAGCATCAGGCAACGAGGCACAAACGTGGCACGTATGTCGTTCATCGAGTTGAGCCGCGAACGCGGTCCAATTTGTAAGCTACCCGAGCCCGGCACTTTGTGTGTGCTGTTGTTCGGTTGCAAGGCTAATTAATTAATTAATTCCTGACCACCTTGTCGTCAGCGAGTCAGCCGCGGGGGAGGGGAGTGCAGGTTGCAGACACGCAAGTCGTCGACAAAGGGACCAACTCGGGGTGAAGTCTTCCCGAGGCGCGGATGAGCTGTTACCTCTTTGGCCATACTCTTGGTTGCCGTATCGCAGTTCTGCCTCACGAGAACAGCTTTCCCCTCTCCAAGTCCCGTTCACAACCGGATATCGGACTCCCGATGACCCGCAACCCCCCGTCGGGTCCCACCCGGTACGTAGCGACATATTCGTTTCAACAGGCGCCCGTTCAAGTAGTGAATTACTAATGCACCGGGGTTCGAGGAAGCATCTAGCATGGTGGAGAGATGAATTAGTAAACATTCTTGCAGGTTGGGGGGAAGCGGGAGGGGCGGTGAGAGGGGGGGGAGTGACAAGTCGGACACATTGTGCTTTGTTGATTACAGAGAACGGCAAGGTTGGAAGAAGTGACAGAGTGTCTCAGACACAAAGCGATAGAGAAAGGGCACATATATATCTTGGGCTTGTCCCCGGAGATCTCGGCCACTAACACCATCACGCAATACACTCGCAATCTTTAGCAAGCACACTTCACACACTCGAACCTTATCGAACCAATCCTTCCCCTAGCCACATCAGTCACCATGTCCTACACACTCTACGACGCCTCCGTCGCCACGGCCAAAGACGCCCTCTCGGCCCTCGCCGCCGTCCTCACAAAGGCCGAGTCCCACGCCGCCACCTCCGCCGCAGCCCTCCCCGCGGCCCGCCTCTACGACGACATGCTCCCCCTGTCCTTCCAGGTCTTCATGACCACCGACGTGGCCCAGAAGCTCGCCGCCCGCGGCCTGGGAGTCGACCCCCTGGACCTGTCGCGCGACCTCGAAACCTTTGCCGCCATGCAGGCCCGCATCGCCCAGGTGCAGGAGGTGCTGGCCAAGGTCGACCGCGAGGCGTTTGACGCCCGCGTCGACGCCGAGGTTACTGTGGGCATGGGCGCCGGCAAGGAGGCCAAGATGAAGCTCAAGGAGTATGTCAACGGGTACGCCATCCCCAACTTGTTCTTCCACACGACTACCGCATACGGTATCTTGCGCAAGGAGGGCGTGCCTCTGGGCAAGATGGACTACCTTACTCCCTTTATCGGAAAGTACGTTTCGCAGTAAGCGATTGAGAGAGGGGGAAGGAGAGCATAGGATAGGAAATTGGAGGATTAAGGGATGAAAAGTCGCATACGACATGCTTGGGAACGGTGCTACGAATAGACTCTAGACCAAACCATGGCTTCGAATAAAGGTACTTAAAACGGAAATGTTTCGTGTTTAGTGACAGTGTAAGTGAGAAGTTACGTCCATATCATCCGTATCATCCTCAGTAGAAGTTTGGTTCGTAACGCACTTGATCATTCATTATTCAATGCTTGTGTTCATTCAACCAAATGAACCACTTAACTCGAATCCGATATAGTAATAAAAACAAGAGAATCCAAATGTTTACTCAATTGAGTTGGAAAAGTGACAGCACCATTTCTGCTCTAGGGTAACTCGCCTCGCAATGACGCCCCTCCATTTCCCACGCTCGCCACTTCTGCCGACAATATCAATAGGTCTCTCGCCTACACCACCACCACCACCACCACAATCACAACCACAACCACAAAAGCGATTGGCAAAAATGGCCTACCACTGGTGGGCGCTTCGGATAATCCAGTCTATGGAGGTATCCTTGCCCCCCTCCTCCCTAGATAATCGCAACTTGCTAACACTTTCTCTCGCAGGACCGAATCGTCACTACCGTACGAAACCCTTTCATCTTCCCATCCACGATCCCACAGCTGACCGACAACTCCTCTCAGATCCTCAGACAACCCGGCTTCCACCGCGCCGTCGGCAAGATTCACCGCAAAATCGACGAGGCGCAGAACGGACCCCATCCGAACGAGCCGATGGCACCCGGCGAAGCGACGGGTACGATACACACATCCCCTCTGTTCCTCCAACTGAAGAACTGACAATGTGATTTTCTGGTCGACTAGCCGAACCTAATTCAAACGCGAGGACAGGCCTGTTTGCGAAACACTTCTTCGACGAACTGAAGAACCAGTTTGCGGGGAAACCGACCGAATTGCCGCCGGATAGCCGACCGAAGAAGTGAGTGATGGGATGCGCGGGAAAAAGAAAGAAGGAAAAAAAAACCAAGGAAGAAAAAAAAATGTGTATTGGCGTTATTAGGTTGAGCCTACACGCTCCGAGTTGCTCCCCCTCCGAGCCAGCCGATCACGAAGCGGGAACGTGAACAGCAAGTTTTCATGAGTTTGCAGTTGCGGTATACGAGGTCCAGACTTGGAGCAAGCCATTTCTGTTGGGACAAAGCGCAGTCGCATCTTCACTGGCTCCCCTGCGACCGGCCATGAAAGCACTTGTGGCAAGGTGGGACGGAGGCTGTGTCAATCCTGAGCAGGGCCTTGTAATCGAGCCACGGCCCAGGAACTCAATTCAGCATGAGCAGCTAGAGATCCTCGTCTCGGCCGGTCTCGAGCAAGCGGCCGATGAAACGGCTATGCCTTGGGTTCTATGAGACTGTGTTGGCGCCATGGTGGTAGAATGCCTGAGCATAGGAAGCCTCTCAGACAGTTTACGATCAAGCGAGCAAGAAGTAGGGAAGTTGCCTCTCCCTTGCAAGCCTGGAGTTTGGGAAACTACCCGCCTTTCAGCCATCGCCAGAAGCGATTTTCGAGTACACTGGCAATTGAATAGAATTAAATGTCTACCTGCTACTTGGGCATCTGAAACATGCACCCGGGTGTTTGCCACGATTGTTTGCGGCATGGAGCTGAGAGCCGGCTGGAGTTTCTACCGACGCCTCTATCAAGCTCAGTGTCTTCTCAACTTTCGCTGCACGGGCTGGAAGACATGCCGTCACCACGAGCGCCGAGCTGGGCAGCTAAGCCAACGGTGATGGCATTTGGACCTAATTGGACCTGGATATAGTATCACGTCTAGAAGGAATAGCTACCTACCAAACTTGTTCGAACAGTTATTTATGGGCATTGTGCCTCTAATGCATTAGATGGTGTTCTGCAACGGTCAATATCGCATTCACGAACAGGAGTGACGGATACCTGCATTTGCTCATTGCAATTCGTGCGTTCGCGTTGATTGCACGATTGCCTGTGAATCCTCGACTGGATCCCTCAGGCAGTAAATTGACCCCAGTCTCCCCAGTTGAACGGTAAACCAATATCAAGATTTGCTTCAAGAGCATCCTCGACGGCATTGAGATCAAAGTTGGGATCAATGTGCCCGAACACGTCCCGTCCGGAAATGGCATCGACGAGCGTAAAGTCGACGGCATCGACCCCTACACTTGAGCTCAGCGTCGAAGACTCGGTGACGGGAGGCCCTGTGGTCCGCGGCGTGGCCTGCGATGACGGACCGGAGCCGGGCGTCTCGGGCGGGGGAGGAGTCATGTCCCTTGTGAGCGTGTTGGCGGCCCTCTCCATCTCCTTGAGCACCCTCTCGCCCAGGCCGGCTACGACGCTGGCGCTCCAAAAGTACTCGCCGTACTTGCGCAGCATCTCGCAGTTGCGGTTGAAGGCGTGCATGGCCCTCGAGCGGAACATGGGCAGGCGGCTGTGGCGCATCTTGCGGTACTCGACGCTGAGTGCGAGGGACACGGCGTACGGCACGAACGGGACCGGGCTGAGGTTGTCGCGCGGGACGGCGTGAGCGATGCGCTCTGCCGCGAGGGACCGGCGCGCGTTGGCCGAGGCCGGAGGTAGAGTTGACGCTGCGGTTCGCGTTCCGGGGCGCGGCAGTCGACACGATAGGATGATGACGGCGTGGTAAAAGGTTTCGATTGTCGCTGTCTACTGTTAGCACGACTCGTGCTGGATGATGACACGACGTACCGATCAATGGCGTGGCGACTCTAAGAGCACCCGCTTCGACAATCATAGCCTCCAGGACTGGCAGGTCAATATACGACACTTTTTCGATACCCGATGCCTCGGCACTCGGCCCGGGACGATACAGTTCAATCACCTGATCGAGGTACTGACACACGGAAAGCAACAGACGGAAACACGGAGGACGGTTCTTGATGCATCCGTCCAGATTCGCCCCAATGTCCCGTTCGTGCATGAGGCACGGTCTCCCGTAAAAGGCGGCATTGATGCGGTCGACGGCCCACACGGCGCAAAATAGCGTCTCGAAATCGGCGCCGTTGGCCGTCTCGTAACGCAAAAGATGCAGGCCGAGGGTCTGAATGTGATGCACAGCCCGACCGCCGAGCTGGGCGGGGAGATCGGCCTCCTCGGCGCTGCTTGGCTGGGTGTAGAGCGAGAGCATGACTAGAGCTCTGATGTGAACGACCCTGTCGGGGATGATGCTTGTTTCGAGGACGGCTCGGATGGCCGAGGACAAGGCCCCCATAAAGTCCTGACAGGAGAGAGGCGTCGACCCGCGGTCCTTGAGCACGAGGTACTGGGCCATTTCCGGATCGGGGGCCGCGGCCAGACACACTAGCTGGCGCATCACGATGTCGTTTGGAGTGTCCGACGTGCTATCTATGGCTGCCTCTGGGATGACGGGAAATATCGGGTGCACCTTGTTGAGAAAGGCCTGCTTGAGCTTCCGGTACTCCCTGGCCGGCGGAAGACACGACAGACAGTGCACCTTGGCAAAGGGAAGCAAGAACTGGTCCATGATCTGCGGCGGGCGCGACGTGATGAACTGCGAGGAGCCGGGGACGGGGACGGCCGAAGACAGCCAAATGCCGACGTCGCCCTTTTGCGACGTGGCGCGGGCCGAGGCCGATCCCGTGGCCTCGACGAACATGCCCTCCGGGTTCAAGTCGCCAACGAAGCGCGACGACTGCGGCTTGGAGGCGTTGAGCGATGGCGGGTTCCCGGGGAGGTTGACGGGCCGGGGAGACGACGGCTGCGGCTCGTCATAGCGGACGGCTGAGGAATTCCTCCGAGACGCGCCGCCGCTGATGGTCTCGATGCCGGGGAGACGAGTCCTCGTGGCAGGGTTGAGACCCGTGGAGGAGGGGCTGCGGACGAGTCAGAACAATCGGAAGAGTGAGACGCGGGGAGCAACTGAGACCAGACCGACGTACGAGGTTTGCGAGGCCGAGTCCTGGCTGGGCGGTGCCTCTGACGGAGGCGGGATGGGCGTGGGCTCTTCATAGTCGTCGGCATGAACGCATCGTCTCTTTTTTTGGGGGGGCTTGCATCAGCAACAAGACAAAAACAAGAGACATCCGGGAATAGGTCAGTCTCACCTTTCTCTTTCGGCACGCGTTGCAAGCATGCTGAACCTGCTTCCGCTTGACGGGCAACCCCCCGCGACTTGGGTCCGAGGCGATAAACTTGACCTGCTTGGATTGCGTAGGCATCATTATGGGGGATAAGATATATATATCAGACAAGAAAAAGCAATTATTACAAAGAAGCCATTGGGAATTATCGCGGTGAGGAGTCTCGCTTCGGTGTGGGCGAGTTGGTTTCGGTTTGCTTTGCGCCCACCGGCTAACAAAAGTGAGCAGGTGCAAATGATGCGATTAGTCATCCGAGTTGGTGCGCGTGCATTTCGGTGTGGTGCGAGATGCGGTGTCGTTTTGTGTGAGAGCACTAGGGAGGGATCATGACCATGGAACGCATTCGTACAGGGCACACAGAAAATAGTGAGTCCCTTGTAGCAACATCATGACTCTAGCAAAATGACATGATCCCTTCCAGATTCGCAGGTCGAAGGCTGCAGGTTTTGTCTTGAATTTTAGGCGCTTTGACGGCCCGTCTCTCTCCTGTGGCGCCCCGGATTTCTGGGCGCCGTGTTTATTTGCTTCACACCACCTTCATCCCATCCAGTAAGCTTAAGACGCCACTGCTTGCTCTGAGTCGACGTCAGGTATTCCAGAAATAAATCGATGCAGACGAATGTGGGGGAGAGGAAACAAGTGAACAACAGGGAGCCTCCTTTTTGACGGACAAGGGGAGACCCCTTGGACCTTCACGCTTCGCCGTGCTTCTGCATGCACATCAAGACGGGCCACAGCAGAGGCGACCCGTGATGATTTTCCATGTGGGGGAGAGGCTCTGCTGCAGCAAATGAGGGCGCAGGGACGGGGAGGAAACAACATGTTTCCCGTCCTTGCGGGAGAGACCTCTGCCCTTGACGCGTTCCTCGCATGCCTTTACACGTATCTGAGAGGCTGCTGTTGTTTTGCTTGTTATTGTAAACAAATACACGTCTGGTCGGGTAGCAACCCCTGTCGAGCGAATGAATGATATCCACCGCCATGAGAAGGCCTTTCGAGTCTCGCAATTCTGAGACCCGGTAGCTGAGCATCCGGAGCTCAGTTGCACACCATGGTGAGTTTCCACATTCTCGCCGTTCCTCAGACCTTCAGCTCAGCTCCTCAGACCCCCCTATCCCTGATCAGTCATGACCCGTCCTGGCTTGGGTCACTATCCGAGAGAACGCGAACATGAAGATTGGCAGCCCGTGAATCAGGCCACCGACGGATCCCCGCCGTGAACATCAGCACCAAAACCTCGAGCCTGGGATTCACGGTGCGGCTTGCAGTGCTTGTCAGTAGATGGCCCACCCACACAAACAAGATCCCTTGGCCGTTTTGGCCAACCCTTGAAGCTGCCGAATCCGTTGGCTGCCGTCCTTCGCGGGGCGGAAGCGGGGCCGCACCGTCGGCATCCCGGACTTGCCCCGCGCTAAACCGCGATAGGAAATGTGTAAACAAATGCGCCGGTCCTCCTCGTCCACCAGTCCACACAGGCTGTCGCGAAACACGTCCTCCCCCTTCGCCATCCCATGTTTACGGGCGCCTTTCCTTTCGCGCATTGTCTCGTTGTTTCGTCTTTGGGAAAAAGCCATATCAGGGGCCCTTTTCCGCGGCCCTTTTTCTTTTTTCGTCCGACCGCCCACGACTTTTGTTGGACGAATCTTTGTTGGCCCGTCTTTGCTGCCTGGGCTTGGTCTACACGTTACCCGACAGCAAGCAGCCTCCACCACTACCTGGACAACCACCATCATGGACAAACTCGACCTGCCCATTGCGCTGCGAAGGACACGTCGCGGAGCCGGGACCGCTTCGTCGTCGTGTCCCGCCGCCGCAAAAACCCCGCGAAGGGGCCTCAGGAAGCGTGTGCGCATCTCCGACCCGGGCCCGTCGAGCGGCTTGACGCCCATGATCCGCCGCGTGGCCGTCAGGAACACTCCGAAGCGCCGCCACTCTTCCGCCGCACCGGCAGGAGCCGACGGCAACGACGACAAACATGAGGACTCAAAGGCGAACCTCCCTCACAGCGGAGAGGTCACCTTCCTCCCCCTCCGCCAGGTCCTCGACGGCCGCATCCAGCGCCGCATCCGCCGCAACGGCCTGAGCGAGGAGATGAACACGATCCAGCACGAGAAGCGCCAGCGAGCGCAGGAAGCCAGAGACGAGATTGCGCGCCTGAAGCAGGAGGTCAAGGCCCGCGACCGGGAAATCTACGAGCTGCAAAACGCCACCATCGTCATGGACACGGAGCGCGTGTGGGATCTCGAGCAGCAGGTCGAGCGCCTCGAGGAGGAGCTGGCGCGGAAGACGGCCGCCATGTCGGCCGCGCAGTCGGAGCAGAGCCGCGGGGGCCAGAGCTGGACGACGGCAGTTTCGAGGCCCGATCCGTTTGCTGCAGACGACTTCATCAACTTGCTCGCCGACGAGGACGAGTTTGGCGACGAGACGGTGGCGCAGTTGGCGTGCAGTACGCCCTCGAGGGCGAGGTCTTCGTTCCCAACTCCTCCTGCTACTAGTCCGCCCATGCCCGGCACGCCGTGTTTGCGCGCCTCAAGATCTACGCCCGTATCCCACATGGGTGTGCAAGTCTCTTTTCCGGACCCGAGAGAAGAAGGGCTGGAGGCCGAGATGGTCTCACTGAACCGGGAAGTCAGCAAGCTCACCGATACGCTCGACTCTTACAAGCTCCTCAGTGACCGCCTTCTCAAGAGAATCTCGGAGCAAGCACCCGAGCTAAGCAAACGATCCTCGGACGATGCCCTCGAAGATCTCGAGACTCTCGTGCAGCGTCTCCTCCGCTCCATGTCGGACCGCACCTGCGCCCTCGACCACCTCAAGTCTTCCATCGGCGCCCTCGGCTTCGCTGGCGACGACGCCTCCGAAATGGTCACCTCTCTCGCCTCGGGCTTCCGCGCCGCCCGCCTTGAACTCGAGTACCTTACGCCCGGAGAGATCACCCTGCCACTCACGTCCCGCGGCGCCGAAGTGCTCGACCTGATGCTCACGCGCCTCCGCGCCATGGCCAAGCGCGCCAAGGAAGACGAGGACTCCATCGACGAGTACCACCAGATCGAGCTCTCCCTCCGCAAGCAGCTCGACGCGCGCGTCTCCGTCATGGACGGCCTCAAGGCCGAAATGTCAAAGGCCGAATCCATCCTCGGTGAGAAGACGGCGCGCATCCGCGACCTCGAAGTCGCCAACGAGCGGCTCCGCGGCGCTGTCGACGGCTACGTGCGCGACGTTTCCGAGCTCGAGAAGCTCATCCAGCAGATGGAGTCGGACTACCGCGACGCCAAGGCCACGCACCACGCGCAGCTCGAGTCCAACCGCCGCGTGCTCTGCAAGAAGGAAGACGCCGTCGCCGAGCTGGAAACCAAGCTCGAGGCCGCCCTGCAGCGCGCCGCCGACGCGCAGCGCCAGGTTGCCGAGCTGCGCGAGGCCCGCGACGAGGAAGTCGCGGGCATGCGCCAACGGCACGGCCACGACCTGGCGGTCCGCGACGCGAGGGCCGTGGAGCTGCGCGCCGAGATTGACGGCGCGAATGAGGCGCTGCGGACGGCGCATGAGACGGTGCTGGCGCTGCGCGTCGAGAACGGCGGGCTGCAGACCGAGGCGGACGGCGAGCAGAGCAGCGCAAAGGCCGTCGTCGGTACGATTAGGGGGGAGCTGCAGCGGCTGTTGCAGATGAGCTCAGATTACCTTAACGCGCCGAGGAAGCGACCGCGGGGTGACGATGACCAGGAGGAGGCCGAAGAGGAGCACCAGGCAGAAAAAGGCGAAGCCGAAGCCAGCACGCCGCCTGGATCTCCGCCCAGCGAGGCGGCTCGACGGGAATACTTTGCGGGGGGACTTGCTCGCGGGCGGAGTCTGAAGAGACGCCGTGGGTATGACAGCGGCATGGGCTTGTTGGAAGAAGACCAGTCCGGGATGGAGATGATTTAGCATGTTTGTCACTTCACTTTCACTACACTACCTACACTACACTACACTACACTACGCGTGCGGGAGGGAAAAAGGAACCGGCGTTTGTCACCTTCGTTTAATAAGAATAGTTAGTCTCCTTTGTAATCACATCTGCCTCCAAGAGAGAGAGGCTTGAATACAGCCATGTTTGGGTTACCTTACTTCTGCGCCTCCTATTCTCCTGATCCATCAAGACGAGTTTGCGTGAGAAGATAGCCCGTCGTTTGCACTCGTCTGGAGAAACCTCCACTGAGATTTGTAGTCTGGCGTCAGCGGCAGATCCAGCAACAGCGCTCGCAGCATCTCGACGGGCATTGTGTTCGCCTTCAAGACCTCGTCGTGAAACTCCTTCTCGGCCATGATGCCGCTATCCAAGACCTCCTCTCTCAGCGCAAACAGCTGCAGTGCCCCAACCAGGTACCCGATTTGGTACAGAGGCGCGTACTCGCCGCTGAAGGACCTCCGTACCTCGGCCTCGGCATTAGAACGCTCGTGGCCGACCCAATTAACAAGGAGATCAACGCACTCGGCGGGAGTCATCTTGCCGAGGTGGAACTGGAGAGAGAAGATGACGCGGGCACAGCGGTGCATGCGCCAGAACAGCGTGCCGATGCGATCCTCAGGTGTCTCGAAAAAGTTTCCCATGCGCCAAAACACGAGTTCCCAGTACATGGCCCAGCCTTCGACGTAAAAGGGCGTTTCGAACAACTGGCGGTGCGTGTTGTGCCGGTCGGCCATGTGAAGCTGCAGCCGGTGGCCGGGGATCAGCTCGTGAAAGGCCGTGGCGCGGCAGAAGTGACGGTTGTTGCCTCGCATCACCATCTGCTTGTCCGGGAGGCTCATGTCGGCCGTTGGGTACGAGACGATGATGCATGGCCCGCCGAGGAAGAAAGGTGACTCTTTCTGCCGCTGAGCCGACATCATGAACATGCGGTACGTCTCGTCGCACACGTCGGGCACCGTGACGAGGTCGTGCTTCTTGACAAATGCTGTACCTTCTCGGGCTAGTTTCTTGACCAGCTGTGGCTGCTTTCCTGGCGGCTCGGTCTGCTTCTTGACGTGGTCGAGGGCTTCGTGCCAGGATTTATAGCCCAGCTCTTCGGCGGCCTTCTGCATCTCGTTGGAACACCATGTAAACATGGTCTTGGCGTGTTTGATGAGCTCTTCTGGCGTGTATGGAATCGACTCTCCCTCGAGCTCGACCATTAGTCGATGCCTCCCAATTGGCTCTCCTATGATCTGATCCGGCTTGTCCTTGAGATGCAGGTGGTCCTTCAGAGTCGAAATGTAATCTGACAGCGCGGCATCCGCCTGACACCAGGGAGTGGTTGCCCACCAATCAAACTCGGGGTCGTATGAGTGATAAAACTGGTAGTACTCATGCAAGTTCTCGCGGAGGTTGGTGAGGATCTGGATTGACTTGTAGACGACTTGTTTCTCATGAGTGTCGTTGTCTAGCTGCTTGAACGCTTCGTGAGCCTTGTGCACCTCTCTTCTGATTTCGTCAAGGTCTTGGGCAACTTGGGATCCTGACGTGTCCTGTACTAGCTCACGCGACTCACACAGAACCACTATCAGCTGGGCAAAGGGAATCAGTGCGAAACTGGTCTGATGCCTCTCTAGGGATAATTGCTGGGACTCCCGACGGAGAAAGTTTTGTAATAAGAGATAATCCACCTGGTCGGCCTGCGAGAGGGTATCGAATGGGGTTTTCCATAGCGATGAGAGCTCAGATCGGTAGAATCCATGGAGCCGTCCGTACCGTATATCGGATGCGGTGATGTGATGGAAGTCGAGAATATCACTCAAGTCGAATCGCACCCTTCGGGTGCGGTCCTGCATAGTTTCATGCTGGGCGTCGATGGGCACAGAGGACAAGTCTTCCCAAGACTCGTGCATAGGGGAATTCATGGCGGGCAATGTAAAGGTGACAAGAGCGATTGCACGGGAGGATACAAAAGGATAAAGTCAAGAATGAGGAGACGGGAAACTCCCGAACCCGTCTGGAAGTGGTGTCGGCAAGGGTCTTGATTCTCGTGGAGAGCAGCTTCCCAATTGAGCTGGGGAACTGTGAGGATGACGACAATGCTCGTGGGATTGGATGGAGGTGCACTGATAAGCATCGTCCGGGTTGGTTGCAGCGGATGCTGGAACTCCGACAGCGGCCATGGGCGCTTTCCATTAGCGTGCGTGCCACCAATCGCCCCGCTCCCAGCGCATGCGTCCCCTAAAAGGCCTCCATTGGATCCCCGCCGTCTGCAGTTCTCCGATCCTCCAATGGGAGCCTGCATCTGCATGTTTCATGATGCCGAACAGCTGGGCTCAAGCTCGTCATCGTCATCGCCATCTCCTTCCCCTCAACACTTCCCCTCGACACCTCGCGCGTGGCATCCCGTGACATGCTCTCTGCGCTCTCGGCTGGGCCGTCATGACATATCGTCCACCATGTGAGTCTTCCCTTCCAACATGCAAAAACTCTCCTAAGCTAACCCCCCAGGATTGAGCCGTCGATCCGTATCCGCCGGGCTATCCACGCCAACGATGCCACCCTGCTCCGTCGCATCCTCAAGTCGCATCCCTCACTCATCCACAACCCCGACTCCTCCCCCGCCGGCCTGTCCAACTCGAACCTCCATCTCGCTGCTTCCTTGGGCCACCATGATATCTGCGCCGTGCTCCTCGAAGCCGGCCATGAAGCCCCATGTCCCGCCCTCAATGAGAACCACCAGACGGCCCTGATGCTCGCCGCAAACGCCGGCCACACCGACGTGGTCCATCTCCTGTGCGAGACCGACAAGAGCTGTATTCTCCGCCGCGATATACGTGGCCGCGACGCCATCATGGAGGCCAGCCTCGGTGGCCACGATACCATCCTCCAACTGCTCCTGACGTACGTCCCCGGTGGACCGTCCGAGGCGGTTCGCCGCGCCGACATTGAAGGGAACACTGCACTGCACTTTGCTAGCGGCAACGGAAACCTGCTGGTGTTGCGGACGCTTCTCGCTGCCGGCGCCGACGTGGAGAAGCGCAACGTCTGGCACTGGACTCCCGCCGCCTACAGCGCAACAGTGCAGGCCGAGGTCTACCTCAAGGGCCTGGTGTCCGAGGTTGCTGGGAAGCGTCAGCACATGAAGAGGGTGGCTGAAGCTGCGGCGAAGAAGGGGGCTGGCCTTCGGGTTGTCGACATGAGCGACGACGAATGAGTGTCTCGGCTACGTCGAGAGGATGGGTTGAAGAGCGAGAAAGGCGTGTGCCTGGCCGGAACCTCAAGGTTCACAGGGCGAGTGCCCATCAGATTAGAAGCATGGACCCGACTGGTCTTCGCCTCTTGCTTCTGATGCACTCGATTGGATATGACCGTGATGAACAAATTTTGTACTTGGCGCTGGAGCGTGCATGATTGTTACTTTATCGACCACCTATTCGCACTCTTTTGATACATCTCGTCAGTGTCTGGCAGGCCTATAAGAAAGCTGATATGTCACTAGTCTTTGGAAAGATTTCTTCGGGACGTTTTCCCGGTTCGTCCACACTAAGATGACTTTATGCTGTCTTAGAGAAGGCTTGTCACAATCTTCTTCCATCTTTGACGAGTTCCGGCTCTTCACCGGCGACTTGACGAGTTGTCCAGGTCATCCATGAGTTTCTTCATCCCAAAATGGAGATCCTTCCTCTTTCCTCACCGCTGCCTGACGCAAGAGTCACAGAATCACGGCTTGACCATGGCCAGCTCATCGGACCTCAACATCATCACGCACAGCTCCCTCCTGACCTCTCCTCTGGATACCATGCCATCATAGCCGGCGAAATGAGGCACTTCCCGACGTCCCGTGGGCCAAACGCTCGACACACCGCCGGTATCCAGGTGAGCCCCTTTCGCGATGAGGCAGGCTATAGGTGAATCATGTGGCTCTCCTTGTTTGCACGCAGGCCACCGACATCTCAGAAAGTCATCTGGTCGGACTCGAGAGATCAAACGAGAAACCGCGCCTGAGGCAAGACAAACATCCATTACTTCACCAACTGGGCTGCCTCTCGCCTCTGCCTTGTGCGATGCATCTCTGTTTCTTACAACATCTTGATGCCATCACATCGCGCATCACATCTTCGTGACATAGTGCCAAAGTCTCCTCGTATCCCGTCCAGCTGTCTATTGCGAAGAACACACATGTCCGGCACCGCTCCCGTCCGCCATCGAAGAATCCGCGTCGACGCCGGCTTCTTCCCCGCGCCTGCTACGAAGCTCGTCATCACCCAGCACCTGAGAAAGGTCGCTAACCCGCCTCGTTGGGCGTGGATCATTGTCGGGGCCTTCTTTGACGAGGAGGAGAACATCGTTTGGAGCACTGAGATATTTGCCAGCCAGCTCGACACCCAGGAGGCGTTCGACGAGGAGAGCGAGCCAGAACCCACCGAGAACAGCGACTCAGAGTCAGAGGCCAGCTCGGAGGAGGAGGAGGACGCCCATTCAGAGCAAGGTAGGTGGCTGATTCGTCGACGCAGACGCTGCTGGCATCGACGAGGCGCTGCTGGACGTCTATTTAAGGGCTTTACATCTTGACGGCTTGCTGACGGGCGCAGAATTTTCTCCCTTTCAACCTCGGGATCATCAGCAGCCAAGCTACCTCAACCAGCAACCCCAATACTACCTCCCGCAACCCGTCTACCCACGACCCTTTGCTTACGGCAACTACACGGACGGCATCTCAGTTCTCCCTCCTCCTTCTTGGGATCCCACTCGTCAAGGTCCAGTTCCAGGGCATTGGCAAACATCGTTTGACCCGACCTCCCGTCGCTGGATCAACACCTGGCACCCGTATCACTGAGTATCCTCGCCCACTACACCACGCATTCATCTTCTACCGTCGAAATGCCTGGTTGGAACCCAGTGACCGGGCGGGATGCCTCGGGGGGCCTCCCGGCCCTCGCCCCTGTCGGGGCTCCGGCTGCTGTCCCAGGCCAGCCCTACATCCCTCACACCGGCGGACCTGGATATAGCTTTGCAGGTCCTCAGCAGCAGTATGTCGCTTTTCCGCCCATGACCGCGAACCCAGCCATCATCGGCGCTCCTCTTCAGACCCCCGTCGCGGGCTTTCCGGCTCCGCACGTCTTCTCGGCGCAGCCCAACGGCAACCTCAACGCCTTTGCCCGCCAGCCGCAACCCGTGCCCAACATCGACCCGACGATGCCCGCGGCGCAAATGACTAACTCTTCGGGCGGCGTCGGCTGCGAGCCGGGGTACAATTATTTCTTCCCGGCTGAGCACACAAAGGTGCACGTCTTCAAGAGCAACCAGCCGCCATGGACACTTCCTGCCAACGCGCAGATCCCCTTCGTCGCGAGCCACGTGCCCTCCCACACGACCTGGGCCGAGCTGCTCAAGGGGTTTGGGTGCTACAACCCCGAGCCCAAGAAGAACAAGTGCTTCGAGATCGTCAGCGGGGGAAATGGAAAATGGTACAAAGGAATCTCGTTTGGCGGGGACCACAAGAACGTTGCAACGAACACGCTCAAGTCGATCGGTTGGGACAGTGAGAGGACGGGTGCGCCTGACGGGAAGCCCGTGGTTTGTCTGTGGTTCTGCAAGAACTGAACAGTCGTCACTTTGGCTATGGTGATGGGAGGATTATGGTTATGTGAGCCCGTAGAGTGTACGGGTGGATGGATATTAGGGAGAAGAGACACGATGGTGCAATGAGGACGCGGATTGATGCACGGGGATTCGGATTGTAACTAGGCATTCATTTCTGGGCATTATGAGCATACGACGTTTACGAATATGAGACGACGAATTAAAATGACCAATTTCAGTACGAAAAGTGTGCCTTTCAGACAACCAGTGTGCGTGTGCGTATAAAACCAAGCGTAAGACCATCTTTTGCTTTGCCTCGGGTGCTTACGCCAACATTGAAGGCTGTACTTAGGATAAATCGAAGAGTACATGTCCTAAAGACTCTACCGAAAAGTTGATTATAGTACTGAGGTGCAGAGTAACCGAACACGCCAGAGCATCGCACCAGGAGAACTCTGGAGATTTGTTTAGAAATCCATTCAACATCGACAGCCAAATTGGATATATACAATGGTAAAACCCCAAAGAAGCCTCGTATCAACAAACACAAATCAGCCGTAAAGAGTGGGTATAATAATATTCTGTCTGGATGCTTCCGTCACATTATAAGAGCATCTCCTAGATCCATCGAGAGACACGAGTTGGACGAACCACATGGCCAAACAAGCGAACCGCCGTCTAGGACATCTTCCTCTCGCTCATGGCAGGCGACTCGACATCGGAGCTATGGGGAGCCACCTCGTCGTTGTCAAAGTGGTACAGCGGCTTGAGGGCGGCATCGCGGCGGAAGAAGACGTAGCGCTTGATCCACCAGGGCAGCACGGTACCCAGCTGGTACTTGATGAACCTGCGGACGGGCACGGCAAAGACGTAGTCGAGCTCCTCGAGGGTGCGCTGCTTGGTCTCGGGCACGAAGAAGAAGATCATGACGAACGCCACCACGTTGAAGCCGGCGTACAGGCCAAAGGCGCCCACGGTGCTGAGGCGGTCCAGCAGGAAGGGGAACGACATGCTCAGCACGGCGGCCCAGAAGAGGCACGTCGCTACGGCAAAGCCCATGCCGGTTTCGCGGTGGGAAAGCGGGTAGACCTCGGCCGAGTAGGTGAAGGGCACGGGGCCCTCGCCGGGCGAGTAGAAGGCGCCGAACATGAAGACGAAGAGGCACACGAGGGCGGTGCGCAGCGTCTCCAGCCGCTCGTCAATGAGGGTGCAGAGCCCCGCAGCCAGGAGCGTCCACGTCATCTGCGGGAAGGTGAAGAGGAGCAGGCTGCGGCGGCCGAACGTGTCGATGGTCCAGAAGGCCGGGAATGCGAAGAGCCAGTTGACGAGGCCGAAGCCGAAGGAGCCCAGCATGGCGCGGAAGTCGGACATTCCCGCGTCCTGGAAGACGGTGGTGGAGTAGAAGGCGATGATGTTGATTCCGCACATCTGCTGCGCAATCATGACCGTAAACGCCGCTAGGTTGGCGCGGCGCACGCGCGGGACGGTGAAGAGCTGCGTGAAGCGCGTCACGTAGTTTGTCTGGCCGATAAGCTGTTCCTCAATATCGAGCTGGGCGCTGATGTAGTACATGTCGCGGGCGACCTGGATGTCCTCAAAGCGCAGCAGGGACATGGACTTCCAGGCCTCGGGGTAGCGGTCCTTCTTCATGAGCCAGCGGGGGGACTCGGGGCACGTGTAGATGAGGAGCAGCAGCGGCACGGCGGGGAGGAAAGGGGCGCCCAGCATGAGGCGCCAGTTGAGCTTGTCGCTGACGTGGAAGACGGCCAGGTTGAAGGCGGTGCCGAGGAAGATGCCAAAGGCCGTCCACATCTGCCACGACATGACGAGGGCGCCGCGGATGGACGCCGGCGCGTTCTCGGCCGCGTAGATGGGCACCGTCGAGGCCTTGACGCCCATGCCGATGCCCATCAGGAGGCGGCAGGCGAGCTGTTGCTCCCACGTGTGGGAAAAGGCAGAGCCGATGACGGGCCAGATGCAGAAGTGAGCCGAGAAGAAGATGACGCCGCGGCGGCCAAACCAGTTGTTGATGGGGTCGGAGAGCCAGCAGCCGATGAGACTGGGGGTCGGTGAGAACTGAGAGGAGAATCTTAGAGGGGATCTGAGACTTACGCGCTGCCGATGTACGGACCGGCATTGACAAGACCAACGAGGAGACGATCACGAGTGCTATCCGTGCCAATACCGTAGACATCAGGAAACCACAAATTGGCACCATTCGAACCTGTCTGATCCCAGCCCTGGACGGCCGCGCCGATGGAGCAAGTCACAATGGTCAGGAGCAAGCGCCGCGGCATGTGCCAGCGGTGCGTGACCTCGCGCTCCAGAACCTCGATCTCGCGGTCTGAGAGCTTCTCGTCGCCGTCGATGGCGCGGATGGCGTGCGGGTTCTGCGCGACCAGGGCGCCCTTCCTGATGAGCGGGATGTGCTCGACGAGGCCGCGGCGTTCGGCCCAGGTTTGGACGTCTTGCATGAGCTGGGCTCGGGGGATGCCTTCGAGGGGGTTTTTGATTCTACAGAGGGTTAGATGTGTTTGCTGTTTCAATCGAGAGGAATCGGCTTCTTACCTCGCCGAGAGGTTCTGGTTCAGGTCGACGTGCTCGGTCGTCGTGGCGCCGGACTTCTCGTCGCCCGTCGCGTATCTGGGCGGTACAGATCTACATGGCCTGTCAGCGTGGCTTCGGCTGCAGTTGCAGATTGAACGTACTGGATGTCAGCCATGGCGGACGTTGACCAAGAAAGCTGTGTACTGTAACGATGGGCTCAATGGGCCAGCAGGAGAAAATTTCAGCAAGTTGGGAACTCCTCGAGGAAATTGAAACAGTGACGTTGAGAGTGGAACTGATGAGAACAGTCTGGGGAAGCAAGAAGAAAAAAAACCTAGCGAGGGACACAAGGCTATTTGAATATTCCTGGAGAGACCATGCAGATCGAACTGCAGAGGCCAAACCGTCAGACCGTGGACGCACATCTTCTCCTCTCGCTCAGACTCGCTGCAACTCTGGTGAAGGGCGTGCCACAAGGTTTCTGCGTGTACAACGACCGGTCTCTGAGCCCGAAGGTGCATCGCGTACCCCCGGGTTGGGGCATAATCCAGGATGATCCCATCCAAGGGGTGAAGGGGGGGCGTGTGTGTAAGTGATGAGAAGGGACTGGAGTGAGACATTGGATAGGACGAAAAGAGATGATTTTTCCTGGTACTGTACAGACCACATACCTGACCCGCCAGGTTCAGCAATGTCGTCGCATTAACAGCAACCTCAAGTCGCCTCGTCACTTGAGCAGACGCCTCTCGATGAACATCCAGCCCGAGTCGTTACTTCGCAGCCGTCCAACCACGATTGGACAAGCCTATCCCTGTTCTCCTCCCCCAGTCTCCGCAATCCTTGGTCTCGGCACATGGATTTCTTTCGGCCCGATAGCGCTACCCTGCTAACTTGGAGAGGAGAAGGAGAGGTTCCTCATGCTTTAACCGCCGCACGCGGAACCCAAGCTGGCGCGCTGTTAGCAAAGGCGGTACTTGTACGAATACTCCGTACGGATCCCATCGCCTTCAAAGGCCTTGGCGAGGGCGATTGGGACATGTGCGCTGCATGTCGCGGGTTGCCTGGTTTGGGTATTCCTTGTTTTTAGTGGCAAGAGGCAAAACGGCGAACCAACATAGCAGGAGAATACGCCAGCAAACATTACGCAAGGGACCACGAGAAGATTCGGAAACAGACCAGAGAAAAAAGTCAATGGGGATTCCCCGACTCCCCCCGCAGAGATCTTCTCATCTGCTCCGCGCTTTCTCCTCCTCATTTTTTTCTTCGGGGAAGACGCCACTATTCGACGGTTCAGGATAGGTACGGTACCTTTTACCTTCAGGCAGCAGAATTCTCTCCATGTTGAATGGATCGTCGGGCATGCGCCGAGAGCCCACTGAGGGGGAGAGCCCGGGGTAGAGGATGATCCAAGGACTGGAGCAATTTGAGATGTTCATAGTAAGCGGAAAACAGGGTAACACGGTAGCGGTATCATAATCGATGGACACAATCGTGCTCTGCTCTGGTCACGAATCTCACCATGCACAAAACTGTGTCTTCCCGTCAAGCCACCCTTACGAATACCTATGTACGTACCCAATCCTCCTCACTCCCCGTCCCTGAAAGTGCAAACCCAATTCAACCTCCCTTGCCTCCTCATTATTTCCGTCAGTCCATGTGCTTGCTTCCCGTCCCTTCCCAGTTTCCCTTCCAAGCAAAGCCGCAAAAACAAGCGCAAGGCAGCAGAATTAAATAGCCCATTGAAGGAGGGTTCGAGCGGGCGCTATTCTCCGATCCTTTCTCCAAATTTTCGCACCTGTCTATCTTCAACTGACGAATCTCAACAGCCGCCACCTGTTGTGGTTCCAGTGAATAAGCTCACTTCGTCTTGGAGTAAAAGGAGGGGGAGACGGTGTCAACTACGACCACCCCTCGAACCTATTGCAGTCTCTTGGTTGGTCCGGATACGCGTTTATTCAACTGCTCAGCGTGTTTATCCAAGCCTGTCTTTCTTTTATTCAGGCTAATGGAGATATTACTTGCGTTTCTACAAAGAAAACGTAGAGAGCGTGGAATCGCGGCCATAAACGAGAAGGTCAACCACCACTGCCTTGCTTCTTCCCGCACACCTGACGATCCTTTCCCCCTGGCCGCACCGTCTCTTCGCAAACAGGGACAGCAACTGAAAGTGCTGGGGTCTTGGTGGAGGGTTTCTTGAGGGCTTCATGGGGACCATGTTCAATGTTGAGAGACCCCAGCCAACGACCATGAGTTCGCCATGGGCTTCGTAAGAGTAGTTCGTTTCGTAGTCACGACACCACGATGCACAGCTGCAGACATGGACCACGTTCTGCATCTACTTGGTAATGTCTTCTCGTCTATCAGATTCGGCCTAGTGAGGCGATTGTGGCTCTTGAAGTCTTGGCTGCATCGCCCAACGGCCAGACAAGCAGAGACATTGGCATTCGTCATGACGTTGCAACCATTTGATTTTGATTCTTCTCCTCGCCCCAGCATGCCAACGAACCACAGTCGTGGGTCCATAGCACAATTGTATCGACACGGTTGTGTCTTCATCTGCACCTCTTGAGGACACATGCACGTCGTCCACTCCTGCATCGACTGATCCTTCACATCTCTCGAAATCTCATCCCACACCCCACAAACCTCCTTCCCCTCACTCTTTCCCCGAGATGATCACACTTGAACGAAAAAAGGTCAGACTCAGTCTCGCCTCAGCTCGCCCGAGTCGTGAGACCCCAGAGCCGCACCACGTTGCATCCCAACGTCTGGCCCCTGGACGCTACCTGAGGCGACTGGCTTTCTGTCCCTCCCTCGACCTCTCCCACTCCAAAGAATTCTGTTGCCTGGAGTTGACTGTGGAGACGATGCGGAGTTATGTGGATATAACTTCCATGTTCGTTTGGGCGGTTGGGGTAAAGGGCAAGGATCACCTCCTTGGAACGGGTTCAGGACGCTTCTTTTCCTTTTTCTTGGATGCATTAATTAGCTATACCTTCTTCTTTCTCAATGGTCTCGGCGAGTCCATAATCACCTCATTCCTCTTCCAGCCCTCCTCTTTGCCCCCCTGACATCATGGCGCCCTCTCACCGTTCATTGCCGGCAGTTCTCCTCGTGCCACCATCACGCCCGCTCCCCACATTGGGACCGAAGGGCATCTGATTAGCGCATCCATGTCGACTGGGTACGAATAATATCCTTTTCCTGACTAGAAATCGGGCATCAGGAAAAAGAACTTGAGCCTCATCTGACCGATATCCCGGTCCACTGGGTTTCTGTGGCTGCAGCGAACGCCGGCGGATGTTGGGTGTTTTCGCCTCGGGTGAGGTATTGGCAAGACTAGGCTTTGGATTCTTTTCGACGTTCGTTGCGAACCAGCTTTCTCTCGGAATCACGGCAGGGCCAACGTGACTCGGGCCTATCTTGGTGTAAGCCACTTGCCTTCGGCGACCTCAACACCCTTTGACTTGACATTCTCATGCAACTTATTTAAAAACATAAGCCGGTTATGACACTATTGAATCATCTCAATCCTTAAGTGGTTGATCCTCCTCAGCCGCATCTGAAATCATCCTCCCCACAAAGCACCTGAGACTCAACAACACACGCCCGTCCCAGGCTATCCCGAGACAAGAAGGTTGATATCTACCCCAGGATCTCTTAAAGTGCTGCCTAAAACCCAGGACCATTCGAGCCAAGCTCTCGGTATTGAAACACCGCCTGTCAGTAGCGAGCCCGGGGGTGGGTTCAACTTGTCAAATCTCGGCTGGCTCGTACCGTCCACCATGGAGAAGCGCCCGTCAACGACCCCCTAAATGAAAATCAGCTCTGGAAAATGCCTCAAGAGCTAACAGCATAGCATGGTCTGTCCGGATTCCGGCCAGCAGAGTCGGAGACTCGGAACCGCTCGACTGTAGTCTGGAAACAAACTCTCACGCGTGAGTTGGGTCGTGGATGCATTATGGACGAGTCCAGACCGCGCTTGTTATCTAGGGGATACACACTCCCAGCTGGCCAGCGTTTCGGACGTTTCGCTTGCCAAGATGGAGATGAGGTCGAGCTTCGAGGTAATTTCAGCTTGTTCTCCGATTTCGGAGTTCCCGAAGAAGGACGGTCCAAAGTGTCAAGGTAATGGGACTATCGGCATGTACCAATCATCACGATGGCAACATGAGTAGTTGTTGCGCAGATTTTCCGCCTCGTAATAGACATGCTCATTGACATCATTCCTGACGCTCAGAAAGAAAATGTGCATGCTTTATTGGAACCAAATGTTATAATTTATAGAGATATTAATGGGTAAGAAAATATCGGCACGGAGAGGGTAAACTTGAGCAGAAGATTCGCAGCCACTTTGTGGCATTCATGGCAATTATGGGTAGCATTTGTGACAATAATGCGTACTTCGTACAAGATCATTAATTAATTTATTCTGCCTGCTAACTACGTTGTGGGTTTAACTCGTTATCACTTCTCTTAGATGCTGTGTTTCACAATAGGGTAACTAGGCAATATTATTTAGGACATATCTGTAGGTACTCCAAGAATTCCCTTTATTAAATATTGTCTCAATTACCTTGCTCACGTACGCATTACGATTTAGCCATTGATATGGATGGTATCACACGACACGCCGAGCCCAAATGTCTCAGCTCCAACTCTCAAAGTCTCGGTTGGTGATAACTTGAGAATCTTACGAATCTGGTTGTTTATCTTACAAAAATGCAGAAAAGAAGTGAAATTCTCTTTATGAATCAATGTTGCAGGCAGGCAGCTACTGTGCCCATTTCTCCCCTCAAATCCCACGTGCACTCAAGATAAAACGATCCAACTCATCACCGTCATGACTAAGCCCAATCATCTCCTCAATGCCCTCAACTTGACATAGGAGTCCCTGGGGCTATTCATCAACTTCGCTACACTCTCATCGCCGTTGAGATCCTCCTTCAGGTCCCCAAACTCGAACTCCCACATCAACAGTGTCGCCAGAACCTTCATTTGCAGAACCGCCTGCCTCCTACCAAAGCACTGTCGCGGACCCGACGAAAAGGCCAAATTAGGTCCTGAATTGGGGCAGAACACGTCAGTATGGTTGCCGCTGGCGTCTATATTCCGCCGCAGCCATCGCTCTGGGACGTACTCTCCCAAATCGTCGCCCCAGGCCGGAACACGCTCGCGGTCCTTTTGGCATGCCGTCGTCCGCGTGTGCTCGAGGACCGGTACGGGGGGCTCTGTTAGGGACGGGCCGGTGAGTGCGAGGAGCACGTTGACTCCTTTCGGCACGGGATAGCCTAGGATCTGGGTGTCGCAGAGGGTTGTCCGTAGAGTGAATGGGGCTACCGCGGCGAATCTAGTCGTCTCCTCGATTACAGCATCCAGGTACGGGACCGAGGCTGCTGTGATCTCGTCGATGGTCGGCCAGCGCTTCTCGTCAAAGGCCACCGCATGTGTTTGGTGCAAGTCTTGGCGTAGGCGTATCTGGACGCGTTGATGGCGAGCCATATACTTTACCCACCAAGCCATGGCTGCAGCCGTCGTTTCATGCCCGGCGAGGAGGTATCCAAGGAGCTGACAAAGTTAGATGCCACGAGAAATCTGGGGTTCCGACACTTACTTCGTCTCTGATGATGGGCGAGTAAAAGTCGGGCTCCCGACCAGCCTTCTCGGCCGCGCTCTCCTCTCTCCGAAGCAACTGATCCAGAGCACAATCTAGAGGCATCCCTCGCCGCAGCCTCTCGACGCGCTTCGTGGTCTGGCGGTAGACCAATCGCCGGCGATGCCACCAGGCCTTTGCGTTCTTGGGCCTGAGCATGGCGAAAAAGCTGAGGAAATGGAACGGGCACCTCTGTGCCATGTCAATCATGTCGGACATGTTAACCAGAGCGGCCATATCTGGGTCCATTGGCGCGTTTACGAAGTTAACAGGGTCGTCGCCTTCAGGGGGGATGTCTGGGCTGAAGGCCTCGAGGTGGCGTGCCTCTCTGCACAACGCTTCCTTTTCCTCCTCCAGCCCCCACGCGACGCTGCAGATGCTGTCGAGAACGGCCAGGTGAAAATCATGGTCAACGCGAAACGGGCACCCGCGTCCCTTTTCCATTTTCATGGTCCAAAGTTGGATCAAGGACCTGGCCTTGTCGTACAGTCGAGGCGCAGCGACGTCATTTAAAAACGGCCTCGACATGAGATCTTTAAGTAGTTCCTTCTGCGCCTTGAGCCGCGGATCTCTCGACTCCAACACCAAGTGAAAGTTTGGAGCCGTCAGCTCGACGCACTCCCTGTTCCTCGAGCCCCGATCAAACTCCTTGACCCGACGCGAGCAGATGTCGACGACTTCGCGATAGTCGGTCACCACGACGGTGGGTTTCTCGAGCGGGTGAATGAAAAGCTGCGCCAGGGGCGAGCGGTGCTGCTTGGGTTGGTTCCAGATCCAGACCCCTCGGTGAGCGGCCTTTGCGAGGTCGGGGAGGTCTCCTAGCCATCGGGACGCCGACTGGGGGTTGTAAGGGATTTTTGGGAGGGGGGCAGCTTGGATGCGGAGACGGCGGTGGTAGAGGAATGCGAGTATGCCGCCGATGAAGAGGATGTATGTGATGTAGGCTGAGCAGTGGCTGAGCTGGAATGAGACCATTATGGTGCTTGATATCTTAAAGCCTTGGATATCAACGTTGAGGGGTCAGAAAAGGAATGAAATTAGAAGGGCGCCAAAGCAATCCGATGCCCCCTTCATGGGGATGCCGGTATCCTGATATCTCGTGACGCCAGCCCACCAATTCTTCGATTTATAGCCTATCGGAATTCATGTATCTGCATGACCAACTGCAGTGTTACCGTGTGCAGTGGTCCTGCATCATGCGTGTTTCAAGTAAGAAATGCTTTTTGCTGCACCTATTTCGGCCTGGAGTGGTGACGTCGAATATCAGGTTAGGGTTGGGCATTGGTGCGGAAATACGAGGTTAGAAAGGTCATAGAGAACCAGACATGTTCATGTAACTAATGGAATACTAAGGATTGTGGATCGAACTCAAGTTGAGCGGCATTTCTATACCCATTAATCCTTTTTCCCGCATCTCACCAACTCCCCCCAAAAATTATTCACTCTTTCGGGGAGAGTTCGGGAGTCGAGCGGTGATGGCACCGAGCTTCCACCTCTCTGGCAACTCGCTGACTTTGGAAGCCACAGGGAACAGCGGGACTGACCCCGCGGTCAGGTTGATGGCCATGGACAGCAAGCTCCCCATCTTCTCGTTCTTATACAGGTCCTCTTTCTTTAGTGCCGCCTTGTCATTGCCGTTGAACACCATGAGCATCAGGAGCGACAGGGATGCAATACCCGCCGCCAGAGCCGTTGCCACTGACGAGTCAGAGACGGTGCCCTCAGCGATACCATCGCTCATGTATAAGGGGCCGATGGCGGGTATCTCCTCGCCCGGCATAGGGACGTTGACGGCGTGGGACCCCTCGTCGGATCCGGCCTTAGGTTGCCGTACCTGTCCGTGGCCGAGATGCGCAGCGTGCCTTTGTAGTCGGCCGAGTACGTCGGGTCCGGCCCGGTGCCCTTGTCGGTGGTCGAGCAAAACACCAGAATGTCCTTGCTGGCGGCGTCCTCGGTGACCTTCTGGAGGTCATGCACCATGGACTTGGTCACCCAGCTGATGGAGACTATGTCGACTTTTTGCTCCATCGCCCACTTGACGGCCTGCACTGCGTCCTCGGGAAAGATATCGCGGCGGCCCTCGCCCACGCGCGCAATGTACAGCCCGCACCAGGGGTTAGCTGCCGACACCAGTGAGGCCATCTGCATGCCGTGGGGATCAGACACTATCCACCAGGGGAGGATGCTGTCGGCGCTGCGTTTGTCGGCCTTGGCGTACGAGACGCCCCTCTCGATGCAGTCACGGATGCGGTGCCTAAACTTGTCGGCCCCGTTGTCGATGATAGCCACTTTATTAAGGTGCGGGTTGTCCTTCCCTTCCTTCGTATCCTGCCCCCTGTGCCTCTCGAAATTCTTGATATGGCCTGGACCCCCTTCTTGCTTGCCATGTTCATGAGAAAGTCGTGGCAAGCTTCCAGCTTTTGGATGAGCTCCAACCTAGGATTCCATCTCGGTCAGTGTAATCAATGGAGGGATGGGCCAAGTACTCACTCTTCTATCTCGTCTGACTTGTGGGCTATGTACTGGGGCGTTGGGAAATCCCATTTCCCGTCAGTTTTGACCTTGGAGTCAAACGTGAACTTTGTATCTCTGACTCTGTCTTTCGTTCCTTCTAGATATTCTCAAGTCTTTTGCGGTACCTGTTGACTGTTTTCGTATGTCTCGTTCGTGCCTCTGCTGATTGCTAGTGAGCATGGCGACATCGCCCTGTTATCAGCATATGATCTATGTGGGTTGACAGTAATCTGACATGGCCTCCAAGCTGAAAACGACTCACGTTGATGGTGTTCAGTGCCATTATCTCAATCGTCACTTTCCGAAGCTGCATATCAGGAAACGACAGAGTCAACATCATTGACTGAGTCGCGAGGAAACAAACGACCAGCTACTTACTCCAGGGAGGCGACCAATCCCATCTTTGCTCGCCCAATGATATATAGCACACTAAAGTTCCCCGTGGAGTAGAGCGTTATGTCCGTAAACGCGTCGCGGTGAGGCGAGCTGATCAGGATGTCAAGGTTTATGTCCAGCTTGCGCCAAACGAATCTTTCGATCTCGAAGCAATCTAGTATGCACTCCGAAATGTGCCCGTCGCTCATGGGTATACTCGTGTTGTCAGAGATGTTGAGCGAGTTGATTCTCTTCACTTTTCCCTTGTATTTGAGCCATTAGAACAGCTCGTGGACCCCATCGTGCGGGACCAGTTTCTTGAATGTGCTGAGGTCGGGCAGAGAGAGAGAAACTAGGCATTACTCGAACTGAACCCGTTCTTCTCGTTTGAGATGGTGAGCTCTGTGACGAATCGCTTGAAGTCGTGAGAGGAGCGGTTAAAGTCTGATAGGTCGAGACAGAGATCCTTTTCTAGATTGCGATTGGGTTTACCAAGACAGTCAGCTATTATCGCCATAGAAACTCAACGTGAGATGATTAGGTAATTATATTCTCGCCCAAAATAGTCGTATTGGTGCTACTGGCCAATCATCGCTTACCTTGCCCTGCAATGTTAACATGTCATCGTTGAGATTGGTGAGGCCACGCTAATTGACGACGCCCTCCGGGAGTTTCTTCTTCGGCCAGCTGAGCAGAGCTCCAGTGTTATGTCCCTATCCGGTGACTCCCAGCTCGCGGAGGAATGCTTGGATTACCATCGCTTATGGGGGAAGATCAAGACAGAAACCTCAATGGTGATCACGGCGGCCTCTTTGAGTATGCCGTTCGATACTGGTCCAGGCATTACAACATGATCGCTGGTGAGGGGAAGGTGTCTCTGGAGTTGCGCAACAAAGCACTGGGCTACCTTGGTAGCGGTTGGGCACTGGCGACTCATCTTCAAGACACGGCCTCACTGCCTTCCACGAGAGATCTCTTGCGGAATGCAGTTCTTCATTGTTGCGACGACCTCATCCTTCCTATTCTGAATGACCAGCCCCCAGACAAATCCGACATTGACTCAGCGCTCGAACTGGCCATTACGAATGGGAATGAGGATATTGTCAACTCCCTGACCTCGGCTAGTGCAGGATCACCCAGTGGCTTTGCACCTAACCGCTCTCCATAGCCGAACGGAGTTAGAAAGTTCTTGACAGTCCCAACACGAGACAATGATGGCCTTGACGCAAAAAGTGAAGAGCGCATTCTCGGGCCACAACGGGCGTCTTCTTCTAGCTGGTCTTGTTCTTCTTCCAACTCTCATTCGCTTCCAAGTACTGCACCGCAACCAGCATGGTGCGAAGGTATTGAAGAATATTGTTCGCCCGCGGTTCACGGTAACCGATGTTGATAGATATGTATCGGGACACGGGTCTCCCTCAATGGTGCACCTGGCCCTCCCGTTGTAATTCGACATACTGAGACAAAGCTCGGGGATTTTGTGCTTCGTGAAGGAGTACTCTCCCGGATCGACGTTGCTGGCCATCACATCATTGTTGCTGATACCGGGAGGCGTCGAGCCTACCCATCCGCCCGGTATCGTTATCAGGGAGACTTTGGTACGACCCGAGACGGTCTGGACAAGGCCAGACAGATCAAGGCACGTAGAACAGACGAGCGAGTTGAAATGAGCCCATGAGCAGTTCCCCGAAGCACATGAATATGCGGGTAGCCGGATTTCCTGAGCAACAAATGATGAAAAGCCATTCCAGAAAGACGTCTTCATCCCCAAGCCTTGGCGAATACTGTTCGTGCCTCGAATCAGTGCAATACGACTCCCCCTTGCCATCTGGCCCTATGTAGGGGACAACTAAGAACGACAGGCCCCATAGCAGAGTCCAGGAACCAGAGTCCAACTTAGAACACCTTCCAATCGTCGGTTCGGCATTGGTCGTGCCTTCTCCAGTGATTTGGCCATATCAGGGGCTGTTCAAGACGACGGGCTGGTCCTCGAAGGTGAGAACCGCTTGAAACAAGGACTCGTAGCTGAGTAGAACGATGGCTGCGGCGCCCAAAGAAGCCCAGTGTCTACATTCCACGGTTAGTCAGAGACTTGAGCATGTCGAATGAAAATAGAGCGCTCAACTTTGGAAAAAGCGAGGGCAGAAATGAATAACAGGTCATATATCTAGACCTGACCGTCCAACATCCATCACGGTCCAAAAACGACCATGGTATAACTAACAGAAAAGGGAAATACTAGTTAACTAGTTAGTTATTTAACTAGTCTTACTTTATCCATAATACAGCTACTCCGTCGGAGGAAACGCTTTACTACTAACCTTATCAGGACGATGAAAATGGTAGGTCAGGGATGAACAATAAGTCCTCCGCTCTCAGCTATAACTGTCCAATTTTATCACGGTTAGAAAATGGTCATAGTATCAAGAAAAAGGGGAATATTAGTCTTATTCTATCTATAATACTATTGCTCCGTGGCAAGACGATTCATACGATCCCGGTAAAGGGCAAACAAGAAATTCCAGATGACTCTCCTGTCCATATCAGTTTTGATATTGTCCGCTAATTCTATTGGTGAGAGGCGCTCTAACACCTTTTGACTTTTCCTCATCAACGATCTCCGCTTGGTATACTCGAATCTAGCGCGAACATCGGGGGACTTGACGAGTTTAGAGCGTACCAACCTTCCGGCTGCCGCCATGAAAGACTCTCGACTGTAAATAATTCTTATGAACCGATCAGAGGCCATATAGTCGTTAACTAGTTGATGTAACACGGTTGCATCGGCATATGGTGGCTTGGCAAGAACATCGCAACACTGCCAATGCTTTTCCCGGACTGCGTAGCTGATTGCGTGCTTCCAGAGATCTCTCGAGACGTTCTGGGACCGGGCGATGTGTTCAGAGAGCGATGTCAGCATCTCATGTTGCCCATGCTCGGCGGCGGCGTTGAAGGGATTTTTCACACGGCTTCTTGACGTGTACCAGTTCGAATCGTCAAAAACGGGCAGTGCTCCAGCCTTCAATAGACTGTTGAAGACAGAAAGGGCCTTCCCGGGGGACTTGGATTCCAGGGGCAACCACACAACCATGGCTGTGAACAACGGGGGCCTTCTCGAACCGGCTGCGCCAAAGTGGCGGCATGATGTTCCGTTGGGGTCCGCCCCGTTGGCCAGGAGGAAGCGTACGATTCGGTCCTGATTTCGCGGCATTTTGCCTTTATCCGGGAGAAGCTCATAGCCTTTGGGTGCCAGAGCTCGCAGGAGAGGCGTTGAGCAAATGTCGGCCTCGGTAGCTTGAAACTTGTAAGACCCGCACAGGTGATGATTATCCGGAACTTGGTCGTCTTGGTTTGGATTGACGCGCGCTCCGGCCGCAACCAGTGCCCAGACAGCCTCCTCGTTGCACATCCAAGCTGCATGAGCTAGGGCGGTTTGGTAGCAGGGCCCCTGAATTGCCCTGTCATTCGAAACCTGGAAGAGGACCTGGGCGTTCGGATCGCTTCCGCACTGCAGCAAGACAGCGAGACACTCGTTGTTACCCACCTCCAGGGCAGCTCCCAGAGGGATGCTGGCCAAACCCAGCTTCCGTATGGGATCGGTCAAGTTTTCGGGTTTGGGCAAGTACAGATTGCAGTTCGGATCGGCACCCTTGGCGACGAGGGCCCTGATCGTATCCCCGGACGTGTTGGCGCTGATGAGACCGAGCTGCTGGTTGTACGAAATTCTTTGATCCTTGTCAAGGCTTTCGCGCGCTTTACGGGACTCTTCGATCAGGTCGTGATCCAGGAGCACGAGGAGTTTCATGTCTTGAATTTGCAGTGAGCAATCTTCTACTCCGTGCAAGGATAGCGTGACCTGCGTCGTGGTGCGGCTTGACTGCCTTGTCTCCGGGTCGGGGACTGGTGTCGTTTCCTCCAGACTGATATCTTGGAAGGAGTCCAGAGACTCGATGTAGCTCGCCATGGCGGTGCGGCTGGATTGCCTTGTCTCTGGGTTAGAGGTTGGTACCGTTTGCCCAAAACGGCCAAAACGACGAAAAAAGCGAAAACCGATATCGTCAAAGTCGGACCCAGGCCGGACGTGGTTCGCCGTGGGGAGGTGGCTCGATTGCATTGTCTCTTGGCCGGTAGGCTGACCAGTATAGGCCTGGCTTGCTTCACCCCAACTAGTTACGCTGGGTACTTCGGATACCCGAGGTGATGTTGGTAAAAGGTGAGCCTGGAGAGCCTCTCGGGTCAGCGCCAGAGGTTGAGGCTCCGGAAGCATCTGTTGGTTGAACCCCGGGACTGCTGTAAGAGGAGGGCTCACTCGAGGCCAAGGGAACTCGGTAGGGTCAGCAACGGTCGATTTATACGTCGACTCAGCGTATGTGCTGAGACGCGCCATATCTTGTACCCAGGCCTCGACCTTCCTGTTATCATGGGCCAAGGGTCCGGAGTCGCGGATGGCCTTGACTTGGGCCAAAACTTCGTCCATATTGGGGTTGAGGACTTCAACGTTAGCCCGGATGGCTCCGGTATCGTGCTGGATGTTTTCGGTCAAATCCCTATGAAGCCATGTGAAAACAAGGCCAAACTAAAAAGAAGAGATACCCTTACAGCGACAACATGTTGAGACCAATGCTGAGAGCCATTTTATATGCCCTGAGGCTATCTCGCAACTTGAGCGCCTCATCTTTGCCCAGGAGGACCCATGTCGCCTTGGTCCACGTCGTGTTTTGCTGATACTTCTCCACCGTCTCGGCAATCTGCTCAATCGTGAGGACGCATCCCCTCAAAGTGCTGTCTATCTGCGAGACCAAATCGTTCAGCAGCGGGCTCTGTTGGCGAGGACTGCACAGTGCGCGGGTAAGGGGCTCGAGGATGGCGGCGAGGGCCTGCAACTCGGCTGACAGCGCCCCGAGGTCTTCGGCGGCGTCGCGGAAGGAGCCGGAGAATTGAGTGAGGGCGAGGGATAGTCTCGCGATGCCGCCGGCGAGTCCAAAGGCCGACGCCGCGATGGACAGCGGATCCATGGTTGGCCAGGGCGGCGAGGTCCTAGGGAGGGAAGCTTGATTGAGGCGGAAGAAGCGAGGGCTGAGAGCTGAGGGGCCTCTTTAGCTAGGCCCCTGGCGGACTGGGCTGTGCTGGTGTGGCTGATGGGCGCTACTAATGCGGGACCAGGGCAGCGATTTCAATAGGTATGTATTCACCAAGGTACTCTTAAAATCTAAACTTCACTTTAGCAGAACGGGTATCTCAACTCACATTGCATCATGGAGTGGTCATTCAACTCTAATTTCTTTTTCAGCGCTCCCTGTGAGGTGCTCCTCCCCACTTTACAAGAGGCCTTCTCGTGGGATCTTGAGCGCCTCAAGCGGGCTTACTCGATTCACGACTCGTCCAGCCCAATACCATCAGCACCATCTCCTTCCCGGCTGCTCAACGGAATCGACCACGACGAGGTCAACCGTACGCTTACCAGCGTGCTAGCCCTGCGCTGGATTCACAACGAACAATACGAGGTCTTCGTCGCTGCGCAGCCTGAGCCCGTCCATCTCTTCTACGAGTCCTTTGACTGGATCCGCGATCGCGTAGCCGCCGCTGTGGCTGATCCCGCTGGCCTCACGACTCTCATCACAGCCGTGATCATCAACGATCTCGGCAAGGACTCTACCCTTGCCTCGGACTACTATTAGCGCACGGGTGCGGACGTCTCGTCGCTCAACCACGATGCCATCCTGCTCAAGGCCGCCCAGGCCGACATGGTGCTGGCCCTCAACCGCCTTCCCACACGGCACCGAAACGACCTGATGCGAGGTCTCGAGCTCGGCGCCCAGGTCAACTACGGACAGCAGGCGCAGGCCGAGAACGCACCGTCGAGCTTGAGCGGCTTGCGGCGGTTCGCCCAGGACAAGCACGCCGTCGACCTGCAGTTCATCGAACAGCTGCTAGACCTTTCGGGTGCGGCCGGCCACATGGACTGGACTTCGGTTAAGACGTTGATCGAGCCCGTCTTTCAAGCCTACCGGGTTGGCCACGAAGTCGTCGAGCGCGCCCTGCTGAGGCTTTTGTGCCTGGGTCGCGTGGCAGATGGCGACCTCGCGGACCTGTTCCTGCAAACGTGGAAGTCCCTCGACGAACCGACATGCCACACTCTCGTCCGGACATTCAACGCCGACGGCACCAGCAGGAGCCCGTGGTGCAGCCGACCTACATGCCTGCCCTGCTCGAACAAGCTGTCGACGCGAAAAAACTCTTCGAGAAGTCGGGAGGCAAAGACGCGTGCTCTGCGCTCTGCACTACACTACTTGGCTCGGGTCATGACGCTTCACGCGAAGCTAGACGGCCCCGTCATTGTTGTAGAACGCAATATCCTCCATGTCACTAAGGACATCATGCAAAGCCCCAGATTTCGGGAGGATCCTACAATATTGGAAACGGCCGAAGTCCTCAAGGGTACTCCTGCTTTCATTTTGAAGAATTAATGTTGGCTTTATTGAGCTTGCACTTTGCGAAGCATTCTCGGCCGTCCGACTTCAGCTGCCTTTTTGCGTGCTCTGCCTTCTTCGCCTCATATTTCTTCAGCCACTGTGGGTTGCGGGGGATCAGGCCCCATGCCTTCATTGCCAATTCCTCTTCCTCCTCCGGCTTGAGCCAGACGTACAGGTCCTGGCGACGACTCGGCGGCCTTTTCGCCATTGTGCCAAGAATTTCCGCCCCGTCGCGATTCGCTTCTACGTCCCTCTTCGTGCACCAAAGTTGGCGCGTTTTACCCTCTGCACATGGCTCTGCATCGAGGGATTCTGCGGCGAATGTCGACTCATCCTTGGGCCCGTCTTTTCCTTCGTCTTCGTCCTAAATGCTATACTCGATGGGATACTTGGACACGGTTGCGGTAGTTTCGAGCTGATCCAGCAAGAAGCTCTCAATCCCCTCTACCCAGCCGGAAATCTTCGCTGCCAAATTGAGACGAGGCCAAGATGGTGGCGACAATGAGCAGCACTACCGTGTATATTTGAGTGTGCAGAGCGGCCATGCCGGGACTGAGGATGTGGACGGCAAAAGCTGCCCACCCGATCCATCGGACGACGGCGTATAACAACGGGCTCGCGATATTTGGGTTCGGCGTGAAAATATTTTTGACCAGGTACTCATCAGTTGCTATAGCGATTGCCCTAGAATCATGGGTGATGAGGAGGACTTTTGCTTCGCCGCGTGGATTGATCGGGGGCGTGGCTTTGTCGAGGTGTCAGGATGGTCGCACGAGAGTTCGTTTGCCGCAGGATTGCACTTCGGTTCCAGGTGTCTCGTTTTGTACAGATTCAATGCTTTGTTATACTCCGAAAGCTCCTTGTTGTACTCCCGTTCCATCTTGTCCAGAGCTGCCTGCGCCTTCTCTATGTTGGCGTCAATGCCGAGACGACTTTGGTGGACGAGGATGGTCTTGACTAGGACAGAGACGACCATGGACGCGGCATTGGCAAGCCCCCACTAGTCTCCCGAGAAGATTGTCATGGCAATTAGCATGCCATTGAGAGGGAGGCTGACAAGAAAGCAGCCGATAAGGAAGGGCGTCCACCGAGTTGGGCGCCGCTTCACTTCAAAGGCAATCTTGGTCCGCACCGTCTCGAACTCCTGCGACCGGATCCAAAGATAGAACCAACCGGCAATTTCGGTCGTCATGACTCTGCCAGAGACGGCGTACTGGGTGAATCCGGGACATTTTTCGGTGAAACCGTCGCGGGCAATGACGAAGGCGCCAAGAAGAGGCAGGAACTCCAAGTAGGGGCTCGACATCAGCCGGCCAATGCTCAGGTCCATCTCTTCGGCGCCGAGCATGGTCACCAGGCCGACATCGATTTTGATGTTGATGTCGGCAGCCCACGCCTTGAGGGAGTCGCGCCAGGGGTAATGGTGTTGAGCAGGCCAAGGACCAGCGTGAAACTCTTGTTGGCGAATGGTAGCCAAAGAATCGAATATTGCCTCCATGACCCATGGGTCCTGTCTGGTGATTTATCAATTGCAACTCTCACCGCCGGGGCTTACGCTTTGCAGTGCTTCTGCACATTTTGAGGGCCCTCGATGGCCTCGGCCCGGCCCTGCAGGAGCCACGAAAAATCGATGGATGAGACACAATACGAGAGGGAGACTGACCCGGAAAACGGCATGGGAGTGATGCGCCCAAAATCTCACGCTTTTCAGCTCTGCTGAGAGGGCGGAGTATCCAAGACAGGCGAGGTCAATGAAGCGAAACCACGTAATAATACTTTGCTGCCATTGGTGATTGCGAGTCTGAGTGGCTGGCGAGTGCTGCGGTCGAGCACCAGAAGTCGTCGGGTCCATGGCAGCTCCGTCTTCACAAGTAGGTAGGTACGTAGTCCTTAGGTCCTGACTAAGATCCAATGGGACTGCCATATCCTAATGTTCTTATCCTAGGGTGGTTCCTGCCAACCGAGATCTTGTTTGGCGCGTCCCTTGAAAAATTTGCTGCTATAACACCGAGGTATCTTTTATTGCCTCCAGCCCTCCACTACCAACCAATTGAGACGGGAATCATTCAAAAAATTAGAGGCTCGCAACACAACAACTGACTTCCCAACATCCTGATTCCTGACGAGCAGGATATACTCCTTCTCACTCTTTCTACGCCATGCCTACTCCAATTGAGGACATTGAAGAGATCGTATCCAAACTTCCGCCACCTGGCGAGGATGCTCAGTTATCCTCAGCCATCTCGCTGTACGGCACCTGGCAGCTGAGCTCAATGGAACCCCCGCCGCAGAAGCCATTGCTCATCCGCCCATAGCCTTTCTACTCGAACGCGGATCGCTTCCTTTTCGAGATTCTACGAAATGCAGACGACGCCTCATACCCCGAAGGACGAGAACCTACTCTGCGATTCACATTCGACAAGAACCTCCGATTGGACTACAACGAGAAGGGATTCAGCAAAAGTGACGTCGAGGCCATCTGCAAGATCGGGCCAAGCACCAAGACCGGATCTGCACACACGACGGGCGAGAAGGGCATCGGCTTCAAGTCGCTCTTCCGCGTCGCCGACAAGGTCTGGATTGCCTCGCACCGCGTCGAGCCGCACCCGCGCACTTATTCCTTCATGTTCGACAAACACAAGAGTTTGGGTCCGATTCATCCGATATGGGTCTCAGATCCGGGTTCCGTCTTCGGAGAGACGCTGCGGGCGATGAGAGACGGTGGCACGAGCATGTATCTCGAGATCCCAGAAAGGTACCAAACACAGTCCGCGATGCACTCGCCAGCTTTGATCCGACGCATCTCTTGTTTCTTCGGAAACTAGCCCGCATCGAGATCCAGCTAGGGGCTGGCCTTTTGAAACTACTTCATCGAAAGGGGCAGCAGGCAAGCGATGGATCGAGACGCGACACTATCTTCGAGACCATTGCTGATGTGCAAACGGAAATTTTGTGGTATAAGATATAAAGTTTTCTCGTCGAGAATCTGCCTTTGAGATCCGAACATCATTCCCAGATAGAGTTTCTAAGATTCTCATCTCGTTTCCTGTTACGGAATGCTTCGAAAACTTCACATCGTTGAATCCCCCAAGGCACAACGTTTACACCTACCTCTCAATCAAGGATTACAGCTGGAAGGTTGACGACACCCTGACTCGTGGGTCCGAGCTACTCTAATCATCTTTTAGTTTACGATCCAAGCCGACTTTCTACTCTCCACTAGTCGTGAAGACATCCTTGAGAATGAATGGTGGAACCAGAAGCTTCTCGATTCTCTGCCAGCTGCCGTGCTGGACTACATCCACATCTTCAACCAGTCCAATCTTCGCTACAGCTGGCCTGTACTCCTCTCCAAAAAGCTCAACTACTTTTTCCAAGGGCTCGACATCCAAGGCGAACTCGAAGATAAGCCTATGGTTGAGATGGAGAACAGGGATGAGATGGTCACATCAGGTAATATTACTCATCTCCGCGATTTGATACGAGCCCCGGACCGGTTCAGGATCCTAGGCGAGCCAGCCATTCCCGGAAAAGCCCAGAGATCGCGTTACCTATCGGGAAGATATCTCCAGGCTTGCAACGAGCCCCTTGAAACACTCGGGATAAAGGAGATGGACCGTCGCCGTCTCTGCCGAGACCTCGTGAGTTTCGTCTCCAAGAATCATGACGGCTGAAAAATGTGTTTGGGAGAAGACTAAATACGCCAAGCTGAGACACTGCTTCTGTCTTTCCTCACTTTACCCTTCTCACTCTTTCCTATTCAACGACATTGTAGGCGTCGATCGGTCGGTGCGCCTGAAACATCTCCGGCGAGAGGCGGAAAGAATGTCCGAGAAAACATCGACTGGAGCTACCCACGCAACCAAAATAGACGACAGCAAGATCCGGTACATTCGCGCTTTGCTCCAGGAGATAGGCCTGCAGATTGAACAACTGCCAGAACAACCGGATGTATCGAACAGGCGAGAAATCGAACTACTGGGGGGCTGCAGGATGATGCCTATCGTGTAGTATGACACCAAGGGAGAGCAGATTCGCGGAGTGCTGGTCTCGGCCGATTGCAAAGAAGATTGGTACATCGCGGATCGGATCTATCTCTACATTTTCAAGGCGTCAACAAGCTGTCGGAGAGGCTATCTCTATTCGGATGAATGGAGTTAGACTTGGTAGTAATGGTCTGATGTTATATTATCAGCTGGATACGAGGCAGAGATCCCTTTGTCTCTGAGGTCAGATGGCTTGAGCCATGACCATCAGGAAGGTCATACAAGACGCATGACCAACTTCCTCTGTTATCAATGATGCCGACCACCCGAAGGATTCGGAGGAAGAGGTCGGATATCCGAAGGGCTCGGAAGAAGGGGGAAATCCAAGGATCACTTCTGTCTATAAAAGACCATTTGATCGGATGAAGAAGAGAAAACAAGGCAACAGACATCAACGAATACAACAATCTTCAAGGCTATCACAGCTGTATCTTTCCTTTCCATGACAATAGCTGATCCGCTCTACGCGACACAAGCTCCATCCTGGGTACTAGACATACAGCTACCCGTGAGAAAAGTTCAAGGAGTTCCTAACGAAAGCGATCTAGGAGGGGTAAAATACTTAGAATACATTAATTTTGAAGGATTGAAGGAAACCGTCTCTACATAGTTAGTGCCCGTTATCAGTTAACTTATAGAATGCCGCGTTGAGAAGCAGACGGGTGGCAAGGCCTACCCTAACGTGGTCATGAAATACTAAATAGCGATCCAGAGGAACCAAGCTCATATCGTCCTACCTATTTACGAATAGAAAATCCAACGATTTTCTAATAACGTACATGATAAGCATGTGTCACAGACAAGTATGCGTCTCAAAAATCCCTCAACCTACATCATCTCTATTAAATCAATTCATTCTCGGCCTGGATTCACGAGGATTTCCTCCCCGACTACGTACTATTAAAGAAATGGCTAACCGATTGCTCGCCGATCGCGATGCACCACCCGTCGGCAAGCGCTGGGCTTCCAACTTCGTCAGGCGACACTAAGAGCTTAAGACGCGTTTTTTTCGCAAATACGACTATCAGAGAGCTAACTGCGAAGATCTAACGATTATCCGCAACTGGTTTTAGCTCGTGGCGAATATCATCGCAAAGTACGGTATTGGATCAGATAATATCTACAACTTTGATGAGACTGGCTTTATTATGGGCGTAATTGCAAGCGGAATAGTCGTTACAGGCTCAGAAAGGCGTTCAAAGCCAAAAGCAGTACAACCTGCAAACCGAGAATGGATTACAGTCATTCAGGCGGATGGCCGAGCGATCTAGCCATTCATCATTGGTGCGGGCCAATATCACCTCGATTCGTACCGAGAGAGCAACCTCCCGGGCGATTGGGCTATTGCAATGACCCAAAATGGTTGGACTGATAATGAGACCGGTCTCGAGTGGCTAAAGCACTTTGACCGATGCACAGCCAAGCGATCAAACAGTCGCTATCGTCTTCTGATCCTCGATGGCCACGAAAGTCAACACTCCGTCGAATTCGAGAGATATTGCGACAAAAACAAGATCATCAGGCTTTGCATGCCGCCTCATTCCTCTCATCTACTTCAGCCCCTTGACTTCGGGTGCTTTGGGCTGCTTAAGAAGGCCTACGGTCGAGAAATAGAGCATTTGATCAAATGCTCTATTACCCACGTTTCGAAGACCGAGTTCTTTCCGGCCTTCCACGCCGCATTTCAAGCCTCTATGACAGAAGAGAATATCAAGGCGGCCTTTCGAGGAGCTGGGCTTGTTCCTCTTGACCCAGAAAGTGTGGTCTCGAAGCTTGATGTGCAGCTACGGACTCCAACGCCTGCGGAGGAGGAGGATTGTCCCTCTACCCCTTGGGTCTCCAAGACGCCAAAGACAGTGCTTGAGGCTAGGTCTCAGTCTGAATACCTCGAAAGACGAATAATAAGGCATCAGAGCAGCTCCCCAGAGTCGATTTTTGAAGCTCTGCAGTCTCTTGAGAAGGGAACAAAGGCGGTTATGCATAAGGTTGCCTTATTGACGGCTGAGGTTAAAGACCTTCGAGAGGCAAATGAGATACTAAGCCGGCGCTGGAGGGCAAAAAGAAACCCGACTACAGAAGATAGGGGTAATGATAGTAGAGGAAGGAAGGCAAGCGATTGATCAGATGGATATTGATGGGCAAATAGAAGGTGAATTGTTAAAGAGTGGTGGTCAAGGAAGGTCAGCGCGATTAGGTGTTCAGCATTGTAGTGTTTGCGGTAAGCCCGGTCTTAATGCAAGGACCTGTCATATAGTGATTGAGATGTCTAATAAAGAGCATTTATGATGATTTCTATATTGGAGGTCTAGGATTTTTGCGACACATACTTGTCTGTGACACATGCTTATCATGTACGTTATGTCATATTGCTGTCCCCCTCCTCACCATTATAGATCCACTACACGCGAAATTGGTAAAGCCCTTCAATCCATTGGTGCATGACAGCTGACAAAAAGACTGGGGCCCTCCCAACAGCCCTACGGAAACAACATACCGTTCAGTGCTGACACCTCGGGTTGATAGCCTCAACTCCAATCCTTCAGGTTCCCTTCGAGGCACCATCTCCAATGAACGACCGAAGCTTCCGCATCGGGGCTGCGGCACTGGTCATCGTGGTCCTCCCGCTCGCGGCCCTCCTCCGGAAGCTCCTCCTCCCGACCTTTGACCCCCGGGAACCCCCCGTCTTCCGGCCCAAGATCCCGGTCGTCGGCCACCTCATCTCCATGGCCACGGAGAAGAGCGGCTTCTACCGCCGGCTGTACAGGGAGCGGCCGCTGCCCATCTGCACGCTGCCTGTGCTCGCGGGAAAGTTGTACGTGATCAACGCGCCGGGTCTCATTTCGGCCGCCATGCGGAGCAAGGACCTGTCGTTTGACCCGTTTGCTATCGAGTTCAGCGCTGGCTCGGTGCGTATTACGTACCTCTTTTCTAGCTCGTTGGATGTATGTTGGACTAACTGGGGAGTGTCTAGCTTGGGATGACGGAGGAACAGATTCGTATTTGTTCTCAGCAGAGCGCGATTGACGAGATTCACAATGTGATAATCATGTCGTTGTCGGGAGACAACCTCAATAAGATGGCCATGGTTGGGCTCAAGGACATTGCTTCTTCATTGAATGGCATTGGTGCAAAGGAGCCTCTTAGGATCTCGGATTCTTTCAATTGGTTACGTACCATCCTGTCTAAAGCGGTTATGAAGTCTATGTACGGCAAGAAGAACCCAATGGACGCTGCAGCTATGGAACACATCTGGTAAGACCTCGAAGAACTGAAAATATACTCAAGTTCAGCCTAACTTGAGCAGGGAATACGACAAAGGAATCGCCCTCCTGGCCTTGGGCATTGCGCCGGGCCTCCTGGCACCGAAAGCCCTCGCGGCAAGGACGCGGATCCAAAGCATCCTGATGCCATTCTACGTCGAGGAGCAGTACAACCGACCAGACGTGGGCGCCCTCGTTCGAAACCGCGCCAACCTGATGCGCAGGCTCGGACATCCCGCCAACGAACTCAGCACCTTTGAGTTTATCATGGCCTGGGCGTCCGTCACTAACAGCGTCCCGGCCCTCTTCTGGTTATTTGCTAACGTGGTTTCTTACCCGGAGCGAGCGGCCCGCATCCGCGAAGAGGTTGTCGCGACGGCCGGCGAAGCAGAGACGGAAGGCACCGTGACCCTGAGCGTGGCCAAGCTGCGCAAGGAATGTCCGCTGCTCGTGGCGTGCTATCAAGAGACGCTTCGGTTCTGCGGCGACGGCGTGGGCAACCGACGGGTCATGAAGGACACGCTGCTCAAGGACCCGGCCGACGGGAGAGAGTACCTCCTCACCGAGGGCACAAACGTGCAATGGGCGTCTCAAGTAGTGCACCTCGACGAAAAGGTCTGGGGCGCCAACGCCGAAGCTTTCGACCCCGCAAAATGGGTCAGCATGTCGCCGCAGGATGGCCGGGTGCGCAAGTCGATGATCCCGTTTGGGGGCGGCAAGAATCTGTGTCCCGGGAGGTACTTTGCCGAGGCGGAGTTGTTGGGGTTTCTGAGTGGTCTCTTGCTGGTGTTTGAGGTGGATGGCGTGCAGGTTCCGCAGCCGGCTGATCCAGAGTTGGGGGGATCGATCAAGCAGCCGGACTGGGGGGATGTTGACAAGAGTTTTACGATTGTGCGGCGGAAGGGGTGGGAAGGCGTTGATATCCAGTTTGAAATCTGAAGGGTAGGTGTAAGTGGCTTCAATGGGGGTAGACATGTCAAGTAGTGAAGGAGAAGCATCATAAGCCAGTCTCGGTGTCCTTTACCCCGAGGGATCACACGGGTGGAGAAGGCCGATCCATTGCACGGAAATGTGGTTGATGGACGTCTGTCGGATTATTTCCCGTCACATCTCAGGCTTCCCCTCACTTCTCATTTATTAAACCCCAGTCTCCTCCATCATTTAGAACAACCGTCAAACACTCCAATGCATCCCAAGCCCTCCTTCGACGCCCTCCCCCTCCGCAAGGACGGCCCCCACGGCAACGCCTGGGGCCTCTTTGGCGCCGACGACCAGTGCGGCATGCTGAACCTCCTCACCCCGGAAGTACTCGCTTCCGCCGCCTCGGAGATCCGCGACGGCGTGCGCGTGTCGACCGACTGGCCGCTGGACCGCATGGCGCAGCCCTGTTTCGGGCGGGCGCCGTTTGCGCATACCATCAAGACCAAGGAGCCCCGGGCCGTCAACGACGACTCGCTGGCATTCAACACGCAGAGCAGCTCGCAATGGGACGGGTTTCGGCATTACGCGTATCAGGAGGAGAGGCTGTGGTTTGGCGGGAGGACGTTGGAGGATTTGCTGTCGAGCAGTGCGATTGGGATACAAAGTGGGCGACCTGGATGGATCCTTCTTTCATGTGAGAATGCTGACCATGTAAGCGTGGGTTGAGCGAGGGGGTATCGTCGGCCGAGGCGTGCTGCTAGACTATGCCTCCTGGGCAGAAGCAAAGGGCCTAACGCCCGCCCTCTTCGAAACAACGCCCATCACCGCCTCAACTCTACAAGAAGTAGCAGCCAGCCAAGGCACGACCCTCAAACAAGGCGACATCCTCCTCATCCGCACGGGCTGGGTGCGCGGCTACAACCAGCTGAGCGACTCTGCGCGGCAGGCCCTGGCAGACAAGCCGCACCCGCCGGCCATCGGCGTCGAGTCGTCAGAAGACACACTCCACTGGCTCTGGGACCAGGGGTTCGCGGCCGTGGCCGGCGACCAGCCGAGCTTCGAGGCATGGCCGTGCCAAGACGCGAGGTTTTGGCTGCACGAGTGGTTGCTGGCCGGGTGGGGGCTGCCGATTGGGGAGTTGTTTGATCTGGAGAGGTTGGGGGAGGAGTGTAAGAGGCGGGGGAGGTGGTCGTTTTTCTTTTCAAGCATGCCGCTATATGTGAGTTCATGTTGACGGAAAATTATGTTCCATGTGCGTGTGGTTTGTGTTGCTAACGACATCAAGGTCCCGGGAGGGGTAGCCAGCCCGCCGAATGGGGTGGCTATATTCTAGGTTGGACTTGCGACGGCGAGGGGAGTCTGTAAGTCGATCCGATGAAATCAAGTCTGAATTTGTTGTATTTCGTGAGTCTCGGTCCACGTACTCGGCAGCTATGGTCGTTGAAATAAGAATTCGCGAATATATCATCCCTGCTAAAGACATAAACCACCCAGTCGACTAAGCCCGTGACATCATCGAATGCTAAGAAGAAGCCTGTAATCCGTGGCTGATTACGGTACGAAAAGAGCGTTGGAATATAAAACCTCGCGAGGGTCGATGACGCCTCGACTCCCAACTAACCACCATGACGCCAAGAAATGAGGAGGAGACCGTCTACTTAAGACGTCAAGAGTCGAACCGTTTCCGATCCATCACACCATCAAAATAAAGGCCAGAGTATGCCCAAAAGCACAATGCAGCCCGCGACCGAGGTAATTTCCGAGTTCAACAAGCTCGTCAACATGACAGCTTCCGAACTGGAGAAGTGGTTGGAATCCGACGACTCCAAAAACGCGGGGCAGCCAAAGGACAACGGCGACGGCGAATCCGTCGGTCACGACAGCGGTCGTAAGATTGTTGAGATTCTCACGGAAAACCCCGAAAAGGACGAGCGCAAGTACAGCGAGGATCAGATTTCGCATATGCGCAAGGTGGTTTCGTACTGGTGGGTGAATGCGCATCTATCTACATGGACTTCATGGCTGACGACGACAGCAAACGTCACCTCGCCCAGGAAGGCAAAGCAAATAGCGAGAAATCAGAGGAACAAATCAAAAAGACAAAGTCGTACGCGTCGCTGAAGAACTGGGGCCACGAACTACTGAAGGCGCGCCAAGATGCCGAGGACAAGGACGAGGACGAAGAGCAGTTGGACCAGCAAGCTGAAGAGGGCAGCGAGGAAGTTAGCGAGGAAGACGGGGATGAGCCGGCGCAGGCCGGGGACAAGCGAAAAGCGGGTGGTGGTCAGGCTGGCGCGAATAAGAAGAGGGAGGTCGATTCCGCGGCACCGGGGGATGAGGTTCACGAGGAGGACAAAGGTGCGGAGGATCAGAGCGCTGGAGAGCTGGGTTCCGATGGAGCGCCAGAGGGAGGAGAAGGAGAGGGAGAGGGGAAAGGTGACGCTGCAGGTGTTGACAAGGGGGATACGGTCAGCTGGAATTGGGGAAACGGACAGCCGCAGGGGAAAGTACTTGACGTCAAGGAGGAAGAGTGAGTTATACGTTGTTATTTGGTGATGACTGCTAATTCATGGTGTAGCACATCGATCCAGGCCAAGAAGGGCAACGAGGTCAGTCGCAAGGGGACAAAGGAGGATCCGGCGGTGGTTTTGGACACGGGCAAGTCGAAGGCGATTAAGCTGAGCCACGAGTTGAATGAGGCATAGACTATATACAGTGCCTAGACAATAACTTATAGTGAATGTGCCGTTGCATCTGCCGCGAGTTGCCCCGTGAATCGGCCTCTCCATTTCCCCAGCCGACCAACTTTTCGCAGCCCCTGAGCCGGTGCATCCCGGTCGCCACTCAACAACCCGGCCAATCAGTATCAATTACTAGCTTTGGCAATTTGCGTCACATCACCGAGGCTTTTCTCAGAGCGGGCCCGATATTTTCACGCCGAAGACGGACCTGACAACTAAGTAGTTGCTCATCATGACTTCTCTTTCACACCTCTACATATTTATATAATTTCCTCACAACCCCCGTAATGATTCCCATACTCCTGCGCGCCTCCGCGCGCACAAACGCACCGCTCAGCTTCCGACTCGGCGCTGGCCGTCGCGTCTTTCAGGCCCAGCGGCGTCTACAATCGTCAAATCCCGGGCCCAACAAGCCCGTCGCAGAACCGAAGCCGGCTGCCGCTGTTGTGGCATCGCGACCGATCTGGGAACGCCTCGGGCCGTTGACGAGGCTGGCGCAGGCGTATGGACGATCGCAGCGCGCGAGGCCATATCTCACGCAGACTTGGAGCGCCATTGCCATCTACCTCGTCGCGGACCTGAGCGCGCAGTACATTGGGGGGAACGAGTATGATCCGGTGCGAACGGCGAGGGCTTTGTTCATTGGTGGCGCGGCGGCGATTCCGCATTACAAGTGGTGAGCCATCTATACCTCACGCTGCAACGTGGTTTATCGTGCTGACGCTCGCAGGTTCATCTGGCTCTCCAACAGCTTCAACTACCCATCCCGCTGGCTCTCCCTCGCCGCCAAGATTGTCTTTAGCCAAATCGTCTTCACGCCCATCTTCAACACCTACTTCTTCGGCTCCCAGGCGCTGCTCTCGGGCGAGGGACTCCAGGGCGCCGTCGACCGCGTCAAGGCCACGGTGCCGGCCACGTTTGTCAACTCGGCCAAGTTCTGGCCGCCATTTACCGCGTTTTCCTTTACGTTTGTGCCCATGGAGTATCGCGCCATCTTTGCCGGCTGCGTGGCTGTCGTGTGGCAGACGTACCTGAGCTTTGTGAACCGGAGGGCCGAGTTGATGGAGGAGAGGAGGGCGAATATGGAGAGGGCAGTTGCCGAGGTGGGGAGGGTGGTGGATGTTGAGGTGAAGATGGGCGAGGCTGTGGCTGCTTGAGGGATGGAGCTCTTGGCGAGGCTGGTGTTGGTTTCCTTTGTGAATGATCAAATGGATAGACTGGGTTGCATGCCTTGGAGTTTGGAGCGGGTTTGTTTACTAGATGCGAGGATACATGGATAGAGTACATTGACAATAGACGTCTATTCGCTTCAGCCGGGTGTCTTGCTTGTATTCCGAGACAAGATGTCACGATCAAGAGGATTCTCGAACAACCTCTACCTCCGTAGACAAGATGGCAAATGTCACTGCGGACAATCATGTCCGGCGCCTCGCTGGGTTGGAAAGCGAGCGACTCCGACAGGTTCCGAGATCAGAATCTACAGGTTACAAGTAGCTCAAGTTTGGAATAAGATATTTCTATTGGCACCAGGGATCTTACTAGCAATAGCAATACGTTATATCGACGCTATCTATGCATCTTGCGTTGCAGCTCAATGCGACGCTGATGAAGCTGTCGCCTGAAACCGTCGCATGCACACTATCTGGACCTAGATGAGGTCATAACTAGCTGCAAAATCTCTGTCCGCGTACAATTTCCATTTTTGCTTGTGCCGAGCTTTGCCGCTTCAATTTGCGACGACGAAGCAGAGTCGCCAAGTTGGTCAAGTAACCGCGAGTCGGTGGAGGAACGATTCCGACGTGAAGAGTTATTATCGTGTACATTCCCGGAATTCTACTTTCCCTCGTGATTCAAGAAGCAGTCATTTGCCTCTTCTCGATTGGCCACGTGCGATGCCGTCACATACACTGCCCGCTTAAACCTGCCAGATCTGCTACCACCTCGTCTTCACCTTGTTCTCACAGTCCTTCACCACCCTCACCTCCATCCTCAACCACTCATCATGGCCTCAGCCATCCGAACCAAGGCCATTGGTCTTCGCGGCCTCTCAATGCACCCTTCCCGCATCGCCATCCTCTCCCACAGCGCCCGTCTCTGCCATCCCCCCCAACTTCGCCTCTTCTCGTGCTCGACCCTCCTCCACGCCGACATCATAGTCAAGGTGCCGCAGATGGCCGAGTCCATCTCCGAGGGCACCCTCGCGTCGCTGCCGAAAAAGGTCGGCGAGCGCGTGGAGGTGGACGAGGAAATCGCCAGCATCGAGACGGACAAGATTGACGTGGCGGTGAATGCGCCCGAGACGGCCGTTGTTGCAGAGTATTTTGCCGCCGAGGGCGATACTGTTGTTGTTGGTCAGGATCTCGCACGGATTGTGACTGGTGACGTGGCTGGTTCGGTCAAGACGGAGGGGGAGCCTGCCAAGGAGGAAGCGAAAGAGGTCAAGCAGGAGACCAAAGAGACGAAACCTGAACTCAAGACTGAAACGCCTGCTCCCGAGCCGAAAAAGACGGAAACACCGGCTCCTCAGCCGGCGCCCAAACAGGAGTCAAAGTCTGTTCCTTCGCCTGTCTTCTCATCTGCAGGTCCCTCTCGCGGAGAGCGAGTTGTAAGTCAAAGCAAACACACCCGCCTCGCACTCGTAACTGACCCATCAACAGGAAAAAATGACTCGCATGCGCAAGACCATCGCCGCCCGCCTCAAGCAATCCCAAGACACGTGCGCGTCCCTCACGACGATGCAGGAGGTAGACATGACCAACCTCATGGCCTGGCGCGCAAAGTACCGCGACGAAGTGGCCGAGGAGCACGGCGTGAGACTGGGCTACATGGGTGCCTTCACAAAGGCCACGACGCTGGCTGCGCAGAGGGTTCCGCAGATCAATGCGGCTATCGACACGGACAAGGAGGTCATTACGTATCGCGACTACGTTGATATAAGCATTGCCGTGTCTGCGCCAAAGGGGTTGATCACGCCCGTGTTGAGGAATACGCATGCCTTGAGCATTGTCGAGCTGGAGCGCGACGTGGCGGCGCTGGCTAAAAAGGTGAGGATGCTATGCCCTGGAATTTGAGGTGACTTTCGACTGACTGTCGTAGGCTCGCGATGGAAAACTCACCATGGAGGACCTCGAGGGCGGCAACTTTTCCATCAGCAACCCGGGCATCTTCGGGTCCTTGTTCGGAACCCCCCTCATCAACTATCCCCAGGCCGCCGTCTTCAACATGAACGGGATCCAGCAGCGCGTCATGGCCGTTGACGGTGAGGCCAAGATTCGACCGGTGAGTTTTATCGAAGTGTGTTTAAAAGTGAAGCTGACCCGTGTAGATGATGTATATTAGCCTGACATACGACCACCGCTTGATTGACGGGAGGGAGGCTGTCATGTTTTTGAACACGGTGAAGAAGTACATTGAGGATCCTTCTCGGATGCTTCTTGTTTAATCCATGTCTTTGATCTGTATTATAGTGTGGAAAAGTTGTGCTTAACAGGTGGCTTGGACTGGCGCGGGAGACGCCCAGTGAGGCATTCGTCATCTTCTCAATACAGTCATTTCAGTATTCCGAGTCCAATTGAGTACAGTTATTGGACTTCCAGGGCCCAAATTAGTTTATGCCCCCCTGGCTACTCCGGGGAAGTATTTGCGCTCCTAATTCTGTCCCACTAACCGGGCACTCAATTGAAGAAGCCGAGACGGCTTCTTGCGCGGAAGCAGGTCCCGGGACCTCTCTTCTCGCGTCTTATTCGCCTAAAGGAGCAACATGGTGTCAATTGACCTCATATCCGGGCCCGATTGCATTGTATTTCGATCGCTTTGATGCTGCAGGGATCAAATGCCGACCACCATCACATCTGGCCCATGTCCCGGTCCATCTAGAGGGCCGGCATCTGGGCTGCCTTCGTTCCTCGGACCAAGTGACTTGGTACAACTCTGTTCTCAAGAGCTATTCCTTTTCAGAGCCTCATCATCAATTACCTGGAGTCGCATCTCTATCAGTCTGTCTGATCCTCACGCCCTTGACTGCCCGCTGCACATCTCGTCACGATGTTGGGGGCCGTACATCAAGCTGCGGCTCGGGGCCGGGGTCTCGCCCGCGCAACGACCGACAGAGCAACCACATCCCTATCCTTCCTACCCAGGAACCTGCCGGCTTGTTCTGGAGGAACAAGGTCACGACACTACGCCGTGCAAGCGGACGACACAAGACCAGTTCTGGAGCGAACGCCTAATGGCCCGAAGAGGAGTGTGAAAGCAACCACCCCGCCGGTAGGTCGACTCGCCGCAGACATGTCGAGGGCTAACAGATCAGAGTCTCAAGGAATCCTTCCTCCAGGGGACATCGGCCTCGTACATTGACGAGATGTACGAGTCGTGGAAACTCGCTCCCGATTCTGTGCACGTCTCCTGGCGCGCGTACTTCAACTTGATGCAGGACAAGAGCAAGTCCCCCGACGAGGCCGCGCAGTTTCCCCCTGGATATCTCTCCTCGCGCGACCCTGTCTTGACTAGCAGTCTCTCGTCCGAGACATACGCCAACCACCGTCATAGAGTCGCAAAACTCGTCTCGGCGTACCAGACACACGGCCATTACGTCGCCGCCACCGACCCCCTAGGCCTCCGCAAGAATGCACGAGGCGACGCACACCGACCCGAAGAACTAAACCCGGAGCACCACGGCTTCACACCCGCCGACATGAACACCCCCTTCCTCCTCGGAGACGACGTCCTCCCCTTCTTCGCCGCCGCCGGCCACACATCCATGACCCTCGGCGAAATCATCTTCGTCTGTGAATCCATCTACTGCGGCGCCCTGGCCGTTGAGTACACGCACATCCCCTCGGCCGCAAAACGCACCTGGCTCCAACAACGCCTCGAGATCCCCTCCCGCGTGTCCTTCTCCGTCGCCGAGAAACGCCGCATCCTCGGCTCGCTTCTCTGGGCGGCCACGTTTGAGCGCTTCCTCGCGACAAAGTTTCCCTCGCAGAAACGCTTCGGGCTCGATGGCGCTGAAGCCTTGGCTCCCGGCGTGGCGACCGTCATTGATCGCAGCGCTGACAAGCATGGTGTTGATGACGTAGTCGTCGGGAGTTGTCATCGCGGCAAGATGACCATGCTGGGCGCCGTGTACGGGAAGCCGCGCGAGGATATACTGGCCGAGTTTGCGGGGCGGATGAAGACTAATGGGTTGGGCATGACGGGGGACGTCAAGTATCATCTCGGCCACGACGGCACACGGGTTACCCCTAGGGGTAGAGAGGTCGGCGTGTGTCTGCTCGCCAACCCGTCGCACCTCGAAGCCGTCGACCCGGTCGCCACAGGCGCAACATATGCCACGCAGCAGCGCAAGAACGACACCAACCGATCGCGCACGCTATGTCTTGCACTACACGGCGACGCCGCTTTCGCAGGCCAAGGCGTCGTGTACGAAACCCTGGGCCTCTCCCGCCTCGAATCCTACCACGTGGGCGGCACCGTCCGGATCATCGTCAACAACCAGATCGGCTTCACCACCGACGTCTCGAGTTCCCGCTCGACTCCGCACGCGTCAGATCTGGCGCGGTGCGTGGACGCGCCCATGCTGCACGTCAATGCCGACGACGTCGAGGCCGTGGCGTTTGCGTGCGGTGTTGCTGCGGACTGGAGGGCCGAGTTTGGCGAGGATGTCGTCGTGGATTTGATGTGTTATCGGCGGTTTGGGCATAATGAGTTTGACCAGCCTGGGTTTACGCAGCCGGTCATGTATCAACAGGTGGCGAGGCAGACGCCCGTCTTGGACAAGTACGTTGCGAGGCTTGTTGCCGAGGGGAGCTTCACGGCGGCAGAGATTGAGGAGCAGAGAGCGTGGGTGTGGGAGCAGCTGAAGGAGGACTTTGACAGGAGCAAAACTCGCGTCTCGCAGCGAACCTCGTTTCCTCCCGCGTGGGACGCCCTGCCGTCTCCTGCAGTCCTCGCCAAAGAGACTCTGCCCGACGTGTCAACCGCCATCCCCTACTCGGCTCTCCGTGGCCTGGCCGAGGAGCTCGCCGCCGTGCCTCCGGACTTCTCCCTGCACCCCAACCTCTCCCGGATCCTCACCACCCGCGCCACCTCCTTCCAAGCCGGCACCATCGACTGGCCCACCGCCGAGTCCCTCGCTTTCGCCTCCCTCGTCACCCAGGGAACCCCCGTGCGGCTGGCCGGCCAAGACGTCCAGCGGGGGACCTTTTCGCAGCGCCACCTCGTCCTGCATGACCAAGCCACCGGCTCGACCTACACGCCCCTGAACCACCTTTCGCCCACTCAAGCACCCTTCCACGCAGCAAACTCCCCCCTGAGCGAGTTCGCGGCGATGGGCTTCGAGTACGGCGTCACGCTGGCGGACCCGCGACCCTTGGTCCTCTGGGAGGCGCAGTTTGGCGACTTTGCCAACGGCGCGCAAGTCATCGTGGACAACTTTTTGGTCTCGGGAGAGGCCAAGTGGTTGGACCGCTCGGGGCTGGTGGTGTTGTTGCCGCATGGCATGGACGGGCAGGGCGCGGAGCACTCGTCGGCGAGGCTGGAGCGGTTTCTGATGTTGGGCGGGGAGGAGGGGAGGGAGTGGCCGTCAGAGGAGAGGTTGAGCAGGGGGCATCAGGAGTGTAATTTTGGCGTGGTGAATCTGACGGACCCGGCGAATTACTTTCATGTGCTGCGGAGGCAGGTCATGCGCGGTTTTAGGAAGCGTGAGTTCGATGAGCATTCCCCTGAACTTGAGAACAAGAACTAACTCTGTAGCCCTCGTCGTCTTCTCCTCCAAGTCCCTCCTCCGCCACCCCCTCTGCCGCTCCCCCATCACCTCCCTCACCTCCCCCTCCGCCTTCCGTCCCGTGCTCGCCGACCCCGCCCACTCAACCTCCTCCATATCCCCCCGCTCGCAAATCACCCGCATCATCTTCTGCTCCGGCCAAGTTTACTTCGCCCTCGCCAAGCACCGCTCCTCCCTCGCCCGTCGCGACACGGCCATCGTGCGCATCGAGGAGCTGCATCCGTTTCCCTGGCTCGCGGTCAAAGACTGCTTGGGGGGGTACCCGCGGGCGAAGACCGTGGTGTGGGCGCAGGAAGAGCACTATAATGGCGGGGCGTGGCATTACGTGCGGGATAGGTTGGGGGCGGTGATGGGGAGGGAGGAGGGGGGTTGTAAGGGGAGGAGGTTGTTGTATGCTGGGAGGGGTGCGAGCGCGAGTCCGGCGACGGGGTGGAAGGAAGTGCATGATGAGGAGGAGGGGAGGTTGTTGGAGGATGCGTTTTCAGTTGAGTAGGGGAGGCTATAGAAGGAGCATGTTATGAGGTTATTCTCCTGGCTCGCGTCTATAGCTACTCTCATTCGACTCATGCTGTGATTTCGCTCTTCATACACACAACCCCATTTTTCTCAGCGAGGACATCCCAACTGCCCTCTGTCACCTCGGCCGTCCGGATATGATACGTCTGCCCGGCATACAACGGCGCCATGGCCCTATAGGTAATACTCCTCGGCCCCTGCCCGTTGCCGTGGACGTCCTTCCAGTAATCCAACAGGTTGATCAGGTTCAACGGCCCGTGGACAACAAGACCTGGATGGCCTTCCATGTCGCGCGTCCACGGGTCATTGTAGTGAATCATGTGCCCGTTGAAGGTGAGGGCCGAGAAGCGAAAGAGGCCGACTGGGGACCAGCGCAGTTCGCGCGTGGGAAAGCCTGAACGTCAGTTGGTGACCATCTCGCAAGTGAATAGCTCTTACCATCTCCGTCGGCAACGATATCCTTGACCAAAGAAGGCCCACGCGTCATATCTTTAAGATCAGGAGCCGCCGGCGGCGACTCGATGTCAATCTCAGGGCGAAACACCCACGACCGCTTATCCGTGAGTGCCAAGCCGTTTGGCACCCAAAACTCCTTTTCGACTTCGACAAGGACCATTTCGCCCGCAGAGCGGCTCTTCTTGGCCGTCGCGCTCACGAGCCGAGTGCGCTCCTCGACTTGATCGCCCACACGCAGCAACGCCCCCTCCGGCCAAGCCATCTTTCCGCCCGCCCACATTCGTCTCGTAAACGGCGCCGACGCGTTAAAGGTGCGGTCCGTTCCGTCCTCGCCGAGATACTGCTCTGTGCCGTTGGGGGTGAAGTAGGCAAGATGGTAGCCGTGAGGAACCGGAGTGCCAGTGACTGGGGGGTCCTCGGTGACGTCAACTCCGTCAATTGACGTCCGGTCGAGGGTGAGGGCCAGTTTCTGCAGTTGGTTCCCGTCAATCAATTGGCGTCGGATGACTGACTTGTCGGCAAAGGTTTCCAGGAGATGGTTGGCCGCTTCGGATGCAGTGGCTTTGTAGCGGGACGATACAAAGCATCTGCGCTGGAAGGCTCTCTGAAGGAGGCCATGAGCCGGACGAAGCTTCATTTGCGTCATGCCTTTCCTATGTGATCCAATCAATTGAATGAGTTGGAGAGATGACCATGTTGAGCTTCATGTCCTGTGAAGTCGGTGGATGATGCCGGAGAGGTGGAGTTCCTGCCGGCTACTCAATTCCGCCGAGTAACCGAAAGACCGACTGTGGGAACAGCCCAACCTACAAAGACCGCCCAAGAAAGTTGAGACTCTCCACCTGCATCGGCTCGTCCGCCTGGAGAACAAGCCCCAAATCAGCCAATCCATCCTCGCCCTCCCACGGCCCGTAGAGCACATTGAAGTACTGGTCCTCAAACGCCTTGCTCTGCGCCTGCATGGCCGGCGTGGGAAAGTCGAACCCCTCACCATCGTCGGGAGCAACCCCAGCGTCGGCTCGTTCCGGCGCCGTGATGCGCGCATCGGGCATCGCTTCGCCGTGAAGCCGCTTGGCAATGGATACGTCGAGGTACTGCAGGAACAGGTCGAGCAGGTGGTTGTTGATCCGCCAGTACTTCTTGATCTCCTGGAGGCCCAGCATGCACATTTGCGCCCGGTGCTCTGCGATCCTCCGACTGACGTCGACGCCTCGCTTGATGCTGATGACGTGTATGCAAAGGGCTGCGAAGAGGCTCGTGTTTCTGCTCGGGTTAGTCGTTCGACTTTGAATAAGGGGGACCGCCTTACAAATGCATCTGGCCGTAACGCAGCGTTCCTTGCGCGAGCATGTCTTCGGCGATTCGGCTGATGCGCGACGCGGCCGTCACGGCGATTTGTCCGTTGGCGTCGTCCTTTTGCTTGAGAAAGCTATGACGATGGATCAAGATCCGTACATGGCTGTTGTCGTTAGTACGGACGGCGTCTTCGGGGATCTGACCTACTTGTAGGCTAGGTGCAGGAGATGTGACCACACAGATGCATCCTCCTCGACATTCCCCAACTCCCCACGTAGACTGTCCTTCCAGGCTTCTAGACTGCTGTCGAGTTCCTTGACCTGCTCAGGCGTCGACGGCGGCCTCCCGGGCAGAAACTGCACGTCAATGACTCGGCCAACTACTTTATTAGCCGGGAATCTCTTGCACTGCAGTTAAGGTACTTACGAATTCTTGCAATCTCGACCATCTTGATGGCGTACGTGATGTGCTCCGGCTTGCAGGACCCAAAGTGCGAGACCTCCTGGGTCACTTCAGATTCAAGATCTGAAGGGCTCAGCGGTTCAATGTCGCAGTCGTCGTCTCGGATCCTGCTGGGGAGCCCGAGAGAAGCAGCGGCCTGGCGCTCGCGGACCTATCTTTCTCATCAGCATGGGTTTCACGCATCGACGTAGTAGTGCTTACATAGATGGACCACCAAATCCTCCTCCTCAGCCTAGCTCGATGAGAGTCCCTAGTCGTAAACCGGGCTCTTTAAACAGTTAGCAGCCTACCACAAGACGCAAACGAAAACCTACGATCGATGAAGCCCGTACGACTCGGACACGCCAATGACCACACCCAGCCAGTACCTGACATCCCGCACGTCCGACGGCCCGCCACGCCAAAAACTCATGAGAAAAAGCGACTGGATCAGCGTAATCTCGTCCTTTTCCCAGTCAGCATGAAACAATAGCCTGGCCCGCGTATACAAAAGCGACTTGGCCTCGGAGCGATCCTTGAAGCCCATAGAGACAATGGTCTCTTCATCGCAGTAGGTCGCGCCAATGAACAACATGGACTGCAGCAACAGAATCGACACGTCGCGACTAGCTAGTCGGGTGGTAAACTCTGCACGATCCAAGACGGGAAAACACGGGTGAAACCAGTCAAAGTATGCCTGGAGCGCAGGCACGCACGCCTGCAAGTCGGGCAGCGTCAGGGCGCCCTCGTCGCGCAGGTAGCGGGCGGTTCCGGAGCTCACGCGGTCGCAGGTCGCAGGCGAGGCGCCTTCAGGGAAGGACTGGGGCGTGCTGCTCATGGAGAACAGGAGCCTGGCCTTTTGCTGGGGGCCGGCCGGGTCGCCGGTCCTGGTCGGTTCCTGGGGACGGCTGGGGACCAGGGTGAGGAAGTTGGACTCGCCGAAGAACAGGGAGCCGGGGGCGGCGGGGTCGGCGGCCGGTGAAGGGGTCCTGGCCGGGAGGGAGTCTTCCGAGGTCCGGCTGGTTCCGGGGGTTTCAAAGACGGGTGTGGAGGGGTGGTCGACTGGTGTGTCTGAGACCAACGGGGGCTTATCCTTTCGCCTGGCTTTGCGAGGGTATCTTCACAGGAATTAGTACATCATATAACACTGTCAATCCAGTATACTCGCCTCCCCCGTCTCGACGGAAGCACCTCGCACTTTGCCCCCGAACTCTGGCAGTTGGAACAGGGATTTTCGTCCGTCACGTTGCACCTCACCCTCCTGGCATTACACTCGCGACAGGCGTGCTTCGCACGAGCCCGCTTGGCGGCAGCCGGGGAGGCGGAGGCGGCCGAGTCCTCAGGCATCTTGTTGTGGCTGCGTGTGTGTTAGAGGTCGGCCTCTTGGAGTTGTAGTTGGCGTGTCGCTTATATGGTTGTGGGAAGAAGAGGAGGGATCCGCTTGAAGTAGCCAACTTTGAATATGGCGTACAGTACGAACAATATCGGTAGACTGTGTGTTTCTCAATCAAACTATTCTATTATTCTTTCTATTCTTTCTTTTTCGTCGTTCCCTAGATCCAGTCCCTAGTTTCTCCGAATATAGGTCTTGATAGCGTGAATTGACAGTGGTATCTACCTATTCACCAACTGGGTAGCCATATACACCAGCTCACACAAAACACCATTGTCCACATCTCCAGACTCTCATCAGTAACTCCTCGGCAACTTTAACACCTTCTCCCCCACAAAGTTCAAAATCATCTCCCGACTCACCGGTGCAATCCTCGGCACCAAGCACTCCCTAAACCACCTCTCGACATCATACTCGGCCGCGTACCCCATCCCCCCCAACGCCAACACCGCCCTCTCACACGCCGCAAACGCCGCCTCAGCCGCCAAGTACTTTGCGCTGTTCGCCGCAACTCCCACCTCATCCTGCCTCACCGCCGCCTCGTCCGTCCGACCTCGGTCGTAGAGCGCCGCTGCGTGGTATGTCGCCAGCTTGGCCGCCTCGAGACGCATGTAGGCGTCGGCCAGCGGGTGCGCCACGCCCTGGTTCTGTCCGATGGGCCGGCCAAAGACGACGCGCTCGCGGGCGTACGAGCTGGCTTTTGCGAGGGCCGCGTAGCCTAGACCGAGGGCTTCGCCGGCGAGGAGGCAGCGCTCGGCGTTCATGCCGTGTAGGATCATCTTGAAGCCTTGACCTTGTTCGCCGATGAGGGCCGAGGCCGGGATGGGGTAGTTGTCGAAGAAGACTTCATTGGCGTCGACGGCGCGTCCGCCCATCTTCTTGATCCGCTTCATGTCGAGGCCGGGATGGGTGCGGTCCAGGTCTATGGAGAAGAGGGACAGTCCCTCGCTGGGCTTCTTGACCTCTTTGAGAGGTGTAGTCCGCGCCAGGAGAATCATCTTGGACGCCACCTGCGCGCATGTAATCCAAATCTTCTGTCCGGTAACCCCATACGACCCATCCTCCCTCCTTCTTGCCACCGTAGCCAACCTCAACGTATCCAGCCCGGCATTCGGCTCCGTGACCCCAAAGCACACGCGCGTCCTCCCCTTCACAATCCCAGGAACCGTCGTCCGCAGCTGCTCGGGCGAGCCAAACCTAGCCAGCGGCTGCGTAGCATAGACGTTTGCGTGAATCGACTGGGCGCCCGCCATGCCAGCCCCAGACTCGGCAATGGTCTGCATCATGACCGTCGCCTCCGAGATGCCCAGCCCGGAGCCGCCGAGGGACTCGGGGAGCGCGATGCCGAGCCAGCCCGCGGACGCGAGGGCGGCGTGGAACTCGGACGGGTCGTTTTCTTCCTGATCGTGTTCTTGCCAGTACGTGTTTGGGAACTGGGCGCATACTTGGCCGATGGCGTCTCGTACCATGAGTTGGTTTTCCGTGAAGCCGGTGAGGCTCATGATGCGTCTTGGGGGGGTTGATGAGAAGGCCCTCGAGGTGAGGGCCGGACGGCTTAGTTGGAGGAGCTTCGTCACTGGACGAGACATGATGAGTTGATTGGAATGCATGCCTTCAATGGTCAGACAGGTTCAAGTGCTTCATATACTTGATGGCATGTCTCCAGGACTTACAGATGCAAGACACGTACCAAGATCCCGCTGCGTTGGTGGAGTGACGGGGCCATATAGCCGACTCGGCGGGATGCATTCGCCATAAAGCCGAGCGCGGTCAAATTCGGCTTGATGAAATTGCATCAAGTACGAATGGTAGGTGATGGCGACAACTCGCTTATCTGGTGAAACGCCGTAATCACGAAGCATTCGAATCTTCCATCTTCGGTAGTAGACAAAGATTGCCAACGGTGGCAGATTCCAGATCGTGCGGATGAAGGCCAATTTGAACCATGTCAGGGGTAAGCCGTGCACTTATCCCAAGACTTCAGTTGCGCCCCAGGAGTCATGCTCCAGTCATGGCAAAGTTCAATAAAGATCGTCCTCAACGCCTTTCAGTATTCAAAATATCTATTGCTTACTCCCCCCCCTAGTCCCCGTCCAATGCATCCTCACAAGCCTCACCACCCCCCACGCCAAAAGCCGATAAACCACCACACACACCCCCAACAGCGCCACATTCACAGCCGGATCCTCATTCAACTTGTACAGCTCCAGCACATCCTCCCCCGTCTCGATCGGACAGCTCCCATCCGGCAACCTCTGCCCCGCCGTGCACGTAAACGCCACCCCGCGCAGCGAGTAGGGCGCCACGGCGCGGGCAGCGTACCTGATGGGCGACAGGTAATTGAAGCCCGCGAACAGGGGCGGCATGTCGATGGACAGGATGCCGACCATCAGGTTCGCCACGGACAGGAAGATGCCCATGATCTGTATGGCGAAGCCCGCGTGCCCAAACAGGCTGTTGAACATGACGCCCAGGCTCTCGCCGCACGAGACGATGCCAAAGCACGCGAACACGCACACAAAGTACATCTGCGCCGTCCGGGGCAAGCCGACGGCCAAGTCGCCCAGCACGCCAAACACGAGACAGCTGACCACCTCGAACGGCACCTCCAGGATGGCGTACGACGTCAGGAAAGCCTCCACACTATAAACGCCGTCGTCGTCCTCGCGGTAAAAGACGTCCCGGGCGTCCGGGTAGACGGCCACGTTCTGCAGCATGCCGACAAAGTAGAAGGCGCCGATTTCCTGGATGAAGCCCATCCGGTTCTGCACCGAGTAGTAGTCGTTGTCGAGGGGCGCGAAGAAGAGGGCCAGAATGACGGCGAGGCCGATGACCTGCATGAGGCGCGCGAGGATGAGTTCGGGCTGGCGGCGAGTGTTGATCAGGTCGCGGTGGAGGAGGAGCGGGAGGGCCGCGGCGAACGATGCTCGTTTGCGAATGAGGGCCCCGAGCTCGGCGGGAGATGAAAGATTTGCCTTGTTGAAGGAACGGCGAGTCTTGGCCGTCATCTGCGTGGTGTCTCCGGTCAATGGCTCGCTGCTGTCGACATCTTGCTCCTCCATCTTCTCCCCTTCATCCACAGTTGACTTATCTCTCGCGTTCCAGCTCTCAATCAACCTCCTCACTCGCTTGCGTGACTCTGCCTCCCTATCGTCGCGCTGCAAGTCGACTGTAATCATGTCCAACGCAAAGTCTGCTGGATTCGTGTGCTGCGGACATTCGTGGCCAAGGTTCCTCATGTACCGCAACATATCCCTTCCAGGCCCAGAGTAGACCTGTGAGCCTCCACGGGCGAGAAGCAGCACGTTGCCGAATTCCTCAAAAAGAGCGGACCGCGCCTGGTGAATGGTAAGGATGAGCGTCCGACCCTCGTTGGCAAGTCCGCTGAGCACTTCCATGATGGAGTTTGCCGTGAAGGCGTCCAGTCCCGACGTGGGCTCGTCGAGCAGCAGGATGCGAGGGTTGGTCAGGACTTGCACTGCAATGGAAACGCGTCTCTTTTCTCCCCCCGAGATGCCCTTGATCATGTCGTTGCCAATCAAATTGTCGGCGCAGTCCTTCAGCCCTAACTTGAGCAGCACCTCTTCTGCTTGGCGCGTCTTTTCTTCCTTGCCCATGAATGATGGAAGACGCAAACCTGCAGCGAATTGAAGCGTTTCTCGGACTGTAAGAGACGGCAGCAACGCGTTGTCGTCCTGGCATACATACGAGCAAACAGATCGAATGACTGCGTCGGAAGGAATCGCGCCGTTAAAAGCCAGTTTTCCCAAAGGGCGATATTTCGTGCCAATCGAGTTTCGAAGTCTCAAGGCCATTGAATTGAGGAGAGACGTCTTCCCGCTCCCCGAAGGACCCATGATGACATTCAACATTCCCGCCTGGAATGTGGCATTAATGGGGCTCAGAATCGTCTTCGCGGGCAGCTTCTTCCCCAGAGCGGACCGCTTCTCTACCGTCAAGGAGAAACCCTCCAGCTCAACGTCGATGGCCCGTACATCATCCACAGAGCGCTCTGCCATCTTTTCCTTGCCGGCCGAGAGATCCGTGTCCGACGTGCGAGCTCGGGCAATGGTCATTTCCACCTTGAAGAAGTGCAGTCCGACGGCGGAAAGGGCGACGAAAAAGATGATGAAAGCAAAGGATATCAAAATTGGCCGTGTTACCCAGTCCTGGGGGAACCCAAATAACTTCATGATGTACTTGCCCGTATACTGCTCGCACTGCGGGTTGGATTCTCCCCCTGAATAGGGGCAGTCGTAAAAGTTTCCCTCGAATTCGTTCCCGCAGTAGGCTCCGAGAACGTAAAACTAACCGGTTAGCTAAGCGACAGCGAAATAGCATTGTGCACTTACGCTATATGTAATCCATTTGGTCCAGCGTACATAGACGGGAATGGTGGTGCTTTGGATAAAGATGCCGCAGGCCATGCTCTGCAAGGTATAAGCCATGTTGGCGATTAAGCTGGCTCCAGGAAAGTTTCTGGACGCAGCCACGCAAGTCATGGCGCAAGTGACCGAGATGTAGTGGTTGATGAGAGAAATGGCAAAGAAGACGAAGAACTTTTCCACCGTCCGCTCAAAGCCGGCCATGAAGTAGAAGATGACGGAGAATAAAAAGGGCACGGGAATGTCCTCTGTTGGCATCCGAGCCAACCTTCGCGAGAGGATGAACGGTAAGGCATCGACATATTTCTCGGATGATTCGCGATCAAACGTCTGGATATCAATCGTCATTCGATACACCTCGAATACAAGAATCAGATATCCCTGAAGGCCCGTCGCGGCATACAGTCCACCTTGACGAGATCTAATGCCCGCTTGATCCCGTCCAAGGTGATAAAAGAGGTAACCGGTGACGAGACCCATTAGGATAGCCTCCATAATGGCCGATGCCATACCCAGGGGATCCCGATATGTCACTTTGAGGGTGCGATCTGTCAAAACGAGCATCTGTCGAGTGAATCCAGCATAGTTGTCCGATTTCTTCCTTCGTTCGGCCGGGGCATCGTCGCTGGGCAGAGGAGCGAAGCGTTTCTCCTTTTGTTCTCCCCAAGAGTCCTTTAGTCGTTGAACCCTCTCTGTCGTGGCTTCCTCCAACTCAGGTGTGCGATTGTCGACGGCAGCAATGTCGATGATGAACTCGGCCGGGTTGACAAAAGAGGGCAACTTGAAGCCCAGGTCATCGAACCACAGCACACAATCCTTGAGGGGTCCAGAGTACACAGGGTTTCCTTTGGTGAGTACAACGAGGTTGTCGAATAGGTGCCAGATTTCCGATCGAGGCTGGTGAATGGTGGTAATGACGGTTCGGCCCTTTGACGCCAGCTTCTTCAACGTCGTCACCAGTTGATGGGCGCTCATGGCATCGAGACCTGTCGTGGGCTCATCGAGGAAGAGAACCGAGGGATTGGCGAGCATCTGCACGCCAATGCTTGTTCGTCGCTTCTCCCCGCCAGAGCACCCGTGATGTTGCGAGTTACCGATGCGAGTATCAGCACACTCCTTCAAGCCAAGCTCGCGAATAACCTCCTCGACAACCGTCAAGCGTTGCTCTCGTGTGGAAGAAGACGGCAGTCTCAGGTCGGCGGCGTACTGCAGCGTCTCCCTCACTGTGAGCGTGGACAGCAAGACATCTTGCTGCATCACATAAGCGTGGCTGACATTGTCGACGCCTCCTCTGCCGTTGAACCTGATGTGGCCGTTGCTTTTCAGCCTTGAGCTCGTCACTCGCTCTGCCATGGTGTTGAGCAGCGTCGTCTTCCCCGAGCCGCTACCCCCGATGATGGCCGTCAGTGTTCCGGGCTGTATGTCGGCATTGACACCATCGAGAAGTGTCTTCATCTGCGGGGAAATGTCCATCTTGGAGGCGAAGAGCTGCGGGTATGTCGATGGCTCAAGCCATGACGGCGCCGTGTCGACCGAGACGGAGACATCTCGCAGTTGCACCTCGACGGCCTGGACCTCGTCGAAGGAAAGCTGGCCGGCGCCTGACTGTGAGATTCGTCGTTCCTCCATGTACGGGCGTGAGACGGGTTCTGATGCTCTGTCAAAGGAAGCCGTCCTACCGAACTTTTCCAAGTCTATGGCATCATCGGTGCCGAGGGAGTGGTTGGCCATGGTTGAGTCAAAGAGTCATTGACTACCGTTTATCCATGACTGAATCTGGGGAGTCGTAAGTATTACTCCAGTTACCTTTTGTCATCCAAACAGAGGATAACGATATCGGTAAGATCCATGTTGGATAATTATGAACAAAAAGAGGTCAGATCCCCGGACGGACAAAAGACGTCGGCTCGGTTATGCCGCTGTCAGAGCTCGAGTGAGGCGACCAGACGGACGCCAAGCGACGCGGGGGAAAGCTTGCGAGAGAAGTCATGGTACTATGCCTGGAACGGGATGTTGACAAGAAGTGTGAGGGGGTGGGGTTTCCCTTGAGAAGGGTCAGGTTGGCAGATGGGAGGAGATGAATAGCTCGCGTGCACGGGAGAGATTGGATCCGAGAGAGAAAGGTGGTGTGGACGAGGGCTCCTCGAACGACAGCCACGCAACATTTGGCAGGGTTCACCCTTCTTGACTGACGAATATCTCGGGGATTTATCTGCCTCGCTTACACGTTAGAACAAGCCACCCGGACACCACGCGCCCGAAACAAAGCAAAAAGCCGTCTGCGAACCTCGCTAATCAGATCGCCTGCATTTCGCTGCATGCTTTGCTCGGTTGTGTTCTAACCGCATCGGATTCCCCACGTCGGCTGCGAAACGAGGACCTAGACGGGCCATGTAACGGCTCGCTTAGAGGGACAAAGACAATTCCATGAGGGGATTAAGTAGCTCGCTACAGCTGTTATTGGTTCTGCCCGATATTATTCTCGCTTTCGAGGGACTTTTACTTGAACGTTGTTTAGGATACGAGATGCCTTGTTGAAGTTGTCGCGAACCGAGGCATCGCTACGAGGCATCGCTAAACGAGCAGAGGAAAAATTACAGTGTGTGGTACAAGGTAGCAGCCGAGTAACGCACACACGTACTATGTAACATAATATGGGTCGTTACGTACGCAAGACGGCTATGCTTGCATTAGTTCCTTTCGAAAATAATCATTACCAACTTGAAGATATTCTGCCCCCCAACCGACTAATTAGCCAGCTCTCTCCCGAGGTAGGTGAGAGACGGTGGAGAAGTTAACATGCGAGGAGAAAGCTGCATAGGTTCACCAAAACGGAAGAAATGCCCATGAATACCTACTACCAGCTGCAGTTCAATAACACCCAGATCACACGTCACTGAACCAAGACCATCTACTCTCTTCCCTCCCATCTACGGATAGAATAGATCGTCCCTTCCCCCCTCTCCCTCAGACCCACCTCCACTTTTCCGTCCCGTCGCCCGAAACACGGACTCCTCACACCCATCGTCATCATGCTTCAACGACATCCTTCCTTCAAATCATGGTATCGTATTTCTATCGCTCACAAATTCAGTGTCTAGGTCCATCCGATCCCTTTTACGCCATCATCATGCATTAGTCTCCCGTTCGCCTCCGTCTCCTCATATCCTCCTCTCCGTAATCGGCTCTCCGAATGGCTTCCCCGCCGGGAACCCAGAGTTCTTGGCTCCAAGCTCAAACACCTTGCTTCCTCGCAGCCACGTCTCCGTCACCCGCCCGGTAAACTCGTGCCCCTCCCACGGAGAACATCGGTTCTTCCACCGCATGTCGCCCTGCGAAAACGTCCACACGTCGGCGTCGTCAAAGACGCAAATGTCGGCGTCCATGCCCGCCCGAAGAGCGCCCTTGCGATGCGAAAGGCCGACCTGCGCCGCCGTGGCCTGGCAACACAAGCGCACAATGTCGGTGATGCTAGGCGTCTTTGATGTCGCCGATCGCGACTTGGCCGCCGAGTGGAGAATGGGGAGACCGAGGCCAACCGACGAGATGCCACCCCATGCAGCGAAGAAGTCTCCGCGCATCTTGGGTGGCTCCGTGGGCGCCGACTCTCCCGAAATCGTCACATCGACACCGGAGTCAGAGTGCATCATGTGCGGGCGGTCTTCATCCAGATGTTCCGGGAGCAGCTTGAGCTGCGGTGTGCAGGGCGAGTGATCCGAGACAACGGTGCGAATGCACGAGTCCTCGGCCACTAGCTCCTCCCACAGCCCGTTCTGGTTATTCTCCTCGCGAATCGGTGGGCAGCACTTGTGCCGGGTGTCGCCCTTTCCGATCTCCTCGGCGGTGAGGCCGAGATAGTGGAAACAAGTCTCGGCCGTGATGTTGATTCCGGCGGCGCGCGCCGCTTTAAGAATCGGGATGCACTGAGTCGCCGATAGATGCACAATGTGCAAATGCAGCTCAGGCGCCAGGTGCGCCAGACTCAGAATTTCTTCAATGGCATACGTTTCGAAGGCCGGGGGACGAGACTCGAGGAACGTCTTGTATGCTGTGAGCTCTCCTGCCGGGGCGAGAGGCGGCTCCGAGGACTGCACGGCGTCGCCGACCGAAGTCGAGATGGGAGGAAGCATTTCGGCGTGGAACATGAGCGTGGTCGGCACATCTTTGAGAGTTTCCATGGCGAGAGCGACATCTTTGGACGAAATTGCAGGAAACTCGTCAACCTGCACGGTGTCAGCAATGCTTATCGTCTTGCGGGCCCGAATACGCACGCCTGACTCGATCAAGAATCCCTTGAAGCCTCTTACACCCGCATCTACGAGTGGCTTCAGCTCATTTGCGTTGCCAGGAATGACGCCTCCGTAAAAGCCAACATCAACCCAGCATTGTCCATTGCTAGCACGCAACTTCTCCTCGAAGCCCTTAAGTGTCGTCGTGGGTGGGATGGCATTCAGAGGCATGTCGATCACGGTAGTTACGCCGCCGCTGGCAGCCGCGCGAGTGCCGGTCCAAAAGCCCTCCCACTCGGTACGACCGGGCTCGTTGAGGTGGACATGGGCGTCGACGAGGCCAGGGAGGAGGAGCTTGGGGCTGTGGTCGACGTAGGTGGTGGAGGATGGGAAGCTCGACTGGGGAAGAATGTCGGGAACGACGGAAATGATCTTGCCAGCGGACACGGCAATGGTCGCCGGAGTCAGGAGAAGGGTGTCATCTGGGAGAGTGATGACGGCCCGCGAAGAGACGAGCACAGTGAGTGGCTCGTCACTGGTAGGTAGGGTGTTAGGCACAGTCATGGTGAGGTTGTGAAGAGAGCGTGGTGAGTGGACAAGGTAAGGTGAGAGGAGAGAAGGGGGAAGAAAGAACAAAGAAACCGGAAACGCAAAAGATGTCACCCGGGTACAAACTCGGCCTTTCTCTCCAGGTATGATCTCCGGCCGGACTTCTCTTACTTGCAGGTTACTTATCCTTATCTCTCCCGGCACATGAATCTTGGTGGTGGAGGCGAAGTTGGTGGGGTTGAACGATAAGGGATGCAAGTCAGGGACACGAAAATGATAAGATTTCACTGGAGAGAGGCAGACAAGGAGAAACAAAGGGATGCCGAGCCATTTAAGGAGACACGAGATTGGGTCTCGGGGTTGGGCCTCTGTCCCCTTCCGTTCCCACCCTAGCAGGTCGGTTTGTCTGGGGAGGTGAATGGGGATAGAGGCTTATCGCGGACAGGGTCATTGGGTGCCATGGCTGTGTATTGCGGGGGATAACGTTTGAAACGATACCTACCGTCCAGGAGGAGGTACTTGGATAGAGGCGTCTTTGTTAGCCATCTAACCCCCTTCAAAGCCATGATCCGATTCTCACATTGACGCAACGCCTCAACAAACAACAAGAAAATCCCGAGAAGCCGGTCTTGTGCCGCACACCACCAGAAGAAAAAATGCGCCGGCGGCGCCAGTGACAAGTTGTCGGATGCTAGGAACGCTTATCAGCTAATCGAAATCCCGGCACCGGCTTCCTTTGAAATTTTTGGAACCTTCCATCATCGGACTCGGCCGCGTGCCGACGGGCAGCGCAGAAACAGCCAGAACGGGCATGTGTCAGCGGGAACCAGCCAATCGTGTCGAGGGCTGTTGGGCCGGGGTTCCGGGATGGGAACGTTTGTGGGTGATTTGATCGAGTAACTATCGAGTAATACAGAGAGGCCATCGAGTAATAAACCTGCTCGAGCAACTGCGTGGTTGGTCCGTTGGAGACCCCCTGGTTAGTTTCGACTTGTTGTTGAGATGCAAGTCGTGGCTTTCTTTCTCCAGCTGTGTTATTTGTTCACTAGATGAGAGCCGAGTCACCCGATTCCATCTTCCTCAGTCCCATTCACGGTCTACCTACGAGGCGGTCAAGACGAAGCTCGGGTTTGCTCTCGGACCTGCACCATCTCGTCAAATCAATGCCCTTCGGACACCCGACCTCCGCGGAGATGGCTCATCAACACCAAGCCCAGCTCATTTCCCCCGCTCCCATCACCCCTCGTGTTTGTCACGAAGCCGAGCAAGCACCCTTCGGAGCTGAATTAGACGTTTCATTACGTTACCGTTTTCCCGCCCATCATCTAACGAACATGGCCGTCTCCCTCCTCGTGAGTTCCATATACTCTATGTAAACGTACACATCAAAAAACCCTTCGTCTCTTCATCATCCCCCTCATGACCTTTTCCTGCTCTCCCATGTATGTATAGTATAGTGTGTCACCTGCTCCCGCGCATCAATCATGACAAGACAAGCAAATATACAAATTCCATACATCATGCTCGGCAGCCCGATCCCCTATCTCACAATGATCGTCGCTCGGCTGTGATTTGGTAACAAATAGTAGTACACGGTCGGAGAGAAGTGTGGTCCTCTATTAGAGGCAGCGTTCCGCCCAATCTATCCACGTCGCCCTCTCTTTTGTTTTTGTTTTACTTCTGGCGCTTGAGAGTCTTCTCTGCCATCTCGATCAAGCCGTCCTTGGCCTCGCTGTCGGGAAAGTGCGCAATCGCCTGGATCGCCTTGTCCGCATAATCCTGGGCCAACGCCCGCGTCTGCTCGATGCCGTCGCTTTGGAGGACCAGCTCACGTGCCTGCGTCACACATTGTCGGTTAGCACATCCCTTTCAAGCGGCCTTTAATTCGGTCACATCGCCACAACTCACCCTCGCAACGTCACCCTCCTGCGCAAACTTGCGACCAACGAGAGCTCCGAGCTCTGGCATTTGTTTCCAAGCAAACAGGAGGGGTGCGGTAGCCAACCCCAGCTCGAGGTCCGCCCCCGCCGGCTTGCCGAGATCTTTTCCGCTTTGCGTATAATCCAGAAGATCGTCCACCAGCTGGAAGGCCAATCCCAAGTTTCGGCCGTATGAGTAGGCCGCCTCGACCGTCACATTATCGGAATTGCCCAGGAGCGCGGCGGCACGACACGACTTGGAGATTAGGCTGGCCGTCTTGAGATACGTCTTTTGGAGGTAGTAGGTGAGGGTTTCCTCCGACCACTTGGGATTACGCTCGTCGCGTTCCGTGTTTTTGAGCTGCATGAACTCGCCCTCGACGAGGTTTGCGATGACGGTAGCCAGCAGCTCGACAACCTCGGGGTTACGGAGTCTCGCCAATGCCACCGAAGCTCGGCCAAGGAGGAAATCGCCCGCTAGCACGGCCATCTTGTTTCCGAATTCGAGGTTCGCCGAAGGAGATCCGCGGCGGGAGATGGAGTGGTCGATGACATCGTCGTGGAGCAGAGAGGCTGTGTGAATCAACTCGGTAATCTCAGCAAGGCGTCTTTGGCTGGGAAGAATATCTGAATTGGCCTCGGGGACTTCGATCTCGGCGGCCGAGAGCGGCATCGCGGCGGAGGGGTTGAGGTCGGCGAGAATCTGTGCGGGAGACATGGCCGTGTCGATGCCGCGAGCGGTCTGGTTGCGGAAGGGTTCGGGAGTCTTGGGGCAGAGGTGCGTGGCTCGGCTCATGAGGAGGACGATCAAAGGCCTAACATGCTTGCCCTCGGCTTGGGTGTAGTATTTGGCGGCACGGTCGAGCGACGGGTGGCCGGAGCCCAGAAGCTTGCGGATGTTGCCGGTGAGGAACTTCATTTCCTTGGCGACGGTCCTCAGAGGATCGACCGTCATGCCGTCCTTGGCGGCCTTCTTGACGACGTTGCTGACCACATTGGAGGCGACCTGGACGGCGGCGCCCCAGGCCGAATCTCGGCGAGGGGTAGTGTGCAGCGCGGCGCTGTGTATCCTCGTCGGCGACGGTGAAGTCAATTGCCGGCACAATGTGCACGCGGGCACCCTCATGTTGACTCCCACCGTCCGTGACAAGATCGAACCATTTCTAGAAACGGTGCCGCGCACCAGCGAGGCCCCCGGACGGAGCTGCATCGCTGACAAGGACTGAGATAAGTATATTTGTGGAGGGTCGGGACGGAGGCGGTGTCGGAGGCAGGAGGTCACAGCATGAGAAGCCGAGGCGTGCGAATGGAAGTCAAGTCGTCGGGGATCGAGCTGGAGGGCGGAACGAGTCTTGGACGGGAGAATTGGCGTTGTTGTTGGCTCCGTCTGATTTTCCAATTCTCTCAGCAGCGGGACCGAGCTGGAAACTTTTCAGGAACCTCTGCCGTCCACGGTCGCACGGCGGACAGGGCCTCCACTAATTTTCCGCTGGCTGTCCGCCTGGACTCACTGAATGGAATGGTTGGACAGGGGGGTTGCGGATCAGTCCGGGCAGCAACCTGGAAAACTCGTGAACGGAGGGCTATGATTGGTGTAGAAGGCTGGGATATGGGTCCATCGGAGCTGGAAGACTCGCAGCGAACACTCCACTGAAGCTTGATAGCTTAGCGCATCGCAGTGAAAGGAGCGTTGGGGTACCTGCCTTGGCACTCTGTGCGTGAGGGTACTAACTTTAGAAGAGAACAACTTGAACTTTGATGGAAGCCTGGACTTTTGAAGCATCGCAACTTTGACATTGGCGAGTAGGCATCCGCAACGGGCCAAGAATATATCTCCCAAACCCATCTTCTCATCTTACACCCATCTCAGAACCTTCGAATCCCTTAGCCCATTACCATCTCGACACATCAGCACGTCTCGCAGCCATGGTGCTCCTCACCATGACACCCACCATCGTGGAGGCTCTCTCCCTTCTCGAATCCCCCTCGATGTCGGAAAACGCAAACGATGAGACGACCGAGTCACCGGACCCGTCCCTACACCTACAAAGCCCAGCCGTCGGAAATCCGATAGCACACGGCCAGATTGTCGATCTTTGGAGGCGTCTCAAGTCAAAAGGCGAATCGCAAAACCTCGAACAGCTACTCCGAGGCTCCAGCGTTTACATTCCTCCTCGCCCATCAAAACCAGAACCTGTGCGTATTCAACAACACTTCTGCCACCATAGCTAACCATAGAAGACTCCCGAATACAAGGCCCTCATGGCCCGATTGCGCCGTCAAGAAGAAGCCCGCTCGTACGAACGCATGCTGAACCCGCTCCTGAAGCCCGAAACCTTCCAAGACCGTTTCCCGAACGCCGCACATGCCTTTGCCGAAGCGAACAGGCCGTCAAAGCCAGAAGACATTGGGGACGATGAATTTTCCTACAACGAGATTCACCGACAGGTTACGCTCATCATCAACTTCCTCGTCAGTATTGCGGGTGTGGCGGGGACCCTTTGGGTGGCAGCGAGGTGGTGGAGTACGCCGTCACGTTTGTTCCTAACGTTGGGCGGAAGCATTTTGGTTGCAATCGCAGAGGTGGCGGTGTACAACGGTTATATGTGGAGGATGGGACAGGCAAGAAAGAAGCAAGAAGGAATGAAGGAAGTGAAGGAGGTGATAGAGACGTGGGTGGTGAATCAAGACGATAGGACGGACGAGAAGACGATATTGATCAAAGAGAAGGAGGAGGATGCCCAAGACACGATGAGAAAACGAAACACAAAAGTTAAGACGGAAACGAGTTGATCCTGGATCCTATTCATGATATTCCAATATCGATTTGTTCCTCACATGAGGTGTTAGTCCTATACGAATAATACCATGGGGCATTCTCTTGACGGGTCCTAGAGATCGATGATTTAGCACCAACCTGAGGCCGATACGAATATAAGTGTGACCTCGTCCCTACATTGTACTTGACAATCAGGCGGCCAAAAAATGCCATGACATGAACTCTTCAAGCTCTGACGTACTGGCTTGATTTGTTGGGACTCGGGACATGTGATAGCGCGACCCGACGCGTCCACGCGTCTCGGATTTTTGGCGGGGCTCTATTTACCTTGGCCATCTCGCCTCGCAATGACTCGATGTCCTTGACAAACAGAAATTGTTGGAAAATCAAGAAGACTTTATATTTCTCTCTTCTCACTTACCAGGAGCCGACACTGGATTCTAGATCACTCGAAAGCCATCACAACACCAATCGGGGCATCTCCTGCGGACTGCGGTCCCTTCCATCAAGCATGGCAGCCAGTTGACAAACAGCAGCTCCTTCCACAATGTCAGTAGACCAGGTCCTCGGCATCCCACAGCGCCAACTGACCCTTAAAGGACCCGAACCGCCGATACGCAATCGCGAACTCGCACCAAAACACTTCGAACATATGGGAAGCGACCCGCCCCATCGGGCCTCACAACGGACAGCTCTAAAAAGCAACGGACATGCGACAATGAATCAATAGCTCGGAGGGGGGCGCAAAGTCCTGAGAAACTGCCTGCGCCGAAATCTCCAGCGGCTGCGACCGATGCGCCTTCAAAACCAAAACTCGAGGTCAAGAAGGGATCCATCATGAACTTCTTCAAACCGCTACCGCAACCATCTCCTGTCCTATCTGATCCCCAGACCAGCATTCTCGAACCAATTTCGAGTCCGCCGTCATCGCCTCCCCTCCCGTCACGAGCAGAGACGAAACGAAGACCGCGGCTTCTAAGATTCAAGGGCAATTCCCTGCCTCGGCTAGACACGCATAGCGAAAGCGACAGCGATGAGACGCCCGGGACGCAACAGGCCAAGGCCAGCCAGGCTGCCGAAGACGGAACACCCACGGAGAAGTTGGCGCCGGGACTGAAATCGGGCAGGACCAGATCTAAGGCATCGCCCACCGTGCAGACCACGCTCAACATCTCCATGCAGGCGGCCTTTTCCGAGTGCAAAGTGTGCGACACGGTCTGGAACCCGCTGTACCCGGACGATGTGAAATATCACCAGAAGCAGCATGCGGCGGTGCTGCGGCGGAAGAAGAGGTTGGAGGAGAGTGAATTATAGGTCGGGTGGCATAGGTTATAGACTGACAGTGAATTTAACGAGTTACGATTTCCGCGGTTAGAAATGGGTTCCTGGGTACTTGGCAGCAATGGCAAGTCAACGTTGACTTGTCTCGATGCGATAAATACGAGATGGAGTATGTAATGTAAAGACTAATTATTCCAAAACCCGGGGTGAGATGCATGGTGTCTATTTCGGTTACATTGCAGTTGCTGATGGACTCTAGCACCGCCTCAGATGCTCCATCGTCTCGACCAGGCACGTCACGTCCGAACCAGTCAGTCATCCATCGCCACCTTTGTCAACCACCAGCCAACTTCACCGCCAAGACCTCATCGCACAACACGGCGGAAAATGACCCGCAAATCGGGCACCGGGTGCATCACTTGTCGGTAAGCAAGCCTCCCGTCCCGCACCGTCAAGCCAACCATTCTCACGTCCAAGGCAGGATTCGCCGCGTCAAGTGCGACGAGGCCAAGCCGGCCTGTCAGCGCTGCATCACCGCCAAGCGGCAGTGCGACGGCTACCTGCCGCAGGACTCGACCGTCACCCGCCGGCAGCTCGTCGAGGCGGTCCGCAAGCTCGCCGTCGTCGGCCCCGTGTCCAGGGCTCTCGCGCAGTACCCGCAGCACGGAGGCGGAGGCGGCGGCGGCTCGAGCCTGACGTCCAACTTGTCGCTGTTCGACGTGTTCCGGAGGCTCACGGCGCCGTCAACGGCGGCCTTCATGCCGTCGCACTTTTGGACCGGCGAGCTGCTGCAGCTGGCCCACTCGGAGCCGGCCGTCTGGCACGCCACGCTCGCCCTCGGCGCCCTGCACCAGAAGCACGAGTTCGCCACCCGGGGCCCAGGGGGAGACCAGGCCGTCGCCGTGTACACGCGGCTGGCCAACCAGAACTACGCGCAGGCCGTAACGCATGCAAAGGCCCTCGAGAGCCCGCACAAGCTGCTCTCGCTCAGCCTGGCCCTCATGTCAATCGCAAACATGATGGGTCGGTGGAGCGAGAGCCGCGTGCACATCATGGCCGGCCACAGGCTGCTGGACCAGGCCAAGGGGCACCCGGCCACAAAGGTCGCGGCCGAGATGCTAGCCAGGCTAGACCTGCAGGCCTTGACCTTTTCCGAGTCGTCGGCGCCGTATCCGTACGGGCAGGCGCCGAGGCTGGAGGACATTGCGGACTGCATGCGGACGGTGCACATTGAGAACTACGACATGGCTGGGACGGCGCTGTTTGTGCTGATGCGGCGGTTTCTCCTGGACGACGAGACGTGCTTTTCCGACACGCCCGACGTGGTCAACGACAGGCTGTCGATGCAGAGCCTCCTCGTCGACGTGGTCAGCTGGGAGTTCCGCGTGGCCCGGTTCGAGCGGGACAAGGGGACGTCGTCGAGCGAGCCGGCCGCCATCGCCATCCGGCTCTACCACACCATCCTCCGCGTCATGATCGCGGCGTCGCGGTTCGGCCCAGAGCTGCGCTGGGACGGGTTCCTCGGCTACTTCGAGCGCGTCGTCGCTCTCGCCGAGGCCCTGCGCTCCGCCACGGCAAGCCCCGTGCCGCGCTCGCCGCTGTCCCTCGAGCCGGGCGTCATCATCCCGCTCTTCATCGTCGTGTCCAAGTGCCGGCACCCGGTGCTCCGCAGCCGAGCCGTCAAGCTACTATACGAGCTCAAGCGGCAGGAGGGCATGTGGTTCAGCGACGGGGCGGCGGCTGTGGGCGTCCAAATGATGGCCACCGAGGGCCAGGCCGTGCTGGATGTCAACAACGTTGGCTGCCAGATCTCGTCGACGCCCGGGCTGGATATCCCGTGGGAGGCGTGGGCGGCGGGCTCGGCGCAGCTGCCGACTACGCTGAGCTGGGAGGGCGTGGAGAGGGTTCCCGAGGTGAGGCGTGTTCGCGAGACGCTGGTCGTGGTGGCGACGGAGCAGAGACGCATCGATTTACGGTTCATCATGTGCTTGGGGGACGACTTGGGGTCGTATGGCGAATCGATATCAGAGACGGTCATGTATTGATTGAGCAACGTATATAAGCTAATACCATGTAGATGAGATATGATAGATTACAAGTCTGGCTTGCCAGATACGACATTGTGCACCCAACTTGGAGTGCTGCAGTGCAGCCTTCGCTTATACATCTCGAGTTCGCGTCCAACCCACCAATCCGAATACGGTGCTTACCCGTAAACGACCACACCCGCCCTTCATTCTTCCAACTCGGCAAACAATTTGGATGCTAATGCAATCTCGAGCCGCCTTGGATCCACTGCCAATTGACTCTTTCCATTGCCTCCCATTGGGTCGCGGTTGTCGCCAAGGAGTCGACCGCTCTTTCTCAGTTTCTATCAGCCCTCGTTTTGCGGGGACAAGGCCATGAGACGACGCGGATCTCGAAGATGCCGGGTCCGAAACCTGCGGCTTCCTGCCCCGCGGAACGCGGGTGGAAGGGGGGGAGATCTTAGATCTGGTGGCGTACAAAATGCGGCGCGCAACCCGTTGAGATTAAGTTGAGCATCAGGTACCTTATACCAAGTCATTCATTGCAAATCACTACCTAGTACTCGACCCTGAACATCGCCTTCGAAACCCGCCACCATGGAAGCCATCATCGCCACCGGTCCAGGCGACGCCTCCCTCGCCAACGAGAGCGATACCCTGCACCCTTACTTCCCCATGGGCACCGCCCTTCCCGGGTACACGGCCAATTCCCTAAGCACGCCAGCGCTCCTCGCGAGTTTCGCCATCGGGACCTTCAACATCTTCTTCTTCACGCGGATGCTGGCCCTCTCGTCGCGGCCCCGGCTGTCGGAGGGGGAGATGTTGACGACAATGTGGTTTTCCCTCTGCGGCTTCATCCACTTGTTCTTCGAAGGTGAGTCCCAGCGTCTTTCACATCTGACATCTCATACTAACTCGATACCTACCTAGGCTACTTTGCCTTCAACCACGGCGACATGGCCAGCAAGCGCGACCTCTTCGGCCAGCTCTGGAAGGAATACTCTCTCTCCGACTCGCGCTACCTCACGCAGGACCCCTTCGTTGTCAGCATGGAGGCCTTCACGGCTATCTTCTGGGGTCCCCTATCGTTCGTCTGCGCCTGGGCCGTCGTCAAGGACAGTCCCCTCCGGCACCCGCTGCAAATGGTGATCAGCTTGGGCCAGCTGTACGGTGATGTGCTGTACTTCGCCACGTGCTGGGTCAGCCCCGTAACGCACTGCCGGCCAGAGGGGTTCTACTTTTGGGCCTACTTTGTGTTGTGCAACGCGTTTTGGATTGTGATTCCGCTGGGGTTGGTGGTGAGTAGTGCGAGGCAGACGACGAGGGCTTTTGCGGCGTTGAAGGCTATGAAGGGGGATGGTAAGGGGGCCGGTCAGTGAGATGAGTTGGGACGGGAGATGTGAATAGAGGACAGTTCGTGGTAGAACAAAGGGGGTGTGAAGCCGAGGTGTGGTCAAGTAGAAGCCATGTCAAGTCGCCACGGGAACCACGAGGAGAAGTAGACTCAACTGCTGCTCTAGCATGTGTCAATGGCAGACGGGTGAGGGGCAAAGATAGATGCTACTCTTACCACTGGGTATAGCAGCAGCAACGGAATGTCTGAAGTTTTAATTCATTCGGTCCTATTATGGTATCGAAACTCGCTCATCTGCAACACCATCGTACATGTTTTCTCCGTCAGTCTGTTATACATGGCTTCCTCTTTTCTACATCTTCCATCATCTTCTCCATCATCGTCCCCCATGTCTCTCGCGGCGTGTCATGTACAATGCTGTTGTTGTACAGTTGAAGTAGTGCTGTGTACCCATCCGGGTCTCGATGCCTTGGTCGCTATTTCAATATGCTGGGATTCTCGACATGTCTCGGCGTACTCTCGACGATTCGGTCGGCACGAGCTTGTGTCGGCCTTGGATTATTTTTGCTTGAACATCTTGATGTCATCGTCCTGCCAGAGCTCACTCCTCACCCATCCTCTCCAATCGCTTCGCGTGACGCTTGAAGACGGGAGTGGCGTTCTCCGTTAGCGGCAGGGGACAAACTCTCTGCAACACACACCAGTAATTAGCCCACGTGTCAGACTCGTCACCTTTTTCAAGGCACTTACACGTCGCTGCTCAGCAAAATCGGCATAAAACGCATTCCAGATCTGTCGCTCCAGACAGCTCTTCTCGCCGTTGATCAGCCGGCACGGCGGCTGGTTGTCCCGCCTCAGCTCGTCGGGCACATCCAGCCACGGCTTGGGCACCGGCCAGTCGGAGAAGTGGACGTACTTTGCCTCGCTCAGCACCAACGCGGGATCCCAGACCTCGACGTCGGAACCCAGGTAGCGCGCGTGGGTGGCGCGGCGCCACTCGCCCGTGAGCATGTCGTAGGGCCGGTGCGGGAGGACCATGGCGCTCTCGCCGTACAGCGCGTTTACGATTTCCATGTCGTAGTCGTCCTGGGTCGTGGACTCGATCATTTCCAGGATGCGCTGGAATTCGACGTGGTCTGGCTGGATGAGGAGGACTTGCGAGGAGAGGAGCGACTTGGGGGGCGATTCGTCGAGGAGCCAGTAGGCGCGGGGCATGGCGACGGGGCTGGGCGGGAGGAGGAAGAGCTCGTCCATGGGCTGCAGGATTGCGCCGTCTGAATCGAGCGAGAGGACACGGTCGTACTGCGTTTGGTTGAAGGCGAGCAGCTTGGTGAAGGAGTCGGCCCAAGTTTCTATCTCAAGTTAGTCAGGCAAGTCAAGGGACTCCGCACAAGGACACATACGGTCGGCACCCTCCCGATGCTGAATCTCAATGGGCATCAGCTTGACCTTGTACTTGTCCCGCGCCTTGATCAGCAGCTTTCCGGGCGGGGAGTTTGAGCTGGTGGCGTCCGGGTCCATCATGCCCGAGGGGTACATGATGAGGCGGTCGGCCCTGCTGCCCAGGCGGTGCAGCGTCTCGAACATCATGACCGAGTTGCACAGATACTCGGCGTTGGTGACGTACTGGGTGTACGCAAAGCGTGACCAGTCGACGTTGTCCGGGATGGGCACCGGCTTGGGCAGCTTCTTCTTCTTGCGCTCCTGGCCGCCGGCCGCGTCGGGCAGATTGTCGAGGAACACGCCCGACTCGGGGTTCGCCTGCACGGGCTCGCGGCTGCTCTCGAGCCGGTCCATTTCCTCGTGGAGCTTCTTTTCTTCTAGCTCTTCGTTACCCCTCCAGCTGTCGTCGTCGTCGTCGTCGTCGTCGTCGTCGGGTTTGTATCCCGGCGGGATGTCGTCGACGACCGTATTCTTGTTGTCGACGGTCGTGTTCTTGTCGTCATCGTCGTCCTGGGCTATGGAAGTCATGCGAGCAGCCGCCGCCGTCGTCTCCCCGTGGACAGGCGTTGGCACGGGAAATCTGTCGTCGGGGAATCTGTTGTTGGTCTCATTGTCGAAATGCGAGAGAGGCGTGGCGGGAGCCTTGGCGTAAGCCAGGCCGTAGCTGCGCGAGCGGAGATGCCAGACGAGGGCCGCACACAGGAGCAAGCCCAGCGCCGTCATGCGCAGCCGACTTCGACCTGTCACCATGGCGGGCCAAAGCAAAAGTTGTGAGGGAAATGGAGGTAACAGGTGTTTTTGTTGAAGTCGCAATGAAACCAAGGCCAAGGCCTCTTTAAGTATAACAAAGTACGAATCAAGCTTCGTCGTCTGCTGTGGCAATGGACGGAAGTAAGGGACGGAAACCTCCAAGAACCGTTGAATGGGACGGGATCTTACTTGTACAATGCACGTCGAATCCTTTCGAGCGAACTGCCCTTACTGCGCCCCCCCTTAACGTACTACTTTTTGTACCTGTTGGGTGACACACGTATTGATGTACAGTACACCAACGGCCTACGACTCTTTCTGGAATAATGTGCCAATGTTATCGGCGCAGATATCGCCATTTTTTCCCTTGTTCCCTTGCTCCCTGCAAAGAAATTAAAACCAAACAGACTGGTCAGCGGCTATTGGCTGCGCCGGCGTGTCAAGGCTCGGCCATGGGAAAAGAATCGGTCCCTTAGCTGGCCACAACGGGAATGGAGAAATAGATAGCGCCATCTGTTGGTCTCTTCTCGAAGCAGCCCAAGGACCGCAATCGAACAGAGGCACCCGGGCGGCGCGTCCGGGGGGCGTCTTACTTCCAGGGCAGAAAGAAGACGTGACAACTTGCAGCTGGAACTTTGGTTGCGTTGCACTGCGTTCCAATTGGTCTTGTCGTGTTTCTTTTTAACGAGCAAAAAGCGTCTCTCTTGTGCCGACTGCCGACCGTCTCAAACCATCCAACACCATGCCACCAGCAGAAGGGGGCCGACGATCCGAGAAAAAGCAGAGGCTGCCGGATGTCCCGCCGTATCAATATCGACAGAAACATGACGTGCCGCACATCCGGGTCCGTTCACTTGCAGCGAGGTGGTTTCGTATTCTGATCCCGGCGCCTAAAAGCAAGAACAACCTTGACGAGTCGACGCATGGATGCCAGCCCATCGAAACACCACGTTTCACGTCTACACGTCTACCTACACGTCTGAACGAATGCCTCAGCCCTACGTGCCGGGCGGCCTTCTATGTGAAACAGGGTCAACAGGCTACCACCGTGCCGTAGCTTGTTTCTACTTGCGGTGTCTAATTCCCCAATCCCCCCATCCCGGTTCGCGGCAAAGACGGCTCAAGCTTTTTATACGGGAAAGGATTACGCGGCTGGTTCTATGGATGTGTCTGGTTGTCTCGGATTGGTCTGCTCTCGCCGCTCGGCATCTGCCGCAACTCAATTTCGCATCCGTCTACAGCCTGGACTTGATGTTCCAGGGCTTGGTCACCACGGCCACGCACTTGATCTCGACGTCGGTGTTCAGGGGCAACGTCTTGACTGCAACGCATCTGGAACAAAACCGCGTCAGCTTCGCCAATATCATGGAAGTTAAGGGGACTCACGTCCGGGCAGGCTTAATGTCGCCCCAGTACGTCTGGTAGACCTCATTCATCTTGGCAAAATCGGCCATGTCGGCCAGGAACACGTTGACCTCGACTACGTCCTCAACGCTGGACCCCGAGGCCTCGAGCACGGCCGCCAGGTTCTTGATGACCCGATGCTAGGTACCGCGAATCAGCACTCGCCTGTCTCATTCTACTTTCTCGGGGGTAACTCACGGTATGGGCCTGGATGTCTCCGTCAATGACCTTGCCCGTCGCCGGGTCCTGCGCAATCGATCCCGACGTGTACACGAAGCCGTTGGCGACAATCGCCTGGTTGTAGACGGGCAGCGGCGCGGGCGCCTTGTCGGTGATGGTGGCAATGCGAGACATTTTGAATTGATGTGAGGATTAATTGTTCTACTGAGGAAGAATGACAGAGAAACACCCTTTGATACGTACCGTTATCGCCGCTGAAATGAATGCGGGGAGTTCGGAGTTTGATCTGAACACCGCCGGGCTACACCAAATTCATGGCTAGAGCCGAACCTTGTTGACGCCTACACACGGCTTATGCCGGTCTGGATATTCGAGGAGCATCGCCATGCGATACGATCCAACGTATATTATTTAGTAAACGATTCAAAAAGCCCCCAACGCCGTCGCTATTTTACATGTTCACGCAATGAACATCATTTCCTATTCTGAATGCCCACCGATGCCACCCTTGATTCCCTCAAGAACCCCAGACCAGTGGCCTCCGTGCCTAATCTTGGCCACCTCGGAGAACCGGTCGCAGGCAATCTTTCGAATCAATAACGTGTCCTTTGCCTTCTTGTGGCTTTGTCCGTTTCCGGTCGTGAGGTATTCCTCAAACCATTGCTCCTCGACGGGTTCCAGCGGGAGGAAGGCAAGCTCCGACGCGCGGTCGGAGAATTCCTCTTCATTCTCGCTCGCCAGGACGACGCCGACGAGCTGGCGGAAGAGCAACTCTCGAGTGTGCGGGGGGTGCGTGCGAGAGTAAAACAGGGCCTCGGGGATGCTCGTGCGCGCCATGGCGTCGAACAGCAGCTCCAGCGCGGCCGACGTTTTGAGGATGGGCTGCACGGCGTGGAAGTAGGACAGCGCCAGCGTGTAGTCGTTGTCTTGGGCGTGGCGGACGAGGACCGTGGTGATGTCGTCGGCAAAGTCGGGGATGAGGGACGGATGGGCGATGTACTCGAGCGCTCGCTATGTTCTGTCAGCCGGGGACTTGAGTTTTCGACTTCACGGGCCTTACGCTAAAGTCCCGTCGGTCCAGGTGCCAGAGGCCTTTCATGAAAATTTGGTACTTTTTCGACATGCCCGAGGCGTCTACGAATGTCTCGGAAACGTTCTTTTGCTCGGATGTCTGGTCAAAGTCGAGGAGGATGTAGTAGAGGAGGGAGAATTTGAAGTGCGTCGACATGTTGGCGTCGCAGATTTGTTGGTGCAATTGCTTGAGTGCATTGTCGGTTTTGGGGGGGTAGACCTTGGCTAAAAGTGACATTAGACGACGGAACGACGTTGATTGGAGCTCAACGTACCCTTAGTAATTCCCACAGCCCTCAAAACACGGTCGATGAAGAGAACACCATCGAGACTCTTACGAGACGTCTCAATCTCATGCTGCAGCTTGCGATCGTACGGGTTCGAGGACCCATCGGGGAAGACTTCGTGGATATTGGTATAGTCAAACATTTTGACGGCGGTGATGAGGAGCTGGACTCGAAAAAAGACTGGTAGTGATGGAGCTCGGATTGAAGCTATCGCGACCGACAAAGGATTTGGCGCCATGCATCGCGACGTCACGTGGACGCGTGGGGCGCCTACGACCAGGAGTTGTTTACACAGCCCAAGACAAATCGGGATATATCCAAACAAACGCGGGGCTCCCCTCAACTCGACACGCAACGATCCCGCAATTCATGCATCCCAGTCAGAAGTCAATCTACTGCAATCATTGCATCTTCTATTTCAAGTGTCAACAATTTCTCGCAAATTCCCTTGCTCGACTCAGCACGTCCTGTCAGTAGCTGACGCTCACCACAATGTCGGGTGTATCCCCCTCCCGGCCGTCTCGCCGCGCGACGAGGCGCAACGCCGTGATCGACTCGGACGACGAAGAAGAAGTCGGCAACCGCACCAGAGCCCACGATCCAGAAGAGGATGACTTTGAGCCACCGGCCCCAAAGAGCCCTGCCCGGCGACAGACTCGAGGCAGCCGCAAGCCGTCCGCGCCCCCGCCAACTGCCACTGCCCCTCGACGGGGTCGCACACGAAGGACTCCCGCTCCGTCGATTGAGCCCATCGAGATGTTTGATGCCGATGCCACGATCAAACCCGACCCAGATTCCCCTCCGGTAAAGAAGGCGTCGCCTAGAAAGCGCAAAACCGCCGCGCCCAGGGGATCTATCGCGTCCGTCCCCGACCTAGCCCCTCCAGCCCCAGAGCCCACGGCAGAGCCCACGGATGAGGCAGAGGCGTCGCAGGCTGAGCCATCGGCTCTAGCTGACATCACCACTTCCACAGTCAATACAACGCAAGGTCCGGACGATACCCAAGCGACTATCAAGCCAATCAAGCCCATGGACACCATCATGGAGAAGCCCATGGATATCATGCTCAAAGCGAGGACAATGCCTGTTCCCATCATTGAGGATACGACACCCAAACCCCGAATTGTCCTCACCCACTTGATTCTCAACAACTTCAAGAGTTATGCCGGTCGACAGGAAGTTGGTCCATTCCATGCCTCCTTTTCCTCCGTTGTCGGACCAAATGGCTCTGGAAAGTCCAATGTCATCGACTCGCTGTTGTTCGTGTTTGGTTTCCGTGCCAGCAAGATGCGACAAGGAAAGATTTCGGCCCTCATCCACAGCTCGGCAGAACACTCCAACCTGGAGTTTTGCGAGGTCGCGGTGCACTTCCAAGAGGTTTTGGACCAGGTACGCTCTCTCCCATCATTATTCAACCAGTCTAACAAGTCATAGCCTGGCGGTGGCCATGAAGTCATCCCCGACTCCGAACTCATCATATCCCGCAAGGCGTTCCGAAACAACTCGAGCAAATACTACATCAATGGCAAGGAGTCCAACTTCACCACGGTGACAACCTTACTCAAAGATCGAGGTGTCGACCTGGACCACAAGCGATTCCTGATTCTCCAGGGTGAGGTCGAGTCAATCGCACAGATGAAGGCCAAGGCCGCCAACGAGCACGAAGACGGTCTCCTTGAATATCTCGAAGACATCATCGGAACCTCCAAGTACAAGACGCCGATTGAGGAGTCGGCCACAGAGGTCGAGACGCTCAATGACATCTGCATGGAAAAGAGCGGCCGAGTCCAGCACGTCGAGAAGGAGAAGAACAGTCTGGAAGACAAGAAGGACAAGGCCCTTGCTTATGTTCGAGACGAAAACGAGTTGGTTTTGAAGCAATCCGCGCTGTACCAAATCCACCTTCACGAGTGCAGCAACAACATTACTGTCGCAGAAGAAGCCGTCGAACAGATGCAGTCGCAACTCAATGCCGAGCTCGAAAAACACCACGGCAGTCAGCAACTCATCAAGGACCTCGAAAAGGCTCACGCACAGGGCGCCAAGGAATTTGACGTCCAGGCAAAAGAAACACAGGCCTTGGTCAAGGAAATGTCCAAGTTTGAGCAAGAACGCGTCAAATTTGACGAGAAGCGCAAGTTCCTCGAGGACAAGAAGAAGAAGCTCGAAAAGACCATCAGCAACGCCGAGTCATCGTCCGCCGAAGCCGACGAAACCATTCTGCAGTGCGGCCAGGAGATCGAGTCTCTGACTCAGGAGATTGCCGACCTCGAGGCCCAAGTAACCGAAGAGGAGGCCGAACTCACCGAGATCCGCGAAAGCCTCAAGGGAAAGACGCAGGCCTTTTCTGACAAGATTGCCGCCCTGCAAAAGTCGCTTGAGCCATGGAACGAAAAGATCAACCAGAAACAGTCATCCATCGCCGTGGCCGAGAGTGAACTCAACATTCTCCAGGAAAAGGCCAATTCAGGTGCTGTAGCGCTGGAGGAGCTAGAGAACAAGATTGCTTCCACCGAGGAATACAAGGTGGCCAAGCTCAAGGAGCTCAAGATATATGAGAAGCAAAAGGCCGAGCTTCTCGCCGAGGCCGCCAAGATGAAGTCGGAGCTTGAGCTTCTCTCCCAACAAGAGCCCAAGATCCGGTCCAAGATTTCCAATGCCCGGCAAAAGGCAGACGAGGCGCGCTCGAGTCTCTCCAGCACCCAGACTCGCGGAAACGTCCTGGCCGCACTTATGCGCATGAGGGATTCGGGTCGTATTGACGGCTTCCAAGGGCGCCTCGGAAACCTCGGGACCATTGATCAAAAGTACGACGTGGCCGTCTCCACGGCGTGTGGTGCTCTGAACAACTTTGTCACAGAGACGGTCAATGCCGGTCAGCAGTGCATCGAGTATCTACGTAAGAACAACCTCGGACGAGGCAACTTCATCTGCCTCGACAAGCTCAGGCCACGCAATCTCTCGCCCATTCAGACGCCCGAAAACGCCCCTCGGCTCTTTGATCTAGTCACGGCCAAGGAGGAAAAGTTCCGACCTGCCTTTTACCATGCCATGCAGGATACACTGGTCGCCACCGACCTTGCACAAGCAAACAGAATTGCCTACGGTGCAAAGAGGTGGCGAGTGGTAACCCTCGACGGCGAGCTCATTGACAAGTCCGGTACCATGTCTGGTGGAGGCACCACGGTTAAGAAGGGTCTCATGTCCTCAAAGCTGGTGGCCGATATCAGCAAGGAACAGGTAGCCAAGCTCGAGAGCGACCGTGACGGGTGGGAGGCCAAGTTTCAAGAATTCCAGGAGTATCAGCGAGAGTGTGAGACTCGACTCCAGCAGCTGAACGTGGAAATACCCGAGCTCGACACTAAGATGCAAAAGATTGGCCTCGATGTTGACAGTGCAACTCGAAACGTGGCCGATCTCCAACGGCGAATCAAGGAGGTCGTCAAGGAGCATCAGCCGTCTGCCTCTGACAACAGCCGCATTGCTGTTTTGCAGAAAGATATCGCAAAGCTCAACAGGGACGTTGAGAAGCTCCATGGCGAGACGTCCAGCGTGGAGGAGGAAATCAAGGCGCTGCAAGACAAGATCATGCAAGTGGGTGGTGAAAAGCTACGGGCCCAGCGAGCCAAGGTCGACGCGATCAAGGAAGAGATCTCCTCCAACGGTGAAGCCATCTCGACTGCTGAAGTGAACAAGGCAAAGGCCGAGAAGCAAAAGATCAAGCTCGAGAAGGACCACGCAAAGGCGACCAAGGACCTCGACGCGGCGGACAGGGATCTTCAGAAGCTCGGGGACGACATTGCGCACCAGGGCGAGAGAGCCGAGGAACTTCGAAGTCAGGTTGAAGAGGCAGAGGAGGGCCTCGCGGCCAAGAAGAAGGAGCTTAAGGGGCTCAAAGCCGAACTGGACGAGAAGACATCCGAGCTGAATGAAACGAGAGCGGTCGAGATTGAGATGCGAAACAAGCTGGAGGGTAACCAAAAGGCGCTCGCCGAGAACCAGAAGCGACTTCGCCACTGGGAGGACAGACACTCCAAGCTTGTGCTCCAAGACTTGGACGCGCTCATTGGAAAGACCTCGCCCAGTCAGAGCAAGTCACAGTCGCAAGACGAGACGGACGAGGCGGACAGAGACGGAGACGTTGAGATGGGCGATGCGGAAGACGTGGACATGACGGATGCACCCGAGGCTGAAGAGGAGGAGGAGGAGGAGGAAGAAGTGCCGAGTCAGCCCAACGAGCTGCCTCGGTACACTCCGGATGAGCTCGCCGACATGGACAAGCAGACACTCAACGGCGAGATTGCGGCACTCGAGGAAAAGACGCAAAATGTCAACGTCGACCTCGGCGTCCTCGCGGAGTATCGACGACGAGTCGAGGAACATGCGGCTCGTGCATCGGATCTACAGAGTGCCATCGCGCAACGAGACGCAGCCAAGAAGCGGTGCGACGACCTCCGCCGTCTCCGGCTCGAGGGCTTCATGGAAGGATTCAGCGCCATCTCGCTCCGGCTCAAAGAGATGTACCAGATGATCACCATGGGTGGTAATGCCGAGCTGGAATTGGTAGACAGCCTGGATCCCTTCAGCGAGGGTATCCTGTTCAGCGTGATGCCGCCCAAGAAAAGCTGGAAGAACATCAGCAACCTCTCGGGTGGTGAGAAAACGTTGAGCAGCTTGGCTCTCGTGTTTGCCTTGCACCACTACAAGCCGACTCCCTTGTACGTCATGGACGAGATTGACGCGGCGTTGGACTTTCGAAATGTGAGTATTCCCCACCCCTTTAATGTCCCCCTATCTTTGTACCTGGACTTGGACCGAGACACTCGGTTGCAACAGCATCACCATGACACCTCGCTTGGATCGACTCGTTCACTAACGCCATGTCAGGTTTCCATCGTTGCCAACTACATCAAGGAACGCACCAAGAACGCGCAGTTTATCGTGATTTCGCTGCGAAACAACATGTTTGAGCTGGCGGCAAGACTGGTTGGCGTGTACAAGGTCAACCATATGACCAAGAGTGTGACGATTGAGAACAAGGACTTCATTGTGAGACCGCAGGGCCAGCAGAGGCAAACAAGCGGGACGACGACGACGACCACGTTGGCGATTCGGTAGAGAGCATGGATTATGTTACGATATATGGGTTTGGTACCAGGATGGGTTATCATGGGCTTTGATGTGTATGGACGTTTTGGACTGTTTCTCGAGCATAGAATTGATCTTGTTGATATCCCCTACCTACCTACCTACCTGAACGTTACCGAGAGCTACGTCTTGATGTGACGCATCTTGTGCGCGGCTGCGACCGTCTCTGGTCACACGTGTCAACCTCTGCAGGTTACTCCATCAGGCACGCCTCGCATCGTGTACTACGGATCTGCGTCGTCCCGCGGCTGATGCAGAGACGGGCAACATGTTGGACAGTCGAGTCAAATGTCGACGTCTTCCCAGAGGGGTCGAGGCGGCGAGGCTAAACAGGCGAGGTGGCTTCAGTCCTTAATGTTGCAGATTGCGCTGTGTCTTCTGGGCGAGACGGTTACGCTTGCTGAACGGGAGATTGTGAGACGGGTGACACTGAGATGCTGCTGGAAGACATGTCGTGGGCAGCTCAGGGGTAAATGGCGGACGTGGGGAGGCTTTCTCTGGGGTGTTGCCGCGAGAGGGGGACTTGTTTCGACGCGGGATTCGACTTCCATCGGATGTGAAATACTTGCAGGTCACTCGCACGTCTATAAGTAAGACGACGGACATGCCCGCTGCACAAAAGCTCCAAGTGCCCTCCTCCTCCAACCGACCATGCCATGATGCGCAACATGTGGAGGTTCCTCGTTCCTCTCTTCCTACGCGGCATCCAGGGCTTGCCCGCGGCAGCGACCATTACGGCTTCAGCTTCGTGTCCGCACGACACGCTGTACTCATCTCTCGTCGGGGATGGGCTGCAATACTGCTCCGACGTGCTCGGCGCGGGACACTGTCGCGAGGGGGGGTACAGCACGCCTGCACCGTACGCGACGTATAACCAGACACAGATTTCTTCCTATGTGAGTTTGTTCTTGAGTCTCGATGAAGTGTAGTTTCGTTGGGTTTGAGAAGCTGAAATTGGGGGCAGTGTCGATGTATTCTTACGAGTACGGTCGTGACTACGACGGGGGAGGGGACGGTGACGGAGGTGTCGTCGGCTTCGGAGACGGGGACCGGGACCGGGACTGGGGGGGTGAGGAGTTCGACGGCGAGGAGCTGGAGCAATAGCACTGGCGGCGTCACTTGGACAAGGAATCCTACGCTTGGGACTGGAGAGAGCACGCTGGTTACTAGCAGCGCGAGTTCGTCGAGGGGGAGCGAGATGCAGACCGCCTCGGCGAATGGCACTTCTAGCTCTCGCGGATGGAACTCGTCTTCACCGGCGGTGCTCACAACTTCGTCAAGGAGTGCTGACATCAGCATCCTGCCCATCACGTCGCTACCGTCGGTGAACTTGACGAGCTTCTTCCAGTCCCGCACTCGCACGTCGACCTTTTCCGGCTGGAACTCGTCCCTATCTGTATCAACGAGCGTGTCCGGAACAGCGGCTTCTTCGTCAAACTCGTCCGTCCTCTTTACCCCCTCATCCCCATCAACAGGCATCTCCCTCCCCAGCGCTTCAAGCTGGAACTCGACTTCGTTGCCGCACATCAGCATTCCTGGAACTGCGTCTGCATTCACCACAAGCTCGTCGGCCTCTTCCGGGTCCAGCTCCGAGACGGCATCCGGTCTCATCACGCCCCCCTCCGGAGTCATCACCAGGACCAGCGTGAGGACGTCCCCCAGCTGGAACTCTTCCATGGCGAGTATCAGCATGCCTGGGACGGCATCGGCGCCGTTGACTTCATCGCTGGGTCTGTCGAGCCTTATATCTGCACCTTCTTCGCCTCCGGGTACGACGTCGTCGGGGTGGAATAAGTCAGTTTCCATTCTGCCCATTACCATCCCGAGCAGCGTGTCTTCGTGGTTGACGAGCACCCGGAACTTGTCCTTGTCCGTTTCATCTCTCACTGTCGGGTCCAGTGCGACGTCGCTTGGCTGGAACGCGTCGATTCCGACCGTTAGCATCCCGGGGACGGTGTCGGTGCCGCTGACTGTTTTCAATTCATCCAGCGCTGAGGTGACACCAGGGCCGTCAAGTCCCGGGAGTGTATCGAACTGGAACTCGTCACTGAGCACGTCTACTCCGATTGGAAGTGCATTTGCATCGTGGACTGGGACTTCAACCCTCAAAAAACTCAATCATACATCTCGGTCCTGGTCTCCGGAGGCTTCTCCAACATTCAGCCTTTCGGTAACACGCTCCATTGCGAGCTCCAGGAACGGGACAACTCCCCAGACCTCGGTGGCGTCGGGCATATCTGTAACTTCCATCAGTAACACGACAGCGTCAACTTCAAGCAGTTCCGTGGTCGCACCGCAGACGCCATCATCTCGTCCGAAGACACCCCTGAACAGCACCACCGTGCCGTCTGAAACACTTGTCTCTACAACCTCCTCCACTCCCCAAACCAGCACAGCAACATCCCTCAGCACCTCCACCCAAGAAGCCAACGCCACTTCCTCCGCCATGTCCGAATTCCCCGCCGCAAACTTCACCCACGTCACCCGCGAAGCAGCCGTGGCCCAAGAATCCTGCTACAGCCTGGCCTCCAACGCCCAAGGCTCGGCCACCCGCCGCGCGGTGCTGCACAACGCCAAGCTGCGCGAGGACAACGTCACCATCCCCATCCCCTACATCGAATCGGTGCAGTTCGACAGCCGCGGCGTGGACCCCCTGTACTTGACAGTCCGGAACGCCGACGAGGGCGTGCACTTCCTCGACGTGTCGGACCGGAACCGCATCGCCATCTCCGACACCAGCGGCAATTCCATGCTGATCGACGGTTCGGGCGTATACCTGTCCTCACGCGAGTGCGTGTACAGCGTGTCCGTACTCGTCGCTGACATGCTGCGGCAGCTGCGGGATTTGGCCGGCGTGAGGTGCGCGGCGGCCGAGCGGTGGAAGAGAAGAGAGGACATGGATTTCACGCAGGTGCTCAACATGCACGACCAGTGCGGCCAGCCCGTCGACAGGTCCATCAGGGAGTATCCGCGGCTTCTCGTCGGCAACTCAGCGTGCACCGACACCGACGTCGATCTTTCGGGCCGGTGGGAGTTTGACTGCACGTTTCCGGGCTCAGCGTCGGCGTCCATGGCGTGCCAGCGGGCTGTCAAGAACGACGTGGTCGACTTTCTCGTCACGGACCCCTTCGAGGGATCCTGCCCGGACATTGCCACCGTCATCACGACCCTCAGCGACACGGCCCGGGACTTCTTGAGCACCGAGTCGTTCGCGGCCGCGCTGCAGAGTCAGCACCTCAACGACACGCAGGCTCAAGGCGCGACGGCCGCTTCGGAAGCCTTTGGTCGGCTGTGGCACGTGTTCCAAGAGATGCTCTCCAAGCACGCCCCCTCCTCCCCATCCACCTCATCTCCCGAAGACACGAGCCCGCTGGAGCGCTACATGCACGCGTACAATACCCACCGCGACTTCGCCTCCGACATCTGCGAAGACCTGCACGCCTCCGAAGTCCCCTTCAACCTCAGCCTGACCGCGGGCGCCACGCACATCGACGCCCTGACGACCCTAAACTGGGCGCCGCAGAACCCGCGGCCCTACAACGTGACGGTGCAGGATCCCTCAGCCGTGGCCTGCTGCCCCAACGGCTCCATGGCCCAGCGCGAGGGGGACACGTGCGCGTACCCTCCCGAGGCGAGCGTGCCAGGGACGGGTTGCGTGTGCGGGACGACGGCGAGCGGGATGGCGGTCGCGTTTGAGTACGTCGAGTGCGGCAACTATGTCGGCGTGTGCGAGAGCGATGAGGATTGCGAGGGGTCGGGACATGAGGGGTTTGTTTGCTTGACGGGGAGTTGTTGCGAGGGAGGGGTTTGCGTTGATCCGTATGCGTGTTCGCAGGGGGGGATGGAGTTGGTGAGGTCAGGTGTGGTGGATGTGTAGGGTAAGAATATTGGATGTGATGGTTTTGTGGTTTATTTTCTCTTGATGAGCTTCGTTTCGGTGTAAATTTATTTCATTGAGTCCATTTGATACTGCTTCTTTCTTTGGTATTTTCATTTTCAAAACTCGGTTTCCTCTACGGAGTTGATCTCCAGTTGAAGGTGTCAGGAGCCCTATTTGTTGTCTTGTGTTCACCACGATACTTTCGACCTTCTGGGATCCCTATATCTACACCCGAATTTTACCGTCATATTAATATTGAACGTATTCCTGGGATTGAGGAAGGGACATTCGGCTCTTGGTTCTCGATTTTGTATCCGTATCTTGATACTGCTTGTAACAATCTACCACCGACAACATTAGACGTATCCAACTGGAACTCATAGCTCTTGTGGAAACAAACTGACGAGAATCATACACAATACTACAAGACTTCCACATCTCTAAGGCCACAAGATTACATATTCATGTACGTTCACCCGGTCATCACGTCAATCATGCATCAGAAACATATTCTTGGTGAACCGTCAACGCGGTGCGATTTATTTTGGAATTCTGGCCATAGTCCCAGTGCTCATCACATCCTTTTTCGAATGCAGACGTTATCGTTACCAACCCAACTCCATCCCTATTCACCCTAAGCCTTGGGAGCAGTGGGGACAATCTTCTTGCCGTCCTTGTTGTAGCGAACACGAGGGGGAGGGGCACGGTTGCGGCGACCGACGCGAGATCGGACACTGTAAAACTCGTCAGCTTGCTGTCACATACCTAAGCAGAGAGACCTCGTCGAGCGGAACGATCCGCTCGAACTGAGGCTTGGGGTGTGCCAATTGTACGACCAAGGTTCATCTGAAGCACATACGCAACCAAGGCGCAGTTGTCACACCCCGAGGAAAGACAACGTACCGGACAATCTTGCCGTGAATGGCGCAAGAGACACAGTACTGCAGCTTCAGGTACATCTTGGGTACGGTGTACTCCGCGAAGACGGAGGCATCCGAGATGTCACCTAGGAGAAGGTCAGTCTTGTGGCAGGGAGGGTTGAAAGAGAGGGTACGTACGAATAGCGGCAGACTCGACCATGTTGCGGATGGTGAAGCGCTTGATGGCCTTATCCTTGGGCGTGCAGCGCGAGCAGTTGCTGCATCGGATGGGCTTGGTGTGGCCGCGGCCCTTCTTGTTGCGGCCGCTGGAAGTATGTTAGTATATCATCGAAACGGCGCCGTTGTCGTGTGCTCGGGAGCCCGTGATGGCATCGTCGGCGACAGCGGGAGAAGCATTCGGGTAGGAGGGGATCGTACTTGTTCTTTCTCTTCTTAACCATGGTGACTGTCTGCTGTGGGTTAATATCAGATCGACGAGGAAAGAAAGAAGAGAGTGGAAAAAGGCGAGAGGACTTACTGAAAAGTGCGATGTCGAGAATGGGTTGCGTTTTCCAATCCACTTGCGCACGCGTAGGGCAAGTCAATTGCGGCAGGCGACCCACAAGTCTGTGATTTTTCGGCTCACAACCGCAAGGGCACGCATTGGTGAAAACCCTAGGTCATGTGACCCCACTTTCGCCCCCAACGGGACAATTCTCTGGAGAGCGACACTCCACCAAAAGCCGACCTTCTTCAACCACGCACCATCTGAAAGATTGCTTAGGAAGGCAGTAAATTTTATTGTCGAGGTATGTCTGAAAGATGCTGCACCACCCCTTTGCTATGGTGAGGGCTTCATTGCCTCTCACTTGAGTCTTTGCAATGCCCTCACCTTCCCGCCGCCTCCCAAAGTCGCAACCGCAGCTTGCGCGTCGCGAAACTCTTCGCGAAACCTCTTGTCGACTGAGATTCTAACATGAATAGCCAGGCAAGATGCAGATCTTCGTCAAGACCCTCACGGGGAAGACGATCACCCTTGAGGTGGAGTCTTCCGACACCATCGACAACGTCAAGTCCAAGATTCAGGACAAGGAGGGCATCCCCCCCGACCAGCAGCGACTCATCTTTGCTGGCAAGCAGCTCGAGGATGGCCGAACCCTGAGCGACTACAACATCCAGAAGGAGTCGACCCTCCACCTGGTGCTCCGCCTCCGTGGTGGTGCCAAGAAGCGCAAGAAGAAGGTCTACACCACCCCCAAGAAGATCAAGCACAAGCGCAAGAAGACCAAGTTGGCCGTCCTCAAGTACTACAAGGTCGACTCCGACGGCAAAATCGAGCGCCTCCGCCGCGAGTGCCCCAGCGACAGCGTGAGTTTTCCTTAGAGTTTTGACGTAGACGGGTTTGCTGACAAATTGACAGTGCGGTGCTGGTGTCTTCATGGCTGCCATGCAGGACCGCCAGTACTGTGGCCGCTGCCACCTCACCTACGTTTTCGACAAGCAATAAATGCATCCGAGGGAATGACATGTACATGGGATGGTTGGAGTTGGGACCATGGATTGCCAAAAAGAATTGATGTAGCGTAAAGCACATCCGGCTTCTGATAAATGAATGCTTGGTTGAGACGTTAATGAGTAAAAATTATCAATCTATGGTGACCTGTGATGTGACTGAGGTGCGCGACCGAGACATGAAGTTGTACATGCACCCGTTGAAAATTTATCCTCCCGTGAATGCGCTCTTCCGATACGTCGACCACATGCATCCCCGCCGAATTTTCATTTTCCAGCCTCGCGTAAATTGTGCCCGAAATCTCAGAGCCTTGCCCTGGTGGGGCACGACGGCCGAATGCAACGAGTCTTCGAGTCCAATCATCTGGGTGCTTGGAAGGCGCTCACGTTCCACTAGTTGGTAATTGGATGCTTTCAACAATGAATAAGGATGTGTTCAGCTTCAGCAATCAACAGAACAGTGTTTATAACGGGTATGAGTCCCAGTATGTAAACAGTACAAGCAATACCCTCGAACGCCCAAGCCAATCCTTACAACTCCTCAAACAATTACACAAGACTGTTGGGGAGCCGGCCTCTGGTCCTCTACCGAATCATCGCTGCGACGGCTGGTCGCAGCACTTGTGGTGCTGCAAGTCTCCTGTGCCGTCGAGCATGTCCCGGCGACTTCTCGGCCCATGTTGACACCCTCGTCAGCTGCAACAGGAGATGCTGCCAAAGCCGAGTTCCGTCCCTCGCACGACTCCCCTGCCTGTGAAATACATGTCGTAAATGAAGTTTTCCCGTCAAGCCGCCCCCCCTCTGTGCCCGTCGCAATAGGCTGAGCCTTAGGTTGGTCTCCAAATGGAGCCGAGGCAACTGCCAAGCCAGGGGAGCTCTACTCGTCATCCGCGGCCTTGGACTTTCTCTTCTTCTTCTTCTTCTTTTCGCCGTCTTCCTTGGGAGCTTCATGCTCATCGTTGTGCTTGCGCTTCTTCTCCTTCTTCTCTTTCTTCTCCTTCTTTTCCTTCTTCTCCTTCTTAGACTTCTTGGCTGACTCGGGAGCCGGGACATCGGCCATCTCTTCGTCCTCATCACCACCGTCGTCGATAATGTCCATGACAGACTTCTGTTAATGAATTAGTAACCGTCTCTGCAAGACCAGTCACTCAACTTACCATCACATCGGCGTTCTTGGCAGGCTTCTTGCCGGTGGCGTAGAACTCTAGTCTATCCTCGACCTGCTGTCTCAGAGCCTCACCATAGCGAGTGGAGGGCTCCTCGGAGAAGTTGTCGATGCGGCTGGCCATGCTGCATTTGTTGGCAAGATATCGGGAAATGCGGCCCTTGTTGCGCACGTTGGCCTTGCCAATGAAGCTGCTGTGGTAGATGAGACCGTACTTGGGGGTGTTGCTCTTGCTCTTAAGCGCGCGGAACAGGGCCTTCTCAGCTCCCAGGATCTGCAACGTCGAGGCAGGGTACTTGGACAAGTTGGTCAAGGAGCCGGCGTGGGAGATGAGGCGAGCGGCGACGGGGGTGCCGATCAAGGTCTGCAAGTTGGGGGCAACCAGGTTCATCTTCTTCTCGAGGTAGAGGGAGGTCGACTTTCGGTTCTCGGCCTGCTTCACGACGGCCTCGGCGAAGCCCTTGACAATCTCGAGATCGGCGGGAGAAATGTCCAGACCCATGGATACCTTGGCGGCGTCGATGATGGCCTGGGCCAAGTCACCGTCCTCGCCGACGACGGCGGCAAGGTCGTGAAGCCGGTCGTCGTTGAGAGACTTCTTGTCGCCAATGACCAGCACGAGCTTGGCGTAGGTCAAGTTGTCAGAGACAATCTTGATCAGTTCGGGGAAGTGCCATCCGTACCACTCGCGAACGCGCATGAAGAACTGGTTGACGCCCTTGTCCTGGAAGTCGATGGTGGCGCTGGCCTGGATGATGTGGTTGTCGTTGCGGGTGACGCTGAACTTGACCTTAGCACGGGAGTAAGCGTGACCCATACCCAGACCGGCCTTCTCGACATCACCCGTCTTGAGGTCGGAGAGGAGCTTGTCGGCGTGCAGGCGAATGCCGCGGATGATATCTCCGACAACATCAGATGTATCGGCCGTCTCGCACTCGAGGCCGGGGAAGTTGGACTTGATGGCGCCCGCAAGGTTCTTCTCGGAAACGCCGAGCACGACCTTGCTCTTCTTGCCGCTCGTCTGGGGGAGGTTGAGTTCGAGGACGGATTTGAGGTAGTCGGAGACGATGCCCTCGGAGACGAGGTTGATGTTCTCGAGAGCCTCAACGTGGCCCCTGGATAAGTCAGCGCCCGCGAGCGATACAGGCCTCTCCCCGCGCGTTCATACCTGAAGGGGCTGAAGTTGACCAGCTTGACCATCTTGCCGAACTTGGCCAGGTCGGCGCCGGCGGCCTGAGTCTCCTTCAACTTCAGGCCGACGGCATCCTGCTGGTGGACTACCTTGAAGATGGCATAGCCCACAGGCGATTCGTAGAGAGCGTAATCAATGTGCGACATCTTGTCTCGTCCCAGCCTGGTGCCGCAATTGGGGAGGGGGGTTCAATATGGTGATGTCTCGAGACTGAGATTTTCGCACTTTTTTTCTCCAGTAGAAAATTTCTGGCAGCTCTCTTCGAAAAGCTGGGTGCACGGGCCAGGACTAAGTCGCTGTGGCTGGTGTGGGTCACGTGGGTGCATCGTGGTGCAGGCAGAACGCCGCGGTCTCGTTGAACCGCCTCATTCGTAAACGTGTGGAAACACGGGTCTGGGAATTGAGATGCTGTATCAAAAGTTGGCAATCTTGTCATTAAAAGCTCGACACACCCTGTTGCTAATTTTCCAAGCAAATAAATATTGCGTTTATGATCCAAATTGTTGCTCTCATCCGTTAATCTCTCATCTCTCAGTTGTCAGGAAACACATTTCGAAGATTATCATACTTGGTCTGCGGATACTCCAGACAGTTCTGCTGCCTCTTGAGCCCCGCGGGACCCCCCAAGACATGCACGACGGTACCAATCAAACTCTCGTACCCCTCCTTGTCGGCGCTGCTCTCCCACCACATGGCGCCACCTAGTCTCTCATACTTGATGTAGCCGGCCTTGTCAGCAGCCATTTGAGGCGTGTCATACGTCACCAGCTTTCGCTGCCCCGGGTGGTAGCAGTACGACGCTCGGCAGTCGTTGTCGACTCGCACCTCAGATCCCTCCAACGGGAGCTTCTTGTAGTCGTGCACACCCGCCTCCCAGGTGCCCTCGCCGACGCCCTGGAAGGGACGGCCGGGCCCGTCGGTGTTCTCGAAGGCGCGGCCGTAAAGTGGCATACCCAGAACAATCTTCGAACGGTTGACGCCGTTGTTGACATAAAAGTTAACAGCATTGGAGGTAGAGAAGGGTGTGGAAGAGGGGTTGGAGCGGCTGGGATAGAGGTTGGACTGGTGACCGCTGTTCTGGTCCCAGGAACCAGCGTAATCATATGCCATCAGGTTCCAGAAGTCGAGGTACTGGTCCATGCCGCGGACATCGAGCTTCTCAAAGTTTGAGGCACCGGCAGGGCATGCCACCGTGATCTCAAAGTGGTGCGGGCGGCTGAGGGTCGAAGCATAGGCATCCAACTCCCTGCGGACGGTGGCCAGGAGGGCCACAAAGTTCCTGGCCTCATCGGGGTTCGAGGGGTACTCCCAATCAATGTCGATGCCGTCAAAGCCGAGGTTCTTGAGCAGGTCGACGCTTGAACGGGCAAAGGTCTCGCGGCCGGCCTGGGTGCTGGCGGGCGCCTTGAAGTTGGAGCTGTAGGTCCAGCCGCCAATGGACAAGAGGACCTTGAGGTTGCGGTTGCGCTTCTTGAGGAGGTTGAGCTGCTTGAGGCAGCCGTAGAGATTGGTGCCGGAGTCGTTCCACGAGTCGCCCTCCCAGTGAATGTCGGTGTCGGCCCAAGTGTCGGTCAGGTGGCTGTGGACGATGAGCGATGCGTCCAAGCAGAGACGCGAGGGTACTTACACTTCGCCCGTGTCGGCACGGAGATTGGCAAAGGAATAGAGAACGTGAGTGAGCTTCTCGACGGGGAGGTCTTGGGGACGATGCTTTCTGCCATAGATGGCCCTGAGACTCGGTTAGCAGGCCACAGTTACAATGATCGGTGAGGTTCCTCACCAGTTGACAAAGTAGGCAACGGAGCGATAGCCCGGCTCTGGTCCTCCACCCATTTTGGCTGGCGAAGTGTGGTGAAGTAGGATGGTGTCGTGAAGGTAGAGAGCGAGAATTAGGATGAGAAATGCGCTGACGAGCAGATATCCAAGCTTCGCGACACTTTGGATCGGTGACGTCGGTTGGGGTTGTTTGTTAGGGTCCGTGATGGCGAGGTGAGGGGACTCAATTGCTTGGATTGAAGAGCTACTGGGATGAGATCAAGACCGGATCTTGGTCTTTATTTATAATGACAATGATCAGATCTCAGACACATCAATTGCAATCCCTTCTCTTCAAAGGTTCAACGCGGCGACACCCAACTCAGCCCCCCGCTTCTTCTCAAGCTTCCCCTCTACAAGCACCTGAAAGTGGCGGAGCGATCGGCTCCCTCTCACAGGAACGTTCACAATGCCAGATCCAGTGATGGCCTTGACCGGTTTAGTACCGCAGGGGGGAAATGCGCCGTCATACCCCTCGTTGATTGGGCGTCAAATCCCACAGAGGGGTGGCGTTTAAATGACGAAGCCCGGGCTATTTTAGAAGTAGCGGTAAGGCAATTGGGGGCTCTTGGGGGCCTTCTTCCTCAGCTGGATTGCCTCGAAATGTCTCTGCGATAGGGACAAATAAGAAACGCCGGCGAGTCTGCGACTTCTCCAGCTGTGTTTACGGCTGTAAGATCAGCCGTGTACCAATGCCCCAATGGTGTCACGTTTCGCGGCCGTTGAACGGGAGCAAACACTTATGCAGGGGGAACAATGGCGAGCCAAATCCAATGAAGACGTTTAAGGCCAAGATTATGCGGATAGCTCGGGATTACGCCAAGTTCGGCGATCCCCCCATCAAATATGGCACAGTCAGAGTGTTTCCCAAAGGTACCTCATCCTATGTGCCTCATTCCTTCTTAGCTATCGTGTGTTGTTTCACCCGCCTCTTCGCTATGGCTTACCCTACACAGGGCATATTTCTCACGCCGAGGGAAGCGTGATAACATCACATGGCTCGACTGACCGAGTCTGCACGCTATCGCATGTGCCAATTCGCGTCGGGTTGGGCTTGGTAAGACATTGTAACTTATGAAGGTAACTTTCTACTCCAGCACATATATAGGACTTGGTGGTAGTTTGTTCCTCAAGTCTGCCATATCGCTAGACGTCCTACCTGATGTGCACCCATACATCCATCAACTGGCACGCCCTGATCTTACAGCTTGCCATAATTCGAAATCGAGGTTGGAAGGGGCCCAGCATATTGCCGCCCAAACCATGGAATTATAATATTTCGCTCGTCGCTGGCGTCTCACCGATATATTGAGGCCGACAGCGAGGTTCCTTTGACTTGTCCCCGGGGTAAGTTGCTGGGATTCCCACAATCCTGAGAAGACATTCGCTTTTGCCCCATCTAGGGCTAAGTTAGTAATATTTAAAAAAATCGGCGGTTATGTCTCGACTCATTAGATTGAATATATCCAGATGTATTGGAGTATGTCCCAATAATGGCTGCTACTGTCACTTAAACTAGCACGCGGTTCAGCAGTTATCTATCAGTCAGCGGGCTAAACAACAGATATCTTCAGTGCTTCTATATATTTATAGGTACTTTATCTTTCATCTGAAAAGGCAGATATAATGTCTCAAGGCCAATAAACTTCAGCACATAAGTTACATACCTCTTGAGGGTCCTCACTGCTGGCTAGAGGGCTTGAACAGGCATCTTACGCGAGTGGCTGGGCGTGCATATTAAAATAAGTACGCCCTGAAAGGTCTCGAATCGTAATATCCCCACCATACTGTACGTATGGATTGCCATCTATGTGGACATCACTGGTATCTTCTCAAGGTTGAACCATGTTCCAAGTCAAAACTTACTTCGGCTACCACACCTCGTTCTAAGCACAGTTGTTTGCCCATTTAGAGCCTAAACTTCTTCGCTGGAACAACTCTGGCATGCTCATGGGCCAGTTTTTCTTGTCGTGGGGGAGTTTTTCAGCCATGTGGATTAAGAGCCAGCCCTTCCCCAAACAGCAACTTTTCTGCACTTTTCATTTGCTGCTGTTGGTTGTGAGAAAGGTAGGTTCAGGGGGGAAAACGCCACACTGAGCTACAAGAGATCAAAAGTAAGGAAAATTGACTATCATGATCTCCAGCCTTTTCCCCTAACGTGTGGCGATTCGTGAAACATTATGTCCGGTCAACATAATGGGAAGGGGAGAGAACAGAAGAGAGAGGACATCCGGCAATAGTAAAGAGAAGGCACCGTGGTTGGGTCTGTTTACTTGGCACACCTTGTGGGAGAGCCTGGAACCTCCGCAAGTTCAGAACGGGCCATGGAAATACCTGCAGTAAGTATCCGTAAAACTGCAGATTGGGAACCCGGAAGATTTGGTTTGTTGGCTCGAAGCTCTCGCCACGGGGGGAACCGAGATCTATTGCCAGTTGCGTGCTTCTTAGTGGACGAGGCTTGAAACTATTGATGCGGCTTAAGCTCAGCTTGCGAAGACCACCAACAAGTTGTTGTGTAATTTATAAGGCGCACCGGTTGTGAGCCTGGGTGGTGATGCTCCCGAGACTCGGCATAAGATGTGAGTGCCCCCCCAAGCCCGGCAACTCTCTTTAGATCGGTCGCCATCTACTCTTCAGGTTGAGTCCAGATCAAATCTGGCGGCATGTACTCTCACCGTATCCTCCTCGCACTGGTTGTGGTTGTCTCTCTGTGCAGCAGGAGCTTGGTCAGCCGGTGCCAGTCTTCATCCCCGAGCCTCTCATCGACGCCTGTCGACCCATTCAGCGTTCTCCCGGAGACTTCGACGCCGGTGGTCTTGCCTACCAGCTTCGGCACGACCCCAGACGTTACTACACCGAGCGACACTCCCACCGAGACTCCAAGCGAGACTCCAAGCAAAACTCCAAGCCAGACTCCTAGCGACTCAACCACTTTGATCACTTCGACTACCGAAACCACTACATCCACCGCCACAACTACTTCAACTACCACTACGACTGACGCGAACCCTCCTCAGGAGGCGTTCGCTCTTAGAGGCGCCAACTCTGCGAACGCCGCGGCCAACGGCCAATTTCTACAATATCGGGCCAAAACTGGATCGGTCATGTACCTTGTTCCTCCCTTTATCGCTCTTGATCCCCCGTATCAGCCTGCCGTGCTCAACATCGAACCCGAGATGAACCGCCTCAAGATAAACGACCTCTACTTCTCGTTCACCGAATCGACCGACTTTCTTTACTCCGGGACCTCGGATAGTGCCACCCTTGCCGGTTCTGCATACATCATTTGCCTACCTTCGGCTCGAGAGGGCCTCGCGCTGCAGTGCTCCGAACAGACTACGGGTAGGTACGAGTTCCGGGTTGCCAATAGCAGCAGTCCTTGGATTTTAGTCTACATTAAGAAGCCAGACACTGTCGATACAAATGTTGCCATTGACTTGATTGTAACCGACGTGGCCGATACAGTTTAGATTTCTCAGGCGGGAGACCCCTGGGTTGAAGGTCTGGATATTTAAGAGACGAAAAGATACGGCGAGATATTAAAAATGTAGTGACTAAAAGCTGACGAGTATAGACTGTATATCCGTGATGTCAAGGGCTTTAGTATAATTGCTTAAAGAAGGGGTGTTAGAGTCGACTCAGTCGAGAATGTCAAGGATGTTTATTTGAGTAAGGAACCTATTAACCAAAGACCTTGCTGCATCTTATTGGGATAAAGTATATCACTCCCCTATTATGTATTAACAGTTGACGAGGAGAAGTAACTCTTATAGAATAGTTACTTATACTGGATAAGAAGAAGTCACTTTGGGGAAGCAATAGTAGGTAGCATACGCAGGTCTGTTCAGAGACTCAGAGAGGAACATCATACAAACATGTCAATTTCTGTGGCCTGTGAGAATATCTAGCTACCTGACTGTGGTATAACTTCGCTACCTTCGAGCATACTCCAAGTCGGCTTGGGTTTGAACCCATCCAGGTTCTCAGGGTCCCTGTCGTATCTGCCGTCTTCGGTCTTCTTCGAGACGTAATCACGAGCAAAAGCTTCAATCTTTCCTCAGTCCAGCTCGGACGTTCCCACCGCGTGTCCATCTGCGGCAATCCTGCGCAACGCCTCGGCAACCCATGTGCGGCAGCGCCAATCGGGATCATCCTAAACAAGAGGCGTCTCGCAGGGTATATTGACGAGCCGCTACTCGCCTGTGATCTTGGCAATGGTGATCCGAGCTAGGAGATTGTTCGTGCCCTTGACGCTCGGCAGATCGAGTTCTTCGTAGATCCAACCCCTCGGGCGGAATTCTTGACATAGTATCGCATCCCGGGGACTTTTGATTGCGCTTCGATCTTGGGGCCCACGAGGAAACCCCAATGGTATCTATGTGGCACATCATGTTAGAACGGGCTGGGAGAGTATTGGTGGAGGCGGGGATCTTACTTGCGCTCCTCGTTGTTGATGACTCCGCTGGGATAGATGCCAATGTACAGCCGCTTCTTGTTGCCGAACATGTTGATCTATATACACAAACGAAGGGGGAATGGTACAACAGGGTTAAGGGTTGCTACTCGACCCGCTAACTGGAGATTCTTTGGACGAGAAGGCAAGGAGATGAGTTGGGTACCTGTCTGACATGCAGCATGGAGTGAAATCAGTAAGACAGCGGATCATCAACGATATTTATGTTTCTGGCAATTCTTCATGAGCTGTTCAGTTGAATTTGCTAGGAATAAAAACGTTCAACTTATCGGCCATCGCGTTTCTGCACATTTCTACGCGCGCGCGAAACTTCGTAATACAAGGCTGAAGATGTTTCGTATTATGTCGGATGATATTTCGTCGAAACAAGCTGACGAGAAGGCGCTGAGAAGCCAATTGCGATTTGGCGACAGACCAATGACCTGTAGACTTATTTGCGGCCAGACAGTGCTGCCAAGGAGATGGAAACAGGCGGCGATGAGTGAAGGGAGGCTAGGCTGGCGGAGAGACTAAATAGCCAAAGTGCAGAAATATTATCTAGTACAATGTGTGGTGTATCTCGCGGCCAGCGCGTTAGAAGTCTCCCCACCACTTCTGGCGCGTGATTTCCATCTTCAGCTCTTCCGGGTATGTGTCGAAGAAGCTACTCAAGGAGTCCTGCCACGGCTGGCGAGTACGATTTCCAGACCACGCCGCCGTGTAATCCCCATAGAATGGATACCAGCCAGCGAATTCCCAGTCAATAATGGCAACAATTTGTGACCCTGTACTAGCTCTATGACGATTTAGGCGCGGTTGTTGTGGAGGAAGGAGCAGTGCACGCGCGGCACGGGGATGGACGTGTGTGCGGAAACGAATTGCATCGTGGCTGCTTCGGTGACGTGAACCCAGGGTCCCGTCTTGACCACGAGATGCGGCGAGATGGGCCGGACGAAGCCGTCGGACTGGTACCAGCGCCCTGTCGTCTGCAGCGCGAGGCGAGTCAGGATGCGCCGGAGACGACTGTTCTTTATGGCTAGATGCTCAGTGCCATCGTGCTGGGTGGGCGTATTGTCGACGGGTGGCGTGTACGGCATGGCTGTCGCGACATGGCGTTTCGCATTGTGGAAGTTGAATGATGAAGCTGGATGCGACAGCTGTGAGTGGAACGGATAATACGATAAGTGCAACGATAAGAGATAAGGAACTATAAATAGATACCTAGGTGAGGTCCTGAGCAGAGTAAAAGAGAATAGTTAGTTAACGTACGTGATAAGCGAGTGTCTCAGACAAGCGAGTGTCTCAAAAATCCCAGCCCTCCAAACAATAATCACTATAAAAGCACTACAATCTATTTAATTAATTAAAACTAATCGCTATACTCTTCCTCGACGTTCTCAATCATGACCTGACAGGTCCTTGCATTATGACCAGTCTTGCCGCAGACACCACAATGCCGAACACCCAATCGCGCCGACCTTCCTTGACTACTATACCTCAACGATTCGGCTACTATCTGCATATCAACCTCCATCTGATCAATTGCTTGTCTTCCTTCCTCTACTATCATTACCCCTCTTTTCTGTAGTCGGGTTCTTTTTGCCCTCCGCCGCCGGCTTAGTATCTCATTTGACTGTCAAAGGTCTTGGACCTCAGACCTTACTAAAGCCATCTCATGCATGACTGCCTTTGTTCCCTTCGCAAGAGACCTTAATGCCCCCAGGATTGACTCTGGAGAGCTGCTTTGGTGCCTCCTGATTCGTCTCTCGAGGTATTCAGACTGAGATTGGGCCTCAAGTACGGTCTTTGGGGTCTTTGAGACCCATGGGGTCGACGGTTCAGCGACCTCCTTCGGTGGCGTTGGAGTCCGTAGCTGCACATCAAGCTGCGAGACCACGCGTTCTGGGTCAAGAGGAACAAGCCCAGCTCCTCGGAAGGCTGCCTTGATATTCTCTTCTGTCATAGTGGCTCGAAATGCGGCGTGGAAGGCCGGGAAGAACTCGGTCTTTGAAACGTGGGTAATGGAGCATTTGATCAGATGCTCTATTTCTCGACCGTAGGCCTTCTTGAGCGGCCCAAAGCACCCGACGTCAAGGGGCTGAAGTAGATGAGAGGAATGAGGTGGCATGCAAAGCCTGATGATCTTGTTTTCGTCGCAATATCTCTCGAATTCGATGGAGTGGTGACTTTCGTGGCCATCGAGGATCAGAAGACGATAGCGACTATTTGATCGCTTGGCTGTGCATCGATCAAAGTGCTTTAGCCACTCGAGACCGGTCTCGTTATCGGTCCAGCCATTTTGGGTCGTCGCAATAGCCCAATCGCCCGGGAGGTTGCTCTCTCGGTACCAGTTGGCAAGGTGATATTGGCCCGCACCAATAATGAATGGCTGGATCGCTTGGCCATCCGCATTGATCGCCTGGATGACTGTAATCCATTCCCGGTTTCCAGGTTGCATTGATTTCGGTTTTCCATGCCTTTCTGAGCCTGTGACGACCATTCCGCTTGCAATCATGCCCATGAGAAAACCAGTCTCATCAAAGTTGTAGATATCATCTGATCGGATGCCATGCTTTGCGATTATATTCGCCACAAGCCGAAACCAATTGCGGATAACTATTGGATCTTCGCACTTGGCTCTCTAGTAGTCGTATCGGCGAAAAAAACGCGTCTTGAGCTCTGGGTGTCGCTTGACGAAGTTTGAAGCCCAACGCGTGCCGACTGGTGGCGCGTCACGGTCGGCAAGCAATTGATCAGCCATATCTTTAACACTACGCAATCGGGGGGGAAATCCTCGCGAGTCTAGGTCGAGAATGAAGTGAATAAGGATCTGTTCCTCTAGATCAGATAGCTTGCGTGATTTTGTGATAGTATTTCGCGTAGAAAGAATGCCCTTCTGCCGGCGACCTAGGGTCTTCTAAGAGACTGTATATAATGTTGCGGCGCGTCGGAGACTTAATCTTGGGTCATTTTGAAGGGCCTGAAGGGCAAGAAGAATTCTAGCCTCATAATTAGACTGTGACATGCTGGGTGGTTGAGAATCAATTGATTAAAGAGAGAAGGTGTAGGTTGAGGGATTTTTGAGACACTCGCTTTGTCTGAGACACTCGCTTATCACGTACGTTATTGAAAAATGTTAACTAGTTATTATATAGTTAGAGAAGAATATATATATTATTATTGACTTTGGTCTTTCTTACAACCGTAGCAGAGGTGCTACAGTACGACGAGGTTGTTCGCATGAGCGTGGTGACAATACATATCTTCTCTGTCGATGGCTGCATCGAGTGTCAACTGCTCCCATTTTTTAATCGACAGGTAACGCGTCGAATGCCATCTAGTATACAGTTTTTTCCAGCTTAAGAAATACATGCTTCGGAGTCCTAGTTAACGCAACCGCCTCGTCATGCGTAGCCAAGTCAGCCCTCAGCGGGTTGAACTTGAACTCCCACAGAATCAAGGTAAAGTAAATCTGCATCTCGATGTAGGCCAGCTTCTTACCATAGCAACCTCGAGGACCGATCCCAAAAGCCTGCGTCGGGCCGTTGTTCTGGTCAAACACCTCCTCTCCGTCGTCCGCCCGAGTCTTGAGCCATCTCTCGGGGAGAAAGTCGATGACGGTTGCGTCGTCGAAGAGCGGAACTCGCTTCATGTGTGCCTGGCTCGCCTCTGATCGCTTGCTGTCGTCAAGCTTGAGACTAGGCCACATCACGCCAGGTCCGTTGCCCAAGAAGCCCACCGTGGTTCCCTTGGGGATGAAGTGGCCGAGAAGTTGGGTGTCGACTTGAGCTTGTCGCAATGTGATGGGAGCTGGTTTCGAGTGCCGGACGACTTCTTCGATGACTGCGTCGAGATAGGGGATGTGAGATTTGGTGATTTCGCTCACCGTGGGCACTCGCTTCTCGTCCCTTGCTTGAGGGTGTGCATCGTAGATGGCCTTGCGAAGACGGGATTGGACTCGTTGGTCGTCAGTGAGATACTTCATGCCCCATCGCAGAGCAGAGGAGGTTGTCTCATGGCCAGCCACGAGATATCCGAGCAACTTCTCAAATGTTAGGCTAGGTCATATCGGTTATACGGCAACATACCTCGTCCATGATTGTGTCTGAGTAGTAGTTCGGTTGTCGCCCTTCCTTGGCCGCCATGGCGTCCTCTCTTGCCAGCATGTTGTCCAGCGCACAGCGTTCCGAGTGTCCTGACTTTCTTCTCTCCACACTCTTGGTGACCTCTCGGTTCCGGAGACTATCGCGACCGGCCTGGGCTCGTCTCATTGGCGCAGAGAGGTTGCGATACAGAAAGTGATGAAGCTTGGGAAAAGGCGACCTGATGGCGATAGCGACGCTCTCGCTCAATATGGTGAAGAACTGTAGTTCTTCGTCAAGGGGAAGGTCTACAAATTTGAACTCATCGTCATCGCTTCCTTCGGTGGCGTTGGACTCGAGGAGGCTGAGGTGCTTGACCGTCTGCTCGTGGATGGCGTCGGGGCCAAAGGACAGGGCCATGATGATATCGAGGGCGGAATTGTGAATGTCTTCGGCTGCGTCGAACGGACGCCCATTGCACATGGCAAGTTTGCCATCCCATAACTTGATGAGGTTCATGAACTTTTCATGAATGGTAGGGGCAGAGACCTTTGAATTTTAGGATCAGTCGAGATTCATCACCAGCTGAGGGAACAATCTCACCTCGTGCAAAAACGAGTTGGACATGAGATCCCGCACCATCTCCCTGTTCTTCTTGAACTGTGGATCAGTCGACAACATGGTGATGTGATGGCTCGGCGTGACGCCCTTGAACATGGAAATGGTGGCTTCGCTCCGATCAAACTCCTTCTGCCGGCGCATGCAGACATCAAAGGCCTCGTAGTGATCGGCAATGAACACCCACGGCTGGGAAAACGGCCTCATAAAGACCTGGACCAGCGGCGACTGGTGTCTGATGGTCTGCCGCGCCCACCACTCCCTGCGGTTCGGCGCTGCGCGGAGGGCGGGAATGTCTCCCAGCAGTGAATTGGCCGCCTCTACATTGTAAGGGATGCCTGGAAGTGGTTTGGGGAGGAGAAGGCGTCTGAGGAAGTAGACGAGGCCGGGGAGGAGGACGCAGAGGACCAGGCCGAAGCCTCCGGGTACACGATCAAGTAGATCCATGGCGTTTTGCACCACGTTGGACAAAGTTGGAGAATGTTGGAGATGCGGAGAGAGGTGGCTTCGTAGTTATAGCTGTATTCCCTGGCAGCTGTCTCAGCTCAGCGGGCTAAAATCTGACGCTTATGTGGCTTACAGGAGGTGAATCTGGAGTCTTCTAATTGGACGCTGTCGGCCTAGTCGCGTCGTGGGGCCGCATTGGGCAAAAAGAGGGTGCCTTGAAGTGACACGAGAGAAGTTAAACAGGACCGACAAAAGCAGTGCACCTGGGCATTGCTGGTATTGGACTATTACTTGCTTTCGACAAATGAAGAGGTTTTAGTTACGAATCCTGCTATATCCCTGGTTTGAAGCTGCTTCTGGTTTGGTCACGTGGATGACGTTAATCAACGATGGTAGAGATTCAAACATGCGAGATGATGCATCCTCCTCGCTGTGTCTCCAGTGGGCGGCAGTTTTAATGTGGCGTCTAACTAACGCAAATGCGAAAACAATAAGTATGTTACCCAATTCTATAATGACCAAACTCCCAAGATATCATGCAAATGGCAATTCCTCATGAGCTGTGATAGTCCCCCGATAGAGAAGCATAGTACGACCTAGTCTTAGATCTGAAGGACACCTGAAATGACAGCTAGCCGCTTCTAATAAACTAGGAATTGGCAGCTCTATGTGTCCATAGGTTCCATTGTTACCTAGATAAAGGCTGCTAGGCCGAGTTTTTTTCTCCGGCTGCGATACTGTCAAGAGCGGCTTGTCTAAACCATCAGAGACGGCTGTCTTACCACACAACGAACATATTCAACCAAACAGTAAGGCATCTACTACTTGCACGGGGGACTAAATGAGAGCTTTAAAAATATGAGAACAACTAGTCTACGAGATTTCGAAATTTAAGGCAAACGAAGCGGAGCATACATACTGGCCTACAGTCTCAATAACTCTAAGGAACAGATATATGCTAAGATAATCCATGTATTAGCACTAGGTTATAGACTTTGTATTATTATTTCGCCTAAGTTTAGCTGTAACATTTATCTAATAATACCTATTTAACTTAAGCACCATAGTGAACATAAGGAACCCAGCAAAATTCTAACCCCTTTTCCCCGTCTACGTGTTCAACACTCACCGCGTTCCCATCCCGGCCTCGCCATCCACTGACCCAGCCCGGCCTTGCTGGTGGCGCCCTGCTGCATTAAGTGGCGTCTGGCTCAACACTCCCATCGGAATCCACCACAGGATAGACGTTGAAAAACCCAAGGCGTCTAGGTTCGGGCGAGCCACCTTCCCCTAGAGCCAGCCGAGCAACTCTATGATACTTAGCGAAGAGGCCCGTCCCTGGGACAACTTGAACCAACGCACCTTCTCCGCAGCTTCGATAGTGTCAGGCTTGGTAGCTTCAGTGCTTTGATGCTATGGCGCTGCACCAAGAAGGCGTCACACCAGTACGGGTTCAGGTTCACGACAACGACGGGTCCAGAGTCTGCCGTGGCATACATCGTGGTCGGGGATAAGAGAAGAAAGCCCTCGAATTCGGGCGCCTATTTTATTGAGGACCTCGTCAAATTTCGCATTAGCCTCCAAGCGCCTGCTGCTTTGATCTTCGTGGAAAGAGGTCATGGAGACGGAACAAGCACCCGGCAGAGTCGCCGGCGCATCCAGCTCCTGCTGCGACTCGGCAAGCTTGCGTGCTAGGTCAGGGAGGCGCTTCCTGAGGTAGGAGAGATCGGACCGCATACTCATGAGAAGACCTGCGATGATGCCCCTCCCGAGCTCGACTAGCCGCAGAGCGTGGGCCGGTGACTTCACCGCGTTGAGAACTTGAGGGCCACCGCGGCCGCCAGGGAGGACAAACCCGCAAAATCAGACAGGACGTGCTGCTTGTCCGTGTGTTGCAGCGAGCTTGGGCTCATGCGCGGAATCAAATGGACGGCGTCCTTGAAGAATTTGCTCGACTCGGTCCAGGTTTTGAAACTGGCGAGCACCCTGGCTGCGTTCAAGGCAATCTTGGTGCGCATTGTCGGGTCAGTGTTGCGACATGCCCAAGCTGCCCTGAATTGGACTAGGGCTTGGTCAATGTCGCTGGTGGACTGGGTGTTTACGTGCCGTTGAAGATAGCGATTACCCAAGATGTTCAGGGTGCGGCCGCGGTCTCGATGGTTTTGGGACAAGCCAGCCGCTGCTTGCTTCCCGCTCTCAATGGACCGATTTAGGTCGTCGTGGGAGCCTGTCCGGGCAAAACGCTCACCGAGATAGATGGAAAGATTCCCCGGCCAACCAGCGCGGTCGGGGTGGTCAGACGGAACTGAGCCTATTGCCTTCTCCATCACCTTGATGGCGCCATCGAGGTCGGCCAAGTTCTCTATCTTCAGCTCGGACCGCTTGTACAACAACTCGGCGAGCTGGATCAAAAGGCCAGAGGTGTGAGGTGTGTGGGAGGATTCAACGGCTTGGGGTCAAGACGCATGGCGCCCTCACATACTGGATGCTTAACGTATTACGCAACACTGTCACTGATCAAGGTTCTGTCCCTACATCCTGCTTACCGTCCTACCGAAAACTGGGCAGCGAAGTGCTGAGGAAGTTCCAAAAGGTCGCTCGCGATAACAAGCGGCAACAGGAGCAAACCCCAACCGTCTAAGGCGAAGGGAGCTTCTAGCTTCTCGGCAATGAACTCGCGTTCGACAGGCCATTCTGCGAAGTCCTGGATGTGGACGGCGATTGGATGAGTCATAGTGGCGGAGTCTGCATCAACGTTGGGAAGTGCCGGGCGTCGCTATCGGAGCAGTGCACAGCATCCCATCCACTGACGTATTTATCATACGCATTGAGAGTGTTGATGACCACTATTCTGTCGGCACAATCGTCGGTGATGCCGCAATGCCAGATGTCGGAGACTTGAACATGCTTCAGGCCTGGGCCCTCCCAGAGCCTCGCCGAGTGAGACTGGAGACGGAGGCGACGACCCATGCCAACACATATCTGAGATTGAAGCGACACCCAATCTTCTCTGCGAGAATGCTGACGATACGCAGAGCACTTCTGGGTCTTTGCAAACAGTCGTGGCATGCATGAACTGCACCAGGTTTTGGAATCCGGCCAGACGCAACGACTCCATCGTGTGCCCGAGGATCCGCGAGATGAGCCCGGCGCCATTCGAAAGGTCGCCTACATCATTCGCCATGTCACCCGCTACCAGGCCATCCAGCGCACTCCTACCCTGTCTCCCGGGATCTCTCAGCTTGGAAGCGACGACTTCATCCTGGAGTACTGGGATCTCGTGAAGCAGCAGGACCTCGAGCAGAAGCCAGACCGCGTCTACTTGGCCACAGAGGGCGTCAAGTTCCGCTTCAAGTTGACGTACCGTGAGACCCCCGAATCGGTCTGGGTGGTGATCCTTGCCCTCGATGCAGATTGGGGCATTCACACGGTGTTCCCTCGCCACGGCAGCCCCCATGAAATGAGGGCCACGCGATCCCTGACGCGCAGCTTGGGTATGGAGATTCCGCCCAAGTGCGTGCCTGAAGACCCTTCAGAGGTGACCGACCAGTTCGTCGTCTTCGCCTGTGCTGTTGATGAGCGAGGCCCTCCCTCGTGGGAAGAGATCCTGATGCCAGCGCTCCCGGTCCAGAGTTCTGCGTTGAACCTGGACTGTTTCGAGGATAACTCTACCAGAGCACCCAAGGAGAGGGGTGTAGTATCTGTTGAACTGAGCACCAGCGAACCGGAGCCGCGAGACTAGGTCGCTCTGGGATTTCAGGTGTGCACCGTCCCGGCGGACCGGGCTAGTTGACGTGATAGGGGAGCCGACATTGGTGTCGATTATATCGGAATGGAATAACTTATCGTCTTCAAGAATTTGGTGCAGTGTCAGAAAGCTTCCACTTGTCATCCTCGCCAACTTGATCCTGCGTGTTCCCTCCATGTATCCTATCCACGTTCTCCATTTCCTCCAGCATCGACAACATGAATGCATCGTGAGTCGATCCACCGCTGCTCACCTTTGTTCTTGACGAACGAGCTCGGCCACCTTGAACGACACCTTATTGATGCCAATGATATCTTTATTCAAGCAGGCATGCCGAAGAGCGCTGGGTGATCCGACGGAGAGATTTCTCCTGATACGTTAACCAAGTTGCCGTTGGTAATCTTTAAACCCACGAGGTAGAGTCTGCGCTCAAGGCTCTGTATCTCGGTGTCTAGGCGATCTCGAAGGGCTCCATGGTGCATTTTGTCCGGCGTGTCTTCTGTGACTGTTGCTCATGGGGCTGTTGCATCGCTGCAGAGGATCGGACCTCGTGAGTTTGAGTCGTAGAGCCATCATGCTACCAGCGTCAAGACTGCTGCGGCACCAGTATGCGATATAAGAAGCCGTAATATCTTGCATGTAGAACAGCCCGTTGGCTTCATTGAGCAGGATTCTGACGAAGCATAGCAGATCAGCATGATGTCTGTGATGACCAACAGCCACACCGGAGCCTTCTGCCTCCAGCCAAGCAGGTACTCACCAGCTCAAGCTCACGCCATATGACTTCGTGCCTGCGATGAAGATCGACTTAGAGGTCCAGTCATCTCATTCCTGGCGCTGGAAGGCAACAGTGTAGCGTCGAAGGTTCTGATCCAGGCATAGAGAAGGGCCTTCAGAAGGAAACGAAACCCTAGGTTCTTTCCCCAATTTGGGGGACTTCCGTTGGTGAACCTGGGGCTTCGCTGGTACAAGGAGAAAGACTTCGTGTTTACGGTGGACGGCCAGCCAACCACGCAAGGCCTTTTTGAAAACTGGAGGTCCAGAACAGCGAGTCCTCCATTGTTTAGCCTTCCATAGGACTATCAATAGCTCATCGTATTCGAGGTCCTTTTATTATTGGAAAATAGGTTCTTGGCTCTATGGAGGGCAAATCATCCCCTGCTCTGCATGGGAAGTAGGCAGACGGTCCGGCCTCAAACGGCACCATAATCATGACGATTGACATGCTTGATAACGGAGCGAGACGGTCCACCGATGAGAGTAGTGACGAGCCAGGGGTAGGTCAAACTGAGAGAAATAGTGCCATACTGGCCAATCAGCGAATAAGGAATGTAATTCATGATAGAGACAAACCAGACATATGGATGCTGAATGGGTGAGTCAGAACAGAACACAACCTGCGATTTATTATCCCACGGGGATGCATGTTTACCTCCTTCACGCCAAGATTCCTTGAACTCGCCAGCGACTGTGTTCTTCGATCTTCATCCATCACCAGGCATCTCGCCTTCAAGCCTCATTCAGCAGCTTGCCATCCCGTTTTCAAAACTTCAGCTCACAGCTACCCATCTCGTCTTTCTTCAGCTAGCTCGCCTTTCGTCTTCAACATGAAGGTCCTCATTGGTAAGCCATCCATCTCCGGCTCAAGTCCCCGCTGACTTTGTTAGCCATCGCCCTCCTTGCCGCCAGTGCCTCGGCCATTTCTTCTGGCGGACCTGATGGCACTGCCCCCCCGGACGAAAGAGCTCCTCACGCGTCCATTCTAATATGCTACAATGGACACTACTGGTGCGTGAACCGGCCGTACTTTTACGCCTGCAGTCACACGGGAATCTTGCTACACCACATCTTCATCCCGGCGTGCCACCAGCACTGTCGATGCGAGATGCGCGACTCCTTGGCCATGCCGATGGTGGAAAAGGCCGACTTATAATCGCTTAGTCGAAACAAGGTGAGGAGCATGATCTGAGTGTGTCTAGAGTTGTGGCCTGACTTTCTCTAGACGGGAATGGCCCACGGAAATCGCCCCGGGTTTTGGTCTCCGTCGCTAAAATAAACATGTCGGATGTCGTCGCATATCGACGTGGAATTCATGGATTGAGATAACTCGCTTAGGATCCTAGTAGCAAAGACTAGTGCCATATTTGTATCTGCTCCTTATTAAGCTTACATTCAATTTTGTTGCTTCATCTTTTGTCTTCATGCTTCTTCTCACACCATGGTGTCGCACGCCAACCTGGCCCTCAATCCGCGCATAGAACAACACCAAAGTGAGGACCAGTTGACCTTTTCGAGGATCCGCATCTCCAGCGCAAAAGACATTTGTTCCTTGTATCCGCTCATAGCCGCATACATCGAACACCCTGAACTAGCAGAGTCGGTCGTCGAGCTCGCCGTCGACACGGAAAAATGGCCCGGCTACGAGGGCTTCTACGGCTACTGCCCAGACCAAAACAGGGCGGTCCGGCGTCGTCCCGTCAGCGATGAAGTGCACGAAAAGATGGAAGACTACGTTTGGGGCATGGGCCTGGCCGACGAGGTGGTCGACTTTATGATCGGCGCGCTGCGGTGGAAGAAGCGAGAAGTGCGAGACGGCATCACAGGAGCGGAATGGCAGGGAGCAAACAGCGAGGAGTACAAGTTTGCGACGACGGCGACTGCGATTGTCGCCTCCTTCTGCAGCAACGTCGCGACGCTATATCTCGGCCACGTCGATCAGGGCCCGTGGTCGATTTGCCTGCTGCTCGCGTCCATGGGCCGGCTCGCCCAGCCGGCGCTGCAAAAGGTCGCACGCGTCGAGCTGCTGGCCGGGTTCAACGCCGTCGACCAGAGGGACTACGGGCTGGTAAACTTGGAGAGGTGCTTCAACTTGATCTGTCGGCTGCCCGCGCTGGAATCAGTCGTGGCGGTGGGCGTGGCCGATTGGGATCACGAGTGGGAGGCATTGCCGGCTCGGTGCTCTTCGATGAGGAAACTCGAGGTTACGCATGCGGATATGCAGAACCGCACATTTGCGACCATTCTGAAACTACCAAAGGCACTGGAAGAGTTCAAGTTTTCGCTCGGAGGACTGACCTACCCTGACGGGGGCATGCCGAGCGTATCTCCAAACCTTGTCGGGCAACACCTCTGGCTGCACATGGACACGCTCCGGGTGCTCGATCTGGATATTGACGCCTGCTTTTCCGACGTGGGCGAACTGGAACCCGAAGAGGACCACCCGGAACCCTGGGACAAGCCCGGGACGATGGCGTACGCGGCGTGGAAGTTGGAGCACGAGGAACCGCCCCGGACGTCGCTCGACGGCCCGGACGGGAGAGACTACGGCCTCACGCTGGGCGGGTTCCGCGACTACGCGGCGCTGCGAAGCCTCAAGATTGGCGTGGCAGCGCTGCTAGGGTCGACTTGGCAAGGTCGTCTGAGGGAGGAGCCGCATTTTAGGATGGTGGATGCGCTGCCGGGTGGGCTGGAGTACTTGTGCGTGTACGGGTATCGGCGGGGGGAGCATCTGGATGTTGACGAGCATGTGGACGAGTTTGTGAGGTTGAAGGAGGAGAGGTTTCCGGGGTTGGTGGTGGAGGGGTTGGAGCAGAGGGTGGATGGGGAGTTAGCGAGTTGGGGAGGGGATGAGGATACGCTTTGGGTGCGGCCTGAGCGAGACTTTGGATGGGTGAGGGCGGATGATTGACCTGAGTTGGAAGATGAGATACTAAGGGGACTCCAAATCGCCGATTATGTGATTACTATCTGCAGCGCTGGGTTCAAATCAAATAAATGAGGGATTTTTCGAGATTTGAGTTGAAGGCGCCGGAATTTGATTTGAACGGCAGGTAGTCAAAGGGATTTGAATCGAGTTCAAATAAACAGTGGATTCTATAGTAATGCAATCTGATCGGAGAATCCTTCCGCCTTCTTCCAGTTCCGGAGGCATTCGGTTGCCTCGAGGGTCGAATCTTGTAGGCTATGCCGTTGGCTGCTCACAGTGAGCTTAGCGAGGCTAAATGTGCGCTCACATTCAGCTGACATTGAAGGTATCGTGAGAATATCAATAGCCATTTTCCCAAGCAACGGATATGTGTTTTGCACCTGCAGCCACCAGTGAATAGGGTCAGTTACCCGCATCGGGGTGGTCGAGAACCAGGAAGCTAGCTCTTTAGTGCTGCTGCCATCGTGCCCAGCCTGTTGCTCATAGAAAGACCTGGGCAATAGATCAGGCAAGCTATCTTCCCGTTCTGACTCTTCCTCGACGATGGTGGGAATAACTTCATGTGCCCAGCCGGTGAAAAAGAACTCCTTGAAGGTCTGTTTTATCGAGGCTGCTCGGTGAGGCAGCGTTGACTCGATCCAGCGCATTGTGATGCTTGGGTGAAGTATTACAGCCGCCCAATAAGCCGGTGAGTGATCGAGGAGGCCGAGATAATGCGTTAATTGACTCATCGCAGCGTGACAACAGCGTTGAATAACCGGGTTATGAGGCTGGGCGGCAGGCCGAACATCGAGGTCATCGTCGTCATCGTCGCTAGAGGCATTTCTTTGGGTGCGGATAGGCCAGTCGAGCTCGAAGCCGCGGAGGTGATGTGGTATTTGGGTTGCTCGTACTGGCCGGCGAGGCTCGAAGGTGGTGATGTTCGTGATAGAGGCAGGATTTCGATTATCGCGTTCTTTAGTGAAGTGATTGGAAAGGCGCTGTAGGCTCTGAATGACCCAGCTAATCGAGCCGGGTTGACGGGATTCGAACCTCTTGGTTTCCTCACGGCAAGGCTGAAGAAGATCCTTTATCTCTTGGAGGATGTCCCAGTCATTCGAGGTGAGCATTGCGGATAGAGGAAGCTGGCGATTAGGAGCCTCGTTGCTGTTGACAGCGATGAAATGCATCACCGGTTCCTTGAGTCTGATGGCGCGTGAAATCATCGCCAAGGTCGAATTCCAACGCGTTGCAGTGCAGTTGATAAGCTGAATGTTGTGATGTACAGAAAATAGGTTGCTGGCATCATCGGCGGCGAGGTTCTTTCGATAATGCTGAATCGAGATAGCAAAACTATCCCGGCGTTGAGGCGAGCGGCGGATGAAGGTGACAAGGTTGTAAAGCCTCGCAACCGGGCCTGACTCTGCCCATTCCTTCATCTCTTCGATAGAGGCACATGAAGCCGGCGCGATGGGCAGTGAGGTCGACGATCTTTCGGTGCCGGTGATGAAGGCCTGGGCCACCAAGTTGATGATATGACCGATGCAGCGAAGGCGGGCGAAGGCAGGATTCTTCAGGGCGGGATTGAGGGTATGCATCAAGGAGGGAAGCGAAATGAGGTGCCTAACGCCTGTATCGTTAGAAGGGATGTTATCGAGCGTGAAAAAGCCAAGGTTATAGAGCTCGAAACTGGTGATAGCCTCAGCGACGGCCTGAGCAAAGTTCTCGCCGGAATGAGGGCCTTGGATGCGCTTGAGCCCGAGCAGCCGGGTCTGACTTCGATGTTGCTCATCGAGGAAGTGGCAGACGATGCTTAGGAGCCCCAGTTGATTAGGGGAGGTCCAGCTATCGAAAGTGAGGTGCACAATTGAGGTTGCCTTGGATAGCCTCTCCTTCAATATCCCTTTGGCAGTGTTGAAATCCTCCAAGAGCCAGTTCTTGACTGTTGAGTGTGACTCCGGCATCAGTTGAATCGCTTCTTTAGGCATGTGAATAAGGCGTTGAAAAGACTTATGTTCAACGGCAGCAAGAGGGATGTTGGCATCGACAACCCAGTGAATAAGGGCTTCTTTGAAGTCGGTGTAGGTGAGGCTGGTGATAGCATCAACCTTCCGTTTTTTCGTGCGAAGGTCGTGAAGGGATATCTCAGCAACTGAAGGAGTCTTATTAGCTTCTATTGAGGCTGAAATTTGATGCCTTGCCATAAGGTGGTCAGCAGCTGAAGAAGTTGCTGTTCCAGCAAAAAGTCGGTTTTCTGGGTTCTTGGTGCGGTCACAGATCGAACACATCCAAAATCGCCGGTCAGTCTTGTTGTTGATGACTTCAAGAAGGAAATAGCCGTGATGTGTGACCCAAGATGGCTTTTTCCCTCCTTTCCGCTTGATCCAGGTCTGAAGGATAAAGGCGCGATCGTTGAAGAAAACGCGAGGCAATTTGGCTATAGGCCCACGAAGCTGCTGTGATGTAATGAGTTCGAGCTGTTCGGCGATCGAGGGGGGTTTTCGGAAGGCTGAAAGATTCGTAGATGGTAAAGGAGCGGCCTGGAAGATCGTGGGCGTGATTTCAGCGACATCAGAGTCGTTGGTCGGCGTGGAAGGGCAAGGAGAGGCCATCATGAAGGTGTTGATGATAACTGTGGAATGCAGCTTGTGGTGTTTTCACGCGCCAGACCCCCTTTGCATTCGGCCTAATTGGGGTTAGTGGCTGTTTTTTAATTGGCTTCCGGCCTGGTCCCACTATGGGTAAACTTCGGGAACCCTTCTACCTCACTTTTTTAGCAAGAAAAATAGCAGCTTACTGCAGGGTAAAACCAGCATTCAACACCATAAAAATCATCACCACCTTTTTTCCTTATTTGAATGCATATTTGATCATTTGATGACCTCGATTTGATTTGAATCATTTGATCAGATTCTATATTTGATTTGGTTTGATTTGAATACATTTGAATACATTTGATTTGAACCCAGCGCTGACTATCTGTACAAATCAGCACAGGGATCAGTCGATTTACAGTCTCCCTTCGTAGCTCCGGCTACGTATTGATGGGTTTGCAAGTTCTCTATTGCAAACGACGAGATCCCCATGTCTCAACTGCATTGACACCCCACAAACGGGCCACTAAGCTCCAATGCAGCTCACGCATCTAATCAACCATCTCAGTAAGACATCAAACAGCAAACCGCATCATCATTGTCTCACTGCATTATTAATCATGCCCGATTAATCAGCACCGCCTGCGGATCTTCTCATTCGCCCCGACTCCGCTCACAGTTACACCCTCAAAGTCGTCCGTGGTGGATGGGTTTATATCCGCTAACCCCGCCGTAAGCTCACCATAAAGTCGGCGCCAGCTTCATCCACAACGTCAGTGAATTCTTTCGTGTACTTTCAATCTCACTTTCAACCTCTCCGTTCATCTACAATTCATCACCATTCGCAATGGCAACTCTCGCAAAGACCGTCGTCGCCACGGGCGCATCTTCAGGCCTCGTACGCCTAACCACCATCCTGCTCCCTACAGTCAACTAACCATGGCAGGGCCTCGAAGCCATCAAGCAGCTCCTCGAGCAGACCCAACCCTACAGGGTCATCCTCGGCGCCAGGAACACCGCCTCCACGCAGGCGGCCTACGACGCCATCAAGTATGACACCTCGGCGAACCCCGTGAGCGTCCTCCCGCTCGACTTGTTGGACCTCAAGAGTGTCAAGTCGTTTGCCGAGCGGACGCTGGCGGAGCTGGGACGGGCCAAGATCGACTACTTGCTGCTCAACGCTGGCATCAGCAACGGCGCCGAAAAGGCCGGGCCGCGCGGGTCCAAGTGGTGCGAGGCGTACATTGTTAACCATCTGTGTAAGAAGACCCGGTTTGGGGGAGGTTTGCGGCTGACTTGAGTAGCCCAGCATTATCTCGTGCATCTCTTGCGAGAGAAGCTTGTCGAGTCCCGGTCGCGCATCGTCTTTGTGTCATCGGGCGCCATTCGCAACGTGCCCGACACGAGTGAGTCTCTTCACCACAGTCCCGTATCTGTACGAATACATGCTAAACATATTAACAGGCGCTCTGGACAAGGATCTCTTGGGCGGTTCAGGCGCAACTGGCGGCTCCATCTACCCCGAGTCCAAGTTTGCGCAGCTCCTCGGGGCGCACTGGTGGCGGCGGCAGCTGGCCGGCACCAACGACGTGGTGGCCGTGTCTCCCGGTCTGATTCCCGGCACCGGCATCGGACGCGGCAGCGGCTTCACCCTGACGGCCAACATGGCAGATGCGAAGACGGTTCCCGAGGGTGGGTTTCTTCTTCTTCTGAACTTCTTGGCAACTCTAGCCCCCGGTGCATTTGGCTAACTTGTTTCGTAGGCGCCCAGAGCATCCTCAGGGCCTTCACCCGGAGCGACTTCCCCGAGGACCCGGATCGCATCTTCCTGACTAGCTGGGGCGAGTGGTGGGAGAAGAGCGTGTACGAGAACAGCCTGGACAAGGACCTCCAGGACAAGTGGTCTCCGAGCAAGGAGGAGATTGAGAGGGAGGAGAATGTGCAGTGAACCTGGACGCGTTTTAACATGCTAGACGCGTTATGATTACATATTCCCCTTTTCGTCCATTCTCTTGTGCCCGTCTCAACGCTTTTCCGACCCAACGACTGCACTGGCCATGGAAGCCAACACGGAGCCAACACGGACGGTGAAGAAACCCCTTCCAGTGTTCGTTTCGCTGAAATCTCCAAATCCGCTCTAGATTCGGTTCGACGGGCGCCCTAGAAGAAACGAAATGGGCGCCAGCAGCGTCAAGCGACACACCGAGACATTTCGCACACGGTAATGAAAGGGCTTTTCCTCGCGGCTACGTTGGTCAGACGCACCGTCGCCCGCCACGCGTCTCAGGTTCATCTGATTTTCTCACCGGCAGCCGTACCCGCCCTCTTAACCCGTTACTAATTCGCCCTGAACGTCCCTGATTCGTCTCTCCACGATGGGCAAACCACGGGAGATGGATGCGGTATCCGAGAGGCTCGCGGTGGGTACTCACCAAGTTTGACCGCCCCGTCCCAGCTCCAGTTCGTCGCAATGCCGCGCCGGAGCCTTGACTTCTCTTGGGAAGAGAAGAACCCTTGGCTTACTCGCGGTTGCGATTGATGAGCCGCGACGGGGACTGACATGGGTTTGATAGCACGGAAAGGTTACGAGTAGACAGGTGCAATGGCAGGCAACTGAGGGCTCAGGGTGCGGCGATCCGTGGACGACGGGTGTTTCGTTTCATTGTTTAGACTAGAAACAATCACGTTCGCCTCGACGTGTGACTGAAATCTCTCGTCCTAGACCGCCAATTGACCATGGCAGGCTACCACTAAAACATGACGCAGCGCCGGGCTGGAAGTTTAGAACAACAAAGAGGTGGTGTTTATAAGATCTCGCTGCAACCTCGATGCTTGTTCGCAATGCAACCTCGTTTACCAATATTTCTTGCCATCCCTACCTGCCTATCCCTCCACATTAATCTTCCGCTAAAATGTTACTCCAACACTGGCCCAACGAACTCCTGCTCTCCGTGATGCAGCGCCTCCCCCAAGCCGACCTCTTCTCGGCGAGCCTCGTCAGCAGGCACTGGTCCGACCTCAGTCGCCCGCTGCTGTACTCCGACGTGGAAATCCTGTGGAAGCAGAGGGGCCACACGAGGACCGCGTCTATCCACCTGTTCCTGCGTAGCCTCGTCGAGCGACCCGAGCTGTCCGAGTACGTGCGCGGCCTGCACCTCAAAGGCGTCGGGCTCCGCGCCCAGCAGTGCACGCTCCCGTTTCTTTCAGAAGATGAAGCCGCGGCGGTGCCAGTCGAGGCACTGGTCGACGCTGTGCGCGAGACGGGCGTGCATGAGGAGCTGAGGCTGGGCTGGGAGGAAGGCCTGCGCGAGGGGACCATGGATGCCTTTGTGGCCCTCCTCCTGGCGAGACTGCCCAACTTGGCCAGTCTGTACATGGACGCAAACTACACACTCTACACGGGCATCACCGGGTGCATGCTCGACCTTGCCCTCTCGCACCCGGCGACGTGCAACCTCCCGCGCTTCCGGAACCTCCGCCGCGTCGTGGCCGTGGACTGGGGCGACCGGCCGCGACCGACGGGCACGCCCAACACGGACGAGGTGATGCCGCTCTTCTACCTGCCGTCCATCCAACACCTCCAAGTCACCGTCGACAACCCCAAACCCTACCTCTGCGTGGCTCCCCCGTCCTCGCCCATCACCGCCCTCGAGTCCCTGCACCTCAACCGCCTCCGCGAAGCCAACCTGGAGCCCCTCCTGTCCGTCCTCCCGGGCCTCAAGAAGCTCAAGTACGACTGGCTGTTCCGTTACGACATCGACCCGCACGTCAGCACCGAGCTCATCAACCTGGACCAGATGGCTTCCGCGCTGGACCACGCGCGCGACAGCCTGACGGACCTGACCGTCCACGCGCAGGCTCTGTCTGTTCTGTCGGCGGACCACCCGGACGACCTGCCGCTGAGCATCGTGGGCTCGCTCGACGGCCTGTCGAACCTGCGCAAGCTGGAGCGGCTGACGCTGCCGTGGGTGTTTCTGGCGGGCGCGTTTTCATCAAAGGGGGCGAGACGGCTGGGTGCGGCGATTCCGTCGAGCACGCGGTCGCTCACGTTGACGGCGGATCTGTTTGGCGACGAGCCGTGCGACTGGAGCAGCGATGCGATATTGTCCTTGGTGAGGGACGAGTTGACCAGCAGGCGAGCGTGCTGTCACAACTTAAGGCGCATTTCGCTGGAGCTATTCCCGCTGTCGAGGAGCGAGACCAGCGCGGAGAAGCGAGAGGAGCTGATGGGGTTGGCAGAGAGGGTGGGCATTGAGTTGGTGTTGCCGGTGTGAATCGAAGACTGAATTGGAGGGGTTGGGACATAGGCATAGTTAGCATCTTGGCATTTTTGCGGCATCTTTTTTTTTTGGCTGGCATTCCGGTGGGAGGCATTCCCGGTAGGCAAGCGACTTATACCCTGGAATCTGAATTTGAATCACCTTTAACTACTACTTACATTGTCTTCACTGGCTCACTCGTGATTACCTTGCAGTGAATGTTGCAACGGCCAAATGCCATTGACCAAAAACGACCACGCTCCAGACCGATCTGGACAATCAGCTGAAACGGGTAGATGCAGATACGAATCAGGATCAGCCCAACTAAAGGGGCTAAACCAATCTGCCCCGGGCCGCGGCCGAGATGATCCTGAAGGGAGCGGCCTCCAAAAGGGATCAGCCCTGAGCACCCTGAGTCCCCCGTGGGGTTTCAAGCCTTTCCGTCGCCTTTTCTCGGCGTGTTTGCCCGTTCACATTTGCGGCAGATTGCGTGGCTGCATAATCCGTACGCGAAAAGCCCTCCCTCTTGGCACCCCGCGAATAATACTCTCACCTTTTTCGCGGCACAAACGGCATTTCTCGTGCAGACCAGTCCCTGTGGCTTGCAGGAGGCGTTGCACACGGGGAACCCCCCCAAACAGCTTAGCCCCCGGCTCAGGTTTGCTCTATGGCGCTGTTTGCGCGGTGGCTTTGCACATTTGCAAGCGCCTTTCTTTACTCGTCTGGGTTTAACTCTGTGCTCTCCCTACCTCTCTCCCTTCTGTCGAAACTCAGCCTTACCCCCCTTGCCTCCCCCAATGGCCGCTCTTTATCTGGCGCCCAGAGGCCATCTGCCTTGGGCTAGGAGTCTTAGCTGCATGAGCTGAGTCGCAGCAAAAAGAATTGAGGCTCACGAACCTTGGCGTCCGTCGGGAGGGGTTAAATATCGCGCTGGTCGCCCTTATCGGTCGCGTGCCCGAGGTCCCCCCCCTCGATGCCGCCCATTAGCAACCTCTCGTCGAGCTCCTCACTGGACAACTCTCCTCCAGAAACACACATCCCACGGCCACCATGGTGAACCCCTTGGTCGAGGCCGTCACGCCCCGGAACGCCACGGAGATCCCCTGGCTCGTGACGCTCCCGCACGCAAACGACACGTACGCCATGCGGCACACCATTGCCCACGCCTGGGTCAACTCGCCCCAGGTCCGCGGCACCATGGACATCCTGCAGAGCTGCCTGCTGACCCTCGTGGCCTGCGTCTACACGGCCCTGCACCTCAACGTGCCGGCTTTCAGCGCCTGGTACTCGGTCTCGTGGATCAAGTTCTCCTGGGTCATCATGGCTCTGTTCGCCCCGGAGATTGTGGTCTTCATGGCGGCGTCGCAGCTGCGGCAGGCGTGGCGGTTGAAAAAGGAGTTGAGGAAGCTCCAGATGAGTCCCGGAACCGACTATAAAGCCAAGAATGCAAGTCTCTGTCAAGTGTCATGATGCTGTCTCGAGGAGCAAAGCGACTGACCATCCCAGTTCAACTTTGACCTCACCTACGCCTTCTTCGTCGTAATGGGCGGCGTCCGCGTCGATATTGACGACATGCTCTCGCTCGAAGACCTCTCGACCATGGTCAGCGAGCCCTTCCTCCGTATGCCGCACCCGCTGTCTGCCCGCCTCAGCCCCGAGGGCGTCATCAAGCTGGCCAAGCGCGGCCACTGGATCAACATCCCGCGGAGCAAGATCCGCGACAAGAGCAAGGCCAACTCGATCCAAAAGGCCCTGGTGTTTATCCAGGTGTCGTGGATGGTCGGCCAGTGTATCGCCCGCAAGATTAATCAGCTGCCGTTGACCATCCTCGAGGTGCATACCATGGTCCATGTCGTCTGCGCCATCTTCCTTTATGTCTGTTGGCTCAAGGTAGGCTACTGATTGTCTTGATGTGTGCTTCCGCTGACTCGGTAGAAACCCCTCGACGTGCAAGACCCCGAAATCCTCTCCGCCGAGGGCTTCAAGGGCGAGGTGGCGGCCATGGTCCAGGAATACTTCTACAGCAACTGGAGCTCGCACTTGGCCATCGTAGCCCCCCTCGACTCCAGCTCCAACCCGCCCGGAGTCCGCTGGCGGGACCCCGAGCCGGGCGAGATCCTCCAACGTGGCGAGACGCTCACCAATGGTCTATCGCTCTGCGGCGGGACCGACACCCTGGCGACGCCGCCCTCGCTGACAATCACATCCAAGTTCATCAACCGCTGGAACCTCATCTTCTCGACGTTCGACTTTTCCGACCGCATCGCCATGGCCGCCAAGGAATCCTACATCCCCGAAACCCCGGCTGGCCTCTTTTCAACCACCGCGGGCGGCTACACCCAGCTCGGCGACGACAATTCCAGCGTGCTCTACCTCAACACCCTCTCTGAGTTCCGCTCCGAATCCCACCCCTTTAAGAACGACCGCGAAAATTTTGACCGCGAGTCTTTTGGCGCCAGCTACGTGCTGCTGCTCTTCGTGCTCCCGGGGATGTACGGCGGCGTGCACCTGGCCGCCTGGAACTGGAGTTTTCCCACGCTGCTGGAGAATCTGCTGTGGAAGATCAGCTGCATTCTGATTGCGAGTTTCTTCCCCGTCGCGTTGACCATCTGGGGGGTGCTGCACCTGGCGAGGATGCGGAGCGAGGCGGTCTTGTGGTTTTTGGCGTTTTTGGGCGTCATTGTGTATTTGTCTGCACGGTTGTATATCATTGTCGAGTCGTTTTTGAGCTTGAGGCATGTGCCGGTTGGGGTATATGTGTCGTTGGAGTGGTTTGAGATATTTCCTCATTTTTAATGGATTGTGCTGGATGGGTTGAGCGAGGGCATTGCGATGGTGTTGGGAAGCATTTGATTGGGTCCTGAGGCAGGAAAAGAGGCGTGCGTATATCTGGGAAGGAGTTTGTTATTTGTGATTACGGTGCTAGATGATATATTGAGCGATACTCATAGATCTCGCGACCCTGAATATACCCAAGTTTTATTCGGTAAGCCACGTCGGGTCCAGTGACGACCATGTTCGAGCTGCTTCAATTAACGCTGAGCAGGACCTCCCCTTGTCTCCCATCCTCCAGCACATATCGCTGGAGCTTTTAAATACTAGACGTATGTTGGTTCATTTATTGGCATTGGGAGCTGCGGGCGACTTGCAACTCGTGACCATCACTCTTGAACACGATGTTGGCTCGAGACACTTGAACCTTGATCTTCACTATCACGGCAGTAAGGGGTTCAATTCTGCGTATTCCTCGTGCATCATGCGTCAATGAGTCGAAGGAGCCCAGTTGGGGTCCCGAAATGTGTAATTACCCGAGTAAAAGCGTACTTGGATGGTGTCGCCATCGCATGAATACAGTAAGGTAGTGTCCCTTGAGGAGCTGGCAGCTATAACCGCCACGAGAATCTGAAGCAATACCCACCTAGGTTGGGTTTAGATTCGGGCCGACCGTCTTCTCTGAGAAGGTATCAATTTGTTGTTCCAGCGGCGCTTGCGGCTGGGTGTGTAACTGTCCATCTCGGCTACCGTCCTAAGCTCGTCTCATGGTTGTCGCGGGGGAAAGTGACAGAAGAGAAGGCCATGAGTGCCTCTGTACAGTAGTGAATAAGAGGTAAGAACTGAAAGAGACTGGACGGTTTGTTAAGTTCTCTGGTTGCCAAAAATTGCCTATCAAATCGCTTCTTGTTAGTTGCTATTGGCCGGTTCTCAGAAGATCACTCATTCACAGGTACAAACAGTAGAGACAAACGCACAGTCTTCTAGATGGTTCGATGCTTTGTTTTTGACTTTTTCGAGCTTCCTCTTCTGCCGAATCTCGAAAATAAACATCCGTGTCCTTACATACTTGTGCTTTGCCCCCTGCCTCGCGAACACATCGCCTGCCATCCCATCCTCCAGCTGCAGCGCAGGTACAGAGGCAGTACATCGTCGACCCCAGCAGTCAAGGTAAGAATTGGTCAAGGGCTAACCCTGGGTATATTGTAACTGACGCGATGGAGGCCCCATCTACGGCAATGTCCGAAATGAGGAACCGAAGCGTTCTTCTGAAGCAAATTCAAGAGCTTCAAGCCGAAACTCGGACACTGGCCGCCGCCCAAGCCGAGACCGAGAAGACGTTCCGACTGGCTCTCGCTCTTAGCCCGGGCGTTCCCAAGGATTCCCGCGAGAGCAAAAATGTAACCGCAGACCTATGCACGAGCACCGGGCCCGGAGATCTCCCTACGACAGAAACCCGATCCGTTCGAGACCGGAGGTTTCTCCAAAAGAATCGGGCAGTCCTTGACGAAAGGGAACATGAGATCAGCAAACTGCAAATTCAATTGGAAGAAGCCACTCGAGCAAAAGAAAAGCTCAAGGTTGAGGAGACCTACCTCCAGGCAGAGTTGGGCCTGGATTACCAGATTCGGGCCAGCAGTCTCGGCGACGAACGTGCTGGTTTGGCATTTCCCCTGGTAGACCTTGATTGCCTCGTGGCCTCGAAGATGGATTGGAACGTCCCGCGCAAAATACGTGGGACGTGGCAACAAATTGATGCATCTATAGGGCGTGCCGCATACTCCATCATCAACGACCTCCAGGAGCATTTTCACCGAGGCTTATGGAATGAAGAGTCTGGTGTTTTGGCAACTTTATCTAAGTTCCGGGACGTTTTTTCATGCCGCGATCCCAACTTTGCCGCAATGTCGTGTCATTTTGGGGGGCGCCTGTTCTTATACCTGAGTGAGGCCACAGAGAGCAGCACGGCGTTGAGAGTCAAGGTTGCGGCCTGGCAGGTCATATTTCTGCTCGCAGATCGATGGCCCGACGTTGTCGATTTGTCATTCTTGGAGAAGGCCCTGACAGGTATCAAAGTTCTCTGCGACCGAGAGCCCCTCACTAATCTCCCCAAGGACTTTGCTTCCCAGGGGGAGTTTGGAGATGCGACAATAATTTGTCCCAAGGGTGGCAATGGCTTCATTGTCCTGAAGGACTCGGAGATGCTATGGGCGGCCTGGCGCAACGTCGAGTTGGATTTCGAAGACAAGACATTGAAAATCGGTCTCAAGGATGGCTCTGATGAACAGATGGCCCTTCCCGTGACGGACTGGAAGTGGTGCTTTGAGAACGTGCCGCGGTCCTAGTCCAGCGGCTTCATGCCCATGGCTGTTTCAACCTGACCAAGGTTAGCACCTGCTGGGGTCGAAGTTCAAATGGAACATTCAACCTTGTTAGTCGAAGAGTGCCGAAGTCTCCGATCGAGCTTGGGGGGCTTTTGGGGAAAGTCACGGCTTTGGTTGAGGTGGCTAGGCCGGGACGGGTACATCGGAGGACGGGAGGTTGGACGCAGTCATCACAACGTTTCGCGTTGGCAAGCCATCAAGGCAAATCATGTACAAGTAATAAGAACACATCCGCGATCATTTACTTTCATTAATAATTTCTTTAGCTCCGTCCTCATTCTCTGGCTTCCATGTGATTGCTTCACTTATCTGTTCATCCGAAAAACCACCAGTCGCCAACGACAATTGAATTCGATGAGGAGACCCGAGGAAGAAACAATTAATCCATTCCATCACTTGGCATTATTTTATACCTTTCCGGCTATAATAGCAGCCGCCTGCTCAGCGAGGGCATACACGGGAGCCTGGATATGAGCGCTCAGCGACACGGGAATCACCGACGCATCGACGACTCTCAATCGCTCAACGCCACGAACTCTGAACTCGGTATCTACGACCTTTCCCATAGAGCATGTCCCGGCCGCATGCCACGTTGTTGATCCCGTCGTCGCGAGTCTCTGGTCGAGCTTCTCGTCGCTGTCGTCGAGTGACAGCGGTTCGAGCCCGAGACCCTCTGGAACCGACTCGCCGGCGATGAATTCGCGGAACGAGGAGCCGAGCATGATTTTGGTGAGTTGGCGGAGGCCGGAGCGAAATACGTACTTGTCGACTTCGGTGGCGAGGTAGTTGAGATCAACTGGACGTTGTTAATTGACAGTCTCTCGTCGCAGCTTGATTGAGGGCTTGCTCACTCTTGGGAGGATCGTCGGGATTGGATGACCGCAAGGATACAGTCCCTCTAGAGGTAGGCAAGAAACTAATAACGGCAGTCGTAACATGGTCGGCGTCTTTATTGCTTCCCGGGAAAGCGACCTTGGCGTAAAGCATCAGATTCTCGAGAAACGTGCGCGTCTTGCTCAGCAAAGGATGCTCAGACGCATCGGGCGCAACCCCCTCGTCCTTCTCAATTACCTTTGCGAGGCCATCATTGGGCACGCTCGTAGACACTATCCAATCCATGGGAACTCCTTGGCCGTACTTGGGGTCGGCGAAGAGTGGGTTGGGCGATCCTAGAGTGTAGCCGGCCGAGGGATCACGCACTCGCCAGTGCTGGAAGAAGGACATGTGGTCGGATAGGCCCTTGCCAACATCTGGGAGGTTGAGGAGAGGGTCGATGCCCACGGCTTTCAGGTCCGCTGCCGATCCGATTCCTGATAGCTGGAGCAGATGAGGGGAGCGGAAGGCTCCGGCTGCAGAAATGACGTTTTTGGATGGGACGACAGTCCCGTCGGCCAACTGCACGCCAGTGGCCTTCAACTTCCCGTCTGCATCATCCAGCACAATCTTGGTTGCAGCCGTCTGCAGAAGAACTTCGACCCCCTCGAGCGAATAAGTAGTCGCAGCCCACTGCCGCTCCCCCTCACGCCGCGCCTCGCAAACGTACGCGCGACCCAGATTCTCTCCCGCGTTCTGGTCATTGTTCGGCAGCGCCGCCACGCCCAGCTCCTCCCACGCGGCGGCATACCGGTCGCTCAGCGGGAACGTCCGCTTGGTCACCTCGGCGCACACAATGTGCATCGGGCCGTTCCGGCCGTGCTGCTCCGGGTTCTGGTCGTCGAACCAGCGCTCGGCCTTTTTGAACCACGGCACTTGGCCCTTGTAACTGTAGCGGTCGTCGCCGACGAGGGCCGCCCACTGGTCGTATTCAATGGCCGATCCACGAGTCCAGCCGCCTGGTTGGTGTTAGTTCTGGGATGCAAGTCGCCGTCTCGGCTCACCTGAGTTGATGGCTGAGCCGCCGCCGAGTCCCTTGCCGGCGTTGACGACGATGGAGCGGTTCGCGATTCCGGCCATGGGCTCTGACTGGTACATCCAGTCCAGCTCCCCACCAAGATTGAGCGTCTGCGGTTGACGAACATCTGGGCGAGGGCGAGTATCTTGCCCGGCTTCGATGAGGACGATCTTGGCTGCCTCGTCGTATTCTCGGAGGCGGCTGGCTAAGACGCAGCCAGCGAGGCCTCCGCCGACAATAACATAATCGTAAATTGTAGAAGTCATTTTCGCAGTTTTCCTGCATGCATGCACGAACAAACTACAATAGATGTGCAATACAGCCTATATAGAAATTCCCAGGCCAAGCAAACCGGGAAACTCAACCGAGGTTTCATCGCTTCGAAGCCGCGCAACCAACAACTGCAACTTCTCGGCGACATCGATAAATCGCTAGCATCTCCGTGCTTACCCCTCGGCTAGGGCTCATGTTGCGGTGTATTTATCCAGGGATGCAACAATTGCGTGTTTGAGGAGACGTCCGAAGGATAGATTGGCGGTGTCTCGACACTTATAATCATTATCACTGCATGCAAACCGGTGAAGTTCTAACTGGAAATCGCCGAATCGCATCATGCCATCTCGACGCCAATCATATTGAGCAACTCCTGCGTGTGGCTTCAACGCTGCAACCGTCAGCTGAGAGGCGCAGTCGTCTCGGCTCCCACGTCGAAGCCCAACGTCTTTGGGCCTCATTGAGGCGCATGTTCGAGCGCCTCGATTTGTCCTCCTGCGGCCGCTGGTTGGCTCATTTCTCAAGGCAACACCCATATCCATCTCACGCGGGGAAAACGCAAATGCGATAAACGCTTTCTGCGAATATCGAACGGGCGATTGCGGGCCGAGGAAGAGGCATCCATGAATAAACATCCGTGTTTCCTCGAACGTTTTTGTTCCTTTCCTCAACACTAGATTCTCTCTCATGCTACCGCCAAACATCAGCACCCGCTGCTAGGACTCGGAACCAAAGCTTCGAACCTATCGTTCTGACTTCAATTCCATGCGACAAATTTCCGATTCAAGCCCAGCTTACACAGGAAGCTGCCTCCATAAGTGGCCGATCGCCCCTTCTGCATTGGATTTCCGGCCGGAAAGGAAGGACCTGGCCATCCATCTCATGTTCCGGCCGCTCACCACCAAACTCCCGTTTTCTTGCCTTAGGACAGGTGCCAACCGGCAGCCTTCGACAACGCATCAATAGCTCGTCGTTTCCTTTGACTTTTTTGTTTTTGCGACCTCTCCCAATACCAGGATTACATACCCATCGGATCCTCGTTGGATGGCCATTTGGATACCGAGCATTTGATCTCCAGACCAATTGCAGCCCCTCGCCAATTGGATAGCCCAGGATTTATCGTCTCCCAAGCCTGGGATTGGACCACCCCGAGGATACTTCCAAGTATTCATGCTTCGATCCTGGACGGACATCATGTCCCAAGACTTCTTCAACGATCAGGTGTTTTGGGGTCAGCCAAATGGCGTGATCACCGAACCCCCTGCTTCGATTGATCATTCCTTTGCAACACCCGTGAGTACTCCGGTTTCAACTTTCCACTTTCGTATGTTGGATGGCAATGAAGACGCTCTGTGAGATGGAAGCACAAACCACACCGACGGCCCTACGGACTTGCACCATGGCCATGATCCCCATGTTAGCTTGCCTGGAAGACCAGATACCACCGAGCCACTGCCATGATCCCCAGACATCGATCTTCATCCAGGAGCCCAGGCAATACAGGCCATGAAACCAGAGACACCACGAGGATTTGTTGGTTTAGGTTGAGGGCCTGACCCTCAACCGGCAGTCACCTAGGAAAGGAGCCATTTCCGTTTGCCCTCAAGCAGCAGTCATTTATCACGATCCGAAAAAAAGGAAAAAATAAAGAACGAAACGGGCCGAAAAGCGTGTGCGAGCATGACATGTCAATTGACAAAATCCCTTCTTATTTTTATACCATGCATTGCGATACTGACTGGACTGGCGGCTGTGGTGTCTCCTCGAACTCAATGGCAAAGATGATATGCCATCATTGTCGCCAGAAGCCGTCGTTGTAGCGAGTCCAAGAATGAGTATTTGTACGAAACGGAGCGTCAGAGTGATGGGCGAGAACCTTGAAGAACATAAAAGCGTCAGGCATTGTGCTAATTGATCTCCGAAGCAGCAACTGGCCACCCCAATGGATACTCCGAACGCATATTGTTCTTATTTACAAGACTGCGATATCTTACCCGATGGTAGTAATTTCTTCATGTCTGAGTACGTAAACCACAACTCCCATTTGATCATTGCTGATGATTGTAGAGATATAATGGATGCGGTCGATGATCATGCTCGAGAGCCCTCAAGCGCTGCGAGTTGCGATGATGCCGACGAGACAGCGAAAAGGTTTGCCTGTCCATTCTATAAAAACGATGCGCGCCAATTCAGAGATTGGCGGCCCTGCGTCGGGCCAGGATTCCAGACCATCCACAGGCTCAAGTCAGTCATCACCGCCAAATTTGCTCCCCCAGTTGTTAATGTCATCCCAGAGAGCACCTCAAGCGCAAGCATGCCCCAGCGCCACATTGTTGCAGACGCTGTGCTGAGTCCTTCAAGACGGAATCTGAGCTCGAAGCTCACCTGCGATCTCCCGATGCTTGCCAGCTGAGATCCGAGACGCCTGTTGCGGGTAAAATGACCATCTGGCAGTGGAATCAATTGCGTAAGAGGAAAAGAGGCCTAGTCAACTTGTCAGAAGAGGACAAATGGGTAGCAATTTATCGCGTGCTCTTCCCGGCGAGCCAGGCCATGGATATCCCTTCTCCTTGTACGTTGTGCTTCTCATCCGTCCAAGATCAAGACCTGAGCTGACCCAGTATCAGACTATCCGAGTGACGATGATGTAGTTACTGCCCCAGGAATATGCGAGCCCTCAAGTGATCTATTTTCCTCTCGGGATTACGAAAGGTTTCTCAGCAACGGCATTCCTGAAAACTTGCGCGCCCGGTACACGGCCGAGATTGGACACATGTTGACGGTGGGATATGGGCTTGCTCCAGTAGAGCAAATTACTGAAATTGCTTGGAGACTTCAAATGATGACCTTTCAAGTATACATTCAAGCTTCGGCCTAAATATGGTTTTGAGCGGCACTCGGGACGAGGCAATGACTCAGATGGATAATGGAAGCGGGCGTTTTGGGTAACCTATTCTTTTACGTCGATATTTCGGGAGATGGAACAGGCATCTCGGGTCTTTATAATAAGCATAAAAATACAGGATTACAATGATGACCCGAATAGACATGATAGTATGCCTCGTTCAGAGCAGTGAGCCTCGAGCTGTTGTGCTGCCAACTGCGGGAATGGAGTTGCCTGGTGCCGGATGCGACGTTACTGGCAGATGCAGCAAGCCGAGAAGCGCATGATGACTTGTCGGCCTGTGGCTTTGTTGCGCCCGGTTTCTTAGGGTTGGGTACATCTCTCCGACACTGGACGGAGTGAGGCTTGAACTAATAATGCGAAGCTGCACATCTTGGGCAGATTTATGCTGTTTCCCGTCTGTCTGTGCAGCCGCTGGGCTTTTCAGCAAAAAAAAAGAAAAAAAAAAAAAAAAAAAAGGGAAACTGGCCGTCGAGAGGGCCGGGTGAGGGGATTAAAAAAAAAGCCTTCTCGCGGGGTCTCGTGGACAGCTGGATATTGGAGGGAGACGTGTCGAGCTAGCACAGTTAGCCCCGATGAAGGCATCATCAACCACAAGTTGATTCGAACTAATGAGGGGCGTTAAAGCAAAACATCGAGGCTCCGGAGATAAGTGCGACATCGCGGATGAATTGTAGACCGATCGATGGGAAGGGTCCCTAAATTAAAAAAAAAAAAAAAAAAAAAAAAAAAAAGGGGGCAAAGTTACAACGTCGTCACGCCGATGACGACCAGAGCACACGATCGATGGACAATGAAACGAGTCGGGAACATGGACGAGCTGCAATGGCCCGAGTTTTCGCAAAGGGGTTTATTTGGATGAGAATGGAGGCGGTGCTTCCAGCCCTGTAGATCACTTGGGGAGGAACGTGGGTTCGCACTCGCACTCGTCACCCCGCTTTTCACGAGACGTAGAGGTCGAGGAGGATAATTCGTCGAGGGGTATTCGTACAAGGCAGAAGTTGAATGTTTGTGCCTTGATGGAGGTTTCTATTTGTGGTTGTTTTATGTTTCTGCCTGACACGCTTCAGTTTCTTTGCCATTACGCCTTGTCGGGCGAAGTGCCACGACAAAAGAGAATGCCGGTGACTCTTCACATATTTTCGGCATCTCGCGCACTGCTTCGGGACTTTCACACCATCTTGTCCCGTTTAGGGAACACAGGCGAGTGCGATGCCGTCGATGCGAGACCCGCCAGTCTGTCACCACCCTTGGGACTGGCAGAGCTGGAGGGCTGGTTCGACGCCAAGGCATCTCAATTCCTGCTCGCAAGAGAATGCGAGCGAGACGTCATGGCCTTTGCATGTGCGGATTTGACGTGTGCCGGCTGGGTGTGTTCTGTACGAGATACGAGGGGTTCGTGACGATTAAAGGTGCTTATATATCCCAAGAGGATGCCCTCCTCACAACCTTATTGAGACGGCACATCCACACATATACAATTGTTTCTCTTTACTTCATCTTCTTCTTCCTTTAGATCCCCTTTCATTCCTCCCCGCCATGGCCGACAGCAATCTAGGCCCCGACAGCTTCGTCGTCTTCGGCCCCGACGCAAACTGCACCCTCGAGCTGTGTCCCATCCAATGGAGCGTCTACCAGTACCGTCCTAGCCTGGTCGCCAACGGCATCTTCATCGGCCTGTACGCCACGGCCATGCTGGTGCACATCTTCCTGGGCGTCCGCTGGCGGAGCTGGTTCTACATGAGCATGATGATCTTGGGGTGCCTCGCCGAGATCGTCGGGTACATTGGCCGCATCATCCTGCACGGCAACCCGTGGTCGTTTGCGGGCTTCATGATCCAGATTGTCTTTATTACCAGTGGGCCGGTATTTTACACGGCTGCCATTTACGTGACGCTTTCCAAGATGTGAGTTCACCCGCTGCCCTCCCTCATAGACTACGTAACTTGAATTCTCGGCCAACACATTCCAGCATCCAGAGCTTCGCCCCGGAAATCTCGCGCATAAAGCCAAAGATCATCTGGTGGATCTTTATCCCCGCCGACCTCGTTTGCCTGAGCCTCCAGGCCGCCGGCGGCGCCCTTTCGACCACTAGCTCGGGCTCGAGCCAAACGGGCGTCAACGTGGCCATGGCCGGCTTGGCCCTGCAGGTCGTCGTGCTGGTCGTCTTTTGCGTGCTCCTAGGCGACTTCTTGCTGCGCTACTTCAAGTCCGCGTCGGCCCAGTCGCTCGACTTGAGGATGCGCCTGTTCTTCGGGTTCCTGAGTACGGCCGTCATCTTGATCCTAGGGCGGTGCTCTTTTCGGTGCTATGAGCTTAGTAAGGGATACTCGGACTCGGATCTAGTTACGAACCAGGGACTTTTTATTGGTCTAGAGGGGGGGTACGTTGAAATGGATTGCCGGCATTGGATTGAATGTTTTGCTAATTGTTTCTAGTCTTGTCGCCGTGGCTGTCTTTTGTCTCTGCGTTGCTCATCCGGGCCTCGTCTTCAACGACAACTTGACCCAGGAAAAGTCCCAGCAATCGGATGTCGAGACCGTGCTCGGGCAGAAATGATTCGCATAATATTGCTACATAATGTAACAATTATAATCTGCTTAGATATTGGCACAGTTCCGACTGCATTAGATAGGTGGTCCATGGCGACCGCCGTGGGGTTGGTTATTTAGGCGAAGCGATAGCATGCATGAGATGATGATACACTGTTCTTCCCAGATAAAATTATTTAATACGCAAGCTAAACTACTAAGCTACCAAAACTACACCTGTGCAGTCTCAATCTGAGCCGTCGTCTCCTCCTCCTCCACGGCGCCTTTGAGCCCGCCGGTTCGCTTGGCCTGCTCGACCTTGGCCTCAAAGTCGAGGCCGGTGGCGGCGCTGCGCCAGGCCGAGACGTTGCCGTCGAAGAGGGCATCGACTTCTTCGAGAGTCCTTTTGGAGGTCTCGGGGTACATGAGGAAGGCGTGGAACGTCATGGCGATGCAGAAGGTGCCAAAGATCATGTAGCTCTGCGGCGGATTAGCTAGCTTGTCTGATTCGTAGTCTGGGGAATACTGACCTTCCACTGGATGTTTGTGAATGCCGGGGGAACAAAAAAGGCCAAGGCCAGGTTGAAGCTGGAAGATTGTCAGTTAGCCAGTCAAACAAGTAGCAAAGAACGAGAGCCACTTACATCCAGTTACCAGCGGCAGCCAAACCGACACCCTTGGCACGGTACCTAAGAGGAAACACCTCGCTCGCGTAGATCCAAGCGACGGGGGCCCAGGTCAGCCCGTAGACGCCGACGAAGATGTAGGCCAGGGCAATGACGGCCTTTGCGGGGGCGCCCGAGATGGACCACTTGAGGATGTCGTTGCCGTCGACGCTGTCGACGTGGTGCCCGTACGATGCCATGACGGCGCCCGAGGCGAAGTGCAGGATGCCGCAGATGAAGGCGCCGCAGATGAGGAGCCAGCGCCGGCCGAGGCGGTCGATGAAGGGGAGGACGGCGCCGGTCGTGACGAGGAAGATGACGTATTGGATGATGGACGAGGTGAGGGCCGTGTTTCCGGACTAGTTTGTTAGTGGATTATACGGGAGACATGAGATAGGAGACTTGCCATGCCGGCCATGTTGAAGATGTAGACGAGGTAGTAGAGCATGACATTGCCGCCCCTATACACGTTAGCCACGACCCAACCCAAGCACGACGCAACACCTACAGCAGCTGCTGCCAGATCTGAACGCTAACGCCAACCAAGGTGCGCTTCCACACGCCATTCTCAAACAGACCCAGATACCCGGTGTCCTTTTGCTCCTGGGCGATCCGGACGGCCTCGCGGACCTCCTCCATCTCGGCAATGACAACGGGGCTGTCGAGGTCGCCGCCGGCGTGCAGATGGGCAAGGTTGAAGTGCGCCTCCTCCCAGCGGTCGTGCGAGGCCAGCCATCGGGGAGACTCGGGGAAGAAGAAGAGGCCGACGAGCAGGAAGAGGCCCGGGATGGCCTGGATGCCCCAGGCGATGCGGAAGGCTTGCGGGCCGTCGATGTTGATGGAGCAGCCGTAGGAGATGAGGTACATGATGAGGATACCTGATATTTCCAATAAGTAGGGGGCTCCTTTTAGAGACCTAGTATTTATACACACCCCATTCAATAGACCACTGCTGGATGCCGACGACGCGCCCGCGAATGTCCGACGGCGACAGCTCGGCAAGGTAGACGAGCACCTGGGAACTGGTGACACCCACGGCCAGGCCGCTCACAATACGGCCGCCGATGAGGTGACCGACGTTTTGGGCTGAGCATTGGACCATGGCGCCGACGATCCAGATGACGGACGCAATCATGAGGGCCACGCGGCGGCCGAGCCTGTCAGCGAGGACGCCGGCCACGAGAGCGCCGACAAAAGACCCGGCCGACATGGAGGCCGTGATGCCGCCCTGCTCGGTCGACCCGGGCGAGTTGAAGTAGTCGAGGTACTGGTCGGACCCGATCCACGCGCTCATGGAGCTGATGTCGAAGCCGAAGAGCATGCCGCCGATGGTGCCGACGGCGGCGAGGGCTAGGTGCGAGTAGTGTTAGTCTGCGGACAAGAAGGGAGATTCGAAGTTGGAGGCATACCGTAAATATTCCACATGCGATACATGGTCAAGAAGGCAGAGGCTAATGTGATGCTGCACCAACAACTACCAGCCCAGCAACGCCGTCGCGGACGTCCGTCTTTATAAACACCAAAAGAAGCATCACGCACAAGGACCCAAAACGACTGCAACTGAAATGGCGTGGAGCACTCGTACAAGCGCACGTATAGAATGACAGCGTTTCAATGGGGCCTCTTTGTCGGTCAATTCAACGTCACCCCTTCGAGGAGGGGGATGGGGATGGGAAGAAGACGGGGCCCCAGGATCGACCCGAGCGTTGGACATGACTAAGTGTTGCGGGCAAAGAGCAGTGGCGTGTCGCCCGCGAGCGGCTTCTTCCCGTGAGGAGCCGGTCCAGTCTCTTGTTTTAGTTGCTCAGGGATTGTCCGCGTTGAAGATGTCACGGTTGAGTCGGACGCTGTGCTGTGATGAGAACTCTCCAAGATGCCTCTAATGATTCTAAGGAAGACGACTCAGTCACTTCAACTCGCAACATGGGTTCCATGCAAGTCAGGCCACGAGGTTGAGGCTCAAACCGCGATTGTTGGGCGGCGAGGCGTGAAGAGCTTTCTCATGAGTGACATCAGCTAGGCCCTCCCTGTTCATGCAGCTGCCTGATGGATGTCGGAGAGCAGTGCCGCCTTGGCCCTTGGGGAGCCGCAACTGCCCTTGCCCCGAAGCGGATCAGCAGAAGACATTCGGGACGAACTCGAGTAGCTGCGTGTTCCATCATTGGAGCGCATCAAAGCCTTGGCTTGCTTTGATCGCGCTACAGCTCCGAAGCCTTCCAGAAGGACGGTGCTTGTTCTGAGGGTGTTCCTTGCTTTTATGGGGGGGAGGGAGGGATTCGGAACTGGTGGAGAGACTGTCACGCTGGTGCGTGGTCTTGGATGTAACGACACGGAAACAACGATGAAATGATGAGTGATGATGATGATGGCCGCCCGGTGTCAAGGTCGCGTGGTTGCTGTGGGGAAAGGGCCGAGAATTTCGCCTAGTTTCTCCTTCTCCTCGAGGGGAAAGCTCGGGGTTTTCTCATCTGTCTTTTTCTGCTCCCAAAGTTGGACTGAGATTCTGGAGGCCCGTGGGGATTAAGGTCTCGCCATTGCGAATGAGGGGGATACGAGAACGACAGAGCACCTATTTCTTATCAATCTCCAACAGTTCCCGCCGATAGAGGCGCATATGCAATGCAGCCAAGAAGACATCTCGGCCTTTTGCTATTATCCACCATGATCTGACGTGCTATATCCGATATCATACCAGTGGTGAAGCCCGCCAGCACCAACATCAACCTCCCACATGTCGTTGAGAGGCTCTGCCGCGTGTAGTCCGCATTCTTCAGCCTCAAACGTCCCAACGAACAGGGCAACAATCGGAGGATTTTATGCGGCCCTATCATACCGTCTTGGCGACAAACCATGTCATGTCCCTCCCGAACCGCACAGATTTTGGACGATTTCACGTTACATTCCGATTTCTGCCTGAATGCGAGCGAAGTAAGGGGTCGTGCCAACGCGTTTGCTGGGCGGCGTGGTTGGTGCAGGTACGTCAATAGGTGCGCTTCGGGAATTGATAGGGCTCGGTGATTTGATAGGTTCGCGTACGGTTGGTGCGAGTCAGGCTGTTGCGAGGATGGTCGTGATAATTGAAATGGTGAAATGCAGTTTCTGATGGTGCATTTTTGCATTTTGAAGACACTCACCATCTCGTCTCTGTCGCAAAAATGAGTCCAAATAATGGCCAAATGTTGATATTACTGCGTATTTCGTTCACTTTCGCAACTACAAAAAAGATGAGTAGTCGAAGAGTGCAAGTTGGTTGAGGGATAGTTATGAATTTCGTTCCTCCACTGGGTCACGTCATAAAATTTCATTTCCCCCGAAGCACAAATCAACCTAGTTACCCTAAAGTTTAAGTGGTGTCTTTCGCGGCATTGTCGCCGAACGCTACAATACCTGACTTAGAAAGACTGAAAAGGCAAAAGACCCCCTCGACATTTCACACTTATGCAAATACCATTTCATGAGTATAGAGCAGCTTCATGAGGTTATTACTGAGCGTAAAGCTAGTCCAACAAATGACTACGGACTACCAGACCAAAATTCCTCAATGACTTGGTATGAACCTACCGCAGGTGGGGAAAGTCCTAAGCAATGTCACACATCGCCACAACACAACATACCGTCAACAGGATATAATTACCCCGGTCATAGTTCCAGAGAGTCTTAAATATAATACATGCGTCTTGATGTACCGGCACTTCTGCTGTTTTCAGAACCCGACCCTTCATGGTGGGCACCGTTGAACAAAGTTCGCGTTACTGCTCTTCGAAGTCAAGAGGGAAATCAATACAGCAACCTATTTGAATAATTTGACTAATTCTATCACAATTTCCATACGGGAGGACTTGCAACGGCGGACGATTTGCCATAATATAAACATTTCCTCCCTACGTACTTTGCAAATGACCTCAATGGCAATTCGACATCACAGCCCTTGCATACATGACCACATACAGCTACCCGTTCATGCATCTTAAAGATATCATTTCTTGAGACAGTCCATGAGTTTACCTCTTGGTTTCCGAAGACACAAGGCCATTTACATATACGAAGACGTCATCATTCACAGTTCACATTGAAGGTTGACATGATTTGTGCCGCCGAGCAGATATCTCGGCATTCAAGTTTATACAAGAAGAATATACGGGTCTAGTAAGTCATAGTCCGCAAAAGCACCTGACACGCCCAAAATCTACAAGCCCAACTACCCAACCCGCGGGATACCTTTTTGTGCGCTTAGAAGTTGGAAGTAGCCGTGTACTGGGCGTCAGCCGTCACGCCGACATTGGAGACGGTGACGGTCTTGCCCGTGGTGCTGGTGACGCGGATCTTCATGGTGCTGACGCCAAAGCCGCTCGAGTTCTCGAAGAAGTTGTAGTCCTTGCGGGTGGTGGCGGTCCAGGTGCTGCCACCGTCGGTGCTGACCTCGAGGCTCTTGACGGGCTCGTTGTGGTTGACCACCTGCATGGAGAACCAGTACTGCGAGGTGCCCTCCTTGTTGTGGAGGATCAGAGGCGAGGTGATGCCGCACTCGACAAACTTGTACGAGGTGCTGACCTCGCCGTCGGTGCCGCCCACGGCCGTGAAGGCGTCGGGGAAGAGGTCGAGGTGGCCGACCTCGCACTCGGGGCATTGGTCGACAATCTATCTTGTTAGTGATTTGTTACCCATTCGGAACAAATCGAAGGACTTACCATGGCAGTGATGGTACCGCTGGGCCCGGTGACCTCAATGCAGGCACCGCACTTGGCAGCGTTGTTCCAGACTGCGCCCGAGTAGGCGGTTCCGTACATGTTGGACGGCAGGGTGTAAGTGGTGAACATGCAGTTTCCGCCCGCGAGGTTTCCACCGTAAAAGGTGGAAGTGCCTGAGTAGGACGTCGTTCCGAGCGACGACGAGGACGAGTCGGTGGAGGACTCTTGCTCGGCAACCGTCGAGGAGGCGGCGGCGGTCGAGCTGGCGGCAGCGGACGAGGTGGCCTTGGAGGTGCTGCTGGCCTTGGTGGTGGACACGACGACGGCCGTGGTGAGGGTGGTCTGGGGGGCCGAAGTAGCGACGCTGGTCTCCTCCTCCGAGTCGTTGACCACGACGGTCGACGTCTTGATGGGAGCAATGGTGGCGCTGGAGGTGGCGGCGGCAGAAGTGACGGTGCTCGCGAGGACGGCCGTGGACGAGCGAGCGCGGCAGGCTCGGCCCATGACGGCCGGAGCGGCGATAAGAGCGGTAAGGAGGAACTTCATGGTGACGGTTGGGAGTGAAAGAGATTCGGGATTTGGATCAAGAAGAGGGTGTTTGAAAGGATGATGGGGGGGATTCGTAATATGGTTTTTGTCCTGGGTCTACCAAGGATCGAACAAAGTGAATGAATGGATGCGAGAAACACCGGGAATCTCGTAGACTTGCAAAGTCTGTAAAGAGCGACTGTTGAGAATGGAACAAACACCACAGGAGTTGATGGTGAGGAGCAAGAAAGGGCTTCGAAAAGGCCGGCATCTCGAGCCCTTTTGTTGCTCTCCAGAACCAGTCTACCAAACCCCGGCCGAGATCAAATTTCGGACCTGTATCCCACGACCCAAAGTCAATCATGGCACTGAGGCCATTTTGGTAGGGCTGATACACTTCAGCGACCCTTTCAATTTCAAGTAGAGACGAAGGACGCAGGGGCTATTCAGTGGTTGGCCCATTCGCGTTACTTCCGGGCAGCCGGGGATCCTTGTGCTGAAGGCCCTCGCGGAGAAACATTTTCCGTCCGTGGCTCGATCGATGGAACGTTTTGCCCATTCACGTCGAGAGCCGTCGCCAGATTTCTAGGGCTCTCCTGAAGGCGAGGCGAATTTATCTGCGCTCGGTAAATGCGGTTGAGCTGAGACTCGAATTGCGAAAAATCTGAGACGCCGAGTTCCGTCTTTCCAGCGCGAGCCACGTGTTTCGAGGGCTTGCTCATGGAGACGAACAAGTCACTACAGAATAACACTGAGGTTGCATTGGAGAACACGTTGGTCCATGTGAGGCCAGCGCTTCGCGGGGAGAAAATGGAACTCATCACTTCTCGGCGACTCGCCTTTTTGTGCTGATTGATTAATTTAATATATTCCCGTTATTGCACCCGTCGTGCCGAGGAAAATCACTGGGTGCTCATCGACCCCCTCGTGAATCGCGGAGAGCGTAAGCAGCTCGAGCTTGGAGTTTATCTGGAACGGCGACCGTTGCAGCTAGAGCCATCTTCACTTAACTTCCCGTCTTTAGCGTGCGGAATCCCTGCTCGTCGTCTCACCCCAGCAGCCTTCGAAAATCCCCTTCATCAATGAGCGACGTTTCGACCAACAGGGCGGCCATGTTTTTCGTCTCCCCTCCTTGGGGTGCTGACGAGTACATGCAGTTTGTTGTATATCTGGCGGTGAACCAACGTTCGACGCTATGCACTGCCTCCTTTTTGCCTTGCATGCGGCCATCTACCCGGTCGGTTGCAACCTATTCGTGACTGGTGACTGGAGAAACGCCTGGAGAGCAGTCGACGCAAAACTACCTCAATACACGTGCGACTAGGAATGAGGGGTAGTGACGACTTCTGTCGTAGTTGGAATGGAGCTCTTCGGCCTCTGCCGTGACGAAACAGGATGAGCGACTTTATTAACCCAACCTTGTGAACATGGAACAGTGTAGCAATTATCTATGCATGCCTCGGTGAAATAGCACGAGTTGAAAATTGCCTATAGAAGATAATGCTCAAAAATCGGCCGTTTCTCGTCAGTATTCCCCCTTCTAGCCACCCCCCAGGCAATAACAATAATACATGCAATAAGGCACACGGATTTCAGACAAATCACCAGCGTGACACGCTTTAATACACGTATCATATGCAGCCAAGCCAACAATTCATCTGATCCTTTTTGTCTTCGAATTTCTTTGTCCTCGTTGGTTCCAGGATCAAAGATTTGCACCAACCAGACAAACAACTAACAAAACGCGACCAACCAAAGCCGCAAGTAAGAGTTTTTTTTTATGTTGATTTCTCTTGGGGCTGGAATTGTTGAGAATGTGAACAGGGGCATTTGAATTTGGTATAATCACAGACAATCATCTCGCATCTAGTCAGGTAGAGTTTTCTTGAGATAGATGGTTGCATAGATTTTCCGCCTTTCAAGCTTCAGCGGGCGCATTAAGCCAAGTATTAATCATGGAAGAAGGCCGCGTCTTTGGGCATACTGAAACGCAGAGATATAGAGAAGTGATTCCATAGGTCACTGCTAAAAAGCTTCCATCCCGTCATGTATACTGGTAGGTGCTCAGGGTATTTGTTGGACTTGGACGTTTTGGGTGCAAGAACAATCGAAAATCACCCCACGCGAGAGGGAGCAGTTCGCAAGTCGTTGAATCAAAAAATGAGGCTCACAAACAGATGGGACAAACACAAGAAATCTTCGTTTCATTGCAGAAACGTGCAGATCCGTTTGGACAACTATTATCGGACTTTTCCTTGTTCAAGTCTCAACTCTTCCCCCCCTTCCAGCAGAATGCACGTGCGAGAGCGACTCGGACTGCTACAAAGAGCATGACGCCATCGCCGTGTTTCGCAAAAACGGGCAAGTTTGCAATCAGGAACGTACCGCGTTTGAGAAGATGAGAAAACGGTCCCATGGATTCGCACTCGGCGGGACAGCCCACTGTTCGAGTTATCCCGCAGGTTCCACGCCGAATACTGTCGGGCTCTCTTCACCTAAACGCTTGATTAGCTTGTAAATTAGGTCTCTCGTTGAGCCAAGCCAAGAACCAGAAATCACCTCACCCCCAGGCTCGAGAATACGGACTCGCCGTGACAAATGACCATGAGACGCACTGTGGTTGATCGATGGATCGCCCCTTGGCTCGAGCCATCGAGGTGATTTAAGCCTCCCCACCTTGGGCTCTCACCGTTTTCACCGAAGGTGGCTTCTCCATTATGACGATGTTTGTCTTTGGTGGTTGAAGTGACTCCCACACTGTACGCGGCGGTATTGCCAACCGTTGAACCCAGAACTCAACACGAGGCCTCATCTTAGATGGCATTGCCGACCCAGAGCATTTATGGCACATTTAGGCAGTGGGCAAACTAAACATTATGACTCATGTAACATAACCCTAACTATTCTATTTTTGCAACGAAGATTATACGTACATGCCGACTATGCACCGGCTCCATCCCGCTCCGCCCACGGAGCTGCGGGGCGGGGCCGGAATCTATCTCCGGCCTTCCCTGGTCGAACCGACCCTTATTACCCAAGCAAAACAAAGCAGAAGAAACCATTTTAGATGAAGCTGATGGGAGAAGCCAGCGTGACCGTGACGGGCGAGCCGCTGAGCGTCACCCACTGGATCGGAGGCTCGGAGCCAACCACATCGGCAGTGATGGAACCGCCCGAGGCCGTGGCCGAGCCCGAGGGGATGGTGATGGGGACGGGCTTGGCGCACGTGTTCCCGTCAGCGGTGACGGTCACGGCCTTGATGGAGTGGCCGTCGTCGGAGAAGACGTACGAGAGCTTGGGGTTGCACAGGTCGACCGTCTTGCGGTCCATGAAATACTGGGCCAGGTCGTCCTGCTTGACCGACGTCAGGGGCCAGTTGGTCAGGCGGACCATCTCCTGCACCATGGTCTCAGTCCACAGCATGACGAGCGACATCTTGCCCGTCTGATCGCCGATGGTGGTGGTCTCGACCGTGGTCTGGTGCATGTTGGCCTGGTGGAACATGTAGGCGTCGGCCTGGAGGGACATCAGGCTGCGGATCGTGGACGCCTTGGAGTTGTCGAGCAGCGTGAAGAAGTCGCCGCTGCCGGCCGAGGTGGCGATCCACTCGTTGAGGTCGCACGTCATGGTGTTGCAGTTGTAGTAGATGGCCGTCGACCAGCGAGGGATGATGACTAGGCCGTCGTAGCCGTTGTCGGCGACGTTGCTGATCAGAGGCCAGTAGGGGTTGGCGGTGTAGCGGAGGAGAGGACGCGTGTTGTCACCCACGACGTAGTAGATGCCGTTGTCCATCCAGGCTTGGATGACGTCGCCGTTGTGAAGACCAGTGATGGCAGGAGGGATCAAGCTGTTCTTGGAGAAGCGCGTAGCCTGATCGATGCCGGTCTGGGCCATCCACTCCTGGTTGAACTTGATCTCGCGGGAGGCATCGTGATATGTGGCGTTGTTGAGACCCATGTGAGTGAAGGTGTGAGAGATGTGGGCAAACTGGTTGCGGTTGTCGGCGACCATGAACCACGAGGCAAAGTCATCGAGAGCGGCACAAGTCTTGGTCCAGCTGTAGACCTCGTACGAGGCAGGCCAGATGTCCTCGCCGGTTCCGAGTACCTTTTGGAACTCGAGAGCGGTATCAATCTGCTCGGGGTAGTCGACGGCCTCGGAAGGGTTGCAAGCAGCGGCCGCACCAGTCTTGTCCTGGGCGGCGATGAAGTCGCCGTTGCCGTTGTGTCCCAGCTCGAGCCAGAAGCTGGAGCCGGTGGGCATGCGCGAGTTGATCGAGTTTTGCCACGTGATGTGCGCCTCCAAGTCCTCAATGGCAATCTTGAAGCCGTCGCCGCCGGCGGGCCAATAGAGCTCGGTGGCGATCTGGACGTCGTCGATCTGGGCGGACAGGTGAACCTTGCGCTTTCCGAGGAACAGACCGCGCGTCATCCAGTGGATGTGGGCGTGTTGCAGGTAGGCAGACGTCGAGGACCACGAGGGAGCCCAGCTGAGGAACCAGACAAACTGCTCGCGGCCGCTGAAGTTGTTGATGACGGCGGCCACGGACTCGGTGCTGAAGCCGGTGGCAATGCCAAACTTGGCGACCTGCTTGGTGGTGGTCGAGTCGGTGATGATGGCAGGGACGTGGTAGAGACCAGTGGTCGACACCTCGGCATTACTTAGCAAGTGGTTAGCCATGTCTTCGCCAGGGGATAAGGGACTGGAGAACTTACGCCTTGAGGTTGGCACTGGGGAAATCGCTGACATCGGTGAAGCTCACGCTCTGCTCGACACCAGTGTCACAGCATCCAGCTGCAACGGGCGTGGCACCGAAAGAGGCACCGGGATACTCGTTGATACGAACCATGCGGACGCCAAAGTCGGCCTGGTAGGCGTAGAGCGTCTCCCACTGCGCCGTGGTGAGGGCGCTGGCCCATCCGGTGGTGTATTCGAAGGCGACGGAGCCGGTGACGATGATGCCACCAAAGGCACCCTGGGTGCTGGACGAGTTGAGAGTGGGCAGCGTGGCCCCCTCCTTGGGCACGATGAGGTGCGTGTAGGGGATGCCGTAGGCGAGGAGGCCGGAGCTGGAAGAGCTGGCGGTGTCTTCGTCGGCGGCAATGATGAGGATGGTGCTGTCGACGGTGGGAGCGCCACGGATGCTCGTGGTAGTGGTAGTGGACGTGGTAGACTCAGTGGTAGAGGAGGAGGTCGTCGTCGTGGAAGCAGCCGAAGTGGTCGTAGTGACAGCGCCCTTGGAAGCAGCCAGCTTGTCAATGTAGACCGAGGCTGTTCCAGACGTGCAGACAACGCTCAACTTGAGAGTGCCAGTCGAAGCCGTGGGAGTAATGGTCCCCGCAAAGCCAGTCCAGGCCGTACCAGCACCGACGGGGAACGCAGCCGTGTTGCCAAAGTTGACAGTGTCAAAGTAGGCCTGGATGCGGCACGTGTTGGCCTTTGTGGCTGAGATGACAAAGTACTGGAACGAGATGGTGTAGGGGTTCCCGACGACCAGGTTCTTGACCGTGGTGGTGACGCTGCTAACCGTCGTGGCACGCTTGCGCTTCGAGTCGGCCACGATCTCGCCGCCTGCGTCGTCGCCTTCCGAGTCGAGACGGATGGCTCCGTTAGGGGTCGTGCCGTCGTCGGAGTAACCGGCGCCGGGGACCCAGACGACGGTGCCCTCACCCTCGTAGCCATCCATGTTGTCGGAGAAGTCGCCATTGTCGATCTCATTGGTGGAGGCGGCGTCCGACGTGGTGGTGGTGGCGTCAGAGGTGGTGGTGGTTGTGCCAGTGATTTCAGTGGTGGACTCGGTGGTGGAAGTTCCAGTGGTCGAGTCGGTAGTTGACTCTGTGGTAGTCGTCGACTCAGTTGTTGACTCAGTCGTCGAGGTACCGGTGGTAGACTCAGTAGTAGACTCAGTGGTCGAAGTGCCAGTGGTTGAGTCGGTGGTCGATTCAGTTGTGGTCGTAGACTCGGTGGTAGACTCAGTTGTCGAGGTCTCCGTTGTGGACTCGGTGGAGGAGGTACTGGTGGTCGTCTCAGTGGTAGACTCGGTAGTAGAGGTCTCAGTAGTAGACTCAGTAGTAGACTCAGTAGTAGAGGTCTCAGTGGTAGACTCAGTAGTAGACTCAGTAGTAGAGGTCTCAGTGGTAGACTCAGTTGTGGTCGTAGACTCGGTGGTAGACTCAGTTGTCGAGGTCTCCGTTGTGGACTCGGTGGAGGAGGTACTGGTGGTCGTCTCAGTGGTAGACTCAGTAGTAGAGGTCTCAGTAGTAGACTCAGTAGTAGAGGTCTCAGTGGTAGACTCAGTAGTAGACTCAGTAGTAGAGGTCTCAGTGGTAGACTCAGTAGTAGAGGTCTCAGTGGTAGACTCAGTAGTAGAGGTCTCAGTGGTTGACTCAGTGCTCGTCTCCGTGGTTGAGGTCTCGGTAGTAGACTCAGTGGTAGAAGTCTCAGTAGTCGAGGTCTCGGTTGTAGACGTTTCCGTAGTGGAAGCCTCTGTGGTCGAGGTCTCCGTGGCTGAGGTCTCGGTAGTAGACTCAGTGGTGCTTGCAGTCGTCGAGGTCTCCGTAGAGGTCTCAGTGGTCGACTCAGTGGTCGTGCCGCTAGTAGAGGTCTCGGTGGTTGAGGTCTCGGTGGTGGACTCGGTCGTAGACCCTGTAGTAGAGGTCTCGGTGGTTGACTCCATGGTCGTTCTAGAGGTTGAGGTCTCCGTGGTAGAAGTCTCAGTAGTAGACGTCTCAGTGGTTGACTCAGTGGTCGTTCCAGTCGTCGAGGTCTCAGTGGTGCTCTCAGTAGTGGTATTTGACTCAGAAGTCGACGTCTCACTACTTGAGGTCTCGGTCGTAGAGATTTCCGTTGTGGAAGTCTCTGTGGTCGACGTCTCCGTTGTTGAGGTCTCAGTGGTTGACTCCGTGGTTGAGGTGTCGCTGGTGGAAGTCTCAGTGGTAGACTCAGAGGTCGAGGTCTCCGTCGTAGAGGTCTCTGTGATAGAGGTCTCTGTGGTGGACTCTGTAGTAGACTTAGTAGTGGTGGTTGAGTCAGTCGTACTCTCAGAGGCAGTGCTGGTCTCAGTCGTGCTCTCAGTCGTGGTGGTTGACTCAGTCGTAGACGAAGTATCAGTCGAAGTCACGGCCTCGATAGAAACGCTTCCAGTCGTTGACGTCGTAGACTCAGTCGTGCTGACATCGGTAGACGAGGTAGACTCAGAAGAGGTTTGGCTCGTGGTCGATGACTCCGAGCTCGTTGTAGCAGTCGATAAAGACGTAGTGGAAGGAACAGTCGACGTGGTGGTCTGTGTCGTGCTGCTGGTCGAGCTGCTGGAAGTGGTCGCGCTCAGGCTGGTGGACGTGGTGCTAGTGGGGGAAGCAGAGCTGGTGGAAGACGTAGTGCTAGTCGACGACCTGGACGTCGTGGTCGACGTTGTTATCGTTGTGGGCTGGGAAGTAGTGGTTGACGATCGAGACGTTGTGCTCGACGTCGTTGTCGTCAGTCTAGTAGAAGTAGACGACGTCGACGATCGAGACGTGGTTGAAGTGGCAGTCGGTCGAGTCGTCGTGGTTGACGTAGATCGAGAGGTCGTGGTCGATGTAGATCGAGACGAAGTGGTCGAAGTCGATCGTGACGATGTCGTTGACGTCGATCGAGATGTGGTCGAAGTTGAGGTTGATCGAGACGTCGTAGTCGATGAAGATCGAGCAGTCGCAGATGTGGACGTTGATCGAGCACTCGTAGACGTCGACGTCGATCGAGCCGTTGTGGACGTTGATCGAGACGTTGTGGACGTAGATCTAGCCGTTGTGGACGTTGATCGAGACGTCGTGGACGTAGATCGAGCCGTCGTAGAAGAAGATCGAGACGTAGAAGTAGAACGAGAAGTAGACGTGGATCGAGACGTAGAAGTAGAACGAGAAGTAGACGTGGATCGAGACGTCGTGGACGTTGATCGCGCCGTCGTGGACGAAGTTCGAGCCGTCGTAGTCGACGAACGAGATGTCGAAGTCGACACAGCAGCGCGGCTAAACACCTTCTCAGCGGCCACAATGTTCTCAGGCGTAACCTTGTCGGTGACAAAGATGGATCCAATCAAGACAGACGCGGAACCACCAGTCTTGCAGCTCACAGCCAACCGAAGCGTAGCGGTGCTAGATGTGGCCGTGAGGGCATCCGCCTCGGGAATGTACACAATGCTGGGAGAAGCGTCGACCTGTGAGAAATAGCCAGTGCTGAAGTAGGCAGCGTCGTTCCAGTAGGCACGGAGACGGCAGGTGTTGGCGACTTCGTTGGAGACGAGGGCATAGTAGAAGAGGACGGTGTATGACGTCCCCGTCTTGAGACTAGTGACAGTCTTTGAGATGCCGCTGGTGCCAGCGCGCTTTCGCAGACCACCGTCATCTTCATCGTCTTCCTCGCTGTTGAGCTGTACAGCGTTTCCGCCGTCCGGACCTGCGCCAGGAATGACCGTGACACCGCCATCAGGCGTGTCGTAGCCGTCCAGGCCGTCATCGAAACCACCGTTATCCAGGTGGTTGTAGATGGGCTCGGCTGGCGTATTGACGGGAGTGTGCCAGGGAGTAGTTGGCGTAGCAGGAGTGTCGGTGGGAGTTCCCTCAGGCGTCTCTGCGGGCGTCGTAGGGGCTTGGTCACTTGGGCCGCTGGTAGTAGGGACATCGGGCTTGCAGCGAGAGGCATCGCCGACCCCCAAGAGGCCGAGGGCGGCGATGGCGATGGGCAAATACCGCATCGTGTGTGGATTCAAAAGGGGAACAACGAATGAATGAACGAAACAAACAAGAGAAAAAAGAATGTGATGAGGCTCGTAGAGAGCGTTGGGCGTCACGAAGACGATGCGAATGAGTGAATGAATGAAGGGATAGAGAGAGACTGGAAGCAAAGAGACAAACACAACCTCGATGGTTGAGTCTTTATGACACCGAGCAAGGAAGAGGACGCGGATATCGGCACCGCACTAACATTGCGTTCTACCAGACTATCGGACAATCGAGGGAACCTCGCAAGCCTCCCAAGAGGTTCCTCCTTGGAGCCAAGAGCCCGAGGACGCGTGGTGCGGCAGAAAGGAGGCGCCATGGGCAGACTTCGTTTCGGTCAAGCCATGACAATGGGCGGAATGGTGCCCTCGAGGGAACGCCACCGGGGGGAGTTCTTCAGCCAGCCAGGAAAACGGCGAGCGAGAAATTGGTGGCTCAGGATCCAGGTCCCTCTTGGTAGGGACGTGATGACTCTGATGGGGTCAGGCGCGCAGAAAGTGGTGCCCCATCTGAGCGAGGGAACTTACACGACCAAACGTTGGCTCGAGGAGAATGATGAGAAAGACTCTGTACTCGGTCGGTTCATCTCCACCGAGCGGGATGTCCACGATGGATCCCGGAGCTTGGCTTTTTGCTACAGGGGTCACCCCGGCGATAACGAGATGGAGCCAAGAGCCTCAGGGCGACGCTTGCAGGGGAACCTCGAGGGTGGGGGCGGAGGCGTCGGAGGTTTTCACAACTTTGCTGGTTGAGGTTAAGAGGTTAAAACGTGACCCGGGGGGGGGGCGTGAGCGGTACGGTTACGCAGGTGTGGCTTCAGGCCTTGGAGCCGGGGTGTTTCAGCTGGCTTGGAAGAGGGCGGGAGATGGGCGATGCCAGTTCGAGTCAAGGGCTTCTTGGCAGGGCGGTGGGAGTCGAGTCAGTTGCACTGTGCAATGGGGTGCCTCGTGTAAGTGGTACCGCCGGTACCGGGGGGAGGGGAAGGGGAGCAAGGAGAGGGAGAAGGATTCAGGAACCGGGATGCCATGTGCGGCACCTGCACAGAAGGAAGACTTGTCCCACTGGCATTGCCATTGTTTGGTTAATGATCAGCGGTTGATTGCAGGAGAAGTAAGACCACAAACGTGTTGAACAGAACCTCAGTCTTTATCTCACTTTCATTCATTCTGGGTTGAAGGCTACTCAAGAAGAAATTCATTCAACACACTCGTTTTCAACCCTATACTGCTCGCTCCTACCCATCCGTCGAATTGCCTCCAGAATTAAATGGGCGCATACTCTCACGGCATGGACTACCCGAGAGGAGGTGAAGAGGAAGCCACTTTCGTCAAGACAGACGGCATGGACAGCAAATCGTCCAAGAAGACGTGGCCCTTGTGGCAGAAGTTGGCTATCCTCGGCCTACTAATCATCATCGCCGTTCCTCTTGGCGTTGGCTTGGGTGTTGGCCTCGGACGCAAGTCATCCAACGATGACAGCAGCGACTCGGATTCATCAGACTCCAACGGAGACTCACACAACACCAACAAGACCTCATCCAGCAACAATGCCGGCGTCTGGCAACCAACAGTCGGCGCCTCATGGCAAATCATCCTGCTACGCCCCATCGTGCTCTCCGAAGACGACTTCTCTCCTGACGTCGGCATCTGGGACCTGGACGTCTACGACAACGATGTCGAGACCTTTGACGCCCTCAAGAAAGCCGGCAAGAAGATCATCTGCTACTTCAGCGCCGGCTCGTGGGAGAACTGGCGCGACGATAAGGACGACTTTGAAAAGTCGGACCTCGGCAGCGTCATGGACGGCTGGCCCGACGAGCGCTGGCTCAACCTGCGCAGCGACAACGTTCGAAAGATCATGAAGAAGCGAATCGCCTACGCGGCTGAGAAGGGCTGTGATGCCATTGACCCTGATAATGTCGACGGATTCGTGAGTTTTGCCCTCGAGTTTCAGTGCCCTGCTGTTGCTCCTCTAATATCAAACAACTGGATGGCCCCTAACAAACCTTGCTAGCAAAACGACAACGGCGTCGACTTGACCGAAGAAGACTCGGTTGATTTTGTGAAGTTCCTCTCCGAAACAGCCGCCTCGTACAACATGTCGACGGGCCTCAAGAACGCCGCAGACCTCATTCCCAGCGTGCTCGACTACGTGCACTTCTCGGTCAACGAGGAGTGTGTCCTCTACTCCGAGTGCGACACTTTCTCGCCCTTTGTCGAGGCCGGCAAGCCGGTCTTCCACATCGAGTACCCGGCCGGCGCGCCCAACAAGATTGCCTCGTCCGACATGGACGAGATTTGCTCCCACAAGGGCAACGCCACGGGCACCGAGGGCTTCAGCACCGTCATCAAGAAGCTGAAGCTGGACGGATGGGTCGAGTACTGTTCGGGCAAGACTTACACGACGGAAATGGAGGCCGCGACGTGATTTCTCTCTCGTTTTTTTTTTACTTATTTTTTCTCCAGGCGAGACAGACTATTGAACGCCCTTCAGCCCTGCATGTTGGGTCCCCTGGCGATGCAACCTAATCTCAGCTCCGGCTTCCGGAATGCTTGTTTTTTCTTCCTTTGTTGGCAACAAGTAATAGAATTATTGTAGTAGAGGAAAATTTCGTCTTCAACCTGGACGCCAACAACGCATCCCCCGAGACACTGCATGACCGTTAGTATTTTCTTTTTTTTGTCCTTGTTAACTAGCGGATTTTAGAACCAACAAAGCAATTGCTTCAAAAAAGCACGGCAGTTGCTGTTGGTGGCTCTTATTCGCTGGCAAGACTCAGCCCCTTGCACCTCTCGGTGCTGGCGTGAAACTCCGGCCGCGCGGGCTAAACCCCAGCCGGGCCAAGGGGCAAGTCAAAAAAAGAGCCGACGGGATCATACGCGGAAAGAGTTTTCGCGTTGGCTTTTTTTGGTGCAAGCTCTCCGGGTCCTTCGGTCCCTTGGTTTGATTCTTGGCCCCGAAATAGGCCGTTGCCCTCGCGTCCTTTGCGATCTCAGCAGCAAGCCACTCGCTAAATGAGACGTCGTGAATCGTCGGTTGCTGAGGCTGAAATCATGCATCGCATTAAGCTTGGGGACTCGTCATGGTGCGAGACGAGGGTAAAGTGGCGAGCGCATCAGCTCGTGGCTTGAGACTATTGATTGCTCAACGCACGAAACATGTTGTGATGCAGCGATGCATCCCGCAACGGGCCAACGGTGGTACAGCGCGCTTTATGAGATTTGATTGATAAAATTACAGACTAACTCGGTGCGGAAAGAAAGAAAAAAAAAAAAGAAAAAAAGAAAGGGAGGGACAATTCTCGATGACTAAACATGGCAAATTGAACAAAGGTGACAAAGTCCGCAAATCCTATCCCCGGACCGCCTCGGATTCACTCTTTTCATCGCCGAGCACCTGCGCGACCTCTGCCCACATGATCGGCCACTTAGTGTATCCTCCCCCTTGCTCGTCGGTGAGGTGAAGACCGCCAAGTCCGAGGCCGCGGATGTCTCGGGCCAGACGTGCCGCGTCGACGTTGCTTGCGAGCGAGTGCACAATGGCTACCGACTTGGGCCGATGGCGAGCTGGCAGCTGCTTCATGCTCTCCTGGATGTCAGGCCTCTCCCAGTGCTGTTTGCTCTGCTCAAAGACGACGACCGAGTCTGCGTCGTCAAAGAAGACGCCGTCGACCGCAACGCCGGGATTGTACACCACGTGTGTCTCGCGGCCAAGAAATGCTCTCCACGTCGATCTCGTGTGATCGGCAATGCTCCTCAGATACCCAGCCGAGTTCGGGTTTGAGGGCGTCTCGTCGATGAAGATGCCGTCGACGCGGAACTTGTTGTCGTTCCACCCACGGTAGGCATCGACGTCGCGCAGGATGGCGTCGAGCGGACGAGCCCCGTAGGTGCAGTGCACGTAGCCGACGGGCAAGATGTTGGGAATGTCGCTCATCACCCGCAGAGCAGCCTGGTAGCAGGCGTCGGGGACCGACTCTGCACCTGGACCGTTGCAGGGATTCACAACGGTGACGAACAGGACCGACGGACATGCACGCGCCAGGGTGAAAAGTGGCTCCCAGGCGCCCTCGAGGGGATAGATGTAGAGGGGGATGAGGACAAAGGGCTGTTGGGCGGCGGTTTGGCCACCTGGGCGCGTGTGGGAGGAGCCCATCTTTTGGTTGAGGCTGCAGTGCCAAGGAGCCGGTGATGAGGGATGGGGAGGGGCTGTGTTTGTTGATTTGACGGTTGGGGAGGGAAATTCAAAGCCGAACGAGTCGTGAGGAGGGATCGTGGATGAAGATATAAGGGCAAAGGACCACCGTGGCAAGATGGCGGTGGGACAGTGTCTCGGGCGCTTCGAGAGGGCTTCTGTGAGGACACAGAGGGAGCTGAGACATTCAAGAGTGAGACAGCGGATGGTGAGCGTTACGGTGTTCACGGCCATGCACTCTGCAGGACGGACAGCTGCAGGAGGTTGTACACTTGCGGGTGGGGTGTCACGCAACGGCCAGCCACAGAACAGTTGCAGCAATGTGCAGTAGGCCCTGTAGATAGTTACAGGTGGCCAGCACAACAGCAAACGGCCAGGAGACGAAAGACCGGAAACAATCAAGCAAAACAGCCACAGCTCAACCACCAAGAAAGCAAACAAGCCACTGCAAAAAGCAAAAGAATCATACGAGAGCCAATACTCAGCAGCCTGGAGCTAGACCGAGGACGGAGGTCACGTCTGAGACTAAACCGGCGTCGGCCATAACGTAACTCCCGTAGGTAAATCTGACGGGTCACGATTCGCGCCAGCGCCCGCATCGTTCTCTCTTCGTCTCTCGCCCTTCCCTTCTTCCCAGCTTATTCCCCGCCCGCGTCCGCCGGAGCCAAGCGCCTTGCCCCCCCACACACACTGAAGCGATCTACTATGGTATGAGGGCAAAAGTATGTTAGCTCGCCCCACACAACAGCAGGGATCAGAGAGGTCACAATCCCGACCCCTAATGTATCTTCCTGAAAAATTAGCTGTGGTCTTCATCTAGAACGAGTATGCATTCCATTAGCATCTATAACAGCCTGGCAACGGTCCTTCATTGACTCTAATAGCTGTAAGAAGAAGCTATCATCAATTGATTCCCAAGCTTCCTTGACTGCGGCTCGTAGCCGATCATAAGATTGATCTTCTGGGAAGTGTCTCTCGATATATTCCTTCATCTCATTCCATACAGTCTCAATTGGGTTTAAATCTGGCGAAAAAGGTGGCCAGGTGATGACCTTGATCCCTCGAGCTTCAAGCTCGACGATAGTCTCTGCTGCAGTATGAGCAGGGGCATTATCTTGCATAAAGATGTGCCTGCGATCCGGATGAAGTCGATGCCAACCACATACGATAGGGACGATATGCTCAATATAGCTTGAGGCCTTAATAGAGCCCCAATCCTTCTCCCAAAAGACTCCAGGGCCCTTGCCCGTAAGCCCCGAGAAACAGGCCCAGAACATCCATCCCTTCTTACGCTGATGCCGTTCAATGATGCAAGTCGGGTCGAGCTCTTCGCCGGGCCTGCGAGTAACCCATGTTCGTTTATGCCTTCCCCCAGTTACCCAGGTCTCATCAGACCATAAGATAGCTTTCCAATCGTCAAGGGACCAGTCAATGCAATGCACAGCAAAGGCAAGCCGCTTCTGCCGCGTTGGCTCCGTGATTGGTGGTTTCCGACGCGCAATATATCTCTTGAATCCGGCCCGACGAAGGGCGCCTTTGACAGCATCGACAGAGCAATCCCAGCCTAGTGCCTGTGGCAGCCGCCAGTAAGCCATCCGCCGAGCATATCGGGAGGCACATACGAACTCTATCAACTCTTCAACTTGGGCTTCTGTAAGCACAGGAGGGCGGCCAGTAGAGCGACGAGGCGTGGCTTGGGTCGTAACTGCGTGTTGGACTTGCCGTAGCGTAAGGCGCAGGTGCGTAGCTATCTGCTGATAGGTCCAGCCGGCTGATCGAAGGGTTCGAATCGAAATACGGGTATCGCGGCTTGTGTTGCTAGCACGATTTGAAGGCGGCGGCGAGGGAGTTCGCGGAGGGTTGCTTCCAAGCTGCGCCAGAAGCTCCTGATGCTGCCGCGCAAGCTGCTCTTGGAGCTGCAGCTGAAGCTGCTCTTGCCTCTGTAAAATAAGCTTCTGTTGCTCCTGAAGCTGCTGTAGCTGTTGCTCGAGGCCCTGAATAGGATCCATAGCGAAAACGCGGTCAAAATAGACCTCAAATGCGTTGTGTTGATGTTAAGTTGGGAATACCTCCGGAGCGCGAAACGCGACCCCTCTGACCCCTGCTGTTGTGTGGGGCGAGCTAACATACTTTTGCCCTCATACCATAGTAGGGGACTTTACCATGCCGCTGGGGCGAGCCAGGTTTCGTTTTAGCGGCTGGTCAGGCCGCTCCCGTGCGCGCACAGGGGGGAGGGAAAAGGCCGATGCAGGGGGTTTGAGATGTGAGTGAGTCCGGCTTTTGTTGGTCGCACGGAGGAGGGAGGTTGACGTGAGGTTATCGACCACTCAAAATAACTAGCTTAACTTTACTGGAACCTCTTGGCACACCGTCTGGCCTGTGTGTGGCTGTTGATGGTTTTTCTTGGATGGGATGACGTGATGGGAGACGGAGATGGTGTTGTGTTGTTGTTTGGTGGTTGTATTGTTATTTCTCTCCATTCTCTCAGTTAGTAGTAAACTAGGACACGCAGCAAGTGCGTCGCTTTAGCATCACCACTTGAACAAACACCGGATATAAGTGACCAAATTCCATAGTACAATATTCAATTACCTACACACAAAAGACTAACATCTAAATACCATTATGTCCCACCCTAAACTCCGCATCTCCGGAATACCGGTAGGTTCTGACACCCATGCTGCTGGGTCTGCTTTTTACCACCGGCGCCACCTGAAGGAAAGTCTATGTGCAAAATTAGACATTACCTACTCTGCTCTTCTCAGCTCTGTAACATCCCCGTTTCCTCGTTCCTTGGCAGAACTGCTCAGCTCCGCAGCTCTAAGAGGTAGCAAACTTGCCTTCTCCGCCCCCCTGCCAAGGAACGCCATCTCATCTTTCGTGCGGCGATTCCAAGAGTCGTGCGTCATGCCGACTCCATATCATCAACCAGCGCCAAAAGGTTTCCCGTGTCCCCAAGTTTGAAAATGCCCGTATCCCATGACTCCATCTAGTGTGAATTCCGCCCTGGTTGCCCCGTGCTGTCCTTGGCACAAAGTTGCTAAGACCCGACAAGGAAAGGAAAACAGGGCGCGATGCCCTCAGCTGTGCTTTTCTCGGCCCATTGAAGCAAGTTTGCCCCTGCATTGGCGCGCCTTGGGAGACTCAACTGAGCAAGTCAAGTCTTGTCGTAGACGCCATGCAGGAGCCAAGTCACATTAAAGTGATTACACTTGCACGAGCTTGGCAGGCACCTGTCCCTTGACGTAGTTCCACACGTCCCGCGCGCACTGCTCGATGCTTTCGGTGGCCCTCCAGCCGAGCTCCTTGACGGAGCGCCCATTGGCCGCCACGCAGGATCCGACGTCGCCCTCCCTCCGGGGCGCCAGGTTCACGGGGATGGGCTGCCCGGAAGCCGCCTGCAGGCTGTCGACGGCCTCCTTGACCGTGGTGCCGTTGCCCGTGCCCAGGTTGTACGTGCGGAAGGGCTCGCTGATGCGCGCGTTGAGGGCGGCAATGTGGCCGCGGGCGAGATCGGACACGTGGATGAAGTCGCGGATGGCAGTTCCGTCGCGCGTGTCCCAGTCGCTGCCAAAGACATTGAGCTGCGGTCGCTGGCCCGTCATGACCTGCGTGATGACGGGGTACAGATTGGTCGGCTCGGTTCGGGGGCTCTCCCCGAGGAGGCCGGACGAGTCGCAGCCGATGGGGTTGAAGTAGCGCAGGGCCACCATGCGCCACGCCGGGTCCGAGTAGGCAATGTCGGCCAGGATGGCCTCGCAGAAGTACTTGGTGCGCGCGTAGGGGCTGAGGAGACCAGTCACCTGCGGCATGCGCACCTGTTCCTGGCCGTTCTCGTCGAGGTAGCTCTCAGGGTGGTGCACGAGATCCTCCTCGCGGAGAGGCTTGCCCTCGTCGGCCTTTGTCCCGTAGACGGTGGCCGAGGACGAAAAGACAATGTTGCGGATATTGTGCTTGCCGAGGAGCTCAACGAAATCCACCAGGCCGCAAACGTTGTTGCGATAGTACTGCACCGGCTTCGCGATGGAGTCGCCCACCGACTTGTAGGCGGCAAAGTGAATGACGCCCGCGATGCGCGACTCCCTCGTGAGGGCCTGTTGGCCGTCGGGCGTGGAAGCCGGCGTGGCCACCAGCTCCGAGTAGGACTCGAGCAGGAAACGCATCGACTTGCTGCGATAGTCGACTTTGTGGAAGTGCAACATGGGCATGAAGCGGCCCTCCTTGCGGCAGTGGGCCTCGGCCAGCTTGCGGATGCTGGTGAAGACGCCGTGGAAGCTGTTCTCGAGCGAGTCGACGATGATGACGTTGTGCCCGGCCTTGAGCAGCTCCAGCGAGGTGTGGGAACCGATGTAGCCGAGGCCGCCCGTCACGAGGATGAAGCGGTCGTTGGAGATGGGGAACCGCACGTGGTGAGCGAGGCTGTTCTCAAACTCGAGCGAGGGGGTGGTGACAACGCTCTCAGGGGATGAAGACGAGAGGGAGAGAGAGGACGACGAGGAAGAGAGGTTCTCGTCTTCCGTCTCCAGGATGTGGTTGGTGGGAATGGTGAGCATCTTGATGTGCGTGTGTAGGTAAAGCTACGGGCAAGGCCCAATGCCGTGTTTGAATTAGGATAAAGAGTGATGGGGAAAGAGGGACGATTAACGAATGTGATCTCTACTGCGGGAGGCAAGCGAGTGTTGGTGGACAATGGAAAATCAAAGAAAGATGGTGAAGTTTGTCAACGACTTCCTCTCCGACTTGGCGCTCCTTGGCCTTGCTGATATACCTCGGCCTCGTCGACAGATTCCCAAGGGCCACTACCGAGAAGGCTGGGAAACAAATCTCTTTTTTTTTTTCCGGCGGCTGGACCTGGTGCCACTGCAACGGGTGTATAGTTGGTGTAATAGTCGATTAAACGCCCCCCAGGCGGAAAAGGGCCTGATTCCTGATTCGAGGCGCCGCCGTGAACTGTGCTTCATTTCTTTGACGTGGCCTAGCCCTGGGCCGTTCTTTTTGCACATGGACCACCAGGTCGGTGAGTCTGACGGATGGGACTAAAGATCCAGGTGGACTACGAAAGAGACTACATTGGGAGGGGAAGGGGGGAAGGGGGGGAAGAAACGGCCGAGAGCCGGTGTAAACTGACGCCTGAAGGTTGAGCCGCCGGGACCTGATACGTGCCGTCTCCAAAGACTCAGGATGAATCGGATTCAGGCAGGAGAAGGGGGAAACGGGGACAGTGACACAGACAGGAGGCTGGACAGGAGACAGGAGACAGGGGAAAAAGCGTTACTACTGACCTATTCTGGTCCGCCAAGGGGTTCCGCTGTGATGGAATAGACGCCTCGATCAACGACTCGGCGCCTCGGACGTGCTTCTCGTGTGCTGGTGGGTTGAGAGACTGACCGTTTCTCAACGACATGGACTTACATAGCAGCCAGCCGAAGCCGCCGAGACGCAGCCCTCGTCCATGGAACTCATCCGTCTTTGGCGGGCGCTCCGGTGGAGTCGACGCCTCGCCGTTTTGTTTCTTTAGGACTTTGGGACGTTGTCGATGCCACCATCGTCTACCCCTGAAAGGCGTGAAGAGGCGTCTGCTGTGGTGAGCTGTCCCCCTCGCCCGAACCAGACTTTGGATGAGAAAAACGTGATGGAAAACACGGTAAAGATTGAAGAAGGTGTTCTTCCAGGTCTGGATGGCGTATCCGCATGGGCAGTTGAGCTTCGGAAGGCCAAACGGCCGTGTAAGTCGGACATGGACTTGGGTGCCATGGACAAGCGAAGTGGCGTTAACAATAACTCGACGCCTCGTCGCCGCCTCGTGCATGTTGCGTGGCTTGCGTAGGAAAACGTCGAATGGTTGCATTTCCCAAGGCCGCATGTTGTTCCCCCTTCTAGTGCAGTCGGTGGCTTTTTTCTCTCCGTTCAGTTGGTGGCGGCTTTGCCGACTCATGACTTGTGTGTGCCCACGGGGTACGTACAGGGGAGATTGATTACGATCAAGCTTATGGATACACTTTTCAGCGCGTATGCAGCCCTTCCCACGAAGAGTTAGGCTCTGCGAGGTCAAGTCTTAGCGGGAGAGAGGGCATAATGTCGATTGCGAGTGGCCTGTTTTGTGCCCTCATCGTCGAGGCTAATGTTCTAGCCCGAGATCGAGCAGCACGTCAGATGTTCTCTTGCTCGCAAATCACTACCCGACGTGTTCAAAATTCATTGCTCCTGAGGCTCGATATGGTCCATCAAGTCTTCTCCTTGCGGGCGCTTCTGAAGACTCCCCACAAACCCACCGTGCCCAACAAAGAGATGCATGCAGATGCTCTCGCTTCGTCGGGACTCGGTTCGGAACCCCCCAACCGAAGCCCTTTCTTCCCTGCTGCACCGGTAATTAGTGCCTGGCCGCAAACTTGCCAGGGCCAAGACGCCATTCCAGGGCCCACGGAGAGGACCGTATTCCGCACCCGGTCCCATGTTTAGCTTCTTGCCAAGGTTATCCCTGCGATACGCTCTTTCGAATCCCTGCCCCTGAACCTAGTCTGGCCCTGGCCTAGCTGGAAGTCTAGCGTTCCGTGGCCTTCAGGGCAGCCGCCGAAAAGTTGAGGTTATTCCCACTGTGGTGCTCTGGTCAATAGACTTTAGCCTTTTGCGTGCCACGCTGGGGAGTGTCGATCTGGAAAACATGGTTTGCTATGGCTTTTGATGGCCTGTTATGGCTGACCGCACCAGAGCTGAAGACTAGGTCCAGCCTTCCCGACTCATTGTCGTCCCCGATCTGGACGTTGAGGCGCCAAACGAATCCGAGAGACCGGGGGACCTCGACTGACAAACGTGCAACCATGTCCTGGTCCGCAGATCCGGCTCTGTGCCCGCCCTGGTCCTCTCTTGTATTTGGGAACCTGTCACTGCGAGCAGGCATTGAAATTGCTCTTTTCGTGAGGTGTTGTTCTTTGCCTGCTGTTCTTTGCCTGCTGTTCTTTGCCTGTTTTGCTTCACACCACCATTCCTTTAGTTCGTCCTGTCCTTGGCCTTGATCGTCGTGGGCCTCTATTGAGTGTGCTTCGGAGCGCCTTGTGACTTTGTCACGTCCATTCTTTGCCCATCCCGTCGCTCGTTATCGTCCATCGCCATGGCTTCGTTCTTTCAGCCTGGGCAGGATGATCCTACCATTGAGGAATGTGGCTCGCTCAAGGTTTATTGCAACAGCATTGTGCCCGCGGGACAGAGATTTGTGCATCTCTATCAGCTCGTCACCTTTTCTCTCGGGGCCACGGCTACCGTCGTTCCTGTCGTTCTTTTCTTCATCTACTTTCTCGTCAAACTGAGCAAATCACAACGACCAAAGACGTTGATGTGAGTATCTCTTGCGGATTTCACCGTTGTTTCCAAGTTCTAACAAAATGTAGAAAAAAGAAGCTCAGATCAAATGCATCAGATGTAACGCTAACTAACGCTCCCCCCATGCACTCATTCCGCCCAACAAAGTCCTTCACCTTCTTCTCGGGCTCTGAATCTTCCCTCTCCGTCCACCGCAACACCCGGTCCTACGACCTCGTCGTGCTGCCCCTATACATGAAGGGCAACGTCGCCGGTGAAGATGGCGACTCCCGCTCTTCGGTGCGCAGCAAGGAGCAGGTGGCGGCCAAGATGAGCCTCGCCAGCGTGGACATTGACTCGTTTGGCTCCGACGCCCTCGACGATTCCCAGATCGAGGAGACGGCCGACTTTTTGGCGGGGACCTGCTCGCGCAACGGCTTGACCGGCCTTGCTTTGCAGGTCTCGACGGCCAAGAAGCCCGAGCAGATGGACGGGCTGATCGAGCGGCTGTATCGCTCTCGTATCCCGGTTCTCTTGCTGTGCAACCACGACTCCAAGGCGCTCGACTCTATTAATCTCACGTACGCTTCTGGTCTGATTATTGAAAACGCTTGCATCTTGCCCAATGGTGAGCGCCGGGACTACTTCAAGGCTCAGCGCTTCCGGGAGATTGTGTCGAGATGTCATATGGAGCGCGAGGAGAGGCCCAATTTCTTCATTGGGTTCCTTGATCGTTGGGTGAAGGCGCCTCACCCGGCTACGATCCGTCGGGCTGTGAAGTTGGCTGAGCATTTCGGTGCAGTCATTGAACATGGTCCTATTAGTATGTCAAACCTTTGTCTTGATTTCCATACACGACTAACACGCCCAGATGCCAGCATGTGCAAGGAACCGGTTGTGAGCGCGACTGAGACTCTCAGCGGTTTCGAGTATATCCGTCGTGGGGAGACTATCGGGGTATGTGCTGTCCACCTCCCTGACTTACTCAGCTAACCAAGCAGCTTCAAAAATCATGGGTATCCGAGGCGAGAAAGGTTTGGATCCCCAACAGACATGGCTCCTCCACCAAGCTCGCCGCCCTCTCCCTCGAAGCCCTCGACGCTGTGATCCCCCGTGCATCGGGGCTCCTCGCCCACCACGACCTCCCCTCGTCCCAGGACCAAGAAGCCCACTTCCACCCGTCGACTGACTACATCGACCTCGCCCCGGCCCGCCCCAGCTTCTGGGAATCTTCCAGCGACGACAGCGGCCTCTCCCCGCTGGGCTGCTACCCGCTCACCAGCGAGCCCCTGGCCGAACACTACCAGGCCGTCGTCGACACGCAGGACCATCTGAAGACGCTGGGCATGCTGCACGCCGTCGAGGGCACTGAGGAGCAGAACCTCGTGACGGCGCTGTCGGCGCTGGCCCAGCGAGAGGGGTGCAGCTCAGCAGTGCACGACCTCGTCAAGGGGCTGGTGAATCGTCAAGTGCGCATCTACAAGGGCATGGACACGGGCTTTGGCCTGCCGGATAGCGACGCGCACTTTTGGGGCGTGTCTAAGGCCCCCGAGGGTCCCAGTGAGAACCGCGTTGATATCTATCTTTCGCAAAAGGCTCCTAGTGACGCCGCTACGCTGCTGCACACCTGGCTCGCCCACGACGGCGTCCCTCGCGAGCAGCGGTTCGAGCAGGAGCTGCTCCTCGAGATGGCGACGGACCAGGCAGACACGTCGGGCCTCCCCCTGAGCATCCGGGAGACCATCGAGCAGGCCACCTACTCGGAGGGTCTCAGCCTCCTCCAGAAGCTGCGCGTGTCGCGCATGACGCACGCCATGGGCGACGCCATCAAGCTGCACTGCTGGAGCGTCCTCATCGACGAGACGACAAAGACGGCCTGGAACCTGACGGCAGCCAAGGCCGCCATCGACGACTCGACCAGCATCCAAGACCTCCTCCAGATGCGGCTTGACAACTACATCCGTCAGGGCGCCACGCAGCTGCCCACCGTCGACAACCTGGTTGCCCTGTTCGAGCGGATGCGAGACACCATGATGCAGGCCCTCTTCTACGGCCAGCGCGATACGCTCAACGCCCTGACCCAGGTCCTCCTGCAAGCCTACGACCCCTGGAAGTCCTGGTCAGATTGTGATTATGTCGACATCAACGCCGAGCTGGCGACGCTCATTTACTTTACCGTGCTCCGCCGTGCCGCGTTCGAAGAAGTCTACAACGAGTCGACCGACCGCTGCCCCATGTTCGTCTCGCAGCCCGACCAGGCCGCCGTCTTCTCGGAGCTTTGGATCCTCGGCTCGCAGTGCGAAATCTACTTTGGCCTGCTCCCGCGGGACCTGGGCAACGTCGTCTACAACCGCTACAGGAAGCACCTCGACGCGGCCCCCCCCACGGCAGCGGATCGAAGAGACAACGAGATCATGACCATGTACTTTACCCCCGATGAATCCCACGTGGTCAAGGAGGTCGATCCGGCGCTGCCCGGTTCGGCCATGACGCGCACTCCCCATGAGACGTTCCAGCTGTGGAAGAAGCGCTTCGCCGAGGCGGGCGCCATGTCCATTTTTTGCGTGCCGGCCATTGTCGACGTGGTGCTGCTGACGTTTGTCGGCCGCGGCTTCTTCATGACGGCGTTCATGGACTACAAGGTCCTCGAGACGGCGGGCTACGCGCTTCTCGTCGCGCTGCTACTCACGGCTGGAGTGACCGGCTGGGTGGGCAGCACGGGGAACTGGTACCTCGCGCACTATGCCTACGACAACATGATTTACTTTCACGTGCAGCGGCTCTCGGGCGGCTTCATCCTGACGCTGGTGGTGTCTGTGGTCGGGCTGATCATGTTTACGCTGCGGCACGGCGTGGGCATCGGCTTCGTCTTCGTGGCTTACTTGGTGGCCGTCTCGACGCACTTCAACCTCCTGGGCATCCTCTCGGCCATGCACCAGAACAACGCGCCGCTGACGTCCGGCCGCACCGTGCTGCTCCAGAACATGCCCATCTTGCTGCTGTCCCCGCTCATCACGTCCTTTATGAACGGCCACGACCTCGTCGTCTACCTGCCCGTCATCTACGTCTACCTCGTCCTCACGCTCATCCGGTACAGGGCTCTGTGCCGGCAGTGGTCCGGCTGGATGGAGAACATCCCCAATTTTACGCAAAAAGACATTCTCGAGTGGTACGCCGCGCGGCTCGACCCGGAGACGAGCAGCAGCGAGGAGGACATCAAGGAGCAGGAAGCCCTCGCCATCGAGACGTTTGCCGAGGTGCTCTCGTCTTACCAGCGGCGCACGCGGGACGCCCACACTTCAGGAGTCTTCAACGACCCCGTGGTGGCTCGCATCGCCCGCGGCATGCCCTACATTGACTGGCTTTTTAAGAAGACCAACCCAACGGGCACTCCCCCCCAGCTCTTCAGTACGGCCTACTTTACCCAGCTGCAAGAGTCCAAGAACGCGCAGCGGGGGCTGGTCAGGGGGCTCAAGGACCACAACGTCTTTACGCTCTTCCGGCTCGCCCGGTACGATATTGGGCAAACGCTGGCGCTCTTCCTCGTGGCGCTGATGGACCGCTGGGTAATGATGGTCTGGAGCGCGGGGGGGCCATATCCCAGCATCTACACCGACTCGCGGGCCCGGTACGGCGTGTGTCTTTGTATTATCTACTTCTGTGCTTCTGCTATGCTGCTGGATTCCACGCTGTACAAGTACTGGGGCCTGCGGGACAAGGTCTCCCAGGAGAAGCTGCGCGACTTTGAGCACGCGCAAAAGATTGCCAGCGACTTTGAGGCGTTCCGCCGCGTAAGCATCATCAAGGCCGTCACCGACATCATGTCCAAGCTGCTCATCGTGTTTGGCATCACCACGCTGCTGCTCTGGGTCTTTGTGGACGGCCCGGAGACGATGATCCTGTACTACATGTACTTCCTGGGCTACACGGCCACGCTCATGTTCCAGTTCAACCGGTGCTTCACGACAAACGTGACCACGCACATTGCCCTCATCTTCAGCGCGGCCTTTGTCGGCTTCGTCACAGGCTGTGTGCTCCATGCTGTTCCGGCGACGTCTCAGTTCCTCTACAACGACGTGATTGCGCAAAACACCGCCGCCGTCCTAGCCGCGATTGGAACGTCGCTGTACACGTGGAAGGACTGGACCGCCCCGGCCACATCTCTCGTCTCCAAGCCCAGCGAAAAGCAAGACGACGTCTCTGTGCAGCGCCGCTTCGCCTCGGAGGAGTCGATCCACACAAAAGTGCCGACGTTTGCCATGCGCAAGACCTTTTCCGGGTCCAAGGTCTGGAGCGACGACGGGAAGCCGACCTCCAAGAAAGTTACCGAGATGCTGCGGTTATCGCTCGAGGACCCAAACGAGTTGATGCTCAAGACGTCGTGGGCCGTCGAACTCGTCCGGACGGCGCGAGACATGTGGGCGGACCGCAAGTTGACGGTCAAGATTGTTAGTCGCGAGGACTTTGTCCGCGAGGGACTCAGCGATTTGTGTTCCTTCGCCTCGCAAGAGGGTACCGCTCTGCAAATCACCGTCGGCTTCATGGCCGAGGCCGAACTCTCCCTCCCAGCCTGGCAACCCCTCCTCGCTACCGTCATCAGCGAGTCCATCCTCTTCCACGTCGCCCGCTCGCAATTCAACCTCTCGGCCGACCGCGCCCTCCACGCCGAGCACTTCCTGCACGACTCGGACGCCCTCTCCCGCCGTCTCGAGTTTGAGCTCTCCTTCGAGAGCCCGCAGTACCTGGCCATGCTGGCCCTCAAGACGGAGATGACGCTCATGAAGCACCTCTGCCTGGGGCTCGATGTCGATTCCCGCTGGGAGACGACTAGCCAGACGGCGCGCGAGGCCATCCTGCGGCGCATCACCGGCGAGCCCGTCGCCTTGACGGACGAATTTACGCGGTGGGCTGCGGCGGAGGGTGTCAACATCGACACGGAGGACTTTCTCGTCGGCGTCACCCTGAGCATCTACCAAAAGTGTCTGGAGCGACGCAGCCAGATTGCCCTCTTTGGTCAGGAACAAGACGCGCTCCCTCCTCCTCCGGCGGAACTCAAGCCCGTGTCTATTCCTCGCACGCGCAAGACGCTCACCGTCCTGCAGAGCGTCTGGCAGAAGCTCATCTCGGTGCCCTTCGACTTTGTCAAGTGGACCGCCATCGTCACCGGCGGCGCCCCCAACGTCGAGCGCGAGCTCGTCTACTGCCTGCGAAAAGTCCCCATGCGAGGCGTCCTCACCTGGCTCTTCCTCAGCGTGTGGAACGCGTGTCGCGTCGTCAAGAACTTTTGGGTGTACTGGATCCTCATCTACCACCGCCCGGCCCTCGTCAACATTGAGCGGCTGGCCACCAAGGGCTCGCGCCGCAAGATTGTCAAGAACACGGTCATTGTCGAGCTGCCCCGCAAGACCATTACGGGCTTCGCCTCGGTCAACGAGAACAAGACCATGACGCTCACCGTGTACAACGGGTCCCTCAAGGAAGCCCCTGAAACCGCCAAACCCCTCTTCGTCGACACGTACGACGAGCAGCTCCGGCTCAAGTCCCGCGAAGACGGCGGCGACGGAGGCGGCGTCTGCACGTACCAGTACGACTCGGTGTCTCGCTGGCCGGCGACCAAAGTGATTGCCAAAGACAAGGACTCGCGCAGCGTTGGCTACTACGACAAGTACGGGCGCATCATCCGGGGCACGTGGGTTATCGGGGATAATGAGTACGTCTTCCAGTACCACTACAAGGCTAAGACGTCGGACATTCTCCGCGCCGACTACAAGCTGGCCGCTCCCGGGTGCAACGACATGCTCTCCGTCTTCTGGGGCCAGCCGGTCAACCCCGAGGTCTACAACTGGGTGCCGAGCAAGAACATTGGCCTCATTATCAAGTTTGACAGTAAGACTCGCAAGACGTACACGAGCGAGTACGAGTACCTGCACCGCCGCGACCCGGCCATCTCCACGTTCGTCCAAGAAGCCAACGGAGCCCGCACCGCCGTGGCAAAAGCACCCGAGCTGTTCCAACACGAAGCCGACCTGCTCTCGCGGCCCAAGAACCTCTCGTTCGACACGGACGACTTGCTCATCTACCACAGCGTGCTGCAGGTCAAGCAAATGCGGCGGTACGCCGGGTCCGTCCCCACGCTGGTCTCGTCGCTCAACCCTGTCTCCTGGCTCGTCCTCTGGAACCAGCGGAAATACGCGCGCGTGTCGACGTGGCGCATCCGCACCGAGCTCTGGGGTCACTGGCTCAAGAGCGGCACCGTCGACGCTGTCACGGCCTGCTGGATGGACGAGCTGATCCTGCGCGAGGAGCGGCTGCTGCGGCCATACTGGCGGGCTCGCGACGCGGGGCGCCTCGAGGAAGCCCGGCGCCTGCTTGACGCAAACATTGAGCAGATCACGGCCGCCATGGACATGGAAACCGACGTGTCCGAAGTCACCGTGCTGGCCATCAAGACGGCCGACCTGTACGCCATGGGCCTGGGAGGGGACGCCACGGAGATCACAGCCCGGCCGCAGGACTGCTTCGCCGACACGCACAACCGCATCAGCGTCATCTTCAACGACGTGGGCTGTTGGCCGGTGGCGCCGGGGGGTGTGTCCAACTGCCGCAAGGACCTGGTCAACGGCCACTCGACGATTCGCAACCACGTGCTGTCCGAGTGCGCAAACGACTACCAGAACCCGCGCTTCCAGATCGAGAAGAGCGTGCAGTCGTTGAAGTTGTTGCCGCTGTGGGGGATCGACGGCGGGACGGCGAGCCACGGCCTGCTGACCAACCTGCTCGAGTCACACGTCGACGAGAAGGTGGCCGACACGGACGTCCAGCGCGACATTGTCGGCGTCTTTGTCCCGCTCCTGATGCAGTTCGTCAAGGGCGCGCGCTCCAAGCGCCTCTCTCCTCGAGACCTCGTCGAGTACAGCAATGTGGTCCTCTCCATGGCCAAGTACTACGAGCACAAGGACTACGCCTTCACGTGGCAGTCCAAGGAAGTCGAAGAAGCGTGGATCGCCGCCTGGATGACGGGCTATGACGACGCCAACGTGCGCAACCCGGCCGAGTGCTTCGACATTGAGCGGCCGAGCGTGCCCGACTTCCGCGACGCCCTGGGCATCTTCAAGGCCTACTTTTTTATTTTCGCGGTAAACGTCCCCGAGGACTGCCCCAGGGTGTTCCAGAGCACGCATCACGGCATCTCGTCGCTGTTTGGGGCCATCCTGAAGCACCGCCGGGGTGCCAACTTTGGCATCTGGGACCATGCTATTCTGTGGAGGGAGTGCTGTCTCAACATCAGCGCCGCCCAGAGCGAGCTGCCGCTGTCGGTGCAGTCGATGATTCTGTCGGGGATCGGGCTGGCGTCGCGGCTGGCCTACTTTCACGCCGATGTCATAACCCCGTGTGCATCGCTCTTCAATCCGTAAGCCTACATCCACCCCCCTTCTATTATAGAACCCCTTGCTAACCTCTTCAGCATGTGGGAAGTCGAAATCGGCACCGACAAGGGCACCGTCGGCAACCGCAACCGCTTCCGGCGCAAAATCGACCCCATCGTCAACGGCATCAGCAACATGGAAGCCTTTACGCCCGTCGACAAGATCCGCACCGACAAGCCCACGGTGCTGATGCTGTCCAACATCCAGACCATCAAGGGCGTGAAATCGGCCATCCAGGCCGCCGATATCATTATTAACCGCTTCGGCTTCGAGGACTACCAGCTCGTCATCTACGGCGCCAAGGACCGGCAGCCCGCCTACGCGCTCGAGATGGAAAAGTTCATCGTCGACCACAACCTCGGCGGGAAAGTGATCCTCGCCGGCTTCGGGAACCCCAAAGAGGTCCTCAAGGACGCGTGGCTGTTCATGAACTCGTCCATCTCCGAAGGTCTCCCCTTGGCCATTGGCGAAGCCGCCCTCGCCGGCGTGCCCATCGTAGCCACCGAAGTCGGCGCCACGGCTCTCGTCCTCACCGACACGGAGAAGCCCGACCAGCGGTACGGCGAGGTCGTCCCGCCCAACGACCCCCTCGCGCTGGCCCGGGCCCAGATCAGCATCCTTTCCATGGTCGGGCCCTGGACGTCCTTCACCGACGAAGCCGGCGACAAGTCGGCGCCCGTCCTGCCCGACGACATCACGCCGGCGGACGTCGACTGGCTGACCAAGCGCTGCTACTCCAAGGCCGAGCACCGTCGGCAGCTGGGCATGCTGTCGCGGCAGGTGGTGCTCAGCAGCTTCCACGGCGAGCGGTACCTGCGCGAACACCAGCAGATGTTCTGGGTGCAGTGGCACCAAGCGCGGCTCAAGGCGGACGAGAAGCTGCGCGCGCAGACGTACCGGCGGTTCAAGTTTGGGGCGCCGGCGCCGCTGCGGTACAGTGAAGAGGAGGATGTTCATGTGGTGAAGGGAGGAGACGACGCGGCGTCGGAAAAGGAGGGCGCGCAGCCCATCGCGCTGGAGCAGTGGCGGTCGCGTGAGGTGGAGGGCAAGGGGAAGAGGAGGAGTCGGCTGGTGAAGAAGCGGCCGAGCACGTTGAGTGCGGCGTGCAAGGGTACGCGGGAAATGGGGATGGATAGTCCGGTGTAGGGATGGGGATGGAGGATAGGTAAGGAAAGGGATAGTTGGTGTAGGGATGGAGGATATTGAAGGGGTATTTTGTGTAGGGATGCATCATGGAGGATATGGAAGATAGAGGACGCGGAGGAAACAGAGGACAGGAAAAGGAATGACTGGCCGACAACTAATACCTTCGAAGAGGATCTTGTATTGAATAGACTTGTAATAGCGGGCACATCGGCCCAATTACTTAATTTGTATCATTTCAAACCTACTCCATGATTTATGACGGTGACCGCCTCGAGGACTCGTATACTGGCGTCATGATGCCCTGAGACCAAGACATGCCGAGGTTCAGCTCTCCGGACAGACTTATACCATGCCCCGACAGTCGACTCGCCCGAGTCCACCCAGGCACGCATTAATAATAGGACGTCAATCAATCACGCCCGAAACACCCCAACCCGTGCAAACGCCCGTCGTGGAGCTACGCCCGCCGGAGCCGCACAACTACGTGGCACAGAGATGCCCGAGTGCCTCGGCAGGTTGGGGCGACCTTTTCGGCCTTTTGCCCGCATGCGAAAGTGCCTCCGGGCGAGCGACGCGGGGTTCCCGAGACTAAGGACGCCGCCGTAGTTTTTCACTGCAAAAGACCAAAAAAAAGAGGCGATTCATCGCTCGGGAAGCGGAACGCGGCTCGAGACAAGCTGAAGCTCCGACTTTAGTTCTTTTTTCAGCTACGGCTGGTTGGGGGGGGGGGTTTGGTTGCCCCGTCACGGAGAAGTGTGTGTGCAGTATAAAGGGGGCCACCATCCTCAAGCCTGTGACGCCGACTTTTGAACTCTGTGATTTTGAGTATTAAATCTGCGTTGTGTAACAAGCGTCTCACGTTGACTTATTCTCGTATTGAAACGCCGACAAGACAAAAAACAGAAACAATGGCCCGCGATAACCTCACCGTGGTCCTCGCCGAGCGGCCCACGGCAGACATCATCCCCGGCGTCACCTTTGCGCAAAAGACGGTGCCCGCCCCGACGCCCGACGACCTCAACGAGGGAGATGTGCTCGCCGAGACGCTGTACATTTCCTTGGATCCCGCCATGCGCGGATGGCTGCGAGGTGTGTCTCCTCTCCCCCCCTACTCTCAAGAAACCCTCACTGATTAGATAGACGTCCGCTCCTACCTCCCCCCCGTGCAAATCGGCGAAACCATGCGCGCCGTCGGCGTCTGCCGCGTCCTCGCCACCAAGTCCCCGCTCGCCCGCCCCGGCGACCTCGTCGTCGGCTACCCGGGCTGGTCGCAGTACGCCGTCCTCCGCGCCGGCCGCTTCGAGCCGTCGTCGGCCTACCCGCCCGTCTCGCAGCCGCAGGACCTGCTGTCCACCATGGGCATGACCTCCATGACCGCCTGGGTGGGTACCAACCTCGCCGAGATCCAACCGGGGGAAACCGTCGTCATCTCGGGAGCAGCCGGAGCAACCGGCAGCGTGGCCGGACAGATTGCCAAGCGGAAGGGCGCGCGCGTGATAGGCATCGCAGGGAGCGACGACAAGTGTCGGTGGTTGATTGAGGAGCTGGGCTTCGACGCGGCGCTCAACTACAAGGTGGACGACTTCAAGGACCGGTTCGCGGCGGCGACGCCCGATTTTATTGATGTCTACTTTGATAATGTCGGTGGCGACATCCTCGACCTGTGCCTTCTGCGGGCCAAGGAGCACGCGCGCTTCATCGAGTGCGGCAACGTGAGCCAGTACAACTCGGCCAAGCCGCAGGGGCCGCGATATTTCTCGCAAATCATCACCATGCGCATCAAGGTGCAGGGCTTCATAGTCATTGATCACATCAAGGACTTTCCCCGGGCGCGCAAGGAGATTGCGGCGTGGGGGCTGAAGAAGAGCGAGACGATTATCAAGGGCGGGTTGGGCAAGGCCGAGCAGGCGCTGGTAGATTTGTTCAAGGGGATTAATACTGGTATGTTTGTCGTTTGGCTCTTGAAGACGAGACTAATCGTTGCATAGGCAAATTGCTGGTCGAGGTCAAGGACCCGGATGAGAGTCCCTCCAAGTTGTAAAACATAGGACCACTAACTAGAGATGTACTTATAGAATAACTTAGGCGTAATGAGTCATGATAATTCGCAATGTCGAAAATAGCAATCTCAAGCAACAAACCGCAACGCCGTGCATATATCATCCCATCATGATCCTTTGTCGTCCTCAGCTCTGACCCTCTCCCACAATCCGAATCACAGCCTCTGCCTCGGAAGACCAAAACTCCATCACGCCCTCCATCACCACCGACGCCCACACAACCCCATCACCCGCCAACCCCCCATCACAATCACCCTCGACCCTTACCGCCTGCAGCTTCCCGTCCGGCCCCGTCCTCGCCTTCGCGCTCGACAACCGAGGCTCGTACCTCACAGCAGCATAGCTCACGCGAAGAGGCTTCTCGTACGTTTTAACCGAATCAACCCCCAGCCGGCAACTCCCCAGCGCCCGCCGCGCCCCGTTGGCGTAGTCCAGCATGAGCCCGTTGCAGAAACCCGTCTCCCCGTCTTCCAGCACCTGCATGCGCGTCACGTCCTTGAGCGGCGCCGTCGACAGGTTGGCTTGCGGGAACGGCGCGTCTCCGGGCTGGGCAGGCGGGAATGGGAAAAAGACGGCGTCGTCGTCGGCCTCCTGCGAGTACGTCCCAAAGACGGACGCCGGCCCGACTACATCGGGTGACGTGTTGTATATCAGCAGGCTCGGCGGATTTTGGCTCAGGATGAAGTCTTCTTGCTCGCCCGAGTGGCGGGGACCCAGAGTCACGTCGCCGGCCAGCCTCGTCCGGACCTACACCATTCAGTTCAGTCAAGCTCTCTTCCCCGCCCAGCTCGGGAACCTACCAGAAAACAAGGCATCTGTATAGTCGGCCACTTTTCAGGCTTCCTCAGCCTCAGCCCGAGGGCCGTGACTTCTTCGCCCTCGGGCAGAGGCAGGTACACCCACGAGACCTTTTCCTGGCGCTGCTTCGACAGCCGCGCAAACGTCGCCCTGGCGTCGGGCGCGGCGGGAGTGTGCGCGTGAACGGCAAAGACCTTGCTCGTGGCGAAGAAAAAGGTGACGCCTGTGGCGGCCTGCAAATCGACAGTGCGGAACCGGATCGACCGCGGAATGTGTCCGTAGAAGCGGCAGTCGTCCAGCGCCGGCGGGCAGGGCATGTCCCAGAAGTGGGCGCCGCGCATGTCGTCGGGCATCTCGAGACGCAGGGCCCCGTACTGGACGGCGTTAGATGCTGCACTATCGAGCGAGGGCGGGCAGTCACCTTGAAGATTGCTCGAACCTCGTCCCTACCTGGTCCACCGAGCTGGTCTTCTTCCTGCATCATGTACGCCACCTTGTCTGAACGCTGCGGGTGGTAGGCTGGGCGGTGCGAGAGCCGTTCGACCTGCTTGATGCCCCGAGAGTCGATGGTCAAGCGCACCAGCGACGGGAAACGTTTACGCGGCACAATGGTCGGCTCTGTCCCCCTCGTCCATGCCGAAATGCTCGCCAGAGACGTCACCATCAAGCTGGGATGCCCGCACCTCGACGCCGCCCCCAGCTCCCTCCCCAGACTCACGGCGGCAACATATCCCCAAAACCTGCTCCCCTCCTCGGAATGATCCCTCACCGCACGCACCAGCTCCGGCGGCAGCCTCCCCAACCCAGGAATGCCCAGCCCCCGGGCCGCCTCGCGCACCAACCCGACGTCCAGCCCATTCTCAGCGTCGAGCCCGAGGTCCGCCGCGTTGGGCCACGGGCTCCGAAACTCGGCCACGGTCCACAGCCGCGCGAGGGCGTCCCCCGTCCTGCACTCCCGGCGGAACAGCCGCAGGCAGTCGGCGTGCAGGCCCACGGCCTGGGGCGACTGGCGACACCGCCAGCACCGCGTGGCCCAGCAGATGCGGCCGTTGCTGGGCGTGTCGCACGTCTTGACCGTGTTGCTCTCGGGGAAGACAAAGGTTCCCAGGCACACGGCCGGCTCGGGTTGGATGTCTTGGGCGTGCCTGATGAGTCTAGGCTGAGAGGGGCTGTTGCCGCCCATTACTAGACAGCACGTTAGAATAGGCGGCGTGCCAAGAGAGATTGCGGCGGTTTCGCTCGCTCGCTTACACGGTACAAAAGCCTCCCCGGCCACCATGGCCTGACCGCAAATGCCGCATTGGGTCCGGAGACACACATGTTCCTGGCTCGGAAGGCGCATGGAGGAATTGTGGATGGAGGTTCAATTGTGTGATGAGACATGAAGAGCAGAGCTGCATCCGTCGGGCATCAGCTCAATAAGCAATCAACATCCGGCTCGGAACATTAAAGCGCCGACGTGCATGAACGCCTACGAGGATATCGACAGCATCTCGACGCACTCACTTCCAACAGTTCGTCTACAATTAATAAGATGAATTTACCCTGCGCTAGCGGCACATCGTTCGACGAACCACAGCTAAGAACTCGTTAGCACCAGTCCAAGCCCGCCTGCAGCCAGGCTCTTGCATGTAATTTGTACTTGTAGTGACGTGAAAATATCCCCAACTCGGAAATGTCTCGTTCGATGCGAAAACCCCTCGAGCCAAACGAGCCATTTCTGGTGACGTAAAAATTCAATGCGAACCCTGTAGGGCTAGATGTGATCTAACCCGGGACATGATTTCTGATTCTCTTCCTTCTTGATGCTCGTGGTCTAGTTTCGTCTTCATCCTCCTCAACTCCAAAACTCACATCGCCACCATGACCGTCTCGCCGCCTCAAGATGCCGCAGCCAAAGACGAAGCCATTGCCATGGTCGGCGAACAACCGCACCACGTCGACCCAGCCGTCCAAGCCCGCGCTGTGCGAAAGATTGACCTCTTTCTCATCCCGGCCATGATAGTCGGATGTGCGTCTCTCACCCTCCTCCTCTCAGTCTTTTGCTTGGACTGAAAGCTAATCAACTCCCCAGACGGTCTCGTCTACTACGACAAGGCCATCCTCGGCTCCGCCGTCCTCTTCGGCATGACGACCGACCTCCAGCTCACCGTCGTCGACGCCTCCACCACGCCTCCCACCGTCGACACGCGCCGCCTCAGCTGGGCCACGTCCCTCTTCTACTTTGGCATGCTCGCCGGCCTGTACCCCATGACTTTCGCCCTACAGCGCTTCCCCACGGGCCGCGTGCTCGGTCCCGTGGTGATCCTCTGGGCCGCCGTCTGCATGCTCACCGCCGCCGTCACCTCCCATGGGGGCCTCTACGCGCAGCGCTTCTGCCTCGGCTTCGTCGAGAGCGTCATCCCCACGAGCTTCATGTGCGTCGTGTCGGGCCACTACACCCAGGCCGAGCAGTCCCTCCGCCAGAGCTGGTGGTTCTCGTCCACGGGGCTCTTCACCATCATTGGCGGCGCCCTCAACTACGCCTTCGCCCACGTCACCGGCGGGGGGCTCAAGCCGTGGCAGTACATCTACCTGCTGGCCGGGTCGCTGACCTTCCTCTTCGGGCTCTTCTGCTTTGCCATGCCGAGCTCGCCCGTGTCGGCCTGGTTCCTGACCCGCGAGGAGCGCTTCACCGCCGTTGAGAGGCTCAGAGCCGGCCAGACGGGCGTGCGGTGCACCACCTTCAAGCCGGCGCAGCTCAGGGAGGCCGTGTTCGACGTCAAGATCTGGCTGGTCGCGCTGATGATGGCCTCGGCCTACACCGTCAACGGCGCCGTGAGCGGCTTCGGCCCCCTGATCGTGTCGACGTTTGGCTGGTCCACCCTCGCCTCCATCCTCTTCCAGTTCCCCCTCGGCGGCCTCTGCTTCGTCGTCATCCTCCTGACGGGCTACCTCGGCTCCAAGTACAGCAACATCCGCATCCCCATGCTGATCCTGACCTGCCTCCCCGTCATCGCCGGCTGCGCCATCATCTGGAAGAGCGAGTGGACGCATCACGCCGCGGCCCCTGTCGTCGGATACTCCCTGATCGGCTCCTTTGGGGGCACAGTCAGCCTCATCATCACTGTGGGCATGTCCAACGTCGCCGGTCACACTAAGAAGAGCTTCATGGCTGCCACCATCTTCGTTTCTTACGCTGTCGGAAACATTGTTGGGCCTCAACTCGTCTTTAGTGATACCAAGGCCCAGCACTACCCGGCCTTGTGGCTCGGCTTGATCATCTGGTGAGTTACTTCGTAGACGGCCCGCAAACATTTACTGATCTCCCGTAGCTATATCATCTGCATCCTCGCAGCCTCGGCCTTGCTTTTTGTGCTTCGCGCCGAGAACAAAAAGAGAGACTCGCTCCCCGTCGACGAGTTGGAACGAGCCAAGTTTGCATTCCAAGACTTGACCGACAAAGAAAACCCCTACTTCCGTTATGTATACTAACGATACCCAACGCAAAAAAAAAAAAAAAAAAAAAAAAAAAAAAAAAAAATTTGGTCAATAAACGCCACTAATGATACCCAACGCTTTGGCTGAAAAAATGACATCAAACGCCACTGATAACCAATGCCTTGCTGAAAATGTAAATGTCAATAAACGCCACGGACACCTAAATCCAACGCCTTCTATCTGCATGAGATGCTTCAAAACACTCTCTTGATGCTCGGCCCAACCCACTGGACCGTGGAACAGTTTCTCTTCATCCTCCACTCCTCGATCCTGTCGGCGACCCATCCCGTCTTGAAGTCGACCCATCGGTCTTTTCGGTCAGTCGGTGGCGGGAGCAGGTTGCCCTTATCATCCTTTTCTTCCGGCCACGGCCAGATTTCTGGAGGTCTGGGGTCGCCATATCGGATGGCCTTGGAAAGAGTACATTTCGAATCGTCTCGACCCCTGTAGGTCCAGCTCAAACACTGGTCGTGATCGTGGCAATACTTGGCGCACGCGTCATAGGACTGGATCTTGAGCTCACGAGGAGCAGTCCAGCTATCCCACTCGCCATTGTCCCAATCGATGGAGACTTCGCGGTCGCCCGGGTGGTGGTATTCCCAAAGATCAGAATACAGGAGCGGGCGCTACTTTGTTAGCCTAAAGCTTCATCGTCTGACGGCATGACTTACCCCCAGCTTTCTCTGCGAAAACTCCCACCTCCACACATTCACCATGTCCTTCGGGAGTGTCTTGTGCAGCGTCAAAACCGGCTGACACCAATACTTGTCGCTGAACGGAATCCCGTGCAGAGGGTGAGGGTTAAACATGGGCCAGTATCCCTGCAACGAAATGCTCGCATTCCACAGGGCCCATCCGGCGACGCTGTCTCCGCAGCAGTCCTCCTTGAGCAGCGGAAGCCACTTTTCTGTAATGGGAGCCTCGACGTACTGGCCAAACGAGGTGACCTTGCGCGCGAGGAGCGTCTTGATGGCGCCGCGACTCAAGACGAAACCAGGCCCTCCGTTTGCGAACCAGGTTTTGATATCTTTCTTGACGTCGTGCCGGCCGGGGGAGGGCGAGCCCATGTATAGGGGCGCGTCGGGGTCGAACGTGTGGAGGAAGCGGAAAACGTTGTCCCAAAAGACGTATCTATCTCTGTCAGTACCGGCGTGCATAAGTCAGAGAAAGAGTACCTACGTGTCAGTCTCGAGGAAAAAGTAAAAGTCCTTGTTGGGCTTGGTCCTCCACGCACGCTCAATCATAGGCAGGAATTTGTACTTGTCGATCCTCCAGCCATTAATGCGCGCGGTAGCCTCCTCGTCCTTATCCAGGGTTCCGTTGGCGCGCATCTCCTTTTGCCAGATGTAGTGTAGAAAGTCGGGATTGTCTTCGTAGTAGCCGGCGGGCAGGTCGGCGAGAATGTCAATGACTTCGTGGCCGCGGATGGTCTCGTCGAGGTCAGAAAAGATGAGCAGGTCGTCGTTGCCGAAGCAAGCGCTCACGCTGTCGAGCTGAGCCTCGACCTTTGCTCGGGACTCGCCGTGGCCCATCTTCAAGACGGGCTGGATGGATTCGAGGACGTGCTTCGGAAAGGTCGAGCACAGGTCCCGCGTGGTCTTGCCCTCGACGTCGACGGACACGGGGAAGAAGTAGCTCGTGGTGGCGAAGGGGTAGTACTCGGGGACATTGTAGCTGCCGTGGATGGTGTGCCAGAAGACGAGGATGGTGAGGATGATGGAGCACAGGCCGATGATGGCGATGCGACTAAAGCGTTTGTTAAGGCTCAGCCGTCGCGGGCCGGGCATGCCGGACGGAGTCCAATGGGGCCGCATGGGATCGCGAACATGGCACGACGGCCTGGAGAGGAGGTGGTGGAGGAGTCGAGCTGCTGAAGGAGAGGTGTCGAGAGGTCACATAATTGTGGCCGCGAAAGGAGGCGATGAAGGATGTCTCAAGGCGACGGGACGCAGCGAAGAAGCTCATTGGGTCATTTCGTGGTGGGGCTGCAGGAGCGTTCCATCGAGGTGACCTCCACTGAGTTATGCATTGAAGGGGCTGGGCCAAACGGTGCGAACCCGTGAACGGTTCTGAACCGGAGGAAGCTTAATCAGGAGTTAATCGAGAATCGTATCATGAATCATCCACGGACGTTTATTCAGCTGTTATCCAACGTCTAAACGGCTACCCAGGTACCAATGTATTCAAGTGCTCTCCCCTTGAGCCACTCTTCGGGCCCGGACATTCGAATCCGCCGAAACCGTGCGAAAAACAGAACTCGACGACGGCATCTCGTGCAGCGTAATTCCGTTGCCTTGCCCTGTTGTCTCAGATGCATCATCGCTCCGCCCTGCATCTCCCCCCTGCGTCGTTTTCAAACTCGGCCACCTCTTCCTCGCCCACGGCAGGAAATTGTAGTACCCTCCACACGCAAACACGCCGCACCAGAGCACAAACTCGGTCGCATAGATGACAATGCCGAGGGCGTCCAGCTCGGGCTGGAAGAAGATGGACACGAGCGAAAAGACGTCTCCTGCCGCGTCGATGCCCACGAATATGAAGGAGATGCCGCGCACCGTCCGATGCACCCAAATGTCCCAGTAGTGACACAGCACGCCCGCCGCGAGGAGCGCCGCCGAGAGCACCGCCATGAGGATCATGGGCCATTCAATGTCCCGCGACTCGGGGATGCGCAGCGCGATAATCAGCCCGGCTTGGACCCCTCCCATTACCGCCGCCACGGGGACGACCACCAGGAGAGCCCGTTTAACCGTCCATTTCTGCATACGCTTAGCTTTGCTGCACACTTTTAATCATATTCCACTTACGCGTTCATAATAATAGCACTGGATCCATGTGACGAGGCTCAGAAACGTCAGGATCTGCGGCTGGATGCGAAGCGCGACGTTGAAGCCTTTGACGATGTTGTACACGCCGAGAGGGACTCCAGCCCAGGCCCAGAGCATCATCATGGACGGCTGCAGCCCCGTTGCATTGTGTCGGCGATAGTTGATGAGGATTTGCGGCATAAGCTTGAACGGCTTGTTAACTTGACGCTCCCAGGGGTCATCGACGCCCATCACCAACCTGGATTGACCAGCAAACCTGAATGTGTCAGTTGAGGTAATTCTCGAGAGATTAGATTACTTACTGCACCGAGCGTACCCAAGACGTTTGCTGCCACGGGAACGTCCATTGTATTTTTTTGCGACTCGTTGATGTGAAGAAGTTTGAAGCGGGCACTTGGCGAGGAGTCTTGGTTCAGGCGTTTTAATCCAACAATCGCTGTTGCTCTCGAACTTGGTGGCAATCGAAAACTCCACCCGCCCGTGACGGCGATAGTCACCCGACAATGCGATGCAGGAAACAAGGTACGTAAGAGAGAATAACTAATTCAAGCTTTGGGTGTTGGTTTTATTATCCACGCCATGTTTGCCATTTTCCAACTCCATCCTTATAAGTACTACCTGACCTAATGGTGCAGTGTATGGAGTTCATGCTCAGCGCTATTGTCACCTTTCGAAGCTATAACTATTGAGGCGGGAGATGTTACGTTGAAGGATATGGACGTCGATAATACGCGAATCTTCTCAAGACACGCAAAATATAAGTCAGCATCCTTCTTGAACCTGGAACAGAAACTGTTGGTCGAAAATACCACATCTATCGCTTCAAAGCCCCTCAAACAACCAAGTTCAGACTTGACCACCGGCGCGGCTTAGAGAATTCTGAGAGGTTTTTCCTTCCTTTCGCATTTCGGGATCAGGCCCGATACAACAGATTCTCGGTTCGTTCGACCGGCGCCTTCAGGCCTAAAAAAAGCCCCAGTTCGTGTGCCAAAGAAGATAACAAAACGAAGCTCAGTCTGTCGCTTCTCGCTGGTGGTCGCGAAAAGGTCGCGAGAGCCGAGATCGGTGTGCTGTTTATCAGATGATCAGATAAAGACGGCAAATTGCGAATTATACTGGCCCACCCTCTCTGCCCCGTCCTCCTCCAGGTGAAGACGGTACGTACACAGACACCATCGGACCTCAAACGAGCGACCGACCCGACTGTTTGAGAGGTGTTGCTACTGTCACGATACTCGTCATGGCGGACGCGTCAGTCGCTCGTGTGCAATTAGGCTTACACATCTCCAGGCTTCCGTATTCAGGGAACAATCCAGCTTGACCTTCAACCTCGGAGAGGATTGGCCAGGTTTCAAGTTGGACACACGAAAAAGCATCGGTTGGGTCGGTGCTTGTCCGGGCGTCGCATTGCTCCGATTCCTCCGACTCCGACCGCCCGTCCAAACGGCTGCATAGACACGCAAGCCCATCAAGTTCTGACTCTTTTCTTAGCTACTTCATGATGTTGGCCTTTTCTTTATAAAGGCGCTCTTCTAGTTTCCAATTGTTCCTAATTACCTTACTTTTCGAACGAATCTTATTCTCGCGGCATTTCTTCCCACCATGGACAAGCCGATCCTCTTCGCAAAAGTCATCGGCTACACATTCGCCTACTTCTGGCGAGGATGGCGCCGAGCCCTCAACCTCAAGCGGGAACACATCCTCACGATGCTAACCCGCCAGGCGAGCCCCGAATCGAGAGACCTCAACATTGTCATTGTCGGGGCAAACTTTGCCGGCTACCAGGCCGCCCAGGCCATCGCCAAGAACCTCCCGCCCAATAGCCGGTGCCGGGTCGTGGTCGTCGAGCCCAACTCGCACTTCCAGTTCACGTGGGTGCTGCCTCGGTTCTGCGTGGCAAAGGGACACGAGCACAAGGCCTTTATTCCCTATGGCGGTGCTCTAAAGGGCGTGCCGGGAGATGCGGTGCGGTGGATCAAGGGCCGCGCCGGGGCGCTGACAAGGTCGCACGTCGTGATCGAGGGCACCGGCGAGGAGGTTCCGTACGAGTTCCTTGTCATTGCGACGGGGTCGCACGTCAAGGAGGGGCTTCCGTCGCGGTCTAATGCTGCTGAGAAGCTGGACGCCATGAAGCTCATGCGGGATATGCAGAAGAACATTGAAAGAGCCGACAAGATTGTCGTCGTAGGCGGGGGCGCCGCGGGCGTCGAGGTCGCGACGGATGCCAAGTCGGCGTATCCGGACAAGTCGGTTGTGTTGGTTCACTCGCGCAAGATGCCCATGCATCGCTTTAGTGAGACGCTCCAAAAGGTCGCCATGGAGGGCCTCGAGAAGCTAGGCTGCGAGATCATTCTCGAGGAGCGAGTTGTGGGCGGGGATAAAGAAGCCGGGACGGTGACCCTCCGATCCGGAATGGTGATTGAATGCGACTTCTTCGTAAGCCCCGAGCTGTACTAAAGGCAGTGAGATGGGTTCTAACGACGACAGATCAATTGCACCGGTCAGAAGCCCGCATCAGGCCTGCTCAAGGACATTGCTCCCGATACCATGACGGAAGCTGGCTACATCAAGGTGAAGCCAACGCTCCAGATCGACAACGCCGCCTTCCCCAACATCTACGCGTGCGGCGACGTCGTCGACACCAACATGCCCAACCCCAACGGTCGCTCCGCCAACCGCCAGGCCGACGTTGTCAGCGACAACGTGCTGCTGGCCCTGCGGGGGAAGCCGCCGAGCTATGTCTGGGAGAACCACTGGGCCGATGGCATGACCAAGTTGACGCTTGGTTTGGTGAGTTATCCTAGGACTCCCGTGTCTGGGTTGATTGAGCTGACTTTATTAGGATCGGTCGGTGATGCACATCGGCGACGGAAACAGGGAGGTGCTTCTCGAAGCCAAAGAAAAGGACGAGGAGTTGATGGCGGCGAGGTGTTGGTCAAACTTGGGCGAGAAGGCCTACGAAGACCCCTCGGTCCCTCAGGAACTCGTTAACGAAATAGTCGCGAAAACAGCCTAGAGGGTTGGGTTAGTGGTTACTGGCGGGCGGCATTCATCCTTCAAGCATCGATATCCCACGGTTTAGGCAGGTTCTGCTTTAGTATAAGTATTACTCCCTAATTTTTTCTACCTACCTAACCTAGGTTGAGGTAATGGTCTTAGTGTTAGGTAGTAGTACTCACACCTCGCGTAGAATGGCCTCAGCACTGCCAAAGGGATTCAAGCATCGATATCCCACGCAGGTTCTCTCCCTACTCTCTCATCTATTCTCCCACGTAATTACCCCGGGAACGCTCCAGCTCCTCCTTGGCCTGGGAAACTGCTTCGTATATCACCATATGCCAATCTTGTGGACTCGCCTCACCCCACCATCCCCACGACCTGGCCACATCCGAGATCGTATTGTACCTTCACAATGTCAGCATTCCGCTCGCGCCTCTTCCAAAGTGGTACGTACCGGGGACCGAAGCTATTTCTAACGTCCTCGACATCCCACGACCACTTCTGCGCTGCCTCTTCAACGGAAATCGACACAGGCCGAGAGTCAGCCTCCCAAATTTCCAGTAGAGTCCCAGCAGACCCAATGTCGAAGGCCACCTGCAACCAGTTGCGATACTCCATCTCCGCAAAGAGAATTCCCTTGCGCCCGGAAGGCACCTCCTTGCCTTCCACGATGCGTCGCACAATGAGCACGTACAGATCAGCCAAGTCCCTGACGCAGACGTAGCCGGTCCCGCTCCCTTCCACGAACTCGGGCCTCCCGCGCTCCAGGCACCCCCTGATCAGGTCCTGTGCGAAGGGAGGCTGCCTATGGAATGGGCCGAGGCTGAACCCGTAGACGTCAGGCGGCAGCAAACAGTGCGCCTCGACGCCCTCCAGCTCGGACCGATCGACGGTTTCCAGGAGCGTCTTGCGCTGCTGGTTGGACGAGTGCGCCTCGAGCATTTTCAAGAAGCCGTACATATCGTTCGTGTCGGAAAGTGGCACGCCGGACACGAACAGAGGGCCGTCTGAGTATCCCAGGCTCCAGGTTCCAGAAGTCTGAGGTCGCGTCAGCAAATTCTCAAAACCCATGTTGGAAAGATGGAACTCTTTTACGTGGACGTAGTGGACTAGCGAGCCCGTCGCCTTCTTCCTCGCTCCGAGACCGGCAACCAGCGCGAGGGCCGATCCGAGATGGAAGCCGGAGGCGGTGTGGATAACAATGTCATGCTCGCTCGCGGCGGCAGCCAGAAACTCCGAGTCGTCGAGGTCACGGAAGAGGACGGGGGTCACGCCCATTTCACGGAGAACACTCGCTTGTTTCTCTTTGCGCACCGGCGTCGTAATACTGAGCTGCTTGGCAAGATGCTCAGAGTGCAACAGTGCCCAGAGGACGGCTCCCCCACTAGCAACAGTAAGTCATAGGCTTCGTGTCTGGACTAGTACGTACATGTATCCAGTGGCTCCAGTGAGCAGGACCTTAATCTGCGCCATGATATTATTTGCTTGTGGTTGTGGTTGGGAGTATGCCAGATGAAGTTTCCTTACGAAAATGTCACCTTTCTAAGTGTCATCTTTCCCCAGCGAACGGCGCAAAATTAAACCCGACCGTAAATAAGTTCAACGCTTGCATTAGGGAACTACCTAGGTACATTAGGTAGGTAGGAAAAGAGTCCTACCTTAAACGTATGAGCTATATTTATAGGGCTTAGTCATGAGAGTAAGGAGTTTTATTAGGAGTGTCTTATATTGGCATTATCTAACCAAAGCTTGGATTTTTTTTTTTTTTTAATCCTCTTCCTGCTGCACTTCCTCTATATTATCATTATTATCGTAAGTCCCTTCTTCGTCTGTTTCTTTCTCTTCTCCTTATTCCCTATCGCACCTAGAGACGGCATCCGATGTGTGAAAAGCTTGGCCCTTGTATCATTGCAACAAATGGGGAACCTGTATTGGTCTATCTGAGCATGGGGAAAAAGAAGAAGAGAGCAGTCTCTAAACCAATCTCTTTCCTACATGCCCTAGGGCTCGGAGGCTTCTATGTCATAAATCGGTCCGGATGGCGCGTAGTTGATGCGCCGGTCGGAGCTCGCCGGCCCCGTGAAGCCATCCCCGGAGGAACCCTCTTGTGCGTGTCATCCGCCCCGGCCCACAGAAGGCGGCGGAAGGCTTTCGAGGATCTAGTCTCGAGGCACGGAAGTCAGCCCAAGGCACAGCCTGGGCCCTTTCGGCCCTCAGCCCATAACACGATGCACGAGAGGCAACGAGGTCTAGTTTAACCTCATTATTACCGCTCTTTAAGCCATAACTGTACATGGATTAAGTCCTATCGCATAGTGCTAATCCGATCGTACTTTTTCTAGTCCTCTACATCCATAGAAGTATTCCTTTTTAACTTCCTTCTTGATGTTTTAGTATTGTCGTTAATCTTAGTCTTAAGGGATTCGAGGTCATCTTTGCTCTAATGCGCGAACATACTGTTCCACAATGTTTGCTACTTGTCCGCTTCGGAACGCAAAGCACTAGTATCTAGGCAGACTCAGGACCATAGGAGAGGGATTCGAGGTCGCCCATGCTCTAATACGCGAACTTACTAGTCCACGATTTTTGCTAATTGTCCGTTTCGGAACGCAAAGCACTGGTATATGGACAGACTCGGGACCATAGGAGAGGGGGGGCTTTAATTCAATTCGTTAGTGCGACCACCGTTGAGCCGCTAGTTCGACGTGTTTACCGAGTCTAAGCCAGACTTAGGGAAGTTGGTGAGGTAGAAAACGAGGTGGGATGTTTCTTCGGACGACGATCGATCGGTTCGTAAGCAGAGCCCGCGTTTAAGAGCGATGAGGGTTCGGATAGGACTTGAAGAAGCGGTAATTGACGGCCCAAGGGAGGGTTGAGTAAAACGAAGGTTCTTGGGTTTGCCTTGAGCAAGGGCTTTCGACAGACGGATCTTGATTGCGAACAGAGGAAGGACGACGGACGACAGCCAACAGATGGATAACGGACGGATGATGGTCAATGGACGAGTGACAATGGCCGACGAAGACTTGGGCGTGGTAATAGAGTTATCTCGACGACGAAGAGGCTATTTCAGTCCAGAAATGGAGTGAAGGCGAGCAAGAGAGTCTTTGGACGATTTGAAAGCTTGGAAGGGGATAACAATTATTAAATAGCAGACAGGAGTCCCTCTGGGTTCGCACGGCTTACAGTAGAGTGACACCTTCCGTTAAGAGAGGGTTTAGTCGGGACGCGACAACAAGCAATCGAATCCACCGGTAGGTGACATATGGGGCAGTGACATGAAGTTCGTTATGGGCGATCAGTTAGTTATAAGATCTTCTAATGTGTTATATATGGAAGTAGAAGCCTTTATTTCACGACCATTAGGTTTACTGGACAAATACTGAGAAGTTACTTTGTAACGGTAACTTATACTTCTTGAAGTTTTTTGCTCTCCTCAAAGACAGGGCACGTGGTAGTCACGAGTTCAGCCTTGTGGGTAGAAGTCGAGGGAGAGACTGGAAACCTACACAGCGCTTTCATCATACATTACTAAGCTACCGATAATGAGGGTATTGTTGTTGCATCAACCTCCATGAACAAATTCAAAAGGCCTTCCTTGTGTCCCGATTACATCCATGATTCCATTTGGGCAATTTCTTTCGCAACGCCAATTCCTACTCCCCCAACAATGCGCCACCACCCGTGGCTAAATATATTGGAATTTGCCTTGCATAACTCGTCTCATCATTGCCATGGTATGTTCGCGCCGGCAGATGCGTCTGGGTATACAGATATTTAAGTTGATTGCTGGTGAGGGTCTTAGGAATACCTCTCACATCATGGACGGGTGTTAGGGTCTGACGGCCCAATATAGCATGAATGGTCATCATGTCATGACGTCGGCATCGGACTTGACCATTCCGAGGCCTCCAATATCACGCTCGAGAAGCCGAAGTGCTTCTCTGGCAAAGGGAGCCGCAGCCCCGCGGACTCTGAGAGCCCATCTAAGCTCGTCGATTCGTGCGGCACACCATGCCATTTCGTCAAACGAGTCTGCCGTGACCCAAAGGAGCCCGGCTAGGGAGCCCACTTCTGCCGCCTGGTACGCTGCTGCACTACCCCAGAATGCAGCCGTGTGTTCCGGGCGCAAAGATCCCAAGAGCTCGATTGCCGCTTGGACCTTGGCCCTGGCTGTTGATCGTAGCACTTCATAGAGGTTCCCAGGTGTGTCCGGGGTGAGGATGCGGATGAGTGCTCGGTGTAATGCAATCTCGATGGAGGCGTGGGCGAGATGAAGGGCACCGTTTGCGCATAGCTCCCGAAGCTTAGTACTCTGAAGCTGGAGTTGAGGGGGTAGATTGGCATGCCATTCGCGTAGCCGGAACACTAGAGGCTTCGCAAGTTCGACAGCGGCAACGACGCCCATCTGGTCTAACGTGCCACCGGATCGAGTAGCTGCAGCACTGTAAAAGGTGCGAATCACGTCGCTGAGGATGTGCGTCAGCTCAATCTGGCGTAGAAACAGATCCCATCCGCTCGATGTGACAGAGTTGGCGTCGGATGTCCCATCCTCGTTGATAACCAGCTCAGGGTAATCAGAAGCCGTACAAGGTTGGACATCCCATTCCGAGTCTTGGATGAGAAACGGCCGTCCGTGGACACAGGCTCCCCATCGGTCCTGCATATAGAGAGCCCATGCCAGTCGCCGGCGGAGACCTATCTCCCACGCTGGAACTGACCAAGAGCTGCAGTCGAGGTGGATTCCTAGATCCTGGGCCATTGCGACGAGCTGGGCAGTGAACATGCGGCTCGAGGTCGGGTGAGTGTGGGCGCCAGACTCGACGATTCGGCGGTTTCGTTGTAGCAGAAGTAGACCAGCTTCAAGCGTGCTGAGTTTAGGGCGCCGCATGTCCTGGGCCATAGTGCGTTCAGCCAGTTGCTCCAGCGCAGCTGGATTTGGAATGGACTCAATCTCTCGCCCAGCGAGAGAGCTGTCGTACAACTGCCAGTCCAGAGCCACTAGATAAACGGCCGCCAGCAGAGACGGGGCAAAGTGGTGGTGCGAGAGTCGGTGCTTGGAGATGAAGACATCTTTATGAAGGATTGGAAACGACGGATGGACGATACGGAAGAAGAGATCGACCAGAGTGCGGCCCAAAGGCTGAACTGTTGCCTCGATGGCGTCCAAGTCGGCGATGCGTTGAGACTCTGACGCGGCAGATTCATCCGGGTGCACCAGAAAGACGATCCGGTGGTTCAGTCTTCGAGAGTAGGTGGCGAGCGTTGCTGAGGGAGATCCGTCTTGGTTCAGAAGGATGTTGGGGCGGTGGAGGTCGAGTAAGAAGGGGTCCCGATAGTCGGTTGGACCAATGTACTCGGCATGGGTCTTGAGGTCAAGGCCAAGAGTGTTGCTGAGAATCTTAGGACGGGGAGCTTCGGCCGACTTGTCCTTGGGCCCTGGCACGATGGTCTGCGAGGGAGACTGTCCAGGCCCAACACGGTTGTTCTCCTCACTCACTGGAGTCGAAGCCGTCTCCCCTTGGCGACTCGAGGTTGGCGAGGCACCGGGCTGGGTCGGCGGTGAGGCCCCCGCCGCCTCGGGCTGCTCCTGGTCCCGGCCGGCGGCTTCGTCGTTGGGGTCCCGTGACGAAGGGTTCTTGTCACGATCGCGGTTGAGACGACGCTGACGCGGGGTTGGGCCGCGCAAGAAGGTGCACGGCTGGTTGTGAAAGGTACACAAGACACATCGGTACTGGCCCTCTTCTCTCACACAGCGCGTCTTGCGGAGACGGCATGTGTCACAAGGTCGGGAGCGGGTGGAGGACGATGAGGTTGCAGGGCCGCCGCCGCCGCCGCCTCCCGGATGGCCGCCGGGTTCGGCCGTGATTGGCATTGACATGGCAGAGAAGGCCGCGGAGGCTGAATCACGAGCAAGAGGCTGCAAGAACATTGGAGGGCATGACCCACTCGCGGGGATTTTCTAGATGCACTGCGATAAGGAGCGAAGCAACGGCCCATTCTCGGGCGTTGAGTCAGGTTAGTAAAGGGCAGCAGAGGCTTGGGCAAGGGACCAGAGCGCAGGCGGATCCATGGACCGAGGACCGAATGTCGCGCTGGACGGAGACGGACATGGGCACGGCGAGAACGGTCGGTAGCAGTGTCTCGCAGTGATGGGTGAGGCGAAGTCGCTCGAGAGAGTGCGCACAGGAAACGAAATGGACCCAAGGGCTTATCTCGCCAGGCTCAGCGCGACGGCGGCCCATGTGGGCGATAAGGGGACGCGACGAGATGACACAGTCACACCAGGCCACCGCCTGAACCTGAATCCCCGCGTGTCGGGATCCGGGGAAACGGATATGCCGAGAACATGGCGGTGTTGGAAGGAACGCTGGGTTAAGACGCGGCAGACGGCAAGCGGCAGACGGCAGGCGGCAGACAGGACCGCCATGTGAGGGAAGGAACAATGTTTAAATCGGGTCCAGCATGAAAATACCTTCAAAGAGCCTGCAGCAACATTTCTGCAACCTCGTCTTCACTTCAACGCTGCAATTTCTCATTTCTGTGGTGCACCCTGCCAACGCGTTCAGTTCCCTGCGCACAGCATTGGCATTACGTACATCAGAACCAGGCCTTCTCCATCAGACGGCTCCTCCTCCTCATTCCGCGACCAAGAACGCCATTGCGTCCTACAGACGTTTGGCCAAGCTTTCTCATCTGCAGAGCCTCCAAATTCTCCATTTCTCAACAATGACATCCAACACTTTCCGCCGACGGCCGCACATTCGTGCATGAACGTCGCCGAGTCGCCGGCGGCCCTCGGCCATGATTGGCTGTGTCGTCGCCGTGTGGGCGGAGATGAAGCCGGGTTACCAATATGTACTTTTCTCCTATGCCGTGAAACCACGTCTCACAATCAAAATTTCTTGCTTGGCGTCTAATATGATTTGGTATGGAGCCATTCCATCTATTTCGTTTCCAGTATCTCTCATTGCCTGTTCAAGGGTCTGATGGCAGATATGCCATCATCAATACAACTACAATGGAAGTTTCCATTGCTAGCAGAACATGTACCGGATTGGTAAGAGCAATTACATTTCATATCGGCTGTAAAGGCATCGGCCGCTATGGCCAGGTCAGTGATAGCGCCTTCGACACGCCGACACTTCACCGGAGACAAGAGCCTTCGTGCTCTGGCCTGAGTGCGTGGGGTGAGGTGAATAGTACCGTGATTTTGTGAGTGCTTTCTGGTTATCCTCACTTTCTCGTCCAAAATCCTATTCCATCTCAACTTTGGACTATATTGCTCGGCCGGCAAGACAACTCAGTGTCTCAACATTCGCCGGCGGCGCCGCACAAGTGATTAGGTCTCTTCACTGATATGCTCTTATCAAGGTAAATGCATGGCTATCGTCGGCTTTCACGGACTTGAGCTCTGAGAACATAGTCAACAAAGGCACCTGGCAACTCTCTTCTCAAGCCTAGGGCCATAAAACAACTAAACTCCATGGTGAACATCTGAGGGTGTACACAGAACGCAACAAATCGACTTCAGCTTTCTTAGCGCCTAGCAAACTCATCAACACCCCACAACCTCTTATTCAACTCCCAGCCCGGAACTCTGTACGAGATATCAAGCCAAAGTTGGTCAGCTCTAGCTCGACATTGGGGTCTTGTTTCGGACCAAATATGGCCAGCTTTCCCAGTGGCATCAGAGCCTCGGCGCCTCTGACAATCGATGAATGGAAGAAGTCCCAGATTGCCGGCGATGGCCTCGAAAGGCTGTACTCTCTGGTCGAAACGGAGCGAATATTAAACCCGACAACTCGTGCCTGGATCTCACTCGCAACAAGACCCCAAATTGAAGAGCAATGGAATCGTCTCCAGTTGCTTGGCCCCGAAGCCGAGGACCTGCCCTTGTACGGCGTGCCCTTTGCGGCCAAGGACAACATCGACGGCAGCGGGTTTGTTACGACTGCAGCATGCCCGTCCTTCGGCTCCGTCCCGGCCACCTCTGATGCGCCAGTCATCGCGAAGATGAAGGCCGCTGGTGCCATTCTGGTCGGGAAGACGAACCTGGATCAGTTTGCGACTGGGCTTGTCGGCACGAGATCACCGTACGGCGCCGTCCCCAACTCGTTCGATCCAACGCGTGTCAGCGGTGGCTCCAGCTCGGGAAGTGCCGTTGTCGTCGCCCGCGGTGCAGTGCCATTCTCCTTTGGCACAGATACCGCTGGATCTGGCCGTGTCCCGGCCGGCTTCAACAACATTGTCGGCCTGAAGCCCACTCGGGGGGCTCTCAGCGCAAGAGGCGTGGTTCCGGCGTGTAGAACACTCGACTGCGTCTCGATATTCTCTTTGACGGTTGCCGATGCTGACACGGTGCTTTCGGTGGCAGAGGGGTTCGATGTGGAAGATTCGTATTCTCGCTCTCGTCCGGACGCAACTTCGACTCCTCCCCCGTCGGGCTTCGGTACTGGGAGACCTGCGACTGTGCCAACATTAGCCATTTGTTCTGAGCCAAACTGGTTCGGACGCGATGATCACCGCCCAGCGTACGAGACGGCCCTCGAAAAGGCCAGATCTCTTGGATGGACGCTTGTTCCTATCGATTTCAAGATTCTTTTTGAGCTTGCAGGACTTCTTTATTTTGGCCCCTGGGTCGCTGAACGATATGAGGCGATAAGGAGCTTCATCGAGAGCGTTCCGGAGGATGCCATGGATCCCGTCGTGCGTGGGATCATCATGCGAGCACAAACCCTCTCGGCGGCGGACGTGTTTGCGGGAGAATACCTTCGACAAGACCTCACTCGACAAATCGAGGTCATCTTCAAGCAGTGCGATGGCATTCTGGTGCCCACCACCCCGACCTTTCCGACTAGCGCCGAGGTTTCGCAGAGGCCCGTCGAAGAGAATTCAATGCTCGGGACCTACACAAACTTTGTCAATTTCCTCGACTGGTCTGCGCTATCGATCCCCGCTGGGCTGAGGCCCGACGGGATGCCCTTTGGGATCACCCTGATATCCAATCGCTGGCAAGAACCCCAACTGATGCGATGGGCTCGACAGTGGTTTGGGGACGAAGCTCGGCTTCTCGGGGCGACTGGGATCCAAGGACGCGAAACTCTCGTGGACGAGTCGCCTACTCCCTTGGGCTATGTTCCAGTTGCAGTTGTCGGCGCACACTTGACCGGATTTCCTCTCAACAAGGATCTCGTGTCTCGCGGCGCTGAGCTTCTGTGCACGACGAAGACGTCGAAACATTACCGATTATTCGCTCTCAATTCAAGCTCGGGTCCTAAGAAGCCTGGGTTGCAGAGAGTCTCGTCAACAGAGGAAGGAGAAGAAATTGAAGTTGAAGTTTGGAACCTACCCAAGCATGCCTTGGCAAGCTTCATGTCGACAATTCCATCGCCGCTCGGCATCGGTTCGCTCCAGCTGTCAGATCAAACGTGGATTCTTGGCTTCGTGTGCGAACCTCTTGGTCTTGTGGATGCGGTCGATATCACCAGGTTCCGTGGGTGGAGGAAGTACATCCGTCATCTCAAGGACAAGGCCTCGCCTCCAACTAGTAACTCTCCTCGTCCTATTTCAAGGGTCTTGGTTGCCAACAGGGGCGAAATTGCTGTGCGCATCATCAAGACCATTCACAAGATGGGACTCGAAGCTGTTGCAGTCTACTCGGATGCCGATGCCCTCGCACCCCACGTCAGGAACGCCGACGTTGCGTTGAGACTCGAGGGGAGCTCAGTATCGCAAACTTACCTCAATATGCCAAGAATCATCGAACTGGCCAAATCTGCTTCCGTCGACGCCATCATCCCTGGCTATGGTTTCTTATCCGAGAATGCCGAGTTCGCCACGGCCGTCAACGACGCGGGCATGATCTGGGTTGGTCCGACGCCTAAGCAAATGTCCGACCTGGGGCTGAAGCACTTGGCGCGCGCAATCGCCACCAACGCGGGAGTTCCCACTGTCCGAGGAAGCCAGCACCTGCTCACTTCGCTAGAAGATGCCCTCAGAGAGGGCGAACGGATCGGCTTCCCGCTGATGCTGAAGAGCACGGCTGGGGGCGGAGGCATCGGCTTGAGTCATTGCAAGGATGCGCAGAATCTCGAGGCAACCTTCCAGAGCGTCCAACGCCAGGCCGCGGCCAACTTTGGGAACGGGGGGGTGTTTTTGGAACGCTTTGTCCAACACGCTCGCCACGTTGAGGTCCAGGTTCTGGGAGACGGCAATGGCCGTGTCATTGCTGCCGGAGAGCGAGACTGCTCTCTGCAGCGTCGACACCAAAAGGTGGTCGAAGAAAGCCCTGCCAGCATGGTCCCCGAAGCCGTGCGACAACAGATGAAAGATTCTGCTGTGCGCCTTGCCTCCGCGGTCAACTATCGCAGTGCCGGAACGGTCGAGTTTCTCTTCGACATTGACACTGAGGAGTTTTACTTTCTCGAAATGAATACCCGGCTTCAGGTAGAGCATCCCGTCACCGAGTCGATCACTGGCTTGGACTTGGTTGAGTGCATGCTGAACATTGCCGATGGTAATTTCGGCTTGTTCGACGCAGCGAAGGATCTTCCGGTTCGAGGGGCCTCAATCGAGGTCCGACTCTATGCAGAGAGCCCTCTTCAGGACTTTCGTCCCTGTTCAGGCCGAATAACGGATTTGGTGTTTCCCTCCAATTTGAGAGTTGACACTTGGGTGACGAACGGCACCGAAATCACAACTTCATACGATCCTCTTATAGCCAAACTCATTGCATATGGTGCGACTCGACGCGAAGCATTGGAACACATGGCCAAAGGAGTCGAAGCCACCCGCATCAAAGGAATAGAGACGAACCTCGAGTACCTTTGTCAGATCGTCTCGTCCTCTCTGTTCGAGTCTGGGGACTATAACACAAAGTCGCTGGACACATTCCAATTCGTTTCGCAATCCTTCGAGGTTCTCCAACCGGGAGCTCTGACTACTGTCCAGGACTTTCCCGGCAGGATAGGGTATTGGAGCGTCGGGGTTCCTCTTGGAGGCCCGATGGACGATTTCTCGTTTCGGCTTGCGAATAGCCTTGTGAGCAACCCGCCAGATGCGGCTGGACTAGAATGCACGTTTCAAGGCCCTTCCCTGCGCTTTCATTGCGATGCCATCATGGCAGTTGCAGGGGGCGACGCCCCAATCACTATCGACGGCGAACCAGCGACAGCAAACCAAGCTATTCGCATTCGAGCCGGACAAGTTTTGACCATCGGGACAGTCGAGTATGGATATCGGGTGTATCTCGCGGTTCGGGGTGGTATTCGAGTTCCCGTCGTCATGGGAAGCCGTGCGACGTTCGAGCTCGGTAAGTTCGGGGGGTTCAAGGGTCGGAAACTTCAGATTCGAGACATTCTCTCCATCGCTTCTTGTTCCGAGAGCAGCGCGATTCTGCGGACGGCGCCTCCGATACCTATTCCTCGTCAGCCAAAATCCCTATGGACGATCCGGGCCATCCCAGGCCCCCACGGTGCACCAGAGTATTTCACACCCGAGAGCTTCAAGGGGCTCTTCTCCAGCGAATGGAAAGTCCACCACAACAGCAACCGCCTAGGCGTGCGCCTCACGGGTCCACGGCCAGAGTGGTCTCGGCAGACTGGCGGCGAGGCCGGGCTACATCCTTCCAATATCCATGATAGTCCATACTCGGTTGGTAGTGTCAGCTTCACGGGCGACGAGGCGGTCGTGTTGGCATGCGATGGTCCAAGTCTCGGAGGATTTGTTGTCTTCTGCGTCATTGCGTCAGCGGACCTGTGGAAGATGGGCCAAGTGAGGCCAGGAGACACGATTCGGTTCGACATAATTACCATTGACCATGCCTTGAAACTCAATCGACAGCTGATCGAAGCCATCGAGAAGCTGACGCCACTTGGTACCCCCAACCTTATCGAATCAAGAGACGCATCGACCGCTTCTGACGCCCGTGGAATCGTCGGCCGCGTCGACCAAGACGGCCAGCAGATTCTCGTCCGCCACGCCGGAGATCGAGCAATGTTGCTAGAGTTTGGAGAAGCCACCGCCTTCGACCTGCGCCAAAGCTTTGGCATCTTTGCCTTTTGCGAACAGCACGACAAGAACCCGATCCCAGGCGTCGAGGAGCTGACGCCCGGAGTCTTCACCCTGCACGTCATCTACAGGAGCGGCCTTGCCCCAGACACGATGATGGAACGCATCGTCGAGCACGTCGGATCGTACAGCGTGCCTACCGAGGTCCCGTCTCGCGTGTTCCACCTCCCGCTCGCCTTCAACGACAGCGTCAACCGGTCCGCCGTGGAGCGCTACTCGGCCACCATTCGGAGCGAGGCGCCCTGGCTCCCGAGCAACATTGCCTTCCTGGAGAAGCTCAACGGGCTCGACGACATATCCAGCCTGCTAACCGAAGCCACGTTCCTTGTCCTCGGCTTGGGCGACGTCTTCATGGGCTCGCCCTGCGCCGTTCCCTTGGATCCTCGCCATCGGCTGTTCGGGACAAAGTACAACCCCTCTCGGTCTTTTACGCCTCGGGGCGCCGTCGGCATCGGCGGGCAGTACATGTGCATCTACGCCACGGACTCTCCAGGTGGGTATCAACTCGTAGGTCGCACCGTCGACATCTGGGACTCGCGCCTCGTTCGCGTCGAGCACCGCGTCGAGAGCGAAGATGGCTCGACCTCGTCCGACTTGACCCATCCCTGGTTCTTCCGACAGTTCGATCGCGTCACCTTTTACAACGTCAGCGAAGAAGAGCTTGACACCAAGCCGCGCCACGAACTAGTCCGGGTCAGCGACGGAGTCCTCGATCTGGTCGAGTACGAGACGTGGCTCGAGGAGAACAAGGACGACATTTCCGCCACAGCCACCCGCCAGGCCACGGCCATTGCCAGCGCGCCCTTCATCGACGACTTGTGTCGGCCCTACCACCCCGGCGTGAGGGAGAGTTCCGCGCCCAACGGGTTGTCCTTTGGCGAGTCGGATGTAGCGGGCGAGAGAGTCGCTGCCATGATGCCGGGTCGGTGCTACAAGGTCATTGTCAAGAAGGGCGACGTGGTAAACAAGGGTGATGTTTTGGTAAGTCCGAAGGGCAGAAGAGGGAGACGGAGACTGACTTTTGTGCAGCTGTGCGTGGAATCAAGCAAAATGGAGGTGGAGATTCGGAGTCCGACGAGCGGCAAGTGTACGGCGGTACTGGTAGAGGCGGGGGACTTGGTGGAAGTGAACGATGACATGGTCTTTATTGAGGCAAAGGAGAAGTAATGTGGTGTACAGTCGTGGACAGATATGGGCAGCGCAGCTCACCCGGGCATTTTCGTTTACCAGCCAAGGACTCTCAGCAATCACGCAATTAGGTGGCATCAAGATGAGCGAGTCAAGTAGCGTTCATTGTCAACGACCGACCGATGAATACAGTGATCATATGAGAGTTGGCCCGTCTCCATCTCTTCCTTTTTGCTTTATGAAAGTTTACATTATCACCCACCACCGTCCATCTCTTCCTTCTTGTCCTTCGCCGCTCATTGGCGTGTAGGAAATTGCGCCGATCGCCACCGTCCATCTCTTCCTTCTTGTCCTTCGCCGCTCGTTGGCGTGCATGAAATTGCGCCGACCGCCACCGTCTATCTCTTCCTTCTTTACGGGGTAGGATTGGGTAGAGAGGAAGAGAGAGGCCGTTGAAGGGCATGAGTCGGGGGGTCGCCCTCCAGACAGCCTCTCCCTCCCTCCCACCCACCCTTCACCGCACAAAATGCCAAGAGACGGCCATCGGCCGTCGCCTGGCCCTGGCCTTTGCCAGGGCCGGCGAGGGTAGGTTCTTCCACGGGTTAGCAACAGTGAAGGCAAGACGTCAGTGAAATGAGCTACCTACTTTTTTGGAGCGGTCCCATGGGCGGCAATGCCTATGGGACCGCTGTCTTACCGGGGAGTCTCTCGAACCCTCCCCGGTCGACGCCTGTTGATCGCCGGCTTGGCGGTTCTCGCCAGCTTTGCGCACACGTTAGCACAGCGTAAAAGCAGATTGTCAGTGAAAAAGGCGACGTACTTCAGCTCACGAAGAGCAGGTTGCCGATGATGGCTTGGGGGTGCCATGAGCAGCGTACTTATGGCATCCCAGGATCCTACCGGGAGTCTAAGACCACCCCCGGTGGTTGGCGTTGACGGGGGGAGGTACCCCCGTGTGATCTCGTTGGGGTTTGTCGTTCGTGTTGGTTGAGCTCTTCACATGAGAGCTATGGAGTTTGTTTGTGGCAGTGGTTGTGGTGGTGGTTGTGGCTTTGGTGGTGAGGATGAGGAAGAGAGAGGGAAGAAGAGGAGCGGAGGAGGGTTTATATACCTAGGTGAGAGGGAAGTGGGGCCAGAGAGTAATCTAGAGTCAAATCCTACGTGTGTGACCTCGTCCTCTGTCAACAAGGCAAGTGCGTGTCTTGTTTTCTGTTGAGCTCGTCTCTGGTTGGTTGTTCGTGGGTGGGCGGTCGAGATCGGCGGCCAGCAGCACCAGCGACACTCCTAGAAACGAGACACTGCCACATTTTTCCTTAGGATTAAAATTTGCTCTGGAAGACAATAGGTTATTTCTCTACCTCTGAGAATTAGTTCCCTGTTTTTCCCATTTTTGTGTGTTGAGATATCACCTCGCAGGTGATTTGGGTACCTGAGGCACTCGCTCCAGATCACACCGCGGGCACATTTTCTACTGCCAGGGTGAGCAGGAAGTACCGACGCCGGCGTGATTTTCAACTGATATGGGTGCCTGATTTCTCATTGACTGATCTTGGCCAGACGTCCTGATTCATGCTGGGTGTCTACGTAGCAGGCTGTGTGGCCAGGAGGGAGGTCCCTGAACAATGATGATTGTTCCATATTCCGAAGATCAATACGTGTTTTGCTTTGAGTTACTTTGCAGTATTCCTCTCGTAGGCTCGATTCTCTACGTTGTTTGCCTCCTCGTACTTGTGCCATGATCCTTGAGGCTGAATCATGAGCGTCACGCGGGAGGGCGTTGGTTTGACACTCGTCAGGGCAACCACCACGACGCCGGAATTAACGCATAAAAAATATGCTCGGGTCTACGAAAATACTTTTTGATGTCTTAGAGATGCTTGAAAAATGCGCAGGCGGTGTCTGTCGCTGGGAACCTCCATGCCTGGGAAGCGCTTTGAATCATCATCTCATGACTGTCACTCGCACGGAAATAGAGCATTGATTTCATAGCCGTCGTTATTTTACTTTCGTGGTTTCATGGAGCGTTTTCGTTATCCGGGCTAGTACATCGGACAAGGCGTTAGGCTTCATCGCGGTGGTGGCCCGTAGGTCGCTAGATTTTGATGACCAGGAGGGATCCTCGAGCTTCACAACAACAACATGAGATAGGAGAATATAAATAACACGCAGGTGAAGATCTACTCTCTGGTTTACTTGCTTTCTCCTCAAATTGTTCGCACGATGCTAGTATTCTGGGATATCAGAGGATGCGAACCGTAGGCCAAATCCCCTCCACCTACCAGGACATCATTCTAGCAAACACTGGCCCCCCAGCTCTCACCGTTCCAACCTGTCACCCACCGCCTCTACAATGGGCAGCCACAACGGCGACTTCAATGCTGCTCCCACCGTGACCCCATGCCCGCGGTACGCCCCCCCTTGCTCGGCACTTCAATGGCTGCATCGACGACGGCGCTCCAGATCTGACGAGTCAACTGCCGGTCCCAGATCACTCCGACCCTGATCACGGGTATATAAACCCCCACTTCCTGCCTGCTCCAGATTCCTTCCTGCTTCTTCTCTTCATTCCTCTCATCTACCACTGACCTTCGCTGCGAGAGTTGCTGCGAGAGTCAATGCGAGAGGTGCCCTATCTACTTCTAGGAGTAATGGAAGTTGGAGTAGTCCCAGACCGCTCTCCAAAATGGACCAAGTGTCTTCCCCCAGTACTTCGGTGCTGGAAGGGCCCCCGGCCGACCCGAATCGTCATGTACGATTCGCGGCAGCCGGGGTTAATTTTTGAAACATTGAGACATTCGTTTCAACCTCCTTTTTTTTCGTTGAGTTTGGTGCCCTGAGTGCCGGCTCGAAGAAGAATTGCATGTCTTGCGTGACTTTCTCCAGTGTTCTATTGTGCTTGCGAGCTCTGGTGTTCATGTCGTGGTTGACGGTGTTGGGGGAGCACTCCGAGTCTGCCAGAGTCTGTTTTGGCGTTTTGCTGAACGTGTCGTGGCGGCACTGCGAAAACCTTCACCCCAACCCTTCTTCTGTTTTCCACTTGTCTCTCCACGCTCCTCGCCTCTCCACTTCTTGACTTTCATCCATCGCCGATTGCAGTCACCCACCTGCTCGTGCTGCTTGTGAATCATTCTCTAGAAGCTACAGAAGAAGTCAAATTTCCTCTCCCGACTGCGAACCGATAATAATACCAGACTTCCGACCGGTGACTACAGCCACCACATGTCCCTCGGGGCCTCGAAGCCTCGATCTCGCCCACGAAGACCAAAATATTATCTCAAGCAGATCCTCTTGGGAAACTTGACCCGCTCAGAGTATCTTTCCAGAGCTCACGAACCGTCTTTGTCGTGCTCATCCAAAGTACGACGGACTACCGCGGTGTCGTCAACTCGTCGCTAATCGGACTCTAGAAAGCATCCAGAGGCCAGAGCATAACTCCCGACTGTACCATGTCCAAACCAGGCCAAGACGAAACAACCGGTTGAGAAATCTTCTCGGACATATCATCGCATACTCTTCCAACCAAGGTCTTAGTTCGGCCATGCTTGCGCTGCGAGAGCCAGCGCTAATCTTACACCAGGCCAAAAATACACCATGCTTGAAAGGACAGTGCCATTCAATCTTGTTAGGATGCTTCTGGAAATGTCATCCTTGATATTCAACTCTCATATTCCGGCAAATAGCAGAATCTGCCTTACCCAGTGTCGTTTCTGCTGACATGTATCCATCTTCCCTTCGGAGCAAGCTCGATCGTCAGGCGCCAACGAGCGAATACTGCGCTCACCAGGTGCTTTCCAACACGCCCATATATGCCCAAAATATTAATGCTCGAGATTAGAGCTAGAGTTGCTGAAAAACGACTATCAGCACAGCATCACGTCCATGCTTGCTATCGCTCTCCGAAACCAACAGTCGTCTATGATAGGCAGTGTCGGTATTACAGTCTCTCGGGCTTTCTCCGCTCCCCAACCAAGTTGCAAGGCCAAGTAATCCCCTCCTTCAAGCATTGATACAATTCGAATCCTATCAACAGGTACAAGCTGACGATTCCCGTATAGACGATATCGAGAAGATGAGGCTTGGAGCCCAAAAAAGACGGAAGAGAAACCGATCGAAACCGTGGATAATGAAGTTCAGTAAATAGAAGGCATATCCATGACGATGTTGACATGCTCCCACCAGATGGTAAAACCTCGCTAACCATGCTCTTTGCAGTCACTTGCTACGCCTCGTCGATTACCTACTTGCCTACCTACATTAGATCCGACGAACCTTGTACGACCAGGTGTTCCCAAGGTATTTACCAATATCTTTTCTATGGCACAAGGTATGCTATCTAAGGGAAGGAGTAGCCAGATCCTCTCGTCCAGGCTAACAAGTATCTGATCCAGATGCTCGCCAAACTCAAGCCAGATACACGCCTGGCTTCTATCACTTCCGAGTCTATTACATGTCTATATCCAAACTCCAATATCGGCCTTCCCTCGAGACCGACTCCTCTTTGGCAAGACCCTAGCGGCTAACCTCTACTCTCTGTATTGGAGCAGCTCCAACTCCCTCCGTCTTCTTCTAGGCTTCATAAGTTCATTATCTTCAGGCAATCATTCATCCTTCCGTCGCCGCCGCGGGTGCGACTGAACCAGCTCCTCCAACAGATCACATGCCCTCTCCGCTCCCCCAAGCTCGTTGAGCTCGTCGCCCAGCCGAGCCGCTCTCTTCCTATATTCCCCTCCACCCAAAATCTTGGCCGCAGCTTCCCGCACTTGGTCCGTCGATGGGTGATCCGTCTTCAGGTCGATCCCAGCGCCCGCCCATTCAACTCGTGCGGCCGTGTCCTTCTTGTCCTCGGATTGGCCAGCGCAGATGATGGGCACCTTGTGTGAGAGGGCCTGCGTGATGCTCCCGTAGCCTCCGTTGGTGATGAGGAGGCTGAGCTGCGGCAGTAACAGGTGGTAGGGCAGAAATGTCGCGTACCGGACGTTTGGTACGTCTCCCACTCGGTCCTTTATTGTGTCTGGGTACGGCGACATGACTACCAGGAGCAGCTCTGCATCGCTCGAGAGCGCCTCAATGGCTGGAATAATGAGCGAGCTTGGGTCCATGGCCAGGGTGCCTTGAGTGATGCCCACCACCCGCTTGTGCGTCACAACCTCATCCCACCACTCTGGAAGTCCAATCAAGGTCGAAGGCACCTTTGTGACAAGTGGGCCAACGAAATGGGTGTGCTCCCTGTACTCGACCGGCTTCGGGAGCTGGCCAAACTCGAGCGACGCCGAGGACGCTTGGATGTGTAGGAAGGGGCTGTACTTGAAGGCCTCGAGCGGCTCTCCGTACGGTAAGGGTGCGAAGCCCCGGTTCTTCCGTTGACGGTTTAACAGCGGCCGCAGGAGCAGCGGCATGACGACAAACTGGATGAGGAGGTGACACAACCAATTCCAGATCAACGCGATCCAGGAAGTCGGGGGCGCCTCGCCCGACCGCGCGTGAGGTGCTCCCCAAGCGGACGTGTACATGGGAATCACGCCCAGCGTGGCGTACACGGGTACGAGGCCTTCCTCCCACAGAGCCCTCGCGCCGAGCGGGAGCACGTCGACCAGGACCACGTCGGCGTCAAAGTCGCTCAGCACGCGGCGGTAGTCGTTGACCTGGGCGACCAGGCGGAACATGAGACGGCGGTACGTCAGGCGGTGAAAGTGAGGATCCAGCAGGCCGGTTTCGTGAGCGCGGGTCAGCGGCGAGTCGACAAACGAGATGGCGTTGGTCTTGAAGTGCGATGCGCCCGTAAAGGCCACGCGGTCTTCGTGGTCAGCGCTCGTCAACCACATGACGTCGTGGCCTCGGGCGACGAGCTCCTGGGCCACGGCCTGCATGGGGTAGGCGTGCCCGGCCGGGAAGTGGGAGTTTATGAGGATTTTCATGCTGCTGTCGATGTGTGAAGAGTGTAAGTCGGGTGGAGGTGGCCGGGAAGACGCGGCGAGAACGGCGGTGGGGATGGTTGCATACCCTACACTGCCGTGAAGTTCGACAGGTATTCGCCGACATTGCTAAATGAAACAGAATTCGTCGTCTTCTATCCGTTTCGAACGAAGAAACAGACCAAGTAGCAATACCAAGATGCCTTACAGCACCGCAAGTAAATATCGCAATCCTGTCCAAAGAAACACCAACACAAATTTACTAACGATAGGCATAAAACTTCAGAAAAGCCTCATTCCTGTCCTTCCTTCCACAATAGCTCCAAGTTCAAGCCTTTCTTTTCTAGATACCAACGATTTAGATCCGTTCTATATTAGCGAGTCCAGCGCTGAGCCAGACCAACAAAGGATCCAGCCAGGCTAAGCGCCAGAGTCAACGTCTTACCACGATAAACCTACCAATCGCCAATTGCCAAATAAGAACAGACAAGAAAGAAGTGCTTACCTAGTTCTGATAGCCCTAATCTTTAAAGAAAAGTACGAGAGTCGTATTTCCCGAAATTCCTCAGTCAGTTAACGCCTCTAAGATAAAACGATAGCACTTACGCACAGAAGCCATCAATAACAATTGCCACGATAAAAGTCCTGTTGGATACCAACCGGCATGGAACACTTAGAACACGAGCCTGCTTGATTCCGTACACAACATGGGCAATGAGCAGCGAACCTCCCACCATCATTATGGCAATAAGCGATCGATTCCTTCCACCCGTGATCCGCATACAACCGAGGTGAGAACGGGAGTAACAGCAGCGACCATCTGGAACCGGACAGTGTCAATCCCAATGCGTCAGCCCCCTCCAAGTTTCCCTTACACTTTTTCCATCCACGGCTTGCCGCCCTGGGCTGCGGCGATCTTCCCACCGAGTCACGTATCAAGTACTAGGTAGAGCCTACGCGCAGACGAGCGTCGAGACGCCCACAAGCCAGAGCGTCTTATAGTTTATCGTGGCTTTACGGTAGACGGCCTCGGCGCGCGTGATTCCCTGGTCCTGCAGCACGTCACCGACGTTGGACAGTTGCTTAGGGTCGTCATGGCCTGAGTCGATCCCTTCGGGCTGGTAGGGCGTGAGCGTGATCTTGTCTTGTGTAGACATGTCGAAAAAGCAAGAGATGCTAACGAAACAGTGGTTTCGCAAGTATTGCCGGCACGACCAGGTCGTCATATCCATCACCGGCATCTCAAGCCAACAGCCGATTACGGATGTCCCGAGGCCACGCCCACGCCGTTGCAAAAGAGATCGACAAAGGCCGATGAAGATGTAAAGTAAGCATCATCTAATCTAACCAGATCGCCGGTGGACATGGTGCCCCCGTTCTTACGAGTTGCCTCCCGTTGCCATCATCTCGCGCAAGGCTGGAGGGACCAAACATGAGTGAACGAATGCGACACTAGGACTAGTTGGCCAAACTGCCTGCCTGCACGAGCTGCATAGTTCATTCAAGAGCCTGGTAAAACGTCCCTTCAATGAGACGACTCACGAGGAAGTTGATAACCGGACCTTGTCTTTAGTGTCGTCAAGTTTATGGATTGTCTAATAGTTTGTTGATACGGTCCTCATTGTCGAGGACGGACCCCCTATTCCTCTACCCCCTCAGCCTCCTCAGTCTCCTCTTGCGAAGTCCCATCATCATGGAACTTCGTTTCTTGAGCTATCAAACAGTTAGCACGAGTGCTTCAAGAACAAAAGGACAAACAAACCGCTCCACAACTCGGCATACAGGCCGGCGCTGTCAATGAGTTCGCGATGGCTGCCCATCTCGGCCACGCGACCCTCCTTCAGCACAATAATGAGATCCGAGTCGAAAATGGTCCTCAGCCGATGAGCCACAAAGACGCTAGTCCGGCCTTTCTCCCTGAGAATCCCGTTAATGTTCACCATCAAGGCCTGCTCTGTGTGCGTGTCCAGGGCGCTCGTGGCCTCGTCAAAGAAGAGCAGCGGCGGGTCCTTGAGCAAGATGCGGCTCACGGCCAGGCGCTGCTTCTCGCCGCCGGAAATCATGAGGCCGCGCTCGCCGACCTTGGTCTGGTAGCCGTCCGGGAACTTCTGGATAGTGTCGTGAACGCGGGCCCGCTGAGCGGCCGCCACGACTTCCTCGTGGGTTGCGTTGATGGAGCCGTATCGGATGTTGTGCTCGACCGTGTCGTTGAAGAGGGGAGTGTCCTGAGGCACGACGCCGATGGACCGACGGAGTGAGTCGAGGTTGACGTCGCGGATGTCCTGATCGTCGATGAGGATCCGCCCGCCCTGGACGTCGTAGGACCGGAATAGGAGTCGCAGCAGCGTCGACTTGCCGCATCCGCTGGGGCCGACAATGGCGACCTTCTTGCCGGCAGGGATAGTCAAGGACAGGTTCTGCAGGATCGGGCGGTCGGGGTGGTAGGCAAAGTTGACATTCTCAAACTTGATCTCGCCACCCCTAGAGAGCACGAGCGGCTTGGCATCAGGCTTCTCTTGGATGTTTGTATTGACCTTTTGCAGATTGAAGAGCGTCTCCATGTCCAACAGCGACTGTCGGAGCTCGCGATAGACGGAGCCCAAGAAGTTGAGCGGCACGGAAAGCTGGAAGACGAGCTGATTCACCATGACGAGGTCGCCCACCGTCAGCGAGCCGCTGGCAACGCCGTTGGAGGCGAGATACATCATGGCAGTCAGGGCCGTGGAGAAGATGATGTTCTGGCCGCTGTTGAGAAAAGCCAGAGACGTCGCCACCTTGATGGAGCTCCTCTCATACTGCTGCAGCGCCTTGTCGTAGCGCGCGACTTCAAACTTTTCGTTGTTGAAGTACTTTACGGCCTCGTAGTTGATGAGAGAGTCGACAGCCACCGTCGACGCCTTGTTGTCGGCGGCGTTGGCCTGTCTGCGAAACTTGGTCCGCCACGCCGTCGTCCAGATGGTAAAGACCGAGTAGCTCACCATGGTCAGCACGGTAATGGCGGCAAACTGAGCGCCGTAATGCCACGTCAGGATGCCGCAGACCATGGAGATTTCCAAAGCGGTGGGCAGGATGTGAAAGACCATGCTCGTCAGGAGAAAGCTGATTCCCTTGGTACCACGGTCGATGGCCCTCGTCAGGCCGCCCGTCTGCTTGGACAGGTGAAAGGACAGATCGAGCCGCAGCAGGTGATCAAAGACATTCCCGGCGACCCTTCGAATGGCCTTTTGGGCAACAGAGGCAAAGACGGCATTGCGCAGCTCCTGGAACACGGTCGCGCCGATTCGAGTGGCGCCGTAGGCGAGGATCATCGCGCCGGCTACCGTCGTCGCCGTGCCTCCCAAGGCAGCAACATCCACGTTCATGGAATCGACGATGGTCTTGAAGTAGAAGGGGACCTGGACATTGAGGACCTTTGCGCCAACTAACAAGAAAACGGCCAGGCCGACGCGCAGCTTGGTGCTCAGGCTGTCCTTGGGCCACAGATAGCGAGTCATCTCCTTCATGATGGCCCAATCGGCCTTGCGCTGCTCCGTGGCAGTTTTGTCGGCGACGGCGAGGGGGTCATTGTTGGTTGGCGACGGCTTCTTGGGCGTCGTAGGCACCTTGGCCTTTGCCGCGACTGTCTTGTTGGCTTCGTTGGCGGGGGGTTGCTCGCGACGGCATACGGCAGAGGTCCAGAGGGGATGGACCGAAGTAGACGGGCGTTGCGGCAGCCACGGAGGGCGAGAAATGGTCTTGGCGAGGCTGCACCGAGGGCAGCCCAGCGCCGAGCGGTACAGCAGTCGAGGGAGCATTTTGAGGGCTTCAGTTCGGGGGGCGCATCGTGGTTCAGGTCGGCGTTCGGGATGGTGGGGGAGCTTTACGGAGGTTCGGCGGGGGAGACTTGAGCGCAGCGGGCGTCGAGAGGGAAGGCGAGGAAGGCGAGGAGGACGCTGAAGCTACGGCTACAGCGGCCAAAGACGCGGCGGTGGCTTTCGATGCGGGCGGGAGTCGATATTTATGGATGCAGCTGAGTGACAGAGGGCGCACAAGGGCGGTGGTTTGCCGAATCTAGCGGCATGATGCAACCGGCTTTGGGGCCTCAGGCAGCCGACCATCGGAGCGGATATCGCTCGGGAGAGTCAGCACGGGATTGAATTATTTTTCCATCCAATGACTATTTATCAAAATTACATGCAAGTGGTATTAATCTGGTATTGGATTATTGTGTATATTGGTCGTGGTTTGTTGTTGAAAGACTGCAACTTGCAAGTCACACGCGACCATCTTCACCCACAGCACGCACAAAGAGGTCAACAAGGTGCAATTGAGCAGGAATCGCGTCATACCGAGAGACACTGTCGACAGCTGAATGCCGCTCTTCACTTGCCGTCCCGAACACGTCTTTAAAATGAAAACAAATCCCGATGTCGAGCAAAAAGAAAGGTTCCAGAGGGAGTCGAACCCTCGCTGGCGGAATCAGAATCCGCAGTCATAACCGTTAGACCATGGAACCTGATGAAGCGGTGGTCCACTTCCCATGGCGTCTACTGCTGGACGTCGGAACCCCGACTAGCTATTGCATGTGATGACTCTAGGGGGATCATCGCGGTAGGACAAAAGCAAGTTTTGCCACCTGAAGAATATTAAACGCATGTGGCCCAGGCTTGCTTACGGAAGTATCGAGACGCTGGAGTTGAGAGCTGACAGAGATATCGTGAGGATGTCGAGATAAAAGGATGAGAAGATGATGTTGGCGGTGACGGGAACGGGCAGTGCAACATCTAGCGTTTAAATGCCAAATATAGTGGACGGCCACCTGTAAGCTCTCAGCCCAGCGCTTTGACGTCAGCCTCAAATTCCTCAACCTCCATCAAATCCATCACAGCCTCAGGCCTTCCTCTACATTTCTTCTCTCTCCAAATCCAGAGCCGGTCGCTACATGAAAATGGACGGCCATGAGACGGCGCCAACCCGTCTCCAGGGCCTCGTCCACAACCTCCAACAACCCGCGTCCTTGGCTATCATCTGCACCCTCCTCACAATCTTCATCACCACCAGGCTCGTCACCGGCGGCTCTTCCACCTTTAGCGATGGATCAAAGAGCCCTCCTCTGGTCCCCCATTGGATCCCTATCCTCGGTCATCTCCCTCGCCTCTTCTTCAGCCCCTTCGCAGCCCTGACTCACCTACGGGATCGCTTCGCCCAAGGCCTCTTCTCCATCCGCATCTTCGGCCACATTCATACCGTCGTCTTCAAGCCGGATCTCGCAATCAGCCTCCTGAAGCAGCCCGCCTCCGTCGTCGACAAGCGGCCCCTCGCTCGACGCCTGCTCGTCTCCAACTTCGGCCTCTCCTCCAAGGACCTCGAATCCTACGACAAGGCGGCCCCCGAGCTGCAGGCCGCGTCTGAGGAGTTCCTCTCCGACTCTCACCTGGCTGACCTCTCCAAGGCGACCTACAAGGCCCTCAACTATGCCGTGTCCGATCTCGTCTCCTTCAACTCGTACCCCATCGATCATGCTGACTGGGAACGCCTCGCCAACGCCGAAAAGGTCGACGAGGAGGTCCGCGAGGAGAGCACCATGGCCGTCGACTTTGTCGAGCTGATCAAGGACTTTGTCGCCCGCACCTCCAATTCGGCCCTCTTCGGGTCTGATTTTATCGAGAACTTTCCCGAGATCTGGCCCTACTTTTGGGAGTTTGACGACTCGTTCCTCACCTTAGGGTTCAACTTTCCCATCTGGGTGCCCTGGCTGGGCGGCCAGCGAGGAAGACTTGCCCTAAGGAAGCTCCTCGGCTTCTTGAGGGAGTACCATGTGGCGTGGGAAATGCAGCTCAACGGCGAGAACAAGGAGCCGCGCTGGCAGGACTTCCACACCGTCAGCCCGCTCGTCCGAGCCCGCGTCGACATCTTCCGCAAGCACAATCTGTCCATGGACGCCCGCGCCTCGTGCGACCTCGCTCTCCTGTGGTCCATCAACGCCAGCTCCGCGCCCCTCGTCTCGTGGTCTCTCCTCGAGCTCTGCCGCGACCCTTTGATGCTCGAGCAAGTTCGCGAAGAGATAGCCCCTTTTGCGCGCATCTATCAACCCACTCACGAGTTCAGTCTGGCCGTCTGGCTCCCGCCCCGGATCGAGGATATCGACCTCGAGGGCCTCATGACAGAGTGTCCGCTATTGAAGGCCGCTTACATCGAGACGGCCAGAGTCTACGGCGGGGGGTGGTCTGCGAGATGGCTGCGGGAGGATGTGACGCTCAAGGACGACAAGACTTCGTATCGTCTTCAGAAGGGAACGTACGCCCACATCTTGAACCACCTCCATCACTCCGATCCCAAGGCCTTTGCCGATCCGACCGACTGGCAACTACAGCGCCACATCCAAGAATCCGGCGAGAAGGGAGCCGAGTCAAAGACGGCGAGCATGGGCTCCGTGAAGCCATACGGTAAGTCATGTCTAAAGCATCGTCGCGAAAACGCTAACACAGTGCAAGACGGTAGCATAGCTCTCTGCGACGACTCGGATCTCGCCATGAGGAGGACGATGCTCTACACAGCCGTCATTCTTTCGCTTTATAACATTGAACCTGCAGACGGTAAGAAATGGAACATCTCCAATATTTCCAGGGGCCCTGTGTCGTCGCGGCCGGTGAGGCAGCTGAGAGCCTGGGTTACGCGGAGGAAAGCCGGGCATGAGACTTCCAAAACGGACGTTGAATATGAATGAGGGTAGTGACAAGCTCGACCTATGTTCGGATAGGAAAACGAATAGGAAAATGGATACGAAAAGAGACCGACGAAGCAAATGAAATCGAATTCAAAGCAATGAGCCGTCCAGGGACAACTACGAACCATCGCCCCTCTGAAACCAGTCGCAACGTGTCATCAGCCTTAGTCCTGTTTATCCTCGTCCTCACGTCTCCCATTCGCATACTCAATCTCAGCCCTTGCACCATCCCACACCTTCCTCTTACCCCCAAACAACCTCCAAACCGCTGCCGTCTGCGGCCCATCCATGAGCATCTTCCACAACTCCCTCTGGCTCCACCAAAACACCCACCCCTTCCAACCCCAACCCAGGTGCTCCTCGACGCCCATGCCCGCCGTTTCGTCCGCCCAGACCAGCCACTCCCTCGCCGGCACCGAAGCCGGAATGACGGTGCCCCGGCGCGCGAGGCGGCTGATACGCGCCTCTTGGCCGTCCATCCACCGCTCCATCTCGGCGAGGGGGGGCAGCGAGGAGCGGCCGGCCCAGACTTGGGCGATGCACATGCTCGTTACGTCGGCGAGGGAGAAGGCGCTGGTGACGAACCAGGCGCAGCCGAGGAAGGCGAGGGAGGAGGGATGCGTGAGGGAGAAGACGTTTTGGTATAGACGGGGGAGTGGCCGGCCTTTGGATCCAGGGGCCGCGAGCCAGGTCGCTGATGGCTCGGTGGTTGGGTCCACTCTCGCGTCGAGAAGATGGAAGTTGTATTTGTATCCCGTGCAGCAGATGATGGCGTCGGCTTCGATCCGTCTCCCATCGGTCAGCTCGACTTGTTTAGGTCCGACGATCTCCTTGATGCCCGGAACAGATTGCACGTCGCCGGCTCGGAGCCTGTCGATCAGGGTATCCGACACCACGGGGTTGACCACCTTGATCGAAGGCGCGGGATCCAGCCCCCACGACGGATCCGTCTCTCCAAACGCCCGGTCCATGATGGACTTTGCTTTGCGGTTGAACAGCGTCTCCGCGTACGACGGACACCACTTCTCGAGAAGGCCGATCAACAGGGAGAAGCGGTAGGACAGGCCCTTTGAGCCTGAAACTTTATCCATGTCGCGTGGCAGCTAGATGGCTTATGAACAACGGGGGTTACGAGAAGGACGAGGAGAGATACTTACGACAACGGCTCCGTGGTTGTGGGCGATGGACACGCTCGCCGCCTTGCCGACCAAGTCTTCGGCAACGTCGTTTCCAGTGTTGCCGAGCCCGATGATGACAACGTTGCTTCCCGCAAAGTCTCCTGGTCTTGTCCTGAGATCAACTACCGAAGCCACGGTCGGTGATGGAAACTCACTCACCCCTTGTATGATCTCGAGTGAAGAATCTTGCCAGAAAAAAGATGGTCTCCTTTTATCGCTGGCATGACCGGGTCGTGGTGCGGTCCGGTTGCAACAACGACCTTATCGAAGTACTCGGACGGCCTCGATTCAAAGTCCAGTCTCCACGTCTTGGTCTCTTCCTCCCTTGCAACATGCTTGACCTCCGTGTTCAGCCGCATGTGCCGTCGCAGATCGAAATGGTCGACATATCTCTCGAGGTACTCGTTGACCCGGGCAGCGGAACAGAAAGATGGGGTTCCTTGGGGCTAGTTAGATGGTGCCTTGTTACCAGTGTTGTTATTGATGTCATTGGAGTATCTACTCACCCTTTTCAAAGGGGAAATCGGTGTAGCAACCCTAGGAAACAGTTAGGTTGTGAGCAAGCAGCCGACTTCGCGTTACGTACCCGATCAATCGCGACATTTACCACGGTTGCTAAATCGAATCAACTTCCAACTCAATAAGACTTGCATCCAAAGACTGACTCTTAAGAACACTCAATGTCTGGGGCTCCTCGATGAAGTGCCACAGTCCTCCGACATGGCTGCTCCGCTCGAACCCGGCGACTTTGAACTCCTCTTCAAGCAAGTTCTTGACGGCCACGATCCCCATGGCCCCTAGACAGAGTCAATTAGTCAAGTTTCGCAAGCAGTAGCGGTCAAGACATATCGTACCGAGGCCAATGACGGCTACGCTCTGGTCTGGCGCCATGAGTATTCACTGATCAAGGTGGCATTATTTGGGGAAAGGGGGGGGGGAAGAGAACAAGATAACATTGTGGTTTTTTTCAAAAAGTGAGCCCATGTTCATTGACAATGTTACCAAAGTTACCAAAGTAGAAAGCCGTGACGAAAAGAGAAAGTCGTGACAGCAAGCATGGAGGAACCACCAACTTGGGACTCACTCCACCGCGGAGAGAATCCGCGTGGGTGCGGGTATGCCCAGCAGATAGAAAGACAGGGTAGTATCGAGAAGACGGTCAAGTCTCGGAGAGGTTCTGTTGGTTCAGGAAAATTCGCTCTGGGCTAAAAAGCCATGTTCCCACCTAATGGGAGGTCAATTAACCGGCAGATGAACAAGGCCTCTGACATTGAGGACGAGGTTCCTGACCATCGGCTCGACTCTATCATATGAAATAGAATCCCTGGCTCTCAACCAATCAGATCTCTTCAATTCCCCGATGGCGCAATTGGCTAGCGCGTCTGACTGTTAATCAGGAGGTTGATGGTTCGAGCCCATCTCGGGGAGCTGATTTTCTTTTTCGTCGCCAAGTACGAATAACTTTATTTTTGAACAGGCACACGGCTCACATCGTGACCTAGAAGCTGAGGCTCAGGCAATATCTGAGGCTCTTACTACGGCCAAGTTTCGATGTGATGAATTGGTCGTTGATTGTTTGGTCTTGTGACTTGAGATCGGCGAGTTCTACAGAGTCTCTCTACTGAGCTGCTGTTGAGTATAGGAACATATGACTTTCACCGAACATATTGAATGCCATCAATACGGGCGCACAGCCGTGTACGGGAAATGTGTCATTAGAGTATTGTATGTATATGCTAGATATCCTACATACCGGTAATAGGTCGGAGGTCGGGAATTGATCTTCTTTCTTTTCTACGTGGCTCGCTGGGTTTTCGTCGGACATTAACCAGCCTGGAGAAGCGTGACAATCCTCTGAATGGGGTACGGAGAAGTCTGAACAGCCGGCAGTTTGGATATTAATGGAATCGTCTGTAGACGTATGAAATCATGAAGGCTAAGTAAAGTGACAACTAGGATGGAATATTTGCATTGGAGTATCCAGGCATGCTCAACTCATGTAGGATCACTCCTGTCGTATTCATAACTCGCGCTTGCTGGTATAGCTCGAGGGATAAAAACACGCCAACTCAGTCAGCTAAAGAAAAAAAGACCTTGCAACACATTCATGCCACGAAAAAGCGTTCCGTCGATCCGAATGTAGCAGCAAGGGCTCCTGACAGAGGGAGGAGGACTGGTGCTTGGTCGGCGACCAGTGCCTAAGTCTTTTGCGAGGATAGCAAAAAGAAGGGTCTGGCCGGGGATTGAACCCGGGACCTCTCGCAAGCTATGCTATAGGGTTTACCCTAAGCGAGAATCATACCACTAGACCACCAGACCTGACAAGCCTTTGTGAGCTCGTATCACGTGATGCCTTGAGAGAGCAAACAGCCTAGTTGCCAAAAGTGGGAGTTCGCACACTTGAATGTCCGGAGAAGATGTGCTCGAAATTTCGTGCCACAGGCCTCTGAAATGGGTTTTTCTATGGGAACCATGATCAGACTGTTCCTCTGTAAGTTCACATCCTGTATCTGCTATCCTCCTCATCTTCATCAGCTGAGAATTGGTCTCTCTCCCCCCAATAACAGCCCATCCGGTATGGTGTAGTGGCTAACATTTCGCGCTCTCATACCAAACATGAGGGATCAGTTCCGCGGAGCCCAGGGTTCGATTCCCTGTACCGGAGACGTTTTTTTTTTTCACAATTCTCGCCAAGAGATGCTCGTCGTTGTAGATCGGTCGATAGAGGACGGGCGGATGAAGATAGGTGCAGGACGGACGGGCTTCTATTCTTTTACTCGAGCGAGTAGTTTGTGCAAGCGTACGGATGTAGAGTAAGTAGGTTGATAGATAGACATGTTTCCGCAGCCCTCCACGCCATGATCCTGAGCTGAACGGGAACGGAGTTAGTTACTTGGGTAAGATTCGGCACTCACAAGTATTCGTATATCTCATCCGATACAACTCTTATAGGGATACCGCAATCCAAACTACTTGGTATCTGATCACAAGCAACCATGTTTGAATTGACCGATCAGATGTCATTGTCAAGCACATTGGTTGATGCTTTCGTGTAAGCGAATTGTCCATCTATCACCAGGACTGAAACCTTCCTTCCTCATTCCTTAGTTTCTAATTATATAGTATAACAAAACACATGTTCTTGACAAAAAGGAATGAATGCAATGGTAAATCCCAGTGCGCGGGAACGCCCCAACTGCTTGCCCAGAGCACCTCCATCTTCAGACTCAACATCAGCAAAGATCAAAAAGAACCATTCTCCCCGAGATGGGCTCGAACCATCAACCTCCTGATTAACAGTCAGACGCGCTAGCCAATTGCGCCATCGGGGAAATGCTTAGCATGTTTTGGTGTTTCGGAAATGCATATTATACAGCGATGGCTTCTCTTTTTTTTGGTATTTGGTCAGTTTTTGTCTCGGTTTTTGTGGCCTCGGTGGAGAGAGGTGTGAGTGGGTGAAGTGGTTGGTGTGTGGGGTGGAGTTGATGCTGGTGGTTGATTTGCGGGGCACTCTTTCTGGGAGGAGAAATTCCGTCCTCAGGTCCCGAATTCCATGGCGAAAATACACCTTGACTGAAGGATGAATCATGCATGTTTGCTGGTATATAGGGCTTCGGAATGCCTTTGCTTACTAGGTACCAAATGGCGTCTCGAGAAATCTCTGTTCTCACGTTCTCGAGAGGATAGCGCCGCAGGTATCCCGTCTCATCAGCGTCGAGGCGGTTCGCCAGACGGATTTAAACTACACCCATTAGTCGTCTACACTGCCTCGAAGGCTCACATCAGCGAACGAGAATAACTTTCTAGGTCATATAGTAATAATAATAATAAGAAGTCTGATTAATTCTAAGTCCCATTTCTGCATCCCGAGCTTCGCCGAGGCGGAATATGGATCGACACATTGAAGGAGGCGGGCCATGACAAGCAAAGCGATGCAACAACCGCCAGCAAATATGCTCCCATGTTTCGACTCAAGGAAATCGACAAGCATCATTTAGCCTTTTCAAAGAGTTAAATCATTATTTACAATTTCTCGACCAAGGTATTGCTGGTGTCTGCGTTTTTGTTGGTATCCGTCTCCGGCATACGAGCTTGGAAGCGAGAACTGAGGAAGGCTTCTCCGGTAGAAGAGCAAATAAAAGATGGCAGTACTGCGGTTGATCACGCCTCTGATAGTCACGGCAGTGACAGAGAGGCCTCCACCCAAGGAGCGAACGCCTTGCCCGAGATATAGTGCCTTTGCTGCAGGGGACGAGGTGGTCGAGTCCCAATTCCTCAACATGAAATGGTCCAAGGAGGGGGCTGGCGGCGTGGGACTTGGTAACTAGGAACTGCACCGCCATGATATCGAATGTCCAGAAGTCTCACCGACTGTCTGGGATGGCCCGTTGGTTGGCTGAGGTGTTTGGATGGGCAATGGGTCGGCTTTGGCCAGCCACCAGCGAGGCAATGAACACTCCATGCCATGACCGATCTGATCCGCCCAATGCTAACGGTTTTGAGATTAACCACACTGCCTGGGATGGACTCCATGTCAATCATTGAGGAAGCCACATTGCATGACTTTGAGAAAGGAATCCGTTCCGTGGCTATGCAACGAGAACTGACCATAAGGCGTTACCCAGGGGTCGGTTGCTGGGGCGAAGTCTCCTTTCGTGACTGAACTACGTATTCTTCAGCCAAGAACGTCCTTCAAATTGCCAATATTGCGCGAATATAGATCATTTAAGTCGTAGACACATACTTACTGACCATAGGCACCCGGAGCTCGTGAAGAGAGAAACCAGGGTGGGGCCGTGGGATTCGGGACCGGGGCAAAAGAGGTTGACCCGATGGTCCGGCCAGGGGTGGCGGAGTGTGTTGATCAGACAGGCATTGCTCGTTGGTCACGGGAAGAGATGAGTATTGTCTCACGTTGACCGTGAATCTATCGGGCAAAGGTCCACCGACATCATGACATTCGTGGTCCACAAAGGCAGCTGCATCGGCAGCCTCTATTCATATATCCCAGATTCTTTACAAACCGCTTCGCTTCGGGCCAATCATCTAATTCTAAGCCTCCTTGGTTCTCAAGGCCTCGGGAAGCAACGCCACCTTCTCCTGGAAGAGCTTCGCCGCGTCCGCCCAGACCCGCGAGGTGGCACGCTCGTTGAGGCTCAACAGTGACTCCTTGAGGCCCTCGCTGAAAGACTCGCTGGCCTCTCTCGGCAGCATGCTTGGCAAGTGGTCGATGGAGATGACGGATAGAGGGGTCGAGTTCTGGTCGTCCTTAACATCGACACCGACGGTAGGCTCGTCGAAAGTGGTGTTGATGGAGTAGATGGGAATAGGGTTGTGGGGGTTCGTTGTGTCGCAAGAGACGTCAATGACAACGCTCAGGTTGCGGCCAGCCTTGGCGAGGAGCTCGTCGTTGACAAAGGGAGGAATGGGCTGGGAGAGGTAGATCTAATCTGTTAGCGAGGAAAAGCCTAGTGGGCGAGGCACTTACGGCATTGAGGAAGATGTCGTGCTGCGCAATCTCCTCGTAGGGACCTTGTCGGTCCTTGGTCTCATTAAGGTCCCACTGCGTAATGTTCTCCTCAGGGATTCCAGCCTTACGGAACAAGTCCACGGCGCCGGAGCCGCATCGGCCCAGAGCGCCGAGCACAAAGGCTGTTGGCTTGCGCCCGAGAATCTTCTCACCGGCGACGAGGTCTTCGCTGACCTGCTTGACGAGCTCTTCCTCGTTCAGGTAGTAGCCGCGACCCTCAGTGAAGGTGCTCACGGCAGGGAGCTTCTCACCGGGGTGAGCCAGCTGCCACGCCCAGTTCTTGAGACCAAGTGCGGCACCAGTAAAGCCCGCGTGAAACCCAAAAGCAGAAACTCGAACACCATTCTCCTTACGGAGAAACTCCAGGTCGTAAAGGGTCGAGCCACCGCGAGGGAAGCGGCTCAAGACATTCTCCCAGCCGCCTTGGTTCTTGTAGCAGTGGGCAAAGGTGCTAAAAAGTCAGCACAGAGCATCAATTGACTGGCGCGAAACGAGCTTACATGTGGTCGTTGGTCAGGGCAAAGTCCTCCTCGGGAATCTCCTTGAGGCCGAGAATGATGGTTCCCGGGGCGGCATTGGGCCAGATGTTCGTGTCGACGAGAGTCGCGCCCACAGCCTCGTACTCCTCATCCTCGAAAATTCGCTTGAAATTGGGGTCGGTGGACGATCGCTCGACGGAGATGGGGTAGCCCGCATCGATGAGCGTCTTGAGGACGGCGGGAGAAAAGGATCGATGCTCGAGCGGCTTCTGCTCGGCACGGAGGAGGATTGAAGGGTACGACATGGTGGCTTCAATGGCAATTAGCAATGGCAACGTGTCGAAACAAGAAAGCAGCTCACAGCTGAAAAAAAATCAAGACGGGCTAGAATCGACGGGGCGTAATTGGCTCGAGGCTGATGACGGGGAAGAACGGAGCAGACACGGGAAAAGTTACAATGATGAAGAAAGGAGCCTCCCGATTGCAGTGGCCTCCTCGAATCTTTTAAAGCTGTTCTCCCCTTTCTCATGGAAATTTTCTTCTGACTCACAAAAACACTATCTCGACAGTTCCTTCCTCAAGAAACGCCCCCGCTGCCGGCACCTTCGTTTTTCCCCGCGTCGAAAAGGTAAAAACTATTAAAGAAGTTGCCTATTTAGGCTTAGCGAGAGGCAAATGCGATGCGAGATCGGCCTCTCGTCATTGGGTTCCTGAGCGAGTCATCTCGATCTGTCGATTCCACGTCGAAATGCGACGACGTCTTTGACGAGGACAATATCCGGGGCAACAAGTGACATAACTTTCTCCTTGGGAAGGAGGGTTTGGAAAGCGTGAAGGAAGGAGCGTGGGCGTGTATATAATCGGGCTTTCTGGCCAGTTAGAACCTGGACTGTCTCTCATTTCTTTCTCAATTGAATATTCGCTCAGCCTAATTGCGGACATACAATTTTCAGAGGCACCGAGTAGGCTTATTACCTTAATAGTATCCGAGCGCCGGTGGTAACTTAGTTAAGGCAGTGAGGCTCTTTGATACCTAAGCGTCATGCGGCCGGCTGCGATGAGGCAGTGACAAGGTGGGCGAAGGGTTCGACCCGACTGGCGCCATCGTAGCAAGACAGATTGCTTGTTTCGAAGAAGCATTCTAGAACGGGGGCTTGCTATCTGTCGTCCGAAGCGAGTCCAACAAGCTTGAGCCCCTACATGAGCTGAGGTAACTTAAGTTTTTTTTCTTCCGATTCAGTTAATTGAACCGGGCGGAGATCAAACAGCCCAATTCTCTACAGTATCAGATATGACTCAATCAATACCCAAGTTAGATGCGAGAACTTGAATTAATAGGCGGCTAGTGCTATATGCCTTGAGATCCTCAATGATGCGTGCGTTCGACTCGTCAGGTGACAGCTGTAGCGATAGAAATGCAAACACGACTTTCAATAATAAGCTAGAGTTTATACTCGGGGACTTCTGCCTCGAGATGGATAGGCGCAAAGATGGCTTCAAGTTGCTCGTCAGGAGTTGCCCAGTCGGAAAGGTGTTTGCCCGAAGGTGTTTGCCCGACGGTGTGCTGAATGGAATCATTGAGGCAGTGCAGAAGGTCACGTTCAGGGCGAGGAAACAGCTTACTGCGGTGTGATTAGCGTGCTAGTTGGGGAATGCAATCGTCGCTTGCCACACCACCTCCGCAGGCACTTTTGTCCATCTGGTGCAGCAGGTTTCTTAGAACTCGGGCGTCGCAGGGAGAGTGCGTTGTTTATTTCCGTGGCTCGACCGCTCAAGATTCTTGAAATGATAACGGCAAGTTGGGAGCCGACATGCCAATCGGGCATTATTTCGTGGATGCGGCAGAAGCCCACATGCCATGATGCGATGGCTCTCCGATTCTCATGAGGAGCTGCCAGCACGGATTCGAGACTGGAGAGAATCAATAGGCTACTAGAACGGAAATGAGGCGTGGGATGTGCACTCGTCAAGCATGGCATGTACTCTGGACAAGACGTAACAACCAACAAAAGTGGGTCGTCACGAGAGGCTCATCAAGTACTCGATGATGATTGAAAGTGTCGAGCGAGGTTGGAATGAGCTCCTTGGCAAACGGGAGCAGCAGCGAAGGCACCCCACGAGGCTTTCGAATTGGGGACCGGTTGCATCAGGAAGCTGAACCATGGCTGCCGCATTGATCGTATCGACGTTCGTCTCGCGAAGCAAGCCAAAAGAGGCCCATTGGCAGCAAGTGCGTGCAGGACACGGCTAGCGCGTTAAAGAGGTGTCTTGCAAGGGTTTCGAAGCCGATGATCCGGCCGCGCAGCCGATCAATGGCTCAACTTTTCAACTGCATCGTTTTTGCCCCGCCCAGAGACTTGGACCTGCCTGTACGGATGGAACATGCGAGGTGGCGGTTCCAAGGGAACAGATTGTCGACTAGAAGATGCCAGCAATGGATGACAGGAAGACAGAAGCATTGACCTGGTTGAGTGATGATGGAGGATGAAGGAAGGAAAGATGGCGGAGTGGAGTGGAGTCACACCAGTCCGTGCGTTACATGCTCCAGTGCTCCAGTGCTCCACGGCATGCTCTAAACGTTAGGGAGCTGGGGAAAGGCGAACTGGAAGACGGGATCGGCTCCCTGGCGCCTGACAAGTTGGGTGCTGCTAATGCATCGCTGTTACCTGATCAGACGTCACCTCAATCCAGTCACCAGATTTGATAAATAGCAACCCCCTCTCCCCTCCCCAGCTCCAAGTCATCCTACTGTCACTTTCAGTCCTCTGTCTTCACCAGTCATCCAACCCCATAGAAATCACTTGCATCAATCACCAGCGCTCCGGATAAACATTTGATTCCTCCTCTCCATTGAACCTCGATCATGTCTACCGTCAACGGCGACAGCTCCTCCAAGGCGCCTGAGCAGGCCCCGGCCGTCGGAGGCGGCTTCCAGACCCAACACAAGATGACTGTCCAGCCGCCCAAGAAGGAGGATCTCCAGAAAAGCTATGCGACCACTGTCGACGACGCCAACCCGACCGGTTGGTACGGTAGCATGAGTACGTCGATTCTTCACCTGTTCCCACAATTTGCCAGATCTAACACCTTCATCCAGTCAACGCCCTCGGCAGCTGCATTGGTACTCTCGGTGCCATCCCTTGCTGCATCGTTTGCCCCAACCCCTTCAAGAACGTCCAGCAGGGCAACGTCGGCCTCATCACCAAGTTCGGCAAGTTCTACAAGGCTGTCGACCCTGGTCTCGTTCGCGTCAACCCCCTCAGCGAGCGTCTCATTCAGATCGATGTCAAGATCCAGATTGCAGAGGTCCCAGAGCAGATCTGCATGACCAAGGACAATGTCACCCTCCGTCTCACCTCCGTCATTTACTACCACATCGTATCCCCTCACAAGGCCGCTTTCGGCATCAACAACGTCCGCCAGGCCCTAATCGAGCGTACTCAGACTACCCTGCGACATGTCGTTGGTGCGCGTGTCCTCCAGGACGTCATTGAGCGTCGCGAGGAGATTGCCCAGTCCATCGGAGAAATCATCGAGGACGTCGCTGCCGGTTGGGGTGTCCAGGTCGAGAGCATGCTCATCAAGGACATCATCTTCAGCATGGATCTCCAGGAGTCTCTGTCCATGGCTGCCCAGAGCAAGCGTATCGGTGAAAGCAAGATCATTGCCGCCAAGGCTGAGGTACCTTTCTTTATTTGCCTTTATTCACAAATCCAACACGGACTAACACAAGTCTCCTCTAGGTCGAAGCTGCCAAGCTCATGCGTCAAGCCGCCGATATCCTTAGCTCCGCTCCCGCTATGCAGATCCGTTACCTCGAGGCCATGCAATCTATGGCCAAATCTGCCAACAGCAAGGTCATCTTCCTTCCCGCCGCCAACCAGACTATGGGCAACGCCCTCAACGCCGCCATGGCCTCCAACCCGACTGGCGAATCCAGTGGCCAGAATGAAATCAATTTCAACGACTTTGGAGGTCAGGACCCGAGCTTCCAGCAAGCCATGCAATCCCGCATGGTGGAGAACATCTAAGAAGCAACATCTTGCGTCTGTCAGAGATTGATAGGCTAACGCTGAGAGTTGGGAATAGCCTGGTCTACTTGAGCGCTTCTCGCTGCTCCTGCTCGCCCCGACGTGGCAATGCCCCTTTTGATTTTTCCCCGACCCCCCTCTGGCCGTCGACAAGGCCGCGGCCGAGTTTTCACGTGCCGTTGATACTGTTTTGCATTTCGCCGACCCGATACCCAACTACACCAGTAACTTACAAGATTACGTTGTATGTATATGTTTTTGTTTCTTTAGTCCTTCGAGACCTTCTCTTTGAAAGGGGTACCTTTTAATGATTTTGCGATGGAAACGATGATGAGGCGGGACTTGATACCTCGGGTGCCTGAGGGCACAGGTAATGGGCATGGATGGATGGATACCCCAAATCGTTCGTTAAACAATTATGATGTCTGTCTTTGATGGATCAACTGTTACGATATCGAATAAAATTGTGATCGTTAATTTTGATCTTGGGCTTCTGCTCACTTAAGTTCGCCGCGTTCTATCCTCATTCCCTACGCGTCCTGCGGGACGTGAAGCTCTGCCAGAGTGATTGGCGCCGTAGAGGTGATTGAAGTTCTGTCAAATTGAGTACGACCACAGAGGTGAAGGAAAGCTCAAGTTTGACGGACGGGACGTGCAATCACAACAAGGAATATGCCACGAGTATGTCGAAAAATCGACGTTAACTTTTTAAACCTTCCACGAAAATACATCATCTCTCCGTCTCTCAAAACTCAACACCCAACCCTGGGATATCTCGTGCAGAGATGATAGAGGATGGCAACCAAATAGATCAAGAAAAGTAAAACAAGACCTTCCACGCCAAGTACCCCTTCCTCCCAAACGCCAGCCAGCCAGGAAAAATGCGAGCAATAGGTAAGCCAGAAGCTGCCCTGCCAAAGTCTCTCAGGTATCACATATCTACACATCGGGAACCGTCCAATCGTCCGTTTCGTTGGGCGTGGTCCGTCGGGAGTGTCCAGACGAGTAAGAGAAGGAGAAGGGCGTAATATCGGAATTTTTAGGCCCGGTCCGTCCCATCTCGATTCAGCGAAGACGTCGACGAAGCTGCGACCGCGTCCGCGAGGGGATCTAGTCCAGTGAGTGACGCTTCTTCTTCTTCTGCTTCTTTTCCTTCTTGGGCTCGGCCTCGTCTTCTGAGTCGTCGTGCTTTCGCTTGTTCTTCTTCTTCTCGGGCTCAGCCTTGATTGGTGTCTCTGCCTCGGTCTTTCGGAGCTTCTTCATCTCCTTCTTGCTGAAGACCTTGGGCGTACCGTCCTCGTTAATCTCGACATCGCCGCGCTCGAACTTGCGCTTGAACTTCTTGACGGAGAGGCCGGCGGCAGCAGCCAGGCGCTCGTAGTCGGCCTCTGACAGCTTCTTTCCCTTGTCAGGGGTGGAAACAGCCTCCTGCTCGCTGTCGGCATCCTTCATCTCCTCGTCGACCTCCTCGATCAGCTTCTTTGACTTCTTGCTCTTCTTAGCAGACTCGGCACCGTTAGTCTCGGTAGTGACACCATCCGCGTCACTGTTGTATCGTCGCGTCTCCTTCAAGGTGAACTGGCCAGCGTTGACAATCTCGCCAGAGGGGGTGACGTTGGTGCCCTTGGGCAGAAGGGGCTTACCCTCGAGCTTGCGGAGGTGGTTCTCAAGCTTGATGCGGTTGCTGAGGCCAAGAATAGCCCGCTCCTCCTCGTCGGCGTCATCATCGAATTCGCCAAGAGCATCGACACGGAGACCCAGGGCGGACTTGGAGGCAAGCATACGGGCAATCTTGCCCTTGTTTCGGCCGGTGGCCTGGCCGATGAGAGACGAGTGGTAGATGAGACCATACTTGGGCGTATCGTGCTTGGTCTTGAGAGCGCGGAAGAGGGCCTTCTCAGCACCGAGAATCTGGATGGTGGAACCGGGAGCCTTGGCGAGGCTGATGAGGGAGCCGGCGTGGGCAATAAGACGGGCGCCGACCAAGTAGCCAACAAGGGCGGTCAAGTTGGGGGCGATGGCGCGCATTCGGCTCTCGAGGTAAGACGAGAGTTGGGCTCGGTACTCGGTGTAGACAATGACCTGATCAGCCAAGAGCTTGATGTTGTCAAGATCCTCGTCAGTAATCTCAGTACCCATGCTGATCTCGGCGGCAGCTTTAATGGCAGCCTCAACCTCCTCGGGGAGGATCTCAGAGAGGTCGCTCTCGGAGATTTTCGTTCGCATGCCGACAGCGAGGACGACGCGGGCATAAGCCACGTTGTCGTTGAGGATCTTGGCCATCTCGGGGAAATGCCATCCGTACCACTCCTTGGTTCGCATGGCGTAAACGTTGAGCTCCTTGTCAAGATCGTCCAGGAGCTTGATGGCCTGAATAATCATCGAATCGACCTTGTCGGCGGAAAACTTGAGCTTGTGGCGCGACATGGAGTGGGAGAGACCGAGAGCCATGCGGTCGATGTTCTCAACTTCGAGGCCAGGAATCAAGTTGGAGAGGGACCCACGAATGCCTCGGAAGAGGTCTGTCGTGTTCGAGCCCGAAACGGGAGAGATCTTGAGGTCGGGAAGGTTGGAGATGGCAGTGCCCAACTTGATGTCGGCGACGGCGAGTGAGGCCTTCTTCTCGGCCTTGAGGTCCTCGAGGAGACCGGTGAGAAGCTCAGGAACCTTGCCATCCTTGAGAGCGGCAGCTTCCTCAAGAGCGGTGGCGGCGCTATCGAACTTCACGAACTTCTTGAGCTTAAGCCTGTGGGAAGATAGAGTGTTAGCTAGTTTTCAGGTCGCGGTCCAAATGGAGAGAAACTCCATCTGCGCCAGCCAGGTCGCAGGGAAACTCGACTCACATCTCAACGACCTTCTCGGGACGTCCCAACTCGGCAGCGAGTTCCTCGTTCTTCAACATCTTCTTGTCGGTAGCCTTGAACAGACCGTAGCTGCCAATTGTTAGCACTCCATGACCTCTCAACCGGGCGGCCTTCTCGCGTGCACAACCCGTCGTCCTTGCCGTCAACTTACCCTGCCGGCGTCTCGGCAAGCACAAAGAGCGACATGGTGGCTTCGCGTGTTCCTTCCGTGTGGTATCGGTCAAAGCGATTGGCGTCGTGACTTCCTCGCGAGGCACAATTCCGTTCGCTGTGCGTCGCTGTGAAGGAAAGTGTCCCGGTGGGCTGCGATGGAAAAATTTCAGTTGAAGCTCTGAGGACTCCACCTAATTTTTTTCCCATGAAAGTCTGCAGCAAGCGCACAAAGTGGGTTTGGCTGGTGTCTCGGCCTTACTATCTTCCGGAAGCCATGCAAGGTACGTACCTACCTCCCTACCCAGGGCCACTGCACTCACGTGCGAGCAACGTCGACGGCTCCGCGTCGTCGCAGTTTGGGAATGCTAGGCGACATCTTGAATAACGATCCAGCTCCCTCCACCACCAGCACGCCCTCAGTTGTCCAACCAGCCCGCGAAATTCCCCCCATCTTTGAACCTGACCACCAAACGCCCCGGATCTGAGCGATTGAATACTCTTCAAGATGGAGGGTCTTTTCTTCAACGTCAACAATGGGTATGTGGCAGCCTAGCTCATCCATCAGAGTCTAACAGGACAACAGCTACGTTGAGGGTATCGTCCGAGGCTACCGCAACGGATTGCTTACTGGTGCCGCTTACAACAACCTCACCCAATGCGAGACCATCGATGGTATGCGTCCCATACTTCCCCTCTAGATTTGTGCTGAGTTGTCCCAGATTTGAAGCTCCAGCTCGGCCCTGCCTATGGCGACTTCTTGGCGTCGCTACCCCCCAACCCTTCGACCTCGAGCCTCGCGGCAAAGACGACGGACAAACTCATCTCCGAATTCCGATACGTCCGCGCCAATGCTGTTGGATCGCTCGCAACTTTCATGGACTATGTCACCTATGGCTACATGATCGACAATGTTGCCCTTCTCATCACTGGCACCCTCCATGAGCGCGACACCCGCGAGCTCCTGGAACGATGCCATCCTCTCGGCTGGTTCGAGACGATGCCCGTCCTCTGTGTTGCCACCAACATTGAGGAGCTCTACAACAGCGTGCTCATCGAGACACCGCTTGCCCCCTACTTCAAGGGCAGCCTCAGCCACCAGGACCTCGACGAACTCAACATCGAGATTGTTCGCAACACACTCTACAAGAACTACTTGGAGGACTTCTACAACTTTGTCAACACCCATCCCGACATGGCAGGGACCCCCACGGCTGAAGTCATGTCTGAGATCCTTGAGTTCGAGGCCGACCGCAGAGCCATCAACATTACCCTCAACTCCTTCGGCACAGATCTGACCAAGGCGGACCGTAACAAGCTCTATCCTACCTTCGGAAAGCTGTACCCCGAGGGAACCCTGATGCTCTCGCGAGCTGACGACCCCGAGGGCGTCCGTCTGGCCGTCGACGGAGTCCACGACTACAAGACCTTCTTCGATGCCATTTCTGTCGGTGGCGGCCCGTCTGGTCCCGGTAACATGGGAGGCGGTACCGCCGATGGGAGAACTCTGGAAGATATGTTCTACCAGAAGGAGATGGAAATCTCCAAGAACGCCTTTACCAGGCAGTTCACCCTTGGCATCGTGTACGCTTGGGTGAAGCTTAGAGAGCAGGTAAGTTGATATGACGACAACAAGCACCAACTCGGCTAACAGATAACAAAGGAAATCCGCAACATTACTTGGATTGCCGAATGCATAGCTCAGAACCAAAAGGAGCGCATCGGCAACTACATTAGCGTTTTCTGATTTCTCCCATTTCTTACACCCACCCAGTCTCATTTTTTAGCATGATTTTGTGTAGTATAGCAATTGTGAGCTTCTAATGGCTCGGATCGGTTCCGACAACGGCGCAAGGGACGGAGACGGTTAGGCACAAAGCGAATAATCAAGCTCGCTCGTCTTTGATGGTGACTTCCTATTGTACATAGAGAACAAGTATTCTACAACAGTTCTTACAACTCAATCTGGCCATTGTATTGCGCCTTTGTGATACCCAGCTTCTCAATCATGTTGGTCCAGCGCTCACTTCCTCTCTCCTTGCGCTCCATGTACTTGAGCAGCTTCTGTCTCCTATGCAGAAGCAATCTCAAGTTGCGCTGGTTGTGCTTGTCCTTATAGCCTCGGTTGATTTCTAGAGCCGCAGACAACTTTCGGATCTTGGTCGTCAAGATGGCAATCTGCACTTCAGAGCTACCTGTATCGGGGCCGGCACGCTCCGGCATCTCCTGGGTGTTGGGATTGATGGACTGAGGCTTGGGCTTGAGAAACTTGTCGGTGTTGTGACGACCGAATTCGTCTACGATGCGCCGCACGTTGGCGTGGAAGCGGTCTCTGCTGCTCCCGTTTTCCAGGGCCGTGATGCGGTTCAGGGCCTCGACCGCCTTGGCGTGTCGCTCCTCGTGCTGCTTCTTCTTGTCCTCCTCACTTCCGGGCTCCATTTGCGACTCGACCATGCCGATCACGGGCTTGGTGAGGGTGTAAGCGTGCTTGACGGCCTCCTCGAGCTCCGACTTGGTCAAAAAGTGGTTTCGCAGCTCGGATCCCGGCTCATTCGGCTTCTGGCTGGGCGCCTCTAGGGACTCGAGAAATGGTGTAGTTCGACCTTTGATCGGGTCGCCCCACGCCTCCTCGCGCTCCAGCCTCAGCTCCTCACGACGCTCGAGGTTGGCGTTTTTCCGCTGCTGTGCCTGGGCCCATTTGTACGGATCTTGCTTCGCCTTGCGCTTCTTTTCGCGCTGGGAGAGGTTGGCCTTCTGGACGAGGGGGAGGAAGTTTGGCGTCGAAGACTTCGTGGCGGGTCGGAGGCAGACTGGTCAATTGGTTAGCAAGCTCAGGGTCCCGAGTATATATAAGCGCAGAATTTCATCGTACGGTTCAGAGTGCCGAAGCGCGGCAGCGCTTGTAATCTGGGCAGCATGGTCGATGCATCAATCAACGAATTGATGGCCTCGAGACGATAATCGATGTCCCATGTCCCCAAAGCCGACCTCAAAATTTCCCACCTGAGCCGGCCCGGCAGCTCGCGCTTGCACCCAAAGTGGCTTAGACCCACAGTCACGTGCCCTCTCCCTTGAAGTCGAGTGAGCTCTCCAACTAGTCCTTATACGGACTAGTCTCATCAGGGCTCTCCCACCACACACATTTTCCCAATTTCAGAACCTCTCGCGAACTTTTTGTGACCTGGACGCACATCACCAACTTCCTCCCTCTTCCGACCACCCACGTCAACCGCCAAGGAAGAAATCAGTCAAGATGGCTCCCTCCAACTTGCCCGCCATTTTCAACGCCACCAGCCAGGACATTGAGATGCTCCTGGCTGCGCAGACTCACCTCGGCAGCAAGAACCTCCAGGTTCACATGGAGAACTACCTCTGGAAGACTCGCGCTGATGGTGTCAACGTCATCAACGTCGGCAAGACTTGGTATGTTCACAGTCACATTACTCGCGGCTCTCTGTGAATTGTGTGTCTTTGTGGTTCGCGACAGCTTTTTCATCGAGGTTGTTTCGCGACCGCAATCGCGCAAGAATAACTCCAGCGTCGACCATGTTTCGGATCCCGCCAAAATACCTGCATGGCTAACAAAATTCCATTACAGGGAGAAGATTGTCCTCGCTGCCCGCATCATCGCCGCCATCGACAACCCCGCCGATGTCTGTGTCATCTCTGCTCGTCCCTACGGTCAGCGTGCTGTCCTCAAGTTCGCTTCCCACACTGGTGCTTCCCCCATCGCCGGTCGCTTCACCCCCGGTTCCTTCACCAACTACATCACCCGCTCTTTCAAGGAGCCCCGTCTGATCGTCGTCACCGACCCCCGAACCGACGCCCAGGCTATCAAGGAGGCTTCCTACGTCAACATTCCCGTCATCGCCCTCTGCGACACTGACTCGCCTACCGAGTACGTCGACATTGCTATCCCCACCAACAACAAGGGTCGCCACGCCATCGGCTGCATCTGGTGGATGCTCGCCCGTGAGGTCCTCCGCCTCCGCGGCACCATCTACAACCGCGAGACCCCCTGGGATGTCATGGTCGATCTTTACTTCTGTATGTATCCCTTCCTGGCTCTCTCCACAAAGCAACCCGCTAACACGCACAAGACCGCGATCCCGAGGCTGAGGCCGAGGAGAAGGTCGAGGAGGAGAAGGCCATCACCGCCGAGGAGGAGACCCCCGCCGTTGAGTCCGGCTTCCAGCAGGGTGGCGACTGGGAGGCCCCCGCCGCCGGCTTCGCTGGCGCCGCTGCCACCACCGGCTGGGAGGGTGCTCCCGGTGACGAGTGGGGTGCCGCCGCTCCCCAGCCCTCCGCTCCCACCGCCGAGTGGGGTGCCTCCGACGCTAAGGAGACCTCCTGGTAGGGCCAGGAGGCTCAAGACGGCGCAGGTGCACCACAGGACGAGCAGTGGTGATTGGGCGATTTGGTCGACATCGACGGCGTTTACTTGGCTTGCTGACTTTTGGAGGACTGAGGTTCTACTTGGTGGTACTAATGAGGGAAAGATACTCGCCCCTAGCCCAATGTCTCTCTTTTGTCTCTCTCCGCGTCGAGCTTTCTGACCAGTCTTGTTCTCGAATGCTCAGGCCGGGAGGACGGAACTCAACCGGATTGGGGGGGAGGGAAAGCCCTGTATCGTCAAGGGGATAAGACTTGATCGTCATCCCGCCTCTTGTTCTGCGATTTTGATGCGAGAAGCTTTAATCGTCAAACCTGGGAAGGAAAAAAAGATCAAAAGAAAAGTTACCATTGAAATTCTTACCTCTCATGTGCCTTGCTCCGTGACTGCCAGTCGTTTCAAGAGTGCTCCGGCCAACCCAGTCATAATGCGAGGTGATTAGGCATGTTCCAATTTCTTTGCTCGGCTTCTCTCTCACTTGGCTCATTGTTCGACTCATAAGGTGGTATCAATTCTGGGTGCCAGGCCCATCATCACTTTCTGGCAAATCCTATCCACTCCATCCGTCATCATCCCCCAGCATCCTATTTTAGGTATCCTCTTCCAATCCCATCCCTTCTAATTCCCTGCCCATTATCTACGCCCAATCCAAAGCTCCATTCACCACTCCCAAATTATTGAGTATGGTGTCTCTAATTGCGCAACCCTTTCAAACAAACGTCCAGAACAAAAAGAAGGAAAAAATGAGGTGCATCGACGACTGCATGATGCAGAAGGGGTATGACGCAAAACCTAACCCAAGCCGAAAAAGCCAAAAAGAAAGGGCCATCAAAAGCGAACAATGAGAAGATTAATACAGGCCGACCAGAATCACCAACTCCCGCTGTCCAGAGGCTAGATGCTGATTATTATGGGGTGATATCGACATGTACTCCCGACCGGTGGTTCTGGTGATTGTGAACTGCCTCCGCGTGGGATAGGCATGCTGTATGTGGGGTCGTAGATGCAGGATAATCCCTGGTGTATATAATGGTGAATTGCGTCCTGTCGGACGGTGGGAAATATTCATAAGCAGAAACGCCACTGTAGTGAGTCGTAAAATCGTAATGTTGAGTAGTCTATCGACGGGGGTCGGCATCGATGGAAAGCTTGTGCTTGTGTTGTTGTCTTCGCCTTGGCGAAAGTATAGGAAAGCGCCTACTCCAGGCTCTCGGAGTGTCGACGAATCTCCTCGTCGCTCAGGGCGCTCATCCAGAGACAGCGCTCAGTGATGCCCTCAATAGGCTGGAACTTGTACCTGGTGCTTGCCTCCAACAGGCGAAGCAGTGTCTTCACCACAGCGGCGGCGATACGGCATCGTTCAAAGTTGATCAAGGGTGGCGTTGTAGGAGATCCTGCGATTTCGGATGGTCTTTGTGCGTTGTACAAGAGGTCGTGTGTGTAGATGCCCACGAAGGGGATACAACCCGAGTCCGAGCCGACTTCCATCTCGGCACGGAGATTGTAAAAGTTGCGCATGGGAGTGACCAGGTTTTCCAGATCACGCAGCGTCTTGTGATCGTGAGGAGGAAGCAGTGCCCAAGTCTTGGTCAACCGAGAAACTTCGTTGCTGGACAATGCTATGGCCAGCTGGGCAAGCGTGGCAAAGTTGCGATAGCGTCGACAATGCGTGGCAATGTGAATGAACTTGGCGATGCATCGTGCCCTCTCCTCAATGTCTTGTGTCATGACAATCTCCGAGATGGTCCACTTGACCATGATATTGAAACGCGCAATAACGACCTCGACTCCATGAGCATCCGTCTTGCGCAAAAAGTCAACCCATGATCGCGAATCATGGTTCGTGGCATTTTTCCAGTTCATGTCGATGAGCTCCTTCCAGTCGATTTCATTGAGTGCGTCCTTCTCAATGAGAGTAAACTGTTGAGCCAGGATCTCCGAGTCAAAGGCGAGGATGAAAGGTAGGTGTACGTTATACTTGTTGGTCTCTGCAACCTCGGGCCTCGGTGCCATCCGCAGTGCTTCTGTCGTTGCCGTCTCGTCAACAGAGCTATTGGAGTGGATGTAAGGCGCCGTTGGAGTTGTTTCGGGCGTAGGGGGGAGAGGCTTGTGGTTGTACACCTGGTTTTCGTGGACTTCGGGGACCTTGAATGACTGAGGTGGCGACATTTCCAGAGCTTGCACAAGCGTGATTGGGGGCGATGGAGGGCTCCTCTTGGGGGCAGTCGGAGATCCCAGGGGGTGGGCGGGCAGATGTCGAGCACGAGCGCTCTTGTCCAGACCAAACTCGACGTCGTCCAATTCATCATCAGCAGACATCTCTGATGATAGATCGCTATCGTCGTTGAGGAAGGACTCCTCCTCGGTGGGAGCTGTGTCGCCCGGTTGTATGCCTTCAATACTGTCCGTCTTGGTCACAAAGTCATACGATCCGTGCCCGGAACTGGTCTGTTCGTTGAAGCCGTGTTGTCTCGGGCGAGGGGTAGCCTCATCATCGGAGCCTTCGAGGATCGACATGTCCGTCCATCCCCCTTGGGTCACATGTCGACTTGGGCCCTCGTCTGTTCCATCCCGGTCAAGGATAGGAGTGGACGAGTACGAGTCTTGAGAAGTCGAGGACAGGAAGGACTTTGCAGTCACCGGTCGATGCGGTATCGGAATCTCCTCCTGTTGCTCCAGAGGCTCCTGCTCATCCGAATCAAGATCAAGCATAAAGGTTTGTCGCATGGGGAGCTCTTGTTGGTGATCTCTCTTCTCGTGCTTCTCGGCTTTAGGCTCGCTAATCGCAAACCCGATTTCGGTCGGGTTAGCGATCCTGGCTTGTTTCTGCTTCTTCTCGACAAATCTGCCTTCGAGCTTTAGCAGAGCAGACTCGATACCACCGTCGTCTTCGTCGTCATCCGGGATTTGGGCCAACCTTTGGGCTTCAGCCTCGAACGAAGGTCGCATGACTGGCTTAGATGAGTGCGTGCTAAACAATGACAAATCCCGGGGTGGGCGCTTTTCTGCAAGTTGACCCAGTGAGAAAACGTCACCCCGCTGCTGGGGGTATTCGATCGAGACCACTTCACCGTTCCCAAAGGAGTCAACCCGGGGGCTCTGAATATGGGAGCTTCTGATGGAGCCAGAATACGTAGTCAGGGAGCCAACAGATCGCGAGCGGCGCAAGGAAATTGCGTCCAGTTCGCCCACGTTTGTTGCCGCTCTGAGGTCACCACCAGGACGTCTTCGCAAAACGCGAAGAGGCTGCGGCACGGGGATATCTGGCTCATCGATATTGACTGAGAGATCCTCGGAAACAGTCGTAGCATCGAAGCTTCGGACCGAGGAAGAAGCCATACCGCTACCAAAGGAGAATCGACGCTGCTGCAGCATGGAATTCAACGACTGGTGAGTCCTGGTCGACTTGTTCCGACGATGACGGTAAGAAACAGGTGGGTAATGGCGAACACTTCGCTGAGTAGTTGCCAGGGACGTTCGAGTGCGATCCTCGGAAGGGCGAGTGCTCTGGGGAGCCAGAGTTTCGAGATCGGGCACAAAAGGCGGCAGTGGGTCTTGTGACAGAGACGGCCGGTAAACATGCTGGTTGAGAAGATAAGAGGACCGCCTCGGTGTCCCCGTGGTTGAAGGTGCGGGAGGAGTGGTAGGTGGCGTAGGATCGCCACCAGCAAGTCTGAACGTGTCCGTATATGCATCAACGGACGGGTTCGCACTAGTAGCGTCACGATACTGAGCGGACAGGTCAAACGGGGTCGTGTCGTCCACAATCACGATGGATTTGCTTCCAGCCGTGATTGCCATGTCGCTGATGGGTCGGTGCTTATGATGCTCTGAGAAGCTATCAAATGACGTCGAATCCATATGCGCAGCCGAGTAATCAATGTTTGGGGGAGTCGACTTGGCCGAGTTGGGGGACAAAAGGGGCATTCCGCGGCGCTCGGCCTCGGCAACGGCTTCATCCCGGACAGCATTTCTAAAGTCTTCCGCCGCTTCAGCGCCGAGCAAGTCGATCCTCACCGGCGGTCGGAGGCCGTTCTGTCTGTGGCGGTTCTGTGGGACAACGGCGGTTCCAGGGATCCGGTTTGTTGTTGCACCCCGAGGCCCGATTGGAGCCACGTTGATGAGGCTGCCTTGGGACGGGGAAACGCCTTGCTGGCCTCGAGTACTCAAAGCCCTTCGCACACTTCCCAAAAGCTTCTTCATTCCGTGCCCTGACATTGCACCGGCGGCGCCTCTCTCCTTCATATCCTGGCTCTCCGGGTGGAGCGTCGTCGTGAGCCTACCGGCGTTTGGTGCGTCATCGGGGTCGACATCCACAAACGCTTGAGCGGGGGGGAGCAAATTTCCCCGGACCAGGCTTCCCGCATATGGAACTGTCATCAAAAACTCCTGGTCTTTGAATGACACTTTATCCGAGGTATGTTCTCTCAAGGAATCCGTCAAACTGTTGTTGCGCTTGTGCGTCGGAGGCGGAGCAGGACGAATCCGCTTGCCAACAATAGTTCGAGGCGTCGTCGCAACCGGTCCCGTCTGGTTATATACTGAACTTGCGGCCACAGGATGAGCCCCGAGGGGGTGGGTGCCGTGGGCATGGCCAGCCCTCAACGTCTTGTTGGGAAAAGAGCACGAAATGATGTCCACACTCGTCATGCTTGTGGGAGACGCCGGGTTCTGGTCAGCAAGAGGATCCGGCGTGATTTGTGCCTCCGGGGTGCTTGGTCGATTGTCAAACACGATCGAGTCTCCTACGTGGCCTGCCCGAGAAATGTCGGCAATGAAGCTGGTTCGTTCGCAGGTGCTCTTCCTCACGGGGAACATGGGATCTAGCTGAGGCACCTCTCCATCCTCCCGGTCCCAAAACGACGGGTCCAGATCCGGGTCTCTGTGGCCAGCAATTCCACCAGGCGATACGGGCACATCGGCATCGAGAGAATCATCGAATTCGGGACCGTCCCAATACAGCGCGCAGACTCGCCTCCAGCATTTCTTGAGTTCTCCGAGGATCTTCAGTTGCACCTTTCGGGATCGAGTACACTGCGAAAGCTCCGCGACAAAATCGTTGAGCAACTCGCAGAAAATTTCGCGGAGATTATAGTCGAGCACGAAGTCGTCCATGAAATAATTAAGGATCCAATGGCGTAAGGCGACAAAAGTTCGGACGCGAACTACCATTCCCGTCTCATCATCTCGGTCCAAAGCCCATCGAAGCCTCGCAACCAACATTCGCAACAGATCGGCCGATTCGATGAAGGCACGGAAGGTCAAGAAGAAGTCGGATATCAGCTCGTAGTCCAGGAAGCTCGGAGAGGTGATTTCTGCCACTAGCCGCGGTGGCGTGGCGGCGGTGACGGCCCCTGTTGCTGGGGAATATCGGACGAGGGCTCGATCATCGCAGGCCGGCTTGAAGGTCAGGTCGTCGAACATGGAGGGCTCGATTTTGGAATTAGATATGTACGACGGATGAAGCGGGCGAACCGTCTTGGGAGAAGGAGGGTTCGGGGATGTCGTTCCGACGCGCGAAAAGCGTAGAACGGGCACCGCCAAGGTGCTAGGCTGCCTGGATCCCATCTCGAGATGGGAGCTGTTCAAATCTCCCTGGGAGCGGTTTAGTAGAGAGCTGCTGCTGGTGCGCAACTCGTCTGTGGGAGCGTAGGAGGAACCACGGATGACTGGCGTGCCTCTGACGGTAAAACGGGGCTCTCCTATGCGCCACGAAGGAATGTTGATGTCGAGCAGTGGTACAAAGTTGGCATCAAGATCTTCCATAGTCCGGGGTCGAAGGCCATCGCCCGGCTTGGAGATTATGATTTTGAAATCGCCGGCATCCGACTCTTTGACCCCAGTGTTTTCGTGGACCGTGCCGTCGGAAAGAGCGCGTCGATGCTGGACGGGTCGGCTGGGATCCTGCGTGTCGAAGTAGGTGGTGGCTCCGTCGAAAGGTGAGCGCTCTGGAGTGGGCGTCCACTGGCTGATGTGCAGATCACTATTCTCGTCCTCGGCAGATGGATCCTTTGTCAAGGGATCCAGGCCAGCAGTACTCGGGGGAGTGACAGGGAAAACGAATTGTGGTTGGGGACATCGCTGGTTAGCAGGACGTACGGTCGGCCTGGGTGAAGGGCAGTGTCAGCTCAGGTTCGACCAGTGTCACGGTCTCGGGCACCGGCGTGGTATGTCTTTGCATGCAGGCACAAGAGCGGACCACGAAAAGGCACCGACGGGGACGTCGAACTCCACAGAGCAAGAGTTTGATGGCAGAGTGGAGGTCGGGAGGTCGGGAGGGCTGACACGCAGCATTCCAGCGCTTCGGATTTGAGAAACTGTGGACTGACGTACCTCAGATATATACGGCCGTTGTTGCCAACATTTGCAACGGCGAATTGACGACCTTCACGGCCGGCAGATCCACCATCTGGGGTGATGTCGTACTTGGAGGTGCCGTTGGGACTACCGGCTTCGGTTGCCAGAGCGTCCCTGTGGCCTTTGGTTGTGGAAGGCCTTCGCTGAACAGATCGGCGCTCGGAGTGAGGGACCAAGGGCCTAGTGCCGGCTGGGGGCATGCGCGTAGTGGTCGACCTCGAGGGTTTCTTTTGCGTTGTTGAGACTTCACCAGAGGCAGCTTTCGAAACGGTCTGGTTTTGCAAAGCAGTGTTTGTAAAGGGAATCGTCACGGCGACGGCCCCAGGCCCGGGGCTCGCTGTGGTGGACGTCGGATCCTTGATCGGGGCGCGCGACGAGACGGCCGGTGGCGGTGCGCTGAGACCAGACGCTGGCGGCAGCGGGTCTGGTGAAAGTTCCAGGAGGGTCGCCATGGGCACGGCCGCTCGAACGTTGGTCGTGGTCGTCGCGATGGTCGTCGTCAGGAGAGAGGAGAGCAGGCGAAGCTCACGGCGACGGGAGCTGCAGGAGACAGCATTGGGTTAGCGGAGGAGGAGCAATGGCGGAGAAGCGAGGCGGCGTCGGAGGCGCGCATATCAAGGAGATGAGGAGGGGAAGAGAGGGCAAGTTGCGACGCCAAGGAGGAGATGAGATGACGGCAGAGCGGCAGCGTGGCAGAGGGGGATAAGCGGCGAGCCCGAGCACTGTATTCGTAGGTAGGGACTCGGTAAATGCCAGGACGGACCAAGATTTGATTGCTCTGGATACTCTGTTTGATTTGGACGAGGTCTCCCCAGCAAACGGCCAGCTGTGAGTGCGGGTCCCTAATTGAGAGATGGGGATACGAGGGGGACGAGGGAATGAGAAGGACCAGGACGTACGGTACGCGACGCCGCCATGTAGCGGCCAACAAGGGCGTTCCGGCAGATTGGAAATCACAGGGAAGAAGGCGGCATGTAGATTGAGGAGTCGAGATGCGCGTGTGGGAATTTCTCGGCGGTTTGGCGGTGGCGTTGTGTGTTGGTCTTTGTCGAAGGTGGGTGAATTGGAGAAGAAGAGAGGTCGAATTCGAATTGGGATAGGGGAGGAGATGGGACGAAATGGAAGGAGCCAGGCGCAAACAAGGTAGGAAGGCACGAAATCGAATCGAGACGGGGACGTCGCAATGGAGCAATGGAGCGAGGCGGGCAAGTGATACGCTACGCTACCTACGGAGACAGAACGACGGGAGCAAACAAACGAGCCTCACCGTCAGGTATGACTGAAAGGATGGCGAGCGGCGCGCGCACTTTTCTGCACAGACGCACGCACTCGTCGTCGCTCCGTCTTCATCAGAAGGAGCTAGAGATTTGATGGATGAGAGCGGATGAGCACACCAATCCACATGGACGAGCCAAAACGAGTGGGGCCCCCCGAAAAAAAAGAAAAGAACTGCAGGCGCAGCCCAGGGCAAATGCAGGGCAAGCGCAGCTGCCATGGACTCGACACGCTGACTAGCAACTTGGTACCCGCCAGGTACCATCTACGGAGCCAACGGCCGGGAACAGGTTGCCTCGCCCAGGTAACTCAAACACATGACGAGTAATGCTAGTTGAGGAAACGAGGCAAGCCCAGCCAGACGCAGCCAGGACACGAAAACGTTTGATGTAATGTAGTAATTATTCGTACACCGTATGTGCGGCCTCACCACGCGGCCGGCCTTTCGGTGGTTCGAGGTAGCGCGACGTCGACGATACCTCTCCAGGCAGCTCGAGCGGCCCAGCGCAAAAGTTAGGGCCGCCCCAGGGGAGGGCCCGGCTGGAGGTTACAGGCGGGCTGGGTACGCTTCCGGACTGGGGGGGATGCTCGTTCTACGCGTCTGATTGGCGGAAGCCATGTGCAAAGTCATGCAGTGGGGCGCGGCACCTCCCAGGTTGCCTTTTGTCTTTCTGCGAACCATGCGATGGATGCGTTGTGTTGAGAAGGGCAACGGCCTCCCTCAAGCCGTCATTCGGCGGCTGGTGGTTGGACGCAGAGCGGGAGGCGAGAGGCGACATGGACGAGAAGGCGGACGAGTCAGATGGAGAGATGCAGACTCAGGTGGAATAATGACTCAGACGAAAAAAAGCAAACAGATAAAAAGAAAGAAGACTGAGGGCCGTGGCCTCGGACATGCCATTGGACGCGGTGTTGATGCCGGCGTCAAGGGACACCACAGTACCTAGGGAGTAGCCTCGGCCGGGATGGATCCAAGAGCGTGGACGCTATGATGGCCCAGGCATCTCACAGCTTGCACGACACAAAATGAATGCCGTGTCGGTGACTCGGTCTCGACGGAGGGAAGCTAATCGGCGGGCGAAAAGCCCTAGGGTACCGAACGGCTGGCAACTGGCAAAACTGGGCATCAATGATCAGCATCCCCCAACTCGAAGCCGCAGATCCGTCGATGCCCAAGACGGAGGACTGTTGATCAACGAGGGCTTCTCTCTGCTCTGACCTGGTTCTCGGATTTTCAGGCACAGCGTCGCCATGATTTGTGCCTGGAGTCCCCGCCATCGAAGCCCTAATTCGCACCCACGAACCAATGACGGTATTTTCTGTCTGTCAACCGTCTCCTGCATCGTTCGTGCATGACACATGGCGCTTCTCATGCAGGCATGCAACCATCTCTCTGACGACTCTCCTTCTGGCGGCTCATCCAACCACGGCCTCGAACCCCGCCATAGCATCACATCATGAACGGACACGTCCTCCCAAATACCCATGCCCTTCCCCCTCAGTGACGACGCAAACCGTAGACCCTTCCTTTTCTCTATTCATGGTTCCAGATCAAACTGTAGATGGCCAGATCCAGCAGTATACGTTTAAATCCCCGATTTTCTTGGTCCCAACGCCACGGGTGGGCAATGGCCGTCGCTTGTTTGGATCCCCTCCCCTTGCATGAGGTGACACCACGTGAAAGACGGTACGAGACATGCATAATGCGTGGGACGGGGCAGAAGCACTCGATCGAGAGATTCTTTTGAAATAGAATGGAACAACAAACACTGAACCCATCGGAACTCGTGCCGTCGAGGGAATTCTTTTCCCCAGCCTCCCCCCTCACCCCCTCCTCCAGGGTAAGCGCTTCGACCCCCTCCACCGGCAACGTCCCTACGTCGAAGCATCGCCATGACCTCTCAGGCTTCCATGCAACGCTTTGAACTCTCGCGATCCTATTGATACTGCTGCGTGGCACATGGCAACCCTCCCGCATTTCCCGTCCGTCCGCCCGCCCGCCCGGTCCGCTCTCAACGCCGTTCACGAAGCGCCTCACCAGTTCACAGGCGTATTTCCCTAACCAAGACCCTCCAGCTAGCTCCGTTTCTTGTTTCGCCTTGCCGCCGTGCTTGTCAACACTTGTTTTCCCCCATCGTTCGTCCTGCATGGCACTATCGCCATGGCACACGACTAAAGAGCAAGAAGGGAAAGACCAAGAAGACTTCTTTCACTCCCGGTTCATGCAAGCCCACCCGCGAGTCATTGCGCGCGGGGGGCCGCTCGTCACGTTGGTTTTTTTTATCCCTCGTCCCGCAGTCCGGCGCGACGAGCATCCAAATCGAGGACGCCTTCCGTCGCTGCGGCTCTGAAAGCGGAAGTTCCGAGTTGGCGTCTATGGGAAAGGCGGTGACATGAATCACGGACTCTGCCTTGTTCGCGCGAGTTGCTTGTCCATAATGGTGCTTCTGTTCCCAAGAGATAGATTCGTGTACGAATATCCGTACCTACCTCGGAACAGCTTGGCTGCGATACCACACCGAAAGAAGGGCGCATACTTATCGATTTGGAGGGGAAGCGTCTTGATAATTCTGGAGGTTGGGAATTTATGGGGCAGCGCTCTCAGCTCATGACTGCTTCCATCTTATCGACAATGCCTTCGGCGTCATGAAGCTGCATATCATCTCTTGACCATGATATATCCCCCGACGCACTATTTGCCGGATCTCTCTTCCGTTCTCGCCTCCAAAGATGAATTCTCCGAACCTGCTCTCCATGCCTCACGAGCTGATGTTCCTTGCATTGGCTAGAGAAAACGCTTTGGGCGATGGTACCCCTCTGAGCCCGAGACGAAACCAAAGGTTAGTCTGGGTATCTAAAGGATTATATCCCAACATAGCTATGTTGAGGCAAAAAGGCGAGTGACGGAGAGCGTTGAGTGAGCCAAGCTACAACTCACCTCGAGTATTCCATGATCATTCCCAATTAACAATTAATTAACCTCTGGGACGTGCGCGGTAAGCTGTGGGGAAGCCGTCTTGGCATCAAAGAAATATCGAACTACCATCTCGAAGCCCGATCTTGCAGCAGACATCTTGTGAAACGCGACATGGGTTTGGGACCGACGCACAATTGACGACGCCTTCGAATCGTCCAGGTCCATGTGAAACCTCTCTCCCGGATGCGTCATTTCTGGTCCAAACTCTCCTCCGCTCGACCCAGCACCGTTTGGGACATCACCGCCGTGTCTTTTGGTGGGGACGTGGGAAGCTTTCCCCCTGAGCAATCTTTTCATTGTTATTGTAGGTGAATGCTTCTTCTTGGATTAGTCTTGATGAACCGGCTAGCCTCGGGAGGCCTCCTTTACCTCGGGGAAATCACCTCACTGCATTGTCTCCTCTCGATGCGACAAGTCTTTCACCCGTTTCCGAGCACGTGGCCAGGCTGGAAGCTCTTTGCGACGTACAAACAGGAGGTTTCCCCGCGTCCAGCGGGCGCAACGAGCTATCAAATGTCGCAGTGGCGCCTCGCTCGCACCAATCCCGACACGACGAGCACCGATTACCTCACAGAATCCTGCTGCAGATTTGGGTGAGCATTCGTCGGGTAGTTATCCCTCGTCACCCATAGGTGGGTTGAGGCCGTATCCCCATCTTGATATTGTGATGGGGGAGTTGTCGCCTGGCCTCTCTGCCTGGGCAGGAAAGGATTTTCTTGCGTCGTCAGAATGTCATTCCAGTATGGCGTGTTGCTGGTTGGCTTATGGCGCAGAAGTGCCTGTTCATATATCATCTCCCTTTCGCCCTCGCATCCCGTAGACTCGACCACTTCACTTCATCTAAAATCTATTCGTATTCATCTACTTCCATCTAAATCTTTGCGTGAAAATGCAAGCCGTCAACCCCGAAGATGGCGGTGACGACCCGGCCAAAGGCCAGCCCGGTGTCGAACCTCCCCTCGAGGGCACTTCGATCCAAGAGGCGTGGGACATTGAGAACGAAGAAAAGGCCCGCCGGATTGCCGAGAGCGACCTCAACCAGAAACACAAGCAGGTGAGCACACCCTCTCCCCCAAGTCACTCTCTGCCCCATGACACCTCTAACCAAACTAGAACTACAAAGGCTTCATACTCCTCTGGCTCGCCTGGCAGAGCGCCGGCGTCATCTACGGCGACATCGGCACCAGCCCGCTCTATGTCTATAGCTCGACTTTTACGTCGCAGCCTTCGTGGGACGACCTCGTCGGCGCCCTCTCCATCATCATCTGGTCGCTCCTCCTCATCGTGTCGGTCAAGTACTGCCTCATCGTGCTCTCAGCCGACGACGACGGCCAGGGCGGCACGTTCGCCCTGTACTCGCTGCTGGCCCGGCACGCAAACATTGTGCGCCGCGACCCGCACGTGTCGGACTCGCTGCGGCTCGACCGCCGACTCACGGGCGACATGAAGCCGTCGGGCCGCACCGTGCGCGCCTTTCTCGAGCGCAGCGCCGTCTCGCAGGCCCTGCTCAAGTGCATCGGCGTGCTGGGCGTGTCCATGGTCATGGCCGACGGCGTGCTGACTCCCGCCCAGTCCGTTCTCGGAGCCATCCAAGGCATCCGCGTCGCCGACCCGACTCTCGGGACCGGCGCCGTCGTCGGCATCTCGTGTGCCATCCTCGTCTTCTTGTTCCTGTTGCAGCCGCTCGGCACCGCCAAAGTCGGCACGCTGTTCGCCCCCGTCGTCGTCGTGTGGCTGCTGTTCAACCTGTGCTGCGGCATCTACAACCTGGCCTTGCACGACTACACCGTCTTGAAGGCCTTTAGCCCTCACTTTGCGTTTGCGTACCTCATCCGCAACGGCCGCGCCGGGTGGGAGTCGCTCGGCGGTCTCCTTTTGGCTTTCACTGGCGTCGAAGCCCTCTTTGCCGACCTCGGCGCTTTTGGAAAGAAGAGCATCCAGCTCTCGTGGCTCTGTCTCGCACTACCCTGTCTCCTCATGGCCTACATCGGCCAGGCGGCATACCTCTCAGTCGACAACACCGCCGAGGCATACACGAACCCCTTTTTTAACACTCTGCCTCCTGGATGCCTCTACTTTGGCTTGGTGATTGCCATCCTCGCGGCCATTGTGGCCAGCCAAGCCATGATTACGAGCTCGTTCCAACTGCTGTCCCAGGTCATGAGATTGAGCTACTTTCCCCATATCAAGACTGTGCATACGAGCAAGAAGTTCCACGAGCAGGTCTACATGCCCTTGGCGAACTGGTTGCTAATGATTGGTACGGTCATCGTCACTGCCGTCTATAACAACGTGAGTTCACCGTCCGAGGCTTCGAGTACATCTGACTGTAGCAGACTACGAGTCTCGGAAACGCATACGGCGTGTGCGTCATCATCGTTACCCTCATCACGACCTGCATGATTTCCCTCGTCGCGATAATCATCTGGCGAACACCCCTACTTATCGTGATATTCCTCTTCCTGACATTTGGTGCTTTAGAAGGCGCCTTCATGTCCTCGGCGCTACGCAAAGTCCCAGACGGGGCCTGGTTCACCCTGATCCTCGCCTTCATCCTGTCGGGCATCTTCATCCTCTGGCGCTGGGGAAAGGAGCAGCAATGGACGGCCGAGGGCTCGGAGCGCATCCAGACGCACCACCTGCTGCAGCTGTCGCGCCCGACATCGCAGGAGTCTTCGTCGAAGAGCGCCAAATCGCAGCCGCCAAAGCTGACCCTCACGTCGACGTTTGGCGGCGGCGCCATCTCCACGGCCGACGGCCTCGGCATCTTCTTTGACAAGATGGGCAGCGGCGGTGACACGATGCCCAAGGTCTTTGCGCAGTTCATCCGCAAGTTCAAAAGCCGGCCCGAGGTCATCGTCTTCTTCCACATGCGGCCGCTCTCGGTGCCCACTGTTCCGGTCGAGGAGCGCTTCGTCATCACGCGCGCCACGCCCAGCTTGCCGTCATCGTACCGCCTCACCCTGCGCCACGGATACATGGACGACGTGCTAACGCCCGACCTCGGCTCCGTCATTGTCGAGCAGCTCGCAAACTTCATCCGCGGCGCCGCCGCGGGCGCGGGCATACAGCTGCAGAACCTGCCGGAATCGGTGCAAGAGGAGCTCCGGATCCTCGACAAGGCCAAGACGGCCCAGACGGTGTACGTGCTGGGCAAGCAGGCCATGCGCGTCCGGTGGGACAAGGACAACTTCCTCGTCCGGCGCTACGGCAGGGCGGTGCTCCTGCAGGCCTTTCTCTGGATCCGGGAGAATTCGCGGGCCAAGCTCGCCGACCTCGACATGGACTACAATAATCTCGTCGAGGTGGGCTTTGTGAATGAAATATGATCCCGGCTGGTTTCCTGGATCTAGCTGTCTGTAGGGGGGAGGAGGACGAAGAATGGTCTTTGGTTGTGATTTTTAAGATACCCCTGAATTAAAGACTCTTACCTCCTTCTAATTAGTGGTTCTTAGTTAGGACCATGGGATTTTGGGGGTGCTCACCGAGTGCGGTGATCAATCCATGTCAGAGCTCATTCTAGATGATGAAACTGTTATGATCGATACGTCAGTCATAAAGGGATGCATTCCATACAGAGCCACGGGTTGGACCTTTGAGATGGCGCACGGAAACGCGTGGGTGCGCCAGGCGGATGAGACGCACGCCGTATTACGTCGAATGTGCCTTGTCTAGTGATTTTTCTTAATCAAATTTTGTAGCCGCATTGATAAGAAGCCCGTAAAAAAACAGCATGTTGTAACGTCCCTGCTGATTGTCGCGAATGGGCACATGTTCAGGCTCATTCGGAAGTCGGCTTGTGAAGCCACGAGAGAGGAGCAATCCCGTGATCCTCGCCAGTTTGATTGTCTGAAGAGTTTCTTCTGACAGAGGACCAACCTTGTCTTGGAAGGTCGACCAGAAGACGTTCTGCAAATCGTCATAATCATCGTACCACGACCAGCCATCTCGGAGGTGAAGTTTGCCCGTCAGGACTTGTATGGAATGAAGATTGAGTCCAAAGGGGCAAATTTCGGCCTCTGCCTAGTCAATAATCCCAACCAAGTGGCAGGATGCCTCGTCGACCATGATGTTGCTCTCGGTGGAGAAGCACCATCGGCAAGGACAAAATGGTTCTGCGCTTGTGGTCGTCATCGCTGGATGGCTAAGTTGGCCGAATGAATGAATGAAGAAATGTTATGGTTGCATGAAGGACAAATGTTTAAAACCGCATTTATAGAGCGATACGCAAATAAGCCAGGTGACCATACCGATAGGTAAAAACATTTGCTGAAGTAATTAACTAGCATTTGTCCTTTTTCTTTGAATAAAAAAGTATAACCGCACTTTAGCACGGAATGCCTTAACTATTATTATGCCTATGCTTTAAGAACCTTTCAGTACAAGCAAAAATAAACTCCCCGAGATGGGCTCGAACCATCAACCTCCTGATTAACAGTCAGACGCGCTAGCCAATTGCGCCATCGGGGAATTGTTTGCTTTGAGCAATTGTCATGTCGTCGCCGTTTCACAGGGCGCCTAATGACCACGTGCATCTTGAGAGTTCGATTCCTCGAGCTGCGAAGGAAGGGCTTCAGAAGCCTCGATGTCGACACCCCAATCCAGTCCAAATATGGCTAATAGCCGTTTCGGCCCGGCCACTCAGAGTTCCAAGCCGCGATCGCTTAGAAGCCCGGCATCTATTCCAGAAACTGAAACGAGGGCGGGACGAGCATGGCCAACGGCTGGAAGGTGCCGAGACTGGGGATGAACAAACGGCCGGACATACGTCATGGAGCCGGGACATCAAGTCAAATCTAGACGAAAGTCCTCTCGGTCAGGTATCCGTACTGTATCGACAAGCTTGAGTCGCTGTTGCTGGCTCTTGTTCCCTTGCCGCCGCCGCCGCCGCCACACTGTGAACGCCAACTGAGTAAAGTGTCGAGCCAATTTACCTCAGTAACGCCATGCAAAGTGTATAAGAAGACCCAGTGTTGCGCCTTGGCTACCGAATTGCCTGGGTCGAGATTGTGGTTTCGTTTTGACGGTGCCATGACGTCCTTGACTCTTTCGCTTCGACGGCTGGGAGGGAGTTGTGAGGTGTTGTGCAGTATAAGGTATGGAATATGTGAGGTTTCTCTTGTTTAACTCTTTTCATTCTCTTCAAGTCTCGAACCAGCAGGAAGCCTTCGGTCGAGGTTGTCAACTCCCATTCCAGCCGACGAAGATTAGTATCATACACAAACATCGCCTCACGTCAGCCATCTTTCGCAGACCATGGCACCTCCTCCATCTCCCCCGAACCCCAGCCGATTCATAGAGAAGCTCTTCCCTCCACCCACCCTCGTAACCACACCCATGCCCCGACCACACCTCGTCCAACGACAAACCGCACCCGCCACCGTAACCGTGGTCTCGAACAACGGCGACAACAACCACGACTCGGGCCTCAGCGGCGGAGCCATTGCCGGCATCGTCGTTGGATCCGTGGTAGGCTTCATCCTTCTCCTCTGGGTCGTCTGGTCGTGCTTCAATCTGGGCGCGCCGCCGCGGTCCAGGGTCCGCGAGAAGTGGTACCGCTATCCGCCGCGCCGGCACCGCCACCACCACCACCACCATCACCATCATAAGAGGCGTCGCTCGTCTAGCATGTCGGTACCGTCTCGGGTCGCTATTCGGGGTTCGCGGTCGGGGCGTCGACGGTCGCCGCCGCCGTATATCTATACCGAGTCGGACAGAGCGGAATACTATGGGCGCCAATGATGGGGAGATGTCACTCTCACCGTTTGGAAGCGGGCACACGGGGAATCACCGAGGAGCAAGCATGTAGGATCAATGAGCCAAAGAACTAAGGATTAGCAACGATTCAATTAAAGAATAGAACTACTTATATAATTCATTCAGCCTTAGAGCAACTATACTAAATCTATATTCTTTTTCTTTTCTTCTGTCTTTCGGAAATTATAACCCCCCCCCGTTACATCCCTATTTTACATAGGGTAAGCTACCAGGAGAACTCACGAGACAAGTAGCAACACCGAGGACTGTAACCGTGCTCAACTACTATTTTTTCAAGATTACGATCCGAGAATCGGGAGCGTAGTAAGTAACCCATAAAGTATCAGTCTGCCTTGACACCACCAACTAACACCAGATCGAAGAGGCGCAAACGCCTATGCTCTCACGAACCCTCATTGGCTAGCGCCAACTAGACCAGGGGTTAGAGAGATGAGGCACCACGAATAATATTTTCATCCGAGCTCGCAGCAGAACGTGCTCAAAACGATCCATCTTCTGACCTTCAATTCTCATTAATCTCTGCCCGATGCTGGTTTAGCCTTTATAGGTGTTGTTTTTGAGCTCGCCAACACACAAGATATCCCCGATGGCGCAATTGGCTAGCGCGTCTGACTGTTAATCAGGAGGTTGATGGTTCGAGCCCATCTCGGGGAGTCGACCTCTTTTTGCCATTGCGAGTTCGTTTTCATTGACCCCCTGCTTGAAAACACGGAGCGGAATCCCTTTTTGCCTCGAGCAGGGAGGATAGGTGCCTGTGTATCTGGGCGATACAGCGGATGACTGGATACCTACCTACCTATAGAGAGGTAGAGTCTAATGTGTACAGTCAAAGTTCGTGGTATAACTATATAACTTGGAGAGGTAAGAAAATAAGACTATATATATGGCTTGTCAACTGATATTTTACAAGAATCCTACACAAACCATTCATTCCATCATGACGCCAACTCAGACCTCTGATGCGTAGTCGGCGACGTCGACATCTCGACCGGGCTAGGTGAGCACATGGGTTTTTGGTAATAAGAAGAGACTTCGTACACGCCCGACGGCGGCCGATGCTGCGGCGAATGCTCCGTCTCCGAGTCGCCGGCCGGTTCCGCCTCAGGCGGACCTCCACCACGACGTCGACGCCACCAGAAGAAGGCCCCGACGCCCACGAGAATAGCACCACCGACGACACCAACCGCGATGCCAGCCTTGACCCCAGTCGTCAAAGCCTTCTTCATCTTGGGTATCCTCGTCGCCCTCATCGCTGTGCGCCGTCAGCGTGGAAGTCGTCTCCGCCGCCTCGTCCACCCGGACACCCTCCCACGAAGCCTCCCAGTCATTGCCCCCCTTGGAAATCTCCTCGTCATCCTCCCCGATAGCCTCGATGCTGGACATGACCTGGATGTTGCGCCCGGGCGCCTGCGCCATCCACCACTTCCCGACCTTCCAGTTGGCCCCGATGAAGGCGTCCTGCAGGAACGCCCGGCCGAGCGTGTACTGCCCGGCGCCGTTGGCGTAGCACGGGAAATACGCCTTGGGCACGTCGCTCAGGGGCGCTTCGAGCGTCAGGTTCAGGTGCATGAACGGCACGCGGATCTTGACGGGGTCGGTGTTGGAGTCGGCGATGAAGGAAAAGGACAGCGCCGACGCCGACGAGACGACCCGGCGGTACTTGTCCGAGCTGGTGTTCCAGAGGTACAACCCCAGGTCCTCGTAGAGGTAGATGAGGAGGTGTGCCGCGATGCTCTCGCACGTCGACGCCGGGAGCGTCAGGTACGGCGAGCACCCGTCGACGAGAACCTGCAGACCGCTCCCGATGGTGGCGTTGCCCTTGGCCAACAAGCCCTCCTTGGAATCCCCGCCAAACTCAAACGGCGAGTTCTTCCCGACCACCACGTCGATGCTGACGTCCCGAAGGGTGATGCCCTGGCCTTTGGGGTCTCCGTCCGACGACAGGACCTCGCCAACGACGCGGTTCCGGTCGTAGCCCCCGAACCACAACGACCCGGACAGCCGGGGATCGGCCGCGCCAATGTGCAGCCCGAACGAGTTGGACGGCGTCTACCCCAGCTCCCACATGTACCCGGGCACCAGGCTGGCGTTGATGTCCGGGTTCCCCGTGCTGCCGAAGCTCTGGTTGACGGCCGCGACGACCCCGAGGCCAAGACACCCGGCGAAGAGCGGACAGGACCGCCCATCTGGGTAGAGCACCGCCGTGGTCGAGTTGTCGACGAGGGCCAGGCTCACGTTGTAGACGAAGCTCCCGTCGAGCTCCAGGCTGTCCATCCAGCACGTGGCGGTGTCCCCACCCTCCAAGTCCACACCGAGCATGAAGGACAAGGTGTCGGTGTCGATGGCGATGCCGCCCGAGGACCCGTCGTTGCCGGTGAGGTCGTATGTGCCGGCGTTGGAGGCGTAGCACGTCGAGGAGGAGCAGTACGTGTCGCCGACAACCAACGTCTGCCACGTCGCGCCGGCGAAGAGGTTGAGCGTCGTTCCCGAGGATCCTATGGCCGTCTTGATGGTGTCCAGGGACCGTCGGGGCCGATGGTCTTTTCGGACTAGGGGATTTCATATGGGGTTGGAGAGGCGGCGAGGGAGGAGAGGGATAAGAGGGAGGCCGCGGCCAACAACAAGATCAACGGGTTGGGCATAATGAAAAGGGTCGATGGAAGAGAGAGGGGAAATCAAGAGGAACGAAACGAAGAGTCGAGTTGTGACCAGTTGCAACCAGTTGTGCAACTTGGGTGTAGGAGTGACAAAATGAACCAGACTGGATGAACAAGAGGCAAAAGAGAGCAGAACCCCAGCCAACAGGAGCGACCGCAACCCCGGTCAACAAGAAGAGGAGAGCCCAAGAAGGAATCCATTCATCCACGATAACACAAACATGATGATAACCCTGCCCGCGACTCTTGGAGGCGAGTTGGTCCATTCCCATTGTCGAGCCCACCGTCTGGGAATAGCGTCAACGAAGATCCAGGGAGTGAGAAGACCAACGGACCAAGAATAGATGCGCCATTCCCGCACACTGTGCACCATCAAGGCGAAAAAGGGTCCCGGCGGTTACAAGGTGCCATTCGCGGTGCCTCTGTGGGGACGCTGGGTACAGTGCTCGCACGTTGGTCCGCGATAGAACTTTGTGTAGGATCTATTCACGTTGGTCGGCACTCTTGGCGCCCATGCAGTTGGTTGAACCTCAAAGCGTCGTTCGTTTCGCCGAGATGAATCTCTTTCAAGGCCTGGTTCTCCCTGGAATATCCTTTGGCTCCAATATCCTTTGGCTCCAATATCCTTTGGCTCTCTCGACTTCCTTTATAACCATGCTAGATTCCCCCCCTTAAGAACTACATCTTACTCGTAGGGCTGAAGCATCGACCAGGGTTTTTGCCCTGGAGGCGTATCGCAATTTGTCGCATTCCCTTTTGAGAAAGACCAATGGATCCGCGCAGGGATAAGACGTGCAGCAGATAAGCAACGAATGCGGATGTTTTTATGAAGTAATTATGCTAAGCGACCAACAGTTACCGCCCAGCCCTGAATTTGCAAAATGCCTCGCTCCAACCAATCGACTTAGAGGAATGTCGGCAAACATGTCGGGGCTTGAGACGCCTCTTTTGAAACAAAGGAATACATACCCCACACCTCTCTTCCTTTGTTGAGTGTCGAGGGAATGAAAAGGTTCAGCCGTCCTATAAGAGTGAGTCAGTCGGAGCCAGCTGGACCTCTCTGCCGGCTCTCCTCGTTGTGCTCCTCTCTCGATCCTTTGCTTCATTTCATTTGATCTGCCTATTTTGTATAGGTACTTGGTACCAAAACAACTACACGCACTCGTTTTCTGGTTTACTCGACTTGCTCAACTTGCTCAAACTATACCCCTATGAGCTCCCACAAATGGCCCGTGTTCCATCACTTCCCCCTGCCCACAGCTGAAGATGCTTTCACAGCGTCGCGGTCCTTCCTCCCGACAAAAGTATACGGCCCATGGCAAGTCTTCGCCTCCAAGCGATACCGGTTGGCGAGCGGCTTGATCTTCCTTACAGGCCTCTACTGCCTCATCCAGCTCTTCCGGGCTCCCTTTGTCGTGCAAACAACAACAACAACAGCAGCAGCAACAACACACTCGCCGCCGTGGCACGCGACGACCGAGGTCGACTGGTCGCGGTTCGCGTACACGCAGTACGTCACTAACTCGGAGTATCTGTGTAACTCGGTCATGATCTTCGAGGCCTTGCATCGGCTGGGGAGTCGTCCGGATCGAGTCATTATGCACCCGGCCGCGATGCTCCAGCAGGAGGAAGGCGCTTCTGGGGATGCCCAGCTGCTGATTAAGGCGAGGGACGAGTACAAGGTCAAGCTTGTCCCCATCACCGTCCAACACCGACAGGGCGCCGACAGTGAGTCAAATACATCCCCCACAAACTTGGACCTGAAAACCAGGACTAACACAAGGGCCCAGCGACGTGGGCCGACTCCTTCACCAAACCCCTCGCCTTCAACCAGACGCAATACGACCGCGTTCTATCCCTCGACTCGGATTCGACGCTCCTCCGCGACATGGACGAGCTCTTCCTGCTCCCGCCCCCGTGGTCATGCCCTGGGCCTACTGGCTCTTCCCGGACAAGCCCATCCTCTCCTCGCAAGTCGTCCTCATCCGCCCCTCTGCCTCGGAGTTTGCCCGCGTCATGGACCGTGTCGGTACGGCGGGCCTAGCCGACTACGACATGGAAATCGTAAACGACCTATACGGTACTAGCGCCATGATCCTCCCGCACCGGCCGTACGACATGCTCACGGCCGAGTTTCGGCGCGAAGACCACTCCATGTATCTCGGCAGCGAGCGCGAGGCGTGGGACCCCGTGGCGGCATATAATGAGGCCAAGCTGGTGCACTTCTCCGACTGGCAGGTCCCCAAGCCGTGGCTGGAGGCGCCCGAGAACGTGCGGGTGACGATGCAACCAAAGTGTCGGAATACCGCCGAGGGCGTCGAGGACTGCACGGAGCGCGTGATTTGGAATAATATATATGCCGATTTCAAGAAGAAGCGAGAGGTGGGGTGTCCTGGGTTGCTAGCTGTTGATGAGTTGTGATGCCTACCGGCAAATAGGAAGTTTGCGATATAAAACTATGTCCCAAGGCAGAGGATAAAATAGGTATTTTGTATTACTTGGGTTAAAGGGTAAGGTCGTATAGAATTCGGGCTTTAATGGACGGATATCATGGACGCTCATCTTGGTTTTATGGAGTTTGTTTGAAAGGAAGGCATGGACGGCATGGATATACTACTTTCGAGCATCTGTTTGTTGCATTCAATAGTTCTTGCCTTGAGTCCCATCGGACGTGCCGGCTGAACCCTCGGAAACGGCAAGAGCCGAGGGACTCTCAATTGGCAAGAGCGAACCACCAATCATATATAAGACTGCTTATCACCAATGCATGAGTACCTATGCAACATCTCCAATCGTCCAACCTCCACCAAGCACAACCACAGTCACAGCCACAACACAAGGGACATACATCCACAAGTACATCATGACGGTACCCAACTTCACCCTCGACGAAGCTGCCCTCATCGAGCGGTTCGACCAGCTAGTTAAGGACGGCATCATCTTCTACGACGCAGAACCCGAGATCATCCACTACGAAGACACGTTTCACAGGGTGAGCGTGAGTCCAACCCCCCCTCCCCCCCTCCCCCCTCCTTTCCCTCCCCTAACCATAAACCACAGTTCGAATTCCACATCACCCGTGCCCTCGAGAACAAACCAAACTTCATCTCCTCCCCGTCCACCACCGCCTCCCCAATCCCCCCCAGCGCCATCCCGGGAAGCGACATCAATGTTTCCAGTTTCGAGATCGGGCCCGTCGCCCCCTCTCACCTGCTCACCTTCAACATGTTCAGCGGCGCCCGCCCGCACTTCCTCCTCCTGACCGCCGACGGCCACCGCCGCCAGCACGAGCCGCTGGACCTCGAGGACGTGGCCGCCGCTCGCGCCGTGCTCTCGGCTCTCGGCGAGGATTACACGCTGCTGTACAACGGCGGGGAAGACGCCGGCTGCAGCCGCGTCCACAAGCACATGCAGCTCCTCCCGCGCCCCCGCGGCGCCTTCACCGAATGGCGCGACCTCGCCCTCGATGGCGCGCCGCTGCCGTACCGCTACTTCGCCCGGGTTTTCCCCTCCGAATTGCCCGAGCCCGAGGCCCTGCTGGCCGTGTACGCGGAGCTGCTGGAGCAGGCCGGGGCGGCGCTGCGTGACCAAGTCAGGAAAACGTCAAAACCGATGCCGGCAGCCGAGGACACGGCGCAGGCCCACAACGTGATCCTCGACCGCGAGGGCATCGTCGTGATCCCTCGAGAGAGGGCGGGAGTAGCCGGCTTCAGTGCTAACGCCGCCGGCATGTTTGGGATGCTCTGGATGTCCGATGAGGCCAAGGTGAAGGGGTGGAAGATGGAGGGGGTGGATATCTTGAGGGCCCTGGGCATCGACTCGGGGCGACATTGGTATTTGGATTAAAGCTGTGTTTCTACTAAGAGATGAAATCATATTACACACGCATACATAGATGCGTTGAACCGACACATTGTTTGTGAATAACGCCCCGCCCCCCCCCCCAAAAAAAAAAACACCTTATTATATAGGAATAGCCCAATGCGGGGGTCGAACCCGCAACCTTGAGATTTTACTTCAGAGTTGTGTACTCATAAGAGTCTCACGCTCTACCGATTGAGCTAACCGGGCCCAATCGTATGGTGTTCTAATGCATTGCGTCAATCCGGAATAGCTTCAAGAACGCCAGTCGCCTGACATCAATCCTCCTCCGGCTATTGTACTCTCTTCACAAGTGACCATTACCGAAAAAAAACTATTGGGCATACATTTCCAAACCCTTCTACCATTCGAGTCTATACCTGCCTGGATCTCTAGTCGCCAGCAGGAACATGCCGTGTCTACAATCCCCGTTCCTGAATCTTCTCCGCCATCAGCTCCGTAAACGTCTCCAGCGCTTCGGGGTTATCGCCGGCTCGCGCCTCAAAGATGCAGTCGAGCACCGTCTTGACGCCCACTCCCACAGAGTCCGACCCTGTCCGGTCCCGGATAATGCTGAGCGCCTGACCGACGTCGTTGGAGTTGAACACGCGAGACTGCTGCAGCACCGCCGAAAGCTCCTGCAAGTTGGACACTGCTGGTACTGCCACCTTCTTTGCGAAATCCTGGTCAATCTCGAGCATCTTGAGCACAGAGGCTCGGGAGGACGTGACAAAAATCAACAGACGGTGGCCCTATAACATGATTAGCTCTGTACTTGTGGCTTTGTACAATTAACTTACCTTGGGGGGCCTTGACACCAAGAGAGTGGTAAGAGCCTCGAGCATCGTGTTCGAGAAGCGCGGTCCAATCGGGTTCCATCCAATCAAACGCTCAAAGTCGTCGAGGATGAGGATGCTGGCAGGAGACTTGTAAGCATCGGTAAACGCCTTGTGGATGTAGTCTTTCTTGGCAAAGTCGTCGCGATATCCGACCAAGTCCGCAGGCGTCACCATCTTGACAAATGGGAAGCCGGACTGCATGGCAATGTGTGCCGCAAGAGCCGTCTTTCCAGATGCTCTGGGACCGTGGAAAAGAACAGACGTATTAAACTTGTTGGGGTCATCCTTGATCATGCCCACGACGCGCATCATCTCGTCAATGGTCGGCTGGATGTGTTGGCCGTATGGAATAATGCCAAGACGAACAGCCTCTTCCAACTCGGCCTCCGATACACCGTAAGCTGGACGGACTTCGGTCAGGGCATTCATGAAGTCGTTTCGGTTGACTCTCATGCTCGTCACGTCTTGCTTCACGGCGGCGAGTTGGCCGACTTCGGTGTGTCGCGAAAAGGCAAAAGATGCCGCCGCCTTGACCAAACCGTTGATCTCGGCACCCGAGAAGTTCTTGGTCAGACCGGCAAGCTCCTCCAGATTCACGTCGGTATCCAATAAACCGTTGGTAGCCATCTTGGACGTATGGATCTTGAAAATCTCCAGACGACCCTCCTCATCGGGCAGCGATATTTCCAAATGTACCTCGAGACGACCAGGACGCAACAGGGCGTCATCAATCATGTCCTTTCGGTTTGTCATTCCAATGAGCAGAATGTTGTTGAGTTGGTCGACACCGTCCAACTTGGAAAGCAGCTGGTTCACCACACTGTCGCCGACACCCGTGCCGCCACCCGCACCCGAACCTCGCTGCTTGCACACGGCGTCCAGCTCGTCAAAGATGATGATGTGGAGACTGCTCTCGTCCGCCTTCTCCTTGTACTCTTTTTCGGCCTCTGCAAAGAGCTTTCGAATGTTCTCTTCTGACTGGCCGACATACTTGTTCAAGACTTCGGGGCCGTTGATGACCTTGGGAGGTCGAGCGTTGAGCATTTTGCCAATCTGACGGGCAATCAGCGTCTTTCCAGTACCAGGAGGACCGTAGAGAAGCATTCCCTTAACGTGAGGAATGCCCATCTTAGCCACCAGGCCAGGAGGAAACACGCGGGAAGCAAAGGCTCGACGGAAAATGGTGGAAAACTCGTCGCCCAAGCCACCGATGCCCATGTCTTCAAATTTGAAGTCGGGAGCTAGGATGGCGTTGGAATTGGGCTTCGACATGGAGGGCTTGAGGTTGAATTCACCCTTTCCATCCCTATGGAAGAGGACGCGGGTCTGGTTGGTGAGAATGCCGCGGGCATGAGGTTCCCTGAATGTCTGCTTGCCCGAATCATCCGAGGTCATAGCCAAATCGACCAGACCAACCGTCTTGACGACGATGAGGAGCGGGATATTTCGGACGTCCATCAATATGCGCTGACCGGGAGCAAGGACTTGGTTCTGGTATGTGTTGAGGAAGATCTTGGACAGCTCGTCCTCGTCGTAGGGCGTCTGCGTCTTCTTGTTGGGCGAGGCGAAGCCAATTTCTAAATCCAGGGAGCCCAGATAAGCCTTGCCTCCAGTTGAGAAGGGGTCGTAGACCTGGCCTGTGAAGGTATCCCGCATGGTGATGCCTGCCCATGATCGCTGAGGATCCGTAAGACTGATACAACCCGAGGGGAAGCCAGGAGTCGGTCTGGCAGTCACGACGTACTCGCCGGCAGGCTGGCCGCCTCGGAGAAGAATGTACAAATCGGAGCCGTCGCGGTTGGGGGGAAAGTCGTCTGGGGAAACGGCACATCTAGGTGAGGTGCTTGTCAGCTGGATTCAATGGTTTCATGGAACAGGAACATACAAGTTGCCGTAGATGAGCCGACTTTGCAGAGTCCTGTCAGCGACCTTTTCGACTCGAAGCGAAACCTGTCTGCCGCTCCCCGGTGCGCTTCCGGGGGGCTTCTCGTTGTGTCTGGACTGGCGCGGTGAGCGTTGGGGCTCCGAGTAGCCGCCGCCGCTGTACTGGCCGCCATATCCTCCGGACTGGCTGGGCTGCTGCTGGCGGGGGTCATTGTATCGAGGACCGCCGTACCCTTGCTGGGATTGCTGATAGGGATCGCTGCCATAAGGGGCTCTCTGAGGGGGTTGTTGGCCGCCCGCTGGTGGTCGCGGGTTGGACCCGGGTATGCCAAAGCCGCTGAAGGGAGACCTCGACATTGCGGAGGTGAAAGGAGTGGCGAGGTGTTTGCGGATGGATTGAGGGATAGGATGAGGCGACGATTTAAAGGATTGAATGGACGTCGCGTATATATCGGGTTCAGGGTGTGAAAGGTGGCTTCTGTTGTTGAAAGGTCCAGGTTCTGATGCGTTGCATGCGGCCACGCTGGAGCATCCTCAGTGCTGACGCAGGAGGGGCATTGCCCACCGTAACGCAGGGGACCACCAGGCGCCAGCTTTCAGATGCTGCTTCAGCCCAGTCTCAGCTAACCTCTTTCCCCAATTAGGCTTGGTCTATTATGTCATCACTTTTTTGAGTCTTTGGCCCCGCGTCCCGTCTCCTTTCAGACCAGACACTTGCTTCATCGACGATGCCACTGTGAGTTGCTATCCCACGGCTTCCCATTCCCTTCATCGTGTCGCTAACTTGCCAAGTCATCTACTACCGAAAAAATCGTGGCATGTCTACAATGCCGACAACATCGCGCGCGTCCGTCGCGACGAGGCCGCTGCCAAGGCCGCTGAGGAGACCGAGGAGCAGCGCATGCAGGAAGTTGACGCATCACGTCGCCTAGCCATTCTGCGAGGCGAAGCTCCTCCGCCCATCGAAGACGTCGAACCGACACCGGCCGCCGACTCCTCGGGCCCTCGCCGCGACACACATCCGGGGATCCCGCGACGCAAACGAAAACGCCAGGGCGAAGACGACACCGAGTTCGAGTTGAGAGTCGCCAAAGAAAATGCACAACTGTCCACCACCGACCTGGAGCCTGCGCAAAAGGCGACGAGTTCGGCGCCTATTGTGGACCATGCTGGGCATATTGACCTCTTTGGGGACGAGAAGCTCCGAGCGCATGCAGAGAAGAACAAGGATGCCGAAAAGGAGGCCAAGGAGAAGGCGCGAAGCTTCGAGGACCAGTATACCATGCGTTTTTCCAATGCGACGGGCAACGGCAACCTCTCGAACCCTTGGTACTCTCAGTCCGACGCACTGGAGTCAACAGCGCCGATGAAGAACGTCTGGGGTAAGGACGATCCGAACCGAAGGGAGCGAGATACGAAGCGCATCGTTGCTAGTGATCCTCTGGCCATGATGAAGCAAGGAGCGTCAAAGATTCGTGAACTAAAAAAGGAACGAAAGCAAGTTCAAGAGGAGCAAGCAGAGCAGCTGAGACAGCTTCGTCGAGAAGAACGCCATCGAGAAAAGCGCCAGCGAAGGCGGGAACGAGAAGAGGATAGGGGAAGAGATATAAAAGTTCGACATTCAGATGATAGCAGACGCTCGACGGACCGGAAATACCATGATAGTAGGGAATCTGAAGGCCGGCGGAAGAGGGATGAGTCGAGGCACCAAAAAGATGGAAGAAGCCATCACCGTGACTCTAGAGATGAATCGCGAGTGAGACGAGGAGATAAGGAGCGGGCCAAAGATGATAAACGATACCGCAGGTAGGATTCTCGCTCATCAAGGCCACAAGACGATCAAGAAGGTAGGAGACGTAGATGCAAGGACAGAAATGAGTAAATTATAATATGGGATACATACAAAACGAACACTTCTTCACGCCGAGGTAAAGGATTAAACAAAACTCCATCTACTGATAGCCAAGGTGACTCAAACACTACGCCAACCCCAGCTTCACTCTTTACCCTCAACCCACGGTAGTCGAATCTCCACGGGCTTCATATTCTTTTCCACCATTGCCACCAACTTCGGCTCAGTCAGCCGGTTCAAGGCATCGAGAATAGCCTCGTACGTCTCGGCACTCAACCCGGCCTTCCGATCGCAGTAGACGTCGAGCCCCTCGCTGGTAAACATTGTCGGCGCGAACCAGGTGACGGCCCAGCGCTCCTTTTCGCCCGCGGGGGTCTTGGCCTCGCCCCAGCCCAGGACCTCCCAGTGGCTCTTGACGAAGGTGAGCAGGCCCTTGCCGCGCCAGTTCCAGCTCGCGGGGCCGTCGGCCTGCGTGTCGATGCCCGCGACGGTCTTGAGCGCGCCGTCTTTCGAGGAGGGCTCGTACTCGACCAGGTCGTCCAGCCGGGGGAAGCCCGTGCTGCTAGCGGGCAGGAGCTTGTAGGTGATGCGGACGTTGCGCGCCGACCGCCACATGGAGAGCGTGCTGTGCGTGACGGACCAGGTGGTGGTCAGCCAGTCGAGGGCTGGCGCTGGCGAGGAGGGAGGCGCGTCCGAGGACGACGCGTATTTCGCGGGGAGCTTGAGCACGATGGGGTCTGAGTGCGTCGCCATGATTGAATCTGTTTTGGTGATATTGGATGAGAGGTGTTTGCTTTGGTGTTGCGAAAGGGTCGCAAAAGTCGCAATCAGAAGATCTGGAAGGGGATGAAACTCAAAATCCGTGGCGGCTCCCGAGGCGAGATGGTTTGGAATGGACCGAGAGTGAGACGAGGGAGGAGGATGATCGCATAACGTTGCATCAATGCATTGCCGTCAAATTTCAACGCGAACACGAGATTTGTGAGCGCATTCACCGCCGCCGTGATGGAGGCATTACACCACACGAAATTGCCTTGATATACTCGATATTACGTATGACGAAAATGAGATGGACATCCAATGCCCTGTTTCTTAGAACAAACGCCATGGTCAGTAGCATCACGCCTTCTAAATGCCTCGTCCTCCATCTCCCAGAGCGTCGTTTTCGACAACTGCTAGTACCATATCCAGCGGATAACCGGCATTCTCGCTCCCAACTCCATTATGAAATCGGTATACGAATACTGTCGGGTGTCCCAAGTTTTGGCGATGGCCGTTGTCTCATGCCACCATGTCCACCGACAAATAATCAGGTCCCCAGCCAATCCAATCCAATCCAATGCCAATTGCGCACTCACTCAATGTTCCAGCCAAGCACCCGGAATGTAAGGTCATCACCAACAGTATCTTTTCACGTGAAATATCAACAAGCTCTTGTTTCACCTGAATCAATCTTGCGTACCAACCTCATCCCACCTCGAATGTCTCACCTTCGGCATTTGCAAACCCGCCATTTCCTCTTTCGGCTTAGCCCACAGCGCCCGTTCAAAGCCACAGCTTGATTTCCCATTTTTTGTTACCGTTCGCATTCCAACCCCGGATTTTTACGAAGGGGGCGCATTTCTTTCCCACCGTTCGTTGCCTTGCATCTCGGCCTTCTTTTTCGCCCACATCCTCGGCTACAGCCCAATCGATTTTTCCCTTGCTCTCCCGAATTCCTTATTCGCGCATCTATTTTTTTTCCCTTTCGCCTCATTCCATCACTGAGTCGCGCCTCCCCCCCCCCACTGCAATCGACTCCCCTTCCCGCTCTCAAAACATCATGGATCCCGACTCGGCGCCCAACAACGACCTTGGCCCCGAAGCCAGCGCCGCCGCCGTCGACGACCAAAACATCGACGACGAGCAAGACCTCATGGCGCGCGCCATGGGCTTCTCGAGCTTCGGCTCGCAGCACCCAAACAAGAAGCGCCGCTACAACCCCGCCGCGGACGCCGCCGGCTTCTCCCTGCCGCCCAAGCCGTCCTTCACCGGCGCAAACTCGACCGCTCTCGGCCCCGGGTCCTCCTCCTCCTCCGCCTCCAAGGGTCCTAACGCGGACGAGATCGCCCTCGACGGCGACGACAACGAAGACGAGTCCGCCGCGCCATTGGCCACGACGCAAGTGCGTCCGGTAGGCCTCCCCCAGCGTCCCGCCGCCCCCCCGGGGGGTTTCGCCGCGGGCGGCCACCACCACCAGCCTCAGTTCCAGCCCCGCCGCGGCCAGGACCCCCCGCCGCTGGGCAACTGGTACGAGGGGTACTACGATCCCATGTCCAACACAAACCCCTGGGAGCGCATTGAGAAGGCTCGCGGCATGTCGTCCATTGGCTCGTGGCTCTCACGGGACAGTGGTGCTGCTCGGCCATCGACCACCGATGCCCCGGCGTGAAGCCGTTTCCAGCAAAACTTCGCACACCAAAACACGCGACTCAAGCTGTCTCCTTGCCAGAGTTCAGTCGCCGGGCGCCGCCTTCCCCTGGACCGCCCATGACCCATGTGGCCTGACATCATGACCACAAGCATCGCAGCGCCTGTCCTTCTCACGTGCTGTGTCACGTGACCTCACTGCGGCTTTACCTAACCTCCTTGACACGACCGATGACTGGACTGCTGGTACCCCCAAACGCTCCTCCAACGCCTTATGCTACATCTCAGGATGGTACACGTCGGCGCCGGCCTGACCAAGGCCCAAGGGGCGTGTACTTCAATACGGACACGGCATGGGACTGGCGTCCTTCACGTCGCCTGGGTCGGCCCCAGGCGTTGGTCTTGGCCCAGCGGTCAACAGAGAAGGAGCCCATATTCGATTGCTACAAACGCCAAACCCCCTCCAAAGGACCCCTGCAGGGCAAACAAGTACTGAATCCCGTCGACCAGAGTGGTGTGCCTCCCCAATTTCTCGCTGCCCGGTAACCAAAAGGAGCAATGTCCAGCTGCGTACATCCCACAATAGGCCAAGCGCCTCTCAATACATACATTCTCCAGTTTCACGGGCCCTGTTGCCCATCCTCCCCCTCGTCTCCTTGGTCCAGTGATTCCCAAGGCCCTGGCTCACTGCTCACTCTCCGCACACCCCCTCCCTCGTGGGAGACGGTCTGCTGGCAGGGGCCCCTCCGCGGCTGCTCCCGGGTTCTCACCCGTTCCTCCCTCAGATTCGCTCCCTGCAGTTCTGGTTCGCGACACCCCCGCGCAAGTCGTGCTGTCCACCATGCCGTCTCCTAGCCCCCCGCAGGATGCTAGGGAGGGAGGCGTACTTTTAACAGGCCCCGAGATCACCACGAGCCGTCCAATCATGAACCACAGCGTCGTGAAACAGGTGCCCTCCCCCCGACCCCCCTTCTCGTCGGGGCTCCCACACACACCCCGTTCGTGGTCTGGCGTATCGAGGCGGAGACTCGCCCGCACGCCCACCGTTCGATCGGTCTGATAAAAGCAGCAAGAGATCGCTCGCCCACAGCGGCCCGCGGCCTTGCCGCTCCCCCCTCTCGCCCCAGCTCCCAACGTCACCCCTTGCTCGCATGAACCTCCCCTGGGTCGCGCACTGCCGCTCTGGCGGGGGGCGTGAAGGACTAAAGAAATACAAAAACTGAAACGAAACCGTTCTCCCGCCCCATTTGCAAAAAAAAAAATCATGGTATCCGATCGACTTTTGGTTCCTGCAGCAGAACCACGTGGGTATGCCCGAATTTTGGTGTCAGGTAGGGTAGTAAAAAAGACAAGGACAAAACGAAAGCGCGCTAGAAAGTGAAGTTTTGTGTCATGGACTCATGTCGTCAAATGTTCCGATGCGGCTCAAAATGGACCCCGGAGTTTCGCCCCTAGTTTTCCGGGGAAGGGTATCGCGCACGAGCCTTGCTGTATTCTTTGGTGTGCTTCCGCGAGGCTTTGCTCTTGAGGGAGCTGTAGATCGGAATCTTGTCAGCCGCAGTTCGCAATCAAACACAGGGGAGGAAGGGGGAGTTTCGGGGAGATTGATTTCCCGAGATTACCGTAGCAATCGCGGGAGAGACCAAAATGCGACGTCGGGCTTGGCCACGACTTGCCGGGTTTGCTACCCGTCGCAAATCTCTCTTCGTGTGTGTGATGCAATGGGGAGGGGATTTTGGAACTTACCCAACCTTCTTTTGCGTCCATTCGAGGTCATTTCGGACCTCGTGAGCGTCGCGCATACCCTCCTGGAAGCGCTCTCGCGTCTTCGCCAGGCGAGCCTGTGCCTTCTTCTGCAGCTCCAGGAGCTCGCGGTGCTTGGCATTCAGCTTTCCGGAACTGCCCGCTCAGTTAGCACTCATAGCCGCGGTAAATGAGAGATTTGGGAAAGAGGAGAAGCAGTAGGCAAGGCTCAAAAGAACCCGGCATCTCGCCGCATAAGCTCCCAGGTGCTGCAAAAGCAAAAAACCGGGGACCGGCAAACCGTCACAGGTTGCAGCAAAAAGTGAGATTACAGCCGACACCCCGGCCGCTGCATGAAGCGGCAACTGGGGAAAAGAGGGGGCGAAGGGAATTTCCACTTACGTCTGGGCTTGCATGGCCATGCTGCGGTCGAGGGGGATGGGGTCAAACGAGTTGGCGAAGCGATCTTGCATGTACTCTTGGAAGTCGACGCCGCTGGCTGAGCCAGTGCTCTCGTAGTCACCGTAGCCGCCAATGTAGCCGCTTGAGGTAGCCGAGTATCCTCCATTGCTGTACGAGGCAACGCCTGATGTAGACGAAGCCGCGTCCTCGCATTCTGGAGGAGAGACGGAGTACTGGCTGTAGGTGGTGGGGTAGTGGTGGCCGCCCTTTGTAGGAACTGGCATGGGCATGGAGTAGGCAACATTGGCGTAGTGGTGGGTAGACATGTTGGGCCAATTGAAGAAAGGGGAGTTGAGGGAAGGCTTTAGAGTTCTTGGATAAGAGCCGCGAGTGTGTTTGGTGGTGGTGTTGTTGTGGGTTGTTGACTTGAGTTCAAGTCAAGGCAAGGCGAGAGGTGGGTGTTGAGGACAAGTGAAACTTTGTCAAGAGAGGATTGGTATGAGGAAGTAGATGTTGAGACTTGAGTCAAAGAGCTTGCTGAGGGAGTGATGATGAAGGAAGAAGAAGAACTCGGTCTCAACTCGATCACAGTCCCCCCTTTTATACTTTCCAGAGACCCTCCCCGGTCCTACTCCAAGACGACGGGAGGATAACATTTCCTGACACAATTCGTCCAGACCGAAGGACAACGACCCCGCTCATGGGAGTGTGGATGGGAATGGGAGAGGACAAAGATGATGACATGGCCAAGGAGAGAGGCAGCGGCTAGACGAGAGACGATCATGGCGGAATGCAAAGGTGTGGGCCATCGTGGACGACTTGGAGGGCAACCAAGGACTAATACGACTAGGAAACTGGGTAGGAGCGGTACATGACATGCTGGGAGGCAAACAGGCACCGTTGGGGATATCAAAAAGAAAAAAGTACAAAGCAAAGCGTATTGACCAGGACGAAGGCCGTTGGGAGCCGGGCCAACGAGAGGCAAGAATCGAGATACATGAGACGGAATACGGGGGTTACGGGGATGGACATGGGGCCGAAAGAAAGCAAAGGGGGAGGGTGAGAGTAAAAAGCAAAGCCGTTTAAGCCAAGTGGACAGGCACCTCAAGAAGGTGGCTGCAAGATGGTTCAAGGTTCCAGTTGTCCAGACTTTTGTCCGGCTTTGTGGGTGTCAGATAGTTTAGCCCGGGCGTGCGAGGCGAACGAAGCAAGCCTTCGTGCACCAAGCCCAGGAGATATGCCGAGAGACGAAGAGTCCACGCACAGCCCACGGACCATGGATAGCGAAGTAGAGTTTGGTTTGGTTTGGGGTGGGTTCGAGGCTGGTGTAAATCTTGACGCAAGGAAATATGTTGCAGGGATTATTTTGGGAAGCCAGATGGAGGCAGAAGAGCCCCAGAAATGGATGAAGGTGCACGTAGGAGGAGTTGTGTGGTCAGGACCAGGTTCGTAGCAGGGGCACGGGGGAACAAGGTGAATCTGGAACTGTAGAAAGGACCCTGGGAACGAGAAGTAAAAAAAAAAAAAATACACGCACAAGAATCTGCACAGCCAAACAAACCCCGGCCTGAAGGGCAACAGAGAGCTGCTGATGAGATGCCATGCATATCCGGGCCCATCGACCGTCACAGGGTGGCTGCACTAGTCGTTGGGTCCAGCTCTATCTTGAGTCTTTGAGGTAGGAACCCCAAAGAAACAGACACCCTGTCAAAACAACAGCAGGACGCTGAACGGCAGGGACTGTGACATGGCAGCATTGGAATGCGCAATAGGGGGAAAAAATGGACAGTCTTTGTCCACGGAACAGGCTTTGGCCTCAACGTGGACCGGAAGCTGCGGGCGGACGAGGTAGGCACCGTTTAGTGTAGTCGTTCATTCGCACGTCGTAGGGCGGCGGAGAAGTGCACTTTGAGAGGCAGGGCGAGAGGCGAGAAGCAAAGGTGCGAAGCCAAACTAGTAGGCTCGGCTTTGACTTAGATGGTGACGTGAGTAACAAGGCCGAGGCGGACTGGCTCGGACTGGCTACCCTTTACCAATCGACCCAAACCAACCGACCGACGAGTCGTGACTGGCTGGAAAGTCGGGGTTGATGGATCCGGAGACCAACCACGCGCACACCCATTTGCGTGCACACGCATGCCGGACGCACGCACGCAGACGGCTCATCATCGGCCGTGTTCCGATGTCGTTGGAGGAGGACTCGGTGCACCGACGGCAACCTTGACAGAACCGGGGCTCCGGAGAGGGGACAGGATTTTCCCTATCATGTCAATGCTGTACCCAAGAACCTGGCGCCCCAAAAGCGAGTCCTCCAAAGGCCAAAAGTCAAAATCGTTGACAGGGACAAGGGCCGCAAGCGTTTGGTGTAGGCGCAATTGGTGTCAATGGATTGTCAACCGTCGCCATGATGCGCCGCCATCGTCAACTGGGAGCGCACCCCGAGGATCCAGACGTCGAGACTTGCAACAAGTGCGCATTGACACACTAATGAAGCCAATGAGGCGAACCAGGTTAGAGACCAGAGTCCAGCATGAGTCGAAAGCATGCAGAGGTGTCGGGGGAATGAAGCAAAAAGCAGCACTGGATTTTCGGTTCGTGGATCGTAGATGGGGACTGAGATTTCCACACCCCTCCCCCCTCCGTTTGCGCGGCCAATCTCTGTTGCTTTCTTTTTTTTTTCCGCACCGTCTGCTCCTTCAATGAAGAACAAAACCCCAAAGAGCTGACGGCCAACGAGATCTTGAGCTCGTACCCCTTTGCAAGTGTGGAACAGAACGCAGAGAGGTGGATCGAGTCGAGCAAGTCGGGCAATTTGGCTTGTTTCTCCTCGTCGTTTGTGATGTGGTGATGCGTTGTCAAGATATTCGCTGCGGAATGAAACATGGTTGGGTGGGAAGGGAAATGGATGTTCCGGCCAAAAGAGAAAAGATGGCAGGCGTCGTCCCTGGAAAGAAGAGAAGGAGGGTTGGCAGGGAAGGAAGGAGGGGGGTGTCAGTCGTGGAAGGCGTGGAAGGCGTGGAAGGCGTGGAGGCGTGGAGGCGTGGAAGGCGTGGAAGGTGCCATGGGATGAGAGGTCCCCCCCGCCATCTTGCACAAGGCAAAGTACCTCCGTACCTACCAAGATTGGTAAGTGCACGCCAACCTTGAGGGCAGGTTAAGTTGGTTCTGCCAGCGCATCTCAAAGAGGATGCAAAGGGTGGCATCTAGCAGCCTCACAGCAGGCAATAGGCAACACCAGCCGCATCGGTTGGATATCAGACAAGCCAGCAATCCAAGCAATGGACGGAGTGAACCAGAGGAGGGGTAATGACAACAACGACAACAACAGCAAAGCCGGCAAGGATGGAGCACTCCAGAGTGCCCATAGCTCCCTCAGAGCCCCAAGAATCGAGGGGACCGAGAAGGCAGATAATTAAAGTGGGCCGAAGCTTGGATGGATTGAAGGTACCTTGCTCCTTGGGGGGGCGTGTCTTCTCCATGTGGAGCGGGAAGCTGTGGAGGACATGAAGTACCTCTTCGAAGTCCGGATGGAAGAGGTACTTCGTCCAGTACAAGAGGGGCAGCCACAGACGGCCAGCGTATCGCTGACGAGAATCTGCCCGATCTTGCGTTGGAGGAATCTGGTTTTTCTTCAGCAGTTTTTTTGCTTTTGTTTCACCTGAAGCAGGCCCCTTCAGTTCTTGCCTGCAAGAGTTTTCAATCTCGTTTTTCTTTTTGTGCTTCGGCATTCACACTTGACCCGATGCTCAATGCTCAATGCCTCATGCCCACCGCGGAATGCAGAGAATTCTCGCCATGTCTCGGCTCAATACCTTGCGAAAAGTTGCCACCAGCCTTAGGACGACTCTCCCTCATCCATTACGGCTCGCAACCGGCTCATCCTTGTGGGTTAGGTATGACTGCCTGGGCAAAGGCGGCCGGTATCAACTTCGATTCGGGTATCTCTAGTTTCGTCGGCGATCCCTGCCCACTGACTGTGCTCACTCGCAACCGGGTCATTTCTCACGGTAGTGCAAATAGCGTGCGACTATTTCACGTTGGCACCCAGTCAATCCACACATCCACCCATCATTATCTCATCACGACCGTTGTGCTTCACTTCACACCCACACGCATTGACACAACGACACACACAAGACACAGACGACAGCACCGCTGCTCTGCCTCGTCCCAACCCATCCACTCGGACCCCTCTTCTGGCGTCGCCTACCATTGGCCCTGATAGCGAAGAAGCGCTTGGAGGGCACACATTTCTCAAGACGTCGATTGGACAAAAGTCTTTTTCTGCAACAGGATTTTCGCCCCTCCCCCGCCCAACCGGCCGTGATCCATCTCTTCTCTCAGATCCACCAGCCTTCCTCCGCTCTACCACTCACACCAACAGCCTCAACTCATTATCCGCTAAAAAGACGTCCTCCGCCGTTACGGTTGAGCTAGAGTCCAGCCCAAGACCTGGGCCAAGGCCCTCAGCATATCGCAGGGAACAGGGCTGAAAGGACTGAATCTTCAGCGCCAAGCGCAGAGGACAGGCTGGAAGCCAAGTGCGCAACATGGCCAACAAGGAACACGGAACATGAGAGACCAGACACGGGAGACGAGTCGAGAGACTCGCAAGTTGAGATGGCGGCAATCTCCACCGTCTCTGTCTGTACCCGCAAGCTCCACCTCTCTGGACGACAAAGAGATTATCGTCAAGAGATGCCAATTCGGACCAATTCGTCCTCGATGGATTCTCGCAGCCAGTACGATGCTACAAGTCCGTAAGGAAATCACATCTCCTCTCATGTTGACGCCATCTCTTCGGTCAATGCCCTCTAATCTACATGGAAAACCAACGCATCATGGAGATCTCCATGACTTATAAGACCGAGATCCAATCCAATGCCTTTTCACACCGAATTCCGAACACCCACATGGATTTCCCCTCACGAGAAGACAGGTCAACCATGGAAGTCAGACCGAGTTCCCCACCACTATCACCACGACTCCGACCACAGGCAAAGCAAAATATCACAAGTCACAAAAACAGAAAGGGTCCATTGCTGGTCCGTATTTATTCTTCGTCGTTGGACGCCGATTCGGCCGCGTCGACCAACCAGCAGGCCCTCATCTACCGTTTTGACGAGATGAGGAGGAAACGTGTAAGAAAGGATGCAGCTGTAAAGCGCTCACAGGCCTTCTAGACTCTCTCCCCGTTGTCGTGTCGCATCCTTGAGCACTCTCTTGTCAAATAATGTGCCATCATCGGCGGCCCCTTGCTTGTTTGCTGACAGGCCCCCCAGTTGACCGGCCCGGCCTCTGGCAGCAAGCCCTTGCAGGCAGAGAAAAGCGTGCTGGCAGTTCCCCGTTGTGGTGCAGGCTGCGGCGACATTTTGGCGGCGCGGCGAGTTGCATGTGGACAATCTGCATCGTCCTACTGCATGAAGTAGGGGACTTGCTCACGAGCTGTGACCTGTCTCTGCCCGCCCGCATTCTCCGCGAACCCACCGTGACCTTCTCCAACGCTCTGCCACCTGCGAGCTACTGCCGCCACGCACCTGGAGTCTCTCCTTGATAGGTTCGATGGCACGGCGTTGACAAGCACGAGCCCATCACACGTCACATACATACGATGCGGCTACTTGCAGCGACAAAGATGCTCTCCGTTCTACCTGGGACTTTGGACCGTTTTCATACCATGGAAAACACGACGCCTTTGGCTTACCTGTGCACAAGGTGGCCTGCGATGGCCTCTCCTTCACGACCACGGAACAAGAAAGGCCAGGCAGGGGGTTGCGAGGACAGGATGACCCTGGTTTTCTTTCTCGCGATCATCTCGAGAGCCTGTCCTCGACGACGATCGATGAGAGCGGAGTCCTTCATGGGGCAGGGACTCTCAAACGGCTCCCACGATGACGGGGGTTTCGACACGCTCCAGCTCGCTCGACGGAACAGGCCTCGAGAGGACGGGGCTCAGGAGCTTGGGGACTCTGTGGCTATTTGCAGCAGTCCCCATAGATATCCACGGGGACCGAGCGATTCAGAGTCTCCAGCGAGATAGACGAGGAAACACCACGTCGTTCAAGTCGTTCGTTTGAAGACGATAGTTCGCTCTGGGTGGCATGACTTTGGGCGGCTGCGATTGACGCTGCACAAAGGAGAAGCTAGTGCACCAAGCGATTCGTCCTCGGCGGAAAAGGCTCCTGGCTGGCCTCGCCGTTGATCATTTTCGCTGTTGGCGGCTGACACGGGGAAAACCAGGAGCTTCTACGAGAATTTGGCTGGGGCTGGGAGGGCGAGATTATCAGATTCGCCGCAACCGAGCCTACCTTGTGGCAGCACGTGCACCTGCGAGGGAAACGAAGACGATCTCTCGCAGCTCTGCAATGGAGGTTTGCTTTTCTTCATTCTCCGGTGTGTCTGCCCTGTCTCACTGGCTGTTCCGGGGTCGCATTGCATCTGATACATGGCATTTCACAATGAAAACGCCCGCCAGGGTTGACAAGGCAGCCACAACGGCGCGTCAACACAGACACATACCCAAGTAGGTATGAAAATGTAGGTACGGTCGGTTGTGGACGAGCAGCTTGCAAGCTGATTTCTCCATTTAGATTGCTACATACAGCACAGCACATACCCTGCGATGGCTTGCATCTCGCGTCTCTCGCCGCCAGCAATCAAGCAGCGACATGCAAATCTCCATGTCGATGATGGGGAGGAACGGGACAACGAAACGTACACGCCTCCCTCCGCAACGCACGGACAACGCAGTGTTTGGGGGGGGAGGGGGGGGGGCGCAAGTTAATTGTTTTTCTTTTTCTTCCCTTGGTTTCTTTTTTGTGTTCCTTTTCGTTGATGATGGGGCAGATTCTCATAGGTTGATGAGGAGGATGAGGGTTGCATGGGACAATTTACGAGGATTATCTTTCGAGTGTTATGCAACGACAATTAACTTGGGAGGCCCTTCCCGAGGGATAAGAGAGGGAAAAAAAGAAGCGCGCTGTCCTGTACAAAATACGTGCGTGCCGTGCGTCGCATGCGTGCTTGTGTGTGTGTGGGTAACTCCATCTGAGATGCCCTCTGGATTTGCCTGTCTCTGTGCACCACGTATGATGAACTGGATGGAGAACGTTGCCGTGGCCGAGGAGAACGAGCCGGGGTACTTTTTTTTTCTTTCTTTTTCGCCGCGGAATCGGGTTGCTTCGAAGATTTCTTCTGCTTCTTTGCCGTTTGAGGAAATGCCATTATCATTATTTCGTGGTGAATATTTTCTCACTGTTTTTCCAATCATCACACGCCGTCATCCGTGCATGTCGTCGACTTTTCATCGTGACGTAGACAACTCCCGCCCAACAACTCGGTATCCCATCACCTCGTCAACATACATGTCTTGGTAAGCAACCGGCTGTCAAACCGTTTTTGCCCCTTGCCGTGCGCAGTACGACAAGACGAGCCGAGAGGACGCGCACGCCAAACAAGCAGCAAGTAGAAAGAAGAAAAAAACTTTCCGTCGACCGTTGCCATCGGCCGTCAAGCCCGCGTCACACGGCATACAGCTGCCTCAACACGTCTCTGCCTCGCCATCTCTGTTTCTCTCTCATCACTCATCGCTCTCGCTTTCCATACCCTTCTCCCACTTACTCTCGTTCAACACTCCTCGCCTTCACCCCTCCCAGCCCTGCCAATGTTTCCCGATCCTCGCGTCCATTACCGTAGATTACCTAGCCGGGGCCAATTCAATCCTCCCTCGGACGATCACAGCAAAGAAAAGAGGGACAAAAAATCCTGATTGTGTCGCCTCAAAACCCACGTTTCCTGTGAGTCAAAGGCACCCGTCACGTCCCGCGTTGTCCCTCAGCTCTCTGGTTTGACGCCGTGTAAGTCGGGCAGCCCGTCCCGGGGAAACACAAAGAAAAGGGTCCCCCCATGAAACACAATTCATGCCAGACCAGCTGATGGGGAGATGTCCCCATGCGTAGCTAGCCGAGAGAACCTCTCTCTCTCTCTCTTGCAAGAAACAATAAGGCGAAGTTGGTTCTTGACCCCGACACGCCCCCCCTCCTCTGCATCAGGCGGTTTTATGTCTCCTCCTCGAGAAAGCCGTGCAACGACGGACAGCAGCGAGGCCAGGCTTCTCCCCAATTCCTCGCGGACGAGTCCTCTTGCTCTGATCCCCAATGACGCTCCTCTTCCATCCAGATCGTGGAGCAGGGACCTCGGAGAATTCCTCAAGCCCCCCGGGTAACGTGACACGAAGTGTGAAGGCCAGGGTTGGAAAGAAAACGTCTTGTTCGTCAAAACTGTCCACAAGGCAAAGAACGACGGGAGTATGGAACTTGTGTGCTTCGCTTATCGACACACTGTCTCCAATCTCTCTGGCCCTGACTCTGTCTGTCTCTCTCGCCCCTTCCGTGCCGTGATCACAGACTCATGCAAAAAAAGGCTCCCGTACGACAGCGAGCCGTCCCGAGGGGGCCTTCCGCTTCCATGTCAGCATCGCGAACCCGTCGTCATCCTCCTAGGCGCAAAAGGGATGTGGCCTGAGGTTCTAGCAACACAACAGCCATCAACGGGTAGCACCCTTCATGTAAGGAGCACAACACGGATCAATGTGAAATCGAGGAGAGCGTTTCGCCATTTTCTACCTTAACCAACCTGGCTAAATCCGTGAATGCCGTCTACACGCCCGTTTCTCATACCATGTCCCCCCTCTCCCGTTCTATCCAGAAAAAACGAACGAGTTGAAAAACAAAAAAAGAAGTCGTCAGATGGCACATAGTAGACCGCCCTTTCCGAGGTTATACTACATACCATAGCTTCCAGAGAATTACCGCCCGCCAGCATGTGTGACCCATACCGAGTGTGTCCCCCCTATTTCCCTCCCATCTGATCCATTTCGCATAAGGGGTAACCATGCCGAAAGTACAAAGAAAAGTCAGAAGAAGAGCCCAATGTCATGTGGATGTAAGCTCTCCTTTTGGTGACCCGCCCCAAGAGCCCATACATGGCGAGAGATGGCAAGGAGCGGGAGGAACGAAGCGAATGAAATGAACCGCGGAAGAAAGTAGAGAGTTTCTGTAGGGTCGTGTCTAACGCCAGGCTCGGCCAGTTCCACCCCACATGATGGAAGCTGCACCTTGTGCCTAGGAGAATATCTTGAGGAAGCCCCAGATGCCGACGCCGCTAAGGACGGGGATCGTCAGGTTGTCGTCCCAGCCAAAGATGTCAACCACCTCACTAGCAGAAGCCACGAATCCGGACCACAAGGACATAACTCCAAGAGCAATGGCACCAGTAATGGTGGCTTGCCCGTCAGATAGCCCGATGGCCTTGGTGACGACCTTTGGCAGCGTCAGAGTGCCGTTGAAGATGAAGCCCTCGTCGCCGGGATAAGGGCCAAAGGTCGGTACCAGCCAGCCGTAGAAGAAATACGACGTACCAACTCCGACAAGAAAGGCGGCCGTGGAGCCGGCCAGGGACTTTCCTCGGCGCAGACGCGGCGTGTACCGTCCCCAAAGGCGGCCAAACGTGCTCGCGGCAGTATCGCACCAGCTCAGGAGCAAAACGCTCATGATACCGACATCCTTGGGGAATCCGTAGAGAACGATCCAAGCGCCCAGCAAGTACCAGATGACACCGTTCCAGCCTGAGTATTCGCTCTCGCGCATCAAGGCACCGAGGACTTTGACGTAGAAGCGGTTGAAGGCGGCATATCGGTGTCGCAGCCAGTCAGTGGCAGCAATGGGAATCAGTGCCGACATGAGCCATGGCGTTACCGCCCTGGGCTGTGTGCCGTTGACGTAGAGCCAGATAACGAAGAAGCCGATGGAGACATGGAGAAGCTTGCGCGGCACCTCGTGCTTGTGCACAAAGGTTCGCCAATGCCTGTGGATAGGGATAAGGCCAAGCGGGCTGGGACTTCGACTGAAGTCGCGCCATGACCAACCAACGGGAGTGGCCGGCTGAGGCGGCGCGAGATGGCCGTTGGTGCCTGGGGCTTTTCCGTTCCCGTTCGCAACGGGCTTGTCGATGACAACGGGAGCCTTGGGCTTTTTGGCAGCAGCGGTGGTGCTCGTTCGTCTCGTCATGCGCGGTACGGTTCGCGCGTCGATAGGAGACCGGCTGCGGGTTCGAGCCCTTCGAAGATCAGGGCTATCGGACTCATCTTCGTCAGAGCGCTCCTCCAGGGGCTGCGGCGTCGGGGTCCTTCTTCGGGCCGCCGAACGGGTCACGGGGCCCGAGTACTCGACATCCTTCTCAGACGGCGTAGGACTTGGAGAGATGACGCGAGGCGTCTCTGGGATGTTCTTGGAGCGGAAAGACATGGCGAACGAAAATGGTGGAAGCGCCGGGCAACGAATGGCGCCGACGACGATGCGATGTAAGGAGTCGAAGCCGTGGGGCCAAAAGGAGTATGACGTTAAAGTCGAAGAGGGGAGATGTTTGTCACGGCGTGAAAACCGCACCGTGGACGAGTCAGGATTGGAAAGCGAGGCGTCGGAGTCGATGCGACGGGAAAACCGGTCTCGCGAGTTGTCGCGGTGGAGGGAGGGATGACGACGTTGTAAATTTTCTTGATCTTGATAATGATCGGAGTCGGCGACTTCGTGGGGGTTGGACTGGTCGCAAGAGTGGCTTGGTGCGTGGTGGCGCAAGGCCGAGTCGTGGCTGGCAGTGAAGGGAGCGGGAGAAGCAGGACGAGGCCGCTTAAGAAGAGCTTGCTGCTGTTGAGGCTGCTGTTGTTGATGTTGTTGTTGGAGAGGAGGGACGTGTAGACCCTGGTCCGTGGTCTGAGTAGTGGCCAACTGGCTGCTACCTGCTTCTGGCTCTGGATCCGGAGGGCTCGGAGGAGGAGGACGGACGAGGGCTTCAGCTTCTATCGGATCCAGATTGAAGGCGGACAAGGATGCAACGGAGGTTGGATCCCCCGCCGCATGATGAGACAGATGAATCGTGGCAGCCGAATTCGTAGTGGCAGCGGCAGGGGCGGCGGCACACACGAACATACGGTGCGCTATCTATTTGCCCGTCTTGTGACAAGATGTGCCGTGATGGACTGTGAGGGTGGAAGAGCCACAAGAGCGTAAAATTAGGATGGTGCCGAAATGTGATGAGGTACCTGAAAATCGCCTGCGAGGTACCTACGCTGTGCACAGCGGAAGCGCCGAACAGTTCGGTAGATCGGGAAGTACAACGGGCCCGAAAAAAGTCAGGCAAGATATGGGGTGCGAAAAAAATTTAAAGAGGCAGCCAGCGCGGCAGTTGTGTTGAAGCGACGAGCAGAAGGCAAAGAGTCGTGTGATCAATCGTCTCGTCTTCTCAACGAAATTTGCTAGGCGGGATTTCCTAGCTTCGTGTTTTTTTTGTTTCCAACTTACCATGGCAGGCTGGGGTCCGGGGAGATGCCGGAGACTTGCGTGTGGCGTCAAATCTTGCTCGCCTGGCCGTTGAATATGTCACAGTGGAGTTGTGCATGCACAGTGCGTCACCGCCCTTCCGCTTGAGCATGTGATTGTGGAAGATGCCTTCATGTGAACGACTAATTTGGACTCTCGTCGGGCTCAGTGAAGTGTCATATCAATGCCATGCAAGTCTCTAACAAAAGCACAGAGTAATCAACGAAACGGACGGTTCCTTTTGCATAATACATCGTCCGGACCCCTGAAACGTCAGTTTAGGACAGGGAGTCCGGCAATCCAGCAGAGTCAGCCCACCGGCCAGTGCGACAGTTTTGAGATTGCCGACCGAAACTCTGCTACCAAGAGATGGCTCGCGTTTCCGATGTTCATGGCACAAAACGACAGAAGGTGTCATTTCGGTCTTTTGGTCAACCAGTGCGGGCAGATACCGGACACGATACCAGGTTAGCTTGATGTCCCGTCCTGTTGCTCTGTTCCAGATACATAGAACTGCAAATCTTGCAAAAGATTTCGCCCAGGAATGAGGAAACTGGAGGAGAAGATACCTTATCACTAAACCATATCTAAATCAAGAAGAACGGACACGTGGCCAAAGACCATCGTCGTCGTCGGGTTGCTTGGTTATTTGATTATCAGCACTGTGCCCCTCACACTGTAGCATCAGCCACACTCATAGCAAAGTGGCTGCCGCGTTTCACGTGGTGATAAGATAGCCATCGCGATAAGATAAAGATTTCTGGAAATATTTCTTGAAGCATCGTGAGCCAACGGCCCCTCTATGAGACTTGAGCGCACGATAAAAATACAGAGAAGCCGGCCGAAAACCGTTGTTTCCCGCCCGGAAACCTCTTGAAATGTCTTCGGGCAAGCCAGAAAAACGGCGGAACCCTCGCGCCTGGGACGGACTCACCCCTCGCCTCTCAGGATGGGTTCTCGACGCCGTCTCGACAATGGGCTTCACCCAGATGACGCCCGTGCAGGCCGCCACGATACCTCACTTCATGGGCAACAAGGATGTCGTCGTCGAAGTACGTTCAACCGTGATCAATAGGGAGCCCCGAAACTAACCGCAGCTTCTCTATCCAGGCCGTCACCGGTAGCGGCAAGACGCTCACCTTCCTCATCCCCCTCGTCCAGAAACTTTTACGCCTCGAAGAGCCGACCAAGAAGCACCATGTCGCCGCCATCATCGTGTCTCCCACTCGAGAACTAGCCGCTCAGATACACAACGTCTTGCTAGACCTGCTCAAATTCCACGCCCCCTCCGCCGAGATCCTGCCGCACCTACAAGACGAAACGCGCCCGCTCACCACCACGCCCGTCATCGTGCCCCAATTGCTCGTTGGTGGTACCACGACGCCCGCGCAAGACCTCAGCTTCTTTCTGCGCCATAGCCCGAACGTGTTAATATCGTCGCCCGGCCGGCTCGTCGAGCTCCTGTCCTCGCCTCACGTCCACTGCCCGCAGTCTTCCTTCGAGCTTCTCGTCTTGGATGAAGCCGATCGCCTGCTCGACCTCGGCTTCAAGCCAGACTTGCAAAAGATTCTATCACATCTCCCCAAACAGCGCCGAACAGGACTGTTTAGTGCCAGCGTCAGCGAGGCCGTGGGCGAAATCATCCGGGTCGGTCTAAGAAACCCGGTCAAGATCGAAGTCAAGGTGAAAATGAAGGGCGGGGGAATCCTCGAGGACAGAAAGACACCCGCCAGTCTTCAAATGACATACATGGTCCAGCCAGCGAGCCACAAGTTGCCGGCCCTCGCACAACTTCTGGAGAAGCTCCCTGTGAGACCGCAGAAGAGCATCGTCTTCCTTTCTACGTGCGCTGCCGTAGACTATTTCCAGCACATCCTACCCCACCTCATCCCCAATGGCTTCACGCTCGTCCCTCTACATGGAAAGCACCCGGCAAAGGTTCGAGAAAAGAACTTCAACGGGTTCCTGACCTCTGTTTCCCCCACCATCCTCCTAACGACAGATCTCGCCGCACGAGGTCTCGATATTCCGCAAGTTGATCTGGTCATCCAGATCGATGCCCCTTCAGATCCCAAAGTCTTCATCCACCGCAGCGGTCGAGCCGGACGTGCCGGGCGGAAAGGTTTGGCGGTCGTCATGTTGCACCCCGGGAGAGAAGAGGACTACGTGCGGTTCTTGGAAATCCGACAAACCCCCATCCACCCCTTGCTCAAGCCAGCCATCCAGACGACAGACGAAGAAGCGGCCGCAGCGACGCAAAAGATCCGAAACCTCGTCCGCGACGACCGGGCTTTCTACGACAAGGCGCAAAAGGCATTCGTGAGTTGGGCACGGAGCTACGTCGCCCACAAGGCAACGTCCATCTTCCGAGCCGCCGACCTCGACTGGGCCGACCTCGGAAATGCCTGGGGGCTCCTGCGCATGCCTAGAATGCCCGAGCTGAAGGACTGGAAAGGCGACAAGCTCCTCGGCCAGGACATCGACTGGGACAACTTTGCGTACAAGGAAAAGGCACGCGAGCAGACGAGAAAGGCCGCTCTCGAGGCGGAGCGGTCGGGAGAGAAGAGCAAAAAGGTAGACGAGGTCAAGCGCAAGCGCAAGAACAACGAGGCGTGGAGCGCCAAGCACGGCAAGGAGGACGAGCGGGTAGAGCGTCGTGAGAAGCGTCACAAGAAGCGCGAGGCAGAGAGAGTGTCGCACATGACGGAGGACGAAAAGGCAAAGGACATGGAGCTCAAGGACCTGATCGCCGAGGTACGGAGACAAAACGCGGCCAAGGCGGCGGAAGCAGCGAAGAGCGCAAAGGAGAGCGCCTTTGAAGGATTTGATGACTAGAGAGAGGGATTTTGAATATACCCCCCGGCATCCATTGGCTGCTTCAATCCGGTTGGATCCTATTGGGTCATTTCTATGTTGCTTGAGATGAGTCGGCGACTTGGTGTTATTAGCATCGGCGAGCTTCGCCGGGTTGGTCTCGTCGGTGAGGACACAAATCTCCAGGCGCTGCACCTTTGTTTAATTGGCATGATGTGGACTTGCAGGTCGGTCTGGCTCCCCCCACGAAGTGCTCGCATGCCACCAATACACGAATATTCGCTTCCAAGGTTCCATGCCAAGCAACGGTAGTTGTTGATAGTACGCGGATGGCTTGGGATGGCTGTCGTTTGGAGCCAATAGTCATGCAATCTAATCGCCGAATAGGTACTAAAGGAGTTAGGGGTTCGCGATCTTCAACACGCCATCTCTTGCTTGGCCAAACACGTACTCGGGTATTCGGACTTTATGACAGTCGCCATGGCCTTGACATTGAAGAAAAAACCTTCGCTCGGCACGTCGCTATCAATTTCAAACCATCTGTGTCTAATCCTTTCAGAGGTAAATGAGCCGTAATCCGAATCCCTCATTTAATATACGCGTATACGGCAGCGACGGATCCAGTCGATACGAAAATGGCCGGTTGATGCCGAGACACGCGTATTCGGCCGCCCAGTTCCGGGGGGGGGGGGGGGAAGAGAAGAGTAAAACGAGTATATAAAAGGCCGGACAAGAACTTGAGCTGAGGTTGTCTCAACCACGCAGCAGACTGCTGATCCTGCAACCATGGCACGCAGCTCCAAGTCCGGACACCTTGCCAGAGGAGCCCAGATCTTGCATCTCCCACCGTCAGGCCGAATGACCCTGGACTCGCTAGAGACGTTTTTCCGGTCTGGACTCTCGGGGGCGAGCCTGGTTACGGGCTGTGTGATCCATGGCCCGATTGACGTGCTAGGCTCCAGGGCTCAGAGATCGTCGACCAGCACAGCCTCAGTCACTCTGAACAGGTTATCGGCATACTTCTTCGTCTCATGCAGCCGGGCGAGCTAACAGACAGAAAGAGGAAATATCCGTGTGCGCTGGCCATGACAGTCTAGACCGCTCCGTCTGGTCCCTCTTTCTTGGCCCTCACATGACTAACAGGCTGGCTGGCTGGTTGGTTGACTTGAAACGACTTATTACGCGGTGATGGTGCAGCCACCCACTGCAGCGCCTCAAGGACGAGCGCCATCGGATCCAGATGGCTTGCCAAATTCCCAAGGGCTGACGAAAGAGTTCCTCGTCATCAGAGGCAGAGTAGCAGGACAAGAAAAGACTCACTGGGAACAGTCGACATGGCATTCACCGTGTGCCAATAAAGCCGGCAAGAATTCTGAAGCCTAGGGGACGCTGGCGTGTCGGATCAAGGTCGCAGGGACCCAACATGCGCCAGAAAGCTTGTTTCACGCTGGAATACGACAGCAGGGCCGTCCGGCCCGTCGGTGGAGGAATGTGCCCCATACGAATGTAATCGCGTGCCTCGACTGGGGGGTGACGGAGGAACACCATTACACACCTCTCCGTCTTCGTAGGCGCGAGATGCGTGTAAGTGACTTGGTGGTGGCGCAGCAGCTTTAGAGAATGTGACAAGCATGGGGCGACGCGTAACCAAGTGGTTCGAGATAGTCTGTTTGCCAAGACGATTCACAAGCAAGAGCCGACCCTTTCGAGGTCCAAGGGTGAATAAGCTTGATTGGTATGAAGATCTGGTGGACTGACTGTTCGATCCTGGGTGGCTGGCTCAAAGGGCGTTTTGAAACGGCTCCGGCTCGCGAAAGGGAGGGACGGGAAGAGTCTAAGCCTCAACGGATGACGAATCTAGGGCGTTTGGGCAGAATACGACGGCAATTATCAAATGAAATCGTCGGAAAGAAAAGTCTCGCTTCTTTTTCGTTTGGTCTGGATGTCCAAGCGACTGAAGTATCGCGGGAAAAGCAAATGGGCGCAGGCGCAGTCAGGACAGACAGGGGGGTCGGTGACATTAGCACGGAACAAAATACGGTGCGGGTGGTTTCTTTGGCCCGTTCGAGACGCATCTTTTTTCCTAGACTCGAGATTAGAAGCGGTGGTGGGGAAAGGCAATGGCCCCGAGAAGCCGTGATGCCGTGAGATGAGGCCGGAGAGCCGTGTATGTCCAGGACTAGGCATGGGTGGCATCATGGTCGGAAGCAGGGGGTTCCAGTGGCAGTTGGCAGCGGGCGAAGAATCGAGTTGGAAGTATACAGTAGTTGCGCAACGGTAGGGCAGAGAAAGGCGAGAAAAGAGGAAGAGTTGAGAGCCGCGGGTGACGGAGAAGGTTGGGTCCCTGATGATCCCTGAAGAAAGTGCCACCCTCCACTGTCGGCTCCACCAACGCCGAAGCCTCTAGATAGGTACGTACCTGCCGTAGTTTACCTCGGTGGCAGAGGGAGGGACGTTTGAAACGAATGTTATTTGTCATGGATGACAGCTGGCGGAAGAAGCTGAGCAGCAGTAGGGACCTTATGTGCTGCATAAGAAAATCAGCGGCGTCCTCATACATGCCATTCTCATTCCAAATACATGTCTCCTTCTCATGATAGGTGCTGCTATGCAACAGTAATATGCCGTTATGACCAAGTAGACGGCTGAGAGAACGTACGAGCAGGGAAAGAACGGCCTGCGCTCATGGATGGGGGAAGGAGGAGCAAGAAGGAGGGGCGACCCGGGCGCTTCTTGCCGAGCCACGCTGCATCCGCAGAACTTGACAGCACCCTGATGCGACAAGCTTTACGGTACGGCCAATGAAATTACGGCCCACGAAGGGTAAAGCACGTTGGTCACCACTTGCCTTGCTTCCCGGGCTGGGTTAATTGCCCATATCCCAACACGAACTTTTGGTTCTTTAGGGAGGTAGTCCGTACTACCGACCCTGATTCACTGACGGAGATGCGATGCAAGCCAGCCTGAGCCCAGGAAGGCAACACCTGCCGCACCTACACATAAGGTACAGGAAGGTACGGCACACCTAACACCTTCCCCCAGAGCTGCTGCTGCCAAACTCAATCTCATAAGCGTCATCCCGACAACTTGCTCACATTCTCAGATATTTTTCGTGTTCCGTGCAGGTGCTTAGCTGTCATCAATGCTACTAATCCCCATTAATTCTTCTTCTTTCCATCTCTACTTCTTCTCCCGTCGAGGCTGCGCAAGGTCGACTTCATCCAACTACCTCCCGCCTACATCAAAGACTTGACCCCGCGCTAGGACTCTCCTTCCTCTTCTTCTTCCCCTACTTCTTCCGCCGCCTCTTTTCTCGATTCATCTCATCTTTTATTGCCTATTGGCAACCCTTTGTCGGTCATCACCCAATTCGGAAACGTCCCGCCTCCGGATGAGCCCTTCGTCTATCACGCGAATCCTTCAAGGACATGACTGCCTACCAACGCCAGAACTGCGCCTTCATCCGCTGCTATTAATCGCCGCCCATCCGCGGAGTCAACCCTGAAGACGCATCCGTCTCGTTCCGGCTTTTCGAATCGGATACTGATTGATAACTTCTCGAAAAGTCGATTATTTCACCTCCCCGCCTGCATCATGTCCCCGCGTTCCTCGGGCTCCGAATCGAGACCCGACCGCCCCGGCTCCGGCCATAGCCCCGGCCCCGGTGGTTCAACTGCCAGCACCGCTAGTACTGCCAGCAGCATCGCGAACACCATCACAATCACCACACCACCAAAGACGTCGTCTGCTACAAAGCTACGTCGTGCCCATCGCAAATCGCGGAACGGCTGTTGGGAATGCAAACGTCGACATATCAAGTGCGACGAGGCTCGCCCGGCATGTAGCAACTGCGTCGTGAGCGAGCGCACTTGCTCCTTTCCTCACAACGCCGTCCCAGCCGCGAACGGCTTTGCGACAACTTCATCTCAGCCATCTACATCAACTACTGCCGCCGCCACTCTCCGCAGTCCCGCACGAAGCCCCGCGGAAAGCAGTGCTGGCTCCAACACCATCTACCCTCCTCCATATCCGCTGCCACCCTCCGCTTATGGTCACCGTGGCTTCCCCGTTGTTGACGAGGCCGCGCCGCCAACTTTACCGTCTTTCAACGAATTCTTTGCTGCCTCTCCGCCTTCCTCTCGCTCCGAGACGCTTACACCCCCAGTCTTCGCTGCGAAGCATCTGAAGCTCCTCCACCATGCCGAAACCGAGATGCCGTATACCAACAACTTCATGCCGGCCATCCTTAACATCGGCATCGAATGGGCTCAGGAGTGTCCGTACGCCATGGACCAACTTCTTGCCCTTGCCGCCGATCATCTCGCCCTTCGTTATCCCGAGAACTCCCTTTCTTACCGGCGAACAGCAACCGAACTTCAGACTCGGGCCCTCATGTGGTTCAACCGCGATATGCAGGAGAACCCCAGCCAGCCCAACGACAGAATTTGCATCCCTCGCTTCCTCTTTGCCACCTTGCTGAGCATTCATTTACTCTACGAAACACTAACCTACCATCGATCAAGCTACCACACCTTCATCGACCAGTTTATCGAATCCACTCACCTTCACCGTGGTGTTCGCGCTTTTGTTCACTCCTCTTACGAAATCATCCTCGACACTCCCCTGCGCCCTTTCCTTCTCAATTTCCGAGCCCCTGAAACTGAGTACGGTGGAAACGAGTGCGCTGAGCTCGAGCGGATCATTGACTCCTCGGATCTTGCTCCATCGACTGTTGCGGCTTGCAGGAGTGCTTGCCAGACTGTGCAGTGGGCTTTCAACATCCACGCAGTCTTACCCCCTGACGACAGTATTCATGTCGCTACTGCATTCCCTGTTCTTCTTACCGCCGACTATGTGGATGCCCTACGGAAGAATCGACCTGAAGCTTTGCTCGTTCTGGCCTATTACGGGGTTCTACTGCATCGGTGTCGAAGGTCATGGGTAATTGGGGACTCTGGATCGTTTCTGATTCAACTCATCGCCGACTACTTGGGCAGCTTCTGGCAAGAACCTATGCGATGGCCTCTACAGGTGTTGAGGACGGAGCAGGGTTGAAGAGCGGCCAAAACCAAACGATCAACACCGAACGCCGCCAAACCTGCAGCCATACTTCCCCAGAGCCCCATCAGTCGTGCAGATAATAAGGGAGGATAAGAGGCACCAGCATCGACCTCTTGAGAAGACGAGCAACAGCACACCGGATACGTGATGAATTTCGTATCCATAGACCGGCTTGGAGGACAGGCTTGGGTCACGTCAAGAATGAGGGACTAGCTTGATGGCCCAGACGCCTCCAGGAATGAAAGTGTGTGCGGGTTGTTCGAGCGTCTGCGCATACAAGGCCAATTGGACGATAGGGCTAAACATGCACGAGTATCATCTCGCGCTCGCATGTCAGCACTGCGCTGAGCGAGTGACGCTGAAAATGTCCAGTGGATGACATGGCCGAGACGGCTCCTGAAAGCCATGGCAGGGTGGCAGAGAAACCAATCTCAACACGACGACGGCCGACCAGATTTGCCACCACTCAGTGGAGGAAGGGATGGTTTGAATAAGCGGAGCGAATTATAACTAACGTATGTGATAAGCGAGTGTCAAAGACAAGCAAGTGTCACAAAAAACCCAACCTTTTTATATAAATTAAAATAAAAGCACCACAACGCCTACAATCAATTAAAACTAATCGCTATACTCTTCTCCAGACGTCTTAATCACTACTCAATAGGTCCTTGCATTATGGCCGGGCTTGCCGCAAACACCATAATGCCGAACTCCCGATCGCAATGACCTTCCTTAACCACCACTCCTCGACGATTCGGCCACTACCTGCGCATCAACCTCCCGTTGATTAATCAACTCCCTACCTTCATCTACAGTCATGACCCCTCTTTTCTGTAGGCGAGTTCTTTTTGCCCTCCGGCGCCGGCTTAGTATCTCATTTGTGTTACGGCTTGGTTCACCGAACACAGGATCAGGCCTTATAGTGCAGTAATGTGCCCAGATGATTGCCAACACAGCGATCATTGACCAATCTTTTGCCCCTGGTACAACGGTCTATCACAACCCGTGACAATTTGCCTTTCGAAGGTCCTTGACCTCGGCCCTCAATAACGCATTATCATGCATCATTGCCGTCGTACCCTTAGCAAGAGACTATAGAGCTCCTAGGATTGACTCTGGGGAGCTACTGTGATGCCTCCTGATTCGTCTCTCTAGGTACTCGGACTGAGATCCGGCCTCGATCACGGTCTTATGGGGTCTTTGAAGCCCATGGGGTCAAGGGCTCAGAACCCTCGGCGGCAGGCGATGGAGTCCGTAGCTGCACATCAAGCTTCGAGACCACATTTTCCGCGTCAAGACGGACAAGCCCGGCTCCCTTGAAGGCTGACCTGATATTTCGTTCGGTCATACTAGCCTTAAATGCGGCGTGGAAGGCCGGGAAGAACTCGGTCTTTGAAATGTGGGTAATAAGAGTGTCACGGCCTAGGCCACGACCCCGTGGAGACCAGGCGGTCAGCCACGGCAGAACCCCTACAGACCCACTCACAACCACCAATGAACATTACCCTAGATATGCATGTCGAACCAAGTCAATTCGACTTCATCCGACCATGCAAGTCGAACCAAGTCGGATCGACTCGAACCGAGCTCGCTCGACTCAAGTACACAGCTAGTATTTAAACCACAGTCATTACCATAGGAAGTAGCTACTGAGCCACTTCAGCTTTCAATAACACTGCTTTACCTCAATCACCTTCGCCGACCTCTCTTGTGATTGACACACCAAGCGACGTAACACTTCTCTTTGCTCAGAACAACGTAACGCCCTATTCTATCTGCCAACATAAACCAGGCCTTCCTAGTATATCCCTTGGGAATTGATCCGGACCGTTACACTATAGCGGAAACAATATGATGTTTTAACAGTTATAGATGAGATGTCGAGGGCATATTAACAGATGATCTTGGAGATGAATGTTGAATAAAAATTGGCACTTGCTTAACTATATTACTGTCCTGAATGCGTGGTAAAAGTTGGCTTCATATGAGAATGCAAAAGGCTACAAGAGGCCAATGGTCTGGAAAAGGCTATTTCAGGCGACATGACCATCGCGGCCAACCCGGCCAGCAGTAGGCCAGACGTGGTCTCTCCCCATCTGCTCCCCGCACTTTAAGCTGAGGAGCGGCGAACTAGTACTTGGGTCGGTAACGACTGGGGAATTCTCGTTGTTATGAGTTTTTTTTTTCTTTTTGTCAATCTCATTGTATGACCTTGATTGACCTCTTATATTTCCTCTCATGTGCCCTAGCCGTCACATACGACCATGGCTCTCAGAGAATACAGGATCCCGAACATGCCAAAACGTGTTCGCGAGTCTATTTTTAAAGGAGTGGCAAACGGAAAATACGAGTCTCACCTAGGAGCCATTGCTGGGAGAACATTGCGAACGTGGTAGCAGGGCTTTCGGATGTGGTGTTGGAAGGGTATGTAGACGTTTAATTGACTGCCTTTACACTGAGGGGGCTCAGTGACCAACATTCGAGCGGTGTTGGATCAACTTGGCTCTTCTCTACGACATCAAGAAACTCCTATTACGACGGTTCATTTTTCGGCCGAGTCTAGTGAACATGCGGGAGGGTTTTGCCAAACTTGTGCACAAGGTTACAACGGAAGTGAATTGCCAATGACTAAAGTTTGCAGAAACAAACCAAGGCTAACGATACAAGTTAATCCATCTTAATCTCCTCGGCCTCGCCAGTCTTGACGTCAAAGAGAAAACCTCTGGCCGTGGTCCTGAGCTCCTCCCTGATGACCTTGTTGCCGCGCAGCCACTCCAGGTCGCCCTTGACACTGGCCGCCATGCTACAGCTCCTAGTCAGTACTCGTAATGCTGCAGCAGCAAGTTTGGGATTCACTTACTCGGTATTGGCGCCCCAGTTGATGTCGTCAATCTCGTCCCAGTGAGCCTTGTCGACTCGCGCCTTGACAGCCTCGCGCAACCCGTCGTTGGTGAATTGCAGAGAGCCGCAGTCGGTGTGGTGGACGATGACGAGCTCGGTAATGCTGAAGGCAGTGTCCAGCAAGAGAATATCTCGGACCGCGAACCGGATATTGCCGCCGGCATTGCGGGAGAGCATTACCACTGTGGTAGCATTGTTAGCGTCCTCGAATCGAACATCATCTCGTGTAAAACTTACTCTCGCCGGTGCTGCTCCCGACATTCATGTCGATGAACTTGTCGACGCTGCAGCGAGGGTCAACGCAGGCCACTAGAAGTGTCCTCGATTAGCCAAAGTGAGAATAACAGGAAGGGCGGGACTTGCCAACGATTGTGAGACGAGGCTTGGACGTGGGCGTGTTGACCTCGGAGAGGTACGGAAAAGGCTCAAAGTCCTTGGGCCTGCGTTTCCCCCACGTTAGTCAATCCGTCAGTCCGGGAGAAGAAGGGAGAACAGACTCGTAGGCGGCGAAAGTATCGGCGACGGTCTTCGACATTGTTGCTTGGGAAGAATAAGACTTCTGAGTGTGGTGGTGGGTTCAATGGTATGTTTGAGTGATGATTTCAAGGTTGTGTGTGAGTGACGATGGATGATGCTCTACAACAACCTCTCGACATTTCTGGGGGAGCCTTTTATATTCACTCTGAAGGCATGGCGGGCTAGGTTGATTTGAAATGCAACCTCCAACATGCATGCAGCAACTAAGCGTTGAAAGTTGGTCGGGAAGCATCGCAACTGAAGGAATAGCAGTGGTAGGTTTGTAATATCTGCCGAGTTGGTGGTGTTTTATGTCATTTGGGTGATGAGTAACGATAACCGCCGGTGCTCTTCGGCGCATATGGGTGGCTAACACGGTGAACTGGTACAGACGAAGAAGCAGGCGATTGAGGAGTGTTCGCAACCACTACAGTTGGCTTCTGCATCTCCCGAGCATGCACGGCGTTTAACGAGGGGGCGACAGGTCATGTGTTCTGGCTTCGGGGGTGATTATTATATGATATGCTCGATTTAAGCATGCATCCTATTACTGATTGATTATGTGTGCGCAAGCTCCGATGCGTCTCGCAAGTACGGCGCAGAACAATTTCTGAATACTAATCACTCGCATGTCTCCTCAGGCCCGACCACCAACATGGTCCTATATAAGGCTCTCTCCATTTCATCGTCGTAAACAGCAGCACAAAATCATCATACCTAACCACACTCATCAACTAAATCTTATCATCTCTCTGCAATAACAATGGCATCCTCAACTGCCAGCCCTTTCCCTTCCTTCCCCTTGACTGGGATCCAATTCCCGACCACTCCCCTCGTGCTGGCTTCTTACAAGCACGCCGAAAAGTATTCCACTCCGGGCGTCTTGAACCACGTCCTGCGAAGCGCCGCCTTTTGCCTCCTCCTGCAGAAGAGGATGCCCTCATTTGCGCAGCTGGGCGACGGGCTCGACATCGAGCTCGTCGTGGTGAGCTGTCTCCTGCACGACCTCGCGTGGACCAAGACGAAGGAGCTTGTGACCAACACGCGACGGTTCGAGGTTGACGGCGCCAACCTCGCGCGCGACTTCATCGACGGCACGCCCGAGAAAGACGGCGACTGGAGCCGTACCGGGCGGCGCATGCAGATGGCCTGGGACGCCATCGCGCTGCACACCATGGACGCCTTTGCGCCCTGGAAGGAGCCCGAGGTCGCACTCGTGCACTACGGCATCCACGGCGACCTGCTCGGGCCGAGTCTGCACCTGCTCGGGCTGCCGGAGGACCTGCCGAGCTTGGAGGGGGTCATGACCGAGGACGAGTTCAAGGAGATTTGCGGCGCGTTTCCGCGCATGCAGTTTGCCGATGAATTCAAGGAAATCTTTTGCGGCTTGTGCCGGGACCGGGGCCGGTTCACGTTTGACAGCACCGTTGTGCACTACGGGTTGGAGTGGGGATACGATGGGAAGGGCGCTGGGGTTAAGGAGTTTGGCAAGCTGGTGGAGGGTGCTCAGCGGGCCAAGAATTTGTACAAGGTCATGAGCTCGATTGATGAGCTTGCGGATGGAGCTTAGGGGTTTTGTGTTCTTTTGTTTCGTTTTTAAAGGATTATAAGAAAGTATATGCTCTTTTTAGTAAATGCGAATAACCTTTTGTGCTTGACGACTCACTGCTTGAGCTAGTAAAGAGGCATATTAATTATAATATAGCGTTAGTTAGTTACGCAGTTTTGATGCCTTTAATTGAAACATCACTTCGTAACTAATACAAAGCATTTTATTGGTTATGGATGGCAATATAGGGATAAGGTTCCCGAAAATAGATCGACTACAATTTAGGTAACTCACTGTATGATCTATACCTAAGTACCTAGAATATAGAGCAATGGTGTTGGCGGGACTTTGCACATATGTGTCTCACGAATCTGTAACAAAAAGGATTTAACTCCAAAAGGGCTATATCGGCATATGGAAGGAAGGAGCGGGGGGCCGCGATTCGGGCCCGATGTGATCGCGATGATCCTAGTCACGTGACGGGCCAAAGCCCCGGTCCGAACGCAGGCCGGGCGTAGTCCGCACACACCACGGGTCGGGCACGATTCGTAGGGGAATCGTGCCTTGCTCGTCACAACGGCTGCCTCGCCTAGAAGGAACCAACAAATGGAATTATAAACTTGAAGTGCCAGGTACTGGTGCAACGCGGATTCATTAAACCAACTGCCTAATTACTTATGCGTCTTTTCCACAACATCAATAAGTCGTCTTCCTTCCGTCTTGTACCCTTTGACAAATTCTCTGCCATAATCTGCCTGGAAATTGTCTACACCCCACAAGTTAATTTGATTCAAGAACACCAGGAAGCGGGAAATGGTTACTCACCGTAAGTAGTTGCGGGCTTGGTCTCGCAAAAACCACACAGAACTCGACGAATGCCGCCGGCCAAATCGAGGCGGGGAAACTCTTCATTCACAGCATTAAACTCATCCCGTGAGACGGTTCCAGCCGCGTCAAAGTCCGGGCCTCGAAAGTCGGCCGCAATCCCAAACGCGCAGACCTTGACGACGGTCTGCTTGTACAGAGCAATCGAGCTCGTCGTATGCAGCGCAATGGCGTCCCAAACCAGCTGGGTGCGATGGTCGTCCCAGTGCTCCGCCCTGGCGCTCCGCTGCTCCTCTTGGATCCAGTTGCGGGCGGCTTCCGCGCCGTCTACTTCGAAGCGTCGGTCGGGGGAAACGAGCTCGCCGGTGGTGTCCCAGCCGAGGTCGTGGAGCACGGCGCTGACGGCGTGTGCCTCCAGGTCCATCTGCGGGACGAGACCCTTTGCCCGGAGTTTCTGGTAGATGAGGGCGCCGAGGATCCATGATCGCATCACGTGATTGAAGGCGAAGTCGTCGCTGTGAGCGCGAGCGTACTCCCGGGCGGCGCGAACAATGGGCGTGTCGACGACGCTGACGCCTGCAATGACTTTTATTGCGAGGTCGGGAGCGGCCATCTTGTTGTCGGTGGAATGAATTGTTTGGGCGGGCAGTAACAGTTGCGTAATGGCGATTGGGCAAAGAGGCTTGTGGTGCAAAGTATAGGCGACCAAACAATGTTGGCGCAAAGACTCCTCTTAAATACCAACGAACATGTTACTTCCGAGCGCAGATGGAGCTTGGCGCAGTAGTGACACGGCCAAGAATGGCCGGCATCTTGGTAATCATGGTCAAGTGTAGGCAATCAGGCAATGAAAAGTCTCGAAAAGCAGGACGCGGTTATGCGATGAATAATCTACCACGGCTCATCCGATGCGTTAGTGCATAGGATCCGAAGCGTCTCGGAGAGTGAGCTTCAAGAGGTAAAAACTTTGGAAAAGCAGCATGGGCTTTGTAACGAATAATCGGCCAAGACTCGTCCATGCTCCTAAAGCAAGATCCGAAGCATCTCGGCGAGGGAGCTTTCACCGTGTTATATCGGATCGGATAGTCTGTAATCATAAAATGCAAATCCCGCTATGGCGTGTTCGTACTTCACCAGTGCTGTTCCCCTTGGTTAATGCTTCAGGGTCCGCCTTTTTGAGCTCATGTTGTTTTCCCTTCGCCCTTGAATCGAGCCTCTTATTCCCGTCTTGTTGCAAGGTCAAGCACATACGACCACAGCTCTCGGACAATCTCTTTTGCTGTGCAAAGACACACTTTACTTGTGGCGAATGTGGCGAATTGATGTAACTGATGTACCTATCTAGTCAAATGAGAAGTGAAACGAGTAAACAAAATCTTACCAACTACCCAGTCACGCTCAAATCGCATCAGTGCCACATCGAAGAACCATGTATAGTCGTTCATCTCTTATTATCTAAATAAAGAGAGGGCTAGAAACATTCCTCTAACTAGCTAGCCCACCAACTCACGTTTCCATGCCGTCGTCATCCGCCATCCATCCATTGATCCAGCGAGCCACGTCGTTCTTGTTCTTCCGTGATCCCTCCGTCCTCCCCAAGGCACCATTTTTTTCGGGGGGGTTGTAGAAAAAGAAGAAAGAAAAGCAAAGGAAAAAAACTAAGTAAATAAGGTGGACATGTATTTCGTTCTCTTTCTTGGTTTATTCATAAAGACAATGATCCATCAATCAATCAAAAATCGTTTCTCCGCCCGTCGTCTCGCCCGAGCCTAGCTGGGATTCAAACCCGAACCAGCTCAGTCACGAGAGGTGAAAAAAAGGGGAGAGTAAGAAGGGCGGGCCGAGGTGGGAAAGATCAAGGTGAACCAAGGCTGGCGATGGAAAAAAAGAAGGAACACAAGGAGACGCACCCCGGGGTTAGCAGTAGGGACTCTCTATGGGGTTTGGTATCACTACAGGAAGGAAATCGGCCGAGAACCAGGAGATGACATCGTCGGGGAGGGGGGGAAGAAGACGGCCTCGCAGGAGGCACCGATCAAAGGTCGTAAAACTCCCATCCGTCCCCGGTTAGGTCCCCTGTCGTTTCGCCGGGACCAGCAGCTGACGAGCTCGCGGCGGCTCGCTGAGGTGCGAATTCGGCCCGGAGTTCCTCATTCAGTCACAGCTCCTCGTCGTCGATTTCCGAAGGCTTCAGGAGTCCGCCAACCTTCTGTCTTCTTTCCATGTCGACGGCCTTGGCATCCCGTTCCTGCTGCTCCTTCTCGACAATGAACAGCTCGGCGTTGTCGCCAGCAAATTCCTTAAGAGAGATGAGGAAGTCACGCAGGTTCAGGCGGAACTTATCATACTGAGTGTTAAGCGTGAACAGGCCTTCGACAAATGCCTTGATTTGGGGTCTATCACAGGATAGTCAGCATGGGTTGATCAACACGATAGATGCTTTGAGACTCACATTTGCAAGTTGGGGAAGGCGTTCTGGAGAAGGTCAGCAACAAAGTTTGCCAAGAATTCCCTGTTGTTGGTGCCGGCCGGGGCCTGTTCGGGGAGGTAGATGGGGCCCTGGATCTTGGGTTGAGAGTTATCGGCAGGGTGGATGAAGTAGAAGAGTTTCATCAAGAGCATCGATTGGGTCTTGAAGCCAGCTTTGTGGTCGTTGTCCGTCACGACAAAGAAGACATCCTGCAAGATAGTGATGAAGAAGCGTTGGAAGAAGGCGTTGGCTGTTTGCTCATCCGTCTTATCGGCAATGTTGTTAATCAGCTCAAGGCACATGTTTAGACCAGCCGTCTCAACATCGCGGTTGTCGTGCTTGAATGCCCATGAGCAGGAGTCAATGACAAACTTGAACTGGTTGTTGTCAAGCTTGAGGAGAGCTGAGAAGTGATTAGTAAAAACAGAATAGCGATGCGGCAGTTAACGTACCAGGGAAGCATTGCAAGTTGATGGCTCGGAGGAGGTTGAAGAACTCGACTCGGTGTTCGGGGAACTCGGAAAAGTCCTTGTTGATCATGTCGAGAGTGCATTCGAACACGTTTTGCATAATGGTGGGCACCTGGTCCTCCATGAGAGCCTAGGGAGCGTTAGCGACAACAAATATAACTATGGCGCTTAATCTTACCGAGAGCTTGGTGATGATGGTAGAGCAAGCCTTGAGGACCTCAGCATCTCGTGCTCCAGGCACGTTGCGGTTGTAGTCAACAAGAACTGAGTCCAGCAGAGGAGGCACCATTTGGGCTCGAACAGCTTGGAGGTCCTCAGCCTTGTCAACGTACACCTCGATGAGCTTCAGAATCTCCTTCTTGATAGTTCGCAGACCTCGGACCTTGGGCATTCTCGTGGCCAATTCACCGTCTCTGGCAACTGAGTCCGAGATCAGACTGCTGGTAGCGTTGTACATCTGCAGCATGTCATGGTAGATGCGGCCGATTTGAGGGTAGAAGTAAGAGCCGACCGAAGAGCAGGCCGACACGTTGGTCTTCATGATGTTGCCAATGACCTTGATAGTCTCGGAGTCCTGGAGGATTGAAGGGTTCATGGTGGCCTGCTTGATGATCTCGTCCCAGGCCGCGTTGGGAATGGCCATGAGGTCGGATAGCAGTCTCTCCTGCTGATGCTTGTTGCCCTGGGCCGCGACCATGTAGCCACAGGCCTCGTAGAACGTGTGGACTTGTTGAGGAGTCAGGTCGCAAGTGATCTTACCCATATTCCGAACAATCTCCTCAATGAATGGCTCCTGTTCGCTGGGCTGAAGAGCAACAAAGTGACGTCGGCATTGACGAGCAATCTTAATAAAAGTGTCGCATGCCATGTCTTGCACTCCCTCGTGAGACTCGTGCATGAACTCGAAGAGCTTGTTGACCACCGTCTTGAGGAACTTCCAGTGGGCCTTGAGGAAGCGTGGGTACTGTCCGACGATGTACATGATGTTGCTCGCGACGACGGCTTTGTTGTCTTTGCCACGCTTCATCTCTGTTAGACCGAGTAGGTCCTTAATGACGGTGACAAGGAATCGCTTCTCCGTCTCTTCGTTCATGGCCAGGGAGATGGATCCGATAGCCCAGCAGAGAACGTTGCAGTTGTGCCAAGACCATTCCGATCCGTCAACCTGTCGGGCCAGCTTCTCGGTCATGATGCTCTCGGTGTCGACCACGTCTAGATGAGTGAGGTAAACGAGACATTCTCGGATCGTCTTGTACAGCTGGACCGTGTCGCTTTCCTTGACGAATTCTCGGACGATCTCACCTTCGTCGTTTTCGACGATCAGCACTTCCTCAGGTCGAACCATCTTCTCGATCATAACGACTCGCAAGTTGGAGAGGACCTCGTTGTACTTGTGTTTCCGAAGTGGGTAGTTCATGAGAAGTGAAGGGTTAGGGGCGCCACTGCCCGACATGCCTCCGGTCACTGCCATCAGAGGGTTGGATTCGGTAATTGGCAGCGTCTGCATCTCCTCGTAGAGCTCCTGAACCAACTTGAGCCAATAGTCAAGGCAGATTTTGAAGATTTCCCGGTCATCAATCTGAGAGATTCGGATGAGGTAGTAGTGGCCGTGAATGATGTAGTCACGGTTAGGGAGGTTTTCGATCAGCTGTCTCTCGTTAGTAAATCACTCAGCCCAGTCCAAGAAACACATTAGACCGACATTCAGGTGCATGCCAAAGAAATTGCACAAAAACAGAGCCAAGTTTTGGATAAACTCTTGATCTCTCGAGTTACTGCTCGGATATGTCGACTTGAGGTCCAGCGAGACGGGAATGATAGACGCGATCGTCGTCAGAACCTCGGTGAACATCTTGACAAGCTGCTCATCATACGAATTCGCCTGCCCAGGCCCGCCGGTCTGCAGGCCACCAATCTCCGTGAGACACTGCAGGGTGACGTTTCTGAACTCGGGGGTGGAGAGGAAGCGAGTTCGCAGAGTGTCAATGAGGGGTGTCTCGAAGATGTAGCCCAGGGGAATCCAGTTGCAAAATCGAAGAAGTGTTTCGAGAGTGGCCTTCACAAGGCTGGGCTGGGTGGCAGTGTTGAGGACCTCTTGGCAGAGGTTGAAGATCTGGGAGAACTCGGCGCACATGGTCTGCTTGAGGTTGCGAGTCTTGGTAGAGGTCATTTGCTCAGCGGAGTAGTCGAAGACCTCCTCGGAAAGCAAGCGCAGGATGATCATGTTGTTCTCGCAAATGGATAGACTGGTATGGCAGGAGGAGATGATCTCGTTGATAAAGGTAGGCCAGTTGTGTGGCCACTCCTGCTTGAGAACGGAAACGAGGACGAGGTTGAGCTTGTTCAGGAGGGTCTTTTGTGATCGCAACGAATCCTCGGAGCTGGAGCACTGGATGATGAACTGGACGATGAAGTTGCGAATTCCTAGAGGCAGAATAATCAGCAAAGATGAGAGGCGAGGCGGAAGTCGCGAGAAGTCGGACCTTGACATTGCTCCCGAGGAAGGACCTTCCACCTCGTCATGATGACATTGTCCAGGACCTGAAGACCCAAGTCTATCAAAAGCTGTCAGCTAAACGATCTTCCCCGGGGCGAACATAAGCCGTGCCGTATAGCCAGAAGGCGACGAGGAGAAGCGGGGGACGCACACTTGGTCTGGGGGTATTGCGCATCGGAGAGGATCTTGTCGACCATGAGCCACGCATCGGGATCTTCCTTGAACTGGAGACAGGGTTAATGGATGTCGGCCTTCTTCCGTTTCGACGGCCGAGAGAGTCGTTCATACCTGGTTGAGCGCAGCCTGGGCAGTTTTTTGCTGCAAAAGACAAACGAAGGGTCAGCCTCACGGGTCCTTGGTGAGTGCATGTCGCGCGCGGGGCCAGCCAGCTGCGAAAAAACGAGCAGCGTGCACATGCGGGGGAGAAAGGGAAGACATACCTGCTCACCGCGTCCCTCGTAAAAGGAGCGGACCATATTGTCCAGCTCTTCAATGGATACAGCCATGCTGGGCGACGGGCGGGGGGGGGCTCACGGGGGAGCAGTTTTGTGAGGTTGGACGATGGGTTGTGTGTGGTTGTTGTCGGTGGCGGGCAAGGCGGGGTGAGGAGAGAGGGTGTAGGCAAAAAAGAGACCCCAGGCGAGCAGGGCCGAGGTTCAGGACAGTGCGCAAGTCCTGGCGGGAGGGGGAGGTGTCGAGGCGATGGACCGAACCGACTTTGCGGGACACGCGACCGGGTGAGCGCGGCTGAGGGAGGGGGGAAGGTTGACGTCGGTGAGGTGAGGTGAGGTAAAGGAAAGGTGAGAGGTTTGGATGATAGAGAGTACCTCAGTGGGAGGAGATAAACCTGGTGTGGAGATGCGCCAGAGCCTAGGGGGATCAGGCTGTGTGCTGTGCCGTGTGTGTGTGGGCGGAGCTTTGTGTGAAAGAGCGATGGATGGAGTTCAAATTTAGTGGAGTGGGAGGAGGCCCAACCGCCAGCCTGGCACTTCTTCCAGTTGACAAGGCCGGATTTAGTGCAATGGCGGTTGAGGTGGTGACGGAAAATGATGGGTGGTTTGTTTGCATTTGGGGCCTTGTTGACAAAGAACTCTGTGAGGCAGGCAGTCACTGGGACCAGTTTGTTCCGCGATGCCAATTTAATCCGTTGATTTGTACTCGACGATCAGTACGTTTAGTATCCGTACGTATTAACGTATTAATAATGCAACGAACGGTGCGGACCAGACGGGACGAACAAACGAGGCAGGCAAGGCAATGAAGAGAGCTCAGAAGAGGGGCAGCGCCAGGCCATCAATCAGTCCATCATCATCTCCTCACGGTACCCGAGACCTCTTCGAAGTCCACGCCGCGAGTGAACCGGTGACTTTTAACCCGGCAACCCGACGCCTCGAGTTTACTGCGCTTCCAGCTTCTATTATCAAGTGTCTCTTAGATGCCGCCTCATTGAGTCCGACATCGAGACCCAAGTACCGGGTACGTACTTGACTCGATTGCTATTAATTCTATCGCGAGCGTTGTGTGACGTTTTGGTTGCCGTTGCCCGTTGCTGTGCTGGCCCGAAGGAAAAAAAAGTGCCCGAACCCCACTTCCCTGCTTGTTCATTGCGATCGATCGGTCAGTTGAGAGCTTCACTCACGCAGCTCGTCAAGATCTCATTAATCAGCCAGAGCATCTGCCTGGCTCAGATCCCGTGATTTTTCGCCTTGTCCTCTTCGCCTCACTTTCCCCCCTTCCTCGACACGCTTTTCAAACCAGGCAGACCCTGAATGCCGCCAGCCGTCCAAGACGTCTCATGATCCGAGTCTGGTGCCCCGTGAACATGGTCAACTCCATCCAGCCACCCACCGGCGCCACCGCATCGCCGGATATGCGCGCGCTTGGTTTTGCGAATCGTAATGTGATGAGAGAAGCCACCTTACGCACGTCACATTGGAACTCTCTTCGTAAATCTATCCAGTTGTTTTCTTGTCATTTTCTCATGTACTTATTCAGATCCCTTCCCATCCGGCGTCTTTATTAGACTCTTGAGTAACATGGAAATATTCGTGAAATTTTAGACCTCTATCCGTTCCCCGTCGTCTATGCCTGGTATCCAGCCTCGGCCAGGGATTCCCGCAGAGCGTTGAGGGCCTTGTCGATGTCCTTGCGGTTGGGGTCCAGCACGCTGACGCCCATGTGTCCAAAGCGGATGTACCGCGTCGCGATGGCTTTGTGGATGCCGCCGGCGAACACCACGCCCTTGGCTCCCAGCTTGGGCAGCACGTCGGCGATCTGGATCTGGTCGGGCAGGTAGATGGCCGTCATGGCATGCGCCTGGTCCTCGGGCTTGGTCGCCACCACCTTCAGGCCCAAGTCCACCACCGCCTTCTTGACCTTGTCTGACACCTCGATGTGCTTCTGGAACTGCTCCGACAGAGGCTTCGCGAGGATCTGGGTCAGGGCCGTGTGCAGGGCGTGGATGAGCTGGGGCGAAGGAGTGGCAAAGTAAGAGGGCTTTTTGGCCTCGTAGTTTTGCATAACTGCGTCAAACCGTTAGCGACCGAGGCAAGCTCCAGTGGGCTGCTGGCCCTGAGATGACAACTTACTGGGAGTCCAGTTCTTCATGGACGCGAAATAAGAAGCTGGGGGCGTCTTGCGAGCCTTGTAGGCCGCCATCGCCCGGTCACTAAAGAAAGAGATGGACAAACCAGCAGGGCAGCCGATGGCCTTCTGGCTGGCAGTGACGACACCGTCGAGACCCCAATCGTCAAAGGCAATCTCTTCACAGGCGACACTGCAGACACCGTCGACGATGACGAGCGTCTCGGGTGACAAACGTCGGACAGTTGCCGTCAGGTTCTTGAGCTCGCTGAGGACGCCGGTCGAGGTGTCGACGTGGGTTACGGTCAGGAGCTTGTACTTCTTCTCGGAGAGGGCCTTCTCGACCTCGTCGAGCTGGGGTCGGCCGCCGACCTCGCCGTCGATCTTGGTCACGTTCGCGCCGTAGGTTCGCAGGCAGTCGGCGAAGGCATCGCCAAAGTAGCCGGTGCTCAGGACGAGGGCGTCCTCGCCGGCCTCGATCAGGTTGGCCGAAACCAGGTCCCAGCCAAGAGTTCCGGAACCGGAGATGACGTAGGGCTGGGCGGAGGGGTCGGTCGATTGGAAGAGCTTGCGCACCATGGAGAGTGTCTCACCAAAGGTATTGACGAAAGCCGGGCCGACATGGCTCTCACTGCGGTAAGAAATTGGGTTAGAACTGCTTTCGCGATTTCGTGTAAGTGGGAGTCCAGAGGTACCTACCTGTAGTGGCTCATGGACTGAAGCACGGCATCGTCAAACTCAATGGGGCCTGGGATGAGCAGAGTAGCATGGGGAGGTTGGGACGACATGGTGGGAGATGTTGAGTATCGACGCTGTTGCTGTACTGGGCTGAGAGAGGTAGTTTGGGCTGAGGGAGATGAAGAGGGAGAAGGCCGCGTCAAATGTCCAGAGACGAGAGAGATCCTCCCGGCCGAGGTGACGGAGGAGGAGGGGCTGTCGGCGGAGAGGTCCGGCATGCGGGGCTCCATTGCCGCTCTAAGCAGGAGCGCACTCTGATGGACCTGCCTCGCGTTTACCACACCCACAGCACTCACTGCACCTGCCCTGGCTGCTGCCACGGTTCCTGCCGCTGCTGCGACCCCTGAGAGGCACAGTCGCTGCATCAGCGCCGAACAGGTTTGCGCTGTGGCGGGACGGGTTGGCACGCCGAAGCAATGAATGGCTCCGAAGAAAGAGGCGAACCTTGCGGGCGTCTTCCGACTCCCGGGTGCCGGCGATTTAGACGGAGACTCGGAAAGAGCCCGAGACGTGCGATGCGGACGGTGAGAGGTCGAGGTGAGGAGTGGGAAAAGCGAAGCGAAGCGTTACAGCGCGATTCGATGTTTGTGAGAGGCAGGGAGGACGGGACAAAGGGGGTTCGAGCTTCGGAAGCGAGTCAAGTCACGTCTTTTTTTGCTTCAATATGGGCTCTTCTTCTCCACCCCTTTGCCCTTTTTCGTCCCCTTCTTTCCCCCTCCCGACGGTGGGCAAGTCTCTCCGGGCTTCTCCCAGTTGCCATGGGCGTTAAACAAGGGAGGGGCCTAGGGTCGGTTCCGGGGGGTAGAGCGGGCAGAGGAGGGAAGCTGAAAAGAGAACAGCTTCGCCGATGAGTAAAACCCCACCATGGAGGGGAATATGTTCGGAGCTTCGTCGGCATCTTGACCCGAAGACCAGTCAACCCGTGTTCAATTGTCATCAGCCCAATAATATCCAGACCCGAGATGAACGGGTATCTACCGAAGCCGGTTGATATTTGATTCCCCTCGGATACTATTCGACCGAGAGTTTCTCATGAGATGGTTATTGTCAAGTTAGTCGTCTAATTTACATGCATCGTTACCAATTCGTCACGTCACAAATTTCATCCAACGTCGCCTACCCTGTACCAGATATCGAGTTGGAGGAGCTCCGCTACTTGGGAGCACAGTATCACAGTGCGTCGCCTTCTCCCCATCATGCCCGACTAAGCCACGCCCTTGTAGAATTCGAACAGCTTCGCGGCTCCATCCTCCCACTGCACGTCATTCTGCAAGTGATGCCCCGCGCCCTTGACAAACTCCATCAGGACGCCCTCTTTCTCGGGTTCCGCCACCCTTCGATAAAACGCGGCCGTTTCCTGCGTCACCTCGGGCGTCATCAGGGCGTCCTGCGAGCCGGCCATGACCAGGACCTTGTTCCCGCTGGAACCCTTGTTGTGGATGTGGCGCAGGATCGAGCTGGCGGTCGCGAACGGCCTCATCATGCTGAAGGGCCACCCGTAGCTCTCGTAGCGGTTCAGGCGGCGCTGGAAGGGAATCACGTACGACATGGGGAAGCGGTCGCCGAAGAAGGCGCGGCGCGTCAGGGCTGGATGGGACAGCGGCGAGTTGGGGTGCCAGCCGTGGAAGATCATGCGGAGCGTGAACCACGGGTCGAGCCTGGCCCAGTTCATGTAGACACCCATTCTACAGCCAAGAGTTGTCAGTGTCATGTACGCGCAAAAGTGAGAAGGGGACTCTTACGACCCAAAGGCCGGAACCGCTCCCAAGAGGGCCAGGGCCTTGACGTCGACCTTTCCCTCGGACAAGACGGCCTGGCTGAGGCCGCCGCCGCTCGAGTGGCCCACGAGCACGACCTCGCTGCCCTCCCTGGCCTGCACCCACTGGATGCCGGCGACGAGGTCACCGCCGAGCATGCGGCGCGTGGTGCCAAAGACCATGCTGAGGTACGACGGGTGCCACGATTCGCCGTGGCCGCGCAGCGAGACGGCGTAGCATGGCACGCCCCGGGCCGCCAGGTACAGCATGTACTCGGTCCAGACCCAGGCGCCGCCCATGCCGCCGTGGCAGAAGAAGACGGGCGGGCCCGTGGCCTTTGTTTTGGGCGTCGCCGAGAGGATCTCCAGCGTGCCCTGCGCCGTGTCCACCCAGTGGCGCTCGAGGCCGTCGGGCACGACTTCGACCGGGCCCGAGGGCCGCGAGAAGAAGAGCCACTGGTAGCTGAGGTGGAAGTTGAACATTTGAGGCCCGTGGTTGGATGGCGGTGTCTGGTAGTCGGAAGTGAGGGTATCGAGAATGGAGGCGGCTGAAGACCTTTATCATACCTTACCCTGGACTCACCCCCAGTTCCCAGCCACAAATGGTTACTCACAACCCCACGCTAATCAAAGCTTTGACCGAACTGCTTTGGTTGCACGCGACGAGTTCAGCCAAAACATAAGCCGAAATATTCCAGCCCGGGAGAAACAGGAACACCCAAAACGCCTTCGGGGACCTGACACGCTGCATCACGAGGGCTGTTTTCACGAGTGTGAATATTTTAGCCGGTAGCCTGTTCTTTCTTCGAATTGATCCCGGGCCAGCCTCTGGAAATATTTAGCTGGGATGCACCATTTCGTCACATGTGGGCCGAATGCTTAATTTAATACCAGACATCTACCAAGACTTGAAGAACGACAACCCTAAACTCCAAGTGTCATTCCTCACACCTTCACCGATGCCTGCTCGTCAGCGGACCTTGAACTGTTGAATCCATAGGGCTGAGCAACATTCAGATCTGACTCGGAAGCAACGGGGTCTTCCAACCCGACTTTTCGTCTTCCCCAAGAAAGGCGGCGGTGCATCAAAGAATCCCGATATCCTTTCATGACTACTACCCAAACAAGAACTTTTTTTTGCCTCCTTTTGTAAACCGACCCTTCCATCCCGCATGAACTCATCCAATCATTCCGCTGGTTGTCTAGGTACGTCTACATTAGACACGCGACGCCACGGCTGCTACACAGCTCCGACGAGCCAACCTTGATGCGCTGCGACTCGCTCACCCAGGTCCACGCCTCGACGAGCCATTCGTACCAGACCCGCGTGTCGTCCGTCTGTCGCCACATGCTGACCTCGAGCTCCGTGTCGGCCGGGAAGTAGAGTGGTTTCTGGACTCTGTTAGAATACTGGCAACGGAAAGGGCAACATGCGCAAGCCTACCTTGAGAGGGAAGAAGATGGGGAACCATGAAATCATGTCTTTGCTCTTCTTGTCGATCCGCTCAGGATGCGTGCTGATCTCGACCTGGGCGCCCTTGTTCTCCTCAATCTGCGACTGGTACAAGGTCGATTCGAAGTACCCTGCCAAGCCGTGAGTGACGCCCCTTGTGCGGCATACGAACGTGAGATGGCAGTATCGTGAGTTGTGATCGTTCGCACCCGCCGCCCCAGCCATGCTTCCGCCACCGCCGCCCACAACACCCCCAGAACGTCGGGCTTCGATGGCCGCGAGCGTCGAGTCGGGGATGGGGTGGGCAAACTCCCACGCCTCCTGGAACCGGCCATGGTTGGGCACCTTTTGAGACACAAAGTCGATGGCGAAGAGCCGGACGACCCACGGCGTCTGAAAGGCATAGCGGTCGGTGGCAACGCGTGAGAGAATGTCAGCGTGAATCTTGGGCGTAGAGATGGGGCTGAGGTGCGCCGTGTACGAGCTTGGGATGGAGATGCCGTGAGGCTTGGCCAGCACGTGCTGAATGCCGTCGAGGCATTCGGGGGACAGCTCATTGTCGCCAAAGGAGCCGAGCAGCTCCGAGATGAGGATATCGACCTTTCCGTACACCGGGCCATCGGCCGACTCGGACACGACGGGCCCCTTCCACGCGCGCATATCCGTCTTGACCACCTTCACCTTGCCTCCCCAGAGCATCTCGTTCTGTCGTAGCAAGTAGACGTATGCGTTGGGGTTCTTCTCAACAGCCCACATATCGATAGTCACACTGGCCCTTTCGGCGGCCTTCAACGCGCGGGTCACAAGAGGACCGCGGCCAGAGCCAGCAACGGCGACGACGACGGAACCCTCCTTGGAAGTAGGTTTCTTGAGCTCCTTCCATTCTGAAAGCGCCTCGAACACTGCAATCTCGTACTGGTTGTACTTGACAGGATCACCCTCGAAGACTTCGTAGGTGGCAGACTCCAAGTTATCTGAGAGAGGTTGCAATGGTGATTGAAGCCAGTCTTGGAAGCTGGTCAAAGTAGGACCCTCAAGAGCCGAGTATGGGGGCTGTTGGGTGCTAAGCCAGTGGAGGTAGGAGAGGTAAGGGTTTTCCTCATTCTTTGCCGGGGGCTTGGGCTTCTGGTCCTTTGCCTGAGCAAGGGTAGGGAAATCCTCTTCGGACTTGATATCGCCAATGTTGTTGACATCATCTTTGATGTGGGAGACATCTGGACCAGCATCGCACAGGAGAATCCAAGGTGCATTCTTAAGACGTTGGTAAGATGCAATGAGCTCCTGGTGGTGCCTCGAAAGCGATGGGTAGCCAGTCTTGTTTGTCCCGAATGTGGACGGGCTTAGTGTCAGGGAATGCAGTGGTTCAGCAAACCAGCGGTTCTGGAGGTCCTTTTCGGGCATAACACGAGGGAGTCGCAGGGCTAGGACGTGTCATCTTAGTACCAAAACATAAACATATCATGGGAGCGAACTCACCAACAAAGAGTCTTGTGTTGTAGCCGCAAACGGTGCGAACATGGTGCCACGAATCCCAGGCAGCGAAGATGTCAATGTCCTTTCCATCAACCTCAGGAATCTTTTCAGACTGGAGAGATGCAAGGGATTTGACCTGAGATTCAATACCAGGCTCCCGATACATGGGAATATGAACCAAAAAGGTTAGCCTGTTGCCCACAGTCAGGGCTTCATCAACAGCGCGAGAGTACTGGGCGAGGCTAATGTTTCCGCCGCTGTTGGAGGCATCGCGCAAGGGACCAGGGATGATGATGGTTCTAATGCCGCAAAAGTTGGCATAGTCGATCTCAAGATTCAGCACCTGGCGGGAGATATTGGCGATGGTGGGGTTGGGTGAGCCGAGATCGATCCAGGGACTGATGCACGCCGTGAAGGTGTTGACGGCGGAGCTGGGAAAGAGGCCGGTATCCTTGGGCGTGAGCGGAGGCAGGATGGGATCTTCGAAGGCAGAAGTTGCAATGGTTGTCGGCTTTCTGCCCTCTGCGGCGAGAGTTGCCAGGTGCTTCTCGATGAGAGCGAACACACGGTCACGGAAGTAGTTGTTGGTGATGGGTGTCGTCACAAAAGCCAGCTATCTTAAGTCAATGGCTTTGCTCGTAGGCGTCAGCGACGAAGATTGGCCAACGACTTACGCCCTGGTTGATCATATGGCCGTACTGTAAGTCGGTGAGGGGTGACTCGCGCGTTGAGTCGTGCTGGCCGATGCTCAAGACCGGTCGCTGAGGGACAAACTCAGGGGGCATGGTGAAGCCAAAACCGTCGGAAGCCATTGCGTTTATAGCAGAGAAATGGCGGAGATTTCCTTGTTGGCGGCGGGTGATGCGATCAAGGCCGAGATTTTGGGTGGTGGAGTAACAAACAAATCACCCCGCCAAAACAATTAAATTGTGATGAAAGAAGCGGCACCGGGAGCTATCGTCCTGCGACAGTTAGATGAGAAAGGGCATAATGAGCGAGGCTCGAATAGAAACACAGTACTGAAGAGAAGTCTCGGCAGGCGCCCAGAGTCCGACACGAGAAAGGTGCCAGTTGAAAAGGTGCTCAATTACCATTTTCGGTGGAAGACGAAGTTTCCTGTGTGGAGGAGGGGACCCTGAACACTGTAACAGTGTGCGCCTATCGCTAGCACTATGCGCATGCAACGATGCGAACCGTCAACAATGAGGAGAGTGAGGCAGGGAAATGTGGTGAGCCTTCTAAGGAAATAGACAGAAACTCTCTGCTTTTGAACCAAACGCTATCACCATGATAATTTGAGACTAGCTCACGTCTCTGCAATTCATACCTCCCTCGCACAGTAACGAACATTTGCGCACTGTCACCAATACCAGTCCTCACTTTCTTATCGATAAGCCCAGCCCTCCAGTCCCGCCAAAATTTTCTACGAGGCAGCAGGCACGGATGTCAACACTCAAGTTCTTTTCAGCCTCGCAGCGCAATCCTCGTCGTTTTGTTCCTCCAGTCGGACCTTCCCTCCACAAAGGCCCAAGAAGTCAACATGTCCGATAGCAAGGGAGAGAAGCGTTCCAGCGCCGATGCCGACGACTCTTCCCGCAAGAAGGCCAAGAAGGACGAGAAGTACAACCCTTACCTTGCTCATATGTACGACAACGATAATCAGAGCAACGGGGCAGAGCCTTCGCCCGACTCACCTCTTGCCGGCATGAAGCGCCAACACACGACGGCGAAACAGGCCGAGAAGGCGGAAGACTCAGAGTCCAACCCCTTTACCGGCCGTCCGCACTCCCAGAAGTACTTCCAGATCCTCCAGGGACGTCGAGATTTGCCTGTCCATAAGCAAAGGTTTGTCCCCCATCTGTCGCGCCCAGGACCGCGCATCGTTCGGCCCATGGCCAATTCATCAAAGAGCGCATGGCTAATGTAGAGTCCATAGGCAAGAGTTCCTCAACAAGTACCATTCGAGCCAGATCCTCGTCTTCGTCGGTGAAACCGGTTCCGGCAAGACCACCCAGATTCCCCAATATGTCGTCTACGACGAGCTCCCTCACCTCACCGGCAAGCTTATTGCCTGCACCCAGCCCCGTCGAGTCGCCGCCATGTCCGTTGCCCAGCGTGTCGCCGACGAGATGGATGTTAAGCTTGGCGAGGAGGTCGGTTACAGCATCCGTTTCGAGGACATGACGGGCCCCAAGACAATGCTCAAATATATGACAGACGGTATGCTTCTGCGCGAGGCTATGCATGATCACGAAATGTCCCGTTATAGCTGCATCATCCTCGATGAAGCCCACGAAAGAACGCTGTCCACCGATATCCTCATGGCCCTCCTTAAGCAAATCTCCCTGCGCCGCTCAGATCTCAAGATCATCATCATGTCAGCCACCCTGGACGCCCAAAAATTCCAGAAATACTTCAACGACGCGCCTCTTCTGGCTGTTCCTGGCCGAACCCACCCTGTCGAGATCTTCTACACCCCTGAGCCCGAGCGTGATTACGTGGATGCCGCGATCCGAACCGTCCTTCAGATCCACGCCTCTGAGCCCGAAGGCGATATCCTGCTCTTCTTGACGGGTGAGGACGAGATTGAAGATGCGTGTAGGAAAATCAGTTTAGAGGCGGATGAGTTGATCCGTGAGATTGATGCCGGTCCCCTGGCCGTCTATCCGTTGTACGGCACTCTCCCTCCTCACCAGCAGCAGCGAATCTTTGCCAAAGCCCCAGGCCCTCTTCGAGCCGGTGGCCGCCCTGGAAGAAAGGTCATTATCTCGACCAACATTGCCGAAACCAGTTTGACCATTGACGGTATCGTCTACGTCGTTGACCCGGGCTTCAGCAAGCAAAAGATCTATAACCCTAGAATTCGTGTCGAGTCGCTGCTTGTCTCGCCCATCTCAAAGGCGTCGGCTCAGCAGCGGGCTGGTCGTGCTGGTCGTACGAAGCCCGGAAAGTGTTTCCGTCTGTACACCGAGAAGGCCTTTAAGGGAGAGCTTATCGAGCAGACGTACCCCGAAATTCTACGATCCAACCTCGCTAATACGGTGTTGGAGCTGAAGAAACTCGGTGTCAAGGATCTGGTCCACTTCGACTTGATGGACCCTCCTGCTCCGGAGACCATGATGCGTGCCTTGGAGGAGCTCAACTATCTGGCCTGCCTAGACGACGACGGCGAGCTCACGACACTCGGCGGCCTGGCGTCCGAGTTTCCCCTGGATCCTGCACTGGCCGTCATGCTCATCTCATCGCCCGAGTTCTACTGCTCCAACGAGATCCTGTCTATCACCTCGCTCCTCTCGGTGCCGCAGATCTTCATGCGCCCCGCAAACAACCGGAAGCTCGCCGACGAGATGAAGGGTCTGTTCAGCCACCCCGACGGCGATCACTTGACGCTCCTCAACGCCTACCACGCCTTCAAGGGACAATCCACCAACGACCCCGACTCCGTCAAGAAGTGGTGTCACGAGCACTTCCTGTCGTTCCGCCATCTGTCCAGCGCCGACAACGTTCGTACTCAACTGAAACGCATCATGGAGAAGCACGAGCTCGAGCTCGTGTCGACAAAGTTTGAAGATAAGAACTACTACAATAATATCCGCCGTGCCTTGTTAGCTGGGTTCTTCATGCAGGTGGCCATGAAGGAGAGCTCCGGAAAGCTCTATAAAACCGTCAAGGATGACCAAACCGTCCTCATCCATCCTTCGACAGTTTTGCGAACCGAGTTTGACTGGGTCCTCTACAACGAATTCGTCCTCACGTCAAAACAATACATCCGAACTTGCACCGGCATTCGACCTGAGTGGCTCTTGGTATGCATAGTCTATGCAGTTCACATCCTGCCCCCCTCCCTTCCTGCCCATTCTCGTCGAATCGATGGGTTGCATGGTGACCACTCACTGACATCTTGACGCAGGAAATTGCACCCACTTACTACAACCTCGACTCCTTCGAACAGGGTGATATCAAGCGCTCACTGGCGCGCGCAGCCGAGAAGAAGCGTCGCAAGGAGGCCATGAAGGCCGGTCGATGAGTATGTCGGCTTGCAGCCCCCACACCGCCATGCACCCGGAGCAGCCGTGAGGCCTTCTCGCACGCCAACCAGCTGCAGCCGCCACAAGAGAGAGAGAGAGAGAGGATAGATGCCTGTCGCCTCTTCTCTCACGGGGTCCCGCCCCAAAGTCCTTTGACGCAGGACGCGTCGAAAACCCCTTGTGGCGGCTCTGCATGGAACTAAAACAAGGATCCTGGACAAGAAGGAGAATAAGCAGCCCAGAAATTTTTTACGCAGCTATTCCCACCATCTTTCGCGATTCGCAGTTGCTGACTGGTTGGGACATGGGGGGAGAGGACGTTTCAAGTGCGCATCCATCCATCTGGGGAATATCTCTCAACAAACAAATCTCTCTTTTTTTCCCGCCTCACAACTCCTCGACCACTGGTTTTGCGACGAGCCCCAATTTTTTTTCTTTCTCTTTTTCTTGCTTCCTTCACTCTTGCTTCTTGTTTGGTCTTTTTTTTTTTTTTTTTTTTTTCGCCTCTCTCTGCGAGTCTCGTTGCGGAGTGGGTGGGTGGGCTTCCAGGCGTTGGATGTAACCTGGCGTGTGCCAATGTTGCTTTTTGAGAAGAAGGATGGGAGGAGTTGGTCTGTCGTCATGCAGCAGCAGCACAGCGCGCAGTAGCGGCGGTTGGGAGGAAATGATTGTTTCCCTTCAACTCTAGTCCCAACTCGTGCGAGTGATATGCAGTCAGAGGGCGAACAAAAGCAGAAATGGGAGTTTGACGAGAAAAGAGGAAAGATGGCTGGGAGGGCACACACACATCTCAACCTGCAGACCAGGCGAAGGCGGGGGAAGGCGGGGGGGGACTGAGGACGCTCAATGGACGGCATGGAACGTACGGATAGACGCAATGGGCTCAGATCATAACTTTTAGACGCATGTACACAAGGTGGCTGGTAGAGAAAGATGTCTGGTGTGCGTGGGCCGGATAAGAACGATTTTTTTTTGTCTGCGAATTCCTTACATGCCAGACAATATCGGGGAACTCTAGGCTTTCCTTCCTTACCTTGTCCCTTCCCATCCTTTTCGTATCGTGCATTTCACCACGCCCACCCTCGGACACGCATGAATCATGATAATATCTGCACATCCACCGCTTCGGGCTCCTTTTTCTGTCAAGAATAATCTCAATCTCGTCAGTTTGATGCTTCATCATATCATCGATTGCATTTTACATCGGCCTGTCAAGGGGAAGCCGCCCCCTCCCTGAGGGAGTATATACGGAGTAGTAGTATCTGACCCGACCCCAGCCCTCTGGAGTCTGAAATGACCCCTCCCAGAGTCCCCTCCCCTCCCCATCCCTAGGTATTAGCGTTCCATCCTCCTCCCGTCCTCGCAGGATAAGGAACTCGGGCCGCGGTTTGAGGCCCACAAGCGGTCTGGAGCGATACGGAGTCAGCTATAGGGCAGGGACGGGAATAGTCTCGATCCCCCGGAATGCGGTCGGACAAAGGTCCGAGGGCCGTATATGCGTTGAGCTTGGCGGATATGCGCGTGAGTGATATTCTGTAAGAGAAGCAGGACGTTCGAGTTGGACGGAAAGACGGTCGAGTTGCGACAAGGAACGAGCGAGCGTACGAGAGCGCAAGTGTTGTCCGAGGGCCAAGGGTGATGAAAGGCATCCTTGTATACACTTACTGCACTCTTGCATTCGGGGCCTGCGAATCCCCCCCCGGCGTCTCGCCGTGGGCAAACTAGAGGTCAAGGGGAGAGCGAGAAAGGGGTGGCCGGTCGTCTTTGCAGTGGCGGGAAGGGAACTAGGGCTGGCAGATCAGGACACATGAGAGGTACGGTTAGGTCGGCTGGAGGGAGGGTTTTCCTGGTCGTCGTCCTGCCAAACATACGGAAGTACAGTAGGGCGCCCTGTGGAGAGCGGGAAGATCGAAAAAGCAACTTGACTTGCGTAGCTAGTCGAGTTGCAATGCCGCCATAAGCAAATCCCGAGCCCCTGGGTGCGGACTCCCGTCGACCTTAGTCTAAGCCTTGGCCCTGTCGACAGGTCAAAAAGAATTCCCCCATCTCCCATCTCCAACTTTGAAGCTTTGGCGGCCTAGACACTGGGGAGGGGTGCGGGGACCCATTGATGATCCTTCCGGGTGCGTATGTGTGCGTGTGAGTGTGCGTGTGTGTGAGTGTCTATGTGTGCGAGTGGGTGTGGCCGGGGGCGCAGAGGAATACGGTATGTGGCCGTATGCGCAGACTGTCCAACACAACGCACGCACTTGAGGGCGGTCCTCGTCTCGGGGATCATCTCGTGGTGCCCCGTCTAAAGAGGAGAACGGTGAAGTTCGAGGCAGGCCCCGTGAGGGCGGAATGTGGCGGACGCGGGGGATGCGAACCAGCAAACGATAACGTCTAACAAGGTCGGGGTCTGGAGGAGATCCGTGTGTGGCGACGAGAGACTGAGGAGAGCGAGCATGGTCGAATCGGGACGCGATCTAGAGCTCCCTAGGCCTCACAGCTTCTCTCTCGACGGCGGCGAATACTGTACCGCGCCCTCGAGGCCTGGGCCAGTTGACGTGTTGCGGATCCCGCTTCCCAACAAAGTCAAAGGTCGAGGCAGGGTAGGGCACGTGTAGAAGTAGCTGATCCCAGGCCGGCGGGCAGGGAGAAGATGGAGAACAAGAACGAGGAACGGGGAGCTGGGAGCTGGGAAACCTAGCATGGGCACGGGGGAGTGCCAGCTGGAACGAGGCTAATAAGGTGACGAGCCCATGACTTCTCAGGCTCTCGGCCTAGAAATCGGGTGCTTTTCGTCGCTCAGTGGCGGATGGGATGGGATGGACAAACGGATCAATGGAAGCGAGCAGGAGGCAAAGGAAAAAACTTGCCATGGTCCCCTTCTCTCATCCGTTCATCCCCGTGGCCATCCCTTACCTTCCCTTCCCTCGAGCCTAGCTTGAACTCTGAGGGGATGCCTTGCCAGCGCCCCCAGGCCGGGCGGTATCAAGATGACCCCATGCGGTGAAAAAGAATGTTGGAGGAAATCGCCGTAAAGCAGCCAGGGTCTTGCCTGGGAAAGGAGAACAGCAGGGACCGACATGGGGACGGGATCGAGCAAAAACAACGTGATTTGTCTTGTGGAACAAGGAGACCCATCGCCAGACTGCACAGCGGACGGCTTGATTGGAGTGTCCAAGAGAGAGCTCTGCATGTACGCTGCTGCTGCTGTTGATACGGTGTGTGAAGTCGACATTTGTCCTTGCCACGGGCCCTGCGTGTTGGTTCAGAGGACGAGTTTCGTGTCTTATTGCAACCTGCGAGGTCGATGCAGCGAAGAGGAGGGGGGCCGCGTGAGGGTGAGGGTGCGCAGGGCGGTGAGAAAACGAGACATCGATCGGAAGACAAGAGTCTGACTGTGTGCATACCGGTGGCTTGGCGGCATGGCGTACATGGAGAGACCTTTCCGTCATCAGGGAACTGCCCATTCCGGGAACCCGAGGCAGGTACAGATAGATACACGCGCAGTCTGTAAATGGTGGTGACAGAAGCCGGGAGTTGAAAGAGCAGCCCTCCAGACGGTTGAGAGCGGGAAAATGCAGCAGACGTGTCTTGTCTCGACTGTCATCAACCACACAGGGCGTCAGTGCCCTCCCTCTCTGGTACTAGTCGGCCCTCAAACTGCTGAAGAGGGGAATAGATGCGGCACGCATGCACGCATATGCACGCATTGCTCAGATGAGGACCAGTGGAAATGGTACCAAGAAGACAAAAAGATGGGGAATCTAACCGCCATGGTGTCTCTCCTCGACAGGGCTCCTCCTGGAAAGGCCATCTGAGCGCAATCCGGCCATAGCTCCTGAGTGCTGACAGGTTTCCCCTGCTTGGACGCACCTATTTGCGGATTGTGGATGATCCAACCACGAGGAAGAAGCATCGTCAGAGAGCCCAGCAAAGCAGCAAAGTGCAACCGGCGCTGCAGTGCGTCGAGGTTTGCGCGTCTCTCATTTGCCGTTTGAGACGATGCCGGCACATACTACATGTGCTGCATGTCTCACTTGTCTCAGGCTGCCAGAGATGCAAGAGAAAAACGGCCTGCAATGCTTGGCCGGTGCATAAGACGGCGGCCCGGGCCTTTTGTCGTCTTGCCCGGAGCCCGTGGCCGTCTCATGATCTGCGAGGCGTCGTTTTCAGCTCTGGCCGGGAGCTGGCCGAGAGGTGGTTCCAGCAGCACTCCCGATGATACCGAGGCCAACGAGACGGTGAGATGATGGGCGAGGATGGATGAGGCTGCGATGCGGCAAGGCGGCCAATGCTGTGGTGGTGATGCTTCCTTTCCATGCAGCCATGCAGCCAAGCTGCGACGCGGCACCATCCTCAGCCGCCACTGGTCCCTCGAGCCGCTCCGTGCTACTACGTAGTAGAGTCGACCTTGATCATCATGGCCTGTCTCATCAGATTCGACTGGTCGACTCCCGTCCTCCCGTCCCAGGCCCTTGTCGGAAAAAGCAAAATCCATCTTCATCTTCATCCACACCCGCCCGCTTCCACGGTATCATCCTCATGGAGAAGGCTAAGGCAGGTCCATAACGGCACGTCCCAGTCGTCATGACGAGCCTTTGCTTCGACAGAAGACCCGGCATTTACTTGTGAAGGAGCACCGAGTCTCTCCACTTGGAGCACGACGCCATGCGCCTGTGGAGTCTTCCCTCCCCCTCCCTCCCGGCCTCCTCCTTACCCCCTTCGTGGCATTTTTTCCTTTTTTCTTCTTTTTTTGCTTTTTCCTCTTCGGCTGCCGTGTGCACTGGCATTCTTCTAGCCCGTCGCTCTCGAAGCTCTTTCAGCCTCAACCGCTCTTCCATTCTCCACAAGACCCAATGAGAAGTGGTGCTTGCTCGCAGCTGTGGCACGACACATGGGACGACCACGGCAGACTCGTTATTGGCGCCGCCAAAGTGGCTTCAGGTCGTGACGAGACGGGGGCCGGTGGTTCCCCCTTCAATGTGAGGCGGACTTGGGCGCAAAGCAGAGCGCAGCCTATCCTATTCCAGAGTCGCCTTTGTGATTGCCCAGTGCCGGCCTCATCTCAGCGCTTGACGCCGTGCAACGGGGAAACAAGAAGAGGCATCGTCTCAGCCAAGGGGGGGGAGGGGGAGGGGTGTGTTCTCGTCCGGATAGAGGGCGTGGGAAGGACAAAAAAGAAGGGGTGGGCGGCCGTGAGCGAATCGATGGAGGTGACGGGTAGTGCGTGCTTCCCCAGAGAAGCACACCCTGTCCACACACCACCTTGTCAAGACCTTGTCTAACGCCTTGCCCTTCCATCGCCCACGACCTCACGCCATTCCGCCCGCCGCTACGCCCGTTCTAGCTCTCGTCCCATGGCTCCACGATTCGACAGGCGAACCACAAGCCGTTTTGCACTTGCAAATGGGTGCGCTCTCGCGGCAGCCCATCCGATCGCTTGCCTCAGCCTGAGAGGCACCAGGCGTGTAGCATCTTGACAGCCCGAGACAATGCTCAACAGTCGTCCATTGTCGAGTATAGTCGTGTAGGTAGAGAGCATGCATTGACCTTGCCCTTTTCCAACTGCAATCTGCAGATGCCAATGTCTTTCTTGCAAATTGTTGGTCCTTGGGCGCAATGCAATGCCTTGTCGTCGCAGTCGTCGTCGTGGTCGTCGGCGTCGTCCATACTCCCTTATACCGCGCGACTCGTAGAACCCTGAATAGCTGCAGTAGCCTCTCTTCGAGACCCCGTCCCCCCACCAATATTCGCTCGCTGCCCCCGTGTCGCATCGGCTGCAGTCAACTTCGGCTTGCATGCCTTTCACGCAGTTACAGCCAGCCACGCGCAGACTGAGAGCTCCATAACAGAGGGCAAATCGCTGACAGGCCAGAAATCTCAAATCCCAAAGGCCCTCCAAATGGCGGCCGTTTCGGACCCCTCGTTTCCCTCCGACACCCATACAGACCACATCCACACATGGCATGGGACATGGATGAGGGATCCATACCGGTCCTCTTCCGGAGCCTTCGCAAGGGCTCCCTGTCTGTCACTGGCCGTCCCCCCCACCGCATCGTTATGCCAGCGGGCCCTCCTAGCTTCAAGCTGCCCGGAGACATCAGTCAATCCCATGGGAAAGGGCATTGCGACGTCGACGGCCGTCCACCATCTGGATTAGCTGTCCCAAGACGTCAGCACAGTCCGAGCTATGTAAAGGCAACGGCACGCACCTTGATCATGCCAGCCCGTTTCCGCCTGGAGCTCCGCTCTGCCTGGGGATCCTTGACCTGTTGGCCCTTGATCTTCTCATCAGCGGTAGTACAAGAACATCGTTCGACCCTTTCTCCAGTTCAAATCTCTCTTCGTCCTAGTCATTCTCATCCAAATCGCTTGCTACCAGCGGGTAGTTTTTATAAAGACTCTTCCTCATCTCGTCGGCTCAGCCTGGCCATCGCAACAGCACCACAGCCTTCGACTCGACAAGAACCACGTTCTCGACCTAGCCTCGATATCCCCCTCTTTTACCCTTCCTCTCCCGCACCAACACCAAGATGAGCGGCGCCGGCGGTTTTTACAAGTACCGTTGCAAGTATTTCTATACTCACAACTGCCCAAACTGGGTTTGGGTAAATAATGCGCCTTGCGCATCATGTCTTGTGAGCTTGAGACACCCGATTGAAGCCGTTTCGAGGCCTTCGTTTGCTGACTAGGACATTGCTAGGCCGATGGGCGAGATAACGAAGAATCTCCTATGCAATCATGGGGCCTACCACGAGATGTTGTCGTGCCCCGTGTACTGGATGGCATTCTGCAATACACCCTAATGGAACTGGTTGCTCCCATGGAGCCTGGCGAGGACTGGACACTCAGGGACAAGGCCAACCGACCTCCGCCATCGCTCCCCGTGACTAGTGCCATGCCCGGTATACCGAGCATAATGTCACATCATCGGCTTTAAAACCCATCGTCGAACCTCCCCAACGAGTCCTTGCGAAGAAACAAACAAAAAAAGGGAAATGCATGAGTTATGACAGCTTGTAAAAAAGATTGGAAAATAATCGCATGAATACCGCAAGGGCCGGGGACATGGAGTTCTCCAAGAGGGATGGGATATGGGAACGACACATGGGGGAAGCCGGCAGATTGCAACGCAAGCTTCTCGACCTCCGACCGCGACGGACACGCCACTTGGAACCACTCCAAAATTCGCGTGTGCAAACTCGGGCATTTCAGACGGAAAAATCGCAGCACACTCGGATTGTGATTGCGACGCTAAGCATTGGATGGAGCGGGAGATTGGTGGCTGGAGAACGACCACAAGCAAACAACCCCCCAGGAGATACCCATGCGCTTTGAGTTGGCGGCTCTGGAGGACGGGGACCTCCATTCCGGATTGTTATTTTTTGTTGTACTCGGGACTTTTGGGCGGCCAAATTCTTCTGTATTTTTCCAGGCGCGTTTTGTTTCATTGGCATGGGATCATATTTTGGTATCATTTTTTGGGTGACATGGAGCCGGGAAATTGATTTCTTGTCGTGTTGCTCGGATTTCGATCGCATCAAAAAGTTGTTCGTCTTTTTGGGACTTTCCGTAGACGTCCTTCTGGGGGGCCAAGGATAGAGCCAGCAGCGCAGGATCAGAGTCTTTCTTTCTGCCACCATGACATGTGATGTGAGGCTCATAGAACCTCGTGGGACCGTGGTTGTGGCAGGCTCTGGCGAGTCAGTGATCTGTTCAGGGCGCACGAGATCATGTCGAGGCATCAGATCAAGGCGCCAGGCAGGGTCTAGGTCGCGAGATGTGGCGTGCCACACGTTGGCAGCTCGCCTGATGATCCATGTCCATCTACTTATCGGTCGCTGTTCGTAGGCGTCTCGGTACCTGGGTTTGTCGGGTCCACCGAGCCATGGCTGCTGAAAAAGGAGTTTCGATTTCTCAATGACGGAGTTTCTTGTGAGAAGTGGCTGAGAGCTGGTCAGTACCATACGCGGATCAGATTGGTCGCGAGGGGAGGCGGACATGGGCGAAACAAGCCCAATAGAAGCAGCGGTACGATGAAACGATTGGGCAATGCAACAACAACTCAATTACGGAGTACCGCTACCAATTGCCCAAGTTCCATATGATCCGTCACCCGTCAGCCGTCATTGAGACCGGGGCCGGACGAGCCGTTTACAGTAGTGCTGAATGGAAGCCACTGCAGAAGGCAAGGAGCCTGGAGGGAACAACACCCTAGTTCGTCTTGTTGGCGAAGCCGCTCGTCAAACGGCCGGCTTTGCTCGAAAGCGGACCAGCGCAACGGTTTCCACCCTGCGCCACGCGTCTGGCCGTCTGCTGGTGTGGTGTCAAAACACCTGATGGAGACGGGCGGCCCCATCGGAAAAGCGAACCAGTGGCGAGGGAGATGCAGTACTGCACCTTGAGCCTAGTTGGAGCTCGCTCTGAATTGTAGCGATGAGGAATGCTAAATCAGCGGAGCACGCGGGACTGGAGTACGGTATTGGGTAGGTCTTTAGTTCGGCCAACCCGAATGAGGGTGAATGTGCGTGGTTGCAGAGCGAGGTTGATACCAAGGCCATGGATGGTTTTGCGCCCTGGAAGGTTGCGTGACGGGTTCGAAGCAGGGCTTTTGCTGAACTCTGTCGTCAATTGGTAGCGGATGAATGAGACGTGGCTGTGTGGAAATGAAGCTGTACCGAGATGGGCGTGGACACAAGTTGGCTCGAAGTTTCGAATGAGGGAGGAGTTTCGGTCGTGAGGTGAGCAAGGCACGACAGCCAATCGTTTCACGGTGGACATTGGCGTACCTGCTACCTCTACCGAGACAGCCTAGCACCTTCCCGCGAGCGGGCTGAGTCGATGAGAAAGAGCGGCGTCTTACTGGGCTGTGATACGAAGGACACTTTGGCCAGGAACGCAAGGCACGTCCCAAAGTTAGTGCAGTACCCGTGACCCGTCTGAACTCGGGATCCTTCCCCTTTCCTTCGTTCCTTCCTTTGTCCAATTGCCGTGTTTGGCTGAGGAGGAAGAGGGAAGGAACAACCCCAAACCCAATTCAATGTGAAACTAACCAATTGATATTGCAGAAACGTCGCAAGACTCAACCTGCCGGTTACATGTTCATCTCAACTCCAAGCCTTAGAGCAGCCTCAAAGTCCCTTCATCTTCGTCAGAATAGACAGCAGCCACGGCGACGAATAGCATCAGCCATTGAAGCCAAGACTCACACTAGGAACGACGGCGCCCCCTTGCATTACCTCATCAGCTCCTCCGTCTCTCCACCGGCCAAGGGACCAGCTGAACGACTGACGGTAGTGCCCGTTCATGCCGCATCTTCATTCTCAACTCCACCAACGGTGATGAGCGTTTGAGCGTCTCGCGCCGAGAAAACGTATCATGGCGACCAACTAGTTTCTGCCGCTACTTTTCTCTAGATGGTGTTGGCTTCGCCTCAAACCTAATTGCGCTTCCGCAAGCCACCCGCATCTTCCGCGTTGTCCTCGCTTCCTTTCTCCTGCTTTTCTCTCAATGGCTGGCATCCCCAGTTTTTCCTCTTCTTCGCCCGTTCGATGTTGAATCTTTTCCGTTCGACATTCGCATAACGCAACATGCACATCATCGGCCTCCGCCGCCCACTCGCTCGATACCGGGTTTCCATGCCCCATTGAGCCTCACCTCAGTCCATAACACCGAGCAGAAGAAAAAAAATTGCATGCATCGAAAAGTCTCCGGGGTACGATGAGATTCTCAAGTCACAACGAAGGAAAAAAAAAAAGTCTCAATTGTGGATGGCTGCAACTGATCAGCATTCAGAACAACCTCGTACGGAATCCCATCACAGCAACATGGACCCTCTTTTTCGCATCGGCGACGATGGGAGCAAATCCTCCATCATATCATATCCTCCTCCTTCCATCCCCTTTGCACAGCTGTATACCACTCTACCCCATTCTCACTCAGTCATATTTTTCGCGTGCTCCAATCGCGATGCCTCGCGCCCTCTCCCGTCTCGCCCTTGTCCGTTCCCCCGTCAGGCCTCTGCCCTGCGCCCCGAGACCTGCATCAGCCCATTCCCCATGGGCTTTTCCTTGTCCCGCTTGTGCCCACACCCCATTGTTCCATGAGAAACACATACAATCGCATGGTCTCGTTACTCGCCCCTGAAGCGCTCTTGCCTTCCTTTGGCGTCTTCCAGAACCGGCATGGAATCATTCCCACCGTGTCTCACCTCCTTGTTCATGTCGGTTATCGAGCCCAAGGTTTCTGCCATAGGCCAATACCTAATTGCCAATTCCCCAAACCGAACCATTGAGACCGGTGAGCGGTCAGCCCCGAGTTGAGTCCTGGAGGGATGTTGAGTCAGCCGACGCCTGTTCATCCTTCGTGCTCTTCTAGTCGTACCGAAGCCGATGAGCGCCGTCCTGAACATCGCCTAGGACAAACGGGAAGCACTGACGAGTGGTGGGGGGTTTCATACAACGCAGTCGCCCTCATCGCACTGCGCGGCTGTGGACAATAGGAACCGAGCTCATTAGCTTGTGATGCTATTTTTTGCACGACCCTTCAACCTAGCCTCCGTAGTAGGGCGATGCGATTCGGCACTTCGAAACTCACACAAAGGGGCGTGTGGAATGCGATGCACACATGGCATGTCTTTCACCGTCTTCAACATATCCGCGACAGTTATAGCAATGCATTATTCATTATAAGCATGTTGGTTTCTAACGCACACGGCAACTGAGACGACGCAATCCTCTTACATTATCAACGCGGCCAGGAGACAAACCACCAAAGCTCCGAAAACGGAAGACAGTTTCGGCAGACTATTTAGACGAGCCGCACTGTCGTCTGACAAGCCAAAGGGAAGTCCCTGGTAGTCAAACGTCACGTTTTGTTTGATGGAGGAGTTGTAGCAATTTGCGTTTGCAATGTCCAGGTTGGTCAAGTCGTCGGGCACCTTGAAGAACATGTAGCGCGACTGCGGGATGCCCTTAAAGCCCTCCGTGTTGTACGGGAACCGGTCTCCCTCGTCCGTGGCACTGGTGTTGCGGAGGAAGATGCACTGCACCTGACCGGGGTAGTCCTTGTAGAGTGCCGGGTATGCCTTCATGACGTCAGAGTTGCTGGTATCGGCCACGAGAATGAAGCGGCGCTCCGGGAAGGTCTGGAACACCTTGTCGAGGAGGAAGCGGCGGATGGCCAGCGTGGCCGACGCGTCGGAGAAGTTGAGCGGACGGGTGTCGAAGGACCCGAGCGGGTACGTCTTGTAGATGTACTCCATGTAGTTGCGCGTGGCCTGCTCGGGCGTCGTAGTGAGGTAGTGGAAGTGCAGCGAGGGCAGCGACGTCGACCAGTTGGCGTAGATGGAGGGCATGTTCATCCACGGCACAAAGGACCGCGCAAACGTGTTGAGCAGGCCTTCCTTGGGCTGGTAGATCTTGGTCACCCGCAGAATGTCGTCGATGTCGGATATCACCGTGATGCCCTGCGTTGGCACGAGGTAGGCCGTGGCGTTGCCGCTGTTGTTCTTCCCCTCGGCGTATAAGTTGATGGCCTGGACGCGCGACGTCTGGTTCCCCGGGATCAAGTATCCGTTGTCCGAGCCGCTCGTGTTCCTTAGCGTTACGAATGTGTCGAAGTCGCCCTCGGTGGTCGTGTTGAAGGGTAGCTTGATCTTTTGTGAGCCTCCTTTCTGTATACCGACAGTTAGTCACCCAGACCACAAAACCAACACAACCCCCCCCTTAGCAATTGCCAATTGGATAACCACTTACAGCACTCACGACGCCACCGCCATTGGCCTCGGAGAAGTTTGGCACAAAGTCGACCGTGACGCTCTCGTCGCCCTGCTGCACAACGAAGATGGACTTTGTCAGGTTGCGCGCCTGGGCCTTACTCGAGTCGTTGAGCTTGTCGACGCTAGTGTCGATGAGGAAGACGTTGGCGAGGTCGTCGACCTTTTCTTGGCTAACGTTTGGGATCTTATAGACGTTGCCGTGGACGCGGACGTTCCACCCGTTGCTCGTCCAGTTGGCGTACGGCCTGAAGACACACACGTTTTCTTGGGTAAGTTCGCTTCCCCTTTGAACAAGATGACAAATAACGGCAAACGACAAATGATAATAGGAATAGGACCAAACTCACGGGATATTCAACACCTGCGTCGGCTGCGAAGCCAGGTCGCTACTAGACACCCCCAGCGTCTTCTCGACCTGCGTCCCCGTGGGGAAGCCGTGGAAGTCGAGGATGCCCGAGTTGACCAGCGACGAGATGCTGCTCTTGACATCGCTGACGAGGCCGTCAATGTACGTCTCGACGTCGTCGACGACGCCTCGCTCGACCAGGTCCGGCACCGCCGTCGGCTCGGGCGCCCGGACGACGAGCGCCCGGTGGTAGTATGCCGTCGGCTCCGCGGCCGGAGCGGGCGCGGGAACGGCCATGATGGCGGGCACGAGGCCCAAGAGGATTGCCCTGAGCATGCTGGAGGTGAGCTACCTGATAAAAGAAACGATGCTTATATTCGTTACTCGCGATGGAATCGCACGGGAACCCGGACAGCTTGGAATAGCTACCGAAGCCTAGAGAGAGCAACACAACAGAGAAAGAGGATATCCAAGAAACATGGCGACAAAGGAAAGCCTATGGCGGCCATGGCGAAATGTTTTTGTGTGAACTCGGGCTCGGGGACTAACAACAAGCGTCATGCCTTGTTGATGTGCGCTGGCAGGTTCCTTGCATTGGTCTGTGACATCACCTTCTCTTGATGCATCCATTGGAGGCCGTTGATTGGTGGACATGGGGGACTCTCGATAACATCAACAGGCTAGCCACCGCGATCCATCATTCCCGTCGGGTCTTTTTTCCTTGGAGCGGAGTTGTCCTCACTTCAAGGCTGGTTTCACCTGGTTGATTGGGGAATCGCGTCTTCAGTTTTTTTTGTTTCTCTTTGTACTTCGGGACGGCCTTTGTCGCTAATACTAAATATTATGCCGAACTCTGAGTAACATCCGACAACCCGTAGCTTGGAATGACATCACCTTACACGCCTTTGCGTTGCCGTGAGATCCGAAAGGCGGTCCCAGCCCATGCACGAAATACCCTCAATAACCTGTTTCGATGCTATTCGTCCCAGGTCGCCGAGAACCGTCAGCCCGTATCGCGCAATGTTGCTTATTCCAAGCTAAGCTTTCCTCGCTTCTGCTGGACCTGCTGAACTGTTAGCACCCACATCAAGACCCGAGAAAAGGAGGGTGACTTATCCCCTGCCCTGGGGGGTTGCCCTCCGCACCATTTCTGGCGGGACGACAACCAAGGGGCTGCCTCATCCAATTCGGCCTGCCCCGGATCCAAACCATCAACCCAGCTCTCTGCAACGACACCCAAATACCCCCACACAACACAGACTGGGCCGTCAACAGAACCAGACAAGTACGAAACTTTGACTCCAACTCGAGATGGGTCCCGGACACTGAAGCTGACATCAGCCTGTATCATGTTTCGAGCAACGAGCTATTGTCGGGGCAAAAGAACTGGTCGTAAATCGCCAACTCCGCATGGTTCTATGCCTTCGCAGACACGCTTTGCCGAAAGTCGACGCATCACAAGCGATCTCAAGGAAGCTCAAGATAGACCAAGCAAGCTCCTTCTGTTTGTTCGCGCTGACAACAAGGACTAGTTTTTGTTTCCTCTCCATCGGGCTCGTAGAGCAGCAAAGGAGGGCATTGACGGGCGGACAAAGAACGTCTGTAAAAACCGCACTACTATCTCAGACCTTCTCTTGCGATCGAGTCGAGGAAGCCGCCAGGGCCGACCGGCCCCCGACGGAGGACTGGCGCCCACCTCACTGACGGACTATGCTCATCAGCTTGGTGGTTAATGTGCTTGGTCAGGCCAGACGCGGAAGCGTCACACATCGGTAGCGCGTACTTTGATGTGATGTGGTTTTGCGAGCGACAGGGCCAAGGGAGATCAGATGCGACAGACAAAGACAACTCGAGTACAGTTTCGAGGGCCCGGGAGCTCATCGGCCGGCAGGGGTGGCCAGTTCTTCAGAGAATCTTTCTGCGTGTATCCTTGAGGTCCCCATTGCGGCCGCTAGAATGAACTATTGCAGATGGTTCCGACAGGTTATTAACGCTCCGGAGAAATGTGGAAAGATTCTCTAAAGAACTGGCTGTATGTAGCCGAACGATGGCACCTCCAGTTCACTGATCGAGATTGCCCGGCCAGAGGCCAGTCCGTTCAGAGTCCATCGTCAAAGAGCCGCAAAGCCGATCGTATCGCGAAAACGGCCTATTCTTGACCAGCGTACTGTTCCAGCGGGTAGGTCCGACGAGCGCCCTCAGGCCAGAGGATCTTACCATTACGACTCATGTCCCTACCCTCTCACGCACCACGGAGGATGACTGGAGTGTTCTCCCCGTCGGTCAGTCTTCTGCATATTGAGTCAATCGTCGTAACGTTGCCGCAGAGCATCATGACTCTCAGCTGTTGACATAAAAGACGCTTTAAACGACATAGCACAAGACTTGGTGATGAACCAGAGATCTGCTTAGGGTTAAGCTCCGACTCTTGTTCCCCCGAATAGGCTGGGCTGTCCCGAGGTCAGACGGCGGTGTCGACCACGATGGATTCCCCTGCGGCATTCACGACATCCTGATACAGGCTCGAGAGCGGCATATCGTGGTGGCCAGCCTAAGAGGGGGGTCTGCAATAGACATTCCTTGCGGAAAACGAGAGTTGGAAGACTGTGAGGGAGGCGCGACGCGTATTGAAATGGGTGAAGGAGCTTTGCTAGGTCGTATCATGAGGCTTCTGGGGACTTGTGAGTGCGATATTCGATGGTTCTTTCGATGAAGCGCGTCTCCGGCGTCGATCCTAGAAGATGAACGAGAAACGATGTTGATGTTGAGGTGAAGAGAACAAAGACTGGAAGCCCGAATGTTGCCGTAAGTTAAGGGCGTGGGCGACCCCACTTTTTCGCAGCAGCAAACGCGCCTCCACGTGACCAACCACTGATATGTTCTGGCGTTCAGTGAACAGGCCAATGTGGACCAGCCGAACTCGAGGAACATGACAAATCGTTCAAACAATCTGGACCATTCAAGTTCCAAAGAACAGGTCTGGTCATGGCCAGCTCATCATCCACTCATGGGACAGCGCCCAAGATTTTGGAGTCGATAGTGCAAGCGGGCAAAAAAGCCTTCGACCCAAGCATCGATGAGCTTAGCCGCGCCACTGGAGCCCAAGAGTACAACCAGCTCATTGAGAGGTATGCTAGCAGATGGAGGGGGTTTGCAGACTTCAACTATACTAATTAATACCACTGTGAAGCTCTGAGACCTGGGCTCTCCTACCAGCTCTAAATACTCTCATTAAGCCCAATGTACTCCCAACATGGCTTCGAGAGCCTCTGCTTCAAACACTCACTTGTATCCCACTAAGGCCAGACGGCGTCCGTGGAACCATGGAATTCGTCTTTTCCGTACATCCAAGCAACATAGGAAAGACTCCAGACAGCTCAGAACCGCAAAAGCAAGGCGCTAGCATTACCCATGAAGCCGTGGCCGTGTCGACGAAGCTGTTGTCATCCGTACCGGGAAGCATGACCGCCGAAGCTTGGTTTGGAGGCATCTCAGATCAGCTTTTTCGTCTTATGGACGGAGGAGCCGGTTTGGACCTAGCAAAGACGGCCGCACAGGTCGTCGGGTTCGGAATTCTTGGGAAAAGGAAATACGGTGCACCCGGTAAGATTGCGATGGCCTTTATTCCTGGCGAGAGCTAATTCTATCAGGGACTTCCGGGTGGAATTCCTTCGTCCAGCCCTTACTAGAGGATATAAACCCCTTGCTGAGAGGAGATGGTCAATCGTCCGCGGTCAAGGAGGAAGACGATGACATCGTTGATCTTCGCCAGGACAAGGTCATCGTCCGAGCCGGGTCTCTCAAAACATCACTTCAACGCCTCAGCGTGCTCTTGCTCTCGAACCCTTCCTCTGGCTTATACAAACGGGTACTCAGACCGGTTCTACCACAGCTTTGGACTTTGTCATCATGGCCTAATCCTTTACCGCTCACCAGCCAAGACTTTGTTAAACCAGCTCGAACATTGTTGGAGGCTTTCTTGCGGCTCTTCGGTAATCCCGATACTGTTAGACCCCTCATTCAAGACCTTCTGAGCAGAGGCTCGCCAGAAACTGCCGAACGACCTTGGAATTATCGCCTCACGGGCAAGGGCGACCTCGAAATTGTTGAACTACGCTCCTTGAAAGCGACAGCACGCTTCGAACTAAACTGGAATGAGCTTGAAGAGAAGTCAACTAATTTTGTAGACCTTCTCGCCTCTTACTGCTCGACGGAAGAAACTTCTGCCATCTTCCTTGGCCTCCTAAGACGATGGATTAAAACAGTAGACAACCAGGAGGACATCAAAGTCTATATCCGAATTCACGATCCGGACCAGCCCAGGTCATCACCAATCCAGGATCTGGTCGAAGTCACGATTTTGCAAAAGCTAATGGACAAGGTCCCGGAGAAGCTTGTGAGCCATTTTGACCAACTCCTCGAGCTTGTTTGCCAAGTCTTCAAAGCCGATGCCAAGTCACAAATGTCAGATGATTTGCTCGCAGTGGTTCTGAGCTTACTCAACCTGGTCATCACCGCACCGACGTTTCAAAAGTCACATATCAAATCAGAGGAACTGGAGGTGGTTGAGTCGTCGCTCGATAGGTTGAGCCAGGCAGACCGGGCCCAAGTATCACCTACTGCGAGGAATCTTGCGCTGCTTCTGAAGTATCGAGATGAAGTGGATGAGCCGAACGAATCAGCCTCGGCACCCACCAATCGCCAGATCGAGGATCGAAAGACCTACAACTTGGCCATGAGTTACATCACGGGGAGTTTTGACAATCCACCACCAGTCGTGTCGGAAGGACTCAATCTTATATCGGGTCTCATCTTGGCCAAGAGCCCAATCTTAGACATTCCCGCTGTCACGGTTCTCATGTCAAATCTACTTGCGGAGAATGACGACTACATCAATTTGCGAGTGATCAAGGTCTTTACTCAACTCGCAAACAAACACCCCAAGTCAGCTGTACAAGAGTTGTTGGATCACTACCTCGACGCCCAGGAGAAAGAAACCACTGATGTCCGACTCCGGTTTGGAGAGGCTCTGCTTCAGGTCATTCAGCGCTTAGGAGAGACTTTTGAGGGAGAGGTCGCCCAACAAGCTAGCGAGACGTTGCTCTCGATCGCCGGACGCCGCGGGTACCGGCCCAAGACCATGGCAAAACAGGCCCGCGAGGAGAAGCGACAAAAGATGAAAAGGAGAGACGACGATCAGGAAGACGACATGATTCAGGACGATGACGAAGAGATGACGGAGGAAGAAAAGGCCAAGGAGGATATTCTTGCGCAGATTCTTCAGGGATGGGAGAGCAAGAGAGGCAGCGAGGATGTCCGAATGAGGGCTTCTGCTCTGTCCATTTTTGGCACGGCGATTGAGACCAATATCGGAGGCATCGGGCCAACGCTCGTCTCGGGCAGCATCGACCTCTGCATCAACGTGCTCTCGATGGAGCGAGAGATGGAGACGGCGATTCTCAGACGCGCTGCCATCCTCAACGTTCTCAGCTTCGTGAGGGCGCTGGACAGAGCCAAGGAGTCAGGGAAGCGGCTGGGATTCGGGCTGACAGACCAAAGCCGAGAAGACATCGTCAGGACACTCGGTTACGTGGCGGCGACGGACAATGACGGGCTGGTTCAGCAACACGCACACGATGTGATTGAGAGCCTGGAAAATTGGCAGATGGCGAGCGTGCTGCCGAACCAAGCTGCTCCGTCCGGGCCGGAGTTGACGAGCCTGGCCGGCCTCCACGTCAACCCTGCTGGGAATTTGGTTGACGCGGCTGGACGGCCACGGCCAAGGATCGAGGAGGTCGAATGAGGTGGAGGCAGGATCCGCGCCACCAAGTCTCATGCCCAGAACATTGGCAATCTCGTCAAGCGGTCGACTCGATCGGTTATCAGGGCGGCGGAGCAGGAGGGAGGCCCAAGGCCAAAAAAAAGTTGACCACGAGCCTAAAGTGTCGGTATCCCTTGGGTGGCGGTGGCGGTTTGGGGCCCAGGGATTGGATACGAGCCAGCTATTCGGTTGGTTTGCTGGCAGGAGAATCTATCTGTAACAGATGCGAGCCGGGGAGCGCAGATTGAGATGGATCCTGGGCATGGGTGAGCAACGGTGGCCCGAAAAGCCTGGTTGGGATGAATGGGACGAATCGTCGTATGATTGTGCGGGTTGCGGTTTGTGATGGAGGGGAGATAGCATCATCACCGCCGCGGATCAGATGGGCTCTGCGGGTTTAAGTCGAGGGGGTTGAATAAACCCCTACATGTCTACGAGTAGGTGGTTGGAGAAGAGGACGGAGGAACGCGTCATGCATCCGCATAGAGAACTTGCATGGATACACGGACACGTTTGTATGTAGAAGCGGCAGTTCGTTAAGTGAAAAGACGCCATATCTTTTGGATCCTGTGATTCAGGGATGCGACGGTGCAATTGCCAAGGTTACGAGGACGAGAGACAATTTTGGGCGAACGTGCGAGTGCTACATTAAACAGCTTGACCAATTCATTCCATTTCGCACAAGGATCTAGTCCAACGAAGAGAGAGCAACGACAAGGGTGCGAAAAGGGCTCACGGCATGTCATTGTCATCTCAGAGAAAAGAGGCGGATCGAATGTGGAGAAGGCAAGTTGTTATTCTGCGACAGGCACAGACCAGACAAGCGCAGGGATGTTGGAGGGAGAACGATTTGGGCATGTTTGACGAACGGGGGAGCGAGATGAGGAGGGGAACTCTGGTTGAAGGGAAAAGTTGGTACGAAGGAGAGAGAGAGAGTTTGTGTACGGAGTAACTTGCGTTGAGATTGCATCCATACAGGTGCTGTACGAAGTATCTGTATACACGGGATAGACGGCTTCTGAATGGGGCAACTCTCCGATACGGACGGACCTTGTACGAAGAAGAACCGAGCAGAGTCTAAGCGTGAACTGATTCCATAATGGACCAATTCGGCAAAGAATAGAATGCTGACCAGTATGAGATGAGAAATGACAATGGATTTCCCCCAGGGGCCAAGACGCCAGCCACGAGATGGACGGAGTGGTCGATCTGGCTAGAGATTAGGGCATTCGAAGATGAGGCCCATGAGGGTGGATTGAGAAGGGCATTCGCGACTAATAGCACCAAAAGAACAACCTCGCCGAACGAGGCACGGGCATTAAGAATTGGATGCTATACTTGGGTCGGCAGTCGGCATCAGCCTGAAGAAACGAAGAGCGTTTGATCGCCGAACAATGCTCAGCCTCACGGTTTCCCAGCCTTCCGGTCAGACAAACCTGCATGATCGACAAAACCAAACGCTCGTGATGCTCTCTGTGTCGAACTACCATATGCATTTTTGTAACTCGCCTGCACCGCAGGCTGAAGTGACGGCGGCCTTGAATCGCATCAAGTCGCATCGAAAGCATTTCTTCCCACCACGGTGGCTGGTCTTGGTCCGTGAGCGGGATTTCGCTTCCTCAGGATGGGATAACCCTGAGAATTAATATGGCAAACTCCGAATATGTGCGTTATTCTTGTCTTGTGTTTCCCTCCCCGTCGCGATACGGGCCCGGGTGATAATAATAAGCTACAAACGCAATATGCACCCTTCCGGGTCAGCTTCCGACCCGAATTGGAACAATATTGTCTGTTTTTCCTCCTGTGTTCTTCGTATGTCCCTGCAGTCAGCGTTGCACTCTCTCGGACTCCTTTTGGGGTCCCTCAATGCTCAAATTCTGGGTTTCAATGTTGTGATTCTAAGGGCCAAGGGGACCCAACGCCCGAAGAAGCTCACCGACCCGGGTCTGGGCAGCGGGCTGAGATTGTGCGTGGCACAAAATGACAGGTGACAAGTCCTACGAGGCTTGCATTAAGCCGTCTCGTCCTCAGTGAGAAATTAGCCAGTGTCGCTCTCTGTCCAGCGGAACAGTCGGTCTGGACATGGTGCCAAGTCGCGAATTATGCAGGGCGACGAACAACGTGTGCTGGATTTTTTTTTTTTTTTTCTTAGCTTTCTTTCCTTCTTCCTTGGCTTGATCATCTCATCATCAGTCAACTCGATGAGACACTCGCCAAGGTGCGACAGCACAACTGTCCGCCTCGTCCCTTACATATAATTATGGCCCCAAGCCATCGGGGAGGGCCCTCTTGGAGATCGTGGCCCAGTACCATCGGAGGAATAGGAAAAATAGCGGCGCCCTTGGAGCGTTGGTGCAGGCCATCAAACCAGCGCGGCTGCATAAGTGCGTATCGGGATAAATGTGGAGAACAAATGGTTGGCCCGCGTGGCGTCTCAGGTTGAGGGAGCGGGCACGAGCGGTACCTGCAGCGGAAGGTGACGTGGTGACGCTAACAGGGCAGGAGCGACCCCTGCCGTCGCTCATTGGGCGGGCAGGAAGGAAGTTGGAGGGGCTGTTCAGCTCGAGCAGTCTCCCTCCCATCTCACCTGCCTCGAGGAGTGCAAGCACGCAGGGCAAAAAAGCGTCCCGGGCCAATGAACATTACAGCCGCTACAGGGAGAAGGAATTCTCCATTATCATTGGTGGTTGGCGGCGGTTCGTTCATGCCCTATGAGCTCTGCAAGCGACAGGTTTGATTTTTCTCTCCCACGCGCGCCCAATTCGCCAAGCCCCCAAGGAACGGTGGCAATTCTCTCGTTTCCCCTCTCTTCCCCTCTCCAGCTTCTCGACGACTTCGTGCAGGGCAGGGGGGTGGCCGTCAGCACCACCCTGGATGGGAAATGTCGTCCGTGGACGCATATCGCTCGTAAATTGCGGCGTGCCATTGCCGTGGAAATCTCACATTGCGATGCCTCGGATGCCTTGGAGGCCTTGGGCCAGTAGGAGCCCAGAATGCCGCTAGAAGACTGGTCAGACAGACAGCGGTTCTCTCGGGCTCCTTGACTCATTACCTCATCCCAGCAAACCTCGTCGCTGATGAGTCCAGTGGACGTTGGTGGGAACTTGATGGAAGGCTCTCCGCCACAGCCTCCCCCCTCCCCCTTCAGCCACCCCGGTAAAGTCCCTTGCCCCAACTGCAACGCCCCTGGCACTAACCACTTCGGGAAAGGCGCAGGGGGCCTCCCCTCCACCAGGCAAAATCCAAGTCACAGGCGCCCCCCTTCTTCCAACGTCAACCGTCTGCGAATATCTACGTACCAACAACAAGATTGTTCTTACGGCACTGGAGGGCCAGCATCGTCTCACCATCCACAACCCGTACCCGTGCTCCGTCTCGCTCGGCCCCCAGATTGGCCCCTTCCCGCTCGCCGGGCCACGCTCCTCCTCCTTGGCACAACTCCTTCCTCTCCACCGCGGCTGGATGCTCACGCTCGCTCGCCCTTCCGAAGCTGACAAGCCAACCGCCATGCAAACGGCACCTTTACAAAGCTGTATACGTACGGATACGTACCGACAACGAACACAACACGCATCCTGCCCCTCCCAGTGGAGTTGCAGGCCAACTTGATCAAAGGTCGCCGGGATGTCGTCTTCGCAACATCCCAAGGGGTTGCATGCGAGGTCCACAGCCGCTCAGTCCGGTGTTTGTCTTTTCAAGTCCTGTTCCTTGATCGCCTTGATAGTCTGGAAGCTAAATAAGCCTGCCCGCTCCGGCTTTGGTGCCACCCCCTTCTCCGTTTTCTCTTAATATCTAACGCATCCTGCTTCGAACTCTGGCTCTTGCTCTTTCTCTCTCTCCAGTTTTTGTCTATCAAAACCACGCTCTCTTTATTCTTCACCCGCAGTCTTTGCGACTCTTCCATTCTTTCCGGCATAGCCATTACAATCCTTCGAAGCATCTTCGCCAACGGCATCCAGCACCCTTTTACCTCACATTCCAACTTCGTTTACCTTCATTGAGTGAAGCAAAACTGTGTCTTGCTCGCTGCAACCGTAGAATCGATTTCTACGTGCTTTACCCGAAACTCCCCCTCGTATAGACGAAACTCCAGAAAGACTCTCCAGCCACCACCCCAAAGACCACATTCAAGATGAAGTGTGCCCTTGCTGCCCTCGGCCTGGCTGCCATGGCCAACGCCTACTCCTACCCCCGCCACATGCACTACCGACGAGGAAACGGTACCGACTCCGGTGCTACCACCCTGACCGTCTACACCACTCAGGTCCACACCATCACGAGCTGTGCCGCCACCGTCACCAACTGCCCTGCACGCCAGACCGACATTGACCAGCTCGCCGAGTCGGAGAAGACCACCGCCGTCGTTACCCAGACTGTCGTCCTCACCGAAACCGTCTGCCCCGTGGCCGACGCCAGCTCCATCTCCTCCTCCGTCATCCAGGAGGCCGAGACCGGCACCGTCACTCCCAAGTACACCCTCACCACCCCCATCTCCACCACGGCCGCCACTGCTGCCCTGACCACTGGCTACGACTCTCCCGTCACCACCAACGGTGACAACTCTGGCGAGACCGCTGCCTCCTCCACCACTGTCGTCTCTTCCTACACGACTGACAAGACCCTCACCCTCACCATCGGCACTGGTTCCGCCGCCAGCGTCACCGTGACCACGGTCCACTCCACCATCCTCACCACCGTTACCGTCCCTTGCTCTCAGGCCGATGCCACCGAGACTGGCTCTGCCGCCGGCTCTGTCACGAAGGACAACAGTGGCAACGACGCCACCTCCGAGGAGCCCACCACCACCACCACTGGCACCAAGACCGCCACCATCACCCTGACCATCTCTGAAGCCGACACCACTGAGACCGCCACTGCTGGTGACAACAGCGCCGAGTCCGCGACCGGCTACGACAACGTCTCTGCTTCTTCTGCCGCTGCTACCGCCACTAGCTCCAGCGACAGCACTGGTGACGACAGCTCTAATGACAACAGCTCCGACTCTGACAGCACCTGCGAGTGCAACGGCGCCACTGCCACTGTCACTGTCACTGCTCAACCTTCCACCGTCTATGTGACCGTCAACAACGGCGCCACTGCTGCTGCTACCGCCACCTACGGTGAGAGCGACGTCACCACCACTGTGACCAGCGGCTCCTCTGAGACCAGCTCCAGCGGCTCTGACGATGAGGATGACTACTGCGACGACGAGGACGACGTGACCACCACCCTCCAGGCCACCGTCACTGTTGTCCCCTACCCCGTTAACAGCACCGTCACCAGCGGCTACGCCGGTCCCACCGGCTTCGCCCGCCTTGTCCGATAAATGCCTCGCCTAAAGGCCTGTTCGTATAAACCTTCTATTCGTTGTACAAAGCTCAGCGAAGCCGCAACTTTTCCGTGTCAAGTTGGGCATCTGGTGGAGGAAGGGGAATCCCCTCGGATTTTTTTGAGGAGACGCTGGTACTCTCCTGGAATTGTATGACAAAAACAACTTCTTTCTTGTGTGGCCCTTTTTTCTTGAATTCAATTCAATGAGAATCATGATCTTTTCTGTCTTTTTTACAAATACAAAACTCGCGCCAAAGCCGGTGTTTATTGGTTTCAACTACAAAATTCCCCCCCGAATAAACGCGCCCCAATTGTCGCGCACCGATGGATAGACTTGGATTCTTTTGTGATTCGCTTGGCAAGGGATCTCGTGGGGGGACGTTGCCCAGTTGGTTGGATTGGGTTTTCTTGTGTTTGCCCTATTTACATTATACATCTTATTCCGTGTACATAGCTTATTGAAATAGAGAGCGATGGTTTGGAGACATCTCGCGCCCCCTCTACTTTACCATGTGACTTTGTCGGTTGGATGAGTGGTTTGTGCAAGCTTGTGAGTCGGTATTGGGACTCGCAAATATTAATCCGGGGGAGCTTGTGGTTCATGTTTTGCTTGTTCCAGGTTGGTATAAGAGGACATTTGTCGATGGAATTCCTAAGGTTTGCACATGGTGTGAGCTCATGCTGGGTTGGGGGTGGTTGTCGGTTGGCTCCATCTCGTGCATGCTCGAGCCCTTGATTCAAGGAATCAAGAGTATTACATTCGTAATGCTACGTTTGACATTGCGTACCTATCCACTGTGTCCAAGAAGGTCAAATGGTCATGTTGAGTATCAGTCAATAAGGTCTCGAGCTTGTGGACTGTATATTAGTCTTTATTACCATGTCTCACATCAAGTATACAGGGTAGCTATTCAGATATGAAGCTTGCTTCAATAGTCCGGTACTCGATAACCCTACATGTGTCCATCCATATCCCATGTATAAAAGCTGATCCCAACGCCAACCATCCGTAATATCCCATTCCACAATATCCATTCCGCCACCCCCCCCCAAAAAAAAAAGACCCATCCCGACCAAATCAGTCATTTCAGTCATTGCAAGTATTCGCTTCAAAAACCAAACCTCGACCTTTTCCACCCCGTTCCCCATCTCCCCCTATCCAATAACAACGCGCTCGTAAGCCTCCTGGTCCAAGTACCACATCAGCACGCCCTGAAGAGCCGCCCGACTGCGTCCCAGCTGCTCGCTGATGCCGTCGCCCTGCTGGAGGTTGGCGCGGATGCTGTCGACGTGGCCGGAGAGCTGGAGCGCTAGGGACTGGAGGTCTGGGTCGTCGAGGTCCTGGTGAGGCGGGGTGGTTAGCATGATGGACATGAGCCGCGAAGGGGAGGTTCGCTTTTACCTTGAACACGTTACGAGAGTCTCGGGTGGTGATGATGGACCGGTCGTGAGGTTCCTGCGGTCGAGGCCGCGATGACGGCGCCAAGACGTGCGCCCTCTTCAACTGCTCGTTGCGTTCCCTCGTCTGCGCCCTCGCGCGCGTCTCCAAGTCCCTCAACCTCTCGTAGTCGCGGTCCAGCTCCCTCTCCATCCTCGCGCGCTCGCGCCTCAGCAGCTCGACGGCGTGCAGCGCCGGCCCCAGCTGCCTCTCGAGGGCGGACCGCCCGTCCAGCACGCTCTCAAAGTCCAGCTCCGCGGCGCGCCCGGCGTCGGCGTCGGCGGCGAGGCGGCCGGGTTTGCCGTCGCCGCGGACGCCGGTCGAGGCGGGTGGGAAGGGCAGGCCGCGGTCGACCTTACGGGCCACGCGGCGGGCGACCAGGTTGAGGGCGGCCTCGGCGTGCTGGCGGCGGTTGCTGGTGGCGGCGGTGCGCTGGAGGACGGGCTGCTGGGCGAGGGAGAGGATGGTGCGGGTGGCGGGGAGGGAGGCGCCCGAGAGGGGTCCCCATTTCGCCGAGATGGTGGATGGGCGGATCTTGCGAGTCTGGACGGCGACGTGCATATATGGCTTGGGAGGCGAAAGGGGGGTCACATCCTCGTCCTTGTCGTCGTCGCCGTCTTGCTGGCCAGACCGGCGAAGACGTTTAGTCTTTGAGTTCGCAGGTTCCTCTTGTCGATTAGCGTCCTGCTCCTCCTCCTCTGGGTCTGGGTCTGGCACGTCGCCGGATCGACGTTGGGTGACGGACCCTGTCGAGGTCTTGGGTCGACGAGGCTTCTTCGGTTGGCTCTCACCCCGGTTCTTCGCGTCATCTGCGTTGGCATCAGATGTCCGCTTAGCCCTCTTGGGTCGACCACCCTTTGCGCCCTTGTTATGGGCTTCCTCGTGAGGCAGGTCTCGCAGCGACGAACGGGCTCCATTCCGCCGCGGCCGTTCCTGTCGCTCGGCTTCCTCGACTGGCTGAGACGCGTCTCCAGCCGGTCTTGTGCGACCTCGTCTGCTGCGCGCTGGTGGTTCGGCGTCAGGCTCTAGCCGGGGTTCGGATTGGCCTTTTGGCTGCTGCTGTTGTTGCTGCTGCTGTTGAGCCTGCTGCTGCTCTTGCTGGTCCTTGGCGGGCTTCCGGCCTCTCTTGCGTGGCAACCGGGTCTCTCCCGGCTCATCCTCGTGCTGCCGCTGCTGCTGCTGCTGCTGCGCTCCCCGCCGCGACGAGTCGTGTGCCTCGGGATCGCCTGACCGCTCTGCAGCCTGAGCCTCCCTGCGCTGCTGCTCCTCGAGTGAAGGGCGACCACGTTTCCTCCTCGGCGGCACGGCCTGCTCCGATTCGTCTTGCGCATTCACGCGGGCATCCTCCAGCGAGGGGCGCCCTCGCTTGCGTCGTGGTGGTTGCTGCTGTTGTTCTGGCTTCTCGGTTTCGACGGGCGCATCGGCGGATTGGACCCTTTCCGGGGATCCCTTCGGCCTGCCTCTCTTTCTTGGACGCGATTCTTCAACATCGGCTTCGTAGTCATCTGTCTGTTGCTGCGACGCGGTGGTGGTGGTGGGAGGCTTGGACGCGTTCTGGGGCTGGCCGCGTTTGCGCTTCTGAGGCTGGGAAGAGGGCGCCTGGAAATTGAAGGTTAATAAATTGGTGAATCGCGCAAAACGAGCTTATTCATCACATAAAACACTTACCATTTCGAATAATGAATGCGCCGGGCGTGGAGGGGGAAGAGTCGGGGATGTTAATGTTGTTGGAAATGTTATCGTGACGATGTGGCTGAGACCATATCATAGGCCAGCAGGGGAGTTCCAAGCCACGGTGGCTGTCCCCCACCCAACGAGGACTTCTGAGTCGGGATGGAGGGGAATCACCTTCAAGCTTCAGGCGCCGCTCCGGCTCCGGAACAAACTCGGCGACGAAACCTTGGTTAATTGATTGCGGTGCATTGCCTTGTTCGACCTTGATGTCCCGTGCCTCCATCAAGACCGACTCCATCCTTGATATCCCTCAAAAACGTCCGTCTCGCACCCGCATCACCTTCAACGCCTCCCCCGCATTGGTCCTTCATGACACAACTCGCGGGCTTGCGCACGAGATACGGATGCTTCATATGCAGTACCGGAATCCAACGGACGGTCGGACCCGGAGTTGGGCCTTTTCCTCGCCTGATCCTGATTGCAGCAGAGGGCGTAAAGTGCATACAGGGATGGATGTGCATGCCATCTCATCAGACGCCATGGTCTCTTTTTCAGTCGTGGCGGTCCTACGATGATGTGCAGCTTTTCTCGCATCAAGCGTCTCATCCTTTACATTTCTGTCGATCAAGAAGTGAGCAGCGGGACTCGGAGAAGCTTTACTTTGGTGTTTCTAAATTTAGCGCATCTGAGCTAGGTCGAGTGTTGACTTGTGCATCTTGTGTTACTCGAAGCCGATGAGAGCTTGACATTAGTGCGTTTGACGTTATCGGGAAGCAAATATCGGCCACGGTCGTTCGAGGCAGGCAAAGACTTTTCGGCTGGTGCATAAACTCTGTGGCGGCGAGGCGAGGGCTACTATTAACTCAAAGGCACGGTCATATCATCGCGTGCCTTGCTTGGCCCGCAGTGCTAATTGAGAGTGATGATGCTCCCGGTCACATGGCTTTACCACTTATCAGACAATAACCAACGATTCACAAATTCAATATCAAAAACAATCCAGATCAACATCAACCCTAGGGTTTACCTCACCCTTGCCTGGTCCCCCGTTGCTACACAATGACGGGATAGATGTATGCGAAATAAATATCCACGTCAAGCTACCCTGTGCCCAAAATGCAAGATGACGATATTCTCCCCCCGGGCACAGGTCGAAGGGGCCCCAGTTCGTACCAGTACGGCAAAGTACAAATGAGGTTCCCGGTATTTGAGGGCCCGAGTTGTGAGGGTGGCCAGAGAATGCTGGTGACTGGCTGCGAGGTTGAAAGAGGGTAGCCGAACACGCGCTCGCTAGACATGACATTTTTGGCCTATGTAATTGCCAACTCAGACGTGACATATGACGGTTGCTCGTCGAGTCACGAACCTACATACGCCTGTTTGCTGCCTGCGTGCCGCGGTCCCTCACCCAGCAACTTACACCGGGTTAACGAGCAAACTAGCCATGCGGCGGCCTGGCTAGGTGTTGCTCGATCATGTAGCTTGGCTGTTGGCATGATTTTGTCCACCAAGCAAGCCCAGTACACGGTAGATAAGTCCCAACGACATGCAGCTTGGCTGCAGAGTTGCTGCAGAGTCTCCACGCGGAAGAGTCATAGTCTCAGACATGATTCAGATAAGGCAGCATTGGGAGATTTTCCCAATTACAAGATTTCACCATGGAAAAGGCAAGGTCCCCTGCCACCGTCGTTCCTTTTGCCGTGGTTGTTTGTGAATATACTTCGCATAGGTAGATGTTTGTGGGCGACTCGTGAGGGCTTCAATACCAACAGACAAGCGAGGAAGCATTGCTGCCCAAGACGCCCTCCCCTGGTAAACAACTCGGTCAAGTCGGTGATGTCCCCTCCCCGGTCTGGTAGCTACGCCATGGCAGCTATGGATCCAGATCCCACCAAGAGGGTCTTCGCAGGCGCTTACCAGAGGGGTCTTTTCGTCTCTTGACAGCTGCTATGGGACTTGGAAGCGTTCGAGACGAAAAATTTCTTCAAATTCGGTGTTGTGTCGATGGGTGTCATGACGACCGGGGATCCATTGTTTTCCTGCAACCTCTCTTTTTTTTTTTTTTTTTTTTTTTTTCTTGCCCAATTTCTCATCCTGGCAGTGGCCTGTAGCGCTGGGACCAGGAGTGAAGGTGGCAATTCATCCAGTGAGCTGCGCGCGCTTGAAGGGTTTGTGTCTTGAGCTAACAGGTGAGACATTGCGACGTAACCATTGCTGGAAAGTCGAGACAATCAACGTGGACGATTCAGAGGCGAGTTGGGGGCGGGCCGGGCCACATTTTAGTTTTTGTTAATTTTTTTTTTTTTCGTTCTTTCTTCTCTTCGGCTTCGCTTGACCGCATTCTACTTGGGTAAAGATGAGAATGGAGGCGACCTGGGAGTATAAAGAGACGGAGCCGTTGCGGGTTGTAGGATGCGGAGAATGAAGTAGCGACAAGCCGACTCGGTTGCGGAGAACAAAGCGAACCAAAGACTTCTCGAGTTCGGACAGTTGCACGCACACACTTGCAGCGCCACATTTGCGAATCCTCACATCATAGCCACAGCACACCATCCATAGGTTTTTCTTTTGTTTCTTTTTTTTGCCTATTCTGGCCAGCTCATTCCGAGACTTCGGTGCTCTCTGGACGATTCGCCGAGACCCCAACCTGTGTCTCACTTCTTCCCTCTCGGATCCATCATCTAGTCTCTTCCCTTACATCGGTAGGTCCAAAGTGCGCTTTTCCCCTGCGGCCTGTCTCACCGGAGGACCCGACTCTCCTCGTCCCCCGTTTGTTTCCCTCGTCACGAATACCTCCCGTGAAGAAAGTCGCCGAAAAAAAACAAAGTCCCCCACTTCTAGACCCGAAGCCCGGCCCCGGCCCCGGCAGCATCCTCCGCAGAGAACCACAAGCTGCTCACAGGCAGGGCTTTCCCTTCCGTATTCGAGACCTACCTAGTCAAGCAGTCAGCAGACGCTCAAAGCTACAATAAACAAACAAACCAAAGCAACCAGGACCGGGCCACCCGTTGAGAGGAACCCCCTATGTACCGTAACTACTGCACCGCTTCTTCTGACCATTGCAACTTTGCCGTCCCGTTTACGAATACTTACGTACCGTCGTCATCCGCAATGAAGGCCCGCGCTAATAGACCACTGCATTGCATCGCATTGCATCGCATCATATCCCAGACCTTTCCACCTCCGAGTCGCCTGTCCTTGGCCCCCTCCCCCCTACCTTACTAATTAGTACGTAGTGTACTTGGAGGCCGACCATTTTGACCGTTTTTGCCTCTTCTCCATCCCCTCCCGTCTTATCGTACGCTACACTTTCGTGCGTCTCTTTTGCTGCGTCTAGCGGGCCTCCCACATACAAACTGCGCCTATCAGCCATCACAGCCACTGCACCGGCCGTCATCCTTCTCTCCGTCGCTCCTACCTGCTAGGTAGGTTCCCACCAGTTGTTGTACCTCGAGGAAGGTACGAACACACACTTGCCCTTGTGCGGGAAGTAGCTGCAGGCTTTTTCGCCTCCGTCCTTCCTTCTTCTGCTTTCGTGTTCCTTTTTTCTTCCTCCCTCTCTCTTCCCTTCCCTTCCCTTCTTCTCTTCTCGTCGTCTTCACTTGACTCTTCTCTCAAGCGAACCAAGGAAGACAACACGCTGAGAAGCCCGAGGTCAATTCTCACCCGCCACCTCTTCTCCGACGACGACGACAGCGACGACGAGTTTAATTGAAGCTCTTCAGTTGGGTCGTAAAAGGCGAATTGCTCATCCTTCCAACTTCCACCCATCACTGGCGAAGTCCAGCAGCAGCGAGATCCAAGTACGCAGTGCTCTGCCTGGCACCACCACCACCACCACCACCACCACCTCCCACTTCGCCCTTCACCCTAACCCTCAAGTCCGCCACGGACAACCCCAGCGCAACAACCACGCAATCTTCCTTTGTCAACGGCCCCCCTGGTTCTATCGCCAAGCGCCCGCGTCAAAGTTCAAGCTCCCTCGTCTCCCTGGACCCTTTATCATGACCCCAGACACCCGTCGCATACCAACATCTCCATCCTGGAGGTTTCTACTTTGGGTCTCGACTCCCTGACTATTATTGTTCCCGTGATAGCATCTACCCATAACGCAACGCAAGAGCAGCGTCATTGCACAAGACAGTACGACTCTTCACATCTCGAGTCGTCCTCGGAGAGACAAAGCTGACATACCCGCCAAAAAAGCCTCTCTTCCTCTCTCGCACCCTCGCTCTCACCCTCCTCCACCTTTTTTACCCTTGGGCCCCCGTTTCTTTTCCGTGCCCCCTCCTCCGCGAGCTCGGGGGAAACCAGCCCAGTCCAGTCCAGCCCTGACTGACACCGACCAAAACAACCAAGCTCCTGCCCGGAGCACCTTAGGGAGGCCCAACCTATCGACCCTCCCCCTCCCACTTGGGTGCATTGCGTCCTGCGATGCTCTGTTGGCAGCCCCGCGCATTATCCCAGCAGTAGCCAGCAGCAACCTAAACCGCTGCACCATTTTTTTTCGTTCGACTTTTTATGTCTCGTTCTCTTCCCTCCCCTCTCTCGTCCGTCTTCGCGGTACCCGACTGGAAAGTACCTCGCATTCCGCCTTGGGCCTCACACGACTAGAACAATCCCTTTGGTTCTCTCTTTCTCTCTACCCAAAACCCCACCTCGACGCCAACCATAGGCTTTCGATTGATAAGATCCCGTTTACGGTCCCGTTCCCGCCCGTCTTTTGCGTCGTCTTCTGGCTCTGCTTTGTCTAAGCCGTCAGCCCGCCATTAACCTGCCTTTCGGACCCAATACTTCCCGGCTCTCTCCCACAACCATCTGGGAGAAGACAAGCCACGACATACGTTTTATCGCACTTTTCGACTTCTGAGCCGACCGCTCACCTAGCATATATTTCACCATGCCTAGGAGCAAGTCAAACCGGCGTCGGCTAGCCACGCCGGAACTCAAAATGGCCGAATCTCAAGAGGATCAGCAGCGTCTCACCGCCGACCCGACCTCGCCACCGGATACCCCCACTACCTCGTCGCCGCCAGCTTCTCGTTCCCGCAAACACAGTCTCAAGCCTCGTCGCCAACCCGACTTTCGAGACTTGTATAAGCACAAACCTCTCAATGAAGACCCTAACATTAAGCCTTTTGGTAACGGCCACCAATTTAGCTACCAACCCACGTTTGGCCCCGATCAATTGAGTCCACGCTCTTCGTCTTCCTCGTCCTCTGACCTTGATGACAGCGACAATGCTTCCCCGGATAGCGCCAGCTTGGGGGGTGCGAGTGATGCACCTGAGCGTGTTATGGATCTGGACGTCATCGAGTCCGAGGAGGAATCCGATACCCGTATGTCAGACTCGGCCACCCCCAGCGATTCGGACGATTCCGATGCTTCTGAGGAGGAAGCCGAGACTTCACACCTGACGGCCACGACGACGACAGCACCCTGCAACTTTACTCTGGAGCCCGTTGATCCCATGGATAGTGACTGTGACGGCCTCGATGTTCTTCAGCCCACGGAAATCGAATCGAACCGCAGTCGGTCCAGGTCAAGGCCAAGGGAACTTGACAGGGATATGATGCAAGACCTCAAGAACCTCACCTGCAGCAACGAGACATCCGATACCGAAGAGAGCCCCGATTTCGAGGAGGAAGCCTTCCTAAGACGCCGGGAGCAACTCAGGAAGTTCCGTCGTATGAGCATGGGAAGTAGCTTTGGCAAAAGAACGCATAGCGAACTCAGCGACTCCGAAGACGACGGTGGCGAGGCATTGGATGTCAACGACGTCGGATCTAGCGCCCGCAAGATGCGCAGGAAAATGCAGCGGACTAGTTTGCTATTCCACGACCCCCCCCCTGCTCGGATCGAGGAGCTTGACGAACCCGACTCCAGCGAGGATGAATGGGCTGCCGGACAGAGCTTGGCTCGCGAACTACCTTACTGGGGGGCTATAGAAATTATGGAAATGGACTCAAGCTGAGGCCCGAGGATGTCGATGTCGATTGCGAAGCAAGGCGGGTTGGATGAAGGTCTCGATGGGTCACGACAGACACGACTAATGATGAAGCTATGAGGAGAAGAGGAGACTAGAGGTCCCTCTGATGATGATAAAACGTTCTACCTTACAAGACACGAACCGACACCGTCTCCCCGAGTCCCGAGGAAACTGTTGGATGACAAGTTGCGACATCACGAGTCCGGGCTGGCCATGGGCCTCGATACCCTGGCCGGAACGTTTGGCCGGGCAACCGGATGGGCATGAAGATTGACTTGAGAGAGATTGAAGTTTGGCACTCTGCATAGACGGAAGGCATGGCATCAGGGACAGGCGGTACTTGGACCGCCGCCGACCCTGGGTTTTCGTTGGATACCTTATAGACCGTTTTCTTACCTGTCGGTCGGATGATTTTCGCAAGCAATGGCATTGACGGAGGACGCACGGGGAATATGCGCATCGGGAAGGAGATGAGAGATTATGCGTTTGAGACTATGAACTAGAGAGCTATTTGATTTGACACTTGCGGGTTGAGTTGATTAAGCTAGTTAGACTAGGATAGACGTGGGTGTCTCGTGTCGACTTCAGCTGAGCGAGCCCTGAAGTGAAGTTGATTTGAGGAGATTCCCGCATCACGGTGCATGATGCAATCCACACGAGCACAGGGCCCACCAGATTCCCACTGGATTGTCCTGAGGCCTTTGGGTTTGGTAAACAAGAGGTGTAGCGGTGACACCGGTGGATTGGACGGGGGGCCGCGGATGAAGTGGCATGGCAAGCGCAAGGAGAGGAATGACGGGCATGCGTCATGTGGATGTGCTACATGAACGTTAGAGGCCGGGGATGGACCCGGGGATGACCACGTTGCACGAGCTGTGAGGATAGAGAAGATGGCTTTTAGTATGGAGTAGACGAGATAACATGGAGATTTCGCGTGATACAGAGAATCGGATGAGTACGGGGACCGTAACTCAGATGGCGGAGAAGAAGGTGTCGACATCGGCGATGACGATGTGAGATTTGCTCAAACGGGTGGGTGTGAGAATGCAACGTCGAGGACAGCTCGAGGAGGGGAAACAGTCATGGTTTGTGCGCGAGCTAGGGCGAAGGGGAAGACTCGGAAGGAGGATGGATGCTCAGCTGTTTTGTGTTGGAGGGTTGAGGTCTTTGGGAAACCATGGATACCCATGGCACGAGAAAAGGGTCGAAAGGTCGATTATAATGAGTCTAGCGCTGGAGACAAAAAGACGAGAAATGACATGATGCGATTCGGCGAGTGCGGTCAGAATAGCGTGTGAGCAGAAGGAGGAGCGAGCTTGCTGATAAGGGACCTCGGAGCTTTGGGGTCGAGCATGCAAGCTTTCGTAATCGAGAGTGGGGGAGAAGGGCGGGCAGGTACCTTGGAGGTCCTTTTATCAACCCCGCCATCGGCTTATCGATAAGGCCTCCGTCTCTCATAACCCAACGCGTGCGATTGTTTCGCTTCAATGACGGGACAACAACGAACGGCGGGGTTGTAGCAACTTGTCGCCGAAAACCTCCCCATCAATCGCGTCGCCATGTCTCTCCTTGCGGCTCATCTAGAGCAAATTGGCTACTCATGCCAAGGCATTGATAGTCTTCCGTATGTACCTATCTAAGCAGAGAAGCTCTTTCGCAGTCGACCGAAGCTAACCATACTCCTCTTCGCTCACAGCTTCCCCCAGCCGAAAATCTTCACCAACGCCCTCCTCTCCAACCACGACATCACATCCCTCATCCGCGACACCGAACCCCACGAACGAGCCCTCTTCTCTGTGCCGCCCCCCCCACCACCACCAGCAGCACCCACCGTCCTCAAGCCGCTCGAGCAGCCCGAAAAGAAGACCAACCGGCGCCGCACCGTCTTCAACGTGACCTCGGGCGAGGTCACCACCGGCCCGCCCGCCCGTGCGGGCGGCGCCGCGCACAACCCCCGACGGCACACGGCGGTGGCGGCCGTGCTGGGCGCGCCCATGCACGACCGGCTGCGCCGCGGCGAGCGGGACCGCAAGGGCGACGTGGACGTCGAGGTCCTCCTGCAGGGCGCCGAGAAGCTTTGCGGCGTTTACGAGCTGCCGGGGGCGAGGGAGCGCATCGCGGGGTTGAGGAGGAAGTACGCGCACGGGAAGAATACCATGGCGTATTACGAGGCGAGGGTGGCGGAGCAGGGGGAGCAGCTGGCGAGCTTGAATCGGGATTGGATGGAGGAAGGGGAAGGGGAGGATGATGAAGAGGAGGAGGAGGAGATGGTCGATGGGCAGGAGTGGACGGAGGATGATTTGCGGAGGGAGGAGGAGGAGGCGAGGGAGATGGAGGCGAAGAAGAGGGAGTTGCAAGTGAGGCTGCGGGCCATGGAGAAGGATTTGGGAGGGTTGATGAGGATGTGAGTAGGAAGAGGATGGTGAGGCTATACCCCGAGTGCTGAGAGAGACAATGCAAGGAGTGAGACGTCTGAATGATACATGTCCGAAACCGGCTACCTGACCTTGACTCTACAAAGATTCAACCTGATCTAATTCCTCCTTGGCTAGAATTAGTTGTTCAAAAAAGGAGCCAACATCGTCAGCCCCCTCAACCACAAACTTCCCATTAATGACAAACCGAGGCACGCCCTTGATTCCCAAGTCAACCGCCTCCGCAACTTCCCGCTGCACCTCCTCCAGCCCATCATCGCCCTCCAACCACGCTCTCGCCTCCTCGCCATCCATCCCCGCCCTCTCCGCCCCGCGCACCAGGTCCTCGACGCTCGTGACATCCCCCCCTTCCTCGAAATACACCCTCATCGTCTCCCTCACAACCCGATGCTCCAAACCCTCCCTCCCATCAACATCCTTCCGCCTAGCCAGGACACCCAGCCGGTGCGCCTCAAGCGTGTTACCAATCCGACAATCAAAGTTGAAGGTCACGCCCTCGCGCTTGCCCACGTCAGCGAGGCGCTTCCGCAGACCCGGCACGGCGTCGGCGCCTCGACGGGAAGCGGCCTTGTCGACCCAGGGCTGGGAGACGCGGCGGGGGGTCGAGGGGTCGAGCTGGAAGGCGCGCCAGGTTATGGTTAGGGGGGTGGAGGATGCGCCGGGGACGGTCTTGCGGAAGAGGGAGAGGGCGCGGTCGAGGTGGCGGAGGGCGATGTAGCAGAAGGGGCAGACGGGGTCTGAGGTGGCGACTATGGAGATGGAGGCCATTGTGAGGGGGATGGATTGTGTTTGTGGTGGTGGTTGAGGAATTGTTGGAGGGGATTTGAATGAGAGTTTCTTGTGGGTTTGAGAAATTGAATTGGAGAAACTGAACAACAAAGATGACCTGGACTTGATGCCCCTTTAATACTCCATGGCGGTGGAATTGGGAGCATCGTGGGCGGAACTCCGCCAGGCTGGGAGGCACGAGTTTGACGGAGATGAGACAAAGGCGGACAAGAATCAGCAGCCACTGTACTCCATACAAACACTAGAGGCAGGTAGTCAGTGCTTGCCAAGCAGTCTGCCATGGCTTTCCCTCAACCAACTCTGATAGGGGCGAGGGAGCCTCGCGGAATCTATTGTCATGTCTATCATGCTCTCGTCAATGCTAATGTAAATTACGCCCCGGGTATCTTCCAAATATCCAACCAACTCCAGAAAACGAGGATGCTGGGAATCCTATTCATATCATCGCGCTCTATCGTCCCTGATTCGTGAAGCTCTCCCACGTCTCTGCCAGGAGGACGTATGTCTTGAAGATGTCCTTGTTCGCGTGCGATCCCGGCTGGGTCTACAGTAGTCCCCTTTCATGGTAACCGCTCTGTCTGTGTGATGACGCCTACTCTCACTGGCTGGCTCGTCGTTGTCCCCATCCCTCGGAACCTCAGGCCTGCTGCTCGTCGCCGTTGGCGTCTCATCGTACTGAACGGCCCGATCCCAGTCCTGAAGCCTGGTGTAGGGGCTGCGCAACCAAGCCCTCAACTCATGGAGGAACAGCCGCGTGTTTTCGCGGCCCAAGAAGTCCGAGATCATGTCTTCCGCCTGTCCCCTGCTGCCCATAATGTCCACAGACTTCAACACGGCGATGATGTACTCTAGGAGGAACTCGGCGTTGTTCGCTGCTCTCCTAAGAGCCATGTTGTTTCCGGAGTCAGAACCTGCCGGCCTCGAGACAGCTGTGTCCTCATCCACGGCGAGGAACGAGAAGACTTGAAGTTCTCGACGAATCCACATCCTGGCACGCGAGACAAGCTCTGGATCTGCGCAAAAGAGAGCCGGCGTCAATTCTCGATATTGAGACATGCGATTTGAGCCGACGTGTTTCGAGAACCGGTTGTGGCGATATATACTACGACGATGGGCTACCGCCACGGAAAGCAGCTCGCTTCCGTTCTCAGCTTGAGGTCGGTATGCAGACTGTTGGGAACGCCTTTGGCGGCGGAGCCTCGCTGACGTGGGGTATCTTGACGGATGTTGCGATGATGGCTGCGGCGCGGGGTGAGGAACGAGGTAGACGTGGGGGGTAGGCTGGTCGAGTCCATGGCGAACTCGAGAGATGTTCGCTTTGCAGAGGGGACATTTGGGAGAGTGCTCTAGCCAACCGAGGAGACAAGCATAGTCGAAGTTGCGGTGATGGCACGGAATCGCCTCGCAGGCTTCGCTGACGGACTCGAGGCAGATAACACAGCAGTCAGCCGAACCCTGGTCTTGTCTCGTCGAGATTTCGTCGAGCGTGCCCCGGAGGATTCGAGACTCGAGTTCGTCGGTGGATGGGTCGGGGTCCATGGGGACAATGCAGCCAGCGGGCTGTGCCTACTATGGCAACACCGGCGCTTGTCGGAATGCGAGGGGCTGCAGATGGCGATGGAATTGACGGATGATGGAGATGACCAAGTTCTGAGAAGATGCCTGTCCCACTGGCGCGTTAAATTGCTGCACCTAAGCGCGATGACGTTCCGCCACAAAAGCACCGCCCCACTTTCTCACTTAACGCGCCTGGGCTGCCGTTCGCGTTCCAGCGGCTGGCACCTGCAGGCAATTTCAACGCGTCGAATCGCACCTGCCCAAGTACTTCTCCTGTGCTCCTCTCCAACGATTTACCATTCCTGATCGAACTCAGCCCAAACATCGCCTCAAACTCCAAATCTTTTTCAAACCTGAATACGAATACCTTTCTTCTCGTTACATCGAATTCAGTTGAGACCATCATGGACGACGCCCTCAGAGCCGAGTACGATGCAAAGTCAAAAGACCTGCGCGCTGATTTGAAGCAATGGGAGGGCGACTGGGCCAAGTCACACAACGGCAAGAAGCCAGGAAGAGAAGACATCAAGGCCAACCCCGACATTGGTACGGGATATTTTCTAAGGACCATACCATCTCGAAACTTACTGACCTCGCCAAAGCCCAAAAATACAAACAATACAACCAAGTCCGCGACATCCTCTCCGGCAAAGTGTCACCACCCACCGACCGCCAACCCAGGAAGCGCAAACCAGACGCGCCCCCAGCACAAACACCCACGAAGCGCACTCGCCATTTCGAAACACCCTCCAAAGACCGCACAATCAACCACGACGACAATTTTATGTCACCTGCCGTTTCGAGAAAGCTTTTTAGTCCAGTCTCTGTAACTTCTCTGGGCCCAACCCCCCAACGTGATGGTCGTGTCTTGGGACTCTTTGACCTTTTGGTAGAGAAGGAACTGGGTACACCAACCAAGAATGGTTCCCCTACGAAAAGGGCTGCTCAGCGTAGGATCGACGCCACGCCGAGCAAGAGATCTACTTTGGACGACGAGACCACAGCTAGGTTAGGTCGTACGCCAATGTCAACCAGCAAACGACAAGCGCTGGACATGTTCATGACGCCACGAAAGGACCGGGGCAAGAATCCAGATGCAGTCACACCCTCGTCGGTTTCTAAGCTTCAATTTGACACACCTGCTTTCTTGAAGCGGAACTCCCTCCCCGTGCTGGATGAGATTGGCGACTTTGACGCACCCGCACCGTTGAGATTGCCCCGCAAACCCATGGTGAGAGGTTTGAGTGAAATTGTCGCCAGTTTGCGGAAGGTGGAGGAAGAGGCCTTGGACGAATTGGAGGACGACTTGGAAGCTCTGCGAGAAATCGAGAATGAGGGAATGGGCGGACCTGGACCGAAGCCAGCCCAGTCCAAGCACACAGACGCGGTGCTGGTTGAAGACAGCCAAGTCAAGCATCTACCTCTTGGTGGATTTGACGACGAAGGCATGTACGACAGTCCTGACGAGGAGGTTGTGGGCCGAGACGGGAAGCTTTTGCGGGTGTTCAAGAAGAAGGGCCAAAAACGAACAACTCGAAAGGTGAACATGAAGCCGACGCGAACCAAGCGCCCGACAAACATGGAACAGCCTCAGAACAGCGACGACGAAGACGAGGAGAACCGAATTCCAGAGACACAGCAAGACGGAGCAGACATGGGACCCGAATCGGACTTTGAGGCTGCGAAATCCAAGCCGAAGAAGAAACCGACGCGCAAAGCAGAAGGGACGGTGAAGAAGGCAGTGCGGAAGGTCAATGAGCTGGCTCATGCAAACTTCCAAAGGCTGAAGCTGAAGAATAACGGCGCAAAAGGCGGGCCTGGGTTCAATAGCAGGTTCCGTCGACGACGATGAACGAGTAGATCCGACAAGGTCCTCCGGGTTACGATTTATGACAGGTGCATTCTCGGCGTTTTTAGCGATCAAACATGTAGCATAGCGGCTATGGGATCCGATTATGTCATGAACCTGAGGTCTCAGACGAAGCCAATAACTACCACCAATTGCTATTCCAATCTTTAGTTAGATGCTCTCGGACGGAGGAGATCAATGGATGAGTGAACGGGTGAGTGAGTCGAATACCTAGGAACCTACCCAGAAGGGCTTAGTGGGTCTTTGGGATATGTTGGTCTCTTCAATCCTCAGCCAATGGTGAGGGCTGGGATCCACCCCTAACAGGGTTCCCACCTGTACATTCAAAAGTTGCTTTCAAGGAAGTCGCGTCGCATGGCAACTGCCCAGAGAAACAAGAAACGTGTGGCACGCGCCCTGCTTGAGGATTGGATGAAAATAAAACCTTGGATGATTAGTTGTAGTTGGTCTCAATCAACTCTTCTTAACTTGGCTACGTTTCGTTATCTTTTGGTCTTCAGTTGGACGTTTCTTATTTCTTGTTTACCCGCCTGCACTGGCTCTTCAACGCGCTGTTACACCATCCTTCACCAAAGCCTTGGAGCACCTTTTATATACGTGAATATGCCTTCTCGATAGCATGAGCCTAACCGCCTCAGATGCCGGTGAGTTAAGTCGGAGCGCTGGGCGAAGAATGGCGAGCTGATCATATTGCCCGAAGAACATCGATTGGCCAGATCCAGGGGACGACCCTTTCCCTTCGGATGAAGGGGGAGGCTTCTTTGAGCAGGAGTACAAGACTGTTACTCAAACCGATGAGCCGCTATCAGTGAGCTGTATAGACCACGACACAAATGCCCTGGATCCTGATGGCTCCCTACCAACTGAGACTGGCCTGCTCACTGCAGCTCCCTCGCTTGGCCTGGCAAATGGAGACGCCGTTCTAGAGGATGAACTATCCCAGAAGCCCGGATACCGAAGTCCTAGCTATTCTTCCTCGTCCTGGCTAGAACACTCCGAAACACCAGTCGACACCATAGCAAATCCTTACCACCATCCCCCGGCCACGGATTCCTCCAAAATACCAGATGTGCCATTGGGTACTACCCTGAGGGTTAGACTCCCAGAAAGTACGCTCGGCACCCCAAAGTCGTGCTACGAGCCGTTCGAACCCGGTGTTCCCATCGTTTCAGAGGTCGAAGCTGTTCGCCGACTTCTATACCTGGCCAAGCAGGCCGGCCAAGACGACTCCTTTATTGAGTTTCAGCTTGATAACTTTGCCGTCTACTGCGACGCGGAATTTTATCCCGAACAAATGTAATGCCTGCATTATTTGGGTACTTAGCAAGGCATCGGGCCCCTATTTTCGATGGCCAACTCAGCGTATCGTCTTGGTACGCCTGCTTTTAAATACCGCCGTTTCTTGGAGCCGTTCCTCTAGGTAGCCGATTTGGGGCAAGCATTTTGTCGATTTCTTGAAAGTCATGAGCGAGAATAATCGCAAAGTCACCATCCATTCTTTCCGCAACACCTTCAGCAGATGGGTCAAGCGGGTGCATAAGAACTCGTCCGAGTTTATTGCCTGGCGAAAGCAGTTTCCGCGCGATGACTTTTGTAGTTCCATTGTCGCTAATATTGCCTTTCTGCACAAGGAGGCTGTCGGAATCCTGGGCTATGCTACGACATATTCGCACACTCTATGGTCTGAGATTACGGAATTCTCGCGATACAAGCACTTCAAATCCGACTCGAACAACTCCTCAACTGTTGTTACTCAATACATCCATGACTGCTTTTCTCATCTTTCCTTTGGAGACCAGCTCGAGGCCGTTGTTTTAAGTGAAGAAGCGCAGTCGCTCCGAAAAAGAATTGTACAGAAGCGGCATCTCGAGTTGCCGGCGCCTATTCACAGCACGTCCAAGTCTCTTCTACCGCTGACGCCCGAGAGAAGCGAGACATCAAACCAGGCGACACCATCTCAACTACGCGGGACGAGCCCGACTCGGGATCAAAGTGGCGACGTGATGTGTCTCACGGCTTCAACAATGTCGATCGGTGGTTCGCTCTCGTCCAGAAGGTGCACGTCGATCGTCGCGGTGGCCGTTCCTTTGACGTGATTTGGTACTATCGTGCCGTCGATACGCTCTGCGCTCTCATGAAGTACCCCTGGAACAACAAGCAGAGCGGTTCTGTCGACAGACATACCTCTGCGCCGAGCGCAAATGGATAACGCTTGACAAGAGCCATATGCGCTGTGTGCATGTCCAGCAGACAAACCTATTTCTACACAATATCGGCCAGGCGAGACGCTCCTAATTGTACTAGACAAGTAAACAGGCCGTTCTGAGCCATGCGAGTTAGTGATGTCTTATCCAGAAGACGGACAAGAGATCTTTCGATTCCGGCGGCTGCTGTGACGTCGTCAAGTCAACATACCCAGAGCTAGACCAAACGAGTTGATATACAGCGATCGGTTGGTCGAGATGACAGCGAAACGTATTCAAGAGCGATGTTTTGTACGACTTTTCAAGGCTGGAGAGTCGATTCCCACGCCCTATGACCGAGACGGAGTGGGAGGCTTTCTTTACATCACGCACAAGGAAGTCCTTGACGGCGAGTCTCGCCGAATCTTGCCGCTTGACGCATTTCCAGAGTCCCTCCATCAGGGACACGACCCGGGTGAGGAATTGACGAAACTCCGTGGGCTCGATCTCTTCTGCGGCGGCGGCAACTTTGGGCGTGGCCTCGAGGACAAGGGAGCCATCGAGATGAAATGGGCCAACGACTGGGATGCCAGAGCCATCCACATGTACATGGCAAATGCTGCCTCGCCAGAAGACGTCAGGCCCTTTCTAGGATCCATCGACCATCTCCAGCGCCTGGCGATCACGGGTCGCTTCAGCAAGAACGTTCCTCGCATCGGCGACGTAGATTTCATCTTGGGGGGCAGTCCCTGTCTCGGCTTTTTCAACCTGACAAACGACCAAACCACGGTCCATCAGCGGAACCAGTCTTTGGTTGCGTCGTTTGCATCGTTCATCGATCTATATCGTCCTCAGTACGGGCTCCTCGAAAACGTGCCCGGCATCGTGCAATAGAAGATGAATCGGGATCAAGACGTGTTCAGCCAGCTGATCTGCGCCATTGTCGGGCTAGGATACCAGGTCAACTTCTTCTTCCTGGACGCCTCGGCGTGTGGTTCTTCGCAACGACGCGGGCGAGTCTTCCTTGCCTTAGCGGCCCCGGGCCTGCGTCTCCCTCGTGCGCCGGCGTCGACACACGCACATCCGCCACAATTCAGGTCTCTCACCCTCGGAAACCTCCGTAACGGGGAGCCTATAGCTAAAAGAATCATGCCCGATGCTACCCCTTTCGACTTCGTGTCGGCACAAGCCGCAACCGCCGACCTTCCCGTCATATTCGACGCCCGGCCTCGTACGTGCGTTCCCTTCCCGGACCACCGCGTCTCCTACGGCCTCACAAAGTCGCTCCGCACCAAGATCAACCTCATCCCCATCCAGCCCTGGGCATGAACTTTTCGCGCGCGTGGTACGGCTCTGTCCTCGGCGGCGCGGGCGTCATCACCCCGGCCGAGCGGCACTTCTTCCCCGCCGACTCCCGCGGCGGCTCCATGAACCGCACCAGCGTCAGCTCCCAACGCCTACGGCCGGCAGGTGCCCACGCGGCTCATCGAGACCATCGTCACCAAGCCGAGCCCTAGCGACGCCAAGAACGGCCGCACGCTGCACTGGCGCGAGGCTCGCGCCCTCACCATCATGGAGGCCAGGAGGGCCCAGGGGTTTCGCGACCACGAGGTGCTCCTGGGCCTACCGAGCGTCCAGTTTCGCATCGTCGGGAACAGCGTCGCCAAGGAGGCCGCTGTGGCCCTCGGGGCCGTCTTTCGCGAGGCTTGGGCGGGGAGTCTTGCCGATGAGCGGAGGAGGGGACAACGACGGGCCGAGATGAAGCCCGAGGAAGCACAGGTCCTCCTGGTGGCAGACACCGGTCTCCCAACCCCTTCGGATAGCGACACGACAGCGCCGACTTCAGCCGATGACGTCTCTTCCGACTCGACCACCCTCGCCGCTGACCAGGTCGTAACCCTTCGGGACGACTCCTCTTCGGGCCTGCCCGCAAACAGCCACACCCCTGATCCAACGCCTCCCCTCGTCCAATGCATTCGCCACCAAGCGCCGCCGCTCCAGCTCCATCACGGTAGAAATCCGAACCTCCAAGTCGCCGAGGAGGAACTGGAAGAGCGAATCGCCTGCCCCGACCATGAGGAATCCATCTGTTCACCGAGGCGCCATTGAGCCGAGCCCACTGGGGAAGATTGTGAACAGTCAAGATGGTGACTGATGTAAATCTACCATTATGAAAAGTTGAATACCAACTAGATTTAGAACAGAAGACGTACAAGATTGAATATGCTCCCAGACTTGAAACGTGAAATCGTATCTTCGTTGGCTATCGCTCGAAAAGAAAGAAATAGAAAACGATGGGAGTGCATTCTCAACACCAAACTCCGCCCATAGACTATCCAGCCTCTCATGCCCACGGTTCACATGAACCAACGATGACCACATATACAAGCGGCCCCAAAAAGCAATCTCGCTCCGGCTCCGAAATAAATACCTGTTTCGCTCCTAGAAATGTCTCGCCTTAAGCGTCCTTCTCGAGGTCCCGGAGCGTCATCACCTGCCTCGCTCCCATGGGCCCTTGGCCTCCCCACGTCTTGACGCCCATACCGGCATGTCCGGATGCTTGGCTGAGAATCGTCACCAGGTCCTTGCCCGTGACTGAAAGGTCCTCGCCCGTGTACCCCTTCATTGCACACTCCTTGAAGACGTGGCCAATCAGTCTCTCTCCCAGCGTCTCAACGCTGCGGCCGCTAGCCCAGCCCTTTTGGGCGCTCAGTCGTGAGAGAAGCGTCATGAGTGACGTGCGTGTCATGGTGTCCATCTGAGGCGTGGGTTGAATCTTGATGCCGACACGGCCAACAACGGCTCGCAACTGCTCAACACACTGCTCCGCACGCAGGGGGCGGAATGTGAACTCGGTTGCGAAACGACTTCGCATGCCCTGGTTGCTTCGCAGCAAACGGTCCATGTCCTCCTCATACCCAGCCAGGACGATGATGAGCTTGCGAGCAAACTGGGGCTTGGTTACTGCATCGACGAGTTCGCTGACAGCCTCTTCCGCAAAGGTCCCATGCGAACCCGCCAATCGATAAGCCTCGTCAATAAACAGCACCTTGCCCAGTGCAGATTCCAGCAGTCGTTGGGTCTTGGGGCCAGTCTGACCACAATACTCACCAACCAGCTGTGTGGCCGAGACCTCGATGACGTCGGGTGCCGAAAGAAGACCCATGTCATAGAAGATTTGGCCCAACTTGCGAGCCGTCGTCGTCTTGCCAGTGCCAGGAAGACCCTTGAAAACATAAGTGAATGGAACGTATGGCCTGGGATCAACGTTTCGCAGACGCATGCCCTGAACCATCCATTGATACGACTCGAACTTGGAGATGATGTCCTCGTACCCAACGAAGCCGTCGAACAGAGCTCGTGTGTTGGCAACTGCTCGTGTCAGGCGGTCGTAATCGGCGTCGAAATCTTGAGGTTCGATGGGAAAGGCATCCAGATCGACCAATTGCGACTTGTTCTCCTTGGTTACTCGGCGCAACCGTGCTGAGATGGCCTTGGAAATGAGATTGTCCACCTCTCCTCCATTGCCAAAGTTAGGTCGCACAGAGGCTCGTCGCAAGACCTCCATTGCCACCTCTCGTGCCTTCTCTGTCGCGACCAGTTTCTCCTTCTTCAGCTTCAGGTCGAGAATTTGGCCAAGTGTTTCCTCGCTGAAGTTCTCAAAAACAAAGGCAGTGTCGATCGGGAATCGGCGTGCCAAGCCGGGGTTGCAATTACCGTACATCTCCTTCATTTGATCTGGGTAGCCACAAAGGATGATGCATCGATCCTCGCCAGGGGTACCAGCAACCTCGGCGACGATGGTATCAATGATACCGCCACGGAAGTCACCGTTCTTAGAGTGACTACTGCTGGAGTTTCGTCCAGGATCCAACATATGAGCATCATCGATGATAAGAACGCTTCCCTTGGCCTCTCGCAGCGCCTCCTTGGTGTTGTTTTCGGAACCGCCGATAAATCGGTCCAGTAGGTCAGACGGCGTCTTGACGATAACGTCGCCCTTGGATAGGATACCAAAATCTGCCAAGATCCTGCCGTAGAGCCGAGCAACTGTGGTCTTTCCAGAGCCCGGCGGACCGAGGAAGACTCGGTTGGGGCTGATATTCAAGGGATCGTCCCCGCGCATCTCTCGGATGTAATTCTGGTTAACTTGGTTGACCACGGCCAGAATCGACTCCTTGATATCATCGATGCCCACCAATTCTTGCAAATCTTTCCAAGCAGGGCTCTTCTCGGGTCCGAGCGAGGGCTTGTTGCCGAGCAAGTCCTCCTTGGTCATCATAAAGTCCTCGAGATAGTGGCCATCTTTTCGTGCTTTTCGTAGCCTTTCCAGCTGTCGCGTGATGGCCTCTCGGTAAGCCTTCTGCACTGGCCAGGCATTCCCAAACGTCTTTTCGTTGATGCCCTGGGTGGCTCGTCGCATGAGAATGTTGACGTATTTGCCGTCGTAGCCGCCTTCCACCTGCATCGTCCGGTTCTTGAAAGAAGTTCTCGCCATGCCGCGGAAAATGGTGTGCAGCTCGTCTTTGGTGTAGTTTGGCATTTTTAGTACCGGAAAGTGAGCCGAGACCTGATGGCTGTAGTTCAGCTGGTCTGAAAGGCCCCAGTCTCCGTTCCCAGCGATAATAATGACAATTTTGCCCGGGAGGTCGAGGGATCTGACATAGAAATTCCACAGATTGCAGTCGTCGTGATCGAGGAGATGGGCATGATCAATCACCGCAATCTAAGTCCAATTAGCATGTCGAGTGGTGGCAAGGTCGCACGATCCAACTTACACATCCGCCACAAGCGATACTGGTACTGTGAATGCTGGAAAGAGTCGAAGTCTTGGACATGTTGTATGCTGAAAACTTGCTGATGCCAGTCACCGAACCCGAGGGCTTGACAACACCCAGTGAAGCGAGGAACTTGGCGTAGAGGTTCGCAAGCATGGTCTTACCGGTTCCCTGGCCGCCTGTGAAGACTACGTCGAAGTTTTCGTTTTTGAGCTCGGTTTCGCGACGCTCGGCTGCGTGGAACTTGGCCTTCGCATTCAAGAAAAAGGACTTGGCCTCCTCGAGGCCCGGGAGAGACATAAGTCTGTCGAGATATTTGTTTTCTGCTCTCTCTACCGTCTTTTGTCGGATCCATTCGATTCGTGATGGGGATTCGTCTTCGCAGTCTTCTGGTTCGATTCCGTCGATAGAAACATTGTCCGAGTCGTCGTCGTCTGACTGTTCGGCACTGTGGTCCATCAATTAGCATATGTTGGGGAAACGGGCGCATATTGCTGGTTGACGTACTCGATGTCGTCTAGCAAATTCTCCAGCTCCTGACACAGCTCAAGGAAGGCCGCTTCCACCAAAACCTCCGAGTCGGCCTCTGCAGCCTTCTTGTCGGACTCTGCCTTTTTCTCCTCTTCTTCTGAGAGGTCACCGTACAGTCTCCGCAATCCCAATGGATCGATGCCCTCATCCTCTTCCTCTGGCCTTGCGGGCCGTTTTCGGAAAGCGGTCCGGGTCCTGCGCTTTTTCCTCGCCCTTCGCGACTTTTGTCTGGGCACGAGTCCCAGAAGCCAACTGACGGAGAAATTTGGATCGTTTGACTCGTATTGCTTGGCCCAGGCAGGGGCAGCGGGTTTGTGCTGATAAGGCTGGAGACCGAGAAGCCAGCTGACGGAGAAGCTGGGGTCTGTCGAGTCGAACTCCATGATTTGGGCGACTCGTTGGGGGGATGAGACGGAGAGTGTGGGTGTGATCCCGTGAGAGGAAGCCAACTGCGTAGATTGTGAAGGAGAACGATACGGTGAGTACAGGATGAGTAACGGGTGAGGGCACGAGGAAAGATAAGGGAATCGAGTCGGGAGGCGGAAAGCGAGGGCGGGGGCGGATAGAGGAATGATGGGGAGATGACACCGAGGGAGAGGTGAATCACGTATAGCGAGAGGGGGGGGGGGAGAAGGGGAGGAAGGGGAGGGATGAGGAATTGGCAAACGCGAGTGACGGTGGAAGGAAGGAAGTCAAGGAAGGAAAGGGAAATAAGACGAAACGCAATCCTGAGGCACCGATATATGTGCAGCTGGGAACTCCGAGCCGTCCAGGCAGCCAATGCCCTTCCTGGCCCCGGGCTGCAGCTTAAGCTCCGTGGTCGACGGACGTGAAATCAAGGGAAGGCACGGCGGAGAAGCGCAGGCAGGCGCGCACTAAGAGCGCAGGCAAGGCAGACGGCGGCAGGTGGATGGACTGCCAGGCACAAACCGCCACAGGTACAGGCACAAACCGAAGCATCGTCCAGTACTTCAATTGCGCCTCAACAATACCTTGACGTGACTCTCGGTGGGATTCCCAGTCATAAGACGCAAACTCACGGGCGGCCAGAGGCGCGTTGTACCACATTGCGTCACTACGGGAAGCTCCCTTGTACTCCGTACGGATACCCTCCTCACTCAATCAATGCCGACCCTTTATTTACAGGGCACCCAAGGTCATCCCAACCTTGAGTCCTTGACGGCAAGCGGATCCAAGCGCCGGCTGAGACGTCCAACCCCCCAGCCTTGGGCCTAGCGGCCCCAACCCAAGCCAGCCTCGGAGAACGTTTAGCACGAAAAGAGTCACCCGGCAGCGCTGACGAGCTGAAGAGGGAGCGCAGGTAGGGCCTCATTCCGGGTCGCATTTTGTTGAGCCTTCGCAGCATCACACTCAGAGGGACGTGAAGCCCGCACAATGATGCCATCCAGGCAAGTATTTCCCCGCCCTGCTTCCCTGCTGAAGTGCGAGGCACTCCAGGCATCGTATCCACTCCACTTCATCGTCTCCCGTAAGGCCGGTTGCCTCATGCACTGCCACGACTCGGGGCGCTCCTCAGTGCGATGGCGACTTCTGGTTGGCCATGGCTGCCTGGTTGTCTTGCGTGAGACGGAAGCACCGTGTCGGAGGGCGAGTTCAATATGCAAGATTCATCAAGGTTGTGGTTGACATTTGGAGATAATATGGCAGCACCAGACCGCACCGAGCACCACCCAGCCTCCACTGATATAACACACGTCGACCAGCCCTCCGATCAGTTCGTACCCCAGTACGGACTGTGTATTCGTACGTATCTGACTTGGTTCAACTGTGCCACTGCACGCTGCACTGCACCACACCCGCCTTGGCTTCTGCTTTGCTGGCTTGTTGACACTCACAAAGCAAGGCTGAACCAACACGCCAGACGTGACGGGATGCTTGGCTCATCCCGCAGAGCGAAACGCCCAATGCGCCGGAGGGGTTCCACAGAGGACAGCGTCGACTTGGTCCAGCGCCACTCGAGAACTCCACGGAGAGTCCACCGCACGGCAGAGATGCGGTGGGGAATCTTCAGGATGCGTTGAAGGGTTGGTTCGCCTTGCGCTTTGTTGGTGGGGGTGGACAATGGGAGAGGCCTTGGTCCTTGGCTTGAATTGTCGACATTGGCCATGTTGAAGGCGACGACGACGACTACGACGACTACGACGACAACGTTTCATGCGAGGGGACACACCGAATTGTCTCGTGGATGGGTGCACATCTGATGATAATCGACGGTCTCCGTTCTTCGCAGTCATGCGTTTCGACCCCCTTTTTCGCACCCATCTTCACGGTTATCATGCTTGCCCTCGCTTGCTTGCTTCACTTCTGCTCACGCCGTCCATCACAAACTCCAGACCCTGCGGCGGTGGAGACCAACAGGGTGAAGGAAAAGCAAAAAAGAACAAGAAAAAGAAACGAACCGAGAGCTAGCCCATGTGACTGACTTGTTTGTTGAGACGCCGGCGGTCGCAGTGGAATCCATTACCAACCCGTTGACTTTTGTATCTCGTGCGTATCATCAACGACGGGATCAACTGCATGTCAAGATACGGGGACCGCCTCTCATGACGACTCGCAAAGTCGCTAAAGCAAAAGTGAGGCGGCCACGGCGGCTGGCACACAACCAAAGGGTCGCCCCCCAAGGCGAGCATGGATCATGGCTGGCTCCTGGTCTGCCACGGATCATTTTCTGACCTCTCCCTCTCAGCAAACTGTCGCTCATCGGTTTCGGCTATGTACGAAAGGACCTGTGCAACGCATCCTCCCCGGCGAGATGCGGAGGCGGTCGAGGGCCGATCTCCCTTGCTGCCGTGCTCTCTTTCTTCGAAAAAGTGCTCTCTCTTCGACATGGGGAGAGGGCAGGGCACAATATGTGGTCATCGAGTATTCGTCGTGAAGGGAACCGCCGACTGGCCTCAAAAGTTGCAGATTTCATAACCCCAACAGGTCGACTCCTTTCTCTAATTGATGCACATTGTAAACATCCAACATCTGCCGCCGGCCTTTGACACGCAGTCATCACGGATCCGTCGGCGCCCACCCCCGTGTTCCTCCGGCCTCGCAACATCCTTGTCTCCCGCCGCCGACCATGGGACAAGACTTTTAAACGTGTCCGTCTGTCATTCTCTAGCTTTCTGTCGTGTGTGCGTGTGTGTGTGATTGAGGCGATTTTCTTTTCACGTCCCGTCCTGCCGTGCCATGTCGTTTTTCCGTGTCGAAGCGGAGTCACAGTTCGAGGGGAGTCCTACCGAGTTTTTAGGCAGGGTCACACTATTCTGACCTTATCCTCACCATCACATCACCGACGCCCACTTGACACACGAGGAGTGATTCATGAGAGACATTTTGCATGCCAAGCGCAGGGCGCGAGATACATAGTTGGGGGATTCTAGATGGTTCCAAGCTACTAATAATTATTCCAACCATAGGCCGGTAGGCTGTTGGGGCGTGATGTGGCCAGGCACAGAGCAGGCAGACCGAACGACGGATACTTGCCCGGATACCTATTCGGAGTGGCTCAATGAGAGGACTAGACTTGACTCAGGTTCGATCGTGAATGTGGAAGACAGAGCCGTGGCACGACGAAGAGATTCTTCATGTCTGTATCAGTACCCACGTGGTATGCGCAACGGTCAGCTCCTCGTGTGTCTTTGCGAGTAAAAACCGAGAAGGAGGTTACATTGTCCGAGGAGAGAAAAAGGCTGGCTATTGTCGGGTTCCAACGACATCTTTGGTCAGAAGAATAGGTACTCGTTGAGTTGGCATCCGGGTCGTCGTGTGACACAGACAGCGCCAGTAAGAGGTAACAGGAGTGAAAGCCCCACGGCATGCTCCAACCTATTGCGCCTGGACTCGGCGAATGATGAAGTCCTCTTAGGAGATTCACATATCCATGATAGGGCAAACGCATAATTACTATCTAAGCAGTTTTCAGCAACACTCAGAGAGTTTAGATAGATCCTCGATTTATCTGTTGTATATAAAACAAATTGAAGACTGACGCATGCTGGGGCATCCGCAACCTTAATAATGGGCACGTCACCATTTCCGCCTGACGTCTCGGACCTTGGCTGTCCGGGATGCTTCAGAAGTATTCGTGAACGATACTATTCAAGGTACCTAAAATATATACTACACACGACGATGAAATCGGCCAAAAAAAACATTTGATGAGAGTGGGATTCGAACCCACGCCTATTACTAGACTGCGAATCGTTACTGGTTCTTGTGGAACCTGAACACAGCGCCTTAGACCGCTCGGCCATCTCACCTTGTTACGTGTCATCCTCGATGGTACCGTAGTGAGTTATCTGCTACCATGTAACTGAGCTTACTATCGAAGACCTCCCGTCTTATTCGAGTATTGGCCTAAAGGGGCCTATAATAGAGCATCCGGTCTAAAGAGACATGTATGCATTCGTGCTAGGTACACGATTGTGTAATCTGGAATCCGCAGGTGATGACAAGTTCCAGAGCGAGCAAGTTCTGGTCCCGAGGCATTTACGGCAAACTCGGCGTAGAAATCGTGAGATACACCGCGAAGTGTCCGGATCATATATTCTCAAACATCTACTTGTGGCATGCATCCATGAACCAAAGGCCAGCCTATATGTGAGACGTCTCTAGTCGTTGTTTGTAGCTTCTTCGTTACCGCTGGACATCCTTTGGCGTTGGTCGTAGCAGCCTAAGAGGGAGCTTTCGCCTCATTCCGTAGTGCGAATCGCGATTCTTTTCGTCGGGGACAAAGACGAATCATGTTCCGTTTTTCTAATCGAACTAGATCGATGGGAGTTTGCCAGCCCCTAGTTGGTGTAATAGATCACCTCAGGGTCAGAACTACTTATCCCAGAGCCTCGAACATGCGGACGCGAAGGATGCATTCAGGTCCAGGGAAAAGAGCAGGTTAAGAATTAGAAATCAAATGCTTCAGATGCTTGTGTCAGTTGTTAACATACAGTCAACTAGGCACCATAGTACCCAGCTAAGTCAACGATGATCACTTGGTCATTTGCGTTAGAGGGAACTGTTAACCCTCGTTTCTCCGACACATTTTACGTTTTAATAAGGCTATAGAACTGCTCGCGTGCTCGCAACTACTACATCTCACTGAATGCATGGTTGCGTGGGGGCTTAAATGGATGCGCATTCCGGCTTCCCTTCCCACCTTCATGAAACCTGCATACTCTTCTATTCCTTTAGCTAGTACCTCCTCACGTAGACGCAAGCGACGGCTTACCTTCCTCATCTGTGAGCCCTCCAAATTAGCTTTTCCTATTATGCTAGACCCCATGCTCCTCCTTCCAGGGTTAACCACTAGCCCAGCTTCACGAACGACGGCTATCGACTCAGTCCCCCTCCTTAACCTACACCTAGAGAAACTTCCACCGGGAGCTCTCCATGAGTGCTCCAACGTGGCATATATGCGTGCAAAGTTAGAAGGCATTCATGCTTACCTTGATTTCACCCTCTCGGGTTACACGTTCTAATCTTGCTACGCCGGAGTAGAAGCGCAGTACAGCAATAACCGGTTGGTATAGTGACTTGAACAAGGATAGCTGGTATAAGCGGTACTAAAGCTAGAAATAAGCTATTAAATTGATGGCAGGTACAGCTAAGTCTTGTGCGCTTGGCCATCGTACATGGACAGATGGGCAGCGCGGTATAACACAGTCGTGTGTATCTACTACTTATATCATCCTCGTTGAAGTCCTGATCTGCTTGGAAGGGAGAAGAATCTCCCGGGTTTCAGACAGTCGTATGTTACACATTTATTGGTTAGGCTTCTTCGTTAAGTTGTCGCCCGTGTACAGTTATCTTGCGAGGCAAATAGGCAAACAGAGAAACAGAGAGAATTCATCATGGCTGCTCAGTACCACACCAAGAGACAGTCAACTACCCGACTCTAGAATGAGCTCAGTCTCAAAGCCCAGGCACCCTTAGGCAGAAACGTCGATATCAGGGAGGTGCTGTAAAGAAGAGGCCTCTCCCTCCCTCCTGCATTTCGTCATGTCCCCTCGCTCCCTCCCACCCTCCTCAGTATACTAGTCTCGACAACTCATTCTCATCTCAACAGGCCCAAACAGTCCCCAAAAATCTCCATCGCGAAAGCCCTCAGCCGCAACCCACGTCTTGCCATCGGCAAGCAGGCAGGCATCACCAAGTCTTCCCAGGTCGCCGAAGCCTAGACCTGCAGTTCGCCCCCCTCCCATAACAATCTTTTGTGTCGAGCGGAAACTCAACGTGCGGCACGGCGCACGCACAAAGGATGGATTACCCAAAGGAGCAGGTTGCAGGTAAGACATCGCATCATGCTGTCCATGTCTCGGTTTTGGAGCCCTTTCCCATTATCCCACTTTTTGGGCTCCGTTTTGATGCGGCGCGCAGCGCGCACTGGGGCTGGACTTGCGGAGGCTCTTGGCAGGACTTTGCGTTTCCGCTCTTCTTCTTGCTTGTTGTGACGACGTCGATTCTCCCTTAGCTGAGGATGACTTCCAAAGAAATCAAGGACCAGAGAAAATATCTTTGACCAAGGCGTGCGCAAAGAGGGCGGATCCCTACAACGTCACAGTCTTAAACGAACGAGGAGCCATGTGGAGGATCGCCTCCAGGATGGAGCCAAAATCGTCACAGGCTGCATATCTGCGTCTCACCCCCGATCGAAGAATGCTACACAGATTGGGGCCATGACTGACTTTGCTGATCGACAGGATGAGAGAAGAGATGACAAAAAGGCGTAGGGAGATCAAGTGCACTCGCACTTTGGACAAGTCAGTCGTCTCGGTCTAGTGCACTTTCGGTGATCCACCTTGGTGAGACTTCGAAATACGACAGGTCATGTTTTCTCTTTCTGCCACGGCCGAGCGAGCACGCCCGTTCGTGGGATCGGTTGTCCTGGGCTGGATGCAATGTGAATCATCGACATGGTGCGCATTCTGGCGGTGAAGCCCAATTGGAATGTTGGACCGTCAAAAAGTTGGCCATATGTTTCGTTGTCGTGTGAAGTCTGGAAAAACAGTGTGGTGTAGGTTAGGCATATTGATACTGTGTATATAGGTCAAATAGGTAGAAACGCAGAACCAGTCAACACGCGAGCAACCCTGTAGCTATTAGGGTTTCCTCAGAGCACACGCTGGAAAACTCTTCGCCAACATCAAAAAGCTCCCTTGGGTATACGTGTACGGACTTTAGAGGCTCAAGAGGTTAGGTCAAGAAGTCACGGCGCCGAGCTCGTCTAGAATGCATCGCACATGCATATCACGCTAAGAGGAAAGAATGCAGGGCGACAAACAGGGCAATGCTGGAGGAATACCGACGCGTTGATAGGCCGGCGAGGAAGCAATGGCGATCGAGGCTTCAGACAAGCCGCCGGCTCTGGAGATGGGTTTAGGAGAGTCTTAGAACAATAGAGAGACAATCGAGGGCGTGTTGCCAAGGGCTTCGGGACGAGGGAGACGAAAAGACGCCCGCTGCCGGAAGAGTTGTGGCAGAGTTACGAGGAAAGAAGGAATGCATGCATTGATGGCGTTAGATCAACAATCAATGGCAATAAGTCGTCCATGGATGTCTGTTAATATCAAGGTGATGAAGGTGCCTATGCTCACCTACATCACGTCAACCGAGACTCGCTATGACCGGCAAGCGGAGGGATTACCACGTGCGACGGACCCGTAGTTAGTTACGAGGCATTTCAGAGGAAGCACCCGAGTCCGCGATCCCTGGGCGAGAATTCGAGGTCAAACGAAAAAGCTCCCACAACTCCCGCGCGTCTCGCTGATCAATCGGAAGCCCGCGAGCTAATAAGTCAGAGAGGAAAAAAAAAAAGACGTACGATTTCGAGTTCCAGGGATCGAACTCATGGGGTGGCCCATGGGAACCCAGGATTCCTCGTGGCAAGCGGTAAGGGTCCTCGCTGGACCCCTTGTCGAGCAACCATGTTCACGATGCAAGGCCGCTGCAACTGCACGGTTGAAGGTGCGTCTGCGGGCAGTTTTTTGGGTGCAAGGGCGACGACCAACAAGTCCTATTTGGGATTGACGAAGGAGAACCGGAGAGGACGGAGGAGGAGGAAGAGGAGGAGGAAGAGGAGGAGGCTCAGGCGCCCCGGGAAACGGGGGGAATCGCGCTGACTCTCTGACAAGGTCAGCAATTGAGCGGCTTCTGTTTGGTCTTAACAAGGGACCATTTGCAAACCGGGCTCACACAATCCGTCGGCTGCGTGCGTGTGCGCCTTCGCCTCGTCGTCGTGAAAGGTCACTTATCCGAGCCACTGGTCACACGCGGGACCGGATAGCTGCCTCTCCCTGCCTAAAAAGCAAACTGCCGGGGCGGGAATTCCGTCTCAATGGGAGCAATTGGCCGTTGTCTGTGTCTCCTTCCAGACCTCTGACCGCCTCCCAAATTTCCCGGGTACTGCACCGGATGTGAGTTGAGAGAGCGGGAGCTGTCTGGCGGGTGCCAAATGGTTGACTAGTGGAAGCGAAAAAGAAAGGAAACCTGGAAGGAAAAAAAAAAAAAAGGGCCGCGTCTCGGAGCATCGGGTGATAGCCGTCCTCGGTCGCTTTCAAGTCCAACGAAGAAGGAAGGAACTCCTGGCCATGTTCAGCTGGGAAGAGGAAAGAGCAACTCGTCTCAGATTTTGGCGGCCTGGAGACGTGGAGATCAAAGGGACAACGGGCATGCATCCAGACACCCACTCTCGCACATTCCATTCCCTCTCCAGCACGAACCGCATACTCCAGCCTCGGTCACTCGTCTTCCAAAGCCGATCCGCTTCCAAGGAAGTCTTCCAGAAGCCGCCCACAGTCCGGGGGGTCGCAGCAAGCGAAGCGCCAAACAAGGGCGAAATGAAATGCTTCTTCTTCCGTCCGAGTCCGCGCCCGCGCCCGCACGCCGTCGCTTTTTCCCAAGGCTCAACTCAACTCGACCTGAATAAAAAAGTCTCGAGCGCAACCAGTCAAGATGGCCTCCCCCTGTTCCCGAGCTTGCTAAAATATATTGTGGGCTGAACGGTTTTCTGCGCCCACCCCAGATACGCTGCGACCTCCCCTGCACGAATGGCATCACTCCCACAAATCAGTTTTTCTCTCTTTCCGACAGACACCTGTCAAAATGGCTTGGCTATTGGTAGGTAGTCTTAAAACGTGTGGAGCAAGCATTCTAGAAGACGGGGGAGAAGAAAGGCTGAAAGAGTAAGAAGAAGGAATAATGGCTCAGAGCCCACTGAAATCGCTTGTCACAGTCGCGTGGTTGTCGGTCTGGATTAGAGTCTATGAAGACTTGACGAGTTGAGTTGAGGCTCTTCTGGATACCGGATCCACCGGGGCTCTTCTCATGCCGAAGCACAAGCAGTCGAGGCTGAAAGGACGGGTTGAATCAAAGTGAGGTCATTTAGACGTCTGATAAGCCTTAAGGAGTGCATGTGCATGTGCATACAACTTATAAGGCCGCATAGCTACGGATAGAGACGTCCAATTCCCTTTGCATTGAGTGCGGCCCTTGTTGGGTCGAATGAGAAAGACGTGATGGATGCTCAAGTCCTAACATGCTAACCTCGTAGCTTCCTAGTCAAAGTGCGAAAGCGTCAACGTCGCCGTCGAAACCTGTTTCGGCATGGGCGCTGTTGGTTGTGTGTCTGCCCCTGGTCGGGATTTGATGAAGAGCCCCCCTCTGTAGAAGCCACCATCGCCGTGATGACGATGAATGACTGCCGACCTCCCGACCGTTTCGACTTGGGGCCGTGTAAGAGAATTTTTACTTATTTTCTATTCGCCCTTGTTTCTTTTTCCATCCTCCTCCTCTGGCACAGTTTTGAATACATGCATGATCGCATCTTCACCCCGTCACGTCTCTCCTTGAGCTTGTTGTCCCCACCACAACTTCATCACCAACAACCTCGACGGTCTTCCCCCCCCCGCTACCCCCCTACCCCCCCGTCCAAGCAGGAGGCTTTTCGTCTCCTCATCACGATCAACTCAAACCCGCATCCGTAATGAACCGCAACAAAGCCCTTCCTTACCCCCCTGTCTCGCAACCGCCGGCGCACGCGACGAGTGGATTCATTCCCCATCGCATCCATGATCGCCCAGGATTTTTTCCAGTCCCGAATCCCGACCGCTGGACACACTGTCACACACCTGTCCCACGTTTTTTCTCCTCTTTCTTTCTCTCCGTTGCGTGGATAATACCCACCGAGGCAACCCATCAAACAACCCTAGCTTGCGGGCGCGCGCTCTGGCTTGCTTCAACGCTCAGTGCTCATGATGCCCGATGACCCCAAACTCCACCCCCTTCTGGTCTTTTCTGCCAATCCCAGTCTGCCTGGCGGCTGTCTCGTCTTCTCTCCCTCTTGTTGTCTCGATTCTGGGGACACGAGACGGGGAGCTGAGCTTCCTCTCACAAAACGTCCAGTTGTCCCGTCCTCCCCACTCTTCCTCCCGCCTTTTGGTTATTTTGTCGACGGATGCAGCGTCAAACCCGTCTTTCTGATGCCATCCATCCTCGAATTGTCTACACAACGCTAACATGACCCAGGTCGGCCCGGAGTATCGGCGTCTTGGCGAGGACCTCCGAGATATTGGGGTGTACTCTGTATGTACATACAGCACTTGAGCCGTGACTCTCCGCCCCATGCTTGCTGGCTTCCTTGTTGGAGTTGCTGCGTCTTCACCCATCTCGATGCTGTTGGTGTGTGTGTCCTTGCTGTAGACGCTGTTGTCTCCTTTGATCCTTGTTCCCATGCCCGAGTCGAATCAGCAGAATACGACACAAGTTACATGCAGTCTTCGTAATTTACCTCTGCCCTCACTCTAATGAGTTGCATGCGATGCGTGCGTCGTCTCCTCTTGGCCACGCGCCGGTGGCCCATCTTTTTTTTCTCTCAAGTCTCTTCCATTGCCTGGGGTTGAAGCTAGGCTACGGAGTCTTTTTAGTCTCCTCAAAGCCTGACTTTCTTCCTTTCTTCTTCCATCCAATCCTTTTGCTGGACTCCCCTCCCCTCCCTTCCCCTTCCCCCCCTGGACCGGCCAGTCACCGACGCTCGGAGCCTCGGAGGAGCGAGAGCGAAAGAAAAAAAGGCGTGCCCATCGGAGGCCCAACCGGAGGCTCCTAATTACGACGGAATTGGATTCTGGTGCTTCGTGTGTCGTCGGGTTGGGCTCAGCTTCAGGGCGGGAAGAGCAGCTGGACGAGATGAAGGGACGAAAAAAGAAACCAGGAAAAAGAACAAAAGAGCTCATTACCTCATGCAATCAATATCGGTAGGGAGATAGGTCCGTTATCGAAAAGAAAATGCAGCTGCGAGCTGGGGTCCCCAATTTTTGATGACATGCAATATCTGAGGTGCATGCTTCGTACATTGAGCCTTTCTCGCCCTCACCATGGATGGAAAGAGGTCTCACGATGCACGGAGGTAAAAGAGCCTTGTCCCCACGGCCCAGCAGGGCCAAAAGAGCAAAACGAGAGCAAGGTCAAGGACATGTTTTCCGCCCGTGACGCCGGTCACCTCCACACTGGCACCATTTCGAGCCTCGAACAGAACTGCCCCAGTCCCGACCGACCGACAGGGGAGAGGGAGAGGAGGGATGGGAAAGGAAAGTGTTTGAAATGACAGCCTGTGATCCGTTCGCCTCTTGTTTCGCCGCCGCGTGGTTGTCATGTGTACTTGGGTACCGAGCTCGAGCATTATCGTCGTGACGTCCGTAGTCTTCGTTTGTGGACAATAATAAAAGCAAAAAACCTCCCCCCTCCTCCATGGGTGCTGGCCTCGCTCCTTCTTTTTGGTTGCAACAGTTTTTTTCTGTCTCCTTGGTTCCCTTTGGGTTGCGTTCGCCCGTTTCTCCTCGTGCGTTGCGTTGCGTTGCGTTGGCGTTGCAGCAAGCAGCTAAGTCCCAAGTCGTTCCCCTTCACACACACAATATCCCTCTCTTGTTTTCTTTTCCCGCCCGCCCCTTCTCCTTCGGATCCGTGCCGTTGCCCTACGTACCAGAAAAAAACGTTATTAGTCGTCCAGGTGCCGGCCGGCCGTTTGTCGTCGGCTCGACTTTGCCCGTTTTCCCTCGTCTCGCCCACACACCCGCCGCCACACTCCTCAACAAAGCCGCCAGCCGCAAGAGCTCAGTCGCGAAAAAAAGCCACCCGCAAAGAGGTCCGAATTGAGGCGAGGCGCATGCAGGCCCTTTGTATCTTTTTTATTTTTTTTCTGCAGTCGAATCAATAAGACGACACCCTCCAACAACAGAGAGACTGGACAAAGAGACAACCCGGGAACTTCACAATCCACCTGCAGTGACGAGGCCGAGGAAGATAAACCTCCACCATCTGTCCTATCAGCAATCATCACCCTCGTCACCATTATCCTCATACGCAACTCCAAGAAACACCTCGTCATCCAGAAACCAAGCTAGAAGCTGGGGAGATTAAAGGCTAGAAAGCTACCTAAAGTCGCTACTTGGACCTTCACAAGTCTAGTGCGAGCCCTCTCTTAGAGAGAAAGGGCCCAGAGACCCAAAACTTTGTTTGTCCGTCGTTTCCGTCCTATTCGCAAGTTCACAAGCTTGGGAAAGAGGGAACGACCATTCATCGACGCCAGCCCAAAAACAGACGTCAGTTTTTTTTCTACTTCCTCACACAGTCTCTCTTTTCTATTTTTTTCTTCCCACTTCCTATCAAACTATTCTTTCTTCCCCTGACTTTTCCACCTCCGACTTGGATTCTGCCGGCTCTTCTTTGTTTCTTTTTGCGGCTTGTATCTTTTTTGTTGTCGACTTCGGTTCCTCCCCTCTTCGTCCTCGTCCACCATCTCCCCTCATTCTGCCCCGCGTTGCGCCGCGCATCGAGCTCCGCTCGCTTTTTCTTCAGCAAACGACTCCGACCTCGACCTGGAACTTCGACATTGACTGCGACTACGATTACGACCACCAGCCTTTGTTTTTTTTCTTTTCTCGAATATACCCCATCTCCCCCGAGCGAACTCGAACCGAAAAGCGATAGCAATTGGACGAACTCGATAGTCCTTCTCCTCAGCCCGTACGCCAACCTCGTCCGTTTCCTTTCGTCGCATTTCGCAGATTGGCCTTGTGCTCGCTTTGCGCTACGTCCTCCGGTCTTCACATCAGGCAAATTGCCAGGTGCAGGCTGCAAGCTGCCAACTGCCAGCTGCCACCAGACCATCGGGCTCCCAGGACTGGCACTGCAGATACACACACCGTTTCCGTCGATAACACCCAAACACTTGGCCCTCCAATCGATAAAACATCCAACCCTCCATCACTCCTCTCCCGCCCTTGCGGTCCTATACGCAACAACACGTTGTCTGCCCACTCAACAATTTTGTCGAGTCGAGATACGTCATGACATACATTGTAAGTTGCCCAATGCCCAATGCCACGTCCCACGCATGTCCCACGTTTTCCCTTGCTGCCATCCCACGCCCACGCCCCATGTCTCATCTCTGTACATTGCATTGCACCTTGCGACCGGCGCGCCAGAACGAGACAATTCTGCGCGCTACAGACGCTACAGGCGCTACAGCAGCCGGCAGAAGACGGCGCCTGGTCGCTGGATGGACGTCTGTTCAGGATGGGGACGACACTATCGGTACCAACAGTGCTGGTACGCGACAAAAAAAGAAATCAAGAACCCGCCGCCACGCTGCACTTCACATGCACTCCAAAATACATAGCCTGCGCTCGTTGGTTGCTGAGCAAGCTCTCCCGGCCTGCGCTTCGCACCTCGTGCTTCGGCCTTGTACTTCCCCAAGCCTAATTTCTTCAAGACTGACACTCCTCCTTCCTCCATGCCCTCCCAATCATCACACCCCCCTGTCACCAAAAAGAAACCCACCCATCCTTTTCGCTCATCGACGTTGCTTCTTCCCTGGCCTCACCCTGTCCGACTGTCTGGTGTGTCCTGGCACACACGCACACACACCCCTTTTAATCTTTCTCCCTTCCACCTTCTTCCATCCGTCCCTCCGTCCCTCCGTCCCTCCCTACCATCTTTCCCCGGCGGCGGGCACACCCCGTCAGACGCCCCGTTCGCGGCCCGCCTGTCGTACATCATCAAATGGCCCCCAAGGCCACCCAAAAAGCCCCAAAGGCCCCAAAAGCCGCCGGCGCGGGCTCAAAGTTGGGCGAGAGAGCTGGCTCATCTTCCTTGCCCGCTAGTTGCTATCATTTCCCACTCCGGCACAAGACGACCCCGGAGCTTGAGACTTGAACAAGAGACACACCCGTCATCCACACACAAACACAAGGCACACACTCACACGCACCTCGCACACCGCCTCACCGCTCCAAGTGTTTGCTTTGCCCTCCTCGACGCTTCCGTCCGTCTCCCCCGAAGTAATCAAGCTTCCGAAGTCCCCCAGTTCACCGAGTGCGAGTGCCACATCACCTATCGAACCTCATGACCTCCACCACGGCCCGTTCCCGGCCAGAGACCTCCTTATCCTGTGTGTGAAATGAAGGCCTATATCATTGACTCGCTCCTTCTTCCCCGTCGCCATGGCTTGCTTGGCTGTGCTTGCTGGTTGAACTAGTCGTTCCCGCCTTCCCAATCACCGCCTTCATCACTCTCTCTATTCGTAGGCCTGGCTTACACGGTTATCCCTGCAACGGCCACAACACCACAGCGTCATGGGAGGCTTGATTTGATGATAGCCCAACCCTGTCACTTATTGCTTGTTCCAAGCCATTACCTGCCCCCTACTGTTCAATTTCTTCTCAAATTCTCTTTCGTCTCTGTCCGCTTCATTCGAACCGCTGCTCGCATGCTACCATGGGCAAGACACGACGGCTAATGTCACCTCTCCAGCTATGTCTCGCCCACTATTGCGACCTTCACGGGCCAACGCCCCTTATGGTCACCGAAGGCCTCCCCTCCTCATGTACCGTGTGCTTTGAAGACGGCGCAATACCACCTTCCGCCGACGGACGGCCCAGGACGAGTGCGCAACCCCCCGTGTCAAATCCGCAGTCCTCGGTAGCCCTGAACGAGGCCCTGAAGAAGCTCAGTCTCGGCCGCAGCTCGTCTGCGCCTGCCTCGGAACTCGATGCGCAAGCCCAGCGCGCAGCCCTTTTGCGATCCTCAAGTTCTGGCGCCACCGGCAACCACTCCGCCATCGACACCCCTCCTGACAGCCCACGGCCACCGCAGTCCCAACAGCCTCGTCGCGATTCGAGCTTTCGACGGACTTACGATGAGACGGTCACTAAGAAGCAAGGGCCTTGCGATAACTGCGCCATGACTCTGCCGCCTCGACAACAGGGCAGCTCGGGCAACGTTCAGTTCACTTCCAACACGCGGGGCCCGACGTTGCGGACTCGCGCTCCCGCCGAGCGTGTATTTGGTGCGAGCGGCCAGACATCGCCCCCGAGTTCCAGAACCTCGAGTGACACGGACGGAGAGCGTGAAGATGACCCCCGGGCGCGCAAGCGAACTGCTCCTATCACGAGCAGCGCCGCCAGCTCCCGCGAGACGTCACGCTCCAGCGCTTCCACAGCGGCGGATCGCGCCCCCTTCCACGTTCACTACGTGGATTACACGTCGACCCACGATCCAGTGCTGCCCGACTCCTTTTCTCTTATACGCGCCTCCTGCCTTCGAACTCTCTCCTTCGAGACGCTACCCCGAGCCCCTGCAACCGCCACCCCCACATCACCCCTATCAACCACCTCCCCAGCTTTCGTTACCACTCAGAGCGCGGGATCGGCAGTGTCGGGCGGACCCATCTTCTTTGGAGACGCCCTCGCGGGTTACACCACGGCCTATATCTTTCGAATCCCCGACGTCCACGCTCGCGGACACAAACGCGTCTACGCATTCTTAGCACTCAGCACGCATAGGGAGCGGCTTGCGATGAAGACGTTTGCCATTGTGTCGGCTGCTTTTCGCGATCTCGCCAGCTGGATCCAGCAGCTCGCTGAGGCCGAGGCTGAGCGCGTTGCAGAAGCATCGCCCATTGGCACTGGAATCTATAGCGGCGGCCCAGCGCTCCAGCAGCCGACGACGGAAACCTCGGCGGCCCCGGACCGCGGTGGGAGCAGCTTTCTGACGGGTGGCAGCGGGTTCACCCGAAGGATGGGTGGCGGGGGCGGTGCCTCGGCACCCAAAGCCCGTGGCCTTGCGGAGATTGTCGGGCAGCCTGACATCTTTATCAACCTGCATACACGTTTTGTCCGCCTTCTATTTGAGGTTGGCGTCACCTTGAGCTCGTAGAGCAAAAAGAGCCGCATGCGGCGCATGCCCACCAGTGTCGGCATGCATGGAAATACGTTTTTGGCGCGCCTGTCGCAGTCCTCCACATGGGGACTCCTTGGCGTGTCGTATGATTTTTGTCTGCTTGCTTTGCAAGCGGAGATCAAAAACATCGGTTGGCATCGGATATCTGAGACATGTTCTCACTAGCACTCATGCTTCATGAGGTGTGATCTGATGTCAACCGCCCAAAACAACCCGTTTTACGGATCGATACCTGGAAACTTCAGATCACACTTGATTTGATTGTGTATTTCTAGCCTTGATGCTCCTTTGTTTTTCGGTTTCGTTTTCTTCCCTGGCGCTTTTGCATCGGGGGACCTTGATTCATCTCTCGCGAGCGTTGCTTACGTTGCATTTTCTTTTGATTTTCGTTGATATCCTTTGCGGCGAGGCATGAATGAAGGGCGATATCAAAATAGACGGTGACTGGAGTCGGAAAACAAAACTGGGCGACTTGTGGGATGGAAAACTTTGCTGGCGTTTCAGCGTGTGGGAAGTACCTTTTTTTTTTTTTTTTTTTTTTAATGTCCTGCGACGGAAATGGATGACTGAACTATCACGATAGGATCAGCAGGTGCAGGACGGATGGGTATGGACCTTTTTTTTATGTTTTGTCTGTGGTATGTGGAAATAGTAGCTCTCTGGGAGAGATCATGGCCAAGGTGGTTATGGAATGGGATGGAAAGCGATACTTATAGACGGAGGAAAATCAAACCTTTATGACCTACCTGCTTGCTTCTTTTTATTAGTCTGGTTGCGATATGCCCATGGTCGTTGTGGCCGCTTCGTCTTGGTAATGTGGTTCTTGCCAGGCTTTTCAACTGAGAGGCGAGGTTTGGTCTGCCGCGACCTTGGATGGCGTCTGAACTGCCGCAGGAGCACCACGATAGATGAGTCACTTGATCCGGGTAGCAGTATTCACATCGACATAATACACGACACATGACACATGAAACAATGCATGAAAACACATTGAACAAGCCAAAACGCCCATCGAATCTATTCTCGGGACAGCAGTTATTTAAGATGCCCTTCCCTTGCCTTCCCACCGGCCTGCCATGTCCATGCCAAACACAAAGACGTTCAATGCCCCAACCCCAACTACCCCCCAGTCCTCTCGTTCGCCATTTCCTCTTCAATGTCCCCAGAATGAAAATTCGGTTTTGCGCGAGCCTTTGGGCAGGGGTCGCTAGACTCCTTTTCCTCCCCCAATTAGGGTTACAGCGGAGAAATACATGCAAGAAAACATTGCGGTGAAATTCCGGCGACGACAAAGGGAGCGGAAGCCGAAGCCGTCGTAGGTTGTCGTTTATTTGTAAAAGTCGAACTTGTTCTCGTCGCTGGTTCCCTTGACTTGGCTCGAGTAGGCGTCCTCGAGATCGCTCTGGATGATGTTGTAGCGGTTCTTGCGGACGGCGCGTAGGCCGGCTTCCTGCATGATGGCGGCGATGATGGCGCCGGAGAGGGGGTCGTTTCGGACGATGAGGGAGTCGAGGTCGGCTTCGGGGGCCAGGCTCATCTTGCTGGCAATGGTGGTGAAGATGAGACGGCGCTCACGGCGGTCGCGCAGCGAGGGGAACTCAATCTTTCGATCGAGACGACCGGGTCGGAGAAGGGCGGGATCGAGGGTGTCGGCTCGGTTGGTGGCCATGATGACCTTGACGTTGGAGGTTTGGTCGAAACCGTCCATCTGGTTGAGAAGCTCGAGTAAAATTCGCTGGACTTCACGGTCGGCGCCGGTCTGGGCGTCAAATCGCTTCGTGGCGATGGCGTCGATCTCATCAATGAAGATGATGGCGGGCGAGTTTTCCCTGGCCATTCGGAAGACGTCTCGAACCATGCGAGGACCTTCACCCAAATACTTCTGCACGAACTCGGAGCCAACAACACGAATGAAGCTGGCCGTGGTAGAGTTGGCCACTGCCTTGACCAACATGGTCTTGCCGGTACCGGGAGGGCCGTAAAGGAGGACACCGCGGGGAGGGTCAATGCCGATCTGCTTGTAGAGGTCAAAGTGCGTCAAGGGCAACTCGACGGCTTCTCGGATCTCTTGCTTCTGCATGTCAAGGCCACCAACGTCGGCGTATGTCACATCGGGCTTCTCGTCGGCGCCGAGCATGGCAATGGAGGAGTCAGCCTCAGGAGGGAGGATATCGACCAGGGCGTTGGAGTGTCGGTGCAGGGCAACCGAGGATGAGGCCTTGAGCTTCTCGCGATCGAGGGTGGATAGGATTCGGACGACATAGTTGGAGCCGGTGCTGGACTGCACGATACCAGTACTGCGCGAGGTGCCAATGTCAGTCATGTCGAGGGGGCGATGAGCAAGGGAGGGGTATACTTTTGGTCAATGGCTTCCATGAACTGGCCGATCACCAGAGGTACACTCTGAATCCGCTTAATCTCCTCCTGGGCTCGCACAAGTTCGCGCTTCAGACTCCTATGAAGGGTGAGTAGGCGCGAAGGGTGACTTGGGGGTAGGGTCCAAGAGGACCGACCTTTGTTCATCCTTGATGTACTCTTCTTGCAACTGGATGTATCTATGCGCCAATGCCATCAGCCGCCTGTTTGGCCCAGTTCTCCATGGGGACCTTACTCTAGTTGTCTTTGAAGCTTCTTCAAGGTCGCGTATTCATCGCTGCCATCGGTGGTGACACCCTCAAAGTTATCAATGGTTGGGATGGCCGAGGGCGCAGGCTTCTTATGAACCAGGGTGTTTGCCGGGTTCTCGACGGCAATGTCGCCCATGTTTGCGAGAGAAGAAGACAGGTATGCGAAGCTGGTGTGATGGGATTACGTGGGAGCCTGTCGGGGTTGAGGGGAAGTATCGATGTCGTCGGTCGTGAGAGGAGGGTGTCGAGATGTGGTTGAGGCGAGCTTCGATTTGATGCTAGGAATCGACCAGGCGTCAACGAGGTACGACGACACGACAGAGCTATGGTCACCTTGGCCGCTCGAGTGGAGCTTAGTCACCACCGGAGCTGAGTTTGGCCTCTGACGGCCGTCACGTGATGTGGCCCAGGCAAGGGATGGAAGAAGGAGAGCTCAAAGGGCGTTGATTGGCTGACGAGTCACACTCGGGAACCGGGCGAAGTGGCTTGCAGCTCCCCAAGCCTCAGACCCCCAACCGCCCCCAAAGGGGCCTTGAGGCTCCGCAGTTGTCAGCCACAGCTCGCCATTGGCCGAAGTCGGATGACTGCCTCCACAGGGCCCATCCGACCCCCACCGAATGCTCGTCCTGGACGCTTGATGCAGTAACTTTGGCTCAGACAAGTCGAGCGTCCAGGCAGGCAAATGTTGCCACGGCTTGAGCCATATGTATCCATCGAACCTTGGGAGGAGGCAAGGAGAATGAATGAAGCCGCCTGGGTTCAGTTACGGTCGAATGGCTGAATAGGCGGCTGGGGAAGGCACACCCCAAGGCGGAAAGGCCCCAGGTTTACTGGCCCAAATGATCCGATCCCTGCCTGGCCATTCTGCAATGAGGTCACGGCCAAGGCTGGGTCCCCGATACCCGGCGCCGACCTGCTCTCCCCGCGCTTTCGGTGAGGGAGTCAAAGAGTCTAATCTCTTGCACGGCGGATGATTCATGCCACACAGTAACAGAATGCCATGGCCAGTACGGTATGCGTAGGAGAAGGCCCGGGGCATTCGAAGCAGCAGCCATGATCCATGTAGCGGGAAACGGTCCAGGGCCACCAGAAGAGGTACCCTTTGTGCATTGCGTCAGACCGTACTGTACGTTACGAAGAGACTCGTTGTCGTGCCTCGTCGCCCTCATGGCGTTTGGTTCCCTTTTTCGGGTCCTCTCAGAGCACGCCTCAGAGCCGGGTCGGGACCGGCTTTGGCTTGGTGGTGTTTCGCGTGGCTTATCGGGGGCAGTGGGCTGTGGTGTTGCCGGTGGAGCGAACAGTGAACAGTGAAGCATGTAGGTATATTCATACAGTGCACCTGAGGCAAGTACGGACTTGCCTGCTGATGATGCGGGCATGACAAGTCACCAGTCACCTTTGAAACCCTTCCAATAAAGTGGCCTACCAATTCTCTCCATCTCTTCCCACGTCGCCTCATTTTCTCTCCGCCATAGACCAACCTCGATATCGTCTCGCAGCACCAAACCTGTCATTCTCATAGACGTCGCTCCGACAGACCCCTCCTTCCTTCCTTTCTCCCCTGCGGCTGTCGTCTGTCTGCCTGCGTCTGCCGACCCCTCGCCACCCTCCGCTCCCGACGGTAAATCGCTTTGAATCGTACCGTCCTGTGTCGAGACACTCACCACCACCGCCTCGCACCATGTCCTCCTCCATCGCAATCCCCGCCGGGCCGTCCGCCTCTCGCTCGTACCACCAGTCCAAAGGCGCCGGCTCGTCTCCCAACAGCTACTCCAGCTCACCTTCTTCCTCGCCGCCGTCCGCCCGTAAGAGTGGCAAGATGTCCCATACTCGCCGCCCGAGCCTCCTGAGTATGTCGACCGTCGAGTTGGTCTCGCTGGCAATATTCCTGTCTCGGACCTGGTCAAGTAAAACCCCTCGGTCCTGTGCCAACTAACTCGCGTTGCAGGCTCCGCCTTTTCAAAGGAAGAATGCACAGTTATTAACATCGGCGACCCGGATGGCCCCCCTCGTCTTGTATGTGCTCTCCATCGCCGGCCACGGCCCCGCCGGTGTTGTCGTGGTCCGACACCTCCGCTTACGAGTTACTGACGCAACGTAGATCTCGTACCTCTCCTCCAGCCAAGGCTTTGCTTGGAACCCGGGTACGTTTTGCATTTTGAATTGTTTGCAGCTCAACCTAACCATGGCCTTTTTAGAAATCTTCCTTCCTTCTTACGTCGATTGCGATTACGTTCCTTTGGAGAATCGACGAGACCCCGTCCACGAGATCCTCATCAGCGATGAAGAAGTCAAGAACATGCTGCCGCAATGAGGCAAGCTCCTCTCGACCCAGGGATATCCGGTTCGAACTTAAAACCGTCTAGACTTTTCCTTCTCGCAAGACTCGACTTGACTTTCTGTTATTTCAACTTTGGCGCGGGGTTCTCGCCATTCATGTGTTTTCGACCGGATATGGGATTTGTTACTACGGTAGCATGGCAGCACTGTTAAGCGGAGTAATTTGAAGGTGTTGGCACGTTTCGTTGACTCGACAGCCTCACTTTGGGATTGGGTTTGGACGGAGTACATCAGACACGGTGGAGCATTCATGATCACGGCGGGTTGACTGGGATCTGGGGCTGGACTGACGGGGCCCCTTGGAGTTTTCGGTTTCTCAGAATGCGTTTGTCCTTGGTGCTTCTATTCCCCTAGGTAGTTAGTTAGTTGTTCGGACTTTTCGGTACGGCGGAGTTGCGGGTTTCGACGGGTTGCGCGTTTGACTCTCCTCAATATACTGGTAGCATGTTGATTTCCATTGCCCCTGCAATCGTGGCATGATTTGCCGGCACTTGACGGGAGACATGCAATCATCTCGGTGAGGCTGGTTACCTGTCTCATGACCCACATCATGACTGCTCACGGTACAAACCCACTCGCTTCGGCCTTGTTGGGGTCGTTTGTTGTAGATCGTCATGGACAAATGGGGTCATGAGATGGCTTTGGCCAGGAGAGACGTTGAACGGAGCACGATGGGACACTGGATTGAGCAAAGGTTTGTATAATCATGCAAGACGGTGCTCACGGTTTGTGCTTGTTCAAAGATGAGGAAGTAGGCAGTGCGTACCGCCCGCCGAGACGTCCACGCTTGATTGCCCAGCTCGTTTGTGGCCCTTTACGGCCGACATCGGGGGCATGCCGTTTCTCGAATTTCGCATGTTTTGACAAAGTGGCTAACTGAAGATTCTCAAAGTAGATGTCTCATTCATTCTACTTGAGCCGCATTGGAAGGGCTCGTTGCTTTTGTTACCCTGGGTAAAAACCCGTCAATGGAAATGGTATTTTGTGATGAAGCAGACAAGAAGTCTCTAATAAAGAGGAAAAAAAGAAAATGGAGAGAAGAAACGTATATTTGTGGTATTTTTACCCTCAATTTGCTAATCTGGGATGCGTGCTAGCAACACTCATCTCACCAAGTCATCTGTGAAACTCAATGGACTCAAGTCATGAGCCAGACCTGAAAAGACGGCGATTATGGGACTCCCTGCATGAAACAAATGACCAATTGACGGGACTACAAAGATCGGCATCGGGGATTCGAACAGAGGGCGGGATGAAGACGTGGTTTGGCCTCCTGAACGGCGAGTCCGCATGTTTCTCAAGGCCTCCAAGTCGTAGGACCCGAGGTTCAACTTGAAACCCCCCCCTCTCTAAAGAAAAAAAAAAAAAAAAAACCCCGTGGCTCATCTTGCATGTGCCTGGTGACTCAGGAATATGATGCAGTGCGTGTTGCGAGCCTGCAATACTCCAGGCGGACTGGCTCAATGGAGAGAGGGCAAGGTGACGGTAAGTTTGGGGGAAAAACAAGCTGAACGAAAACTTGATCACCTGTCCGTCGGGGCCGGTTGGCGATGTATCGAGAGAGAGGGAAGCTTTGAAAGCTAGCCGTACATGTAGCAGCCCAAGCTCTATCAGCGACGACGGTCTTGGGGTGGACAGGAACGCTCAACTTGACACTGGTGTCGTCCTAGGCAACGTTGACGCTGTCGAGTTTGTCGAGGCAGTTTTGGCCTCTATGAGCTGTCATAGAGACAACGCAGAGAAGACGCTTCTTCTAGTGAATCCCATCCCCCTCCACATTGAACTCTAGTTCTTCCTTGAACAATATGATGACACCGTTCTCAGTCGGGAGTTTTGAGTGTAAGCAACACCGTTTCAATGCAGATTGGCCTCCCCCCTGGGACATGCATACAGATAGCTTCCCCCCTGCTGCATAACTGAAACGAAACGACCTGCATGCCAAGGTTCTGACGATGCATAGAAAAACGTCCGAACTTATGCACAAGTCTGTTGTTGGTTCAAGCGAAATGTTGGCTCCTTTGTTCCCGGGGGGGTGAGTGTGGGTGATGGATGGATGGATGGATGTGATGGGATTTGTCTAGCGTGTGATATGTTTCGCATACAGGGCCGTTTCATGGCTTTAAAGAATCACTGTCGCAGAGACGGACCATTTCAGCGGTTGATTTCGAGTAAATGAGGGCAGCTGGGCCACCGTTTCAGCCCATGTTGAAGGAAACATGTTTTCGTCTGCCAGCGATGCATATGGAAACAAGGTGCGGAGATGAAATATTATTGATCTGTCAAGGCTCACACAATTAGGTCGCCCATAGATGACTATTCATAGATATCTATCTATGCATTCTGTTCGCGGACTTCTCCAGCAAAAAGTCTCCGACTTACTGATGAAGACGAACATGTCCGCCCCGCGACCTCGGACGGTAATGCGTCCCCGACGACGACGCACTCTTGACCGCACTCTGCATAGCCAACAAGTGACTCCAGTCGTACCCGTCCTCGCCCAGGCTCCAAGCCATGATCCCACCAACCCCCAGATCGAACAGCCGCTGGGCCTTGGTAGCGATGAGCTCGGGCGTGTCCCAGCTCCAGAACAGGCGCGTCTCGGCGTCCCAGTACCACTTGGCTCCCCGCTTGACATCCGTCTTGCCCTTGGCCAGGGCCGCCTGGAACGACGAGGTGATGTCGGTGCCCTCGCAGCGGCCGTAGGCCGACTGGCACCCCGTGCCGCAGTGGGCGGTGGTGTTGCCGCAGTAGCCGTACTGGCTGCAGCAGGTGACGTCGCCGCACTTGTACGAGGTGCCGACGCCGCAGGACAGGTCCGGGGAGGTGGTCAGGTTGGTGGGCGCGGCCTCGAAGTTTCCCTTCTCAAAGGTGACGGAACCCGATAGGCCCGTGTCGGTGCCGTCGGCGGCCTCGAGGAGCTCCGTGGGACAGCCGATCGGGTGGTTGCACGTGTAGCCCTCCTTGGTGGTGAACCACTTTGCGTAAAACGGGATACCAAAGTTGAGCTTGGCGGCGTCGAAGCCCCGGTCCAGGTAGGTGTGGACGGTCTGGAGGGTGCCCGCCAAGGAGGTGTGGTGGGTGGTGTAGTTGTCGCGGCGGTTCATGAGGTCGTAGGTCATGACGTTGACAAAGTCGACCACCTTGTTGATCTTGTGCACGTTCTTGGCCGTGTAGGCAATCATGTCGCGCTCGAGGCCGGGCACGGCAATGGAGAGCTCCTTGGAGCCGATGGCCTTCTTGATGGCCGAGAGGAGGAGGGGAAAGGTCTTGATTTCGCCGACCTTTTCGGAGTTGGGGATGCGGCGGTAGTCTTCGCCGTTGCCGGCGGGATACTCCCAGTCGACGTCTACGAGGGTTAGTCGAGATATCACAGCAGTAAGAGACAGAAGAACCCACCAACACAGTCGTACCCAAGACGGTCCAGAGTATCGGCCACGTTCTTGGCGTACGCCTTGCGCGAGTCCTGCGTCTTGGCGCCCTCGCTGAATCCCGCCGTGTCGCCCCAGCCGCCAATGGCCATGCACACCTTGGCGTCGTCGTCAAAGAGCTCGCGCACCTCGGCCACCGTCTTGAAGGGCGTGTAGACGCCGGCGGGATCAGACGCGAAGAGGGACGAATTGGCAAAGGCGGTGATGACGTAGTTGATGCCGGACGTGGTGGTCTTGTTGGGGAGGTCTGAGACGTGGTACCTGAGGGGTGTTAACTCGTGTTGTACAAGCCGTTGAGAGGAAATAAACGCACTGGTCAAAGTAAAGGACGTATCGGGGGTCCGAAGAGGCGGCTGCGCCCAGGGCGGCTGCGCCCAGCATGAAGAGGGAACGCATAGTGAATGTTTCTTTGTTTCGAACAATAAAAAAAATGCAAAGGAGCGACGAGAAGTATAGGATAGTGTGTTTTAAGAATGAGAGAAGAAGAAAAGAAAGAGACTGAGGAGAAGAAGAGGGCGGGGGAAGAGAGGTGACAGGATCAAGATATATAAGTGAATCTTGTCAGACGGGTGACAGCGACGGTGACGGTGACGGTGACGGATGGCCCGCCGCAATAGACTTTGCTGTTAATTAAACCCTCTTTGTAGAAATGCCAAGGGCCTTTGTTTCAACCTATTTGCAGAAAACCGACGCTCTTTCTTTGCCCGGGTCAGCCTTTTGGTTCCATGGAGCCCGTGGCCGGGGTGCTCAGACAAGAGTTTGCAGGGAACATCCTCCGCAAGCGCCCGACGAAGGACGATGAAATCTGGGGGCAGCTGATTTTTCTGGAAATTCGACAAAAATCAGCTCGTTTCTTTCGAGAAGTGATCGCCATGCATGTCAGCCTCGGTGGCCGTTGGCCTTGGGCTGCACCATCTGGCCCCATCTGACCAGAACCTGTTTCACCCGAGGAAGCTCGCCCCTGCATATGCACAAGCACAGAGGGAGGACGATTCATCGATTTGATGGGGTTCGCTGGTTGGTTTGGGAGCACACGCCAGGAGCGGGCAGAATCATAAGGTTCAGTGCATCGAGCGCCTTGTCCCTTGCAATTTCGGACGAGCCGGCGCTTCGGGAGTTGAGGACTTCATTGTTGTGCTGGCGAGGTGTAAGAGACTGTGTGTGTGCAAGTCAATGGAGGAATATCCGACTCTTCGTAAGGAGTAAGGACTCAAGAGATCATCGCCTCTGGCTGCCCCTCCAGTCAGCTCGTATCGACGTGGCGTTTCTTGGACCGTCAGCAGAGATGCAACGTCGACACCCTGTAATACAAAGGGCTGCATGCTTTGTCAGGGTTGGGATGAAAAGAGTTATTTATTGCTGCGCGAATAATTCATTTAACTCAATTCGCCCTGCATGTGCCGTCCCGTCGGGAGCTAGGCTGCAACTGCAAAGCCGTTTGACGTGGACTGCTTGACAGTCTAAGTTGGCGTTGACAGTTTACAGTTGTATCCCTTTAGTTTGATTGCTTCGCTCAGTCCTGTCCATGCTCGTCTCAATCTTCCGCAGGATCCGCGCCGGATTGCCGGCCACGACGTGAAAGGGCGGGACGTCCTAGAATGTCAGCTCGAGTTCGCACTCATCTCACTCTCATAATGTAAGGGAAGCAAGAAATACCCTCGTCACAACACTTCCAGCCCCCACGGTACTCCCCCTCCCCACGCTCACGCCCGCCAAGATGGTAACGTTGCCGCCAATCCAGCAGTCCTCCCCGATGCGGATCTCCTCGCCCATCTCCGGCCCCCTCAGCCCGTTCCGCACCGCCGGGTCGACCGGGTGCGTCCCGCTGTACAGCGACACGTGCGGGCCGAAGAGCGTCCGCGCCCCGACCGTGATCTTGCGCGTGTCGATCCACGTCGAGTAGGCGTTGATGAAGACTCCCGGGCCCAGATGGACCTGCGTGCCGTAGTCCATGAAGACGGGGCCCTCGACGAGCGGCTCGTCGCGGAACTGCGCTTCGTCGGCCGAGGGGTCAGGGAGCTGGGCCGGGAGAGGCGTGGAGTCGCCTGTTAGTCTATGCCGAGTGAGCCAGAAGTCGCCGGTGAGTCGGGGAACCGAATACGGGTTGGCATAGACTCACTCTCGCCATAACCGAACCGTCTCCCTCCGCGACGCAACCCCCGCCGCCGCGTTGTACGCCCGCAGAGCCGCCTTGCACCGCGCCCGTTCGGCCTCGAGCTCCGGCGTGAAGGCGTAGTAGAGCTCGCCGCGCTGCATCTTTTGCTTGTTCTCCGAGAGAGGAGGGGCCGCCGTGGGCGAGTCCTCGTCGCCGCTCATGTTGACTCGTACACAGATAACAAGCGAAGGATGATATGGATTGTGGAGGATCACCATGGTCCGATGAGTAGTTTATATAGCGCCCCCCCTGCCTTGGATTTATGGCATCAACGACCCTGGCAGCGGTCATGACTTTGTCCGGGTGTCGTATCCAGTTTTGTCGTGCACTTTTGCGCGGTGGTTTAAAGACCGACATCAACCACGACGCACCGTATAGGCGATAACCAGCTTCTACCATTAACTCACCAGAGGATATCCTCTCGTTAACCCACCTCGACATTCTCCTTGGACCACTGCAACCACCTCTCCCATCCCGGACCCAGAGCACAAACAATACTCTCCAGCAACCTCGCTCCCACCTCCCCAAAGATCCAGTGCCTCCTGCACCACGACAAGACCGCGGCAAAGTGCGCCAGCACCAGCAGCCCCTCGGGCCTCCTCCTCTGCACGCACGCCAGGAACTCGGGCGTCACCAGCAGCGGCCACGAAAAGGCCATGGTAAAGTAGTGCAGCACCTTGCTCCGCTCATCGTCACCATCACCACCATCATCATCCGCCGCCGTCGTCTTCCCGTCCCTTACGTCAAACGCCCACTGCACCCTCGCCAACGCCTCGCGACACCCCTCCTTCTCCCCATCATCCAGCCCCAAACTATCCATCACCAGCGCCTCCAACTCCCTCGTGTGCCCCCCCTTGCCCAAGTTCCCCGCCGCGGCCTCCCCGTCGCGAAACAGCGCGCCGTGCTCCGACTCGAGCACGAAGCGCCACGCGCCCGTCATCACCGCCCTCAACCCACGGTACACCTCGAGGTAGCGCAGGAACCCCGTCAGCGTGGCCGTCGGGTCGCCGGCGCTCGAGTTCGGCACGTCGCAGAGCAGGTGCGTGCCCAGCACCCAGCTAAAGTAGACGAGGTGCAGGCAGTTGTCGCGGCTGGGCCGGACGCGCGCCCGCGTGAAGAGGGAGAGCGCGTGCGTCTGCAGACAGCTGGCCCTGTGCAGGTACGACGCGGCGAGGTCTGGCGCTACGGTAGTGGCGGCCAGGTGGCGCGCCGAAAAGGCCAGCAGCTCGTTCATGAGAAAGTCGCAGCCCAGGCCGGCCCGCACCACGTCCCTGACCGAGATGAGCCGCTGCGTCCGTGGGAAGAAGTCGGCGGCGTCGGCAGCGTCGTCGTCCCAGGACAAGAGGTGCAGCACGAGGTCCATGTGCGTTATGTCGGCGGCGGGGACGTCGAGCGAGTCCTCGTCGGGCGAGGACCGGACATGCGACGACGACGGGGTGCTCGAGGCCGACGGGGACGGGACCGGCACCTTTGGGGCGAGGCCGGCGAACGAGCACTGCCGTTCGGTCCTGGTGCAGTTCAGGCAGTGAGGCCGGGACTCGTCGCACTAATAGGTGTCAGGAATGAAGGGTGTAAGTGTGTATGCAGGTAGGGTAGGGTACCTTGATGTGTCTCTTCTTGCACTCGGAACACCCCAGCCGGGACTTCCGATGGCTGCGCCGAGGGTTCATCTCTGACCAAGGCAAACTCGAGGGGAGCCAGATGTACCAATTGCGCCAACGCGCGTTGCCATTGATCAAGTGTCAAACTGTGGCTGCCTGATATCTCGGTACTGTATGCTCCTCAGCGTTCGCAGCTCACATGTGGGTTGCTATTTCCGTCTCGTCTCGATCCGGCCTCGAACTCGTAGATCTGATCCGTTTCAAACCCCGTAGCCTATCGAGCAACAGAATGGAAAGGGGACGCGCAATCTGTCATCCGGGGGGCTTGACAATGCCGCAAATAGTTCCCACGGCCGAAGATGAAAGGAGTCCGGAGGGTGACCACTTGGACCAACCAATCAAAGCCACCTCGTTCCGCGCATTCGAGCTGGGTCTTTTGCCGACCAATCAGCTTCTTCTCTTGGCGCGGAAACTGAAAACGAAGACCCGCAATTGTCGTGATGGCCTCAGTTGCGCCGACAGGGAGCAACATGGAGAAGACGCCAAGTAAAGGTTGAGGGGGAACTCGCATGCCTATATAGACGAGCAAATCCCTCATGGATGAAATATTCACTCTTCCCAAGATACCCCCCAAAACCCCAACTCAACACTCAACCATGGAACTGAAACCCTGGCGTGGAGGCTATTACCTCTGGAAGTACCTCCCCAGCAAAGCCGCAGCCGTCATATTCCTCCTCCTGTTCCTCGTTTCCACCGCCGGCGTGGCCTGGCGCATGTACAAGACCAAGACGTGGTACTGTTCCGTCTTCGTCATTGGAGGCCTATGCAAGTCCCAAACCACCACGATAACATCACTCACTAACACGGAACCAGTCGAAATCATAGGCTACGCCGCCCGCGCGAGCGCCTACAGCAAGACCGACAAGCTCATGCCCTTCGTCATCCAAAATACCTACATCCTCCTCGCGCCCGCCCTCTTCGCCGCCTCCATCTACATGGTCCTCCGGCGCGTCATCCTCTTCGTCCACGGCGAAATCCACTCCATCGTGCCCGTCAAGTGGTTGACAAAGGTCTTCGTGCTGGGCGACGTGCTCTCGTTTTGCGTGCAGGGCGGCGCCGCGGGGCTCATGGCGACGGGTAGCCACGCCCAGATGGGACAAAACATTGTCGTGGCCGGCCTGTTCATCCAGATCATCGTCTTTGGCTTCTTCGTCATCACCACCGTCGTCTTCCAACGGCGCTTGCGAGAGTGTCCGACCAGGGAGTCCGAGGACCCCAACATCCCGTGGCAGTCTCGCATCTATATGCTCTACGCCGTGAGCGCCCTCATCATGGTGCGGTCCGTGTTCCGAGTCATTGAGTTCCTCGTGGGCGGATACCTCCTCACTCACGAGTGGCCGCTGTATATATTCGACGCCGTCTTGATGTTTGCCGTCGTCGTTATATTCGTTGTCAAGTACCCTGCCCCGGGGAGACTTCGTGGTTGGAAGAATGGAGTAATTCCTCTCCAATCGGCGGGATGATGTCGGGATTGATCACGAGCTTTCCAAACAAAGCAAAGGGTGTGGAGGACCACAGACGCCATCGGTATGAGGTGAAGCGGACTTCATCTCATGGCTACTCATACAAGAGGGGGAAGCCACTTGCCAAGCCGAGATAATAATGAGAAGATTGATGCTGCATTCAACCTGTCAACTGAATTCGTGCATGACCTACCGTTGCGAGAGCATCTGCAGGCTTACATTCGCAACGTTCCAATCGTTCATCCGAACAGGACAATACCGGCGACCTCCGTAATACGAAATGTCGTCTGCCGAGCCAGGGTGTCCCGGGCAGCTCAGCCTTCGCGGCATTGCCGCCTCGCTGCTTGTCGATTTCTCGAGCGGCTATGAGCCGAAGCCAACACGGCTGCTTCCAACGACTCGGAACGTCGAGAGTCGAGAGTGCAAAACTCTTCAACTTCCCCACACACCCAGCGGAAGAGTGGCACATGGCGAGTGGAGTCTCGGGACGCTGGGTGATGCTCCAAGTGCTGTATCGACGAAGTTGAAGCTTGAAAGTTGCAAGACCTCTTGTTCGTCGAGACCCCTTTCTGGGACTGTTGAACCTGTTGCTGAGGTACCACGTTGCGCAAACCAACGAAAGACTCTTGACTTCGAATGTTGAGACCACCACAAACCCGAAAACGCTCATAGAATTAGCCGTGGCATTCTACCTGTTGCGTTATTGGCGGCTACTGGAATGTCCCGGGTAAGACAGTTCCAGTTGTCAGCTTCCGTCTGCGGTCGCCGGCAGCAACAAACGTGAGCGGTGTGCAAAGTGCGACACGACGAGAGCACACGATGCATCCACCAGCAGGGGAAATGGTGTCATGTAATTTGGCCTGCTCGGGCAGTGCATCTGGCGACATGGACCGAGAGACTTTGCCCCTGCTGCAGACGCAGGGAAAAAGACCCACGTGTACAAGGTATTCGTACAGGATAGATTGTTGGAGAAGAAGGCAGAAGACGACCGCAGACAAAACACGAGGAGGAGTATCTGTATAAGGTGGGTGAGGCTGGGGATGCAAACATCACCTGAGGTTGCGACTGGCACGAGTCAGAATGACGATGGCGATTCGACAGGCGACCAGATTGAGTTGGAGGTTTATCAGAGGACCACGGACAAAGTCAGGAGAGGAAGGGCTCGGATGGCCTCAGAGACGTGGAAACCGTGGTCGGGCTCTTGCAAGGGGGTGGTTAGCGATGAGAAACGCAGAGCCGCAGAGATACCGCTTCGATTAGAGCCCGCTGTTGGAGATGCGACATCTGGGATGCTCGGCATCTAAACCGGAGTCGCAGGGCATTTTGGACAAGTGTGCCAGTTGAGGGGCGCCGGATGCAGGGGGCCAAATGGCAGATGCGGTGTGAAGTGTGTGTGGAGGAGGGACGAGGGTGGAAGTCCGCGCGCGTGGGAATCATGGGAAGCGCGGGATGTGCGCAAAGGTGGTGATCATTGATCACTGATGTTCCCAGGGCGTCTCGCCCTGCATAAGCTATCGCATGCGTAGCGTTGGATGGTTGGGGCGATCCGCATGCCCATGCCGGGGAGCTCATCAAGTGTCGTGTGCTCTCCTCACGCGAGGTCGTCGAGAGAAAGAGGCGGATCTCTGCCGTGTCATGAATGCGGGATGAGCTGCCCGAGGCATGCCGTCCACCTGTATCGCCAGCTGGGCCAGCTGGGAGGGGTTGTCCAAGGTTTCCAAGGCTCAGGCGTGGGGGAGTTTGGGGAGTTCCACACATGTGCTTCCTGTTCCTATGTGTAAGAGTATCTTTGATACCTGCTCGCTTCTGGGGGAAAATCCCCGTCGACATCGAGTCGGTGTGTAAGAGGTTTAGGAGATTGGTTTGTCTTGGGGCATTGGTTCCGGGACCTCTTCGAAATTCGACATTCCTCCTTGTGTTACCCCAAGACAGCCGATTCTCGAGACCACCACTGCGGGGGTTCCATCCCAAAAGGCAACAGAGAATATGATGTGGCCAAGGATGATAAGAGTCGGTAGTTTAGATAGTTCGTGAAGTTTTGCGTGCGCGACCAGCGCATGACGATATCGCCACAATCATAACTGGGCAATGCCGGTCAAGAGGCACACGATGCCACTCCTCGCTTCTCGGCCGATCCCCAAGGAATCGTAGCCCGTCGACTCCGAGTTCCACAGGTACCGCCGCAGAGCTTATCCGTAATCCGTATTCCACGTCGTCCGTACGCCGTCTTGGCTTCGAAACGAAAAGTGTCGGTGAGCGGGGCTTGCAGGAACATCACGGCGGGAACACCCTAGAAACAGTCAAGCCAGCAAACCGGACAGGGCGGGAGGAGGAGCCGGGTGGATTGATACTCGCAGGTTGCGGGAGGTCTTGACCCGAGCTGCGCGAGCCCGTCGTGAGTCGTGACTTGCTGTGTGCTTGGTGTTTTGGTCGTACATAGGTTGGTGCAGTCCTGGCGACGAGATTGAACAGCAATCTTCTATTCCCCAGGTTCCCCCATTTACTCTCGCTTCCCCTGAGTTGGCTTGGAATAGCCTGTACTCTGGGGAAGATGAGGCAGCCTCGTGCTGGCTCAAGTCGCTGAGGCTGCTCCGTTTGCGTCTTTGCCATCCCGGGCAATCAGGGGTTCTGTCCGTTCTCGTTTCCACCGCCAGTCTCGCTCGCCGCAGTCTTCGTCCGGGGAACGAGTTCCAGCTCAGGGACTAGGTGGTTAGCTCACAATAGACTGTTCATCCGCCCTGAGCAAGTCGTGTTATTAAGGGCCGTGGAGGGACCATCTCCATTATGTTTATTAGCAGTCAGGGCATTCGCACCCAATGGCTTTTGCGTGTTTGCTCTCGTGCCTCGTCGTCGTCGCATGGCCTCGTGGAGGGTGAAATTGGGCCGATTGCCAGTGTCGGGCGTCAGTGTCCGGGGACCTGATGTCACCTGTAACGGTTTGCAGCTTCAGCACACCACGGCTGCAGAGAAATCTCACCGGTGCGCCGGTTTGGCCTGCCAAGTTGGTGGGCACTTGGCACCCCGGCCGTGGACGTTCTTGGTCTTCGGAGTTGGTCGTCGGAGCTGGGCGGCACATGCAGTGGCAAGTACAGATGTACCCCGTCGCAGATCGAATGCGCATCGTCTACATTCTTCACATCAGTTCCGTGGTGATGGTGGGGGTGGAAGCGCTTGTGACCGCTGAAATACGGACGACAGTCTGGCTCTTGGTCTGCCGCGACACCGCCTGGCAGGTACCCCCGTGGTGTGTCAGCGGCGAATTGGTACCTGCCCACTCCGACTCGCCCCCTCCACGGGACGCCGTACCCCTCTGGGAGTTACAGTTAGTGTGTGGCGCCCCGCCCACATTCCTCGTCGGCTCGTACTGAATGTACCTGGGTACCTTGGTACCCCCGATGCAATCTTTCAACGTCCAAGAAAAAGGCCTTTGATCCCGTCAATCTCTGTCCCTTCCCCTCGTCTCTGTCCGTCTCCCCTCTCCATTCTTCCCATCCACTCTCGCTTTGATCCAAAGATACAGACGCCTTTTTTTGTACAACAGATTCATTCTGACTTCCATTTCTTCCCGTCCTTCCTGCAGAAAGCACTGACCCTTCCCAACACCGCCGCAAGTCAACTCAACCCCTGCCCCGAACCTGCCAGTTCAGCGCCCAGCAGCAGTCGGGTAGAACCAAACCAGAACCAGCAGCCGCTGTCTACCAGGACCAGCACCGCAGACAGTCGTCAGTTGTTGCCCGTTGCTCGAGTCGCCCTACTTTTTCTCCTCTTCTCTTCTCCTTCCTTCGCCATGGCCAAACCAGAACAACCCCGTCGTCGCTTTGCCCCCGTGCCAATTGAGACATCGTTTGAATCCTTTCGAAATTCCACCGGCAAGCAGAAACGTGTCATCCAGCATCAAGACCCTCACGACGACTGCCCGCACCAGCAAGTCCGAATGCGTCCCGAACCAGAACTCACCCCCGAGCCTTCCCCGCGCTCCCCCTCGCCGGGCCCCCTCGAACTGCTGCCGCCTCAACATTTGCGAGCCCCAGCACAACTGCCAACACCGCCACCGCAGATGCAGACGCAAATGAAAGCTCCGGTACCGCGCCGCCGCTTTGCCCCTCAGCTGATTGAGACGTCGAGAAGGAGCAGACGCGTTGGGGACACGGGCCCTGCCACGAGACCTGCCGACAAGACGGATATTTCTCCCTACACAAAGAACATCTACACTGCTAGTAGCAAACCGCACCGGGGGAGGAAACCAGATGTGCGGACGCAGGATCGGGCGCAGGAGCTCTCGAGGACCCGAAACCGTCATGAGAATGCCAGCCCCATCGCCAGGGTGTCGGCGCCTATGCGGCGCGAGTCCGAGGACGAGAATGTCACCAGATATCTGCTCGAGTTGGCTGCCAAGGAGGCCGAACGGCAGATGCAGGAGACAGCCATGGCTGCTTTCCCCAATAGCCATGCTCGCGAAGGAGGGATAGATCACTTTTACTTTCGCGAGAGCTCAGAGAGCGACAACTCCCCAGAGAGCACCTCGCCCGCCCGCAAGCTCAGCGTCAATGCCCCCGTCCACCGCGAGTCTTCGGACCAGCCCATCAACTGGTGGCATAAGCACATGCAGGAGCATGCCGAGAACATCACAAAGGAGCACGACGACATGGTGGTGGACGAGCCGTCTCAGGACCTGGCACGCGACTTCCCGCGCACCGAGATCGACGCCGTCCCCGAGGCCGAGTCGGAATCGGAGGACGGCGACGTAGTCATGCGTACAGACTCGGACCTCGACAGGATGGACCTGACGGCTCCTCCGGATCCGATGTGGACCACGTCCAAGAAGCCCTCGACCGACAGGCACCGGCCCATTGGCGAATCCCTCATGCCACTCATCCAAGCTGACCCGTACGTCACCAACCAGTCAAGAGATAAGAAGTTTTCGCCCTCACCTTCACCCCGGCCGATTGGGGAGTCGGTCATGCCCTTTATCCCATCGGCCCCCGCCGTCAAGCCCGCACACGTCGCCTATGGCAATTCCGCTCAAATACCCCCCGACACCAACTTTCGTCGGTCCCCCGGGCCCTTTGGTCGTCCATTCGGAGGCCTGGGTTACAAGCCACCGACTCCCCAATTCCAGAAGCGGCGCCCCATGGTATCCCCCCCCATGCTCGGCAAGGATCTCGTCTTCCGGAGGTGTCCGTCCCCCAAGCAGACCAAGCTCGAGCCCGACCACCCATTCGCCCAACGCCATGCCGAGGAGCGGTACCGGGACGTTTCGGGACAGAGGGGTCTCTGGAGAGGCTACTGCTACAGGTCGGAATCGAATGATGAGTCTCTGGTCCCGGCAGACCTGCATGCCCCACCAATGCTGGGCACGCTTCAGCCGCCGGCCATTCCCGGCCAGCCGCACAGCTCCCACGTTAACCATTTCGACCACGACATGTGGGAGGAGCCCACCCACATCGAGCCTATCGAGGTGCCCGCGGCGGTCGAGAATCGGGGCCGAAGCCGCGAGCCCAAGGGTCTCCACCTCCTCCACGGCAATGGCACCAAGTTTCAGCGGGAGAGGAACCCCGAGCTGGACGAGAAGATTGCTCTCGAGTTTGACGATTCCTTCGTCACCCAGGTGTACAACTACCTGTCCCTGGGATACCCGGCCATGGCTAGATCATACGACGAAGAGCTGTCTCAGATTAGTACTATTAGCATTGACGACCTAGAGAAGGATGACGAGAAGCAAATGGCAATGGGCCATTTGGTAGAAGCCGATAACGACACTCCGCGGGACGAGCGATGTCCTCGGTGGAAGGCTCTCCGGTCATACATTTTCGAATGGGCGCGCCAGCACCCCAACCTCGACAACATGGACCCAGTTGCTTGGGGCGTTCGAGAACGACGCGGCAGCTGGGCCATTTGATTAATCTCACGTCGACTCGTCGGAGTCGCAGCGGCATGTGTTTTGGAGTTTTGTTCCGTGTCTTGTTCCTTTCCAGGTTCATGGATTAGGCGCTTTGCATTTTATGGTTGTGTTGCATTACGTTGAGTGCAAGACGGTTAAGAAGAGTCATGTTTGAGAAGAAGCGGTGTATACTGTATTTCGATGAGAGAGATGGTCTTGGGCATTATGCTTGGTCTGGGAAAAGCGAAGAGCGTTGTAGTTGCATGTCCCGGCGTGGACTGGAGCAAAAGAGCGGAAAGAGCGAAAGACTGGGATTAAGTAAATTGTTAAAGCATGCCCGTGGCAGGGCAAGACGCAGTTAGAGAAGATTTGCTATATAAGACTAGTAATCTTTGCTTTGGAAGTTATTCTGAGGAAGAAGGCTTCATGGCTCTCGGACTCTTTGCCGCTGCGTACCGGTAGTAGCGAAGCGTTACCTGATTAACTGAGCATCATGATGGAGGTTTGATGAAGTCTTCGTCTAGGTAGCCGAGATGAAAGCAATCCTTCCCAACTCACACTTCTCAAGATGCAGCGAGGGATGATGAAGAACAAGGCTTATCCCAGCTGGCCGAACACAAGCGGCATGGCGGGACCGCTGGATGTTGGGCTGGGGGAAATCGGACGCCGACGGGAATGGCGGGGAAGACGGGAAAGCGGGAGAGCGGGAAAGCGGGAGAGCGGGAGAGCGGGAGGATGCGAGTTTGTCACTCGTGACCTCCCCAGCAAGGGGTTTTCCTCTCTGCCCTTTGGACATATTACCCATGGTCCATGGATTTACATCAAATCCCCCCTGTACCCATAGTACACACAAAGATGTGGTTTGGCCCGTCCGACTTGCCCTCCAAGATCCAGTACCCCAGCCGCGTGCCGCCGCCGGCCTCGGCCTCAGGCGCAGGTCTTCGACTCGGCGGGTCGGGATACGGGTTCCCGAGCCGATGGTCGCGGCGGACCTCGGTGACGACGTGCTCGCCGTCGAGGAAGCGCCAGACCTGGCGGTGGCACCACAGCTTCTTCTCGCGGTGCACCTCCCAGACCTTCTCGAACAGCGTGGTCGGGATGGCGACGGCGCATTCCGGCCAGGGGTGGCCGCGGGCGGCGACGAGGCCGTCCATGGGTTGCAGGAGGAGCTCCGGGTCGAGCCAGCGGGCGAAATGCTGCGTTAGGCAGGGGGAGGGCTCGAGGGAGAGGTACAGGTGAGAGAGGTGGGTGAGGTTGGTGGTTAAGGAGGTGAAGAGGGAGGCGTAGTGCTCTTTGTCGAGGGCGGGCCCGTCGAGGTAGTTGATCTTGAGGGGCCACGAGATTTCTAGAGACGAGAGGGATGCGAGTCTTTGGGGGAGGATGAGCGAGGGGAGGTGGAGGATGGTGAGCTCGGTTTGGATGACAAAGGTGTTGGTCCTGTACAAGACGTCGATGCCCTCCACGTAGCTACTCCGGTCAGCCATCTCCAGCTTGCAGTGGAAAACACCGGGACTCACGCCTGTCGACAAGCCAGCAACCACCCCATGGCCCCGACGTGGCACTTGTACGGCAGCTCGCCGGGATACTCGCAGCAGCAGCTCCCGTGCCCCTTGCGACACCCGTCGTTCCACGGCCCCCACGGGCCCCCCTCGTCGCCGCTCATGGGCCTCCCGTAGGGGTCCGGCTCGGGCCCGTTCCGATGGCACGCCGAGCTCTCCCAATGCCAGGCTTTAGGCCGGTTTCGGTCCCGGAGCAGGGCGCCGACGCCGTCCGAGGCGGTCCCCGCGTGGCTGTAGTGCTGGTAGCGGTCCGGGCGGATGTGGCCGACGGGGTGGTCGAAGCAGAAGTCTACGTGGAGGCTGCGGGCGCCGAGGGCGGAGACGAGGATTTGGCGACGGAGCTCAGAGGGGAGGGAGGTGAAGAAGGGGCCGTTGGGGGAGGTGGAGAGGGTTGTTTGGTAGGGGGACGGGGTGAGGGTGCCGGGGCGAGGGGAGGGGAGGACGGGGTGGGTGAGGCCCCTTTTGATTTGACGGGCTTCCCTCTTCTCTTCAAGCCACTTGCCTAGTGATAGCTTCATCTTGGGGAATATACTGAGCAGAGGTGTTTGATGGGATGAATGATAGGAAGCAAGTAACATACGACAAGGAGTTTGGTGTCGAGATGACCAACACACAGTGCGAGCGTCACCGTATGGCAAGCCAAGACTATTCGGACCAGGATTCTACTTCAACTTGTTTAGCTTTGGGTATGATGATTTCTTGTCTACTTTTGTCCTCTAAGTCGAGGAACCACGCAGAATGCATGATCAACAAAGTACAAGTGTACGATACAAACGCCCTAGTGAGACGCATTCAGATGCATCCCCCCAACATCCTCGCCCAACTTCCTCCCACCTACAACCACGGGCGTCGAATCCAACAAGACAAACACAACCCTCGCCCAGCCCGGCCCGCGGTTCACCCAAGCGTGGTTCGTCCCCCTCTGGACCATGACGTCCCCGGCCCTCAACGTTCTCGCCTCCCCGGAATCCAACACGCACTCGACCTCTCCGGCAACACAGATCCCATAGTCGAGGCTGACGGTGCGGTGCATGGGGGCGCGCGTCCCGGGCGCGAGGTCGACGTAGCGCAGGACCGAGCCGCCCTTTCGCACGAGGCCGTCGCCTTCGCGGGTCGAGTAGGCCTGTGTGTAGGTGGTGAGGTCTTGGTCGTGGGCAAGGGGTGCCGGGGTGGAAGCGGTAGTGTAGGCGAGCTCGAAGCCCGAGGTGGCGCCGTTGCCGAGGTCAACGGGGAAGGGGTCGAGGAGGGAGGGGAGGGCCGAGGAGTAGATGCTTTGGCCGTCGGGGTCGTGGGTGGTGATGTGACGGTGGTTTGGGGGGAGGGGGGATTGCCAATTGGAGGGCATGGCTTATATGGTACAGTGGATGTAGTATGAAGATGTGGTTAGTCTGGACGAGAGAGAGATGTAGGTATAGAATAAGAGATGTGCACTGAGGAGACATCCCCTACCTACCAGAATGTGCACCTTTATACATAGTCTACATGTGCACCTCGTCCTCGTACAAACCAGCTCAGCATCCGGGGCATTTCCATGCACCTCAAAGGATCGGCCCGAGATGGATGGCCTCTTAGTCCGTCCCACCTACCTCCGCCCCATTCCACCCCCTCACCTGTTAACCCTCCGCATTCCGAGATCCGGAGTGTTTATCAAACCTCTCATCACGGCGCATTTCTCCCTTGCAGAGCAACGACTACTCCATCCGCAGCAATGGGCAGCATTTCCATCAGGGAGCACATCCGCTGGCTGCCAGACCCGGCCAGCGAGCCGACGTCGACCGTGGTGCTTACCTCGCCGGGACGACGCTTTGTTGACTTGCGCGTCCTGCGTCCGGAGGGTGACACGTCGTGGGCAGGACAGCAAGGTATGTTGAGTTGTGCTCCATTTCTCCCTTTGCATAACTATTGTGCTCATCCCGCAAAGACGCACTCGCCGTCGACCGGCTGGAATGGGGCATCGCCGGCACGTCGTCCTCGTGGCTGCGCGACGATGGCAAAGGCGGCCAGGTGCTCCGGTCGCAGTGGCGGCACTGGATCGACTCGCGCACCTCCCGCCCCGAAGAAGCCACCGACGAGGGCGACATGTTCCCGCGGGACGACGGGACCACGCTGGAGACGGGCAGTATGGTGAACCCGGACACGGGGCGGGAGACGGACTACGAGGAGCTGTGGCGGGACGTCGAGCCGCAGCCGACCAGGGAGGGAGCTGCCGTGAGGTGTGTGGTGCTGCAGCATGAAGGAGAGGGAGGCGGGGGAAGGGCCGAGGTGGTGAGGCTGGGGAGGCATTGTCAAGGGATTCTGAGGGGGGGAGGGGGAGCGGTCACGGCGGAGAGGTGGGAGTGGGAGGGAGGCAAGGGGTGGGGGAGGACGGTGAGGATGGGGGATGCACAGTTGGCGTGCGAGAAGGTGTTGGACGATGGGTTGGTGGTGCAGCTAGGCGAGGAGATGGAGATTGAGGGGAGGACGTGGAAGGTGGTCGAGGTATCTGGGTAGTCTGACCTCTACAGTACATACGGAATGGAAGACGCCATAACTATTGCGGCAGGCTCATTTGCAACAATTCCAGCAGAGCCAGCAGCTCCCGATGACATCTCATCACCCCCGTCGATCAATTCCTCCATCTCTCAGCTGCCGACCGGACCCCGACAGGGGCCACGAAGGTATGCAGATCTGAGACTCCGAGTCCAATGGCGACGTGTGATTTGTTTGCTGGCTGGTTATGCATGTCTTGGATCAATGTGGGCACGGGAAGACGGTGGACACGGCACGGGAGGAGGCAGGCAAGACGTGTGCAGTACAGGAGACACGGGAGAGTACAGAATAGGTAACGCAAGGAGACGAGTACGGCAGCATGTATCTCACTCGTCAGATATATAAACACGTCGGATTCCGTCCGTTTGCAGCCAGCGCAACCCATCCATCCAATCCCGTGTAACCACCCATCTCTCCCAGATCACCCATCTCCCTAACCAACCAAGATGAAGGCTTCTCTCCTCCTCCTCCACGCCGCCACCCTTGTGGCAGCCAAGATCAACGTCGAAGTCACCATCGACACCAAGTCTTCTTCAGACGACCTCTGCCCGCCCAGCCAGGTGCAGTCCATCAAGTACGAGCTGGACTGGAACGACGGGCCCAACGGCAGCGGCAAGAACCACTACTCGCTCAAAGGGAGCTGCCAGTGCCACAACGCGCGGTGTTCCGACGCGACCTGCAATGCGGGGGTCAGTATTTTGCCCTGTGTTTTGAAGAGTGTGAGTTGATTTCATGTAGGACAAGCTCATGGACGGAGAGTACCTGTACTGCCAGCAAATTCCCGGCGGCGACTGCGGCATGAGCTGCGCCTACATCGACCACGGGAACTGCCCCAACGAGGACGCAATGTGTCCCGGCTGGGCGACTGTTCCTCCTTCCAAAGAGGGTTCGGGAAAGACCAAGGCTCAGTACGCTGAGGGGGATCTGTGAGGTGATGAACAATAGTCGAAATGCGTCTTGCATTGGCTGAGGCGTGGATCGGTGATGAAGGAATGCCGTAGAACACAAGGCCCATGCGTAATGGAATGACATATTGATTCATGTATATCCGACTTGACAGGTGATGCAGTGACGGTAGGATCTACATGCCTGGCCCTGGCGACCAAAACGGGACGACAAACAGACGGCTAAAACGAGTTCGAAAAGGTTGTCACGCAGCCCCTGTTTCACTCCCACGTCGTCGACGAAACTCTGCCCCCCTGAGGCTCTCTTATTACGCGTGTCGATAAGCTTACAATGACGCTTGAATCTTGGGAAAGCCCCCCTTCGGACCGTCGGTCTGCTGGTAGAAACCCCTCCTCCGGCAGGGGTCCGAAACACCAAAACACCAGGGACATGGGCTGGTGATTCCACCTCCTCCACTCTCTCTCTATGCCGCAGCGTCGGGGGAGGATTGGAGCCTTGCTCGCCCAGACGGCGAATCAGAGATTCCGCCAAACAGGACGGGCCGTGTCCATACGCGTAATGACCCTGCGCAATCAAAGGGAAAGCATGTTGCGTTGGGTTGGTGGGGGTAAGTGGTGGTGGTGATGGTGAAGATGATGGTGTTGAGTGCCTTTATTAGTCGGGCATGTCACTGCCAATTCTTGGCTGGCCTCTTTGTTGCATCTTCATTCTTTTCCCGGCGTGTCCGTTGTTTACCTACTCGTTATTTCATTCATTCCTTCCTACACGGCAGCGCCGTCAGTCTTTACCATGCACCGCTTCACCCCCCTCTCCCTCCTCTCCCTCCTCCCGCTGGCGCTGGGCTGCGCCAACCCGGACACAAACGAGTGCGCCTACTACATGTCCAACTACGCGGCCACGGCGTCCGCCTTTTGCGCCACCTTTACCCAGTCCTCCGTGACCGAGACGACCGACCTCCCCTCATGGGCGACCGCCTGCGAGATGAAGCCCAAGCACATCTCCAAGGAGTGCTCGTGCTACTTCACCGCCGGCGGCGACGTAGCCGATGCTACTACTGCTGAAGCGGTTGATACGCCCGTGCAGACGGAGGCGCCCGTGCAGACTCAGACTCCTGTTCAGACCGAGGCTCCTGAGCAGAGCGAGACGCCCGTCCAGTCCGAGGTTGCCTCCACGTTCGACACGGTCGTGGCCACGACCACGCCCGTCCAAGAAGCCGAGACGTCGACGGCCACCCCCGCGGCTTCAACCTCGGCGTCCAGCTCATCCGGCTCCGGGTCGTCCACCTGCGGCTCCGCGTCCGAAGACGAGCTCGTCGGCTACGGCGACGGAACCACGGGCGGCGGCTCCGGCACCGGCACGACGGTGACGACCTGCTCGGAGCTCGAGTCCGCCGCGGCCGCCGGCGGCGTCATCACCATCTCGGGCATCCTCTCAGACTGCGACATCATCGAGCTCGTCAGCGACACCACCGTTATCGGCTCCGGCTCCAACTCGGGCCTCACGGGCGGCGGCTTCCGCCTAAAGGACATTGAGAACGTCATTCTGCGCAACCTCAAGCTCAACGACGCGCCCGAGAGCAAGGACCTCATCGACATCGAGTCCTCGACGTACATCTGGGTCGACCACTGCGACCTCTCGGCCGAAGGGCTCACGGGCGACAAGGACTACTACGACGGCCTGCTGGACATGAAGCGCGCGGCCGACTACGTGACGGTCAGCTGGACAAAGTTCTCTGACCACTGGAAGGCCAGCCTGATCGGCCACTCGGACAGCAACGAGGCCGAGGACTCGGGGCACCTGCGCGTGACGTATCACCACAACTACTGGAGCAACATCAACTCGCGCACGCCGTCGATCCGCTTCGGGACGGCTCACGTGTACAGCAGCTGCTACGAGGACATTCCCACGTCGGGCGTGCACTCGCGCATGGGGGCCGTAGTGCTGGTCGAGCAGTGTGCCTTTTCATCGGTCGAGAACGCCATTATTACGAACTTGGACAGCGACGAGGATGGGTATGCCGTGAGCAAGAACAACGTCTTTACCGACAGCACCACGTCTATCACCCAGGGCAAGGACTTGACTGTTCCTTATGATTACACGTGAGTTTCTTTTCAGTCTCCTCTGACGAGTATTTCATTCATCTAACCCTTGACAGCACCGACCCCGCTTCGTGCATCTGCGACCTCGTCCAGTCCAAGGCCGGCACCGGTGTCATTGCCTAAGGAGTCGACAGGCCTTTGAGTCTTGTATCTTCGTGTTAATAGTTCGAGCGGCTGTGCCTACTCGTAAACGTTGCAAATACACCAAGTTGTCGGTGACTACAAAAACATCCATCATTGTGAGAAAGGCCCCATGCGTATCATGAGGGCTATTTACAATTTATGCCTCTAATCTATGCCAAGACCTCCCTCAATCCAAAGACGCTCCCTTTTGTTCATCGAGCGTAGGCATAACCGTCATCAAACTACAGGCGACCTTCTCGGTGCAGTCATCATTGCCCCTCCCGTTGGCTGGCGGCATTCAGGCCGTGTAAGTCGAAAAGCTAACGTCTTTCTCCATGTGTCCCCCCTTCAACATCCGGTGCCTTGCCGTCTTATCGTGGCGCCTCTCCCACTCTCCGCAAAGCTTCACTGCTTAGTAGCGCTATATTCAGCATTAGAAACCCAACTCCCGAGTTGAGCACTTCGGAGATGGTCGTAGGGCCCGGCGGCGCACGCGTTCGAAAAGTCAACGTGGCCGTCCACCAGCCGTTCCCGTTTCCGCTGCTCTCTCTGCCCAGCCCCAGTGCTCGCCTCGTTGCCCACCCTCCGTCGGGACGCTTCTGGCGAGCGGCGGACCCGGACTGCGGCTCTGGTCCAGTGTCTCTCGGCCGGAAAGGTCCCGAGAGGGCGGTCATCATTTCTCCTCAGGCTCCAGCTCCTTCGTCTGCGCAAGCCGTGTGAACGGCTGCTATAGTTGCCGCGTGAGCTCCGGCTCCTTCGACTGCGCGAGTGATGTGGACGCCTACCATCATTTCTTCTCGGGCTCCTGCTCATTCCACGGGGCAACTCCTGCGAACGACTGCGAGAACTGTCCCTTGGGCTGCGGCTCCTTGGTCCGCACCAGTCGCGTGAACGGCTGTCATCGTTGCCCCTTGGCCTCCAGCTCCGGCTCCGGCTCCGACTTCGTCTAGGTCTCCAGAGGCGTCGAGATTCGCGAGACCGGCTAAGAGGGCGAGCCCTCGGACGCGGGCGCCAAAGATTCGGAGGGGATCGACTGCGCCGTTGGCTAGGCGACTGCTTAGACGGCTGCCAGTCTCTGTCGTAAGTCGGCCGGTAAGAGTCGGGGTAAATCTCTGCGCGTCGGGGGGTGTTTGGCGACGACATGTTCCAGATATTGATGATGGGTTGAAGATATATTGGTTGCTTCTTGCATGGATCGACAGGGCGAATACACAGAGACCTGGTCGCCGCTATGTAAGGAAGAGCCAAGGCTGATGAGAACGGGAAGGCAAGACGCGCGAGGGAGATCCTTCAGGCTTCAGCCATTGCCAAATGCCGCAGATGTGGTCGGTTCCAGCACGTTGGTTTGCTTGCAATCGTTTTTCATTGTGGCCTTGGACTTTTATCAGCACCAAACAAAACAAGATGGCGTTTCAAGACCTCCTTTGCTAGGTAGCAATTTGCTACTCCTCTACTCGAGCTATCGTCTCGATTATACAGCAGCATACATATAGTGATTACTGATCTCTGCAACAGATTACTTTCGCTCACAATTCGAATCCTGCTTACACAATGACATTCTCGCATCTCAATCCAAATCTTGCTTATACGATGGCATTCTCGCTTGCACTATTAAAGCTTCCATGTCTCAGACCAAGACGTGACATTTCCTCACCACCACCACCCTCATTTACACCTCAACCTCACCAACCATGCCCTCCCCCTTCAAAAACATCCTCATCGCGTGCGGCATGTGGCTCAAGTGGAGTGTCGCGCACGAATTCCTGGGCATGCACGTCAAGGAGAAGCGGTTCGTCTTTTGGGACGACGGCGAGGGGTGGATGAGCACCACCACCGAGGAGAACACGGCGTTGGCGCTTGTCAACGCCCTGGGCAAGAAGTGGGAGGAGACCAAGAACCGCGTCGTGTACCTGAGCGACTTTGCCGTGACGCAAAAGATGCTGCTGGAAGCCATTGAGCGCGTCGGCGGGGAAAAGTTTGCCGTTGAGAGGGTGAACACGGCTGAGCTGGTCAAGGAAAAGCAGGCCGCCGTGGAAGCAGGCGATCCTTATGCTGTCTTTAGCTTGGTTGAGACTGGATTTGCGGCTGGTAACTATGGGGGTCGTTTGGAAAAGGAGGGCGAGATCATGAATGAGTTGTTGGAACTGTCTAAGAAGTCGCTTGATGAAGTAGTCAAGGCAGCTCTAGAGGCGGCTGGTAGCCTGTGAACCTAGCGGATATATAGACATTTGTTGTAAAGAGCATACCTAGTTGAAGTCTATTTATTCCTCTGTTTAAAATGAAGACGTTGCAAAATTGTGCCTCACTCAACACGACCTGTGAAGTTGTGATGCTCGCTATGAAAACTACCCTACAGATGTGTCCCCTCGATGCTACGAACCGCCCAGAATAGACTCAAATAGCACCAAGTGAAGAAATAGGCGCAATCTCAATTCTGGATTTTTATAAGACGGAGGAGGCTATTTATGAGCAACTCAGTATAGTCCACCGCGTTGGCGCAGGATAGCGGCAATGCCCTTAGTTCAAACATGCCATTCATTTTTCTTTAGCATCTATTTCCCTCCCGAAGAGATAGTCTTTTGCCGGTTGCCCTATCTTCTCTTCTCGGACCTTTATGTATCCTGGCTAATACCCAAGGGATGAGTCTCCCATAGTTTCCTCCCCCGTTTCTCATGCACAACATCAATCCACGGAAACCTCCCCAGGACCGCCCTCATGTCCTCCCAACTTGACACACCCAACTCGCCCGCCAACGCTCCAAGGCGTGACACAGGCCGTCCCTCAGCACCCTGGAGCAACAGCCCGCACATGAACGCCACCCAGAACCGAACGGGCAGATAATCTGCCCCTCGAACCGCCAGCGGATCCTCCAGCACGCGACCCGCGAGCATCACACCCAACCGCGCCGTGCTGGCCGCGCGGAGAAAATCGGTCGGAAACGTCACCGTCGCCAGGAACGCGAGCAGTCCCAGCTGCCACACATCGTCGAGGACATCGGACGGGCGCTCGCCGAGAGGAGCAAAGTCGATGAGCCGCTGCCACGTCCACGTGATGAAGTCCTGGTAGTCCAGGCCCGCTGCCTTGGACTTTTCGGGCTGTCGACAAAAGGCCAGGACCTCGGCCGTGACGGCGCGGAGGGGGTCAGACATCAGGTTCAGAGGATGCGCGAGGCGTCCCCTGGACTTGAGCGGACTCTTCACCACGCCCAGCAGGCCGAACCGGGTTGGTCCGCCTGCTTGCAGGGCATAGTCGATGTCGGTCCGGCATATCTTGTACAAGAGGTCGCGGTTCGTTTCCCGCATCTTGGGGAGCCCCCCGGGCCTGACGGCGAGCGTGCTCTCGATGCCTTCAAGATGGACTCGCCTTTGGTGCATGTCCTGCATGAGACCGCCGTGGATGGCAAAGGTGACGATGACGGCGAGGGTCGAGTCGCCGGGGATGGCAGTCCTGGAGAGGTCGCCGTGTACAAGGCGGAAGGCTTGGGAGAAGTGCTGCGTTGCTTCGATTGTTTCGCTTCCGGGTCTGTCGAAGAGCGCACGATAGGTTGCAGCCATGCCGAGGAGACAATGAAGGACTATTAGAACGTGTGAGAATGGCCATTACGCCAACGATAGATGGATGACTTGCATGCTTGGTCCGAGATCATGTACCCGAACCAAGGAGGATTAACCCCCTTTGGCGGACGACAGAAAGAATAGGGATAGATACTGTCGAAGATGGCAGTGTGGTCTGACACGTTAGCGAGATACAAGCCAGGAGACGTATACGAAGAACTAACATTGATATACCAAATACCTCATGTGTTTGGAGAACTGGATTGGAAACGAGAAGTACTCAAAGTCATGCCCGTTGAATACGGTCGACCGTAGAGGATTCTGCACCATCTCCGGAAAGAGAAATGGACGGTTTTCTGAATCTTGACCAGCATATCCAACACCTCTCGAAGCCGTGGTATCCCCCATGGGCTTTGCAGCACCCGATACATCATCTTGACGAGGGGCATGCCTTCGTCCACGTGTGATCTTCCTCCCCATATTCTTGCCCTTCATCACATGACGACGGATGGCCCGCCGGGTGCCCGGGGCGTTGGATGCAGCGTTGTCAACAAATTGGAACCTCATTACTTACCAGCAATCAAACGAAAGGAGACGTAGAATTCGACGCCGCAATCGTGGTGCCATGTGTCAGGTCGATTCGGGAGCGGCGGACAGAGCTGCAGGTCTCGGGCGGAATAAACTCCGTAAAACCCGAAGGCGGAACAACTCCGTCGCAAAGAATAATATATGCGGCGACATGGTGATTGCCAATGTTGGCAGCGATATATCGATCAAAGTGGCTTTTGTGAGACGTTATAGCCAGTAGTGTGAAGGGTGAACTGAGAGATCGATGCTGACCCGGTCGGAGTATCACCATAAATCGTCGTATTACCCTCGGCCCTGCGCAACATGGCAGGTTCAGCTCATGCGGTGCACTGCAGACGGAATACAGTCTTGGCAGTCAACAGGACTGAGGATCCGGACGATGCATGCTCAAGTAGACAAGAGCTTGAAGAACTGCAAGTCTGCAAAGGCGAAGAACCTCCCCTCGAGGCGGAACAGGAACACACGCCTGGAATCCAAATCAAACCAAAGACTGAGCCAACATGATGGACAATCCAAATCAAACAGACTGAAAATCCTTCCCAACATTTCTCAAGGGGCGGCTTGGTTTCGGCAACATCCTAGACATGCTTCCACCATTGCCTCGGTTCAGACACGGCACATAAATTTCAAAACCGCTTGGCGCAGTCGAGATGGTGCCGAGCAGCGCAGGCGGCCTCACCGCAACGCCCTGAGGCAATATTCTGCTGACCGTGTTTTCAAATGACACATTCGCCATCGTCGCTTGCAAATGGTGGCGGTCCAGAATCAGAAGCTCTCGTCTTCGCATCAAACCACGCATGCGAGCCGTCTCAAGAACCTGTTCACCCCATTGGCCTGGCGGCGCATTTTGCCACGAGGCGGGATCTGACCGAGGTGGTCGTGCATATGCAGTAGGAGGGTGTGAAGCGCGTAGTCGCCGTGGACTTGATTGCATCAGGCCATGTGGCTTTTTCAGATGCTTAGTTTGGCAAAGGTGGTGATCCGAGGACGCGGGGTAACAGTCTGGGGGAACATCTCGAGAATCTGGCCAAGGCCAAGATGGGCGTCCAGATTTGGGCACGGTTCGCAGCAAGGCAGGTTTGACACGTCGTTGGGAACTTCAATTGCCTCAGTCGGCCGTGTGTTGGTTCACGGGAGCGGCGCTTGGAGGGGAGGCCGGCTATGGCATCGAGGAGGAAACGAGGGCAAAGACGAGCGGGGAAATCTCCATGTTTCCGTTCTCTTGAACCTTTGTTGGGGAGGAGACGATGGAACAGCCGAACATAACCAAGGTCCAACACGATGCCAAGGGGTAGTCTGATGCTTGGGGTCATATCCCCTCGTTCTAAGTGCGAAGAGGCGTACCCTCCAGTTCAGAGAAATGAAACCACAGAAGCCAATCTGCAAGCTGAAAACTGTGCTTATCTCAAGGGTTGTCACTAGCTCAGGCTAGTGCTTGGGGAAGGAAGGATGCTAAGGGGTCAAGTGAGGGAGGCTGTGAAGGGAGGGAGAGGAGAAGAGTGAGGAGGTGGTGTGGAAACCAACGCGCCGTCGTCACCACTGAGAACAAGGCAGCAGCGCAGATGAAGCAATATAGAGAATACGACTTCCCCGTGCTTGGTATGTGTTGGTCAGTGGATCTCCCCCGCAATCTAGATTCTCCAAGACGAGAGATTCTTGACCCTAGTTTGTAGGGGAAAGCCGTCGGAGGGAGGTTGGACACCGGAGGTCCGCAGCGTCACATGAGAGCGACCGGGGAGTTGAAATGGTTCGACATTGGACCACGCAAACCAAGCAAAAGCAAACAAATATGAAAAACTATCCACAGTTGTCCGAATGTGGACGAGAGAAGGGGAATGCGGGCGCATGCAAACTTTGACAGCAGCAACAACGTCCAAGAATAGCGCCTTGCAGCGGAATCGGAAAGGATGGCACAATACGTTTTCGGCTGCGCAGATAGGCCATTGCTCTGCATTGGCCACGTTGTCGCCGTCCAGTCGATGGTCTTGGACGCAGGATGCTTCAACAGATATGCATTGTGGCGGCGCCATCCCTCTGACCGACACCAGAGGGCAGCCAGGATTCCCCAAGGAAGCGCCCTAGAACAGCGGGAGGAAGCACGCGGGTGAGTACCAAGTAGGTAAGACGGGACCGAAGAAAAAACTCAATGCGAGAGGAGGACGAGGAGACGAGGAGAGTGAGGAGGCGAGGAATGCGGTGGGATTGCGCGCGCGACGAAGATGGTGGTGGGCGTGTTGACTCTGTTGAGGGGGAGTGAAACAGTAATGGCAGGGTTGTCCACGTCTTCACTGCCCTTCTTGCCTTTCCTGCTCGACGGAATTGGGTAAAATGCAGCAGAGAGTCAGGGAGCGAGCGCCACCCGCCAGTCAAGAGTCAGGAAGCCGGGGCTGACCAAGTCTCGACAAGAGGAGTTGGTAATGCCAAGCAGCACGTCGCGCCAACAAGCGAACTGGGGCTCCGTGAGAAGGACGGGAGACTTGGCAGAGGACCTTGGTGAGTTAGCTCGCTGGGGTAGAAGGACGAGTGCGGAGTAGTGGAGATGGGGGGAGAACAGCCGACGGCGAGAATGGGGCACGTTGCCAGATTTGGTGATTCCGCTGACCAGTCCTCTCCATGCGCATTGGCTGACGGATGAGAAGGGCTGAGGTGCGAGGTGCGTGCTGGTGACGCCAGATATTGGAAAAAGTCGGTGGAGGGTTGGCCTGAGGCAAGCATGTTGATACGAAAAACAGCGGTGGAGAAGGAGCGGTGGAGAAAATTAACCTTATCTGGTCACCTTATTGACAACAGAGGAAGACGGCAATTTGGGACGGATAATAAGCAGGCAATTCACGAGAGTCCACAGAGTGCGGATAGCGAGTGCGTAATGGGTGGAAGAGGGAAGGAGGAGGTGCAGGAGGTGCAGAATGAGGAAATGTGACGAGTTTCTCAAGGTGCCCAACGACTCCGACTCCAAGGTCGCAGCCATTCGTCAACCAAACTAAGACAACCAACCCACCCTCGTCCATGTACGTATTGACCAGGATGGAAGGTCCTTCCGGCATGAGGGGACGGCCGAAATAACGAGGACGTATTGCGCATTCGCTCTGGTGCGGCACGCAGTCCAATCCAGAGTGAAGGATTGGGGGGGATGTTGGGGGCAGCATTAGTGAGGTTGCCTTGATCCTATCCCCGCTGGGGGGTAACAGAAGCCTCCCTCTGGGACCTGTGGAAGGGATATTGCGGTTTTCTGCGAGGTTTCGTTCCGTCAGGCGGCATTTCGCAAATCACCACGCCACTCACGGCATCTACACAACTCCCATCTCATCTCTGTTGCCCAGAAATCTGTGAATCTGGCGTTCTGGGAGTGGACACTCTGGGGAAAGAGAGATTTCTGGGAATTTCTGGGGGAGTCGGGGGCAGGCCTTGACCCTATTCCCCCAGATTTTCGAGGCTGTGGACAAAGGTGGAATCATGAGTGCGTCGCGACATCTGATGTTGCTCGCTGTGAGTGGTCGACGCAAGAGCCCCCGAGGCCTGAGGACTGATGGCAAGGTTTTCTCGAGCTCCCATTGGCCGGCCCCTCTCCGCTGGCTCGTGCGGGGCTGCGAGGCCAGGGATGATGGGGTCATTGGGGCGCTGGGGCGCTCAACTCAGCCCGGCACAGGCACCTCGGCGGACAGGTCACAGGACTCTTAGGGCCCTCTTCCCGCTGGAAAAAGGTCCCAGGCCCCCTACGAAAGGAGCCGTAGTGGGTTAGGCGGGCGCTCCTCAGGCTCCCCAGCGGCCCCTTTCCCCGCAAGCGTTCCCCGTGGGCGGTGGACAGTGAGCCCGTGGTGAGTGGGCACATTGCCAATTGCCAGTTGCCACAGACGAGGAAGGCACGAGTGGCCCCGACTGACCCTGCGCTCCTGCCCGCCCAATCTTGCACACCCCGCTAAAAAGCCGGGGTCAACAGATGCAACCAGATTGTCCTTGAGATCCCCAAAGCCCAACCACATCTCGTAACCACCACCACGCTCACCACCGCTTCGCTGTTCCAGTCTCTCCTCGCCATCAAGCTAGCCCGCGCGCCTTCTCCTCTCTCCAACTTTTTAGCGTCCCCCGACTGTCCATCCCTCTTTTCAACCATAATTCGCGCCTCCTCCTCACGCACCCTCCATGATTGCCATGCCGCGTGTTTTCCTCGTGGTGGCGCTGGCCCTCGGTGATCGTCGACGCATCTTTTGCCCGTCCGCACCATCACGGCTTCGTCATGCCTGGCACGGCCCACGACTAGAGCAAAAGCAGACGTCTTCCGCTGGGCCGATGCGCTTGCGGCTATCATGATAGCCGATGCCGTTGATGCGCCGTCAACCGTCATCGGTTTCCGACAGCGAGTCCGAAGTTCGAAGACGTTGAGGCCGTCGTCGCGACTGTCGAATCGGGGTCGCCTGAATCGCCGAGATGCCAAGCCGTCAACGGCCCAAGCTTTCCTCCTTCGCTTGAGGCAACGACGAGATTGTTGAGATTCAGATTCGGCTGTAAGTCTTGGTCAAGACATCGTATCAGCAAGGGTTGTCGAACCACATGCTTGGAGTACCTCCTTCATGTACGAGACACGCGAGATTCTACGAGCTAGCTCGGGAAGGGCGGCATCGCATGCATTGAACGAACGGGGGCCATGAACGGTGGTGGTAACGGACATGGGGGCCAGCCAAGGGGTGAATTGGAGTCGACATTCGCCTCTTGCTCGTACCAGAAGGCAACTGCGCTGGCAAGGACATGATGCCATCCCTTCAGCTTTGCGTCGCGACATGATCCCACCGGCTTCCATGAGTGCGCATTCGCTCTCCGTTCTCCCGTCACCTGGATGGGATTCTACATGCATGTGCATCGGCTCCCAACACGGCCGTGCGTATCAGCAACGTCTTCTGGGCTTGTGTCAAGTACTGTGCCGTGACGAAGTCTGCGATGCAGCTGTCGTGTTGTATCACGTCGCGGTGGCACACTGGGGATGACTGCATCGTCAGCCCCATCAGCCGCAGAATATGTCCTATAACTTGCAGCAGGCCGGGGCTTAATTAACATGTTTCTTCCCGAGGGTTAGGCCGTCCTTTCACTTGAAGGGAAACGGATCGTCGCCTCCAACAGATGGTGCGGGAGCGGGCACGGCAGAAGCGAAGCTAAAATGACGGCCTAATTTGGCGCGTAAAGCAGCTCTGTATGATTTGCAAAGTGCACCATTTGAACACGGTTCGCAATCAACTCAGCCGGCTGCAGGTGGGTGCGAGACAAAGCGACAGTTGGAGGGCCGGAGAGTCACCCTTGCAGGACCGAAAGTTGCGTCGAGGTCTGGACCAGGACGGCGATCTTGGCGAGATGGGTGCCTTCTCGCCAGCGCCAGCAAACAAGGATGGTGCGAGCTTCCCTGTGTCTTCCCCTCCTTCGCGTTACCCCGTACACAGCAACTCCATCTGCCGTTTGGCCTCTCCGCGATTGGGTCTTTGTCGGGTGGAGAAGACCAGCGTCTCTTCTCCCGCAAGTGTGACTGCGTGTGTGTGGAGAAGAGCAGGGGCAGGAGATAAGTTAGCCATGCACTAGAGAGGGCACCGAGGATGAGAAATGCTGAGAGAAACTCAGAGAGGCGAGGAGGGTGAGGGTGTGAAAAGTCGAGTAAGACACGCCCTGATACGACAAGGTACCAGGGCACACAAGGCAAGCTTCGACTCCAACTCCCTTCAGACCAGGACTGATACGTCCACCCCAGCTTGTCAAACCTTGCCAAAATCTTCTAAGGAGACTCTGTCTCTGTCTCGTCCTCGTCCTCGTCCTCCTCCATGCTTCCCCCAGTTCCCATTTACTTCAAATAGATGGCTCCTCCCCGCGATTCTCTACTCAATCCCCAGATCAGCATCCGCTTCCACTTCTCAACTTCTTCTTCCTCCCCCTCCCCTTCCTTCACAGGAGAGAGAGCTTCTCACTAGAAGTCCTATCAACCTCAACCGCAACCATGCATCACAACGCTCCCGAGAAGGTCCTCGCCGACTCTTCTTCCATGGACAAGACCGACTTCGAAAAGACGGTCTCGCTCCACGAGGATGCCGCCGATGGCTTCTTCGACAAGAAGGCCACTACGCGCCTGCTCCGCAAGATGGACAAGAACCTGCTCCCCTTCCTGGCCCTTCTCTACCTCCTCTCGTTCCTTGATCGAGCCAACATTGGCAATGCCAAGCTCGCCCATCTCGAGGAAGATCTCAACTTGACCGGCAAGTGGGACTACAACGTGAGCCTCATACTCCAGCTGTCACTTTCCGATCCAACCTAACCTTGCTTGCAGATCGCCGTGTCCGTCTTCTTTCCCTTCTATGTCGCGGCCGAGATTCCCTCCAACTTGGCCATGAAGCGATGGCGCCCCTCGCTCTGGATTCCCTTCATCATGGTTGTCTGGTCTGCCATGACCATGATCATGGGTTCCGTCAAGAACTTTGGTGGTCTCCTCGGTGTGCGCATGGCTCTCGGCCTCGCTGAGGGTGGTCTTTTCCCCGGCATCACCTACTAGTAAGTTGACAGTCCAATAAGACCTGTTCATCGCTAACCCCATCAGCATCACCATGTGGTACAAGCGCCACGAATGCGGTCTTCGCATGGCCATCTTCTTTTCTGCCGCCACTGCTGCTGGTGCCTTTGGCGGTCTTCTCGCCCGCGGTATCATGGAGATGGACGGCACGGGTGGCCTCGATGGCTGGGCCTGGATCTTCATCCTCGAGGGTCTCATCACTTTCTTTTTTGGTAGGTACCTCCCGTCCTTGGCGCTCTAGCAAAGCTAACCGACACAGCCGTCATGGCCTTCTTCGTCATGCACGATTACCCCGATACTGCCAAGTTCCTCAACGACGCGGAGCGCAAGGAAGTTGTTCGCCGCCTTGAGGAGGATCGCTCCGTTCTGTCTGACGAGTTCCACTGGAAGTTCATGAAGGACGCCTTCAAGGACTGGAAGATCTACGTGCACATGTTCATCACCATTGGCATCTACATCGGCCTCTACTCCATCTCCATCTTCCTCCCCACCATTGTCGCCAGTCTTGGCTACACCAATGAGCACGCCCAGCTCATGACTGTCCCTCCTTATGTGGTCGCTTGCCTCTGCACCGTCACTGGTGGCTTCCTCGCCGACAGGCATGGCCAGCGCGGCATCTACATGATCTTCTTCTGCGTTATCGCGTAAGTTTCCGATTTCGTTGCCATTTGAACCTTGCTAACAGGTCTAGTATGATTGGTTTCGCCATCCTGCTCGGCACTGAGAACGACACGGCCAAGTACGTGGCTTGCTTCTTGGTGACGTGCGGTATCTACCCCAACGTTCCCCAGGGTGTCGCCTGGAACGGCAACAACATTGGTGGCTCCCTGAAGCGAGGTGTCGGCATTGCCATGCACGTTGGATTCGTAAGTCGCGCACCATCTCTCCTCAGCAGCTCGAGCTAACAATTCTTCTCAGGGTAACCTTGGTGGTGCCGTTTCTGGCTTCGTCTACCGCAAGGACGATCTCCCTCACTACACTTCTGGCCACGCCACTCTCCTCGGCACGACGGGCATGGCCATGGTCCTCTCCATTTTCATGACGGTCTACCTGCGCCGCGAGAACGCCCGCCGCGACCGCGTCCACAAGGCTCCCGAGGAGTACACTCGTGCTGAGAAGGAGATGGAGTCGGATCGGGGCGACAACGCCACCTTTTTCCGATACACGGTCTAAGTTGCTCACTTGGGTGGTACGACAGTTGTATATATAGGCGGTCTTATGCCGCTTTGCGAATGGATTAGGCCTTAGGACCAAAGTCACGGATAGACTAGAGGGTCCTTTACGAGAAACGGAAGATTGGACGGGATATAAGGCCTAAAATTGGATGAAATTTAATTGAAATCGAACGTCATGTGCTACATGTTTTCAGCCCTGAGGCTTGGTGACAGACTCTCGCTACGGTTTCGCTCTTGTCAGCGCATGCCCCCGGCCGGTGTAACACGACAGCCCTTCGGGACGATCATGGTGACACTGACACTTATTGACAGTCATGTGGCTTTTGTCAAGGCCTATGGGTTCCAGGGCACCCAACGCCACACCGCAGCAGACGGGGAAGGGCAGACGTGGACTTCCGAGTCGCACAGCTTTAGGCTCTACGGTGAAGCTTACGGCAGGGCTGGCACGCACTACGGGAGGTTATCGAATCCAGCTGTTAACCAGCCGTCCGCACACCTCCACGCACGTCCACGCCTACATTGGCGCCGTCGCGGGGGACGCAATAGGCATCGGCCGGGCAGGGAAGAAGGGCGGCTGGAGACTGCAGCGAGGACCGGATAACACGGCAGATGGAGGACATGAAGATCAGCAGAGGGGCGAGGCCCGAGTGCGCAGCAGTATTGGATGCGGTTGGGTTATGTGGGCTTTTTCCATTGGAGACAAGTTCGTAGGATTTCGTTGGGTTGCTACTTGCAGATGCATTGCCGTGTTGTGTATCTTTAAATAAGACCGAAGCCACATTTTGACTATCGGGCCGGAGTTGGAGGTTTTCCCCAGACGTGACATGCCGAGCAGGGGTTTATTATTACCGAGTATTCGTAGTGCGTAAGTATTAGGGATAAAGAGAAAAAACCTGGGGGAATTGGGCATGTAGTTGTGATATGCGCGCGCCCTTCCAAGTACAACATGTCCCGCCAAGCAAGGGCTCGGGAATAGAAACATTTAGAAAAGTCCCGTCGGCTTCGCAGTGATCAGCGCGCTAGATGGGAAGAGATTTAAGCTTAATTCTCGGGAGTTGATGTGCCTGAGATGGGCGAAATGGTCATCTCCGCGGAGGTGAAAGGAGAAGTAAAAAAAAAAGCGACTCCAAAAGATCGACGACTCCAGCGCGGCTTGCGTTTTTGGTGATGGTTTTCTTTGGCGACTTTTTTTTTTTTTTTCACGACATGTTGGGGAAACTCTGCTCAACACAAAGGCCACTAACCAAGGTTACGGGAGATTTTCTCTCGCCCGGACCAACACTATAATCATGCATCTGGCCATGGATATATTCGCAATCCGGCGCAGCTCGTACTTTGTAGATACACGCCATGGTCTGACGTTGCAGCGATGGAAGACCTTTTTTTCCTGGTTGTTGGTCGAGTGTGGCGCGTCTTACTGCATTAGTCGAGGGTTTCAGGATTGGGATTCGCACAACTCGACCACAGGACAATATATATTTGGCAGCGATGGGCAGAAAATGTGTTCTAATGGTGTCGAGGGACTGGTTTATCTTGGACCCGAGGCCATGGCGGACACGAAGTGGCTGCTGATATGGAGAGTTTTTGGCTGAGATCATCCCGAGTCGAGAGAATGGATGCCATTTTTTTTTTTTTTTCGTGCAGTCAGCCGATGACATTTACCGGTACCCAGCATGCTGATTCTCCCCCCGCCATGTTCCCTCCCAAGACAATCAATTCGCGTCGATCAAGGATCCCTTTCCCACCTGCCCGGGACATGCTGCGGCCAGAGTGTCTTCAACATGAGTCCCTTCCCCCTAGTGAGCTAGTATAGGATTCGATAACATGGATGGCCTTGCCAGGCATTTCTGTTGCATTTCGACATGGCACCATACGGCTGAACGGAATCGACGGCACTTTGGGCTCCCAAACATGCCAGATGCATCTAAGATTTCCCAAAAGAAGGATCATCCCCGTGGTCGACCCTTGCGCGACGTAGCATAGGTATCGTATCGTGCACATTTAACCGGCTCCATGGATTTTGCCTGGTTCTTTTGTAGTCTTTTTCGGCACTGCTGGGCCGGTTGGGAGGTGACGGTAGCCCTCAAGAATGAACGCTGATATCGTTTTTTCCATTGCTGGAAGAAATGTAACCCTTTGCAAGGAGAGATACGCATAAATCATCTGGTATTATTATCTGCGCGAATCAGATGGAAGCTTATCCTCTCCAACGCAAACCTTCTCCAATCGTGTTCCCCCAAATTATGCGCCATACTCCAACTTGTCGACAGCGGAGTTTCCCAAAGCGGAAGTGCGCTTGCTCGGACCAAAAACAACGGCTCCGGGTCCGGAGAAATTAAATCGTCCATCTCATCATTGCTCGAGATGTGCTCGCCTCGCCGCCTCCTCCTCCTCGGACATCTTCATCAGCGCCAACGTCTTCCATGATCAGATCAAACTCGGGCTCCCACCCCGTCGACGCGGGCTCCAACAGATCGGCGGGAAGCTGAAATTCGGGCGGACACGGGTCGACGAGTGTCGCCGCGTCGCTGTCTCCCGACTCGGACCCGGACCCGGACGACGGACCGGCTCCTCGGCCGATGCGCAGCGGTGGCGGGCTGACCAGCTCCCTCATCGTCCACCGCGGCGGCGCGCCCGAACATCGCCACGCTCTCGATGGTGGCTGTGATGGTTGTGATGGTTGTGGTTGTGGCTGTGGTGGCGGCCGTCGGGCCTCTGTCGGTGTCCTTCTGGCACACACGCTTAGCTTCTTTCTCAGGGTCGTCGTCGGGGAAGGCATTATCCGCCGGAGCAGCAGCCGCCGCCGCCGCCGCCGGAGCCGGCCCGACAGCAACAACTCCCGGACGGCGGCGCCAAGGGTCTCCTCACTTTCTCGAATCAGCCGCGTGCGCGCGTCGATGACGGGCGTCACGGCCGCCTCCACAATCTCGGGGAAGCCCTCCCCCGTCTTGGCCGAACACGTCATGAAGCGACCGCCCAGCCTCCGGGCAAGCCGCCACCCGTCCTCGGCCTGCACCTCGCCTGCCAGGTCCCCCTTGAGCCCGACCACGAGACAAGGCAGGCTGGTGCCCGGGGCGATGCCCACGCCGCCGAGCTCGCACCGGGCGCAGAACTCAATGAGGTCCTGGAAGCTCTTGGGGCTGGACACGTCGTAGGCGAGCATCAGGGCGTCGCAGTCGCGGATCCCCCGCGTGAGCCACGCAAAGTGCTCCTGCTTGCTGAGGGGGAAGCCTTCGCCGTGCGAGGTGAGCGAGACGGGCGTGTCAAACCAGATCTTGCACGACTGCCCGCGGATGCGCGTCTGCTTGCACCCGCTGTTGCAGTCCCAGGTGACTTTGTAGTCTTCGACAAACTTGCCTTCGCAGGCCTGGCCGTTCTCGTTGTCAGCCTGCGTTCTTCAGGAGTTGGGCACGAAAAAGAGACACTCACCCTCTTGAGCAGACTATGTCTCCCGCAGCCCTGTGCCCCCAGGATCTGCACCTGGATGCCCCAAGGCCACGGCTTCACCTTGCCGTCTTGCAAGTAGCGGCAGTTTCGGATGCGGTTGGCTTGCCAGTTGTCAACGTCCATTGTGACCTTTTTTTTTTTTTTTTTTTTCGGTTGCAGTGGGAGAAACCGAGATGGAACGGACAGGGGGTCTTGCTGTTCTTAATCGTTCAACATATTCACGGCGAGGGCGCGTCCGAGACATTTTGGGCGTGGGGCGGCTCAATACCAAAGGGTTCCAGACGAAATGAAGGGCCACTGATATTGCTTCGCCCCTTTGACTCTGAGCTAACAAACAGTAGATAGGTATTCAAGGGCGATAGTCGCTTCTACATCTATCTGGCGGGACTGACGCCCTGGGGATTCCAGAACACATTGCCCGGGTCCAGCTTGCCCTTGATCCCGCGCAATCTGGGCAGATTGCTCCCCCAGTACAGCCGCTGCGCCGTCTGCGAATCCAGCTGGGTGTCGAGGTAGTTTGCGTACATGCCCCACTCCCCGTCGGCCATGGACTGCGTGATGCTCTCCCTGAACCCCTTGAGGAGGGAGAAGCCCTCGGCAGGGTACACGCCGTCGGTCCCGCTGTCGGAGAACTGGAAGAGCAGCAGCTTGTCGCGGTGCACGTAGGCCGTGGCCGTCTTGTCTATGGCCGACACGGCCGAGCGCTTCCCGCCGTGGCAGTCGAGCAGGACGAACCACGAGTGCCGGGCCGAGGCGTCGTCGGCGTTGGCCCAGAGCGCCTTGACAAAGGACTTGATCTGCTTGGTGGTGAGGGCGTGCGTCATCAGGCTGGACTTGTAGAATGTGCGGTGCTGCGGCGCGTTGTTAGCCAATTCTTGTCCCCCCTTCCCCCCCTTTTATCTTTCATTCCTTCTGGACTTACCACGTCATAGGTGCCCGTCTGATCGAGCTCCGTCCCGTCGGCAAAGTGCTCCAGCCCCTCGATCCATCCCATAGTGCTCTGCGTCGTGACCTGCGCGTCAATCGTCTTGAGCAGCGGCTTCAGCGCCTTGTCCAGCCCAGCGGTGCTCCCGTAGTACACGCCCTGGATCGTTTGGCCCCCGGGAGCCAGGTATATCTGCATGTTGAGCTCCGAGGGCGCGCTCTGGGCCAGGTCCTGCAGCGCCTGCAACCCAGTCACGGCTTCCTCGGCGGTCCAGCCCAGCTCGACGCTGAAGGGCGTGACGCGGGTCGGGGCCGCAAAGGTGGTGAACTCGAGCTCGGCGGCGATGCCAAAGGACGACCCGGCGCCGCGGAGAGCCCAGAAGAGGTCAGAGTTCTGCGTAGCCGAGCAGCGCTTGGTTGAGCCGTCGGCGAGGACAACCGTCGCGCCGGTGAGGAAGTCTAGTGTCAGGCCGTGGGTGCGGGAAGCGAAGCCGTAGCCGCCGTGGAGGACGTGGCCGGCCAGGCCGACGCTGCAGATGTCAGTTCCATGAGGTTCAAATTGAGGCGGACGAGAACTTACCCAGGACACGAGCCGTGGGCAATGGCCCTCTTCCCCTGATCATACAACTCGACCGCAACGTGCCCCAGCCTCGCACCGGGCTGCACCGTGGCCGTCTTCCCATCCCTGTGCAGCGTCACGCTCTCCATGCGATCCAGCACGACGACCAAGTGCCCGTCCTCGCCGCCGAGGGCAAAGCTCCCGTACCCGTGGCCGCCGGCTTTGGCGCTAACCCGCAGGCCGTTCTTGGTGCCGCAGCGCACGGCGGAGGCGACTTGACGCACGCTAGTCGGGATGGCCACGGCGGCGGGCTTGTAGGGCAGGCGGAGGTTGTAGGGCGTCACGTCGAGCGTCCACTCGGACGTGCCCTTGACGGCGTGGGGGACCGACGCCGACTCGAGGCAGGCGACGACGGCGTCGCGTTTGGTGGGGAGGGTGCTGGCCGAGGATGTGTCCAGAGACGCGAGGCACAGGGCCAGGACCAGGGAGAGGGCGCGTTTCACGGCCATGTTTTGCGGGTGGTGGGTCGTGAGACTCCAGGTGGTGGTGGTGATGCCTTGGTGTGGCGGTCTCTGCTGTGAAGACGAGCAACTGTTAGACGACGACGGCTTCACGGCGGGTTTTATGTATTAATACGGTCACGGAAAGCCCATCCAGTGTGCTGGTTGCTACAAACAAGAGTCCAGCGCCATTTCTGCAGTCCCCCCGGGAGATGCAGCTGGGCGACCGGGGCCGCGACCTTTGCCGCCTCGTATTTGGCGATGATGGCATGCTCGTCTACGGTCAGGACGGTGAGTGCATGTACGTAAGAAAGAATTACCGGGGAAACCCCAAGGGCCAAAAGAGAGGCGTTCGGGCATGGGCTGTAGGGCAGAAACAAGGTGTTTTTGAACGTGTGCACCCTCCACTTGTTCGCTTTGCCCCAGAGGGGAGGGGAACGGACGGATCTTGGTCTCCAGGGCTGGATTACCGAACCGAACCGAACCATGTCACTGTTTCACGCGAGCTTCTTTTTTAAAAATCCCTATGGATGTTTCCCACCTCTCGGAAGGGGCCACCTCGCTGGGCGAGAAAAAGATATTCAAGATTTGCACGACGGATGATCTTATGGTCGATCATAAGGTGATCAGCGGTGGACTCGACCGACGGCTGACGCTTTTTTTTTTCCCTCTCTCCACCGACCTGCGGTATATTCGTGCCCGAGGACGGGAACGGGGATTGCTATGTAAGCCATGACTACAGCACTGCTACCCAAGCGGGAGTCTCAAGGTGAAAAGTGGTGAAGGCTGCATTGTTTGCGAATAGGATTCCAAGGCGGGCACACCCGGGGGGGAGATCCCATCTCGTATTATCGGCTGTCGGAGGGAAAACTAACAAGCAAGCAAGAAGGAGAAGTTTGGCGGGGTCAGATGTAGATTGGGGAGTTTGTGGTTGCACAAGGGGCTGCGGAGATGTGTATGTATGTGACACGGCTCTCCGACAACGGGCTTCTGCGGGTTAAGGAGGTTGTTTGCTGTCTCGGACAAGGAGAGAGAGAGAGGAGGGGGGATGAGAAGATGGGATGAAAGGGGCGGTTCGGTGACAGACTGTCACGGCAGGACGACTCGCCAAAGACCTGCAAGCCACGGGATGCAAGGCCGGCAGGAAGAGGACTGCATTGGAGAGTCAGTCAGCATTGCAGCGAGCCACACAGACAAGCAAAGACGGGCATTAAACAGGTCAGCAAGCCACAGACAGGCAAAGGCGGCATTGCACATGACATGTCAGCAAGCCACACAGCCAACACAACACAACAGTTCCCCCCGTTGGGAACAACACCTCACCTCGCCTCGCCTCAGCCAGCCACGGCGCGGCACATCGGCAAACTTCTCTCTCAGAGGTTTGGTTGCGTGTGCACCGCTTTTTGTTTATTCCCTCGCACGCTCCGAGGGGGCAAACACACGTCCACTGACGAGCAACCACGACGGAGCGGCACATCCGCCAAGGCGTTTCAACATCTGTCGGCGGAGAAGTCAGCTTTTTCCTCTTTCTCCGGTTTGCTTGCTTGCTCTGAAGGAGACTAGTTGGTAGCTTCGCCGAAATATTGTATCCGTACCGTGTGTGTGTTGGGAATATTGGCCTCCCATGTGGCCGGCCGCGAGAAAGCGTCACACACACAAAACCCACGACAACAACCATTTCTTGTCCCGTCGGCCGCCCCAGGTACCCGCGCGACTAGACGAAGGAGAGAAGGCACAATGCTTTCTGCAAGATTTCTCTCTCTCGAGTTTGCGTTCGCCTTGTTTTACCGGGCGGGGTTTACCTTGAGTAGACAGAAAATGGTTGGACGTCAACTCGCGAGAAGGTAAAGTGCGTGCTGACGGTGCGTGCAGACGGTGAAGAAAAAAGGCAGAGACCCAGCCAGATCAAACGAAAACCCATTCACCCATCACCTCAAGCGCCTACGCTGACACAGTATCAGCCGCCATTCGGGCAACTGGGTACGTACCGTAGGGCCGACATCAGCAAAGGGAGGGAAGGGGGAAGAAGAGCTCTTACGCGTCATTCCGTTCCACTTTCATGTGAAGTTGAGGCCTTTTTTCTTCCCCCTCCTCGGGCATTGCCTCTCTGTCTTCTCCCGCATCCCGCTGGAAAAAGCCAAATGTATGGAGCGCTCCAAAGAAAAGAAGAAGAACTCGTGGTCGTGGTGTCACGGATGATTTGTGGTTGGGTGAAGTCGGTGCCGGGTCGGTACCTTGCGTTAGCCTCAGGCACCACACGAAACCCACGCCGCGGAAACTGACGAGTCAAGTGCCGGAGCGTGTGAATGAAAAGTGTGTGTTGTGCTTCAAAACTTCCACATGGATTGTACCTGACCCGAAGTCGGCCCCCCCTCTTTCAGCATGATGATTCGGCAACAAGAAGAAATCAGCTCATGGGGAAATCTCTTGCTGATGTGATGGCATGGTGACGCGGATACCACTCATCCAATGAGATGTCCCAGAGGGCCAGGTGGACAGTGGGCAAGGGACAGTGGGCGAAGGAAGCTCGGAGGTTTTCCATCGGGGAAAATCAAATCTTGGGCGAGGGATTCTGAAGAAACCAACAGCAGAAACAAGTGCCTCTCGGATGCCGTGCCGGGGCCGCCCAGTTGTCGTCCGACGGAAGAGAAGAAGCTGTGGACTTACAACACGGTGGCCCGGCATTTGCGGCCGACCACGTCAACCCACGCAGCCCAGCACCACTCAGAAGACGCAGAGGTAGGACTCGTGCATTCACCATCATGTCCTACACTGACCTTTGACGCTGTCCTTTGCGGGGTACGTGAAATACATGCACCCAGCATACCTGGGTCCCTCATCATTGACAGCTGTTCTTCAGTGCCACTGCACCGACGCCCACGCGGCACCCCGAGCATTGAAGGCCCGCCTCGGACCAGTCTCCGTTGGACGGCTTTGTTTCCCCAAACACTTGTGGTTTCAACCCACGCAAAGCTGAGAAACAGAAAGGGGATCAAAAGAAAGGAAAACGAAATCAGCTCGTTTCACCCAAGTCAATGGTTCGAACCGCCCCCTCTCCCCCCCCCTTCCCCCTAGATTCTATCCCATGTCCCATGTCCCTCGCTCCTCGTCCACTCGATTCGCTCCGGTTCCGAAACATCAGAAAATCGAACAGAGTCAGTCAGGTACCCGCCCGAACCACACATGCGCCCAAAACGGCCCCACTTGCCCACCCCCGGCGCCGATCCTCCACACCACCCAAACTCCCGTTCACCTCCTCTCACTCAGCAACTCGCAGCTTTCCAATGACAGATACAGTCTGCACAGTGGACGCCCCTTCCTTTGACCCCATTCGTCCGCGGGAAGGCAACAAGGGGAGAATCGAACCAAAGAGAAGGAGAAAATCTCTTTGTCCGGCGCGTCCCGGCATGTGCCTGGCCCTCCCCTCCCATCCGTCAAGGTGTTTCACCACCCTCCATGTCGTCCTTTCCACTTGCCCATGACATGTCACCGCCTCATTACTTTCCCGGCCTGCGGGACAAAGCGTGGGTTGAAGAGGGCAACATGGGATGAACCGACCATCTTCATGCGGTCCTCGAGAGACATAAAAGACCCCCTTCTCCCCCCCGAAAATCCAGACTTCTTTCTTCTCTACCACTCACTCACAACCACTTCCACCACTCTCTCTTTCAAACAAACCCATCGAGCTAGTCTTGATCACTACCTTCTTCCAGTCCTTACATTTACTTCATCTTTTTGACAAAGACTACTCCTTCTCTTGCCTTGCAGTCAGGCATCTCCAGTCACTCTCTCTCACAACCACAACCACCAAAACAACAACAACACCACCACCACCACCACTCCCCAACCATCAAAATGGGCATCTTCCAGACCCTCCTCCTCGCCCTCCCCCTCGCCCTCGCCGCCCCCGCCACCACGCCCAACATCTCCCCGCGCTCCAACTCGGGCTCCATGACCTACTACGCTGTAGGTCTCGGCGCCTGCGGCATCACCAACTCGGACGCCGAGCTCGTCTGCGCCATGTCGGCGTCCCTCTACGACGCCAACAAGCCGTGCGGCAAGCACATCAAGATCACCGGCCCCGCTGGATCCGTCACCGTGAAGGTGGTGGACCGCTGCGTCGGCTGCGCCTACCACGACCTCGACCTCTCGCCCACGGCCTTCCAAAAGGCCATTGGCGACTTGAGCGTCGGTCGCAAGACGGCCACCTGGGAGTGGGTTTAAACCACGGGTGACATCTGTGTGTGGGTGACGGAAAACGTCGGAAAAGCACATCCCCATGGCAAGAGACATCGCGGGGATAGGGACAGCAGGGCTGCTCAAGATTTAGATACCACTTGAATGCAATTCAAACACGCTCGTTACGATCACTGCTCTTGCCGCTTGAATCAGCTGCTTGAATTGTATTGAATTGATACTGCCAATTTATGCCATCGGCCCAACACTGACTGGCCTTCCAACCAAGCCTTTCCTGTCCTGTCCCTTCCTATCCTTTCCTGACCTTGACCCTTATTGGTACATGTAGTCGACAACGAACGAAACACGCCTCCTGGGTATAGTACAATCCAATGCTCGCTTCCTTTTGTGTTTGTTGTGATGTGCTATGTAATGTGTTTTGCCCAACTGTCGCTGCACATCTGCTCAAGCACACCTGTTCAGTTACTCGCTTTCCTCCTCAGACCAAGTCTCTAACCTGCCCTGGTCTTGAAGCTCGCCGCCCGGAACGCCGGCAGCCACTTCCTCCTCGCCCCCGTCGCCGCCACCGCAGCCCCTCGAGGGCTCCCTTCTTGATTGTGTTCCGGCGTGTGGGACTCGACGGCATGCGCCGGCATTATTGGCGTCCCCGGTATTGGTACGTCTTGTGGGCCTGCACTCGCTACCGTGTGTGCGTCGACAGACACATGTCGTGCCTGTCGCGGGTTTCGCATGATGGGAGGCGGCGTCGCGCTATCTCGGTCGTCCTCCATGGCACCGCCTCGGCTCGACCAAGACGGCATCCCCATCCCAGCGCTCGACTTTGCCCCTTCGCTCATTTCAGCTTCCGACGGGGTTGAAGGCGCCGACATGGCTGATCCCCCTCCGAGAGACCGACGGAACAACTTTGTCAGGGGGTTCCGAGCCGCACTCTGTCCCGTAATGGGAGGGTACTGCTTCTTCGGCTCGCCGACCGGAGGTGGTGCTTGGGGAGGTTGCACCGGTGTCTTCATGTTGGCTCTCATCTGGATGTCGTCACTGTTACGGCGAGTTCGAGTGCGTCGACTAGACTTGGAAACTCCCTTGGTAGAGGGCCTGCCACCGGGAGAGTTGCCCGTGTGAGCATGTCGGCTTGATCTGCGATTTGGCGGCGGAGGTGGCATGACTGTCGAGAATAGATCCTGGTCGGGAAACATGTCCAAGAGTCGCTCGGGATCAATCTTGGTGTTACCAACAAAAGAAGTCTTCGAGCCCAGCATGGGATCCATGGCCCAGCTGCTTCGGCTCGCCGTAGAAGGAAAACTGAACAAATCTGGAGACCCGCGCCCGTCCATTTCAGGCTTGGTGCTCTGGCGCATCCAGATGTCGACGCTTGAGCGAAGGGATGCCGCGTCCGAGTCATCGTCCGAGTCGCTGTCCCAGTCCTTGTGTCTCCGGTTGGAGATGGTAGTCTCGTCGGCAGACCGAGGCCGCTGGATTGCTCGAGCGCGAGCCTCAAAGTAAGCGTCGTTGTTCATATCTCGGGCTCTTTCCAAGGGCTTTGCCGTCGTCTCCATGATCAGCGAAACACCCTCGGCTTCCTTCTCGTCGCCCGACGCATCCGACAAGTCTCCAAAGCTGCGTTGGCCATGGACAGCCGCCCTCGATAGAGTCTCGTTGGAGTTTTCGTTTTGGAACCGCCTCAGTGTCGATGTCGAGATCGTGTCCGGGGTCGGTGGGAGATCATGCAGACGAACGCCGCCTGGGGCATCCGTCAACACTCGTCTCAGCGATTCGCGCTTCTCATCCCTGGTGCGTCGGCGCGCTGGAGACTTGGGCATTGGCTGACCACGCCCAGAGAAAACAGATCCATCCTGGTCACGGCTCTGAGGCCGGTTGTCGAGCTTCTGTGTGTAGGCGGGGTCGAGGCGCTCAAGCTTCTGCAGGGGAGATCCTTGGTCGATAATGTCCGTGATGGACTGATAGTCTCTTTGTCGACTGGCGCTCGTGAGCGAATTGGATCGCACAGACCGGTTGGATGACGCAGGAACCTTCGCCAAGGAAGTCTTGGGCCGCCTGATGACGCTGGCTTGGTTCGGCAGACTGTCGGCACCGTCTAGAGAAAGGGGTTCATCGATGTCAGCTGGTACCTCCTGTCGTCCCTTCTGCCCGTAAACGCTGACGAAGGAGCTTTCGCTCAAGACGCTCAGGCTCGGACTCGCCAGCACGTTAGCTGGACTCTTATCCATATCTCCAGATTCAGGGACTTGGGGGAGGCTAAGAAGGCTGCCTCGGACTCCGATATAGACGTTTCGCAGGTTCTCAGTGTTCTCGCTACGATCGGAGAGAAAGCTCGGCATGCGGTTGAGGACCTTAGCATCGTCCTCAAACTTGAACGTTTGGGACGCTTGGGGCTTGGGCGCGGGGTACTCGTAAGACTCGAAGCCGGGGGTGCCGTAAACTCCTTCAGCTTCAATTTGCTGGACCATGCTGCGTTCCCGGGCGTATTGTTCCAGCTTGTCTTCCAGCGTGACAATCATGGCCACGGCCTCTTCGACGGCCTTGTCTCGCTGCTCGATTTCCAGAGCCAGCTTTTCGTTGGTCTCTTCGGTTCGTGCGAATTGCGACTCGAGTTTCTCAAGCCGCTCTTCAAGGGATGTTTGTCGTTCTCGGCGATGAAACAGCTCCAGCTTCAAGTCAAAGTTTTGCTTGTGGAGGCTCGAGATTACCTAAAACGTTAGCGAAAGCCAGGCGACGAGGGAACGAAGCGTACCTGTTCCATGTCCTTGACGCCCAACCCCTTCTTCTTACTTTCGGTACCAGTTGTTGACTGTGGTCGTCGGAGATCGCCCCCCTTAGTAGGCGATCCATGACTGATCCGACTGCTATCGGCTGGGGTACTGGTGTCGGACCCTCGGGACCATTGGCCTGACTTGTCGCTTTCAAACTGACGCTCCTTCTGAAGCCTCTCTTGCAAAAAAGATGAAACAGCGGTTTGTCTATTCGATTCGCTACTAGCTTCTCGAGACAATCGGGGCGTCGCTCGGGGCGTGTTTCGTGGCGTTGACACCGTCTTGCATGAGGCATGGTGAAATCGGTGAGCCGGGTGGCCTGTCATTTGGGAGGCATCGAGTTGAGAATTGGAGCTGCCAGCACTCTGGGAAGTAGCCCGAGTATTGGTAGTACTCGTGGAAGATCGGGAGGCGGTGCGAGGATACGAAGGTCGCGACCTATCATAGGCGTATGTCTGTGATGGATCCATGACGGGGAGATTGGATATTAAACGAGGCGAATGATGGGCCCGAGCTGCTGTTTACGCAAACGGGCGGATCAATTGTCAAATGCAAGGTGAGAAATGGTGGAAATTAGGACAACGGCTTTGTTGGTCAGAGTGCTTTGCCTCAAATGGAAGAGGGATTGTGCTTCTTCAGTGCTTTGCAGGCGTTGGAAGCTGGATCATTTCTTTGTCCCGTGTTGGTGGCAATGTTGGGTCTGTTCGGTTGGACAAACAAACCAGACTAATCGAGCATGTTCGAATTTCGCAGAAAAGACGGCGGGGCCGGCAGAAGGCTGTGACGCTCTACCTCATTGCGATATCCCAACGCCGCGCGTTGAGATGGAATTGGCTTGCGAAGCGATGAGCTTCGCAATGTCTTGGCTCGATAGCAGATGTTTTTTCCGTTCGTACAAGGACCCCGCGAGAGGCAGCCGCAGGCAAAGGAGCGGGTTCTGTTTGGTGGTTTGATGTCTCAGCTTTTCTGCAGCCACAGACCAGGACAGGGGATGATGCCCAATGAGCGAGCTGCAGGATGCGTCGGTTCGAGAGGAAGCTGCAGGTGAAGACGGTTGCAGGAGCGGCGCGCGAAGAAACGAGAACGGTGACGAAGGAGAATGAGAGGACGTCGGTCGGATTGCGGGATGATTGTCGCGTCTTGGTGTTTGTGATGTTGTGGTGAGGGTGCGGTGGGCGGAACGCGGTTGGAGAAGCAGGGAGAAGCGATTGATGATGCGTGCAAGAGATGAGAGTGAGACAACAGGCAGAGACACGGCGGCGCAGGTGTCAATGCTTCGTCTTAGGGTTTAGGTCAAATGTCGAAGGCAAGGAGAAGAAGAGAGGCAAAGTAAGAAGTGAGGCAAGCGAGGCGAGAGAGGAATGGAATGAGGTGAAGAGGAGGGAGGTTGAAGGTAAATGGAGGAAGGATCGATGCAAGCAAGTGACGAAGGGAGCGTGGGAGTCTAAACACACAGACCACCGAGATCCCAGCACCTCACAACGGCAGCGTGTTTGCTTTTCTTGGACCAGACAGGCCTTGCCCAGTCCGTCGAACAATCAATCACCATCAATTCGACTCAACACGGGTTTTCTCATCATCCATGGGACGTCTGTCTGTCCACGATCCCGACCTGGACTAGCCATGCCATGGCAGCGGCGCGGCCCCATCCAGGGGGGAAGCTTCGCTAGGGTCTCAAAGGTCTCCCGCTTTAGCACTGCAAGAGGTTTAGGGGGCCAGGAGCGGGAATCCTGGCTTTTTTTCCTGGCGCAGCAGCTCTCCCCTGGCTTTTTGTCTTTTGCTTGCCATGCCCCTGCCATGGGCTTGTCCTTGAGCAGATTAGCGCTTGATGGCAGGCACCCAACAGTCACGAGCAGCTGCGCGTCTCACTCGTTCAAGCCCAAAGTCGCATCTTCAGCTGCTGGTCCCTCTGTGGGATCCCTCTGTGGGCTCCCGGCGGGGCTCGGTCGCGGCTGCGAGCGTCTTCAGGTGGTGATAGGTAAAGTGAACTGCACAATTTGCCAGACTGGATCACCTCACTGATCAAACATTCAACCATTTACCCTGCCAGACCTGCCCGCTCATGATTTATTTTGGTCTTCAGGAGCCTGCAAGTCGGTGGGTGCCGGTGTCTATCCCTTCCCATTCCTGCCCGGGGTCGTCAATCCCACACAAGTAACCCACGCCACCATTGTGATATCACATCTCCCTTCGCAGGGAGACCTCTCACTCTCCCCTCTCCTCATCACCCGCCAAAACGTCCGAAACGTCCATCACTCGGTCCCCCTCCACTACAACGACCACTACCAATCACGCCCGCTTCCACCGTCCTGGGGAGCATGGCCCCCCGGCTCCCGGCTTGCTGACCCCGCCCCCGAAGAGGGACCTCTCCCGGAGGACGACCTTGGAACCCCCATGTCGTCACGGTAATTAATTTGCTTCTGTCGCGTTGCGCGCGCGACTCTCGACTTGTCGCGGACTCGCGCGTCTTTATAGTGCTCTCGTTTTCTCTTTAATTGCTTTTTGTGGCTCCCAATTCTCAGACGACCGGTGCAAACTCGACAAGGGCTAAGTGGGATATCTTTCGCTGAGAAATGAAAAGAGCAGCCTCGATGTCCCTTGGGCGAGGCTTGCGGGCGGATCATGCAACTCGCAGTGGAACTCGCCCGACTGATCTTTTTGGGGCCATCTCGGGTGTTTCGCTTTTGCAGCGGCTACGACGTGCCGCTTTACGGTATGATTGTCGGCACCGTTTTAAACGGCCGTCTGACACGCCACAAGATGCACTGCGACACTACGAACAGCTTCGCAGCATTTCTAGATACAGCGTTGTGCATGCAACTGTCGAGCAATCATCTTGTCCCAACGGCAGCCTCTGGCTTGCATCATTTACCCCGCCATCCTATGGTCCTCGTTGCTCTGCTCTTCTCTCCTTCATCTTCGCTAGCTCCAATCCATCGCCATGTCGTCCCCGCCGAAGTTCCCTCTCGAGCTTCTCGTACACACAATCGAGTGTCTCGTGCCGTGGGATAATCCCAATGAAATTCTCCCTGCCTCGCACGAGACAACCAAGACGCTCCTCGCCTTGACCAAGGTGTCCAAGTCGGTCTCGCCGTTTGCCTCAAAGTACCTGTGGAGGCACTGCGCAAAGATCTCGTCTCCGAGAAAGGCCCGCGACTTCAACGCCGCCTTGGCCTCGCTGCGTCCCGACGATGCTCGCCGTCCGACCCGGCTGTTCATCGGGCTGTATCAGGGCCCGGACAGGCTAGACAGCGTGCAAGAACAGTTTCCCTGGCCAGACATGAACAGCAAGCGAGGCAACGCCTCGAGCCAGTACAACACGGCCTTGGCCCAAGTCGTCGGGAGCCTCCTCGTCCACGCGGCGCCGACGCTCAAGCGGCTGGTGCTCAGTATGCCGCTGGAGAAGCTCAGCAGCATGGGCCAAGGCCAAGCGCTGCTCGACGTGCTGCGGACCGGATTCGAGTCGCTGGTCAACCTCGAGGAGTTCGTCACCGTCCAGGACAGCTTCTACTTCCAGGCGCTCCACCCAGGCCGACCCGAGGTCTGGGCCTCGAGCTGGCCGAACCTCCGCCGCCTATGCCTTGACAACCCGCCGGCCCTGTCCTTCGCCCCCATGGCCCGCCTCCCCAAGCTGGACACGCTGGTGCTCACGCGAAAGAAAATCTTCCAGGCCGCCCTCATAGGGAACCTCCCCGAGAACCTCGTGGCCACGCTGAAGCGGGAGCGAGGGCGTGCATTGAAAGCCAACAAGAAGCCCTTCACCTTGATACTGGTCGACGAGTGCTCCCGGCAGTGGACGTATCTGCATCCCCACGAGAAGGTCAGGATCATCCTTATCGATACCGGGAACGAGCAGCATGCCGTCAAGCCCGTGGACGGCACATGCGCGCCCCATCACTGGATCAAGCAGAGAGCCTTGAAGGCTGTGCTGTGGGATGCGGATGCGTATGGAGATGGCGATTGGAATAATACGGGCGACTTGAGGGGCGGGGATCTGAAGCCCTGGCCCATATAGGACCGTGATTACCTTTATCCAAGGACATTTATTTGTACCTATGGAGTTGTGAATCTCATACGTGCGGATAGTCGCGTATACGAATACCTCCTTGTGCATGCACTGGCCCGTAAATAACGTCAACACAAGTCCCAGCTAACCGATGAAAACGGTCAGTCGGCTTAAAGCGGCACCGGCGCTAAACCTGGTTGGCACAGACGGCCTGTTCTTTTCTGCGAGTGTCTCACGGCAACAAAAAGCTGCAAGCCATCACACGTTCGCCCAGGGTCTTTTCGTCAGGTGCCCCGGCATTGTCAAGAGCAACGCGAGCCTGCTGCGCCTGAAAGGTTGTTCGACCATATGGGCACGTGGTGCAAGAAGAGAGACGAGCTTGCGTCGTCGTCAATAAACCCAGGCGTCGGATGAAACGAGTCCGGCCCATCAGCCTCAGCTGCCCCCAGGCTTCCCAGTTTGCCAGCTCGCCCACTTTGGCCATCGCTTCGGTCCGTCCGGCCGGATACCTTCTCCAGGCCCGCCCGCTGCCCGGGAAGGTCCTAAGTGGCCAGACGGGAGCGGCCTTGGGCAGAACCTACCTTAGAGAGAAGAGGTCTTTGGGTAGGCCGGGTGCGCGCGGTAGCTAGCCAAAGTCACGAGCACTTCCGGTCGAATATTCAGACGACAACCATGTCAAGTCCAGCCTCGGGATGCTTCGGATTGACACTTTGCGAAATCTCCCGCTCACTCATGTTCACTTCAACACCGCCCTTGAGACCATGAAAAGCACAGGCTTTCTTTTGACAGCGTCCCCATATCTTTTCCACTCCCTTCTCCTCTGTCCCGACGATTCTCTCGCAGATGCAACCAAGTGGACCAAACTCCTGCGACTATGGGAAATTTTGCATACCGCCTCTTTGGCGCTCGCATCGAACGCCTTATGCAGTCTTGGTCCAACTAGGCGTCCCGTTGGCACCCTTTCTTTTTCCAGCCCACTTTCCGATTGATTGGTTTTCATGCCTTGTTCTTTGTTTGCTTCTCGGACCATGCATGCAGCTTCAACAAAAGGACGGTTGACCAAAAGACCGTCTTCACCAGTCTGACCGACACCTAGGTGAACTTGGTGAAGCCTAGTCCTTTGCGAATATCCGTACGAATACCGAATACACATCGCACTAAAGAGCCCGGGAGGCTCCGGGCTGGCGTTGAGTTGGCGAGTTGGTGAATCCACCTGATGGGTTTGCTCTGGGATCAGCCTCGCGTGAAATCGACTATTGCTGCAAGTATCTTTCAAGTTTCGATGTCAGTTGACAACAACGCATGGGCCAAAAGAAACTCGCAGCGAGTTAGCTTGTATCATGTGAAGTCACCGTACCAGGCTGCGAGAGGCCGCAAAAAGGCGCTATGAGAGTTATACCTTGCCCTCTTGCGATTTTTGCATATCTCTCCTTTAGGTCTTGGTGGGCCTTGCCTCATGTGCCAACGTAGGGGTGTCTTCAACTCGCAAGAATGTTTACTTGTATTTCTACATTTCTTTCCAGATATTAGAAAAGGGGAGGTCTGATTGAAACATTAATCTTAACGTCTATTTTCCTATCATACACCAAGGATTCTATGGGTGGAATGACATAAGTCAAGACCAAATTCGCCCATATTCCCCCGCCCAGCCGCCCTTCAAGTCCGAAAAGACCTAACAAGTAGGAGAAGGCAAATCCCGAAGATGAAGATGGAATGGCATAGTATCGTGTCATGCTAGACAGCATCTACATCTGCCTCGTAATGTGGCAAACCAGTGGCCCGATTTGTCTCAATATCTCTATAGTGGCAAGAAGCTTCTCAGTCCCCCTCGATCCAGATGGCCGGACTGATGAGGCGCAAGCCCTACCCTGCGATCCGACCATCTAGGTTCGTACTTCACGCGGCGCCAGACCTCGAGATCGCGATATGCAAGTTTAAGACATGGCGCAGGTGCTAACTAAAGCCAGCTCTGATCTTCATTCAAATACCTGCTGCATCTTACTGGGCCATTGTCTAGGTTGCACCCAATCCGGTTGCGGAACTTCGGGTTGTTGGGCCATGTTGAGCACTTCCGGCCAGGGGAAAGCTAGCTACCAGGACCATGCCAAGCCTTTCTCCAATATTGGATATATGGACGTTCTAGCACTTGATCAGAGGACGTCATCAGTATTCTAGGTCCCTCTCTGATAAGGTTCGATCAAGGTGACAAGATTGAGAACTTGAGCCAAGGGCTGGTCCGAACCTCCTCTCCTAAACGATTACTTTCTTCGTTTCCTTGCTCCAACAATATCCTATCAAGGTTTCTGTTCTTCGACGAGTATTGTGCATGCAGAAAGGTTGCCATCGTCCAGAAACTGCCAATGTTGATCTTGAGATGACTGAACCCAGATTACCTACACCAGCCGGCCAATTAACCTCCGAACTGACATGGATTTCTCGAAGGCCACCAGTCCGCTTCATTCCATATACCATCAGCAATGCCCCTTACCCCACCATCGAGCGAAACAAGATTGAACCAGAACAACTTTGAGTTCTCCTCTATGTAAATCATTTCGAATTCTTCCTTTTAATGACATCCGGTATGGTGTAGTGGCTAACATTTCGCGCTCTCACAACTTGAGGGATCGGTTCCGCGGAGCCCAGGGTTCGATTCCCTGTACCGGAGATTCTTTTTGGTTTCCTTCACAACCTCTACCCTCTTACATGGGCCAACTTTTTGTTCAGTTCGGACGTCAATACAGCTAGCTATCTATGTCTATTCATGTTTATCACCTCCATCTGGCTAGGTTTGGCATTATCTCTTCCGTTCTTTGCTTTTGATGAGGATAGCTCGTCATCCCACTGCGCCGAATTGTCCCGAAAAGCGCGAAGAAGCAGATACAGACACTGGGCAGCCGACAGGCAAGTTTCATGTGCCTATCTATTCGTGCAAATCCAAATAGTACCTACCCTCATCATTAAATTAACCGCCAAGGCCTCTCTTACTCGCCATCTCTTCAATTAACTAGTACATAGATGCCAGCCATTAATTGTAACCAGCTCACATTCAGGAAGTCACCAATCACCAAACGTCCAACCAAGTAGGTGGGCAGTATAGGAGCAGATACGGTTACAATCTACTGAATGGGAAGCACGAATAGCTCCTCAATGAGAATGGACTGGCTTGAAGTTACCATGATCAGTCATTGTTCATTCCTTCTCGCCAACCATCTCCCCCTTAGCCGATAGTACTCATTGACCTACTTATCCATAGGCTCACGTTCAATAAGCCACCATGATCATGTTGTGTGAAAAGGAAACGCTTCGTATGCACTATTGAAATCGAACAGCACCTAACTTACAATCAGTCTACGCTACGCCCATACTACAACTCATCCTTCTTGAAATGCTCCTCGCTGCCCTCCTGCTCCTGCTTCTGCCCCTCTCCTTCGGCCTTCTCATCCTCCGGCTGATCATCATAATCCTCTTTCGTAATACCATCCGCGCCCTTCTCATCTACTTCATCGATATACCCTCGCAACTCCCTGATACCGCCCGGCAACTCGACCAGCTCAAGCTTCCAGCTGTTATCCTTGGCGAGCTTGCGCATTCTTTCCACCATCTCCCTTACTGACGCTATGTTGAGTTCATTTCGTTCGAGTTCCTTGTCCGACAGTGCGGTCACCTTGCCTCCTTCTGCCTTGCTCTTGCCCGAGGCGACTACTTCGATGAAACGCTCGATATCCGTCTCCGAGTCGGAAAAGTAGCTCTTGGGCGGCGCAAGCTTTGCAGGTGGCTTGCCGTCCTCGTCCGCGCCGGAGAGAACATTTCTAGCGCCAACGATCACTCCGCCAACGTTAACGACGTTCTCGGGTGACGAACCCTCCGAGACCGCGTTGGCTTCCGCCTCCTCCTGTGCAAGCGGCTCTTCGAATGCTCGATCCTGCTCGATAAGCGGAGGAGTCGCATCTCCGTCGACAATGAGTTGACAGCTGATAGGGTTGGCTCGCGTCTCTTCGGGAGGGAGGAAGGCAACGTCGTTGCACAGACGAGGCGTGTTAATAACCATCAAGTATGCGCAGATGGTAACCTCCTTGATCCACCCGATCCTGTCATTCTTCAGGCCCGGCACACAGTGATACTGCACCTCAATGGTTCGATCCCTCCCCGTCAAGTCACATTCCGTGCCCCCTTCGAGTCGCTGCACCAGATATCGCTGGTCGCCCTTAACTTGCAGCTCTGCCGGTGGTGGAGGGTCCTCGCCATTCTGCTGCGCCTGGTACGCCGCACTCGCTGGAATCGTAGGCGTCTGGCCCAAGACATACGCAGCGGTGTTAGGGTCGCGCTTGGGGGGCTGGCCGTTGGGAATGGACGGCAGGGCGTGGAACTGGGTGATCTTGCGATTGTTACAGAAGCTGTAGCTCCACCAGCCAGACATGAAGTATAGGCACGAGCTTTCCAACTGCGCGACGAGGTCCCAGCCGCTCGCGGTAGCTCGGCTCAGTTCCCTCGCTTCTTCTGCCTTGGCAAGCTCGTTGGCGGTCTTATTTTCGGGCGACGGGGGCTGTATGAGGGGAATAGAACATAAATATTGATGCGGGGGCATATTCATGAGCTCAAACGTATAACCGGAGTCTGCGTCCTCTTCGACAGCTTCGTCGGACTCGTCGGCTTCGCGGACATTGTCGAAAGTGGCTTGGGAGAAGTCGGCCGAGTAAGTTGGATGTTGGCTATGCCTCTCCACGAGAGCATTCGCATCCTGTTGAGAGATGTACTGATCCGAGAATACAATTTCAAACTGGGACGGCATTAGCAATCGTCATCGCAGAGGGGATGGAGGGGCCGGCGCACTTGGGGGAACGTCAGCAGATCCTCGTGGATGCTGAAGCCAGGGGAACGAGCTCCGACGAGCTGTATAGCCAAAAAAAACAGATTGAACCGGCGCATTGTGCCGTAGTGCGGCCGTATTTTGGCTTACATAGAGCTTGAGAGATAGAATCGCCGAAATGAGGGCACTTCACGTCGCGTTGATGAGGTGTCATGATGCAGTCCGTGGAGCTGACGTTTTGGAATTGGATCCGGGGATTATCCGGCCTGTGAGCTTCTCCACTGCAAAGCTTCAGGTCAAGGAAGGAAGGTAGGATTGCGCCCGAATATCATCTCAGTTCGATAATCTCAGAAAAAGAGCGAAGAATGCTCCCGTATAAGTTGCTATCGTGTTTCTTCTACACATTAACCAAAAGTTGTGATGAAAGTGAACCACTGATATGTCCAGCACGGTAAGGACGCTTGACGCTCCTCAAACAGCTAACACGACTTCTCAACTTCTCTCATCAAGCATCGACCATCACTCACCTTGGCCAGGGAACATCCTCGCCGCCACAACCAGACCAGACTGAACTTCAAATCTCGGCTTCGGGAAATTGGCAGTTCCCTCACAACACGTGTCGGGTGGGCAAATTTCCCCAAGCGCTCCAGGGGCGACATCTCGGCCGCTATCCAAGCAGGCCTCATCCCAGGCAGTCGACGAGATCCGAAGGCACGATGCCCGTTGCGATCTCTCGCTCGTCATCGTTTCGGACCGCTAGCCACGGAGCTCGGGCTCGGCCACGGGTGCGACGGAGAGTACTGCCGAGTCGGAAATGCCGCTTTACAGATGACAGGTGAGGATTTGAACCTGTGAGGTTATTGCTTGACTACGGGTGTGTTTCTTTACTTTTGACCTTAATGCGCTAGCTGTCATGGTGGTGGCATGCGAATGTTCAAAGCGCTTCTCATTCAACCATGGACATCCCAGCGTTCCTAGTTGATTGTCTACTTGGCTACCATATCCGGTTCGCCGCGGCAGACACATTACCAAATGCTGCAAGAGGTTTCAACGCCATGAAGATAATGCGCGAATAGCAGGTATGAGGAGCAAAGTCTCCGGGGGCCGAAATTGATCAAACGGCCGCCCCTGACGAAGTTGCTGCAAAAGGAGTGTGTCTGGCCTTGACGATGAGCTAACCAAAATTGAGCGAATAATTACGTCTTGCGTGTATGCGTCGAGCCATGCAGGTCATGCTGCAACAGAAATACTGCAACAGAAGGCTGTGTTCAATACAAGCTCCAGACACACGCGATTTGGGTGTAGGACATGCGTATCCTGGGCAAATCGGAAGCATCGGCCAAATCACAATGTGCACAGTCATATCGCGCAAAGAGCACAACATGAAGCGGTGTACAAATTATGTGCGCCATCAGGGCGCGCGTTGCAGAGTGAGGCGTCCTCGACTCGAGGCGAGGCTCTGGGAGATATCCGTCAATCAGGTTCCCCCAGAGTGTGGTCCAGACCTTCGAACGTGCAGTTGAAGCGGGACAAGGAAGCCATCCCACGGGTGCTCTCGATAGGCCGGCGTTGGCATCGTGGCTTACACGTTCCAGCTTGAAAAAAGTGTGGGAGAAACCTGCAGAGGGCAGCCAGATGATTGGCCATTTCAGTCCAGAAAGATCGACATGCATGCAGTCAGGTTGAAACGAAACCGCAAAAGAGCAATCAGCATGATCAACGCAGGGAGTGAGAGGCAAGGAGAGTTGGGTGGACCTCGATGCAAAGAATCAGGAGGTAATGTAGCAGCACGCATGCGATGCCATTCAGAGGAATGGCCCCTCGGGAGTTGCAACCATGGTTGGTTCGAGCAAGACTGATGAGTGAATCTCGGGTCTGGCTTGGGTTGCAATGGAAGCGGGCGTTTAGGTACCCGGTGTTGAGACGTCTTGCGTTGTGCCCGTCGGTCTGAGGCCAAGGCCTCACATCAACCTTCAACAAGAATACCAAGACATCTTAGTATCACGACAGCGAAGCGACGCATCAAACTTCAAAGTCCAACTGAATTGCGCCCACAGCGGGCGATCAGAGACCCGCCAGCTGAGATGCGTGGATGAGAGCAAGGGAATGAGGCAGGGGGGTTCTCTTCCTCGGGAGCAACAAACACGCACGAAGCGAGCATCCTGCTCAGCTTTCTGCCGGGTCGCTGTTGTGCGTCGGTTTCCTCCCAGTTGGGCGAGCCTCCCGAGTGCCAGGAGCAAATGCTCGGCCAGATGAGCGAACAAATGCGAGCACTTGGGCAAGCTCTCAGTCAGTTAAGACGGGTCATGTTCGCCTCACTTTCAGGCGGCCATCTTGACCAATCGTTCAGCCAGGGGGTCTGGATCCAAGCCCCGCCACATCGAGAGCCAGTCGTTCTGGGTGTTTGCCTCGTTTTTGTGGATTGGGAAGGTCTGGCGGCTAAGCAGGGGTCCGAAGCATTAGTTTATGCAGCGCGAATGGCAAAAGGACAAACAGCATTGTTGGGGGCGTCGGCGGCAGCTGCATCATTCCAGTTGACGAGGCAGACAGAGATACGAGGCGCGGTACGAGGCACTGTACTTTTGGGTGCATACCTTGGAGAAGAGGGAAGAGAAAAGGGGCAGCCGGCTGGTCACCGCCTCGAACGAATCAATATCCTACTCCACTACTGCAACAACTGAGCTTTCTAAAACGGGTGACTCGATCGGTCGAAGAGTTGGACGGCCTGGTTCGTTGGCAGTCGTATCTGACCTCGTAGTGGAATGCAGACTTGATGACAAAATGGGATCTTCGTTTTCGAGTCGGTGGACCATGCCATAAAGTGGCTAGGCCATCATTCGGTCGGTTTCTCATCTCTCTTCTCCCTGAAACGATGTCCTGAAATCAGCCATCTCGATATTCATCACCTTGGGAGTGGGGACCAACCAGGCCGCATGATATGATGAGCCGATCGCCTGGAGATGAGAAGAGAGAGCCCCAGACGCTTTGGTGAACGGCTCACGCTGACGAAGTCGTCCGGAGGGTCTTGGAGGGTCGCGCTGGTGCCCGCCTTGGTCGACGTTTTAGCTGCGTTTGGTGTGTCTTGGTGCCCGCTGGTCTCGCCGGAAAAGCGCCATGATGACATCTGCCCTGATCCCTTGTTCCCCTACCCAGGAACCCACTCTCAAGTCAGCCTGTTGGGTCCATCCACGATTGAGACTAGACTGGTCTTTGTTGGTGAAGCTATTTTTGCTTTTTACTCTGATACGTCTTGGTCTTGCTTGAGGTGCGTTGCCCCATGACGGATGCACCATAAGTGTCGCCCATGTTTTGCTTCTGAAGAAACACCCCGTTGAGATTTCTGGGCCTGGGAGACTCTGGGACGGCGGGATGATGATGTCGACGAAGAAGAGATTCATTACGTAGGCGTGGCCAAGAGAATGGGTCTGTGTTTGTGTCAGCAACCCATGTCACATTTAAAATAGCATATGAGTACGTTTTGCGAGGCAGTTGAATGGGGACTATTGCCAAGTTAGCACGGCAGCTCTCGAACCGTAAGAGTCAGACTGTCGGTGACCCGTGTGAGAACTGGCCAGCAGTGGACGAAATAAGGCCGGCGGATGCAGGACATTGCCGGATGCGCAAGGTACCTTGCACAACAATCCTTGAGTCCCAGAGTTTGTCGTGCTTCGAACAGATAGTCCGGGCGAGCCGGGAACTAATGCTGGACACGATTCGATTCGCTCATTCAGAATCTTTGTTGTCGGTCAGTCACATGGCATTCGGAAGGAGACATAGCTATTGACTCGAGCGATTGGACGTTACGGATCAGAGCCGAGTTGTGTGTGTTGTGGTCCATTGCCGCGATCCGTCAGCCAGCCGCGAGCAGCGCCACAAGCCCAAAGCGGTGCTCACTTTGATCGGGCGTGCCTCGTCCCTCGACTGTCAAAATGGGGGTGTAGCGCATCTTGGAGCGGCGCGAGATGGACGGACGCTGCGGATGCGGACGGGAAGTTTGTGGGCACCTGCAGCCGGGGACACTGGCGGCTGGCTGGGATCCGATGGCCGTCGACTCGAGATGGATGTGAATGGGAGGTGCAGAGGTCAACGCCCGACAGCTGTGACTGGGAGCATGTTAGTGAGCGTTTTGGTGGGTGCATTGTGCTTCAGCCCCCGCCACAGCGAAGCCCGTCGTCGTCAGTGTCGACGGATAGTGACATGTTGGCCCGGGTCCACTCCACCCAAACGGACTGAATCCCATTGATTGCTCTTGTGTTTCTGTCAATCCGATGGTCACAATTGTGAAAGCGGTTCATGATGGGAGAGGCTCAAGCGATGCATTGGGAAATGTGCTCCCGTCTCGATTCCCGTCCCGGTCGGAAGTATTCGTAGGTTAGCAGGTACTTCGTACTTGGGGCAGGTGCCACGCTCTCTCTCCAACGCAACGTTCATTCCCAAGATGGAATCCAACGGCTCGACTGACCGCCCACGAGGAGGCTTGGAGGCACACCAATAGGAGTGGGACCTAGAACAACTGAAGGGAGGGAAGGCACAATTGACAACTCACACGCTCACACGCGCACCCACAGACACACACCCCGACACCTGTCTTGCCGCTAAACCTAAAATCCCCGTCTGGCCCATCCCACTCTGTCTCTCTCTCCTTCTGCCTCATCCTTGCCACTCCAACAACTCAGCAACATCCTTGGAAAATCAGACTTCCCCCATCCTGGTCCCCTGACCCATAACAACACCCCCCTGCGCGAGGTGGGGTTGGTCAAGCCTCGTCTTCACCACTGGACCTCAGTTGCCGTTGCATCCTGGCCAACTTTTAATCCAGACCTATCGCCAACTCACTCACATCTCAACTCTCCGTTTTGTTCATGTAGTCTTCTCGACTTCTTGACTTCTCTCCGACTTCATCGCCCACCCGAACGTTCTCGCCTTACTTTTATTAAAGTGATCGCCACTTGTTCCGCTTCGTCGCCTCAGCTTCTCGTCATCCTGTCGATCTGTACCCTTCGTCTCCGTTGGCATCGTGATAGCCCAAACTCTGGGATACCCACAGACGTCAAACTCCTCGTCCCATCATCTCTTGCCCTACGCTTCCTAAGCTGTTTAAGCTTAACAAATTTTGCTACAATATGAATATAGCCAAAGAAAAAATCATCGAGCAGCTGCAACGTCAACTGGAGGAGAAGAACGCTGCTATCAGCCAGCTCCAGCAAACCCTTCAGAGCCAGCAGTTCCAACCCTTCAGCAGCCCTCCCTCAAACGCAGCGCGGTCCAGCGTTGACCTGTCTCGACATGGCATGGTGCCCTCGTACTTCGCTTTTGGCGACAAGAGCACTGCTCTCTCTCGTAGCAAGTCTACTATAAGCTATCCGACTCAGATGCCCCAACCAATGGTAAATGCCATCCGCTTCGTTCTTGCCAGTATAAACTGACCCCGTTCCCTTCAGAGTCGCCAGTTGTCATCACAAGCTCCCAAGCGACAACGAAGAACCCTCTCTCAGCAGGGCGGCCCTGCTCCCGCCATGGCCCGCAGCGTCTCCAACAGGTCAGAAACCAACATACCCTTTGTGCAGAATGGCCCCATCGCGCCTCTCAACGATCCGGCCGTCACCAACCCAGCCATGGGCCGCTTCTATATGTCTCGCGACGAGCCTCTAAACCAGTCGATACAGAGCGGCCTCTCGCAGCGTCTATCCAATGTCCAAGAAACCACCACTACCCAAGTGTTGGACTGTGGCATGGATCCCGCCGTGTTCTTGGACCTGTGGGGAAAACAACAGGTTGCAGAGCCGTTTGTGCCATCACGGCCCGACGTGGTACCCAACGAACTCTTCATGTACCAACTGCCGTCTGGCTGCCCGTCCATGATCTCCGGTTCCTCTGCCACTGAGGCGAGTCCTCTTACCCGGCAAAACAGCTCTGTTGACAACAACAACTTCTCTGCCACTGAAATGGGCCGGTTCCCATCGTCGCAGTCCCAAGTTGATGGCTTCTTCCCTCAAGAATCAACCTTCATCAATGCGCCGCTAACAGGCAACAAGAGACCTGCTGATCGGGATCTCTTTGGCTTGGGTGCCAGTCTCTCTCCCACGGTTCCCGAACACTACGCCTCGTCTGCCCCCCACAGCAGCTCTCTTCTCTCATCCTCCGACTCGACCAACATGGAGCGCTCCATTTCCAGCACCAGCACGACCAGTGTCAAGTCGAATGCCTCGAGCCTAGAGCGTCGTGTGAAGGAGGCCCGAGAGCGCGCCATACTGAATGCCAAGGTTACGACACTCCTCCCAAAGGCCCAAGACACGAACCCGAAGAGCGGCAACGACACCACTTCGTCCAAGAAGAAGGCCAGAATTCCCGCCAAGCAAGCTTATGTCCGGCCCAAGCAAGCTCGCGCATTTTGCAACATGTGCAAAGATCATCCTGAAGGATTCCGTGGAGATCACGAGCTACGACGGCACGTGAGTGCCAAGCACGAGGGCATCGTGAAGAAGTGGGTTTGCCGAGACCCTGCCACCGTCAACATCAAGTCCGGTGTTACAGCGATCAACCCTCTCGACAAATGCAAGGCCTGTGTTGCTGGGAAAGAGTATGGTGCATACTATAACGCAGCTGCGCATCTTCGGCGAACTCATTTCAGACCCAAGACCCCTCGCGCCAAGAACAAGGTCGACGAGAAGCGAGGGGGCAAGGGAGGAGGAGACTGGCCACCGATGAATGACCTGAAGCTCTGGTTCGTGGAGAAGATGGTCGAAGTCGGACGGGCCAATGCCTCCAGCTCCGATGAGGATGATGCTGATGAGGACATGCCCGAAGTCGATGAGGAGCTGTCGCAGGACTCAGGTAACACGTCGATGGGAATGTTTCCCAACATGAGTCCTTTCATGGGGGGCAACTACGATCTCACGGTCGACGACAATGTTTCTGGCAATGTCGGCATGATGAACCCCAACGTGGACATGACTACTCCGATCTCATCCGCTTCGGCCACTTTCGGGTTCGCTTATGCCAACAACTCGCCCGTCACAGGTCTGGGCAGCGATTATGCCTTTTCAGAGCAAGACAACTCGGTGTACAGCTCCAACATGTCCTCGACCAACACCATCACGCCCTCGACGTACCAGGACATGTCTCAAATGAGCATGGCGGACGGTGGTATGTGGCCTCTCGAGGCACCCCTCATGCAATGAGGGATGTCTTTTTTTGGTCGCCTTGCAGAATATTGCCACCAGTTTTCATTCTCTGAATGTCGACATCAGCCAGCAGCATCTCAAGCAACCTGGTCCCTAGTGGATGAGCAAAGAATCGGAAAAAACAAAAAAGCCCATGAAAACCTCAAAAATAATTGGTTTGGCGGTGTCACTGGTCCTCGACAGCCTGGGTCTCGAGAGGACCAAGAGCACCATTCCCTTCTGCTTAATGACGCACTTACAAGACTTATTTTTTTGTTATGATTTTCTTTTTTTTTCCTATTGTCTCGAAATGCCGAGTTTCCTTACCTGCACTTGTTGGATATTCATTGGATTTGGTGGATACGTTGCCCGTTGAGTACAACGGGTATTACCATCTTTCTGTCTCCCTACATGGGAAAGTCGGATTTACGACCGGTCGTCAAAGGCGACAATTTGCTAAGCAGCGAAACGGTCTACTCACGTTTATGTCACGCAAGACGCGATCGGAAGAATCTCGTTCGCGGAAGAATACACTAGGGTTAGGATCGGGATCTTACAGGGAAACGGAAAGCGGGAAGGCATGGCGTTGTTGGGTTTTTCGGGCCATCTGTATATGATGAACTTTGGCGAGGAGTCGGGTAGATGGCGAGGCGTTTTGTCTGACAGGCCGGACTGGGATAAGGGATCGCGGCGATCCCATGGGCGTTTTTCTGCTGGACACATTTGGTGTTATACAATGTATATGTGGAGGATTGGACGATTGACGACGGGCGTCACTTTGGGGGGCAGTGTGGGAATGTCAGGACATGTCGTTCGGTTTGAAGAGAGCCGACCGAAGCGGACGGATCAGTACCCTGCCTTTATGGCTCGAGGCGTAGAAGTCGGGAGCCCCAAATACCGTGCTGGAAAATGCACATATGAGCGCCTAGCTTGTTCTTCACTGGCCTAGTTCCATTGTGAATCTGAATTGTCCAGGTCACTTGTTCATTGGCTATGTATGTATTCAGATGTATCGTGGGTATCGTTGTAACACTCCCCCTAAACTCAGCCATCCCTCGCCTCACCGCATCAACTCTCTTCCGCTCACGGCTTCTTCACCTTCTCAGTCCAGTCCTTTGCTCCCTTGACGCCATCGTGCCCTCTCCTAAACAACCCCCTCTCCCACTCATCCAACCCCCTCAAGAACTCCTCCCCCTGCCCGCCGACGCCCTCGTCGGCCTTGCGCGCGTGCAACCCGACGTCGGCGGCGCGCACGACAAAGGTCCTCCTCACCACGTCGGCAATCTCCCTCTCCTCGAACAGGTCCAGCATACGGGCGGCCAGGCCGTAAAAGTGCGGGCTCTGGTCGCGCAGGGGCACGGCGCGCGGGTCGGCGGCCAGGGCGGAGAGGACGGGCGCGGCGAGGCTGGGCGGTAGGTTGAGCGTCAGGGGCGCGCCGGCGGCGGGGGAGGTCTCGGAGAGGGCGAGGAGCTCGGCGAGCCAGAGGGGAAGGGAGAGGGGCGTGCCTGATTTGAGACCGTGTTGCGAGTTGTCGAGGTGGCCGAGGTAGGGGACGTCGAGCTCGAATTGGCAGGGGACTTTCTGAGGTGTGGTGTGAGTTGTGTGTGGGAGAGGGAGGAAGGAAGGGGGAAGGGGTTTTGTACTTCTGCGTCCGTTAGGATGGAGTCGATGTCGTAGTAGGACATGGCGAGGGGTTGGTGGTTTACGCGCCGAGTCTGGACTTTGAGGTTGAGTTAAAGGAGTTGATAATGTGTCTGGAGGTGGAGGGGCAATCGAGTTGTCGTTGGACGCGTTTTGCCCCGCCAAGACGCGACGGGTAAAGCACCGACACTCACCGGCTTACCCTGCAACGGTCAACGCTCGCTGGAAACATTTTATCTTTTCGTGATGCAGCAAATAGGCGTTGTTAATTCCAGATGAGCTATTGGCTAGGTTTGGGGTATTCTTTAAGTGTTCACCGTTTATCAGTCTCACAAATTCAGAGACCGAAGAAACCGTCAGGTACTACAATCACAATCACACGAAGTAGTGAAAGGCGACCAATGCATGTATCCCAGTGTCTTTCACCTCAACATATATACTAGTAATCACTGTAATTCATTAACTTCTACCCCATCCTATCCTCTTATTTCATTTTATCCACGAGCAAGCCGGTATCTTCGGCCTTTTACATAGACGCGAAGTCTCCACCGGCTCGGTGTTCCGAGATCGGTGAATTGACTACAGAGCAAACTCGTCTGCAATTGACGTAACAAAGTTGCTATTTCCGAGAGCGTTTCTTCGGCTCCGAGACGGGCGCAATGGAAACGTATGCGAGTATACTGGTCTTTGGAACCATGATATGACTGTTCCTCAGCGGGATGCCAACCGAGTTGCTCATGACAAACCACACCGGGCTCAAGTGCTCAAAGCCATTGCCATAACTGCACAAACCAAGCCCCTTTGCGGATATATAATACTCAATGACCCAACAGTAAAATACTAAGGACCTTAATCTTTATTTGAACGACATGCTCTGTTTAACCAGAACCTCTATCCGTATATCCATCAGCCATAGCAAGCCACTCATTCCAGCCACACGTGGCCCAAGCTCCAGCGAATGACGTCTCGCTGAACTCATCGCACCCAAGCTCGGCAATTCAGCTCTCAACTGCCCAAAATTCCGAATCTTCCATCTTTTTGACATCATCACCCGCAACACATCCCGCTCATATCAATCCTTGCTCCCTCCGGTATGTCCATGCCTTGATCCGCTCATCCCTCAATTTCTTTTCTTCGTCTTCAATTCCTCAATCTTCACTTTCAATTCCCTTTTTTCTGCAGCGCTTCGTCCCCTCCGCTCCCGCTCAATCAACTCGTTAAACTTGGACTGACAAATACCCCCACCTCTGAATAGCTTCGTTCCGATAGCAACGCACAATGGCCTCAACCTTCCTCCGCACCGCTCCCGCCCTGCGCGCTGGCCTCCGCGCCGGCGCCGCCAAGCCCATGGCCGCCATGGCATCGGCCAGCTTCGTCCGCGGCAAGGCCACCCTGCCTGACCTATCCTGTGAGCAACCCTCCTCCACTCAAGACCGAGAACGCCCCCCTTCCTTCACTGACACCGGCTCGCGCCCCAAGACGACTACGGCGCCCTCGAGCCCTACATCTCGGGCCAGATCATGGAGCTCCACCACTCCAAGCACCACCAGACCTACGTCAACGGCTACAACGCCGCCGTCGAGGCCATCGCCGAGGCCGAGGCAAAGGGCGACGCAAAGGCCGCCGCCGCCCAGGCTCCCCTTATCAACTTCCACGGCGGCGGCCACGTTAACCACTCCCTCTTCTGGGAGAACCTCGCCCCCAACGGAAAGGGCGGCGGCGGCGAGCCCGAGGGCAAGCTCCTGGTGCGTGCATGTTTTCTTGGGCGGCAAGCGACATTGACTAACATCTGATAGACTGCTATCAACGAGGACTTTGGCTCCTTCGATACCCTCAAGAAGCAGACCAACGCCGCCCTCGCCGGCATCCAGGGCTCCGGCTGGGCCTGGCTCGTCAAGGACAAAACGTCGGGTACCCTAAGCGTCGTCACCCGCCCCAACCAGGACCCCATCACCGGCAACCTCGAGCCCCTTCTCGGAATCGACGCCTGGGAGCACGCCTACTACCTCCAGTACCAGAACCGCAAGGCCGAGTACTTTGGTGCCATCTGGGACGTTGTCAACTGGAAGACTGTTTCCAAGCGCTTCGAGAACTAAGCGTCTTGGGCCGACGGAATCGACTCTTGGGGGATAATACCTGTGGGCGTCACGTCAAATCTTGTCCGAGTATCTCGTGTATATTACAATGCAAGACTGTTAAACGTGTAAACCACTCTGCCAAGTACGATTCACAACATCCCAAAACGTCCACCTGCCCGGCAAAGAATATTCCTTCCAACATGAAGGAGCTCAGGGCTGCTGCAGTCTGACCAGCGCCTGGTAAGCCACCAGTTCGTAATGGCGCTCGTTACTGGCTCCGAATATCTCCCCCGCGTAGTCGTACCAGTCTGCGTTCTCCTCGCAGGTTCGAGCCTCGAAAAACTTGACGTATTCCCACCACGCAGGGTACTAGCCAGCGCAGTCCCAACCCAAGATTGCCACAACCTCGTCATCCTTGACAATGATGTTCCGAGGGCATAGATTGGAGTGTGCCAGAAGCATCTTTCCCGTGGTGGGAAATTGTCCAATCACTGCTTGTGCCACTCGGTCTGGCACCGTCGGGTAGACCGAAGACAGCAGGAATGCGAGGAAAAGCTTCGAGCAGTTGACTGCACCAGCCTGACGGACTGCGTAGTATGTGTGACGCGTGTGTTTGTCCAACACCAGCGTGAATCTGCCCGCTTCCGCTGAACCTTGTCGATTCATGTTGCCTAGATTGCGCATGTAACCGACAACCTTTCTCAGCTGCTTGGCATATTGGCGCTTTGTCTCGAGCGACGAACCAGCCCACACGTCTTCCAATAGTTGACCATCGACGGACCTATGGATAGCTCCGTCGACGACAGAGGTGTCCGGGTCTTGGATGGAAAGGGGGAGCATGCACAAGTCCTTGTACTGTCCCAGCACCTCATGCATGCGCAAACCGGCGCCCGAGATTTGTAACTTGGAGACATTGGTCTGAACGACGCTATGCTTGTCAGGAGCCCTGAGCGTGAGGACGAGTTTTCGGTAACGTAAAAGAGACAGCAGGGTCTTGGTATCGACATTCGGGCTGGGAGCTGCGAAGCGTTAGCCTCGTTCGAGGGCACAATGTTTGGCTTACCTGGGCCGAGTGCTCTCGTTCGCACCCTCTTCACGCCTAAGGGTCTTAGGCTTTCTTGTCCAAAAGGGTGCGTTTTGGACTCGGAATTCATCCTCGCCTCGGAAGCCTTGCGCTTGGTTCTCAACGAAGCGTCGCCGACCGGGGCTGAATTCGCCCCAGTCCTGGTAGGCGGAGGAGGTTTCTCTTCCTTCTCCTCCTTCACTGGCATCAGCGCCTCTTCCGCCGCTGCCCGCGATAGCATCAGCACCCGTTCGAGGTTCATGATGCTGTCAAGCGAGGGACGTAAAGCGAGGATAGCAGGGAAAAAGGTGGATGAACTTCAGCGGTTCCTTGAGAAGGCGTGCAAAAGGAAACAGCAGAAGAACACAGAACCGATTGAGCTCGGCAACAAATGGGAGGTGTCGCCCTGCAAAAGTTTGCAGAACGGGAGGCCAGAGTACGGCAGAAAACAAGGCGTAGAACGAAAAAGAAAAGGAAGTAATCAGTGGATGTGATGAATGACAGCAGAGCCGAGAATGAAGGTGACAAAGCAAGGGTGAATGGGGGTTTGCCCTGGGGAGAAAACACGTGTTGTCTCGAGCACCTTCCTCGAGACAAACAAACAAGAGAAGGGAACCTAAGTCGTGATGGCATGGCAGGCGCGAGGTCCCGTGGCAGTGAATCACGTCTCAACTGAAGTTGGGTGGCAGGAGCAGGTGGTATGTGCCTACCGCGTTTCCTTCAAGCACCATGATGTTATCAATGCTCAGAACACCAAAGTAGCAAGGTAATTCATCAATTCTCATAACTAATCATAGCTGACAGTGACTTTGAGTGGAATTCGTCCCGGCTGGAGCCAGTTTTCGTGTCCCGAATACTCATGAACAAACCATCCGAATTCTCCCAAACCGATCCGATAACACACATCTATCCGTTTCTACGTTTCAACCAAGGTCGCCTGTCAAAAGTGCGGTGAGGCGGAGATCTACTCTTCATCTTCCTCGTCTTCCTCCTCCTCCTCGGGGTCCGCAGCGGGAGCCAAGGGCTTCTGAGTGTAGTGCCTGGGGAGACGGTTCTCGCCTTCGGTGTAGGGGATGCCGGCCTCGTCGCGAGCCATGTCGTTCACCCACCGTTCCTGGCCGGGCAGACCGGGCTTGGTGCCGAGCTCAGCCCACTTGGCGGCGAGGTAGAACCAGCCGAGAGCGTTGCCGACGGTGCCGACCTCGTCCGAGACACCGGTGCGGGCCGCCTCGCTCATCTTGGCGTGGAGGTCGGCGTCGGTCCAGAGGCTCAGCATATGGTCGGCCACAGCCTTGTAGTCGCCGGGGGTGACGAAGAAACCGTTCACGTTCTCCTTGACCTGCGTGGGGATACCACCCTCGTTGGAGACGATGACGGGGACACCGGCATGCAGAGCCTCCGAGACCTTGATCTCGAAGCCCTCGCGGGTGGAGAGCTGGAGGATGATGTGGGCGTTGGCAATGACCATGTTCAAAAGCTGGTCGTTGGGGTCCAGACGCATGATGCTGCAGTCGGGGAGGAGGTCGGGGTAGTGAGTCTCGAGCTGCTCCATGGTCTGATCGAAGATGATGGTTCCATCAGGGTCATCAATGGAGCCGTTACCGCAACTAAACAGGTCAGTCGAGGTCAAGCAGACTCTTCAGGGGTACGTACACAACGAGCTGAGGGACGTCGGTGATGCCAGCCTTGTCGCACTGTCGTCGGAACTCGGCGTAGGCGTCGATGACGGTGGGAATACCCTTGGCGGGATCGAATCGAGCAACCTGGGCAATGTACTTGCGGTTGGGCCAGGCAAGAGGGGTCCTTTTTCAGTGTTAGCAACATTCAGGGAAACTCGGCAGAGAACACGCACATGCGCTGGCGGAGGCACTGAGTGTTGTAGATGTGGCCGTAGTAGCCAGTGTCCCACGCGTTCATGGGCTTGTTTAGGCCATCGAGCCAATCAGTCGTGGCGGGGAAGTAGACGACCTTCTCCCGGGGAACCGTGTGAGGAACGAACTTGGGGATGGGGTGGCTGATGAACATGTCGCAGCCCTGGATCTTGCTCCAGAGGAAGTTCCAGATGTCGTTCTGGGGAGAGCCCTCAATGGCGATGAGGTCGCTTCGCATCTGGATGTGAGACCGGAAAAGGACGGGTCGGTTGGGGGTGAGCTTCTTGACCAAGGGGATGAGACCGGGCATTTGAGGATCATCAATCTATTCGCGTCAGCTTCATGTTTGTGGGGATGGGTAACTATGGGTCTACCCCGGATTCACGGTGGGGGGGACTGAAAGCTGGGGGCTGACTTACAATGATGATGTCGGCACCACCCTCCTCAGGGGGTCGCAAGGGACCGCCCTCGGAGAGCCAGTATCGCTTGGCGTTATCCTCGATCCAATCGGTGATGGCAGCCTTCTCCTCCGAGGAGATGCGCTGGTCGGGGTGGCTGACGCCCTGGAGGATGTTGTGGACGTTCTTGGTGATTCGGAAGACACCAGGACGGGGCTTGGGGACTACAGACGGTTAGGGGGCGAGTTGGAGATGATGTTTCCAAGTGTCACATACCGTACCAGGTCACGTCGACGCCGAGCAGACGCGAGAGACGGACGAGAGCGTGGCGCATGAGAGCCACACCACCACCCTGGGGAGTGGCGCTGAAGAAGGCAATCTTGGTCTTCTTCTCACGGAGCTTGTTGACCGACTTCATCATGGTGTTCCACGTGGTAGCGTTGCAAGTGCCCTTGTGGTCCTGGAGGGTAGTGAGGTGAACGCGGAAGCCAGCATCAGTCTGGACAACGCCCCTCCAGCCGACCTGCATCAGAGGAACCAGAGAGGGACCAAAGTTGCTGTTCTCGTTAGCTGGGTTCCGGAGTTACAGGCCGTGGGAGAGACTACTCACAGGATACACTTGCGGACCATGGAATCGGCCTGCTCATCGACGCGCTTCACATCCCAGAAGCTCTTCTCCTTGTTGGCCTCGGAGTCGGGTCGGAGGACAACGGGGATGATGTCGAGCTCGAGCCAGAGACGAGAGCAGAGGGTAGGGCTCATGTACTTGAGCGAGGTGGGAAGGCCGGCGCCGATGAACTTGACAAAGTTCTCGTGCTCGTAAGCCTCGACCTCCTTGAGGATGTAGTCGGCGATGAGGTCATGGTCCTCGCTCATCTCCTCGGTGAGGGTGATGGACTTGACCGAGAAATCGACCAGGTAGGTGGTGTCGTGGATGGCGAGGGCGATGACGGCAGTGTGGTCGTCGGAGAAGACGGCCGAGATACCAAGGTAAAGGGTCTGGCCATTGTCAGTTTCAATGTTGTCGAGGTTGAAGATGGTAGGCGAAACTCACGGTCAGGGCGGCACCGAGTTGACCCTCCTTCTCAACGATGAGGCTCATCTGCCTCTTGCGATGAGAGGAGGCGCCCGTGGAAAACTTGCGGACTGGGTTGGTGGGCGCCATGATTGCGGGGTTATGTCTTGACTGATACAGAGAAGGGGGTTGAGAGGAGGAGAGGTAGACTTGACGCAGAAGTCTGTTGGGATGCTCAGGACTTCAACACGTCGAGAAACGGGCGGGCGATGGACGAGAAGATATAGACTTCTCTCTGGAAGGACCCCCGGTCGGACTTGGACAACTCGGACACTCAGACAGTGAAGTGCAAAAAGGCGGTGGTGAGGCAGGAGGTCGGTATCGAAAGAGTTGTGGAGCTTGAGCGGCGTCGACAAAGGTTCGCCCCCCTGTCGCGATGAGTACACGCCAAGGTTGAACGAACAAGGCCGACCCGGGAGAATCTGCAGATGGGGAGGCAAGGTAGGACGGACCCAAGATGTCGACCCTGGCTCAGCCCGTCAGCGCGGGTCGAGTATGCAGGGGAGAGAGAGAGGGAAAGACGGTGGTAAGGGGTGAGTGTAAGAGGAGTCGAGGATAGACTGGATCAGTGGCAGGGGGATGGAGGGAGAAGGACGGGGGGAGAGAGAGGACAAGGGGGGAGGAGGAAGAGGGGGACGTGGTATGTACTAGGTAGTATAGCTATGATGTACAGGTAAAACAGGCACAAGACGACGAGGAAAGGTCGTACCGGTAGCAGGTTGCAGCGGCAGCGTGGGGTTTCAGACGAGGTGACGAGGTGAGCAGGCGATGATGCCGCAAGGTGAGGAGACGGAGGAGACGGAGTGGCGTGCCCCCGGGGAAAGGAGACTCTGAAAAGACGGTCACGTTGAACGGCGGTTGTTTTGGAACGACGGAAGCCCGTATTTTGCTCAGGGTATTTTTTCCGGGGGACGAGAGATTGGATCCCCGGCCGAAAATGGAGGTGCACCTGACGGATTGCACGGATGCTGGTGGGATGGTTGAAGCCGGGGACTTTGTCTGACGCTGGGCTTGGATGGAATGTTTATGTTTGACGAAGAAACGAGTCAGGGCCCGATAAGTTGAAGGTGGGAAACGAGGCAGCGGGAAGGGCGAGCGATGAGGGGATGGACTGCGAGCCAGTGAGTGAAGCGGGTGGTCGGTAGGCAGCTTGGGTGGTGGTCTGATATGATATGTGATGTGTATGCACGAGGCGACTTGGGTGACTAGAGCCGATCTTTGCCTGGAACGAGGCCGGGAATTCGATGCAGGCCCGGCATTCCCTTTTTTTTTTTTTTTTTTTCTTGCTTCCTGTTGCTTCCAAATTTATTCTCCCTTTTTTTGTCTTCCCTCACGAGATGGATGGTACCTGATGCAGGTCCCGAGGTTGGCCAGGTTCATTTCATTGCGTGCAGCCAGCAAGCGTTGAATGGAGAGAGAGGGCACGCGAGAGAATGCCTCAACTGAGGGGATGGGATATGAGACTAGGGTACATTTTTTTTTTTCTTTTTTTTACCCTTTGCTGAGAAACCATAGCAGTGACGTCTTCAACGAGCTGATGGAGGGGAAGGGATGGGAGGAGCTCCGGTCTGACAGGAGCAGCCGCAGCCACAGCATCATGACCTCGGCGAAAGAGGCCTTGGCAATTGTTAGTGAGACACTTGGCTTTTTGCTTTTTTTCCCTTTTCTTTTCTTCTGTTTCAACCATAATCTCAATTCAAGCCACCTCTCAACGGTCGGCTCTCATCCGTTTCCTCACCCTGTCCTCATTCCGTCCTCGTCCGTTTTCTCATCATGACATGTTCTCCATCCAGACACGACTCAGCCCATGACACTGAGATCCCTAAAAAAAAAAAAAGAGGCACCCCTCCGCTTTCGCCTCCTTTCGACGAAAAATAATGGGAACACTGAACAGGCTTCCGGACCTAGCGTACCCGAACCCCGCGATGCACTGAGCCGCCCGGGGGTGTTTCGCAGGGGAGGGGGTTCACTGCCAAAAAGCTCACCACGGTTAGGTCCCACAAAGGAGAGCGCCGGGCGGAATGGAACATGGGACGCGGGAGCTAGGTCTGTTCTGACTGGAGGGAGCCGAACGGAAATAGAGAAAGAAAGTCACATCGCAGGCTAGGCGGGCAAGGCAAAGGCATGGCAGGATACATAATGCAAGATGCAGGTATGAGTTGCGGGTAACGTTGTGATCCCTTCAATGGGCGCTTACGGGCTGGTTACGGCGCACAAGAGACTTGGCGAGAGTTTAGGGAGAGGAGTCGTGCGTGTGTGTCTGTGTGTGTGTGTGCTCCCTGCCTGGTCTTTCTTCCCATCTGGGCACAGATTCAGGAGAGCAGAATCTCGGCTCATGGCCTCCAGGGGTCCAAAGAAAAACGTGTTGGCTCTCGGAACATCAACGAGGCTGGTTCGACTCGACATCAAAAACCGTGAGGCTCATCCCTGAGCTGAAGAGTCCCAAACACGGACAACGAGTCCCAACGCCGTCCGCCCAACGACTCATTCTCCTCTGGACACGGTAACCACAAAGGACAATTCCAATTTCCAAAACCCCTCGCACGCACAGCATTTCGTACGACCCGGTGGCTTGTCACCGTCTCGGCTGCGAGGTCAGCTGCCACTTTGCATCGTATGATGAGACGCCGGGGGGGTGAGTTGTCTTTGTCTGCCGAGCAGCCCGTCCGTCGTCTTTTCCTCTCTACGGAGTACGGATACATGCCGTCCATCCATCCATCCATCCATCCATCCATCCATCAATCACCTTGGACCTCTTTCTTTCTGACCGGCGGTGAGCGGTCCCGTCGTGGTTGGTACGGCGCGCTCTTCCCCAATCATCCCACTTCCAGCACCTGCATGTGCCTGGCCGCCGTGCCCATTGGATGCCCGCCCCTTTGCCGTGTTTGCTTCACCGACCATGTCAGTTCACGCATCAGTCGTTGATAATCTTTCTCGGCCGGTCGAGCTTTGGCTGCTGTACGAAGGGAGGAGCGCTAGGGGAGCCTCTTCCGCGGGCCGCGCAGTGGAACAACGGCTTTCAAGGTGAATGGACTGATGTTGTTTTATTATTATTTGTTTTTTTATTCCAACCCCACGCCCATCCTGGAGCTCAACAGCAAGCTTGGGCTCTCACCACTCTTCAAATCGTTCCGTGGGGTGAGCACCGCCGCAACACGTGGCGGTCAATTGTCGATTTGAGGGAAGCCGAAGCTGAGAGGGCTTGTCATGGACAGCACATGACGGGAGGTGAGTGTATGAAGAAGGGCGGCATTCATGGGTCGCGGCCTGCGGCTGCAAACATGGTGCTATGGTGCTATGCGCCCAAATGGCATCGCTCTGCAATAGCACTTTTGTTACCGACATTTCGAAACACCATGGCCGTGTACTTGCGAGAATTGAAGCGGCAGTATTGAGGCGATTGTGAGACACCATCTTTCTGGTGGAAATACACCTCGCCCAGTCGCTTATCAATCTACACCGTCTGAGATATATCCGGAGCAATGATCGGACTCCGAGTGGGACGCGCGGCCCGATTCGCGCTCACGATCCTTCGCGAAACTAAGCGATGTGAACGGGTTTCCTTGACGTTGACATATTTGCAGATGAAAATCTTCCCCATCCGTGCCATGTACGCTTCGACAGCAGAAAGGCCATGGTTCCAACGACTCTATGCACGCTCCTCTTTGCAGCTGTGGGTGTCGCCGCGGGCGCTCGCGGGGACGGCCCGACTCGAATCGAACCCGGTGACGACAGCGCCAGAGAAAACGCGAACCGGATATTCAACGCGATCCATTCGGCCGGGAGACAATGGGGCTCGTCGTACTACCACAACGGCTTCAGCTTCCTCCCGGCCGTGATGCCCCGGGGCACCATGCTCTACCACGGGGCGAGCAACAGGACGGTGCCCGAGGGGCCCGAGTGGCTGGCCTTTGAGATTGAGCACGCCGAGGGCTTTGCCTTTTCGCACAAGGGCAATTTTGGGAGACCGCCGGGAGGCAAGCCTCCGGGTGGTAAGCCGTCGCCTGAGGAGAGGGGTGGCCAGAAGCCGTTGACAGACGAGGACCGCAATGAGCTGCGTCGCTATCGACGACGCTCTACCTCCAGCGACAGCGACGATGATGACAACGAGAACAAGAACACCCGAGGATACCTGCACACGTACCAGGCGACCCGCGACCTGCACCTCCTCTACATCGACGGCATGAGCGCTGGCAAGACGTCCATGGGCACGCTGGACACGCAAGACCTCGTCCTCCGCGAAAACGCCACGCGCGAAGGCGGCCGCGGCTTCGGCGAGCGCGACCGAGCCGCCGACCTCTGCGACATCGTCACCGGCTGGGGCTTCGACGGCGTGGTGCGCATGGAGGCCGGCTTCGAGGTTATCTACTGCGACTTTTACGACGACGCCCTGCGCCGCGTGAGCCTGACGCGCACCCCGATGCCCGACGACAGAGTCGGCGACAACGCCATGGGCTCCTTCATGTGGGCGCGGGCCATTGGCGAGCGGTACGACGGGCTCGGCGCCGGCCGGCTCCGGCTTGACTTCTCGTCCATGGTCTCGGCGCTCTTCTTCCCCGTCAACATCTCCAGCTCCGACGCCGAGCGGCCCGACCTGGTGCGGCTCGAGTCGGCGGGGCTGGGCGAGCTAAGCGACGTCAAGACGTACCTAGAGGGCGTGGCCCGGCGGCCGCGGCGCTTCACCGTCGACTGGCAGGGCGTCGTGGACCTCGTGGTGAGTCGCTTCGCGAAGCGGCTGGCGTCCATGGGCCACGGGTCGCTGTCGGATGGGTACTTTGTCGACGAGGTCGAGACGTTGACGACGACGTGGTTCGATGCCCCGCCGCTGCCCGAGGATATCACGCTGGCTGCGCGAGACGACGGCGAGACGAATAGGACTGCCGATGCCGTCGATCGATGCAGGAAGCACTACCTCCGACCTGCACTGCTGGACGAGGAGCAGTGGAGTTCCGAAGACCGACTGATTTTCGCAGCCGTCGACGCCGTCATGGAGTCGATTTGCGAGAGCGTCTTTTACGTCCGGGGTTTGCTCGTCGAAGCTTCCTCGTCCGACCCGGCCGAGAACAACAAGACGCTGCAGAACGCCGTCGAGACGGGCCGAGCAGTGGTGCGCCGCTTGATGGAGGATCTCGGGTGGACGTTTTGGAAACAAGAGCAGCCGTGTCCGGTGGGCGAGGTGCTCGTCATTGCCATGTGGCCGTTTGGGTACGTCGAGGATCACTGGACTCCGGGGTGTCGGTCGATTGAGGGCATCAAGAGGCCGGACGGTGAGTCGTACTGGAGGAATAATTGGGGACCGAGGAATAGGTCGTAGGGATACGTTGTAAAGGAATGATAAATAATTGATGGCTGAGTGGGTGAATTAAGTGGATTACCGAGGAACTTATCAGGGAGTGAGTTATGAAGAAGCTATTTATCTCATTGATGATGAGTAATGATGATGGTCGTATAAGTCCGCATTCATCACCACTAACAACACACCATTAACCAACTACCCGCCACCACGCAACCGGAGAGTAATGATGTCAGGTATCCGTAAAAAGAAATCACGTCGTTTATTTCAACGCCGTTATCTCAACGGTCAAAAAGCAACAGCACACCCATCGTCAAAAAGAACCGACCACGTCAGGAGTCGAACCTGAAATCTTCAGAGGGGGCTTCACCCGATATCGGTTGACCGAAATCTGACGCCTTAGCCATTAGGCCACGCGGCCGATCAATGAGTTAGTGCGAATCCAGCTCGCAATTGAAGCTCAAGAGGCGTCTCAGCCTTTGCAACTGGCTGTTGAGTTTTGTGGCTCTCGTTCGGAGTCCGACTTCGGTCCAACGTCGTCGCAGTGCTCCGCTCCAAGCCGCACTTGCACCTCATGGACTTTTTTCTCTCTTTCACATTCCCATTTGCATTGAAACCGGTCCACAACTCGGCATTTTCCCTCCCTGTTCCAATTGATGCATCTCCGGTGATTACTGAACAATTGATCCTTTTTCATCGCCTTGCCCGCAAATTTTCATCCATTGTTGCCCCCAGTGTTCATGTGGCCATGTTTCTCCATGTTTCCTGGCGTCGATTCCGATCTCTTCCCGTTCGTCCCGACTTGGTCCGACTCCGGATGATCGAACCTCAGGCCACTGTGTGTCAAGGAAAAGGCGTTCCTGGCAATGTGGCTGACTTGGATTGCCCCAAATAGCTTCTCGTCGCCAGCATTTCCGCTTCTCCGCAAGAGCTTGATTCTTTTGCCGTTTTGGCTGTCACCATCTTTGTCATTCCGGTGGTTGTCTGTCACTGCTGAGATGCCCCTGGCTAAGAACGCCCAATTCGCCTCTCGGCGAGAAAATATTTTTAGGGGTCCAGCGCACTGTGGCCGAAACTCAATGGCGGGGTTGCATGCGAGCTCGACTCGGTTGATCAAAAATATCAAACACCACGACTGCAACACGACGTCGACTACATCACCAATCACGGCTCAATTGCCCTCAGCTGACAATTCCAACATGGCCTTGTATTCGCGCCTCGCCATTCGCAGCTTGAAGCGAAACCTCCGCGCTTGAAATGCCGTGCTGAGGCGTCATTATACCAGCCCCGCGGAGATGCTCCCCTCATATGTCAGACCATGCCGGCGAAGCTGGGACAGGCGGCCCGTTCACTCCTCCGGGCTCCCAGTGAATGCTTGCTACACGTCCCGAAGCTAGGACATCGCCGCGTCAGGTTCATGGCATGATGTCGCTTGTTTCCCCGGTGGGCGTAATGTCCAATGCCTGCTTCGTGACTGGCCCGTGGCCGGGGATATATAAAGACGTGTGTCCATCTCGACTGGATAGACCATCACCACCACAGCAAGAGCTTCACACCTCGCAGCACCTCTCATCATGTCCATGACACAAGCCCAAATCGCCATTGTCAAGGCCACCGTGCCTGTGCTCAAGCAGCACGGCAAGACCATCACGTCGACCATGTACAACAACATGCTCCATAACCACCCCGAGTTCCGGAACCTCTTTTCGCTCCGCGCCCAGCAGACGGGCGAGCAGCCCGCGGCCCTGGCTCGGTCGGTGCTGGCCTACGCGCAGTACATCGACGACCTCCCCAAGCTGCGCCACGCCGTGGAGCGCATCGCCCACAAGCACGTCTCGCTCTTCATCAAGCCCGAGCACTACCCCATCGTGGGCCAGCACCTCGTCGGCGCCTTCGGCGAGGTGCTCGGCCCGGCCCTGACCCCGGAGGTCAAGGAGGCCTGGATCGCCGCCTACGGCCAGCTCGCCGACGTCTTCATCAACCGCGAGGCTGCCCTCTACGAGCAGGCCGGAGAGTGGAAGACGTGGCGCAACTTCAGGATCGCCAGGAAAGAGGCCGAGAACGAGCGCGTCACCAGCTACTACCTCGAGCCCACCGACGGCAAGAAGCTGCCGGGATTCCTCCCCGGCCAGTACGTGAGCCTGCAGCTGCCCATCCCCGGCGGCGAGGGCCTCGTGCAGAGCCGCCAGTTCAGCCTAAGCGAGGCCCCCGGCGCCAACCACTACCGCATCAGCGTCAAGCTCGAGGACACCATCGAGGGCGCCCCCGTCGAGGACGTGGTGTCCGGCAAGGTCTACGGCGTCATCTCCAACCTGCTGTACCGCAGCTACAACGTCGGCGACGTGGTCGAGCTGAGCCCGCCGGCGGGAGAGTTCTTCGTCGACCCGGCCGACACGTCCGCTGCATCCAAGCCCCTGGTTCTCCTGTCGGCCGGCGTCGGCGCCACGCCGCTCGTGTCCATCCAAGACGCCGTACTGAGCTCCGCGACCGCCTCCCGGCCCATCACGTGGATCCACGGCGCGCAGCACTCGGGCTCGTCGTGCTTTGCCCCCCACGTTCGCGACGCCGCAGCCAAGCACGACAACGTGACGGCCAAGATCTTCCTATCGCAACTGCGGGACGGGGACGTGGCCGGCAAGGACTACGACTTTACGGGCCGCATCGACCTGGACAAGCTGCGCGAGGAGAAGCTCCTCCAGCTCGAGGACAAGACGGCCGAGTACTACGTGTGCGGGCCCGAGGACTGGATGGTCGACGTGCGGGCTTGGCTGCAGGGCCAAGGCGTCGACTTGGAGCGCCAGCACTTGGAGCTGTTCAAGACTGGTGATGTTTAGGGAGAGCGAGGGAAATATTGAGACTGTTTTGTATATATCAGGTAGAGTCATTTGCATTTGGGGGGCGTTTGGCATTCGTCAGAAATTGCTGCTTGGTCTTTGTACGAATATACGTGCGAGCTTAGAATCAAGTGTCTCAGACGATAGAACTAGGAAATTTCGTTGCACAGAGTTGTTCCCATGATTGCGAAAGAAATGACTATAAAAGCTAGGGCTCGACTATGCGTCAGCCAGTAGTGTCGACTCGAATATTTTACAACATGGTAATCTCCATCCCCTTACACAAAAAACAACCGACTCAACACAGACAACCCCCCCTTGGCTTCAACTCGCACAAGCGGCCGTTTGCGATACCCCCCCCTCTCTCACTTCCCTCGCTTGCCCAATGCCGCATGGTTTTACACGCCTCGAGGCAAACCGCTTCGAGAAACCACGTTGGAACGAACGAGACCCTCTAGGGAGATTGCCATGAGTGGGAGGTTTCATCGAGGCCTCCCAGGCGAGAGAGAGGGAGACCATGATGTTTCGTTTGTCGGCGAATCCGTCCAACGTGCAAGAAAAGTGTGCTTGTCGCCTTGTACGACTATGCCGACAAGTGGTCGGTCAACTGGGCGAAGGCAATATTGGAGAGAGAGGAAACTATGCACATGTCGAAAGATGCAAAAGATTTTCTCATCCAATAAACCGCATCTCTTCCCGCCCCCCTCTTCCCAACAAAACTGCGGTAAAAGATGGGTATCGTGTGTACCGCCATCAGATTGGCTTTTCCCTTCTCCACGGGCCGCCGACACAAACGCCGCTTTTGGGCTCCGTGGACTTCATGTTGTAACACAGCATGGCTAGGCTCAGAGAAATGTTGAGCGCCACCCGCCTCGTTTGAACAATTATACGATCTGAGGAGGAGGGGAGATTTACGAAAAGCCGAGGTTGAGGTGATGGCAATGGTAATCGCGATGGCGAGAAACACCCCAGCAAGTAACTTGTTTCGCCTCCTCCTTCGAAGCACAATGCAAGATGAAAACAAGCGGCTCCAGAGTATGGCTAACAGAAATCTCGTTTCGTCATATCGTTGCCGATCCATTGGACTGGGTTCTCTCTCTAGCTCACGGGGTACCGACGGTATCGGGAACCGCCCATGGGCCAAGGATAGCTGCAGCGAACAAAAGCTTTCCCCCCCCTCCTTAGGCGAGATGCTCTCAGAACCAACAAAAAGCAAAAGCATTTTCCTGTCTTACCGCCAAATGCGAGATGCCTAGGCTAAAAAAATGTGCAAGGGGGTCTGCAGAATCGCATCTCTATCCCATCTATTCTATCCGTCCCCCCCCCCCCTTCCCCTTCCCGAACTCGATATAGAAACATGGCCTCTCGCCTACCAAACGAACGAAGCGAAGCGAACGAAACGAACGAAACGCCTCCCCCCCGAAAAGGAACGTCTTTTGCGAAGCTGGGCGTCTCTCGCATGAGTGTGTGTGTGTTTGAGTGTGAGTGAGTGAGTGAGTGAGTTGTCTCAGCATCTCTCGCGACCACAACCAAGACGAAATCCCATCCCCCGCCCCCCTCCATCACCTGTCTGCTTCCCTCCCCCCCTTCAGCCAAGCCACACGGGAAACCGGGAAGCCCATCTTGAGGTAATTCGGCGAAAAAAAAGACATCACACGGGTAACCAGGAAAAAAAGGGGGGGACACCTGCTTAAAAAGCTTCCCCCTCAATGTCTCCCCCGTGCTGCTGGCATCCCCGAACCGAACCGAACCGATACGGCCATGACCATGGCCGAAACCGTCATCCGGAAAGCTTGCGACCGCTGTCACGCGCAGAAGCTGAGTTGCAAGCGCGACGGGGACGAGTCGTGCGAGCGGTGCGTGCGGCTCAAGACGGAGTGCAGGTCGAGTCCTTCGCTGCGGTACAAGAAGCACAACCAGCGACAACAGGAACAACAAGTTCAGCAGCAGCAACAACAACAACAACAAGTTCAACAACAGCAACAACAGCAACATTCACACCAACATCAACTACAACATCAACTCCACCAACACCAACACCAACCCTCCCCCTCCACCGCCCCTTCCTCCTCGTCTCACGCCGAAGCAACCCCCCTCGGCCACCGGTCCCCCAAGCCCAAGCGACGGCGGACGGATAGCAATCCTGGCCTCGTCCCACCCGACGCGGGTACGTGCCATGTCTCGAAAGCCTGCGGCGATGACCGACTCACCTTGCTTGCCGAAGCCGTGCCAATACTTTCCCATACGGGGGCACTGGTGACGGATGAGGGGCAACAGCATCAGCAGCAACAACCGCAGCAACAACCGCAACAGCAGCAGCAGCAACTTCACCTGCCCGTCACACCCGATCCGGTCCTGGAACTCGCCGACTTCACCTTCAACTTTGACCCGCTAGGCTTATTCGCCGCCGGCCAGGCTGAGTATTTATCTCATCCAGGCGTCCCTAGATGTGTTGACCGGGTTCACCACTCTCAGCAGCGGCAACAACTTCCTCTGCCTTTATCTCTTCCTCCTCCTCCGCCAGCATCTACTGCACAACCTACTGCACATCCTCCTCCCCCTTCTGCACCTCCTCCCACGCAACAACACTCTCAACCCCCAAGCGCCTTCGCCGACTCGTGGGATCCGCGGCTCGCCTCGTCCGACGCATATCCCCCAGCAGCAGTCGCACCAGACGCACCGCCGCTGCAACCACCACCGCCGCCGCCAGCACCAGTCGACGCACCCTCTCATCAACAAGGACCCTTGGGCGCAGGTCGTGCACCTGAGCACGGCAGCATCTCTGACAAGCGCGCCCGCCAGGCCAGGAGGACGCCGCGGCGACGGCCCAGGCAAATCCGTCTCACCGACCACGGCGACGCCACAGCAGCAGCAGCAGCAAAGTCGTCACCGTCGACTGCCACTGCAGCGGCAGCACAACAGCCCCTGATCCGAGACTCCCCCCTGATTCACTGGATGGCGCAGCTGGCCGACATCAACGCCCGCCTACTGGGCCTCGCGTCGGCCTTGCCGCCGGCGCAGGCGCAGCAGGATGCGGTGATGAAGAATAGGCTGCTCGCTCGTCCATCCGCCGACCACGGCTTCGGCCCCGGCGGGTTCCCCATCGACGAGATGTTCAAGCTGACGAGGCGCGTGGCCGACATTCTCGAGCAGCCCACCGAAGCTCCTCATCCTCCTGCCCCCGAGGCCATCGACAGCTCGGACCCGAGCAACTCCATGTTCGTCCTGTCGACGTACATGCGCCTGCTGGACATGTACCAGCGCGTCTTTGCCCTGGTGCACGCCGAGGTGCGCCAGCCGGACAACACCGACAAACAGTTCCGGTTCTGGAAACTCCCAGACGTGACAGTCGGGTCCTTTGCCGTGCAATCGTCGCCCTTTTTGCAAATGTCGCTGACCATCCAGCTCGCCGAGGAGTTCCTCTCGCGGCTCCGCCGGTCGACGGGCCGGTGGTCGCGCCCGCCGCCCGCTGGAGCCGGAGCCGGAGCCGTGTCGCTCTTCGCGGGCGTGGCCGACATTTCCTTCCAGGCCTTTCGCGAGAGGGAGGAGGACCTGTCCAAGCACCTGGCCGAGCTGCGGGGGGAGATTGAGGCGTTGCTGGATTCTTGAGGTTGGGCTGGTTGTGCCCCTGGGGCGTTTTTCATAGGTGCTTTTTTCGCATCGTGGTTGTTAGTCCCGAACTGGTGGCGTTCGGCTCTCCGTATTCTTCCCCTATTCCGTATGCTTAACACCAAGAAACTCTCGCGTATAAGTCAGCCCTTCTCGGCTCTCTCCCCTTATCTAGTCCGTGGCTTCCATGAAGGTACTAGTCTCGCGTTTCGCTGGCGCCATTTTAGTTTACAATGTCACTCCCTCGCATTTTCTCTTCAATTGAGCCGTTCGAGACTTGCCTTGTCCCGTTTGATTGTTAGTTCAGGGGCATGTCTTAGAACTATCGTTCAAGCCAACGCCAACGCCACCAGGTTCCCGAAAAAAAAAAGCAACACGGCCAATCAGAAGGATAATTCAAATGCCATGAGAAGCGATAGTCCCTCCCTGGATGTCGAGGGTTTAAATGCTAAGTCCTCGGCATCCCCCGCCCTGGTTCCAGCCTTATCCTGCACGAGACATTCTTCTGAGGACAACCTGTCGCCGTCATGAAGGCCAACATCATCGCCGCGGCCTTGGTCGTGCTCAGCAGCGTGGGGAGGTGTGTTGCCGACGACAATGAGGTGGACCAGGTCGAGGTCGAGCCGAAGAGGACCTACCTCTTTACATTGTAAGTCGACTCTTCCTCCAATGCCCGAGATTTCTACCCTCTCGCGAGCCAACCCAGGGGAACAAATGCTGACTGACTGACTACCCCCAGCGGCGACTCGTACACGCGAACCGGCTGGCAACCATGCTGCGAAATCCCCAACGACCAAAACCCCATGGCCAACCCGACGCCCGGCGACACATCCACGGGCGGCTTCAACTGGGTGGGCTACCTAACCACCATCTTCAACGACGGCCCCGTGTACCTGTACAACTACGCGGGCAGCGGCGCTGTGGTGAGCCGCGACATCGTGTCAACCGAGGAGCGGCCCGTCAAGCCCCATCTCCGCGACTTCACCCTGCAGACGGAGCAGTTCGTCAACGCCGTCGGGCTCAAGCCCGAGTGGGCGCCGTGGGACGCGTCCAACGCCATCGCCGCCATCTGGATGGGCGGCTGCGACACCTATCGCACATATGACGCCGAAAACCGCGACGACTTGCACAGGCGGGTCACCGACGAATACCTGCACCAGGTGGACCGCATGTACGAAGTCGGCGTGCGCAAATTCATCTTTCTATACGTTCCGCGTGAGTTTTGATAAAAGAAAAGGCTTGAACAGCTAGAGGTGCTGACCTTGTACAGCCACCTTCTTGACCCCCCTTCGATACCACCCCGAGACCCTACCCTACAAGCAGCGCAAATCCGCCGTCGAGGAACTGAACCAGATGCTCCGAAAGGCCTTTGCAAAGTACGCCAAGAAGCAGGGCGACATCAAGTACCGCTTCGTCGAGACGATTGGCGCCTTCACCACGGCCTTCCAGAACCCGGGTATGTTCAACGCCCACAACGCCTCGTGCCACGGACACTCTCCTTACTGCGTAAGTCGTTTAATGCGCCCTTGATGGATTGGAGGGAGGAAAGCTAACAATGTTTGCAGCTCTGGTGGAACGCCTACCACCCAGCCGAGGGCATCCACAAGCTCGTCGCCATCGACGTCGTCAAGGCGTGGAACGCGCCGCCCTTCCACTGTCCCGAGAGCATCCCCGAGTGCACGAGCACGCCGGCCCCGACGTACGCGGCAGCCAAGAAGACAAAGGCGGCGGCAGCAGCAGTCGCCGATGACGAGCCGGTGCAGACGGGGGAACCCCAGGGCGAGTCGCCGCAGGAGGAAGACGCGTGATGATGGACATTGGAAGTGTAGGGTAATATGAGAGAGGTGTACATAATGAATGAACTAGGCCATGACAATTTTGACAGGTTACGGGAAGGGAAGGGTGTGGCAGGCAGGGGTGAAGGGGCAAGGAGGTGTTCCTCATAGCGTAATGGAGGTGGGATCGTCGCTCCCGGCATGACGGAACCAACAAGGTATCGAAACGCAATAGCAGCGGTGGTCTTTTTGTTTGGTTTCGGCCGACGATAAGGTTGGCCGAAGTGTACGAGTATGTACGTAGTATGGTCTGTATGGATACAATACCACAGTAATCTCTTCCTAGCGTTCGCCGTTGCCCGTTTTTCGTATGCCGACGGGAGAGACTCACCTCGATGAGTCGATGCCCAACCGGAGATGCCTAGGCCTGAAGTTTGAATGCAGATCCATATCCGACTGAGACGACATGGAACCCAGAATCCAGACCGCATGATTTTGTATTTCTCCACGGGCATTGTTACACAAAGCCGGGTTGAACAAGACGCGAAGCCGGTCGTATGTTTGTGCGATTTGGGAGAGTCGAGTAAACTCTCACAGTGACAACGGGCCAAGCGAGGGGGGGTGTGTCCCTCCTTGATCCTTCTTCAGCTTCTCTTGCGTGCGTCTTCCGTTCTTCTCTCCTTCGCTTGCCGCAAACCAGGGCCAGGACCCCTTGCCAGGTTTACTACGTACAAAGGTGTCAGTACCTTAGCCCTGGGTATCCGTCGACCAGCCAGACGATGCCCCGGCAATTCCGACCTGGCAATCTGGAGGAGCACGACAACAAGACACACGAATTGCCTCGCCTAGGAAGCTAAAATGTACCACCGGGCCCCAAAAACGCTCTCGTCAATTTCCAGCAGGCTGGGTTTCCCGCAAATCCTGGCTCTGCTTCTCCGAGATGGCAAGGGCTCATCAGGGCTCCAGGGCTCAAAGGGACGGGGGGCCAATTTAGCCCCGAGGTGACGGGTCAGGTGTTTCCTGGGAAGAAAAGGGAAAGGAAAAAAAGGGACAAACGTTATTTAGCCTCGATCGAATGAATTTGGGGGTGGTGACTCGGTTGAGTTGCGTTGGTTTGCGAGCGAGGCAAATCAGATCAGATGGAACCGTTGGGGGACAAGGAGGCTCAATTGACCAGCCGCAGCCTTGGCTTATTGGGCTCTCGTACCGTTAGTTCTCGGATATCTCAAAGCCCAGCCAGCCCTGAGCAACCCGGCAACGGTTGCATTGGTTCACTGTACGCGTCACATCTCCTCCTCCCGTCGCCGTCTCGTCGGGTCCCCCAAATCCTGCAAAAGCGACCCGGGATTCTGGGACGAAGCTTTTGCCCTTCTTACCCCTCCTGGCAGAACAAGGGCGGAAACGCGGCCTTGGGTCTCTCTCTCTTCTCCTCTCGTGATTAACTTAACTGCCTTTGGTTAAACAGAGGACCCAGAGAACAAAAATCTGGAACCCTGGCGGCCCCGAGAAAGCGGGCGAGCAAGGCAAAAGAGTGCAGGCAGATCGAACCACGGCCGGCGGCCGTACCAAGGTTTTTCGTTTCGCGTGGGCGGCCTGCTCTTTTGGAACCGTTGGCCTGGTATTTTTTTCGGGGTTTGGCGGGCAGGGCGAGAGAAGGGGAGCGGAGAAGGCCGGTTGACGGGTGGGTGTGTGGTGTGTGTGGTAGTTTTATGGTGGTGTTTGATATGTACGTGCTCAGTAAGTAATGCGAGAAATGTGAGTTGAGGGTGGCAGAGATGTATTGGTAGAGCCTCGTCATGTTGGTCGTTCCATCTGATCAGTCAACTCTTCTGGACTTTCACTTCGCGCTTGTGGCGGTAACTAGGAAATACTCCCGTCGGGCAACATTTCATCACAAATGACAGAACTTGTCCGAAGGACCAATGGAGGCAAGACCATGACCAAGACCAAGAAAAACGAGACAAGTCTGGGGTACGCTGCCGGGCGCGGGGCGATGCGTGAATTGGAGCTGTTTTTTTTTTTTTTGCTTATGGTCTTTTTTTCTTTTTTCTTTTTTCCCTCCCTCAATGGATTCCTTTCATGCAGGACGCATGCTTCAGGTAAAGTCGCGGCAGCAAAAACGTGCAAGTATCCAGCTGTCAAAGAGCGGTCTGCGTCAAAATAGTACGAACAAGTGCCCGCCTTTTTCTGGGGGAGGAGTGACATCCGAAATCGAAAGTACATTTTGCAAACCGGCAACGGGAAGACGATTGATTAGATTTTTTCGGTGCATGTCGGTTCATTGGTTCCTGGCATGGAAGCCGGCATGCATGGAACAGCCGTAGAAACCAAGTTGCCGGCGGTGATGAAAAAAGATGCCGCAAAGTCACTCCATGCTTCGTTGCACCGGACCTAACGAGTATAGGGTAAAAACCACGACCGGAAAGCGGAATCGCACCCGTTGGAGGAGGACAGGGAAAAGAACCATTGTTCTCTCGTTTTTGGTCTTGTTTTCTCTTTTTTCATCCTTCTCTTCCCAGGCGACGACGTCGAAACCTTCTCTTAGTCTTCTCTGCAAGGGCCGTCCCGAGCTACCACCCCTCCCCCTTCCCCTTCCCCCCTCCCTCGTCTAAGTTGTGGCGGTCTCATCTCCCTTCCGTTCTCCAAGAGGATCGGGATGGCTTCCTCGAGCGAGCTGGGAACAAAAAAGCAACGTCTGTAATGAGGCTTCATGACAATCCTTGCCCGTGGGTCGGTGGATTTCCTACACGGCCAACTACGAAGGACGGAGTACGCTCGTCCAATTCTTGCCGAGGCGTGGTCGAATCTGTTGTGTTGTAACGAATACATGCCTGGACGTGCAAAGCATGCCGCATGAATGTATGTACATCACATACCTACATCGTACATCATGTATGTCGTGTCTCCAACTCAGCTCAGCTCAGCTCATCAAGCCCACACCCGTAAAAAGTCTGACAGGGCAAAAGGACAGAAGCAAGATAGGAAATAGTCCCAAAGTAAAAAAAACACGGCCGCCAGTGAGGTTTGCAGCCTGCACATGCACGCTCTTTGCAGGGCGCGCTGCCGCCGAGAAAGAAGCAATACTAAAGCCCTGCCAATCCGCCCAGCTTTGCCGAACAGCTCATACATAAGAAAAAAAAAAAACTCCACTGGCTCTCTCACGTTCGGCTGTTGCTGGGGGGTGCGGATGTGAAAAATCTTGGATGCTTCACTCGGCAGGTGTGCGTGTGCGTGTGTATGTGTATGTGTGTGTTGCGTTGTCTTGTTGTTCTTGCACATGTATTTACGTACTCTGTACTTGGCAGTCGCCGAAGCTGCTCTTCATTTCACACAGCAGTGGGAACCCGAGGCCGTGTTTGAGGTGATGCCGTCCCCTTGTTTCTCCTCTTGGCCTATTTCCGCTCCCCATGCCCATTCCCGTTGCCATGCCCATTGCCTTTCCCCCCTCGTTCATTACCACGGGATGGGACAAGATAGACTCGACACCGACACAAAGGGTCCCGAAAGAAAAGGCGCGTGGCGGCAAGCGAGAGAAGGGGGCAAGGAGCCCGCCCCCAAAATATCGTGCGAGAAACGACGCAGAACATCCATCCCGAGGCCCGAGCCCTCGTGCTGGGAACGGCCAGGACACGAAGCTGGGACGCACATGATTGGACGAGACAGGGGGAGGGGGGAGAGAGGACCTGCCGCGCCGAGCGGGCACGCAAGGCCAGGCTGGCAAAGGGCCCCATATCTCTCTTTCGTTCGAATCGACGATGGCGGCACCCATCAGTGTCAGTCAGTTGCCAGAGGAGGAGGGGCGGGAGGGCCGGGTCATGGGTGTTGTCTGGCAGTCGTAGTGGCAGTGGCAGTGGCAATGTCAATGGCAACGGCAGAGCAGAGGGACCTGTTGGTGATAGCTTCCAGAAGAAGGAACTCGAGTCGAACTAATCCCCCCCTTAGCTCCTAGTCGAAGCCCCGTCCCGTTTTCTATTCACGAATCCTAGGAACAAAACCTCAAAGGCGGAAAACAAAATAAAACGAAGCCAAAAACGGCGAACCGGCTGCTTTGAAAAAACCGGTCTTTGCCCAAGCCCCAATCTCCCTCGAGCGGCTTCCGCCCTCCAATCAGTCATTGCGAAGCCGGGCGGGCTGAGGAGGCAGGCCCCCCGTCTAGGACAAAAAAACGCCCAGCTGAAAGAGAGCCGCGTCCCGGGGACCATCCATTCCCACAACCCGCTCCGAGTCCGTCGACCACGCCGTCTAGACTTGGAACCTATTTTGATCTTTTCACGACTCTCTTACCGTCGGGATTTGCAGGGCTGATTGGGTGGCGGTGAGGTAGGGGTGGTTCAATATAAAGAGTGCGTAGTCGGAACATGAGAAAAAGGTCCAGTTTGCTTGTGGGGAGCGCGCCCCGAGGGGTGTTTTGGGTGATATTCCAGAAGCACGCCCGGATTCAGTCGTGGCTTTAGCCTGGCTGCCATTTTTGCGGCGGCTCAAAGCCTCTAGTTTCATTCTAGCCGACTTCTTCTGATATCTTGGGTCCTGTCTGTGGACCTGGGGGGTATGGCATGTACATTTTGGCCGCGCAGACAGTAATTAGTGCCGAAGCAGTGAAGAAGCCCGAGCGAGGGTCTCATATTCCGTCTTGTCTCTCCGGCTCTTGCGCCTCTGCCTCTGCCTCTGCCTCTGCCTCTGCCTCTGCCTCTGCCTCTGCCTTTGCCTCTCTCTCTCGATCACTCTCTACATGCCCCGATTTGGACCTCTCGGCCTGCATGTTGCCATTAATTGGTGGGATTGCGGTCCCGCAGGCGGACCTGGCATCATAAATTCATCAGAGTCATCAGGGCCCGTCATCCATGTCGACGCATCTCTCTCTCTCTCTCACCGGTTCCTGAATTGGGAAAGCTTGTCAACGGCTGTGCTCTGCCCTCTCTCTGCTTGTGCCGGAACCGGGCGAGTCTCTCGGAGGAGAGAGTGTATTTTTCGAGTGCGAGAACGAAAAAAAAGGGAGAAGCAAGCAAAAAAAACGACACATCGTATTCATTGCATTGTCCGTGGTATACAAGACACACGTATACTCGTCACAAGGGCCATTTCTCCGCCGTCAAACCACCCCCCCTCTCCGTCCTCCCCCTCCACCTCTCTCCCCTCGGGCCCCCCCGTCAGATCACTGCCAATGTTCCTGCTCGGCCAGTTGACAAAGCAGAAACAAGGATGGCAAGGCCGCTGAAAGGGAAAGAGTTGTCACTGTCACTTTTGGTCGCCCGTCACTTGCTTCTTCGCCGCGACACTAACACGGCCGGGGACGGGTCCTAAAAGGCGACGGTAACACTGAAGGGAGAAGCTGTCGGCAGTTTTCCACCACGTGTGCAGTGGAGTACTGTTTAAGTCAAGGCGCGCCTGATGAAGAAAGAGAGGGCAACGCACTCTTCTTCTCTTTTGCTTTGCTTCTTCCTCGCTGTTGGTAGCCTCTCTCGCCGTATGGATACCCAAAGGGCCCATGGTGTGATTCCTTGGGACGTCCCGTGTGACGGACCGGCAGTAATGCGCCCATCTTTAAAGAAAAAAAACTCCACACCGTCATCAACTCCCATTGCCCATTGCTTTTTGGCAACGGGTACTTGGCGTTCAAGGAGGAGGAAGGAAGAAGGAGGGGCGCCGGCGGCGTCGGCGGTGGTGCTTTGGTCCTCTCTTCCTCCCCTTGAAAGAAGAAGGTCAAGTACACGCGCAGCTGGAGATTTTTTCGCCGCCTCAAACGGGATTAAAGATGAAAAAGAAAAGAAGCGATGGGAGATGGCGTCACCGGTGCAGAGGCCATGGATACGAATCCCAGCAAGAAGCAATCTCAGCGTCTGGGACGGTGGGTCAGACGCGTGCCTCTTCGGTTTCACGGCTGAGGCAGAAGAGGGACCCAAGAGGACTGACTTGACTGGCTTCACATCAAGAGGCATCAATTGAGGCCATTGAGAGCAGGTTTGCAGTAGAAAACCCGTCGCTGCAAACCCATCAGTTGCGCGGTTAATCTACATCCAGTGCATCATCACACCCAAGGTGCGATATACAGTGTTCTAACCGGGGGGGAAAGGGAGGGGGGCCACGAGAGACAAAGTGAAGCTGCAGTCTTCACTTGCAGATGGCACGCAGTGCGCTGGCACAATCCAGGCACAGGAGGCCTGGGAGAGGAGCACCAAGACGCACCAAGGACCGCAGGGGGACCCGAGAGCGGTTCCAGTTTGCATTGCATGTTTTATTTTGCAGTTGCCGTTGTTCGAGGAACCCGACCCGGGTTGAGAGTGTGCACAGCAGCGAACGGATGCAAGAAAATTTTCTGTTCGTTGCTGAGGTCTGAGGGGGTTTCTTGTTTCGACGGGGAAGATGAATCCCAAGCGAAAGACAAAGACGTAGCCACAGACACACACAGACAGACAACTTGTTACCAAAGATGGGCAATCAGAGTTGCGTGAGTCCATGAGCAAATCCAGTCCGGTCCCACGTGCCCGACGGCCCGTCGTCAGTCGGGTGATGGTCCTCCCTTGTTGCTCAATGAGGGGCAAAAGATGGGTTGAGAGGGTGACTGGGACGAAGGAGCCATTGGGCATTGGACGAAGGGTGGTGTTGTGCTTATTGATGACCTGTTTAGGCTCACGGGCACTGGCTGATGTATTGCAGGACAGCCGCCCAAGCAGAAAGCTGGACTCCGAATACCGATGGTGGGGAGTTAGACCGAGGGTCGTTTTTGGGAGAGCAGGGCAGGGGGGAGGGGGCCGTCAAGGTTCTCATCATGAGAGGACGGACATGGAGAGAGATGGAGAGAGATGGACAGACGGATTGCTCGCAAGATGCACCGCTTCGTCGTGTCTCACCGTCTCGTCCGTGTCCGTCTGTGTAGCTTGGACTCGTACCTGTGCCATCTTGGTTCGTCATGTATCATCTATTTTCTGCCGTATCACGCCTCTCCACCTTGGGTCTCGTCAGAGTTAGAGGCCGTCTTCGTCTTTTGTCCTGTCACGGCCCAGCCCGGAGGAACACGACTTGCACCCTCCATCTTTTCCTGTGCCTCTTTCTGCGTTGCCTGTCGTGCAAACCCTAAAGGCCTCGAGTCCGTACATACGTGTACTTGTGCCATGGTCTCACGGGAAATGCAGCATCAACTCATCTCTCTTCGCTGCCCCAACCGGCTCCGAGTCATGGGCCCTCTTTATCAACGGATTGGCCTCGATGGATTTATTATCCCATAAAATTTCTCGAACCGACCCAATGGATCGATTCTTGGTTCCTCTCTTCGCCGACGCCGAAGGTTGCGAGGCTCGTAGGTTGGCCTGTGTGCACTGGTCCGGAGCTGGAAGAGACAGACGGAGAAAAAAAAGAGGGAAAAAAAAAAAATCACACTCTGGTTCCATCCTCGCGAGATGCATACATGGGCCAACTGCATGTAACGGAGTAATTGTTGTACTGAGTCACACACGCCCCCCCTCTGCCCCCCTCAAGTCTTGGCTTCTTCCTCCACCCCAGACCCCTGCCGAGCAGCCTTGCTTGCTTGCTTGCTTGCTTGCCTTCTTGGAAAAGTTTCGACACGCCCCCCCCCCCCAGGTCAAGTCAGTGTCTGGGGTGTCTCTCGCTGGGAGCACTGGCAGAGTGGACTGGTCGACAGGGGGTCGCAAGAGGACGAGAGAGGACTGAGGAGAAGGAGGGGACCTTTCGCCGGTTCTTTGGCCTTTAATAAACAACCATGGACCCAGGCAAGGCACGCGGCGCCCCTCTCACACCCCGTCCCCTTCTGAATTCCAATGACTACTACCATTGTTGCTGAGATTCATCTTGTTGTAGCCTCCTTCTTAAATACGCCTCGACCGCCCCGGCACTGAGCGACTCGTTACTGTTGCCGTGGTACATACAGCCTTGACAAGACCCTGCCTGCCCTTGGATGCTCGTCCCATTATCTGATCGCCTGCATCCCTCGTGGACTACAACTACTTCCTGCTCGCCTGCCTACTTTTATATATATCGACGCACTCGCCTTTGCACACCTCTCATTTCAACTCAGCCCAGCCGCCTGCCTCTCTCTTGACCCAACCTATCGACCATCCTTTCGTTCACCATGTGCAACTACATCTATGTGAGTCGGACCAAGCCATTGGGTCTTCAGCACCTCCTCGTCATGACTACGGATGTCATGTACCGTGACTAACACAAGTTTGTCTCTTTGCGTCGTTGTAGAAGGAACTCAGCTGCCAACACCACTACCACCTGGTAGAGTCGTGGTGTCCCAAGTACATTGAGACGGAACGACGATGCCCTCCAACCATTGTCAGCAAGCAATACTGGTGAGTCTTGCTCCTTTCTCCCGTCTCCCGTCTCCCGTCTCCCGTCTCCCGTCCCCCTTCCCCATCTTCTTTCCACATGCAGAAATACGCTAGAATGTGCATGTCTGACTCGTGACTAACGGCTTTCTTCAGGGGAGATGACATTTGCGGTACGTCTTAACCCTGCATAGGACTCAATCCGGCGCCAAACCCAGAAGGCCAAGAAAAGGGACCTTAATGCGCGCATCGAATTCGAATACTGACCAACTGCAGCCGCCTGTCGCGAACGACAGCAGCCGAGCAACCACCCTTGGGCGAAGCTGATCCAGCGTCCGGAATCGCGCATGTCGTGTTCGCCCCAGCAGCTTTCGGCGCAATGAAGGGAGTCGTCTTTCTTCCCGCCCGTCGATTCGCAGGTTCCGAATTCGCTCGCTCACTCATTCTCGACGACAAAAACGAACCTGCCAACGGTTACGTTTGACTTGATACCCAACGATGCGGCTAAAGAACGACCAACATCTGATCCGGAACCGTCCTCCCCCCACTCTCATCCCGACGTCACCAGATCCCACAACGATGTTTTAACGAAGCGAAGAAGAGAGAATAAAAAAAAAAGAAAAGAAATAAGAAAAAAAAATACAGCGAGACGGAAACGGGGAACGGAATTTCCTCTTTTAACCAACAAGTCTCTTACACCTTCTCGTTTTCCTCATTACCTCTCTCCACGTTCCCACTCCTCCTTCGGCGGTACCGGCATGTCTCATGACCCCACCACACCCTTTTGCCGACTCTGGAACCCACGAGGCAAAGAACAAACAACACGCTCATGACAACCGACGCCCGAAATCGGAAAACCAAGAATCAGAGAGAGGAGAATACATGAAGAAAAAAAGAAAGGAAGAAAAAAAAAAAGCGTCATATTTGTTCACAGAAAAAAAGCGGAGAAGCAGAAAGATACACCAGGATCACCACCAAAATCGAAAAAAGGCATATTCATTGTTGGCGGCATGGGAAAGCTCATTCATTATTGGGGTGTTTTTTTGCATTTACTTGTCTTTTTTGGGTTCTGTTTTTCTGGGGTTTTTTTTTTTTTTTTTTTTTTTTTTTTTTTTTTTGGCATGGATAAGACTTTCGGGCTCGCTCTTGGGTGCAAACCTACCTTTTCCTCACAACACACAGCGTTTACCAGCTCACACACTCTCACTTTCACTCACTCCTCCGTTCTCTTTTTTGCCGCAACTAGGACGAAACCTCCCCTCCCACGCTCCCGCGGACTGAGACCACCCACCCCCCTTGCAAGCCACATCAGCCTCCCCATTGCTTGAGAAACAGATGTGTGGGATGGGCCCCCAATTGAGGCTTGGTGTGTTCCCGGTGTCCAGGTTCGGCACCGATGGGGGCGGGAGAGGGACAACTCAGCTTGCGAAGAAGAAAACGTGGGGGGACAAAACGAACACACGACGACAAAACGAAGAGAACGACGAACGAAACAACGAGAGCGGACGGTGACTGGTGGTAGGAGGGAAAAAGAACCCCTTTTTTGGTAACTTCTTCTTGACTTGTTTTTTATTTGAATTTTGTTTTTGGTCTTTATGGTGCATTGGGAGGAAATACGGGTAGGGTATATTTTGAGAAACCAACTCAAACAGATGAAACATCATCGAAAGGCCTGGCGTGTTTTTTGTTATTGTTGTACATTCTGGTAAGGGGCGTCGTTATTCTCATACCAAAAAGAAAAAATTGAATGCATCACGGGCGGCAACAAGGTACACAGGTACACATCCTAAGAAGGAAACGGGAACGGGGGGGCAACACATCATGGGACTTTCGGTTTCTGTAGCTTCTTTTTTTCGTTGTTGTTTTATTTAGCACACACCCCCCAGCATATTGTTAGGCGCAGGTTTTCACTCCAAAAATAAGGAACCCAAGGTTTTTCATCAAAACGGTGAAGAGAAAGGACCCCCGCGTGGTTGTTGTTGTGTGTTGTTGCTGGTGCTTTTTATTGCTTTGGGCGTGTGGGGGGGGGCAGCCGCGCGGGACAGATGGAGAGAAGAGAGTGGATGGGACGGGACGCAGCTCAACACCAAAGCAGATGACAGCCCGTCGCTGAGAAAACAATTACCTAAGGTTGCGAGAGACGGACAGAGTGAGAGAGCAAGCAAGCAGCAGCAGCAAGTGAGAAAACACCCCTCCCCCCCTCCCCCCCGGGAGGTTAATAGAGAGGGCCATCAGGGTTGCTAGGCTACTTTCTGCGAGAGCGATGCTGTGCCTATCAATCCGTCCATGTAGTGCTCAGCCCTTCACCGTCTAATCAACTACTAAGGTAACTATCAAGGGGGGTTGGTTTGGGTTTCTCCGTCTCACGACGCTATAGACATTTTTTTTTCCGCCTCAAAAAAGAGAGACTCGACTCAAGAAGTTGGTCGTGCTAGAACGCTCGGCCCGTGACGCTCTCCCGCACCGCGCCGGCGAACCGGGGGGCAAGAGGGGACGGGGGAGGGGAGTGACCAGTGAGGGAGGGAGGCGGCCATCTTAGTGGGTAGAGAGAGAAGCAGCCCAGTGCCAGCCACAGCAAGAACAGCGGCCGCCTGGGGACCTTTGGGGGAGTCATGAACCCGGGTTTCTTTTTCGTGCTATGGGCTGAATAGGCATCACAGCCGAATCGACCACGACGATTGGGACGAGACTAGGAAGCCACAATAGGACAAAGTCGATGGGAGGCGGCGCCGGCGACTCGCTTGGTTGCAGCGTCGTCGCGTCTCGTGGCCGGCGGTTTCCACTGTCGCGGCGGGAACTGGGTAGGATGGGCGGGCGCAAGAGGGCTGTTGGTGCGTGTGATTGGTAACGCTCACAAAGAAGAGAGAGGGTTGGTTAAGTTTGCAGTAGCCGTTTCGCTCGTCATGCGGCGCGGTCATGATATGATGAGAGACCGACGACGACTCTCCTTCGTTAAAAGGTTGTACGAATACCTGAGACTTCACAGTGGCCTACCATTCAGGGCAGGGCAGGCAGGGCAGGGGTGTGCTTGTGATCCGGTGAGCAAGAAGTTTCCCAAGTCACCTCGATGGTTTTTCTTATTCTCGTCAAACTTACCCAAAAGCAAAATACAGCGAGGAAAGAGGGTTTGTCTCCAGGAAGTATAATGAGCGTGATCTGATGCACCTGCAAGAACAGGCGAGTTTGCATATTATCCCTGGGACGGGGCATCGCATCATGGCATCACCTCGCTGGGGAGGGGAGGGGAGGGGGGAGGGGATCCTATTTCTTTGTCGATTACCGCGCGTATTTGTGTGTTGCGGAATACGCAGGCGTGATTGCATTCCCATGTCATGCTGCTGTTGTGACTTTCTCATGGCTCCCATGGCCTCCCATGGCCCTTCTGTCCTTTCCATGTCATGACCTTTGAGCCACCACCACCAACCATGACCATTCGTCCCCTCTCTGTCGTCCACAAACCCCGGTTTGTTTCGCCAAAAAAAAAAAAAGAAGGACGGGACTAGACTCCTTTTCACCTTACCACGGCACACACGCATCTCGAGCCACCTGTGCGACCATCTGCCTTGTATTTCCCCCCCTCCAAAGAGCAGGGCAATTTAGATCTTGCGGCTCTCGAGCCCTGCCGGGTAAATTTTACTTGAAATAGGAAATCAAAAACGCACGTTTCTTCTTTCTTGGTAAACTCAAAAAAAGCTTTTCCTCATCTCAATGCGTCTCTTTCTGACAACAAGGCGGGAAGTGACAAGGGGGTGGACAAAGTTCAAGGGAGATGAAGAACAAGTACGGACCAGTAGACGGGAAAAACATAGCCTGGTACCCAATCCAACCCTTTGGAGCTTCCCGTCTTTTTTGTCTTTGGCACTACTGCACGACGCCCGCCGCCGCCGCAGGCCTGCAGGACGAAGGGGAGGGGAAACCTTGTGGCGAAAGGGACACGGGGAGAGTGAGACTTGTGTGAATGGTTGTGTGTGATCTGGTGTTTTGTCTCGTTCTTGGAGCGAAGCACAGAAGCACATACACATGGCATATGCCTTCACGGCCAATAGTCGTTGTCAGCGTCTATGTGAATTCTTCCGTTTCCATCACACCCCTCACTCGGGATGACCAACACCTCACTGCACATATCCGTAACTTTGCCAGGTGTGTGCACCACACTCACTGTCTACCTACTTCGTGCACGCAGCTAGAAGCGAAGTCCGCAACGCGTCATGACGCCGAGATGAATCGCCATGCGCCCCTCCCTTCCTTCTCCGACGCTTCTTCCTCTCGGCGCAAGCCCATCCCGTTTTTTACCTTTCGCAAGATATTCCGCACTGAGGGAAAGAAGCAAATTCGGAGGAAAAAAAACCGCAACCGTACATACCACGTAGTGAAACCGTACCGCACCGCACCGCACCGTGCCGAAATAAAAGCCCAGGTCTAACGGGCGCTGGCACCAACGCCGTCGCCCGCGCCGGTTTCGTGGTGGTTTATGGGGGAAGGGAAAGAAGGCGTCAAGGGGAAGAAACGCTGAAGAAAAAAGCCACAGAGGAATGCGGGCGCAGGGCGTAAGAAGAGAAGAGACAACAACGCTTGTGCTCGATTTCGTCCGGGGGGAAAACAAGACGAATGCAAAGTTGGTTTTTTTGGGTGCGAAGCGCGGCTAATGTGGTAAAATAGTGATGTATTCTCTCGTCCCGTACGCGCGAGGATGGACACACACACACACACACACACGCACACCAACATCATGCTTCTCAGGCGCAGGTGCTTCAGAAGCAGGCACTTCCTCGACGAATAGAAACCCGTCACAAAAGACGCGGCGGCTCTCCACCGCCGGAGTCACGGCAGATCGGACACTTACGCCAGCCCGTCGACCCGTTCCGCCATTGCTTCTCCTTCGTCGCTGATGACGATGTGTTTTTTAGACTCCTCCGCTTCCTTGCTTTTTTATGTGCCGCCTGGAGATTGGTGATTTTGAATCTTCAATAACGAATACATGCATAAGTAAGTACTCGGTAGGGGCGTGGTCATTCCAGGTACCTACATGCCTATGTTGGGGGAAACGTGGGGTGGTCATGCCCAACGTTGGAGGTTCGAGTTTCAAAGGCCCATGGGGGGAGTTTATTCGTGTGCGACCCGAAACTTCAAGAACCAGGAAAGGATGACACCTCCCCAGAGATGACACCGCCGCCCGAGATGGGCAATCATGAGCAGCATGGGCAATCGAATTGCCATTGTCGGTTAATAACCGCCTTGGCTCTCTCCCCCCCTTCAGCCCTCCGGCAACTTTTACCTCTCTGGAAAGGTAGGACTCCCTCCTCAGCCCTGTTTCTACCCTATCTTGACCTCGCTATCTTCAACCGCCCAAACAAATCTTTCCGACTCGCTACCAGCAAACTGATAAGCAACGAAGCAGAGAAAAGACAACCACACCCCGGAAATGCTTGTTTCTGTTTGGGCAAGCCGTAAAATACCTTTTAGTCTTGCATCTCACCAATCTATCGGTATGCCTATCAGGCCCCCCGTCGGTAGATTCCTATCTTTTTGTTTTCCCAACCAGACGGACAGGTTCCACTGATAAGGTGCAAGTTTTGGAAACGGCCTTTTTCTTGCGTCACCTGATGGCCCCTTGCATTGCCATGGAGGATTTGTTGCAGGTCAACGACTCGTTGGACTCGTACGGACTACGTACTACCTATTCGTAGTCGATTGCTTAAACGCATTGCTAAACACGCCGGCCCTCCGCTGCGCCAAGCAACTTGGTGGTGCCGTCGTGACAAACCGCCTCTTTCGTTTCGCGCAACGGCAATGTCCGATCGAGGACCGCTTCACATTCATGGTCAGTGTGCACACGCCCTCTCCTTCATGAACCCAACAAACTGAGACGCTCCCCAATCTCCATGCCTGCAAATAAAAAAAACCAGCATGAAGCCTCACACAAGTACCGTGCTAAAGCTGTCTAACATGACATGACATGGGGGGTCCCTCATGGTTGTGGTGAACCTCACCACCAGTCCTCACAACCCCGTCATACGCGGAGAAAATCTCGACATGAGTTTCCCGACGCATCGCCGAAAGGGCCTTGCTTTTTAAATTCCCCTTACGTTTCCTCTCTTTTTCCCCATTACGAGAAGAAGCTTTTCGATGGCGACATTTCATCCAGGGGAGGGGGGGTCCCCTTTCGCTACCGAATAGGTGGCGGTGCGAGCCTTTTCTCGTTATTAATACAATGACTTTTTTTCTCGGGACTTTTTGTTGTCACGAATGGTCATTTGGCAATTACGCAAAAACAAGTGAGTGGCCGGGGTGAGAGAAACGTCAAAGCTCTTGGCAAGAAAAGACGTGATTGCATTTTCAAATGACAGTTCGGATCTCGCTGAGTCGACGGGCCCTCCGAACAACTCGTGGTGGTGGGCATTGAATTAATCTAGGAATTAGTTGGGCGTTAAGGTCAAGGGGTCGTGCTTGCATGAGTTTTTGACACACGGGCAAGACAAAGGGGCGTTGAATCATGTCGCATTCGCTGATTCAATGCAGAGAGAGAGAGGGAGAGAGAAGGCTGGCGAGGACTGTTTGTGCCTCAACCTGCCCGACGGTCCGTAGAGAATGCCCCTGTGTGTCCCTGGGTTGCCAGGGAAGTCAATCTCCCTTCTACGTATCCGTAGCGAGACGAGGCAGAGCTGATGCGATTCGGTATCCCGCGTGGGCCTCGTCTCCCACGTGTGCTGCCGGGAAACCCCACGCTCCTGTCACGATGACAACCCTGACAGGGTGGGATGTGGGAGAGAGCGCCGAAGTGTTCAAGGGCCTTTGCTCCGTCAGAGGGGCTTTGATTACGTGCTTGTGCCGTCATGTGGTGTCTTTGCGTAGGCTGGGGGTTTTGGTCCCTGGAGAACGAGCTTGACAACGGGAGATCTAAACATGAATGCGAAGCCGAGTCCATGGCGTGACAGAGACTCCAAGGCAGGGATTGCGCAAATTGTCAAGACGGTAAGAGAGGGAAATAAAACGAACACAGACAGAGCAACGTCAAAGACCATCAAATGTCCGCGGCTATGTCGCAGCGTCGCAACCAACAAAAAACGGGTGAGGCCGACCTTGCTCCCCGAACGGCGTCTAGAAGACGTCTACCCCACACACAGCCCGAGGAACGGTTGCGCCCCCCTTCTTCACCGGTTTCGAAAAGAGGGAAACCCTTGCCTTGCTCGATTGCTTTGAGTCCCCCTGATGCTTGCCCGGTTCACCGAGGTGGAGGGGAGACCTGTTGTTGCTTCACCCTGTTCGAGTCAAGGGACCTTTTTTCCCTTTTTCGCGCCGCCGGCCCCCCCTACCCTACTTTTCGGCCCTTGAACGAACATGACATGACCGGTTCCCGAGGGAAAACGGCCAGCCCTGCCACTGCCACACAAGTCGAAAGGTGCTTCTCTCGTCTCTTGCTCAAACGGGACGTTGTACGTCTCGGACATGCAAACCCGCGAAAGGAAGATACCTATGCGTGCTGTCCCCCCCGGCGAGTCCCCATTCAACAGGTGTCATGATGTCGCTGTCAAAAACCGACGGGTTGGGAATAGAGTCAGTCTTTCTGTTCCCGCTTGCCTCGGTCTTGTTCTGGGGGATCCTTGGAAGGGGGGGGAGGGGTGTTGTTGGCGGCATAGTTGAACTTGACTGACAGCCGTTTTTACTAACTGAATCCCTCCTCGTTCTCGTTCGTCAAGGAAAACAAACGTTCGGACTCTTGCGTTCCGAAAAAACACGCCCAGCCTCAATGCAATTATCCGGACGTCGAACCGCTGAACGGCCGAGATGACGCGAGCAAGGGCCGAAAGACGGTCGTGAAGCAACACGGACAGACAGCTCAGAAAAGAGTTCGAAAACGATCCAAAAAATCGAACTGCAACAACTGAATATATCCTTATAGGCGTATTTCCCGCTTAGCTGCACAATTCTTGATTGGTTTACGCCCCCGAAGCGAAAGGCCTGCTCAGCAAAAACCATCCTCGTCCTGACACCTATTTCCTAAAACGTCGACTTGCAGAGCCTCCCCCATCTGTCCACCCCCTCCCAGGAACAGCCGAAAAATGCACAATAAATTTTACTCTGGCTACTCCTGTTCGTTGCCGTCTGCCCACATTCACCTCATCAATCGACAATCACTCAAAACCACAGAAAAATAAAAGAGAAGACGGAGCTGCTTTAGGAGACTTGCCTCGGCCGGGCATCCACACCTTTTAGACGCGTGTTCCCTCCAAGCGAAAGGCCTGATGTGATGCCACTTTTCTCTTTCTCTCATACACCTGTGTGTACACTTGAGCCTCCTCCTCTTCCTCTTCTTTCCTCTTCTCCTTCTCCTCTCCCCCGAGCGTTGGCCAAAGCCAGCCCGGCCGAAACGTTCTTTCATGCCACCAACCACCACACGCACAACGAGGCGCCGCCAGCGTGCATCAAGATTACTCCACGATCTGGACCCCCCCCTAACTAAAATCCCATTTGACACAACGAGAAAAAAAAAAAACGCCCATACCCCCCCTTGCTTGTGTTGGATGAATGCTTGATGCTTGTGCCCGCACCTGTCGACGAACATGTGACCTCTCGACTCCCCCTCGCGCGTCGGACTGTTTACCAATCCTTTTCTTCTTGCTTGTTTGAGCCGTTTTGTGGGCAAAGAAGGGTGTTTTCCACTCGTGATTGACCCTGGTTTGTTGGCTCGCGGCTGGCTGAGTTGGACCCTTTGACCCTGGGGTGACTTGCTTGTTTGCCTCGTGTGGAGAGAGAGAGAGAGAGAGAGAGAGAGTCTTGGCTTCGGAGCAAAAGGGTACTTTTTTTCCTTAGGTATGTTGGGTGCGTCATGTGCCTCCTGCGAGAATACTCAACCCATCTACCAACAACCAACCCGCCGGCCTCCTCAGCCAGCAAAGCAGCAAGCAAAAAAAGTGAAGCACCAACACCTTTGCTCTTTATGTGGGTGTGCTGCCCAGCTCTTTTCGTAACCCCACCCTTGTTTTTTTTTTGTCGCCATGTTTGCTCCAGTCCCCATCGTTACCAGTCTGCCGGGACACGCTTTTCTGCAGGTCATTGTCATGCTGTTGCCGAGTTTGTTGCTAGTTTCTGTTGGGGGGAGGGGCTGACCTGGGTTTGGTCGTTTGTTGGTGTGGCTGCGCTTTTCGTCTTGGCTGTTGGTCGCAGATAGTAGATTGCATATCCCGCTACGGATAACGATACGACCACGCTTCGGCATTTGTGATCGGGGCGTTGGGAAACCTGGCAGATCCTCAGCCTTGTTTTTGAGGGCGTTGAGATGAGTAGGGGGACTAAGTTATATGACGGGCTGCGAGCAGCTCTCCTCGATAGGAATAGCTTGGCCAAGTTACATGTCCCGCCAAAGCTTGAATCTTTGAGAAGTTGCGTCATGGCCGCTTCACTTTGACTTCTTGGTCTGCAGGTGCCGTTGGTCCAGGAACGTTTTGACTAAAATGCATATGCCGGGTCCGTCACACACGAATGCAAAGGGAATCACAGAGACTGCAGTCTGCAAGGGGAAGAAGCAGAGAGAAGGGAAGTCGGGTGGCGCGCTAGATCAGGCAAACCGTCTTCTTAGCGCCGTCTCACGTCTGCCGTGAGTTCCTGCCCTGATCGACATTGGAGCCATTCTCGTAGCTAGACTAGGTTAATTGTTTGGCTTCTAGGATTTTGTTTGCCTCGCCCACCCCGGATATGCACCCAACATCACACCTGCGCCTCCTTCTCGTCACGGGATCGGCCACGAGACGCCATTTCGTGACCAACGTGCCGTGTTGGTACATATGAGACCTCCCCTCTTCCCGTGATTGGTCCCCTCGCAAAACTGTTCAATTTGGGAATCCCGTCGGTACGTCTTTTCTCTGGCGGCCGACTTGGCTGAGCCGCCGTCGTCCTGTCACTGTCACTGTCACCCCCGGATCACGGTGCAGATGCATGTCTCGCGCTTGAGACGACCAACAGTTTGCCGCAAGGTGACAATAAGTACTTAACACACCCATCCGGCCTTCTCTAGCCAAGTCCCCGTCCCTCCCCCCCTCATTGGTCCTTCTTCCCCGCGGCCGCTTGCTCGTCGTCCGCGGCCGCCACCGATCCGTCGGCCAAAACTCTCTCCGTCGATTGGACGTGGCCCAAGACGAACGGGTAGGCAACGTCGCAGCACACGGCCGTGCCGATGAAGAAGACGCCCAGGGGATGCCACACGAAGCCGTGGGCTTCGGGCCAGTACCACCACAGCAAGCCACACGTCACCGGGAGGCCCATCAGCGTCCCAACGAATCGACAGAACCTGAGAGAGACACGGGTTGTGGTCAGCAGGACTGTTGGATAGACGGGTTTTTGTCCCCTGAACAGACAGAAAGACTACTTTAGAGCTCCCGTGCCGTCGGGATGAGTCGTCCAATCGCAACGGGCGACAAGCGACATGTTGAGAGATTTGAAGGCCCAGACGTCTCAGAGGCCCAGAGACACACCCCTTTGAGACGGCCACGGTTTGACGACACCCTGGGAAAAGACATGCTGGGGAAGAAGACTCACCATATTGCATAACTCTGCCCGCCGGAATGGCCTCGCTGGAGGAGCATGGCCAGGGCGCTCACGCTGAAGGCCATCTGGGCCACGCCGGCCGACCACCAGGCCAGCTCGGTCGTGTCCCTCGCCTCGCGGCCCTTCCAGTTCTTGCCCCATTTGACGCCGTACCCGCGATGCGGCTCCTTGAGCCACCACCAGACGAACAGGCCGTTGCCCACGACGCCAAACGCAAACATGACGGCCAGCAGGAACCCCACGTTCCTGGCAATGAGGGGCGACGACGCGAAGCTCCGCGGGGCCGTCTTGAGCGTGGCGTAGAGCACGGGGATGTCGAGGAGCAGCCAGAAGGCGAAGCCGACGGTCTCCATGGGGGCCTCGCACACGGCAAAGGCGTAGACGACTTCCCACGAGAGGTTCATGGCCAGGGCGAGCAGCGGCGCAGGAGTGGCCTTTGTGGCGAGCGAGCGGCGGACCATGAGGACGTAGGCAGCCAGCCAGAAGACGACGCCGGTGCTGAGGCAGACGGTCGAGGCCGGAACGAGCCACGTAGGAGCCGTGTCGGGGGCTATGTCTGAGGAGCCCATGATGGGAGTTGAGAGGGGATATGCGATGTATTTGAGAGGTTCTGATGCGGTGATGGAATTTTCAATGTGACGGACAGCGCCCAGGGTCCGTATAATCACTTGATCGGCATGCAATTGGCCTTTCAAACGGGTTGAAATTCTGCAGACCGTCGGAACACCAGATATTCTCGTCATGACGGAACAAAGTTGCACCAGCGCGCGTTTTATCCTGATGTCAGCTTACCCTATAGTCGAGCTACAGGCGGATGGAGCGACTTGCATGGAGGCTGAAAATCTGATCCGTCATATCTGAATCTCAAGACGACCCATCTGATTCTCGCCCTTTTCCCCGCCCTGCCATCTCGACAATGGCTACGACGTTTGGTCGATTGAAAAGGGCCGATGGCGAGATGCATATCAAAATGACTGGCGTCCCTGAGTGGGTAAATGGAAGTCGGAACTTGGTAGGGAGGTACAAGTCATCCCAATCTCGACAACAGCGTGGATGAAATTGATGATTCCAATTGAAAACAAGAGAATCCGATTCAACATCCAGGACGACACCCTCCAAATGACACCGAACCAGACACTTGTCGCTCTATTCGACATCCAGCGGAATTCCGCATCAAGTTGAAGTCCTCCATCGAACATGTAATCAGTCGAGTACTGAAGCCGCGCCTTGAAGTGCTCAAGTAAGAACCGAGACTCAATCTGGACAAAAAAGCTTTCCAACCTAAGGACCAGCCAGCCACACCACAACAAGCAGCTGTTGCACTTGAGGCCTTGATCTTCTCTCGAAAAGAACCAGTTCCTTGGAGGTTTCCATAAACCAATGATTAGGGACGACATCCCGTCTCTTCAGCTCCCCTTCATCGGAACGACTGCTATCTGTGACTCCCCTTAGGAGCACCTGTCTCAATGTAAAAGGGAGGATCTCTTGCCTTGCAAGGAGCACCCGTCTTTTGCGATAGCATCAGCTCTCAAGCTCCCGCCAACCCCCCGCCTTGCCCATCGCTTACGGAACCATCGTGGAAGATTGTACTAAGCTTCCCGGTAATTTTGGCCCGTCTTTGAGGACTGTCTGGACTCTCAGTGGCTGTTCGTGAAGGGTCATTGTTGCGGGTCGGGTGGGTGGCGATGCATTATGGTAGTGTAGGAATAGTTCGAGGTGGTCGTCGTGCTAGGCTGGAGGTGAAGTTTGGATTCGGTCTTCTCTTGCTCGCGATACAAGACGGCATACATGACCTCTGGGCCCATCTTGTTTTGTTGGTGACATGTCCAAAGTTAGTGTAAGTCCCCCCGATAGTTGTAGACACAACGCACCCCCAACGAAGCACGCTCAAGTCTCCAAGAGACGCTTCGTTGCATCAAAAACATCTTAGCAATGCATGTTATTGTCCAAACCTCGACCAACTCCAAGTAGGCCTCCCACAAGTCAACCCACATGCTCCCCCTCGCCAGAATTCACTCTTCCCACCTGTCAACACCACCACGAACCGGCTTCGAAAACCGCATCGATGCCCAACAAGACGACACGGTTCCCCTCACACAAGATGCCGTTCGAGATCGATCCAGAGCCCAACGCAACACCGGCAACGACCGGCTTCATCATTCCCAGCCTGATCGGAGTCGTTCGGATTTCTCCCCCAGTCAATGCCCAATACCCCCCTCCCCAAAAACCTCAGTCATCTCATGGTCGTTGCTCCTGCAGCGGGAAAATCCCTGGCCCATATCCACACTCAAACCGTGTATCAAACAGAGTTGGCTACTCCCCCTTCTACCCCCGGGAATCTCGGGTGGTTGTCGGTATTCACGAGTCTGGGCAGGCAAAACCAAGAACCGTGTTGTGAAGTGTGAGTCCTTTTTTTTTTTCCCCGTTTCGATGACACCGCGCCTTGACACCAAGATATGTCAAAGAAAAGGTCTCCGAACCGGGGACCTGAGCGTTTGATATTCGTCTATAGGTCGACAATAATTGTGCCCCCCCCCCCCCCCCCCCCCCCATACCAACTGTGGCTCGTGGGTGGATAGATTTGCTTTGCTGCCTCTCGGGCGACGAAACGCTTGGCAATGTCCGGGACAAGAAAAAGGGCCAAGAAACAGTCTGAAATGAGCACGCAAACGGGCGACGATTGTACGTAATGAATCTCTTTCTCTCCGTTCGCAGCGGAGCCGTAGAGGGGCCCCCGGAGGAATCACTTGGCTTTTTCACTTCCCTGCGAGATGCTTTGTAAAAAGATGTGTGCGGAACTTGGCCGGCCAATATGGTTCGTGTCGTTGTCGTGTCGTCGTCGTCGTCTTTCCCCTCAAGGATGACGATGGCCGACCAGTGGATGAAGCAGGTTCCACGGAGAGATCAGCAAGGGAAAATGGAGAGGGTGAAATCGACTCGCGCCCTTCCGCCCCCGTAGGGCGTGATTCAGGCGCAGGAGGCTTGTTGGCGTTCCGCAGGCGGCAAACAAATGAGGAGATCCTGACCAACGATCCATAACGCGACTCCCCTTTGAGAGCGGAGTCACTCTTTTTTTTGCCCTTCTCTATTTTCATTGCGAGAGCATAAACGAGTTCATGTACAAAATACCGCAAGGTCTTCCTCGCAATGGGCAAGGTACTGCCTGTGCAAGGTCCCCATCTCTTCAAGCACGGCCTCTACGACGTTGGAGCCACCGCAAAGCGAGGGAGTGACGGAGAGTACAGAAGATATGGAGAGACAAGTGAGATGGAGAAAAAGAGCCGCGGTTCCACGCAGGAAGCGCCCGCAACAGGTTGAAACAGAGTTGGGCGAGGCTTGGGCAGAGCCGCAGCGGGCTCGTCGGCAGGCGAGGGGGAGGGGCTGACCAACTCGGGAGACACGGGGCGATTCGAGCGGGAAGCAAAACAGAGCCCAGATGAGGCGTTGCCCAAAGGAGCAGCTACGAAAGGAGGGAGGCCTGGAAAGCAAATCGGGAAGAGTAAGGGCACACACGCACAGGGCTGAGAAGAAGGGGTGTGTGTCCCTTTGTTAGATGCGCGGCACAACAAGAAGGGAAGGGGTCGTCTTTCACACCCTCGGACTGCCGCGGTGGCACCATGATTCGCACATGGTCCCTGACGGCATCACCGTAGCCGCACGGGACTCTCTCTTCCCTCTCTCTCTCACTCTCTCAGTTCCTTCGCCCGCGGGCCCGTCGCCGGTCCGGGCCCCGCGAAGCAATGGCACGCGCCGTATCTTGATCCCCTTGCTCCTCCGAGAAGTTCGGAGCCCCGAAGGCAGGGCGAAAGACGCACGGCGAAAGGTGCACGGCGTCTCCTTTTTTGCTTGGCCGTTTCGGTTATTAGGTATCTCCTGTCAGTCAAGAATTCCCACCGGCTACGGAAGGAGGAGAAGGAGGGGGAAACCTGGAGTCCCTCGAGAAGACAACATTGGGGAAAAGACGATTCATCCCATGGGGATGACGGGGGCGGTTTCGTTCTGTACGTAAAATAAGTCGTTGTGAGTGTCACGAAAAGCAATGTATATGTCATGGGAAGGGTGGTTCCCCAAGATGTGCATCCACTGTTGCTAATGTGCAGTATCATCGCCAGGACGGGGCAAGGATTCGAAGCATAGGCAGGTCAGCATGTAACAACAGACACCTGAAAGCACCTGAAAGCACCTGAGAGCAACCTTTCTTGGCAAAACATGGCAAATGTAGGCTCCTCGCCTCTTCCCCTAGAAACCCACAAGTAACTTCCAGCGCTCGGCGAGTCGGGCCATGCCCCGGGCCACGAGTCCCCGATTCTTTTTGCTTGGCAGAGGAGGAGACAGCGAAACGGATGCTCTCCCCACCAAAAGGCAACACGGAAGGGATGAATCACTTTGAGGAATGTTTCTAGAATACGACTAGAAGCCTGGCGTCTGTGGCAATGCATGCTTGGCGGTTGGCCAAGGGCAGGGGTTGTGTGTGAGTGAGTGGTCAAAGGACGCTTCAACACCTTGCATTGTTCGAGTCAAGAGGAGACAAAATACGCAAAGCCGGAGCTTATTACCAATGCCTTGAGGAGCTAGAAACACCCTAGAAGGTCCTGCGTTGAAATGGCATTGTGCTCGTACCGTCATCAACGTCATGCCTCTCTCTGAGCTGTATACTACCCTTGCCCACTCTGCCATTGGCTCCTCGCCGTAATTCGTTCCCAGTTAGGAAAAACTAGGACCCATTCGTTGTGCGTGACCACATTCGGTAAATCGCCCACTGCTTTCCCTCTTACACCAAGGGCTATCCTCGTCTATGTAACTGGTCCATCCCGACGCGACGGTATGAACAAGAGGGCCTCAAAACACAACAAACGTAGGCACGAATTCCTCAGAAAGGGCCCCCCAATTCCGCATCCGAGCAATCCAAGGTCAGGCCTTGTTGTGGCTTTGCTTCTTCTCTTTCTGCTCCACTGAAAGTGAACCGTTCAGCCTCGGGATAGTCATGTTCACAACGACCGACTAACACAGCCAAGACAAACGGTTCCTCTTTTTCCGAGCCGCCGTCGTCACAAGGCGTCCGTCCCGGCTCCGTCGACGTGCGTCTTGGACCCTGATCTTGGGACCAGAAGTTCGAACATGGCAGCCAACAGGTGCGTGTGTAGTTCGTACTTTACCTTTGCTGTGTGTTGAGAGAGCCTCTTCTCACCCTCCAGACACTCTCAGAGAATACTCTGACCACAACACAACTTGAACTTGTCAGCATCGACACCCAACATCAAGACCCCTCTCGCCAAGAAGTCCATTACCATGACCCCCCAACCGGCCCGGAGTAGAATCTCCAGGATCACGCCCGGCCCGGCCAAATATACGGTCCAAGTACGTAACATGACGGCTTTCTGATATGGAGACGGCAAAGTGAAAGCCCGTTTCCGCCCGTCGACCCGTCATCTCTCCTCCCCACACAAGCCCACGACCATGCTCGCCTTCCAATTCGTTCCCTCTCCCCATGGAGAAGGGCAATGAATGAATGGGGCATTGCCTTTTTTCGGGCTCGCGTTTGCCATGGCCTGATGGGGCAAAAGTTCGATACTATCTCATCAGTCCAAGGGAGCAGATCCCCAAGTGTTGTTACTCCAGTTGCCTGGCTTCCCCGAGTGGCAAGTCCGTTCCTCCTCCCCCTCTTCACGTCCGTCCCTCGCTCCACCATGGGGAGATTGCTTTGGTTCGAATGCCTCTGCCCCATTTGAAATGGTCTAGTCATCTGATTAGGGGAGCGGAGATGGGCTTGCAGCTGGGCGTGAGAGGGCAACAGAGGCAGAGAGAGAGACTACGGGTCAGGGATCATCGTGGAGTGAGAGACATTCGGAACTCGTCTGCTTCTGATCATGCTCTTCTCACCTCTTCCCTGTCGCCTTCGCCTTGCTGAAGGAGATATATATATTGTCTTGACCAACATCCCTCATCACTTCCTCCCATCCTCTCTTCACTCTTCTCGCCTCCTCTCTAGATAGATTCAACTTTTACCACTCCTTGATATCCTCTCTCCTATCTGCTCTACTATATCACACTCATCCCACTCCTCAACAATCTTTCTATGAACACTTACATCTAAGCCCCTCCCCTAGCATAACACCATGGCTTCTTACACGCAAGACGCCAACAACGCCATCTACCCTTCCGACCAGGGCTTCGACTCCAGCAAAACCAACAGCAAGGAGAAGATCGACAATGAAAAGGACACCTCGGCCGTCGACCTGCAGTCCGGCAACCTTGCCGACAATGGCTTCGGCGGCGGCGAGGGCGGCAAGAGCTTCCGCACCATGAGCAAGTGGGATACCGTGTTTGTAGGTCCAGGTCATCCTTATGAGTAGAGCAATCGAACTGACTTTGTAGGCGCTTCTCACCAACCAAGTCGGCCTCGGCGTCCTCTCCCTCCCCGGCGTCCTCAAGGTCTTCGGCATCGTCCCCGGCATCATCGCCATCGTCGGCATCGGCTGCCTCTCGTGGTACACGGCCTTTGAGCTCAAGCAGTTCTACGCCAAGCACCAGCACGTGCTCAACGTGGTCGACATGGCCAAGGTGGTGGGCGGCCGCGGCTTCGAGATCGCCGCAGGCGTCGGCCTCCTCATCCAGGTCATCATGACGGCCGCCTCGGCCTCGGTGACCCTCTCCATCGCCTTCAACACCATCTCGGGCCACTCGCTGTGCACCGTCGGGTACATTGGCATCGGCTGCCTAGGGTGCTGGGTACTCTGCGCGCCGAGGACGGCAAAATTTGTGTCCCAGAGCGGCATCCCCTGCTGTGTTGCTGTTATCGCTGCCGCCCTCCTCGTCATGATCAGCCTCGGGGTCGCGAACCCGACCGACGCCCCCAAGGGCTGGAAGCCCGACATCGAAGTCGTCGGCCACCCCAACTTCCGCGACGGCCTCAACGCGTGCCTCAAGATCTGCTACGCCTACTCGGGCAACATCAACTTCGTGAGCTACATGGCCGAGATGATCGACCCCGTCAACGACTTCAACTTCGCGCTGGCCTGGCTCGAGGTCAGCTCCATCGGCTTCTACACCATCGTCGCCATCGCCATCTACTGCCTCGCCGGCGAGTACACCGTCTCTCCAGCCCTGGGCTCGGCGCCGCACCGCATCGCCCAGATCGCCTACGGTATCGTGCTCCCCGCCGTCTACTCGACCGGCCTCGCCTTTGGCCACACGGGCATCAAGTACGTCTACGTGCAGGTCATGAAGCACTTCAAGTTGACGGGCGAGATGACGGCCAACAACGTGCGCTCGTGGTCCATCTGGATGACCATTGTTACCGTCTTCTGGTTCCTGTGCTTCATCCTGTCCAACGCCATCCCCGTCTTCGACTCCATCCTGTCCATCGCCTCGGCCACCACCATCTCGTGGTTCACCTTTGGCCTGAGCGCCATCTACTGGTTCCACCTCAACTGGGACGTTAAGTTCAACGGCTGGAGGAAGATCTCCCTCACCTGCCTCAACGTCTTCCTCATCGTCATCTCGCTCTTCTGCAACGGCGCCGGCCTGTGGTCCTCCATCACCGAGCTCAACGATCTCATGAACTCGGACGACAGCTCCGTCCAGGGCGTCTTCGACTGCGGTGACAATGCCCTGTTCTAGGCAACCGTGTCCCCTTGACAAGGAATGGCGCTTCAGTCGCGAAGACTGAGCCAATGTTTCCCATGTCTGTATATGTGTCAATGGGCCGTTAATGGTCAAAACGTTATATAAGAGAATTCAAATTAGTTCCACATCACTGTCAACTGCGTCTTCACCTTGTGTGCGTCTTCACCCTGCGTTCCTTGTGTTTACCTTCAGTGCTCTGTACCATCGTAATTCTCCGCCGCTTTCTCCACGACAAAAAGTCCACTTGGAGAAACCCTTAGGTCACGGCGGCTCCGAACTGCAGCACGTAATAACCAAGAAATCCACAGAAAACGAGTCGTCTGAAGCAGCGCCAAGAAGACTCGGTTCGTGAGAGGTCATGATGCCTGTTCCTCACGGCAATTGTGGACCGTCGTTGAATAAGAGTTTGCTAATGCCGGATGCCGTGAGTGGTGGGTCGAGCCAGGGAGACCACGTCTCGCTATTAACCTCGAATCTGGAGGGATCGCGATGGGTCAAAGAGCCTCACGGTCAGGGGCCTCCATGCGAGTGGATCTGATCTGATAATCGCCGTGGGTGGCTTGATGCTGTCGATTTGCGGGAGCAAGCCACTGTCGACAGACGCTTGACTAAGAGTTACGTCGTCTTGACCTGCAAGCGACTTGGCAGTCCGAAGAGAAATTCTCAGCCGTGGGCATCGAGGCGGAAAGGCGAGAAGAACACGGGACCGCCGACATCTTGGCAACGCGTGGTCTTTGGTCTCGGATGCTTCGGAGAGGTCGAGGTCTGCGAGGAAGTACTCGCGGTAGTATCGCCATTCGTTCAGCTCATCGAACGCGCGATGCAGGCGACAAACGGCGATCGGCTCGGGAAGATTGCCTCGTCTTAGGTAAGGTGAGCAAGCGACCTGCTGCCGTCTTGAGCCGCGCGTGGTCGAAGGGATGACGAAAGACGTCCGTCTGCACAGGGGGACATCCGACCCCCGAAAGCGGCGACTGCCCAGCGGGAGACGGGCCAGAGAGCCTCATCCAGCAGAGGGCCGGACGGCGCCTGAGCAGAGACCATGTCTTTGTCATCGAGGCCCGTCAGAGCCCGTGACCTGGGAACGGGCACGCTTTACGTGTTTCTGTTGCTCAATCCTTCAGTCATCCATATCAGTCAGCCACCAAATCAAGGAGTTGGTTACCTGGTGGTCCTGGCCAAATGCCTGCCGAACCAAGCATTTGGGTCGATCAAAAACGGGATGGCCTAGATGCAGAGTGCATCTTATCGAGTCGTTGCCCTCCATCTCCGATGAAGCTGTTCCGATCACACTCCCGCTTCCGTCGCCCAGATGCCGGGCGAGCACGTCTTATATACTCCCTCGCAGAGGCCGATGGTGCAAACTTTTTCTCTTGACCGGTAATTTCGTTCCGTGCTTTTTCGAGCCGGAACTGGATATCATCCGTAATCGATCCAAGCAGGCTCTTCATCTGTATGGTCAACGATGGCGAAGCCCTTCGCAATGGATCACGGCGTCCCACCGCCACCCTGCCAAATCCACTCATTCCAGCTCATGTGCTTCCTTTGGGCGTCGTGCGGCTCTCGTTGGTGGGGCATTTATAAGAGGCTCTGCTTGAGACTCATGAATCTTTCAACCATTAGCACATAATTAGCTTCAACCCTGTCGTCAAAGTCTTGGTATTGCTTCATATCATGCGGCTCTCATCGGGCTCTAATCGGGCTTCGAAAGGAGATTGTGGTTGATGGCGATCGATCTGGCCTTCCGTCTTGTGCTTGAACCATCCTTTACGGCTGCCGTCGGTGTCTAGGTGCAGTTCGTAGGTTGTCTCCTTATCGGCAGTTCGAGCAGAGCCTCCTTTCCTTCACGCGGTGGAATTCGTCAGAGCCGCATTCGAATATAATCTGGTCGTCGTACCCCCATCCTTTTTGGTCCCTTGAGGCCCATCTCGGCACTTTGTTTGTCAACAAGTCGATTCCTTGCGTTTTTCGTGACTTCGAGGACATGGTTTGGTGTCAACATGGAACGATGGCATGCCCGAAAACTCGTTTACGTTGCGTGCCCTACCGTGAAAAATCTGGTATATCCCTTCGTCGTGGTATCGACCGTATGATGAACCCGGACCGGCATGCTTCGACTCTCCCGGCTCTTGTTCGCCATGTGCCGGCCTTGCTTGGCAAATCCCGGATCAATCCTGGAATTAGTTCACCATCGGGACTGGGCTCGTTCGATCACCAATTGACGATTCCGCATGTACTTTGTGGAAGCCTCTATTCCCGTCCTTACAGTTGTATATGTACAATCGTCCGTTCGGCCGCCATCGCTTCGAGGCCCCGTTCAGTTGCTTCGGGCGCCGCCCTTCTCTTCCCTCAACTCGTCCATCTTGGCGACTCGCTTCTTGAATTCGACGTATTGGCACTTCTCGTAGCTGTGTCGCTCGTCCTGTTCCGCCGGACCGTGTGAGCACTTTCATCATCTCGCAGATTGCGTGCGCAGGCGAAGCCCGCCCGACAGGAAAAAGACTCACCGAGCACTTCCAAGGGGCATACCAAGTATCCCTTCGGCACTTGTTAAGCGGGATCAGGAGGTGAGCGCAGCTGTCTCGGTAGGCGATGGGGAGGCGAGCCTCGCGCATCTCCTCGCGGGTCGCTTCTGTAGTCCGAGGTTAGCGATTGAGGTCGGGAAAACTGGTCCTGCGGGCCGCCGCGGGCAGGAAAGACGTACGCCGCGACTCAGTAGCTGCGTCGGAAGCCATGTTGCGGTTCAATTGGGGCTTCGAGGTGGGAAGGGTTGCTGGTTAGGAAGCTGTCGTGGGATGCTCCTCGGGTCAAGGTCGGCAGTTTCCGAGTTTCTGCCTTGGAATCGGGGCACCCACGGGTCGTGGACCAATGAGATGTTACGAATTACCACGCTCGTCGGGTTGTCGTCTTGAACGTCAACTTCATAACAATGAGATATATTACATCTCGAGCGAGTAATGTCTATTCAATTGATCCAGTTATAGGCTTGCAAGATGGTGTCTTAAGCCAGTGCTTGCATGACCAGTCCAGTGTGACGCCACATGTGGCGGGTACGGCTAGGCAAGCCACACTTCAACTTACATGACCATCGCCAGCAACCATGGGTCATGCATACTTTGGTTCACGAGTTAATCCAATTATGTCTCCTTCCTTCCGTATTGGGTTCATCTGAACAACCTTGTATTTGTGATTACTCGAGTTATGATGGACCTGATAATCCCAGCATACAGTCATCCCGAGACCACCCGGCCCGACATCAACTCAACACTTCAGGAATTCTATCCCGATGATGCAAGAACCTCGAAATGGCACGAGACATCACTTTCGGCCTAACGATGCTACAACTATGTGTCAAGCTTCTTTTCGCCTGAAGCCGTGTCCCGGCTACGTGCCGGTCGACCTGCTACACGACCTCAGTTGCAGCCTCAACAAGGTTGTTCAGCTGCGGCGAGTTACAAAGAGAATCCAAAGTGGACTGCACGTGTCGTAACTTCGTAAGCATATGACAGGAATCATGTTATCTACAACGTCTGTGGACCGGCCACGGTCTCGAGTACGTATCACGTCCGGTATACCATGATCCCTGGCCAAACTCCACCGCGCTGAAATTTCTTCTATTTTGCCAAGACTATTTTTCATTGCAAAGGTTGTTGACGGTTCGTAACCAATACCCACATGCGAACGCCCAGAGGGGGTTCGTCTTGGTAAACCTGTTCGTCCGGGCTTTCGGACAGTTGGGCTCGAACAGACAACAAGGTTGGCCATGTTGGGCTCTGCAACATCTCCAGACTTTGAGTTGATGATAGTCATTATCCTGCCATGGGTTGCCTCTAGGAACATAATCCCCGTGATGAGACACATCTCAGGTCCAATGGTGCCATTCGAGGCCGTCTCGATATTCGTACCCGACTTGGGGCCCTTCGGCATCGATGATGTAGCCGTCCTCGCACCGATCGAACTCGACCTTGACCTGCTGCGCATAAAAGTCGTCAAACTTGCCTTCGAGCGCGTCTTTCAAGCTTCGGACGTCTCCTTGGGGGTGGAGGATCTTCCAAGGTTCTATGCACGTCTCCCCTCGACAAGACTTCAACACCATCATGAGCGAGTCTAGACGAGAGACGAGGCGAGATATGCTGGTGGTCAACATGGTTGGATCGGGACCGATGGCGCCCTTTTCTCGGGAGATGAGATTGTTCAGTTGTCCTGGGTCGCTCTGCTTGCTGTGAGTATTTTCGACGAACCCGTCTTGTCAAGGGGACCGTACCTTGAGATCGTAGAGCTCGTGCTCATTGTTGCACCATACCGAGTAGTAGAGATCATAGCTCTCGTGGGCGATACGAAGGCCCTTGTAGGTGTTGTTGCGAACTAGCAGCTGACCTTTGCCGTCTACACCGTGTTAGCAACGCCATCAAAGAAGAACAGCAGCACTCGACGAACCAAAGCCTCCCGTTTCGCCCTCGGCGAGCGCAATTCCCCAATACTCGACGGCAACGTGCTCATGTCGCTTACTCTCCACGTCGTCCTTTTGAACAGGAATGGGCGTTCCGTCAAAGTCGGGCCGCAGCTCGACCCCCGCGAGCTTGAGAAACGTGGGCGCAAGGTCGATGTGAGTCGTGACCGTCTTCTCGATGAAATCGGCATCGACGCCAGGCCCTCGCACGAACAGAGGAACGCGGATGTCCTCGTCGAAGCCGCATTCCTTACCGGGAGGCAGTCGGTGCTGACCGAGGTGATAGCCATTGTCGGAGGAGTAGACAATGTACGTGTCGTCGAGGATGCCTGCCTCCTCGAGCTGCTCGACGACCTGTTCGACAATCTCGTCGACTCCCTGCAGAGCCTGGAGCCGGGCACGGTAAAAGTCGTCAATGTACGAGACGGCCGACTCTGGCAACTGAGGGAGGTTACGAATCCAGCTCACGCCGCTGTGCTGGTTGCGAGTTAGTTGCTTTGCACCATCGGTGTCATGGGGCGATACATGCCTCGTCCGGGTTGAAGTTGTCGGATCGCGGGACTCGCGCCCCCTCAAACAGATGTGAGTGTCTCTCGAGCGGAACCGGGGAGGTCATGAGCGGCGCCTTGTTGCCCAAGTTGACATCGATGTTGGAGTGCGGCGCAACCGGTGCAATGGTGAGAAAGAAGGGCTTCTCGGCGGCAATGGCATCGCTCAGCAGGCCGCGAGCGTGCCGGGCGATGAGGTCCGACGTGTGCTCGTTTTCGTGCTGGACGGGCGGCTGCCGGTCCTTTTGAAAGATGGGATTCAGGTACGAATAGGTGCCCGGGTCGATGAGGAAGTTGGTTCCGGTCCAGGCGGCGGGATACGGGGAGTCGTAGTTGTAGATGTTGTGGGCGTTGAATAGCTTCCCCGTGTAATAGGTGTTGTAGCCGGCCTCCTGCAGCCATATGGGGAGATAGTTGTCGTTCAACCCCTGAGAGACAAATTTGGGGAAGCCGCCTTGTTTAGGTTAGCTACTTCAGATGCTGCGCCGGACTGATAAGGCTGCGATGCATACCGTATGGAGGACTGACATCCGTCACGTTGGTGTTGTGCGGCTGCTTGCCCGTCCACAGCGCAACGCGAGAGGGACAGCATATGGCCGTGGTGGTGAAGTGGTTGGCAAACGAGGTGCCCATTTTTATTATGTGCTTGTGCAGCAGCGGCATGTACGACACGGAGTCAAGTACTGCATCTTGGTCGTCAGTGAGGATGAAGACGATGTTCTTCTTGCCCGCCAAACTGCCCCTCTGGCTGCCGGCACTGGCGACGGCTGAATCGGGACCAAGCAAGATCTGATCGCCTTGCTGCTGCGCCAAGACGCACGATGCAGTCCATAGCGAGATGGAGAGCTCCCGGAGCCACCAGTTGCACCACATGGTTGAAGGAGCGAAAAGTGAGGGGTTCAAGTTTAGCCCGAGGGGTTCAACAACAACCTTCTTTTCCAGCCAGTTTGAGACAAGGTTATTAGACTTCAATGAAGTTCCCCTCACTGATCAATCGTCTCCCTTTCTCTCTGCAGAATACTCCGTAATTCCGGGCCATATCCAGATCGTCGGGGCCTCGTATTGCCCAACCAGCCAAACTCGCAGCTTCCCAACCCGGCCAAAATCGTCATCGTGCCCTGGTTCTCACGCAATGACCTCGGGAATGGCGTCAAAGTTAGACACTCCGCCTGGAGCCCAATAGTGTGCACTAACAGTCAATAGTTACATTCGGCGGGTCTGTCTTCCTCCAGCCACGCGTTGTCCCTATCAATCCGCGTACGCTTATCCTTATCCTCCCCCCCTTTGCGTACGCCATTGCCCATGTCCCTCTCTGATTTTAATTGTTTTGCTTGCTGCGTTGCTTGACGCGCAGAAGGAAGGCAATGGCCCCGAAGAGGATAAATTACCATGCATGGGGGGCACTCATTTGCGCTATGGACTAATAGGCCAGACTATGGCGTGCTATCAACAATGGCCGTTGATGAAGGCTGCGTTGCCCCTCTGGCCTCTGGCTATGGATTTCTTCAACCTGATCTTGCTTGAGATCGGTTGAAAAAGAAAGAGCTCTTCTCATTGCTCACCCCGTCGTCAATATGAAGTTTGCCGGCTTCACCACTGTCGTTACCGTCCTCTCGGGATGTGCCAGCGCCGAGCTGCAGTTCCGCTCTCGTCCTGACCTATACCCGCCGCGCCTAAACATCAGCATCCCGGCTGCGGACGACGTCGCTCCTGGCTACGTCTTTGTGTCGCCGTATCCAGCCGGCAAGGGCAAGAAGGGCGAGGTCCGACCGGAACAGCCGGCGGCCTACATCTTCCGCAACGACGGCGACCTCGTCTGGTCCAGCCTGGGCTACTTCTCGGGCGTCGTGGCCAATTTCCAGGCGACGACGTACGGGGGCAAGCCGGCGCTGCAGGCCTTCCAGGGCACCGTCGACGCCGCCCACGGCCGCGGCTACGGAACCTTCCAGATCCTCGACGACCGCTACCGGCCGGTCACGCAGGTGCAAGGGTTGACCAACAAGATCCCGTCCATCCACGAGTTCCGCATCGTCGACGACAAGACGGCCCTGGTGGAGATTTACGACCCCGTGCCGTACGACCTGACGCCCTACGGAGGCAACAGGAAGCAGAAATGGATCATCGACAGCATCCTGCAGGAGATTGATATTGAGACGGGCGAGCTCCTGTTTGAGGTGCACTCACTGGATATTGTGTCGCCGGCTGGTATGCACAATAGATTTCTATATTTGTATGCGAACAACAGAATAACACCGTATAGACAGCCTCGCCCCGATCCTCCCCAAAACCGGCCTCACGGGTCCCGACGGCTGGGACTACTTCCACCTGAACAGCATCGACAAAGACTCGGAGGGTAATTACCTCATCTCGTCGCGGCACACGAGCACCATCTACAAGCTCTCAGGCCGCGACGGGTCCATCATCTGGCAGCTGGGCGGCGAGCGCTCGACCTTTGCGCTCTCGCCCGAGCTCGACTTTGGACATCAGCACGACGCGCGGTTCCTCGGCCGCGAGGGCGACGTCGAGACCATTTCCTTCTTCGACAACTCGGCGTGGAACTTTGGCGCCGAGATGGAGAAGCGGCCACTGCATGGAAACTCGCGGGGGCTCATTGTCGAGCTCAACCACGCTGACAACTCCACGCGCGTGGTGCAGTCGTACGTGTCCCCCGACGGCGTCTCGGCCGAGTCGCAGGGCAACGCGCAGGTGCTCCCCGACGGCAACGTCTTCGTCAACTGGGGCCAGTCGGGCGCCGTGACCGAGTTCCGCGCCGACGGCACGCCCATCTTCCACGCGGCGCTCGACACGGACGGCCCCGTGCAAAACTACCGCGGCTTCCGGTCCGAATGGACGGGGCGACCCCGGGAAGTGCCTGCCGTGGCGGCCGTCAAGTCGGATGACGAAGTGTCCGTCTTTGTCAGCTGGAACGGCGACACCGAAGTGGCCCTTTGGCGCTTCTACTCGCAGGACGGGGACAAGGCCGAGGCCACGACGGTGCGCGGGCTGGGAAAAGCCGAGAGGACGTCGTTTGAGACGAGCCTCACCGTGCCGGCAAAGGAGTTGAAGTATCTAGGCGACAAGGCGCGCATCTTTGCGGCCGGCTTCGCCAAGGATGGAACCGTATTGACGAGGTCGCGCGCCGTGGCGATTCGGCAAGATGTGAACCTAGACGACGACGAGGAATTTGGCGAGCTATAATGATAGTATGGATGGATGGGTGTGTTTGCTTTCGTTTGGATACCGATTCTTGTACATATTTGACGTGAGACATGTTATGCCATTGATGATTTTGTGAGTCAGCGAGTTTCACATGAGATTGTCTGTCGGGTTTCACACGCATTAGCTGCCTGGAGGTTCATGCGAGTCTCGTCTCAGTGCCTCCAGCACAAACCGTTCTTGGCAGCGCACATGTCCCAACCAGATAATTACCCCTCAATCCAGCGTCTCATTCACCCATCCCCAGGAGTCCTTAAATCGTTGGTGGCCGCCAACGCGTCTCTCCCCCCCGTGAATCCCCCCCGCAAGAAAACCATTGGTCGTCGCGTCTCCGTTCCCACGGCCAACGCATCCCGGCGCGCTCGAGCAAATGAAACGCCCGTTTTCGAGTCGCCAAAGAATTGCCCGAACCTCTGGCCGTCATGTGTTTTCGCGACCGACGCGTGCAGAGCCCCCTTGTGAAAGAGGACGCGATGCGATGGTTGTCTGTGGCAACTGATGACTGCGTGCATCTTAATTACGAGTAGATGAGAGGTTATAAACCCTCAATGTTGAAGCACATTTGGAATCATGCCATCTTCTTCATCTTGTGTTTTTATTCGCATTGCAGTGTCCTGTATCCGTACTCCAACATCCATCTTGTTGACTGCCTCGTTTGAGTCGATCTGAATTACTTGCATCTCGAGGACATCTCATCGTCACTCAGCCATTCTCTATCCAATACTCTCATTGTTTCTTTAATTATTCCATCTTTTATCAACAATACCCGACCTGTATAATACCTCCTCTCGTTTGGTCACCCACCCATCATATCAGCCACCACACCAATCACTGTACCAACCATGTCCACCACCACCACAAACTCCAACATCATCGCCTGGCTGGTCCCAACGGCACGCGGCTCCTTCGCCGACAAAGCCACCCACCTCCTCACCAACAACTCCCGTACCGTCCCCACCACCTCCTCCCCCCTCCTCGCCTCCCACCTCCCCTCCCTCACCACCAGCAAGCCCGCCCGCGCGATCCAGCTCGCCTTTGACCATCCCCCCAGGCGGCCCGGGTCCCTCGTCCTTGGCTCCGACCCCCTCCTCGCCGACGTGGTCCTCCCGTCCCTGCCCGGCGTCGACCCCCGCCACTGCGCCCTCAGCTTCGACGCCGACGCCCGCCTCGTCCTCACCGACTTCTCCCGCGCGGGCACCCAGGTCTGGTACGACTGGGAGAGCAGCGGCGATCAGACCGACTACACCTGGCTGCTCGGCGCCGCCCCCGGCTCGCGGGAGTTCCCTGCTACAGTGCGTCGCATCACAATCGACGTGCAGGGCGTGCGCTTCCAGCTCGTCGTCAACGACCACTCGGCCGACTGGGACGCCTACCGCGCAAACGTCGAGGCTTTCGTCCAGCAGCCCTCGTGGTCCGACGGCCTCACCCCCGGCTGGGAGCCAGAGTCGGTCGTCCCCGTGGCGCCCCTGTTCTCGTCCGTTCCCTCGTTTCAGCACATCTTTGTCAAGTCGCTCGGCGATGAACCCTCGGGCGAGGTGTACCTCTGGAATTTGTCGAGGCCGTGGGAGCCCATGGTCAAGGCCGCGGCATGATATCAGTTCTTTTTTTTTTTTTTTTTTTTCAGAAATTTCTGGAGCGTTCTTGGTTTGCGTCACAGTTCGGCGTTTGGTCTTCTTGATTAGCATGGTTAGCCGGTAGCAACACTGTACTTCGCAGATGGGCACGGGAATGCCTCCTGCAGTAACAATTTTACTCATTAAACCTTCAAGGTATCACACAACTCCTGGCTCCTTTTTTTAATCCAACGCCATGCTCTCAGTCGTCCTCTTCCGCCACGTACGTCGCTGGCTGCTCTCGCGCTTCGTCCACGGCCAGCACCTCCCGCTTCTTGGCCTCGTCGTCTTGAACCTGCTCCTCGCCCACGTCGAAGCGAGTCATGCTGAATTCGGGTATATGTCTCTTGAACCCCTTTTGTCCGCCCCTCTTGTTCTTGCGCATCCGCGCCGTGTTGGCCTCTTCGGCGACCACCTCCTTTTCGGCCGCCCTGTCCAACATGGTTCCCTCCAGACTGAGGTAGCTGGTCTCGCCGCTGGTGCCGACGTCAAAGTTGCGTATCCGGAAGCGGACCCTTCCCTTGATCTTCTCGCCGGTGCCGTCGACCCAGAACCCGGTGCTGTGAATCTGTCGAACCACTCCGTGGTCGTCGGCGGTGATGACGGAGGCCGTCTCCTCGAAACCTTGAGCCTCGGGGGACTCGTTGGGCACCCATTTCCAGGACGGGGGTAACCTGCGGGCCTCGACCGAGGCGTTGAACTTGCCGAAGCAGACGACACCGATGTGGCCTTCGGTTTGGAGGTTGATGCTGCCCTCCATCCAGGCACCTCGGCTGGGAACGAAGAGATCCACGTCGGCGGTGATCCAGCCAAAGCCGACGGCGGCTTCATCCTTGGCGATGACAGTGGTTGGCGTCTCGTCGTCCAGGGCTGCACCGTTCCTGCCTGGCTTGTCGCCAAATCCGACATTCCTGTAGTCGAGCAAGACACCTCGGAGCGCAGGCACATACTTATTTTGCAGGTGCTGCAAGTATTGAGCCTGGCAGCTGGTCACGGGCTGAGCCCAACCGATAGGGAAGAGGGGCATGTAGAGAGACACCGTCTGTGTGAAGAAGGGGAATTGAGGGTTCGCGGGGATGTCGGGTGGCTGGTGGATGCACGACTTGGAGGGCTTCGGCTGAGACTCGGTGTCGACGTCCATCGCATCGGGATCGACCGCTTGGGGTTCAGGAGCCGTTTCGATCTCGGGTTCGGTGCGTTCCGTGTCCTTGGATTTCTTGTGCTTCTTCTTCTTTTTCTTTTCTCCGTCGGCCGCTTCCGCAGGCGCATCTTCGGGCTCGTGCTTCTTCTTCTTGTGCTTCTTCTTTTCCGATTTGGGGGCATCTGCCACGGTTTCGGGCTCGTCGGTTCCGGTCACTTCATGATCTCTATGCTTGTCCTTCTTGCTCTTCTTTTTCTTCTTCTCGACCTTGTCGCTGGCGTCTGGCGCGGCGTCGACGGCAGCAACCGAGAGGCTCTTGGATTTCTTATGCATTCGCTCGCCTTCGCCGGCAGCATCTTCTTCTCGTGCGCGCTTCTTTTCCTTTTTGGACTTCTTCTCGGGCCTGACAGCCGTCGGCCTGGGCGACGCGATTGGCGCCATTGTTGCGATGTTTGTTTGGTGTTGCGGCTCACGAATTGACCAGGCGAGAAGCTGAGTGGAAATTTTTTTAGCAAGAGCTTATCGATAATGACTTCTCACCGAGACACCGAAGCGGGTCAGGAAGAGGGGCCTTCACCTCGGTGAATCACTGAATCCTACCCTGTATCGTGAACGGGTTTGCCATTTAACCTCAATTCTGCTCGAATCGAGGCAGTTTGGGTATCTATGGGATTCTACGGTTGACTATTATCAACATGTTTGGCTTTCATTTCTGGGGGGCCTATACGCATGTTTCCACGTCCATAGGTGCCCAGATCAACCTCCATAGTCGCCACCGCTCCTGCTTCAACAACTTCGACAAGGAGGGTGCTTTTGGTGGCATATTGCTGCACTTGAGCAAATAAAGGAAAGGGAATGGGCAAGGAATGCTAGGACCCAAGGCCATGCATGGGACGTAACCAACCCAAAAATCACATCATCTAAGACATACATTGATCATTACTCAACACAAGCTCGTGTAAGCCGTAAGTAAGAGGTAGAGTCTGCGAAAGACGACACTTCGTTGTCCGCCGCGCCGCGGGAGAAGCAAGGGAGAACAACGGCTCGAAAAAGCAAAGAAGAGTTAACCGCCATATGCCACCGTTGAGCTTTGGAAAATCCCATTCATCCATCGAGGGCACGCACCGCCATGCGACAATCTCATGAATAATGGGATGACGATGGCTCTTCCTCAACTTGCCTCTCAAGCCATGTCATGTATGCCTAAATCATGCTTGCTAGAGACCAAACTCTATTGTGACCAAACCGGGCAGCCCACATGGCTGATTGACTCGGACCTGGAGCAAAGTCGCCTCCAGTCTTGGCAGTTCAACTGTTGGGGCCGATATGAAGTGATGGATGGAAGATTCCACAAGAACCACAATCGCACGCTCGAGTCAAGATATTGACTCGTCCAGTGAAGTACGTTTTCGTTCTAGCCTCGGAAGAAGACCACAACCCTCGAGAACCAGCCGATGTCCTTTGCAATGCCGACAGTCCACGGCGACTTCTCACTGACACGGAGTCGGCATCACGCAAGACGAATCATTCCGGGCCCTTTCGAGCGGCATTGAAGGTGGTGTCGATCTACAGTATGAATACTTTCCAGACCAATCACTTCCGATGGGCACAGCAGATTCGGAGCCGTCAGCGGCACAGCTGCCAGCTCTCGAAGATGGCGGTCGAGAGATGGGAACCGCGTGACTGCATGAGAGGAGGAGCACGTAGGACTTTGGCTCGACCTAACGACGGCTTCACTGCCGAGGCTGTCCACGTAGGTAGTTTTGACTTTGTTATTGTTGCTTCGCTGGACAAATGAGACTGATGCCGTGTGATCAATTCAGCTGCAAGCCCAAAATCAACCATGGCAGCTCGTCATCCACTCGAGCAAACAAACCACAAACCTGCAGTTCGACCCAGGGCCAAGGCAGCCTCGACGGCCTATTTTCGTCTGGAAGAGGAGTTTGTGCTCCGTACTTCGTACTGTGTGCAGCAATTTTCTCCCCAGCCATCTTGTCAGCTTTCTAATAGGGTATGCAAGATGTTTGCATCTCGGCTTGTTGAGGCAGTGCTGGATTTTGGGATCCGCTTGCTGGCTCGTACCTTGTTCCTGACTCTTGGCGGCGAGGGCCTTAGAAACGAGGCTCAAGTCACCAAGCAAACAGTCCTCACATTTCGCAAACTCGCTGCCCTGGCCGCGGCATTTCTCGGTCGAGGGTCACGGCGTGGGCCAATGTAGGTACTATTGGACCCCCACACACACTTCTTTTGCTCTGAAAGGTCGCTCGAATGTTTTCTGAGGGTGGGAGGCTTTTTCTTCGGTCCAGATCCACCGTCGCGAGGTCTGTGAGTCCGTTTTCTCCCACACCGCCCGAGACAGAAAGAAAATTCTGCGCCGCGACGTGATTGGTCCAAACTCCACCGTTGACCTAAACGGTGGGTCGAGCGTGGAATGCGGGCAGGTCACGGAACGGAAGAGGCGCCGCACTCGCAACTGAGGGTTCTGGGCTGCCTTGTAATTCGAGCTTACTCTGAAGTACCTGCAGGCTCTTTGTGAAGGACAATAATAACAAGCACAAGAATAGCAACAAAGCGCCGAACAAATGCCGCAGGATGCCTCGCTGTGAATAGATGCAACAGACGTCACTCATGTCCAAGAACAAGCGAACAAAGCCAGAGCCCACCATTTCGCCCTGCAGCTTGCTTCCATCCTTCTCACTCCATCGCTTTGCCGACTTCCAGAACCTCCCTTGCTCCGATTTTTACGGCACCAAAGACCAGGTGCAGTAGCTTCAAGAATCATGCCACGAGAGGGAGCCCGTTGATTGTTGTCGCCATTTTCCATTCTCGGCTTTTTTTCTCGGGTTGGTTCCCCCGCTTCCGTTATGACGCCGTCCAATACGCTCCTTCATGGGTGACCGTCTCGAGCCGGTGCCCGTCCCCACCACATCTTTTGAGTCAGTTGGGCGGCAGTATGCAATTATGTCGCATGAGAGTTGCCCGGAAGTGACAAAGATACTGGATGTGAAGGCATCTTACTCGGCGTCAACGTACTGGTCAAGGTGAGTCCGTCCTGCAACCGGTCATGCGGGTTGAAAACAGGTCCGCGGCATGATGCATGTTGCGTGATGTACGGAGTACTGTACGAATATTCCGTGCTCACAACGTACAAAGGACTGTGCTCGACTGTGCTCGTCTTGGACAGTGCGTCGAGCGCCTAGCGAGACAACGCACACTGGCTTACTCTTCTCTTCGCTGACTGGCTGGACTGTGCGGTCCTGAGGCTGTTCTTTCATTTTGCTTTGTTTGAACAGCTCAGACGCCGGTGACATCCTGTTTCAACTTGGCAATTTCCCTCCTTCTCGAGATGAACTCCTTGTCAACGGCCCCTTTATTGCAACGGGCGGATAGACGAGCTTGAAACAATGCCATCCGAACTCCGCAAACAAAGGAAAGAAGCTTAACGTCGTTCCCGTGCTTGGGCGCGCATTCTCAACCACGATTTCATCTCCCCCAAAGCCAGCGCCAGCTCACAGCCTGACGCTTCTGCAGCGGCTACGTTGCAACTCCTTGGCGCCTGAAGTGACTCACAGTGTACAGCAAGTCCATCAGCTACGGAGTGCACAAGTTTCTGAGAGTCTTTGGCTCGCCATGTCAGCTTCTGACGGGTTCCACAACATCCAGCCTGCTTCTGCTCGGGCGCGTACAGTGCATCATCTTGGCCCATGGGCTTCTGCACCCTTCTCGCAACTGCCCGATTCCCCGCTAGGATGCAGAGTTTTCTCACTTGTTCTCTCTCGTCGGTCGCGTCGCGGAGGTTTTCCTGCTTTGCGCTGGGGCAGTGAACTGAGACGGCGCCGGACTGCCGACTGCTGACTCCCTGAAGAAGGGGTAGGAACATCTCCCCGCAGACGGATGCAACCCTTGTCCCGACCCTCCAGCTCACCTGGCCGTGAAACTGGCCAGTCGCAGCCACCAGGCCAAGGTGTGCAGGGTTGCTTTGAGTGCCTGCGTCCCTGACTAACGCACCGTGCCTGGGACGGCTCCAGGGGCATCCTGGCCAACGTGGCCACCCAGTGCGATCTCCAAACCAGATCCAGGCCCTAGTGCCGCTTTGTCAAGGGAAAATGGCTCACCAACTGTGACCCTCCTTTGCCTCCCAGCCCTCCCACTCCGGCGTCAAAGCGGCGCAAGCCAGGGGCACAACCAGGCTTCCAACGACAATGGGCTTAGCGCTGCCCGGAATCCATGTGGTCTTCATCCCATCCCGGCCCATCCATCGGTTGGCTGCCGGGCGGATCCACGCTGGCCCTCCCCCTTTGAAGCAGCTCCGACGACGGGCAAAAGATACATCCTCTTCTTAGTGAGCTGACCGTGGGCGCTACCGAGTCTCAACGGCACCGCGGCGACTAAGCCCAGCCTGATGGCCATGCCCTGGCACCGCGAATCATGGAGCTGTCGGCTCCTCCACCCACACTTCATTCTCTGCCGCCAGCCTGTCTTGCCCGGCGCCTGGTTTGCGCTGCCTGTGGCTTTGTCCTGTCCCAAGCGTCTGGCTATTGCCCGGTATGCATCTTGCCCTGGATCTAAGGTGCCACTCCTTAAGAAACATCCCCCCAGAGATGCTCCCCTCGCAACCTATATAAGCCGGGTTGTCCACCCCGACATATCCCATTCTCTTTCCACATCATCACCACATTCTCTTGGTATCAATTCGATATCCCTTCCTTTCTCTACTCTTTCTTGTCACTCCCTCGGCTGGCCGTCGCCAACTTCATCAGACAAAGATCTGTGATCAGTCACCACCACTCCTTGCTAAACACTTTCCTCATCGCCGTGCGTTGAGAATCAAAGTCGAGCCAGTCTCTTCACCAATTACACTTCAACTGTTTCAAACTTTTCCAAAACATCTTTTTACCACCCCTTCCAAACCATCAACATGTTCGGCTTTACTGCTATCCTCGCCGCCGCCTCGGCCACCATGGTCTCTGCTGCCGCCCTCGCTCCTCGCGACGCCGGTGAGGCCTACATCACTCCCCACGAGCAGTACTCGTCCAGTGCTGGTGTTCTCGGTTGCAAGATCAACACCAACCGCGTCGCCTACTGGCCCAGCGCCGTCTCTTGCGACAACATCTGCGTCAAGGTGTCCAACGGCGACCGCATGGTCTACCTCCTTAAGATTGACGAGTCCGGTGGCGCCCACGACATCTCCTACGATGCCTGGAACTACCTCCTCTACGGCACCTCGGCCACCAAGGACCCTCACACCGGAGGCGGCAAGAACCTCCCTTACGAGTTCGTCCACCCCAGCAAGTGCGCCCATCTCCTCGACGACGATGGCAAGGTCCCTCTCACTGCTGCCAACTCCATGAACTTCCTCAGCTCTTGCCTCAGCTCCAACAACGGGGACAACTACGTCGCCAAGAACCACATCCTCTACAACATCTACGACACCCTCTGCCACTATGGTTACGACGAGGTCTGCACCCTCGACCTGGCCAAGTCCAACCAGGCTTCTTGCCCCCACACTCTCGGCTCCAACGTTGCTCTCACCTCCGTCAACAAGGTCAAGAACATCATCTACGGCACTGGCGCCGTCGTCGCCGCCTAAGCTTGCAGCTTAGCATGACTTGATGAACAAACAAAAAACAACAACACGAACCGCCGCCTTGGAAAGGGGCATCACACTCGCTATGACATGATACGAAACGACTGGAGTATACAGAAAGGACAAGAGGTTTTGCTTTTTTATTCATTTCTTTGTACATACTTTAGACCAAGAGCTGCCAAATACAAGAGGGCATTTTAGACGGACATGACATGCTGCCACGCACCTTCATTGATTAGCTTCCCATGTGACAAGATGGTGATAGGTCGGACAAGTGTGCCGGGCGACTTTGTGCCTTGCAGCCGTCAAGCCCTTCGACTGCAGTAGCTAAGCTTACACTCGTCCAATTACACCGCGGGAGACGATCCCTCCTGCGACGGGCCCTTGCCAACGCATCCTGGCTCAAAGGGACCGGACCACGAAACCCTTTTTTGGCGACCTTTTTCACATCATGTTTGCGTAGCGAAAGGGGGGAAACCGGCAAAAAGTGTGTGTGGGGGGGTGGCACACTCGAAGGTCACTGCCAACCAACAAGGCTCACTTACACGCTGGACTCGACGCGTCCAACCCTTTTTTAAATGAAAGAGCCGTTGTTGGCATTTTTTATTTATTTCGGTGCACATGTTTTATTCTCGGTGGTCTGCTTTGTTGTCCCTGCATCGATTGCCCATTCTTTCACCGGTCCATGATCAACCTTGGCGTTTCCGCTTTCTCTTTATTGATTCTTGGCTGTGTTGGTGGGGGGTGAGGGTATTCGCTACGTTACATGCTCGCTCGTACGCACCCTCCTCCGTCGTTCGGCGGCCGAACGACCCAGCAAAAGACAAGAGAGAAGAATGACGAACGAACGAACTGGAAAGAAGGCCGTCATTTTGGGCCTCCCCCCAGGTGAACCTGAGTCTTTCCCAGGACGAGGGGAGTGATGAAACCCGCCAAACGAGACAAAAAAGAGACAGGGCAAAGGCGGCGGCGGCGGCCAGCGACAGTGGACGACGTTTCATGTCCCAAGCTTGATCGCGTTATGCCTCAGCGCACAGTGCCCGGGATTCATTCGAGGGGAAACGCTGCCGCGCACCGGGCGAAACCAAGTGTGGTCCGAGCCGTGGGACGAGATCTGGGGAGGGGGGAGCACGAGGGACCGTCTCGGCCTGAGCGGCCGGGGGGTTGGATGAAACGCGAACATTTCTGCACGTGCCTGACGAGAATGGCATGAGGAGACATCATGACATGGCTGTTGTTTCGACCTTTTGCGTTTTGCTTTTTACTTTTTGGTTTTGCTTTTTTGTTCGCTGTCGAGGCCTCGTTGTTCTCGTATAGACTTGTCTCGCCGCATGGACTCCGAGAGACTTTCCATGGACCAGGAGAGGGAAATGTTGCGGCGGTTCGTCCAGTCTCGTTAGTTTCGAAGGAAATCCTTCAAGTCAGGGACGGGCGTGTAAGCGAATAGGGGAAGGGGTACGGACAGGCATGTAAAAGCCACCCATCGGAGTTGTTGTTTCCCTCTCTGTTGCGCAAACGAGAGCCTCATGGGACGTACAGTAACTAGTTGCTCCGTACGAACCGGGCTTATGTGGTCGATGCTATGAACGGGGGTTGTTGAAGCGATGAACTTTGATCGGCGTGCGTGGTGCAGATACGAAACGGGATGATGGGCATATTGAACCCAGAGCAGTGGAGGGCCTTGGTCCGAGCATGCCAATCACATAACATGGGATGTCCTTCTATGGGTAGATACGATATATGCACGCTTCGTATTTGCATTCCGGCTGCCTCTATTTTGAACACCTCTGCTGTGCGCTGTTCGCCACCATTGTGCCCGCCCGTCATTCGACCTGTTGACGATTCTCCCCGGGGATGCCCAACCTCTCAGCGGCCTCCCGCAGATCCGAGGAGAGGAGTCGCATCCCGGACCAACATCTTTTTGCGCATTTGCGCTATTCTCGTAGAGGTTATCCGGAGCTTCGACGGGAGGCAGGGCGTGGTCTTTGGGTGTTGGTCCTTTGGCATTCACCCGTGCCGCTGTTGGGCCTGCGCGAATGCCATGCATAAGGCGTCAGAATTGTACTGGGAGCATTCTGTGCTGTCCATGAAGGATTGTATTGCATAATGGATATTCTCATCGTATGACGCCGATCCCGGCCCCAGGCGTTGACTTTGCATTGCCACGATGTGTTGGTATGGCAAGGTACTATAATAATCCTTCCATGCGTACGAATAGACACTGGGAGATTCGGAAGATATTCGCTGAATCGTGCAACACGCATTGAATTCATTCTCGCATTATCGGAATGCTTGTTTAGAAAACTGTAACGTACGTGATAAGCGAGTGTAACAGACAAGCGAGTGTAACAAACATCCTAAACTCTCAGACTAGAATCGCAATAAAAACACTACAGACTATTTAATCAATTAAAAATACTCACTATATTCTTCCGGAGACGTCTCAATCACTACCTGACAAGTCCTTGCATTATGACCGGTCTTGCCGCAGACACCACAATGCTGAACGCCCGATCGTGCCGACCTCCCTCGACCACCACTCCTTGACGATTCGGCCACTACCTGCGCATCAACATCTATTTGATCAATTGCTTGCCTTCCTTCCTCTACTATCATTACCCCTATTTTCTGTAGTCTGGTCCTTTTTGCCCTCCGGCGCCGGCTTAGTATCTCATTTGCCTCTCGAAGGTCTTTGTTCTCAGACCTCAATAAGGCATTCTCATGCATTATTGCCGTTGTACCCTTGGCAAGAGACTTAAGGGCTCCTAGAATTGACTCTGGAGAGCTACTTGTATGCCTTCTGATTCGTCTCCAGGTATTCAGACTGAGATCCTGCCTCGATTACAGTTTTTGGGGTCTTTGAAACCCAAGGGGCTAACGGTTCAGCTACCTCCTCTGCCGGCGTTGGAGTCCGTAGCTGCACATCAAGCTTCGAGACCTCGCTTTCTGGGTCAAGGAACAAGCCCAGCTCCTCGGAAGGCCGCCTTGATATTCTTTTCTGTCATAGTGGCCTGAAATGCGGTGTGGAAGGCCGGGAAGAACTCGGTCTTCGAAACGTGGGTTATAGAGCATCTGATCAGATGCTCTATTTCTCGACCGTAGGCCTTCTTGAGCAGCCTAAAGCACCCGACGTCAAGAGGCTGAAGTAGATGAGACGAGTGAGGCGGCATACAAAGCGTGATGATCTTGTTCTCCTCGCAATATTTCTCGAATTCGATAGAGTGGTGACTTTCATGGCCATAACTTATATGCAATTGACCGATTCTTCATTCCTCAGAGAACCTTTGTTGCTGAAACATTGTTGTCGGGAGACGCAAGCCGAGGCACCTATATTCCACAACTCTGCCATGAATGTGAAAGCCCCATGAGTCCTCGCAACAGGAGATTCTTCCGCAGTCCAGAATGAGGAATGAATATGGAATATGATAGGCTGGTCAATGTTAGATAACTAATGGTTACACGTCTTTGTCAAATATTGGAGGCTCTTGTCTATCGGATTGAAAATGCTGACTGATGTGACGTAGGTGGGGCTGAAGATTCCGTCAACGTCCGCAGGATTCCAACGGACCGGCGCCGGCGGGAGATGCGGGGTCGCCGGCACGGCCTGTTCGGAAAAGCAGCCATGTGTTTGAGAGAGATACAGAGAGATATGGCTGAAATGGAGAATAAAAACTTGCAAAGGGAGAACGAAAGCGGTAACTCGGTACTGTTATCCAAAACAGAATTCGTTCCCGTCCAGCCGTGAACCGGTGGTGAACCGTTCGGAGTAGTGGCGGAAAGAGCAACCGCGCGGGCTGGACGACGGATGACTAATCCCACTCCAAGGCCGAGCCCGTGTCATGCGCAACGGCTGAAAACTCCCCACAGCGCACTGAAGCCATGGTTCCGCAAACTATCGCCATCCCTTCTGCTTCTTCAATTGTTCCTTTCGCCAACCCAGCCCTCGTCTTTTTTTCTTGTGCCTGTTCTTGATTGGATTTTCCTCATCCGTCCCGTCTTCCACCCGCCTGCCTTCCCGCCCCTCCTCTGCGTCCAATGTGCATCTAGCTACACGACCTGTCCTCTTCTCACTTCCGATTGCGGCGCCAGGGAATCATGCCCTCCGATGCCATGACCGACTCGCCCTCGGGCTCGTCCCAGCTCCCCTCCTTCTACTCCCCTCGGACACAAGCAGCCGACGCATCTCCTTCTGGCGCCGCCATAAGCAACGCCCAACGCCCCGAACCCGTCGACCACTTGTCTCTTTCCCCCGCCGAAGGCCCCGAAACCCCCGAAACCCCCGCGACTCAACTGCCCCCGCCATCGCTCTTGTCCCCCGCCTTTACGCCGCCCGCCACACCCGGCACCTCGACTCCCACGACTGCTGGACTGCGCGGTGTCGCTGTCGACAGTTCAATTCCTTCCGGTGGCTGCGGTTCCAAGAAGCCTCGTCTGCTCGACACCCTCCCCGAGGTGCAATGCATCGTGCGCGCCCGCATCCCCACTGTTGTCGGGACGGAAATGTTCCTGCACCTGTACACAAACAATGTCGATAACAAAGAGCATCTTGCCATCGTTTTTGGAAACAATATTCGCAGCAAGAGCCTCGATGCGCCCCGGGAGGGTGAAACCGAGATGGACCGCATGGTGCGAGGCGCATATACCGGCAGATTGTTTCCCGGCCGGACAACGAGCGGCATGGGTGGTGGCGAATCTACCGAGCAAGTCCCGTCTGCCCAAGTACCCTTAGTGAGAATTCACTCCGAGTGCTACACAGGTGAGACTGCTTGGTCAGCCCGGTGCGACTGTGGTGAGCAGCTGGACGAAGCCGCCCGTCTTATGGGTCTGCCCGGAAACAAGAGCGGCGGCATCATCATCTATCTTCGACAAGAAGGTCGCGGCATCGGACTCGGGGAGAAGCTCAAGGCGTACAACCTACAGGACCTGGGCTCGGATACCGTCGAGGCGAACTTGCTCTTGCGACATCCCGCCGACGCGCGTAGTTATGGACTGGCCACTGCGATGCTGATGGATCTCGGCCAGCAGGACGTGCGCCTCCTGACCAACAACCCGGATAAGATTCGCGCAGTTGAAGGGCCGAACCGAGAGATTGTGGTCAAGGAGAGGGTGGCCATGGTCCCTCTATCGTGGAAGGGTCGTGGTGGTTTCCGGAGTCAAGAGGTTGAAGGCTACCTCAAGGCCAAGGCGAGTGCAGACAATTCCAACCCGGCAATTAAAGCTAACTCGGATTGCAGATTGAGAAGATGGGTCATATGCTGGATATGGGTGGCCTTCAATGAGCGATGCGAGAGATGGGCAGTACGAACTGAAGGGAGGTTTCTTGAATCTATGCACATATGGACGGTGTTTGTTTGGATGCGTGTGATGGCGTTATGGCGGAAGCTCTGTTGTACCTGTAGACAAAATCTGGATACCTCAAAATACAATAACAATTTGACTGGGAATCGCGAAGCAGGCACGATTGATGCAGATGTGTTTGGTTGTCATGATGCACCAGCTGATTCCAGCCGGGAGACGTAGGTCGTACCTGCCTCGATAACCCGGCCGCCTTCGGTTCTGTGATGGACGGCAGGGCGAAAATTTTCATTAGCGGGCTTCAGAATTGTTCTCTTTATGTTGATTGGTAGCCGAATATTCAGACAACCACTGAGAAGTCGGTTATCAACCTAAGCTCTCGCAATCATGACGCCTGTTCGTTCCCGTCTCGCAAGGTGAGGCCCTGAAGACAGCGCTCGCTAGCGCCAACGGCAACCCCCCAGTGAACTAGAATTTCAAGGTCCCGTCTCGTCTGCACCTCAACGCGTCTACTCAAACATCCAGCTTCATTCGCATTTCTTATTTTTCAACACCCCCGCGTCGTCTCGCCCCGACCCCTCAGCATGCGCACTTGATTTCGCCAGCCATCCACGCATCGTCGAAATGGCATCTCAAGGTATCCGTCTGCGGCTCGTCATCCGCAGACATGCCGTTCCTGAGCTTCGGCTCGTTTGGCCATGCGCTCTCTCGGACGACCTCACCATCGCAAAACTGCTCGCTCAGGTCAACGAGGTGATTCCTCTTGAGGGCGCTGAGTGGGGCCTTGAGGATTATGCCGTGGAACTGCTTGACCAGAATGGAGGCGGCTTCGAGTGCTTGCATTTTCAGATGGTGAACAAGGTCTTCAAGGAGGATGACCAGGTTTTGTATGCTGCTTCTTTCCCTCTGCGCATTGCCTTTTCTGACTGGGATAGGATTCGATCGCTTCTTACCGAAGACCTCAGACGACGAAGGTTGAGCGGCCGTCATCAGATTTCCCTCGATGGGAGACACCTCGTCGACGGGCTTCCCTTTGGGAGGCCTTGGCTCAGACCCCCGCGAGACCGACCTACCCTCGATTTGCCTCCACGGAAGCGAGCTCGCCTGACCTACAACGAGGAGGAAGACGATGATTTTGAAGATGGAGCCGACGAGTACATGGACGAGAGCTCGGACGAGCAGCTTCTTCTCGAAGGGCCCGAAGAGGCTGAGAAAGATCCAAGCAGTGTTGGGATTCAAACCTTGTTCGAGAATGCCGATCAAGATTCCGACAGCGAGAATGAGGACGACAACGTTGACGAACTCGCCGGGATAGAAGGAGACGACTCTAGCAGCGAAGACGAGGATGAAGAGGCTGCCGACCTGGAAGACGAACTTCGACTACTACAAGAAGACAATGCCGCCATCGGAGAGAGCCCAGCGGCGAACCAGGCATCTCCTTCCCATCCAAGTGAACTCCCGGAGCCTCTGAAAAATCTGCTCACACCTAAAGATCTCGATCTCACAGCCCTGGATCAGATCACAGCTTTGCGATGCGCCTTTCCTTTGACGCCCATCTTCGCCATTCATTCCGAGCTACATCGCCACGGCAAAGATATGAGACAGACCTTCCAGGCACTCGCTAAATCAAATGAACCGATCATGAGTTTTGACGCAATGATGGATCAAGCGTTGACTGGCCATGGGTTGCTTCATTCACCGGGTCTACTCGAGGAAACTTCACTGCTCTCTGGTCTGGATCATGGCTCTCCTAGCCCGCTTAGGGCTCCCGCGAGGCCCCTTATTGAGGTTATCGAGGAAGTCGCCATAGAAGATGCCGCTGTGCAAGAGGCGTCAGAAGAAGAGGTCGTGGCAGAGCCTCTTCGCGCACCTCAACCGCCACATGTGCATTTTGAAGCCGAGGTCGACGAGGCGTCAAGCAGCGAAAGCAGCGACAGCAGCTCTGAGTCTGACCCAGAGTCCAGCTTCGAAGATGGCCTGGCCAAGGGCGATGCATCCAGCTCTGAGGATAGTGATTCGGACGGCTCCGAGTCTGGGTCCGAGTCCGATTCAGATTCTGAGTCAGATTCCCCCTCGGCTGGCCGCGGTCCTGATTTGGACAAACCAGCCGATGATTCTGACGATAGCGACTTTGGTGACGGTTCTCAGGAAAGTTCTAGTGATTCCAGCTCGAGCGACGACTCTGATTCGGACTCAGAGCCCGAAGTCCTTCCATCCAAGTTCAAAGCTCCATCACAACCTGTACGCTCGCAGCGGTTAGAAGCTGAGCGCAAGCAGAAGGCTCTGTCCGAACTTACAAAGCCAGCACAAAGCACAACGGAAAACCTATCCGCTCCTACGACTGTTGAGCCTGAGGCTGCACCTGGCCGTGGTCTGAGTAGAACCCAGAAGCGCAATGCTCGACGGCGGGAGGCCAAGCATCTCAGAGAAAACAAAGCGCTATCTGTGTCTCGATCCGAGTCCCGACAACTCACCTCACATTCGGGATCACCCATGGCTGCTGTCGGGGATGAGGAGTCTGAGTTTCAAGCTAGGAAGAGAGCTCTACTCAGCGTAGTCAGCGACGAAGCTCCCGACAACGAACAGCAAGAGGTCAATATGACCCGTCCATTGATTCAAGAGGTCTTCGAAGAAGTTCAATCCAAGGAAGAAGCGCCAGTCGTCAAAGCTGCGAAGACGGTGGAGTCATCGCATGATGCCCAACCATCCGATCCTAAGCCGCAGCGTCGGTCCAAGGTTGATATGGGAGCTGGGCGCAGACTTCTCTTCGGAGCCCTGGGATTGAAGAATCCCAAGTCAAAGACCGATGAGGACAAGCTTCGCAAAGATCTCATGAAGAACATCAAGCCTTTGGAGAACCACCGCACCCAAGACTTGGCGACCAAAGACGCAGAAGATGCCAATCCCGTCGAGTCCGAAGAAGACCCCGACGCCTGGCGTGAGAAGATTGTGTACCGAGCCGTCGAGTGTTGTCATGAGGGCATAGTGCTGAGTGAACCGCCGTTTCCTTTTGTCCAGCGCTGGGATCCTCAACAACAGTACGGTGCTATGAGGAAGAGGAAGAGAGCATCCCAAGACTACTACGATGACAGCTACTACGATGACAGCTACTACGATGAAAGCTACGCGGAAGATGCCCAGTACTATGAAGACGCCGCTGAGTGGGAAGATACCAGTCAGACAAGGTCTAAGAAGAAGTCAAAGAAGGGCAAAGCCAAGGAGACTAGCAACGACGACGTGGAGCTCAATTATGATGATATTCCCGCAAAGGTCGACCAGGACGTTGACCAGTTGATGGTCGATGACGATTTGCCAATTTTGCCCACTGATCTCAGTACCCTTCCCACCCTCAAATTGGGTGATGTTCAGGTGGGCATGGTCATCACTTGGAAGCAGCTGCTCATGTCCAAGGCAACACGTTGGCAACCTCAATCAGTCTCGCTCACCGGACGGCTGCTCTCGATTAGTGACAGTGATATTCTGCACCTTGTTCTTGCGCGCAGGGACCGTGAACAAAACGACAAGGTGTACGACGACAATGGCAAGCGGATCTACGACAAATTTGAGACTCTGGACTCAGATGACGACGAAGGCGAAGACGACGGCCGAAGAGAGGTTGGCTGGACCGACCTAGTTGAGCCGCGAGTGGTTCAGCAAGCACCCCCTGGTAGCGAGGGCGGAATGCAACCGAAGGCGGCTCAACTCGACGAGAACGGCGTATCGAGAAGTTCGAGCGCGGATAAGGTTAGCAAACCGAACGACAATGACGAGATTGACAAGGATTTGGCTGAGGAATTAGGTTCGCAGGAAGTGAGGGCTGAGGTGAGCGGGAAGCAGGGGGATCTAGTGTCGGACAAGCCGTCAGGGAGCACTAACTCGACTTCGATTCCATCCGGACAAGGTGCGGCACTCATCGGGCCTCTGGGCTCAAACGAAGCAGCACTCGAAGCAGCACAGAGCGATGTTATCCGGAGCACAAACACATCAGACGACAAGGTCGGTAGTGATGGTCAGCCACAGGTGACGGCGGTTCAAGAGGAGGTCCCGGAGACGCCAGACGTTGCGCACGATGATGGAGAGGCCATGGATCTTGATCTGGATAACTCCAGTTCACCGCACGTCGAAGACCCTATTCTGAACTCGGTCATCCCCGACAGCATGCCCGTAATCAACCTCCCTCCAGAACAGTCGGACATGGTTCCCTTGCTTCCGTCACTTTCATCCGCAGGTGAGCCACGGCCTGCATCAGTGACCAGCATCGACAGCGGACGACAACCTCAGTCGAAATATGACATCAGAGGCTCTCATGGCGACCGCATTGAAGCTGCAGTTTCGGCAGCTTCGTCAAAAGGCAAGCAAGTCGAGGAATCTGAGCTAAGCAGCAGCCCGTTTCCCACCGTGGAGGAGATCATCCAAACGGCGGCATCGTCGGTGCAAACGCAACCTTCTCAAAAGCCAGCTCAGAAGTCTGCGGAGTCTGCCAAAGCGAAGAGGGAGCCGGACCTGGAGTATGAAGAGGCGATGCGAAAGTTGGACGATGGCGATGACGACGGCGATGATGAAGGCGCTGCCGAAGGCGACGATTCAGATACATCTCGGGGCAAGAATAAGTCGATTCGCAGCTTGTTCCCCAATGCGACACAGCCCGACACGTCAAACGACCTCCCCAAGTTGCTACTCACACCACAGAAGCCAACGCGGTTCAAGAGAGGACTTCGAACCTCGCCATTTGTGATTCCGGAAGGGAGCCAGGTCGTTACTATCGACTCGAGTCCTCGATCGGTTCAGTATACTGAGAATTACGCAGAAAACAGCAAGGATGCGTCGCACCGGGAGAATTCCCCGGCGCCGTCGAGTTTGAGGTTGAAGAAGCAAAGTGTCCTGAACCAACGCGGCACACGAAGCCGGGGGAAGAAGGAGACCGAACCGGGTCCACGGAGGCGACCTCGATCATCGATGCCAGCCTTCACTAAGGCCACATCGACTAAGGCTACGTCGACCAAGGCCAGAGCGAGCATGAGCGCTGTCAGCCAGACGAAGAAGCGGGGAAAGCGCGGCGGAAAGTTGTAGGGCGTGTGGCTTTAATTTGTTGTGGTATGGGGTTGGTTTTGCTTCTATTTGCATGGACGGACCATGGCAGCCAACATGTTGATTCGAGAACTCCAGAATGAATGTCTGATGAAGTCTACGATGGAAAAGCATGTCGTTGTTTTGGACTCGCGATGCGAGGCAGGATAGTCTGGTCGAACAGGCATGACCATGTCCACAGCTAAAAGAAGGATGGAGTCGAATACAGATGCATTGTTTTCCATCTCGTGCACATTTGCGTCAAGTTCGGGTCGCAGACGGCCAAGCGAGATGCTTATTGCGAACTCCTAATCTAAGCTTGTTTCACGCCAGCCCTGTGACTCTTGTTCTCGAGGTTTCGTCGCATGTCGCTTTGGACGAGAGCCAACCAATGCCGCCTCGCGCAGCCACACCATCACGCCGGAATATCCCATACCCCACACGACCGTTGGGTCACGCTGCCCTTCAATACCTTACATAACTGCCTCTTGTACTAGATGGGTAATGGGTAATGGCTAACGGCGAGGGCATTGAAGCGATCAACGTTGCGTTCGAGTATTTGACTACCACCGTTTGGTGGCCCGTTGGAGGTTGGCTTGCAGGTGCGTGTGTCACGGGCTGGAGATGCACGACGCATGATACGTAGCGAAAAACGAGGAAGTCTTTTCGCTATCGAGGTGGAGGGCGCAGGTTGTACAGTATGGTAGCAGAGCATCTTTTTTGCAGTGCATGATTATTCTCATTTTCTCTTCTTTCTCCTTTTTTTCGTCTTTTTGTATCCTTTTGTCTTTGTCGTAGGCAAGCCTCGTGATCCCCTTCCAGAAGTGTTCTTTTCTTCTGTTGCGCATCTGTTCTCGCGTTTGGCTTGTCCGCCCTATTGAGAAGACTTTATCGGCTGTTTTGAATACTCGATTATACACATAGTTTGTTCAGCTCGCTGATACATTCGTTCGGTGCTTGGTTGCTCGACAAACCTCATATATTGTATCATAGGCCTATATATACTCTCGGTAAGTTTGTGGTCTCTCGCACTCTCACGAGGTTCGTTAGTAACACGAAGGGTCTTGTCTCTAGAATCCGTTAATCACACAACGAAAGCAACAACTGCGACAACTACAGTACATCACGATGAAGTTCTTACACCTCCTCTTCGTCGCTGCATCTCTTGGCACGAGCACCTCGACGGCCATGCCAACGACGTGCACGTCGACCACCTGCACAACAAGCACGACGACACCGTCATCACAGCTCACGCCTCCGTCGGCGCCAACAGAAACACCACCACTACTAACTTCGACGACGATACCAACAACGGGCCTCGTACACGCTCGCCAGAAATCCATCCCGCCGTACACGGCCATCGTGACGGCCGCGCCGACGCAGGACGCCGCGCTGTCGAGCCTGGGATGGTACCAGACGACCTACTACGAGTGCCACACGCGGGATGGAAAGGAGCACTGCGGGTGGCATATCCCCGTGCAGAAGCTGGGTTCGGGGGCGGGAGTCGTGGGCGCGGATCGGTGGCATGCTGTTGCGGCTTTGGGGGCTGCGTTTTGGTTGGTGATGTGAAAGGGGAGGGGGGATGAACTGGTTGCTGGTGACGGAAGGGGCGGTGGGCAATGACGGCATTGATTGCAAAGGGCGTTTTGGGAGTCTTGGTAGGACAAGGGTTTTTATTTTTTTCGAGGGCACTGTTGATACCCGGCGCTGGGATGGTTAATGATACAATGATCTTCTGGATTCACATAGAAATGCTTCGATAAGCCCGATCAAATCACAAAGAACTGCAAACAACGATGTGAGAGAAAAATGGTGAACAAATGTGAACAAAGTGAGGAAGTACTTTTTTTTTGGTCCGAAACCCAAAACACCATTGATTTCATGCTAGTGTATGTGGGAGGAAACATCATGAAAGCCGAGGCCTCACGGCCCCTTGCCGAGCCCGAGCTCCCATCGACGCCACGTCCCTCGCGCCGCCGACGGTGAGCCGGAGGACGCACCCGCATGGCTGCGGCGGCAGCTGCCAAAGGCAAATAAACACCACAACCCTTCCCCCACCGATCCGAGGATATACATGGTTGAGACGCGAAACCGTTTATTTCTCCTTCTTCGCCTTGGCACCCTTGGTCTTCGCCGTGCCGCGGAGCGTCTTTTGTCGGTTCTTGCGCTGCTTGCCTGTAGAGAAGACACGTTAGTCCATGATATATATATGAGTATTCGTACAACAGCAGCCGTCGAATGTCAATGTCGAAAAAGGGGTACGCACGCTGCTGTCTGCTGGCACGCTCGACCTTGGTGGCCTGGCCGACGCGGATCAATCGGTAGGTGGGCTCGAACTTCTTCATGGCCTCGGGGGAGTCGTAGACGAGAGCGAAGCCGGTAGTCTTGCCGCCACCGAACTGGGTTCGGAGACCAAAGACGGAGATCTGATCCTTCTGGGCCTTGTACATGGCGCCGAGCTTCTCGCGGAGCTCATCCTTGGAGATGTTGGCGCGGTTGGGGTGGAGGATGTCACTGTGCGCGAAGAAAACGCTTATCAGCCAAATATTCTTGTTCAAAAAGATTTGATGGCAATGTCCCTCCCCATCGGGTATGTCTCTATTTGTTTTCCCAACGTCTCTCTCTTCTAATCGATATCTCTCAGGTGGGGATGGCAATCCTCTTCTCGCGATGCACAGTATCGAAGCAGTGTCGTCGTGGTCGCAGCCTGAGCAGATATAGAAGATTGGAGAGAGAGAATGTTGGATGAAATAGGGACAGCGATGGGGCGCCGTTGGGCGAAGGGCTCATCAAGGGTGGCATCACTCACACGACCATCTGCTTGCGGCCCAGCAGAGGGTTGCGGATGAACTTGCGAGTTCGGAGGGTGACGGGGGAGTCGTTGTCCGCCATGGTTACCGGTGTTGGTGATTGTCTCTGGGTGGTGTTGTCGGCGGGAGAGACGGCGGTTGGGTGGTCGAAGTCGTGGGTGAAGTTGTCGCGAGCGGCGAATGGCAGAGGCAGCGAAAATTCCGATTGACCGTGTCGCTTAATTGGGTCCAGCCCTAACAATTTGTGTGTGGACTCTGGAAGCCCCAATGATGAGGCTCCAATAGGCCACACAAGGATAATTTTTTGCACATGTCACGTGACGAAATTTGGTAGCCCTCCCTCTTAAATTGGGCACCCCTCCGGCAAAGCTTCGGTTGGACATGTCCTTGGGATTTGTCATGGAAGCCAAAGATTTACGGATATTCAATGCTTGGAGATGGTCGAGGCGTTACCCTAGTTCTTTGGTGGAGATGACAGCTTTCTTGGGCAAGCATGAGGCCATCGTCATGTCATCCAATGTGAGAGACATCAAAAACAACATTTACCTTCGAGGCAGAGTCTTTTAACTTTATACACCAACACAATGACATCTTCATGGGAAGCTCAAGTCGCTCGTTTCAGCAACCAGTACGTCCAGGTCGAATCTGACTTGGACTTTCCTGAGCCCTCTGTCCTCAAGTTTGCGCATGTCCAGGATGCTCTCTACCAGACATTATTTGCAGATGGAGCGCTCAAGTTCGGTCCTCCCTCTCGATATCAGCTTAGGGTTCTCAAGGAACTAGTAAAGCGAGTCGAAGCTAGCATCGATGACTGGGACGAATATGTAAGTCTCGCTCGGCGGGTTTCCAAAGAAAGCATCTATATCGGAACTATACATCTAACAACCGTCAAGGCCGTTTCCGACGAGTTAATGTCTGCTCTCTCGGTATTCCTCGCGACACCACTACCAGCAGAAACAGCAACTGTCCAACAAAGGTCATATGTCACTTATCGCTTATCCGCCCTCGATAACGCCGAACTAAATGGTTCGAATGGGACCGGCCCGCCTCAAATCACTCTCCTCGAGAATCGAAACCTCTTTGCAGCGTCCGGAACCACAGGGCTGCGAACATGGGAGGCCGCGCTGCATTTGGGGACGTATCTCTGTGAAAACAGCAGCATTGTCAAGGGCAAACACGTTCTTGAGCTAGGCGCGGGAACTGGATATCTCTGTATCCTATGCTCTATACTAGGGTCAACCCACGTAATTGCCTCCGATGGCTCCGACGATGTCATCAACTTCTTACCAGAGAACCTGTTTCTCAACAACCTCCAAGACTCGGGTGCAGTGACGCCCATGGAAGTGAAATGGGGCCATGCTCTACTAGGAACAGAAGAGGACAAGTGGAATGGAGGTCGTCTCGTCGATGTCGTCCTGGGCGCCGACCTCACCTACGATCACAGAGTCATCCCTGCCCTGGTTGGGACTCTGCTGGACGTCTTCGAACTATATCCCTCGGTCGAGGTATATTTCTCGGCGGCTCAACGTAACGAGAAAACCTTCCAAGTGTTTTTAGACAAGTGCCAGGGGAACGGGCTTACCGTGGAGGACGCGGGGTTCCAAGTGCCCGGTCGAGAGTCTCAAGAGGGGCCGTTTTACGACGACCAGGTCGCTATCCGGATCTGCAAAGTGTTGAGAGTTTGACACTACGAGACGTCAGGAACCAAGATTCTTTTGTCGTCTGGAATTCACATCTCGCTTCGCACGTCATTCGGAGGGTAACACAGGTTCAACCAAAGTTGTGAACGGTGGTTTCCCAGCATTCCAATTGCGACTCAGTTCACGGTTAAGACAGGCCACGGCCATGGCAACTTACACGCCCTGAAACAACGTGGCTGTCTTTTCGGAGCGGCCGACACCATACGACTTGAGTTCCAGCACCTTTGTTCTGGCCAACAATAGGAGAGAATTGAAAAAGCTCCAGGGTAGCTTCGCGAGGCATCATGCCACCCCCTCCCGCGGGTCAGATGATGAAGATTATCCCCGCGTGCGTGGGTAGGGGCTTTTCTCGGCATCCTTGGGACCTGAGATCCGATGATAAATCCCGGATACCGGGGATTAAATGACTGATGATTGCGTGTTCTCACGATATGTGATGCGGGAGCGTCGAGCATCACCCCACCACAGCTGTCGTTACGAGCTTTCAGCCCTCGGCAATGGTTCACGGGTTCTCGATTGGCTCGAGAGTTGCTTTTGCACGCGTCAGTCTCCTCAAGTAGTTGAGCGATGGAACCGGCATTGCGAAAATCACACCCTGCCCACCTCTCAAGACGCCAATCGTTTCAGCAACTCGACGCCCTTCCGGATCACTCACCCCGGATGAGCTTTTGATAAGCGCCGCTGAGATCAAGTCAGGGCCAAAGGCACGCCTTGAGGCGAACAAGTTTGCGACGGAGAGCAGTTGACAGGTCTGCCAGAGGCCCGAGCGAGAGTGATTCGATCGGTCCCGATGACTTCGTGCCCCTCGGCCAGTTCAGCCCCAGGAAGCTACTGAGTTTGTTGGGTGTCGGGCCCTGAGAGTGGGTGTTCGCATCCGAGTCCTGCACTGGTGGGGCGAGGGAACATGAAGTCATCGAACAAAGGTGATGGATGAAAATGGTGGCTGCCAAGGAAGCCACAGGACGGGTTCTTGAGGAAGGGGAATGATAATTTGCAGGAGGATGGTCCGCGGAGGGCTTGGACAATGGCTGATCTGATAGGAAATGCTCGAGACGATGATGCAAGTATCGATAGATGTATCGACGGACAGGTACGGATGCGCACGCGTGTGACCAGAGTTTGGAGCCGCCATTACGTACCTGAGTTGAAGCACATGGCTATTTTGGCTGCTTACCCAAGTGCCGCAGATATTGGCTCTTCAAACCAAACAAACACAACCCATGCTTTCATGCATAGAAGCAGACACGTGGATGTGAAATGGGAATGGGATCATATATCCGGAACGTGATGTTCATTTGTCTGACAAGTCTGAGAGTAACCCCCGCGGATCCAGAATAAAATTGTCCCGACGTTTTGGACGAGTTTTTCCAACATGCACAGCGAAGGGATCTTCAAACCAAGGCCGATCCCTGCGGAGGGAAGAAGAGGGGCCGTTCCGCGGGATGGAGTCGTTTCGTAGAAATAAGTCGCGGCAATCATCCTGTCACGAGGCCGTTTTGTTTGGACAGGTCATGGGTTGATTGCTGACTGTACGGAGTAGCATGTATTCATGCTGCCGTGTATAGTTGAAGAGGGACTTTGAGAGAGAAAAAGGTCATGTTGACGACATTGGACGAGCAAGGCTAGCTGCTAAGAAATGTCAAGAATAGAAATCTCACTGGGCAAGGGCTGCAACGACGTGCAATCCCCGAGGCCCGCTTATGGCAGGTGGGTATTTTTCCTTCCTTTCTTTTCGGATTTATTTCTCATGATTGCGCCCTGGGTCTGATTGTGATGGCATCCCGGTCAGTTCCATCTGGCTGCCAGATTACGGGACCGGCAGGGGGGCCGGGGCAAGTTGCTCAAGGATCCTGGCCGAGCGACTATTTGAGATTTTCACAACGGCTCGGCCAGCTGGCTCACTTCGGCTGTTATCAAGTTGCAGGTTAATCAGAAGGAACTTGGAACTATCGAAGAGCCGGGGGCTCGGGGAAGCTTGGAAGAAAGCCAACCAAACCGACCAAACAGGTGACGGATGCAGTTGGATGTGGTTCAGAAAGAAGCCGTCAACTTGCAGCTTGCACTCTCTTCGTCACCCCACGGGCTCCCGGCGTTATCAGCAGTTTTCCTGCCGTTTTGTGAATTGGGATGGATGCATGTCAAGCGCCGTTTTCTGAGGTGGCCCCCCTTCTTCGTCCCGCCAGTAGCCGCTCCGGGGGGAAGACAGACTCAGAGGCAAGCTTTGGGATGGTGGTGTCGATCCTACCTTGTCTTATCCATTCATGAGTGATGACTCTGAGGAGCTCTGAGTAGGCGAGCGGGGGGGCTAATTGTTGATGAAGCTTTGGATTGATCTGCACGAGCTGCTCTGAAAGCAAATTGGGAGAGCTCTTGGGATGGCTGACGGCCGATTGCGGCAGCACGCTTTCTTTCAACAAGTGGTCGGACTAGCTTCTCCGTTGAAGCTCTCACTGTTTGCATAGGCAGGTTTGTACGAAGGAAGGGCACGTGGTGTGTGCAGCTGCCCTTGTGTGATGCTCCTCTCTGCCGGTATCTCTTTCTTTGCTTCGCTTGCCTCTCGCGTGCCCCATCCATCTGCATCTTCACAACCTGGTCACGCCTCTTGCTTGCATTGTCGAAAACCCTCGGCGACCCAATCGCCACTGCACGCCCCTCATCTTTGTCACGGTGTGCGCCACGCCCTCGTTGCATCCACTGTGCGGCGATGAAAGTCTGTTTATGGTTCGAATGGAAGGGTCGAGATACGCATTTATGCCTCCTTGGACTCCTCATCAGGTACTTTGTGAAAAAAGGGCGCGTCGGGCTCCTCCGTCAGTGGACTTGCGGAAGAGGACGTACCATGGGCTGCCCCCTCTTTAAGACATGCATCCATCGCGAACTTGACCGCCACCACGCTTCGCAAAAAAGACCATCTTACATTCGGCCAGAGGCGCCGGATCGGCTTCCCAGCGAGACTGGCGGCCATCGGGCCACTGAGGCCAAGCACGGAGACCCGTCCACGGTCCAATCCCAAGACTAGAAGCTGGAGAAATGATAGTGCTAACATGGCTACCCAGTGACCCAAACTGTTCCGGGTTAATCCTCGCAATCGTCCTCATCAGCCTTGATCAAGGGGCCAAAAAAAACGACACCCGGCTTTCTGCCTTGGTTGTTATGTACTTATGGGCTGGCAGAAGGGAGACGATGGGAGGAAAGGCAAAAGATGATGCACATCCGACTTAATGGATTTGTTTGCTGCATCTCAAAGTCGTAGTCTTAGTCAACGCCATCTCGTAGTCGCGTTGCGTCTTCCCTAGCCCACCAATTGCGTGTGGAAGGAGCAACTCGACGCCATAATTACGACTTTCCCAATGCCCAAGACCAGACGAGACGAAGACGAAGAATGGTGTGCACTGACCCATCAACGCCCTGAACGAGTCCCAAGAGAGGAAGAAAGAGGGGGAACGAGATAGATACCTGGATGGCGGCAGGATTTGTTGCTGTAGCACAAGTACCAGCCTCACGCTAGAGACGGGGCGCAAAGAGAAACGGAAAAGAAGAGACGGTCGCATTGGGAAAGGCTCCACTAGGAAGCTTGTGCCATCCGTCGCATCGGGCTGCTCCATCGGTTCCCCCCCTCCGTCTGGGAGAAAGTTGGTTGTGATTGACGGTTTTGGTTTCATGGCACACGCCCCCCTCGGGAAGGGATGAATACAGAGACAAGTTCCGCATCAGAGAGGCACGATAGAAGGTGGTTAATTAGAGGCTGGGAGCCTCGCCAGGCATTCATGGCGTCAGCGGAAAGCCCAGAACTCGAAGCCTGTGACGCCCTGCGCCTGCGGAAACACCGCGTTGCCAAACGCCCCCTTTGGTTCTGATCTAATTATTCCCCCATCTTCACCCAAGCATCCAAGGAACCCCCCCAGCACCGCCCGTGGCCCATCCCATCCCTATCGCGAAAGAAAAGTGCCCCGTGCTGACTCGCTGTTGGACCTTCATTTCCCTGCACCTGGTCGAATTGCGCTGCTCTTGGCTGTTTATACATAAAATCACTTGCCGACCCCTCCACCTCCCTTCAATCTGCTAACGCTCGCTCATATCTTGCCACACACCACCACCATCACCTTTTGTTTATTAAAGAGCCAGCCTCGCACACTCGCTCGCCCTTGCTGGCCTCAATTTCCTACTACGTACTACCTGCTTGTTCAAGAAACAAACCACCTGACGACATTGCCTTCTTCACCGCTGGCAAGAGCTTACCTACTACTATCGACGCTACCAACCACTATCGCTTGCATTCTCGAGACTCTTCACACGTTGCGTGTCCAAGCTCCCACATTGGTCCCGAAAGTCGCCTCCCCACCCGTCTACATGGTTGCGATACCCGTCGCACTCAAGATATTCTACTTTCTTGGACGGCATTTTCGTTGTTCTTAACCATCACTGCCGAACCAATTCTACTCCCGCCGTCGTCTTCATCACTCAGATAACGCATTAATCGAACTCGATGGTCTCGTCATTAGCTACCGCTCCCCACTTCTTCGCCCGTCACAGCCGAACAGCTTCCGCATCGTCAACGTCTAACAGCAACAACACAAAGATGGACTCGGCAACCAACACGTATAGCTTCGCTATGCAAAAGTACATGCTCCTGCAAGAGCAGCACCAGGAGCTCTGCACCCACCTCGACCAGATCCGACCCCAACCCAGCGGCACTCGATCCCTCCACACGACTCCCTCATCGTCTCCCACCCGATCCTCCTCGTCTTCCGTCTCGGTCCCTTCCTCTCCCAAGCGCCATTCCCGGTCGTCGGGCGAGCGTCGACACCGCTCGCACGCGCGGTGTAGCGGCTGGGACGACGCGCATCGGGGCAACGAGCTCACGACGATAATCGACGAAGAGACGCTCTGCGAGATCTCGGCCGAGGAACAGCGCCTGTCTCATGTCAACGAGAGCATCAAGCGCGCCCTGACGGAGCTCCTCAACTGCAGCGCCGTCCGCAGCGACCACTCGTTACGCATGTGGGTGCAAACCCGCCTCATGGAGACGGAAAAGGAGCTGCGTTCGGGCCGTAGACGACGAAGCTCCAACGATTGAAAAAGCCACCAAGACCCTTCAGTTCGCTCAACGCATCATGACGCAACACATAACCAACTCTAAAATCTTTAATCCTCTCTTGCTTTCTGCGCTGGCGTTAAGGAACACACAGGGGTATGGGTACTGGACGGCACACAAAGAACGGTCACTTGGGATGGGAACTCTTTTTTCTGGTGTTTTCAAATGGGATAAAAGCGTGGGCTCAACAGGATTCGACACCTTCAACCCCGATATTTTCTTTCTTCTTACTTGGTTTACAATGGATGGATGGGCCTTCTGTATTCTTCGGGCTTTGCGAACGGAAACAGCACTTGGCAGCCGCTTTAGCATGGCATTGGACAGAGGCATCGGATAGAACGCTTCTCACCTTTTTCTTTCTTTTACATTCTTGGGACTGGCTTTGGAGACGGGACGCTCCAGGGCATTAGGAGTCAAATCATTGCCTCCATTCATTCCGCATTCCTACGATAGGACCTGAACATTTTTCACCCTTTTTGGTAGTATTTGCGGCCTCGGCCGAGATGAACCGTCACTAAAGAATGGACAATCATTACCTGCCAAACCAATCTATCCGCATAATTGCTTGATGACATTGAAATCTGAATCGCCCTGGAAACCCCCAAGAGACAAGCACCGTTTCGTGAAACATGGGCGAACCGGTTTCCCGGCTTTGAGACACGCGCGTTCTCAACCGCAAATAACTTGACAATCTTTGGGAAATGAGCATCATTTCGCAAGTGCCAATCCCCCTTCGAAATTGGGACTTTGAGCCTTGCCAACTTCCTTATCCAGGGGACGGAGGCTATTCGAACTCGAGCCCCTCTTTTCTTACACCCAAGTTCCAAAAGCGTAAAGTTGCTGTAAGAAATCCATGGGCTTTTGGCGCCGGTCTTGAGGCAAGACTCCACCGTTTACGGATACGCTTGCTTTGCTTATCCGTGAAAGATGGGATCTCTTCGTGATTTGGGACTTTGAGAGGCGATGGAACAGCTCGTAATGTCATGGCAGTGCAAAGGATGGGGAAAGAAACGCATTGGCCGATGTGTCGTCTCGTATCCAATATCGGAAGCTGTTGAGCCACAGGTTGCGCGTCCATCCACGTTGACATCTGTGGCGTCGGCGAAGCCACAGCATTGTTGAGTGAAGCAGTCACGTGAAATCGACAGTGGATCAAGACGCTCAGCCACTCCTTCCAAACTTGATGCATGAATGTGGCGTCCATCTGGATTGGCGTCATCTTTTCGTGAGACCCAGACAGCACTTCACGAGAACCTCGAAACGCGTGTCGCCCCCGCTGCGCATCGAGATTCTAACGGCACATCGGTTGACGATTGACCATGTCCGTCCTCCTGGAAACCACCGCCGGCGACATCGTCATTGACCTGTTGGTCGATCACGCGCCGAAGCTTTGCGAAAAGTGAGTCTCGAAATGCGCCCTCGCCGTCCCGCGTCTAATCAATCGAGCTGACAGATGATGTAGCTTTTTGAAACTGTGCAAAGTCAAGTACTACAACTTCTCCCCCGTCCACTCTGTGCAGAAAAACTTCTCCTTCCAGACGGGCGATCCCCTCGGCCCGCTGGCCAGCGATTCGGACGGCGGCTCTTCCATCTGGGGCCATGTGTCGGGCGACCCTTCGCGACGAACCTTTCCAGCGCCCTTCCACCCCAAGCTGAAGCACCTGGAACGAGGCACAGTAAGCATGGCGACGGTGCCGCTTCCTTCAGATCCAGACGAGAGGATGGCCGGGTCGCAGTTCATCATCACGTTGGGCGAGGACACGGACTTTTTGGACGGCAAGGCAGCAATCTTTGGAAAAGTGGTCGAGGGGTTCGATGCGCTGGAAAAAATCAACGAGGCCATCGTGGACGAAAAGGGCTACCCGCTTATCGACATTCGCATCAAACACACTGTCATTCTCGACGATCCCTACCCCGACCCCCCGGGCCTGCGAGAACCGAGCTCGAGCCCGCCTCCGACCGACCAGCAGCTCAAGACGGTACGAATAGCGGACGAAGCGGCTCTGCACGAAGACGATGGCGTCGATGAAGACGAGCTGGAGAGGAGGCGACGGGACCGAGAAGCAAAGGCGCAGGCGCTCACTCTGGAAATGATGGGCGACTTGCCCTTTGCCGAGGTCAAGCCTCCCGAGAACGTCTTATTCGTCTGCAAACTCAACCCCGTGACAGGGGATGAGGATCTGGAGCTCATCTTTGGACGATTTGGCAAGATCTTGAGTTGCGAGGTCATCAGAGACCAGAAATCGGGAGACAGCTTGCAATACGCCTTTATCGAGTATGACGACAAGGCATCTTGTGAGGCAGCTTATTTCAAAATGCAGGGAGTCCTCATCGACGACCGACGCATTCACGTCGACTTTTCCCAGAGCGTGAGCAAACTGAGCGACGTCTGGCGAAACGATGCGAACAACAAGAGGCGCGCAAATGCAGGTCGCGGAGGCTGGGGTGGGGTCAAGGCACTGGAGAAACGAAGGCAGTATCGAGACGAAGGAGAGAGAAGCACGGGTGACAGCTACGGCATGGTTTACGGAGAAGAGGAAATGAAGGGACGTCTTGAGCTGACTGGGAACGAGGGTCAGAACGACGACGGACCAAGGCCAAGGGAGAACGATGGTCCTCAGAGACAACGCAGCCGGAGCAGAAGCCCTCGACGCAGAGACGTGAACCGCGATAGATATCATGCCAGAGACGACCGTGGAGGGGATAGGAGGGACTGGGATCGTCGAGACCGAGACCGGGACTGGAAGCGAAGAGACGGCCACGGGAACCGCGATAGGGAAAGAGATAGGAATAGGGATCGGAATCGGGATGGCGATCGATACGGACGCGACGATTACCGAATGTCGAGGAGGTGAGAGGCTAGCGAAAGATAATACTGGGAGGACCGGGAAAAGAGAAGGCACCACACGGTCCAAGGTTGGCGCACTCTGGTGAATGACAAGGCAATTCGACTCTGCGCGTCTTTGCTTGTTCTCGAGCTGGAGAAGCGGTCTGGTCGAGAGGGCAAGCAGCCACGCAATTCGATGGTCTCGTATCGGTCAAGGCGCCTCCTGCGGACTTTGCACTTTGCCTAAGCTCTCCGAGTGCGATTGGGCTTTTCCATGGCAACGTGGCAAAGAATTGGCAGCCATCTTCTCGCAGCTCTCCACCACAACCCTCTTACCGCCATCTCCTACGAGGTTATCTGCAGGTCCTCTGACCGCCACAACTCGTCTCGCCGCCGACTGTGCTGGTGGTCAGGCTGAAAAAAGGTCCCCTTTCAGTCCCGATATGTTCCATGTGTATTCGCTTATGGCCCCCCATCGCGATTGCAACCTCCCGATCTAGGCACGAGATCAAACGGCTCGAAGATGAGGCCGAGATGGACGCGACTGGGATTCTCCATGCAAAGACGGGTGCGTCTTGTGAAGGCAGCGGGCGTGTGTACGACGCGACCAGCTGGAGAGGACGTTTTCGCGGACTGTGACTGCGAAATGAGGGTGGGTAATGGAGGGCAGTAACAACAAGACATGGCAGACTGTGCTGGACGACTGTCTCTTTTTAGAGGAAATTCCTTGGAGCAAACAAGCGGACCGTGGGTCGACCGCGGAAGATCGATCTCTTCTTCCAGACGCTGCGCGACCCTCCCCATCTCCATCTCAGACAGGAGTGCCTCACCTGGCCAATCCCGTTCCCTGCTTTGGGGAGTCATCGCCGAAGCACGCATACTCACAGGCCCTCAGGCATGCCACGGCGCAATTGAGACGCGGTGTTACGGCGGAATGTTCGTTCGAGATGCTTTTCAGCCCCAGGCGTGGATGGACAAACCGGCACAAACATGGATGTCCTCTTCGGTTCTCCCCCTCCCTTCGGCGGACACTTGTTCGGCCAGGCTTGGGGGGCGGCTCGGCCGTGAGTCGAGGGCTGAGGTCGAACAAGGTCCATGTCACGGCATATGCTTGATTAATGTGTCCCCGCCCCCTCGGCTATGGTTGCTGCATATCAAACGCCGCAACATAGAGGCGGGGACTGCTGGAGTTGGAGGGCCGCCTTGGGACCGGCCATGCAAGGAACCCCCCCGTGGTCCATGGACTGTCTCACCACTACGGGGGGGAAGGGTCTCATGCCGCCTGTGCTAAAGGATGGATTGGACAGGTTTCTTCCCGTCGCATCGAAGCATCGGCTTTGCTTGGCTGGGGAAAGATGGGAGGAAGCAGATGAAGAGGGGGGAAGAGGGCAAGGGCAGGGGCGAGAGAAAGAGAGAGACAGAGACAGACAGAGCGAGACCTGTCTGATCTGGTTCGGCGTACACAAGGATTTCCACGGACCGGGTTCAGAGGTAGGTCATATGCAGCTTAAGACACTTGTCATCAATTTCAGCCACCTGGGGGTTGGTTCGGCACTCATCGATGGGTGCCGACGATTGGACGTGCCTAGTCCCGATGGTACTGTACCTAGGTAATTGTACTTTTAACACGAGCTTTCGATTGCTTTTGGTTGCCCCCCTAGCGTGACAATTGCTTCGCTCGTCTATCAAGGCGCATTGCATCATGATGCTTCTGGGTGGAACATTGGATCAAGGGTCAGAAAGCCTGTCTACGTACTCATGTCCTCTACAGCGTCAGACTTGTTGTCTCCTTGGGGACTTGAAGCGTGCTTGACATGGCGAGGTTACACAAGAAGAGAGAGGGGAGGGCATTACCTCGGACATAGAGGGGGGAGCAAGCCCAGGCCGAAATTTTGTTGTTTCGAGGGTGGCGTGCGACACCAGATTTCTTCTGCTTTTTCTTTTCCCTTCTCTAGCCGTTGGAGGCTTTTTTTTTGGCGCTGGGGAAAGAATCGTCCTGGTGCCTCTGGGAACACTCACTTTCTCTCAGCTGGGGGAGGGGGGAAAGCGGGAAGCGACATGGAGGGGCGCCAAGGCAAACGTCCACGAGGCACGAGGGGGGGCAACTGGTGATGGGGGGATATTCGCGGAAGACGGCATCGATTGATTTCTTTTCGAGAGGGGCCCTGGATCGGAGGGCAAAAACCCCGCCGTGTGCCCTTCGGGTTTGTACAGACGAGAGAGAGGGTGAGGGAGAGGGAGAGGGGGAAGAGGAGTGAGTGACTGAGTGACGATTTGTCCATGCTCTCTTCCCGGCAAAGCCAGCCAAGGAATTTTGAGGATTTGACATGGCCGTGCTCATTAGTCCGATATCAGCATGGCGTTTGTGACACGGGGACAAGGAGTGGACAAGAACAGGACAAGGACAGGACAGGCCAGGACAGGACAGGACAGGGCGGAGGAGGAGAAGAAGCCAATCTCTCTCCCATATCTGCTCTTCTTTTTCTTCTTCTTGTAACAAATCGTTGTGGCACAGGTGTGTCCGTCGCACGGGGACGGCGCGTCGTATATAGCAAAGTCATGAAAGGGCTTTGAAATGACAGGAGGATTTGTCTTGTTCCATAATCTGGGGGCATCATCGGCGTGCGGGAAGATGCTGCGTTCCAAGTATTTCCGCCCTCCCTTCTGGTCGACGTTACTGGCCTCCCCCCCCACCCCCGGGAAAGCAGATCATATCTGCGGCCCGGCCTGCCATGCTTCCCGCAGGATGTGCGGGTGGGTGAGAAACGAGTCTACGCTACCCAACTATCTTGCATACCCTGGTTCGTTCTAGGCCTCGAGAAGGGAGTGCTTCGACACTGATACGAGAATTCGAAGTGGCGGCTGCTGCTGGACTAAGTCGCACATATTTTTGATCAAAAAAGAAAATAGGGGATAATAAGTAAAGTGCTCTGGTTGAAACGTTTGCGGGTTGGAAAGAGGAGGGAACTTCTTTCAAGTGCGAAGACACGTAGAGGACTTCCCCTACGCCCTTGGAGGGGAAGGGAGGGGGGGGGGGGGGGGGGTAAAAAACACGGGCGGTGACGCTGACGAAGCCGTTGGGCCATGCAAGTTTCCGAACGACCGTTTGTGGCAGAGAGACCTTTTTTTTTTGCTTCTTTGCCCTTCTTTAGACATGTTACTGGATCACATGGATTCTCAAAGGGAGGGGGGGGGACCAGGTGTCGTTTGCTCTGGGTCCACTGTAGTTGCGACGGTAATATATCACGATGGATAATGTATCGTATCGATCTGATGGGTGGTCATCGAGATCCAATTGCATCCCACGACGCAGCACTCGGACCGTGGCAGAAATAGATTGGCAATTGGGAAAAGATGAGAGAGGGCCAGAAAAAGGAGGAGGAAACAACAAAGTCCCGGCAGGCAATGCAGATGCAAGCCTGCGAAAGGCAAATCAGGAGACGACATTTCTTGGGGCGAGATATATCTCCTGCATGAGACAAGACAGAGAGTCCACCTACCTACACCTCACAGCGGCCCCCAAAATGGTGGCGTCTGACTTACTTGGCTCGGAATTGCCGTTTGCAAGAGATGGAGACTACCTACATGATGCTCGTCGAGGTTTCTGGGAGTTTTTGCTTCTGTCCCTTCGAAACTGGACCGGACTTTGGAGCGGGGAGGAGAGAAAGCCAGGTGCTGCTACCCGTCGGCTTTCCTCACTTCCTCTTCTTCTTCTCTCTCTCTCTCTCTCTCTCACCCTCACCACACCTTCCACGAGACTCAACCGTTTTCTCCCCCCCATTCCCCATACAACTCTGGCGTGCCGACCCTTTTCCTGCACGTAGCCTTTTGGGCGGCGTGTGGTTGCTCCAGAGCAGAACCGAGTGCCGGTTCCCAGGGGAGGAGAAAAAAAAGCCATGGATGTCAGTTGTCCTTCTGCCCCCCCTTGTTGTGCCACGACGAAAGGGCAAGGGAATGAAGATTTTTTCCAGTCTCCTCTTTCTCAGCTAGGATAAAGTCCCAGGTACATCCGTAGCGTTGCAGTAGTCGATCTGGATGGTCTCTTTGTGCGACCTATATAATCTACATGGCCCTCGCCTACTGGTACCAGATGATCGAGTTTGGGCCGTGTACGAATACAGCAAAATGCCAAGTCGCCATGTCTTGGAGGAACACTTCACTTCTCCAGTTTTAATCAATCTATGGATGGAGAGGGCCGAATGTAACTTCTCCTCCAGTCTCTTTCTCGCACGAAGGCAAGCAAACATGCATCCCCTTTGCATTCGTCCTTTGCAAACGCCGAAGATGCATCGCCTTCTGTTCTTTTTTTTCTTTTTCTTTTTCTTTCTCTTCTTCTTGTTATGCATGTCTTGGGTGCGTTACCCAGTGACATTTCATTCTTTGCTTTTTGCCGTTCTTGTCGTTTGCAGGTGGTGCACCTCCCAAGGATATTCACGGCCTAGACTCGCCCTTCGAACTGTCACCAAAATAAACAAAAACCGAGGCTGGCGAAAAGAGGAAGCCACTTTGCACATACACCCTTGCTTCGGATGGCTGCTGCATCTGAGGGAAAAAAACGAGGAGGAGAGAAAAATACTCTTGCTCTTTGGTTGGGTCACCAATGAATGGTATGTAAGCAATTGGCGGTCTAAAGCTGAAACGCACGAGTATGGAGACGAGATGTCGAAGATTGGGCAAACGGCACTGGCTGATTGACGTTGCTTGCTTTGGATACCGACATTTGACCCAAGGGCCGTTTTTACTCCTCACAGTGTCTTTTCAAAAGAGACCTTCTTGTGCTGTACGAATACAGAATGTACCTGGCAAATGTGCAAAGTTGCACAAGCTGGACTGAATAGTCCGAGATGCTCCAGACACGCACAGCACGCAGACACACACACATACAACACGCACACGCCCTTTCTCTTTTTTATCTCTAGTTGACGAGGGTGACTTTTGGTTAGCGTCACCAAGAGAGACAGAAAACGCAAGACGAGGTTGAGAGACACCCGGGGCGTGGGCGGCGTGCTGTTTCTATCCTTGGTGTCACTCGACCACCTCAGGTTTGCTCAGGGCGCAGCTTTCTGGCTTGAGAGGAGGGGTGTGTGTGTCGTCGTTTGTTTGCCCTTGCTTGTAGTTGTAGGAACTTTTTGAGCACCCTCTTTTTCCTTGTTCTGTTGATGCGGCCGTTTGCCGTCGATCTGGGGGGGGGGAGAAGTGGGAAGCGAGAAGAGGCTCCAGATAAGATCGAGGGAGAGAAGCTGAACAGTGACAGGCGAAATTGATTCTCAGATGATGGGAGGGGGGGGGGTGTTGTTGGAGGCAAAAATCCCCTTCCCTTGGGCTGCTTGTCAGAAATGCACGCGACATGTCGTGCAGCGTTTTTTCTCCTCTTTTATTCGCTAGACAAGAGAAAAAGTGACATGTTCCCCCATGGGTGAAGAAGGAAGAGAAAACGCGGCTGTATAGGGGTCCCGGCCGAAGGAGGAGGGCGTGTCAGCCGAGGGGGTCCGCGGGGGGGGGGGTTTGCTTGTTCTCGTTTCTCGACAGAATGTATTGGCTTTCCACTCGACAGGTATAGTACGTCAAGAAACCACCACACTCAGAGACCAGACAGAGACACACGTACTTGCGCCTCGCCCCCTCTCCCCCCCCGGTCACCTCACAGCTGAGGTTACGCAGAAAGGGGGGGAACCGCCCCGCCAACAACTGACGAGCGTTTGAAGGAGGCAAGGACGTCGGAAGACTAGTGACATCTTGTGTTACTGGGCTGTGGGCTGAGCGAGAGCAGAGTCGAGGCAGAGAGACAGACAGACAAAGACAGAGATAGAGAGGAGCCAAGTGGCCCTGCTCGCCTGGGGAAAGCCTCAGCGTCTGATTCTGCAGCCCGGACTGTGTTGACCCCCCTAGAGTATTCATTATTATTCCTTTTTTATTCCTTTTTCCCCTTTCCTCTCTCGTTCTATTCCCCCTTTGGAACGACCGAGCACACACACACACACTCCCTCTCGATTCATATCGGGGGCAAGGCGTCTCGATCATCGTCCCCGGGGGGGTGTGTCGGTTGGAAAAGCAAACAAACATTGTCCAGATCCAGAAAACGAAACCGTGGTGGGCAACAGAGAGGTCTTGGGAAAGTATAAGTCAGTCGTACGGCAGGTCTCTGTCTCTGGATGTTTTTCCCTCTCGTCCTCAACCTTCTTAGGATTTCCCCTTCTCCTCCCATCACTCGAACATCCCTTACTCTTTCTTCTTTCCCTTCTTCTTATTCTTCGGTGTTGTTCGTTTCTATTTTCTGTAAGCCTTCCTCGGACCATTGTTGGACTTGGATGCTGATATCTGACAAAAGCAGGACCACTCGACAACGGGCACCCGCAATCTTGAAACTAGCCTTTCCCTTCCCGCTCCGTCTCCCTCGGCAAACAGCCATCTCCCTCTCTTCCCCTCCGTGACTCTGTCGAGTTTTGAGAAGGCACACACAGCACCTACACATTGACACACAACACACATCTACACACATAGATCCAACCCTCCTCACACACACACACACACACACACACACATACACACACGCATACCTACACACACTCAACCCCTCGCCATGGTCACCCCAAACAACTACCCGCCCCTCGAGGGCCGGCGCTACGGCAGCCGGGTCGGGGCCTACCCGCCTTCGTACCCGGAGCGCCGGGCGGTGGCGTACCCCATGTACCCCGAGATGCGCAACTCCGCCCTCAGCGAGGACGACGCCTCTTCCCAGCGGAAGAGGATAGCCGTGGCCGTAAGTGTTCTTATGTCAACCATTGTCCTGAGGCTGGCGCTCGCCCGGTACTGTGCTCGCGTGGTGCGTATGGCCGGACCCTTTTTCGGGCGTGCGCGACCTTTGTTTTGCTGCGCCGTTCTTCTTGGGTTGAACGTCTTTTGCTAACTGATGTCTCTCTAGTGTGGTCGATGCCGCAAGAGAAAGATCCGCTGCAGCGGCGACTCGGGCAACGGTTCCCCCTGCACCAACTGCAAGAATGCCGGCCATGAGCCATGCCAGTACCTCCGTGTAAGTTCCCCTCCCTTCTGCCCCAACCCACGCTGGTTGGACTGACAAGAACCCAGGTCGCCTCGCAAGAGACGCAGATGAAGCAGGACGGCTACAGCTACAGCCTCGAAGCGTCCCGACAATATCACTCCCGCGGAAGCACCACGGTCCCCCCCTTGGCCGTCCAGCCCGTGACGCACTATCCCGAGGAGGTGACTCCCCTCCCGCCAAACGACGCGCTGGCCTACCGCCATGGCTCGGCCCCCTTCACCTACAACCCGCGGCCGTTTGATCCAGTCGGCACCTGGCCCACCGCCCTCCCCGTCGAGCAGAGCGTTTCGTACCACGTCTACTCGCCCGTCTATGACCAGGAGCCGGCCTACGCCTGCCCGCCCAATACCACCACGCTCGTCCATCGCTCCGCCCACGCCACCTCGGCCGACTCGACCTGCCTGGGCTTCCAGAGCGTGCCCCCTGGACACCCCGAGACGCCTACCGACGTCACCGCCGTCGTGGCTCTGCCCCCCAGCGACCGTATCCTTCCCACACCTGGCAGCCACCGTGGCAGCGTCATGGGATCGTCCTCTTCGGGTCTCTCGTCGTATCGGAGCGACTCTCCTTCTCCCGTCTACGGCAGCAGCAAGCCGCCCACGTCGTCGCAGTCGCCGCAGACGTCCATCTCCACGTCGGGCACGGGACCCGTCACGCCCGGCTCCGAGGCATCAAGCTATGCCAGTTATGAACCCTCCTCAAGCATGCCACCAGCGGTGCCTTCGTACGCGCCCATTGCCCTCACACCGCAGCTGACGCGACCCGGCGACATGTATGGCCCGTCGTCGGCCGGTCCCGCCATGTACTCGTCGCCTCCTGCCAATGGCTCTAGCGGCGACTCACTCCGTGGCTCCGGCTCCGGCTCCGCATCCGGCCCGGACATGACGTACCGGTACACGGACACGACGACAACGGAGAACGGAACTCCCACCGTCGGGCCCATCATGCCCAAGCTTGAGCGCCGCGCGTCTCCTTCCAACTCGGCCGCCCTTGCGCTGGCTCATCCCTCGCATGAGCACCACCAACACGCGCAGTCTTCCGCGCAGCCTCAGCACCAGCACCAGGAGCACCATCATCAGCACCACCACCACCAACACGTGCGTCACCACCACCACGAGCAGACGTTTGTGGCACAAGGCCACGGACAACACGCATCGTACATGGTGCCAAGCGAAGCTGACGCGCCCGGAAGCGAGGCCGCGTCGGCCGATGGCGAGCGCAAGCCTGCCGTGCTTCACACTTGATTTGTGCCGACGAGCACGGGGGGTGTGTTGACGGGGTCAACGGTGACTCGAATTCCTGTCAAAGACCTGGTGTGTGATGAAGAGAAGAAGAAGTTTACCAATCCTTTTGCCTATTTCCGGTTTTTTGTTTTGTTTCTTTACTCACCTGCTTCCCTTCCCAAGTCCGCAGGGGGGGTTTGTCGAGCTGCAGTGCTGATGCTTCTCTCAAACACGAGAAGGCGAGACGGCGCAAGCCTGTGGCACAAACGTCATCGGGCTTCGTTGCCATGAACCGTCGTGACCCTGCAGCGCGCTGGGTACGACAAGTTCTGCGACTTTCGTCCACTGGACTCCGAGAGGAAGGGCTCCAAGTAGAAGCATGCCGTGTCACTGCATTAGCCCCGGTGAGGTGCCGACACACTGCATGGAGAGCCACTCGACTCCCCTAGACGCCTTGGAAAGGAGAAAAGAAAAGCTGTCGGTCATTTGACATGGTGTGCACGCATTGTTTGGTTTTGCTTCCGTTTTCATTCCCCTGGGCACAGCATCTGCCGGGGCATATCGGGGAGAATAATGAGTCAACGGAGAGTTTCTTTTGTTTTGGGACATGCCATGAAAGCGGCGCGAAAATCACTAGAAAAAACGGTTGTTCTTGGGAGTTGTTTCCTTTGTCTTGGTTTCGAGGAGCGGGCGGTAACTGATGGGAGCTGGGCGAGCCATCAACGGGAAACTGTACTGTAACTTTGAGGTACAGGTTGTAAATGAACCATATTTTCCCACTTGTCGGCTTCTTGATTTTTGACACATGTCATGTTGTTGTGGCCGAGTTACGCGGGCACAAAGATCGAGTCCCGACGCAGGCGACGGAAACGGACGGCGACAGAAGGGATTCACGGCATGGAAGACCAGGGTTGAGGTTGAACGAGGGAGCATGTGTCGGTGACGTGTAATGGAGATTGTCGAATAGGTTCGTCTGGGGACGAGATGCACGACATGGAGGAGTCTCGGGTGAAAGGTGAGCCCCTGAAGAAGCCTGAGCCGGATAGCGTGTCCATGGGCCCATGATGAGGTGAGGACGAGGTGAACGGGCCAGAGAAGGGAAGGTCGGGGGTGCTTTAGGCGGAGGTGGCGGACGCGCTTTGTGAGTGGTATTGGAGAAAAGACGCAGTCAATAAGCCAGCCCAACCGAAATGCAGTGATTGCCTCAAGTTGAGACAGAACTGACTCACGCTTGTAGGTGAAGGAGAAACAACCAGTCATCGTGGAGTTCCATGGTGGACGACTCAGCCGAGCTTGGAAGCGAGGAAAGTGCGACCCGCAGCGGGGTGAAGGTGCAGGTGCGGAAGGTGCAGGCGGGGCAAACTCTTCAAACCCCCGATGGGCCCTGTGCAGGTCCCTGTGAGGCCAGTAAGGGTCCCTGTGCAGGTACAATTTTAGCGCTCCTCATCCATCCAAAGTCGCGCGGATGATGCTCACCGAGATGTCGCACTGGACGAAAGAATCCCCACGACGGAGCTACGGTGTACGGAAACTCCTGGTTCTAGCCATGTTTGCGTCGGGCACTTTTCTCCCGGACCGTCGTTTATCGGCCCTACTCCGCACTGCCTCCTACGTTACTTGAGAAATACGGCACCTTCAACTGATGGCTAATTCGGTAGCACCTGCTCCTTCCGCTTGGAGAACGGAATCCAACCCACTTCCACCTCCACCTCCACCAGTTGCCGTCATCGTTTTCTCTGATAACTTCCGCTGATCGCAACTTTTATAATTCGTCTGTATCCCCTCACTCATTCTCGTACCGCCTCGTATTCCTAGGCTGCCTCCTCCGGTCTCCTGTTCCTGCTTCCGCTTTCGTTCCCTGTTCGTCACAAAAGCCACATCTCCACTTGGTGGGGGAGCTCTGAATAGCTGCAAGCTAAACCTCCACGTCGCATTCTCTCCTGGATCTCGACTTGTCGCAAATGCGCTTACAACAACCACACGAACTCACCACACACAAGATGCAGGTCCCTCTGTTGCGCCTTCAGTGCGGCGTCAACTCGTACGCCTGGGGAAAACAGGGCCTCGACTCGGCCGCCGCTCGTTTCGCTGCTGCTACTCCTTCCGACGACTTGACTATTGAGTCGGACAAGCCCTATGCAGAGGTGTGTCATGATTAAAGCACATGCGTGCGAAAAGATAACTAACGACGCTCAAATGCAGCTCTGGATGGGAACTCATCCTTCCAACCCCTCCCGCGACCTCGCTACCGGCCGCTCTCTCCTCGATCTCTTCTCCGACAACGAAGCCCTCCTCTCCTCGTCCATAGCCTCTCACTACGGCCCCAAACTCCCCTTCCTCTTCAAAGTACTCTCCATCAACAAGGCCCTCTCCATCCAGGCCCACCCCAACAAATCCCTTGCCGAGCAGTTGCACGCTCGCGACCCTGGAAACTACCCAGATGACAACCACAAGCCCGAGATGGCCATCGCTATCACTCCCTTTCAGGGCCTCTGCGGTTTCCGACCCCTCCCTGAGATTGCCCACTTCTTCGACACGGTGCCTCCTTTGAGAGCGCTCGTGGGTGAAGAAGTCGCCAAGGAATTCGACGACATCGCCCAAGACACGACTGAGGGTGTGACGGATGCGAAAAAGGCCGTGTTAAAGAAGGCCTTTGGTGCCCTCATGTCCTCGTCCGCAGACGACGTCGCGGAGCAGATTCCCAAGCTTGTTGAGCTTGCTACCTCCGAGGCCGCAAACTTCGCCGCTGGCGGCGTTGCTTCAGCCTCGGGCGAGACGCTGGCCAGGATTGTCGGCCAGCTTCATTCCGAATTTGGTAATGACATTGGCCTGTTTGTCCTCTTCTTCCTCAACTTGGTTACCCTCGAGCCTGGCGAGGCTATCTTCCTCGTCGCCGACGATATCCATGCCTACATCTCGGGCGACATCATGGAGTGCATGGCTGCTTCAGACAATGTCGTTCGAGCCGGCTTGACGCCTAAATTCAAGGACGTGGATACTCTGGTGGACTTGCTCACCTACAACTTCGCTCCCATCGACGAACAAAAGATGCACCCCACCGAGTATCCCTACGCCACTCTGAACCGCGCCGGATACAGCTCTGGCTCGGCTGTTGTTCTGTACGACCCCCCGATCGAAGAGTTCGCCGTCGTCCGCACCCTGCTCCGCGGCGACGCTGCGAAAGCCACCTTTGAAGCCCTCGACGGGCCTAGCATCATCATCTGCACCTCTGGCAAGGGCCGCATCTCTGTCGGTCCGACTAGCTATGAGATGAAGGAGGGATACGTCTTCTTCGTCGGCGCGACGGCCGAATGCGTCCTCGAGTCGGATACCTCCAACGATGAGGATGAGTTCATCACCTTTAAAGCTTTTTGCGAGATTGACAATTCTAGCGACAAGGAGTTGTGAGCGTTGAGAGCGAGACGTGTACATCTGAAACAACATAAAACGGGGACAAGATAGATGAGAAGCATGCGATGCGGTGAATTTTCGGACTGGGTTTGCTTTGGGACGCATGGAAGCTGGGCAACACGGCTGTGCATTTTAATCACGTTAATTCTGTTCACTTCAGATCTGCAGCATTTGCAGGGAGTGCTATATCAAAGTTTGCGAACTAATACTCTACGAGGAAATCCAGACTCTGTGGCAATGGCCGCTTCTATGTGATGTATCCCGTCTAAAACGCCTATCAATGCTTGTCCGGATTTGGGGTCGACTGATTGGAATGTGAGCAGGTCTATGTCGATGGCTTCTCAACGTCAACCCGCTCATTGAATGGCCAGGGATCCTTCTTCTTCTGTCTGCTACGCGGATATTAGTCGATTGACAAGCACGGCACTTATCGAACGCACCTGAGCTCCAGGCGATCTGGCTGCCATTTCGAGCTATAGTATCGAAGCCCTTTCCAGAACAAGCTGTCGGACGTGCTCATTGAGCGCGCAACCTTGGCCATGAAGGCCATCTTCTTGGAACGCGGCACGCGAGCCTTGGCATACGCCTCGAGAGCGTCGCTGAGAGCAACCTCCTTAGGCGCCGCCGCGTGCCTCAGTAGTTCTCTGGCCAACACAGTGGCATCCTCGATGGCGAAGCCGGTGCCCTGGCCGCTGGTCGGCAGCATGAGCCTCGCGGCGTCGCCGACCAGGACGACGTTGCCGTGCTGGATCTCGTCCTCGGCCCAGACGCGCTGCCGCAAGGGCGCGCGGATGATGCGGCTGGCCGTGTCGAACAGGGCGCCCAGCGTGCCAGCGTACGGGTGGAAGACGTGGTTGTGCCGCCGGAGGAGCTCGACGGTCGAGGCGTAGGGGTACTGGCTCGGGATGATGGCCGACTGCCAGCGTTCGGCACCTGAGGGGGACTCGGGGATGGTTTTGACGGGGGAGGAGGACGGGGGAGGCGCCTTTTCGGGGATGACCAGGTCCCATCGTATCTTGCCGTCCGGACAGGGCCCGGAGGCGAGGAAGCCTTGGTCGAGCCAGATGAGATGGGTGTCGCCGAACGGGGCGCATGCCTCCTTGGCCTTGACGGCGGTGGACACGGCGTAGAAGCCCGTCACGCCCATAAAGTCGGGCAGCCACCTATCTGCCGCGGTGGCAGGGTCCTTCTGCTCGAGGACGAACCTCCGCACCGCCGAGAAGCCGCCGTCGGCGCCCACGAGCAGATCTGCGTAGACTTCGGACCCGTCGGTGAAGCTGACCCTCGTCTGCCCGTTGGTCAGGCGGTCGAAGCCGGCCGTCTTCTTGGCCCAGAGCACCTCGCCGCCCAGCTCGCGCACGCGGTCGTTGAGCAGCGACTGCAGGGCCCTCCGCTCAAAGTAGACGACGCCCATCTGCAGGTCGCTGCTCCACATGGCGTCGGCCTGCGAGTTGAGCCTCTCGCGACACCCTCCAGCGTAGTCGCAGCGCCAGGTGGTCATGGGCCCGCACTCGTGGCCGCGCCGGCGCACCGCGTCCTCGAGGCCCAGGCGGCGCAGCGGGTAGAGCCCGTTGGCGAAGACGCCGACAGACGCGCCCGCCCGGTTCTTCTCGTTGTGGCCTTCCAGCCCCGGGGCCGCCGCCTGGTCGAATAGTACGGGGCGGAAGGCCGAGCGGAGGACCGGGTGCGAGAGGATCTGGAGGGCGAGCGTCGGACCGGCAATGGCCGAGCCGATGATGGCGATGGTCTTGCGGGGTGCCATGGTTGGGATTTCCGAGGGCACCTGCCGGAAGTGCTCAATGGGAGTCTTTGTTCGTTTGCGTAACGGAGAGGTGTTGTGACATCGCCCGCCGACACGAATGCGTCAATGAAGAAAGAATAATTGGCCTTGGTGGAGGTTGGCTCGGGAACTGCCTGAGTCCTGAGGTTATCGCGGGGCCGTCATCAGGTCATGTTTTGGAGGATTTGCGCGGGGCTAAGGAAGAGGGACGAGTGTCAACAAAATACATGACGACGATGCATGAGCGGGATCTGTCGGGACTGGCCCAAAGTAATAATAGATATTGATTTCTCGAGGTTCGCCTTTTTCCATGTATCCTTGGAGCAATCGTGGGGTCGAGTTCGAGCCTCGACGCGCACAGTGCGGATACAGTCTTTAATGCGGTCATCGATGCAATTCGCACTCCCGCTTGATTGGCGGGGCACGTCTTTGGCGACCCTCACGGGTCTCACCGCTCAAATTCTGCCAGGTTCAACCCGCCTCCATCATTCTTCAGCTGATCTTCTTTCTCAACAACCCGACATATCAGAGCATCTAAGCCACATTTCCCTTTCTATCCCAACTAATATTAAATAACCCCTCGAAATCATTTCTATCTAATGGACTGAGCTCCCCACACCATACTTCAATACATATCTACTGAGATACTGCCTCATACCTCATCTTTCGTCAACTCGCATCTACTCTACCTCACTCGCCGTCTGCCCTCTCGCTCTTGCCGTCCGCCGTTCAGCCCCGGCGGCTCAAATCCATTACCGTCTGCCAGATAGGTGGGTTTCCGTTTCAACATTGGTTATTTCATGCCTGGTGCAAGCTTTTCTATGTAATTCTTGGATCACTTCTTGTTGTTCCCCATTTTGAGTTGATTCTTATTTGCGACGTTTGCTATAGGTGGATGGGATCAAGGCCGGGGACACAATGGCTAACGCAAAGAAGCTGGAGGGCGAGCTGAGGAAGCTTCAGGAAAACTTGGGGCCCTTCTACCAAAACTCAATCGCTTCACGACGATCAAGACCATCCGGGACGCCGTCTAGCCAGGAGCACGGTCAGGTTCAGACGCCGGAAAGGAATCGACGAAAGCGTGGAGATACGCAGAGCAGGGACTCGACACCAGCTGGCCACGGTCGGAAAAGGTCAAAAGGCGGAACCAGTGGACATCGACGTCAGGATTCGGAGGCTTCAACGCCGAACCGGACCTCGTTCATCGCTGAGCCGCCACCACAAGAGACCCCAACTCAAAGCTCGGCGCAGCAGACGCCACAGAAAGGGCAAGAGACTACAGAGCAAGACTCGGACAAACCGACGCCGCCTGATAGCAGCATGTCACAACGTATTCGAAGTGGACGAGGGTCCAACCGCAACAATGGGAATTCACATGGCGAAGAAGTTCAAATATGGGAGAACTGCAAGAGCCAAGTGGGCGACATTGTTGCGGGCATCAATGCCGAGAATGACAGCCTCAGCGACCTCGTGAACCTGGACAAGCAGGTCGGAGGAATGGACCCGGACAAGATCTCGGGAGACTCCCTCCAGGCCATGGAGCAGCTCTGCCGCACGGGAGTCAAACATTCCGAGGCGAACATGGCTTCCCTCAAGTCCTTGGTCGACCAGCTCAAAGTGCTCCGTGCCGTGGTGGTTGCCAAAGAACAGGCGGAAGCGCAAGCGGCGGGCCCAGGCAAGAGGCAGGCTAGAGACAGCGCAGCCGTGGCCTCGGCGCTTTACGACTTTGACGCTGGGGATTCTCCTGTGCCCAGCCCTATGGGAGGATCCTCACGCAAGTATGGCGATCGGTCCAGCAACCGAGATAGAGACAGCATGCCCCCCAAGGCCGACAGTGTCGAGCCGCAGGGGTCGTCGGGAAGCGGAGCGGGGTCCTCCGGGGCCAACAACAAATCCAAGGTGCTCTTCTCGAGGGGCGAGGTGGTGGCATTCAAGCCGCGACCGGCGGTTGGGGACCAGACGCAGGACTGGATACTGGGCGAAGTGGCACAAGTTTTGGGCGAGGGCAAGAGCAGGCGATATAAAGTGCTCGACATTGAGCCGGACGACCAGAGCAAGCAGAAGGAATACCGGTCGAGCGCCAGCAGCATGATCCCCATCACGCCGGAGAGCCAGGCGGGCACGCTCAAGCCGTGGGAGCCGAACAAGGTGGTGTTGGCGCTCTATCCCAACACGACGACGTTTTACAAGGCGGAAGTGCACAGCATGGGAGAAGACGCCAAGGTGAACCTCAAGTTTGAGGGTGAGAATGACTCGACGACGCTGCAACAGGTTGAGCGGCGGTTCGTCATCGAATATCGGGCTTGACTAGGCGGGGGAACGAGAACCTTGTGATGTTATCTCTACTCATATGCAAAGGCAGAGACAGGGTCTGACTCGGAGAAGATGGTTTACCTATCCAGAGAGGTAGCGCCTAGAGAGTATGTGGTTAGATGATTGAGAATGCAGAAGAGCAAGGTATAATTATAGTTAGCCACCACGTGTGCAAGAGTGCCTGTTGTGGCTGTTGTGTTTGTCCGGTAGTGACGGAAACGAGACGCGTGATTCCTCGGACATGGCACTATTTTGTTTAATGAGGGGTCTTCTTTCAGCGTCAGGTGCCATGTGTCTTAATTAAGCGTATTTTCCGGTGATTGCATATGCAGGATGCTGATGGCACCCTTGCATTAAATGCTCGATAGAGAGTGGGAGAGAGTGGTTTGCGACGGTGAGTATTCGTACGAAATTATAAGTCGATAGATGCTCTGCTATGACGAGGGGTCGACCTTGGGATGAACGGGAACCAGGCTTGAGAAGATGCAGTGACCAATGAAATTGAATGTGCTTTCTCAAAGGTATTTTCTTCTGCAGGCGCCTGAATGCCCCTTTCTTTTTCCGAGATGCGGGTGACAATCGGGTGCTGGGCAGGGTACCTGGGGATGTGGGAGAGGACGGCGAGGAGCGAGGTACCGGTGCTTTGCCCTGCATTTTGCCGGCCTGGCCTGCCCGACCTGCAGCCCCTCCGGCCGTTGGGCGGTGTCTCTGCTAGTCCCAAAGAGGTCTAGTTCAGGCCCAGGGGAAAGCAAGCAAGCGACCCGCGCGGACCCTCAATCAATCTTCCCAGTTCCCTTTTTTTTTCCCCTGACGGGGGCAACGCAGCAGACGCAACGCCAGACGCAACAGACAGACGCAAACACGAGGCAGCACAAGCACGAAACCGAGAAGGGGGGAAACATTAACCATTCGCCCTGTTTGTCTGCTCTGTGTCTTTTTATCCTGATCTGATCCCTTCTCCCTCTCGTCGAATCCACGCAATCGATTCCAGCAAAAGTCAAACACAACTTTATCTCGAGCACGACAAGTCTAACTTCCCAACGAGGGGCTACTGGTGAGTGTCTTTCCCAGCAGCGACGGGCTAGACAGTCTTGATACAGGAGACGCGAGCCAGGACACGTCCCATGCGTCCAGCCCTCTACACAATTGCTTTGTTGCCGTTGCCGTTGCAGTCTCTGCCGCTGTCGTTCTTCGCTGTCGCTGCCCGTCTTGTTTTCAAGAGCCGCCCCCCTCTCCCGAGCTCTCGCTAACGCCAGAGGTGGCTCTTTTCCTCGACACCAGACAACGTGAAACGAAACACATCCATCGACCCATCACACCACGCACAAGGCACGCCTTCGCTTCCGAACACAATACCGAACTCGTCCCAAAAAACCCTCCTCCCGATCACGTCTCTTCTCCCGTTGCGCGACATCCCATCTTCTTTCTACGCGAGTCATACCCGTCAGTCGCAACCATGGGCGGCCAACTGTCCAAGATGATGGGCAAGATCTTCGGATCTAAGGAGATGCGCCTGCTCATGCTCGGCCTCGACGCGGCCGGAAAGACCACGATTCTCTACAAGCTCAAGCTCGGTCAGGACGTCACCACCATTCCCACCGTCGGCTTCAACGTCGAGAGCGTCACCTACAAGAATGTCAAGTTCAACGTCTGGGATGTCGGTGGCCAGGACAAGATCCGTCCCCTCTGGAGACATTACTTCAGCGGTACGTTGCAGTCCGCTCTCGGCTCCCGCTGTGCGCATTACTGACGTGCTCTGTAGGCACCCAAGGTCTCATCTTCGTCATCGACTCTTCCGACCGAACCCGTATGAACGAGGCCCGACAAGAACTCCACCGCATCATCAACGACCGCGAAATGAGAGATAGTTTGTTGCTCGTTTTCGCCAACAAACAGGATCTGAAAGAAGGTGTGTCGCGAACCCCTTTTGCTGCCACTTCCACGTCGGCTCGCTAACATTCCCAGCCATGTCGCCTCAAGAAGTCACAGAGCAACTCCAACTCTCCAAACTCAAGGACAAGGTCTGGTACGTGGTGCCCAGTTGCGCCACGACCGGTGAGGGTCTTCTCGAGGGTCTGGCGTGGCTGTCAAACAACGTCAAGGCTCCTCCCGCTCCTGCCAAGAAGTAGAAAGCCAATACGGCCTTTTACTCTTCCTTTCGTATAGAGCTCCCACACCACGACACGCCTTTTCCCCGTTATATAGCGAGGATATCTTTCCAGATTTCTCCCATTTAGACCTGGATACCTCTCCGACCAAGAGTCTCCCGACCTCCTCCGACACTCGCAACCCGCCGTCTATCCGAATCCAAGTCAGACCGCGTCGATACGACCAGGGCGCAACTCTTTAGCTGCCGGCGACGCCTGTATATGCGTGAGCCTGTACGGTAGAGAACGACTCAGGAACGACGGCCGAATCCATCCTTGCAGGGCTCGCCTGTACTCCCGCCTACTCTTGTCGGAAGAGCCCAACTTCTCATCCCTCTTCGATTCTCTACCTCGCCACGTCTCACGCCATAATCCTTTCATCTCTCGCCGATTCTGCTGCCGTCGCCGCCACCGAATTTGTTGAAATACCCCGTTTTATGTTTTTTTTATTGCTGGTTCCAGACGAGAGGTGACGCTCGAGGGGGAAGAGACGTAACGAAGAGAGAAAGAAAGCTTGGGCGGATGGGCAGGCATGCAGCGTGCGCGGCGTGCTGTTTTGGCACCGCCCCTTTCGTATTTGTCTTGTTACTTAGTCTTGTCTTAATGAATATGTCTCCATTTCATTCTCTCTGTTTCTATCCGGCCAGTTTATATTTACAGGTGTCCAGATGGAGTTTTAGCTAGATCGGCCGAGGCTTAATGTATGTTTGTTGAACTACGACTTGATGGCGCTGGTTAAATGATCTATGAAGAGTCGGCGTTCTTCAGACTGGCAGGTTGCCGCTGCTCGTAGTTGGTGCAGCCCGAGGCAGGATGGCGAAGGGGTTCCCCTGGGTTTAAGCGGATAGAAATACAAAGAACACGCCTCTTAGGACATTACTAAGAAGGGTTGCGAGAGTTCGTCCCTGAGTGGATAATTACGCCGTTGTGTTGCCCATCTCGGGTGTATCCGATTGTCGAACTACTCAAGGCGTGGCTTAGTCGAGTTGGGACGACACTTTAGGGCTCGTACAAACTACTATTCACTGGGACTGAGGGCATTACAAAGTGTGAAGAAATTTTTTCTTTATAACTACCTTTATTTACTTGTTACTGCCAGCAAACTCTTAGTCTTCCGTCCGCTCTCTTCACCAAGCTTCCCCTGTGTAGAGACCGAGGGCATTCCGACTCAAAAGCATTGCCTAATTGTCTATCCAGTCTACGCCGGAAACGCAGTAGTGACACTCCTCGAGCGGGACGTCCAGCACGAAGGGCCGGAGCTCGATGGCGACGCAAGGGAGGCCGCACTCCTGGGCGACGCCGCGCCATCGGAGGCGGCCCCAGCCGTGGTGGGCTGAGCGGTTGCAGCGAGTGCAGCAGAAGACGACTCGGAACTGGTAGCACATGGTTGTTTTTGGTTTGTGTGTGTGTGTGTGTAGTTGTGTAGAGTGGTGTTGGTGGGAGGATGGTTGGTTGTGAGTTTTGTGGAGGAAAGAGGGGAGAGTTGTGATGGAAGAGCGAGGGTGGGTTTTATTGGGATCATTTGTCCTGATTCATGTTCAGTTGATCTTGAGGACTATTAGATAAAACAAAAAGTGTTTACATGGACGCTGCCTGGAGTATGGACATGATTCCAGCTTTCATCTGTTCCAGGGTCCAATACGCATGATCCAACTCACTACTCTCTGTTCCCAAGACCACAGCCCTCTGTCTCGTGTTTCAAACGTTTAGAGCTCCTTGGATCACAAATCTCCACCACTCAGAGAAAAGCCGTCAAACATAACCACCTACTGCTTGATGTTGCAGTTATTGCACTTCCAGGGGGGTGCTTCGTCCTCGATCAACAACTTTTTCGGGATCGGACACGCTGACTTGCGCTTGAGGGCTTCGGCGCACCACACGGTCGCGCCCCACGACTTTTCCAGAGTCAAGTTGCATGATTCGCACTTGATCTTGACATAGGGCATGCCGCACATGGTGTCTTACGGTATCGGGATAGGGGAAGGGATTGGGTGTGAAGCGGGGGCGCTTGTGTACTGCGTGGTGAAGGATGATGCTGTTCTTGGCGGGTAAGCTGGTTTGGGTTGTGGCTATAGGGAGGAGATGTCTCGGGAATGATGTCGGTGTGTTTGGGGAGAGGGGGGAGGAGGGTTCAGCGAGGCGAGGCGAGTTATATATGAGGGAGAGGCTGACGAACAAACACTGCGGAAGGCTTGGAGACTCGTTCATGAACTCAATGCATTTATACTACGTGAAAAGAATGAGTTTTACTGAATCAAGCGATACCCTTTAGTGTCCTCCAAGAATCCTACCGCCTTGCATCACCGGTATAACACTACACCTTGAAACGCATACAACACCAGAACAACTCACCAACACATAAACGCCACAATACCTCAAAAATCCTGCCTTCTCGCCGAGCCACCAACTCCCCCCTCCTTACCCGCCCTGCCTCCCCTTCTTCCCCATGGCGATGCGCCACAGCGCCTCCTCCTGACACTTGGGACACTCGAGGGCGTTGCGGAAACTCTTCTTGTCTTGGACGTGAGCCTGCGAGCAGGTGATGCCCGACGCCCGCGCCGTGCTGCACTTGGACAGGGCCGACCCGGGTTCCCAACCGAGCCGGTTATCGCACTCGAGGCAGAAGTAGATGAAGCGCAGGTGTTTGCACATGTTTGCTGTTTAGGTATGCTGGGAACAAGTTTCGAAGGGGGTTTCGATCTGCTGGATAGTGATGAATAGGGAACGGTTCTTGAGTTGTTGACTGAATGGAGGGGGTTTTGGTACAACTTGGGATGACGGACGTGATGGGCGGAGTTGGAGGTCCGATGAAGAACAGCATGCATGGCCGTATCGAGTCATTCAAGGCCTAGAAACAACAAGTTTTGAGGCCCTGTTTCTTCTGGGCTTTATTTCCCTCGATGTTTAGATTTTGCGGACGTGAGAGGCGTTAGAGTAAGCAGTGACTATCGCCAAGACAAAGTCAGTCGTTCATATCGTCTCGCACGGCTTGTGGAGGGCATCACCAGATATTGAGAGGCTGCTGAATCAGGCCATATCTATCGGACATAAAATTAATGCGATTACTCGAGATAAAAAAAAACTGTTTTCCTTCTTCACTAGTTGATCGACGGTTTCGGGATGAGACGGAGATATACTGCATTTTATTACATAGACCATGGAAAACCTCCAGGGTCATCCACCACCTGAGCATGTTCTAGTCCATGGGTTTCCTCGCTACGGACACTTTCTTTTTTGGCTTTCCCGAATTACACCTGGGGCACTTTGTGAGCTGGCGTTGATGCGCGTGGGGATCCTCGTCTTTAGCCTGCACTCGTCGTCGTCGCTTGTGACGGCGTTGCATAGGAAGGCTTCCTTGTTCATGGAGATCCAGAGGACGTCTTGGAATCGGAATCAGGTGTGTGGCCTTTGAATTCGACGGCACATGTTTATTAACAGAAAGGTAGGTTTGTTGGGTTGTGATTATTGTGTCTTGGATGGAAGATGGACTTGCCGGGATAGCCTCAGGAGCTAGGGCGGCTGATATATGTATATAGGCGTCTGAATCAGATGAATTCTTTGTTGTGAATCAAGAAAAAGGCGCTTTGAGAAGGTTATTATTGTGACTGGTCCTTTGCGTGTTGGTGATAACAAAGCCACCCCCAAAACCATCTGAAAGAAAGAACCTTCAACAATCACAATTACATGACATTACATTAACATTAAACGCCACCGCCACCAAGGCTCCGCGGACTTGTAGTTCTCCCCATATCCATACACTTAACCCCTCCTCATCATGACAGTCTCACACGCATCACCTTTGTCCAGGCGCCCCATGCCCCCAGAGAAGCCCGGCTGCTGCTGCTGCTGCTGCGTGCCACCGCCACGTCCTCTCGGCAGCAGACGCGGCACTCTCCTTCGGGTACCAGCTTGCATCTGATATAGTACTCGAGCGTGTGACAGTCCTTGTCTGCAGCCCTGCCGGCCGCGCACCTCTCGACGAAGATGCCGTAGCCGGCGTAGTGGCCGTATTCGGAGCAGCGGAGGCGGAGCTTGACGTGGTTGCACATTTTGTTTTGTTTTTTTGTAGAAGTGGAAGAAGGGGTGCTTTATTGGCGGTTTGAGGAGGTGGTTGGGTGTTTATTCGGATTCGTTGTTGGGCCCTTGAAGCAGTTTGTTTGGTCTGGATGATTGTGATATTGCATCAATGTGATCTGGTAAGAAAGCAAGTCACTCACCTTGATATTTATAAACAAGAAAACCAAGGTGAATCACATCTCCAAAAAAACAATTCCACTGCCGAGGGCGTACAAAACGGCGTGTTCTCTACGTGCCTACGAACTTTCTTCCACGTGCCACAAGCGCTGCACTCTCGGCCTGTCTATCCACCATTGATTATTTAACGTACCTGCCGTTCCTTCGATCCGCGTTTCAATCTACGTACTCACTGCAATGATCGGGCGAAGACGGCCTGCAGATCGGACACCTCGTGCTGGCCGGGACAGCGCGGCGGTAGCAGACGAGGAACTGCGCACAGGGAGTCCCCCGATGGCAGCGCTCGTACCCGCCCTCGTAATAGAGAACGTGGCCGCACCGGGTGCAGCGGTTTGGGATGAGAAGCTCTGTACACATGTTTCTGTGGTTGTTTAGTAGATGATGTTTTACCGAAGGGGGTTGTTTGGTTGGACTCGAGAGGACTTGACTTGAACACGGGTGCGTGTACATAGGTATCTATAAATAACTGGCATTGGGCTAGCCGACGTCCTAGGTAGATTCCAGACCTCGAAGGCAAAGTTCCATCATGGCTCTAGAGGCAGATGAGCCTTGGACCGAGGTCTCAGAGCTTTTGGTGTTGAACCAGTGAACACAAGTCATGTACATGTGCCGTTGGTGTCTCGTCTCGTCTCGAGCAACGAGGTACGTTTTCCCCAGACGCACAACATCATGTGCCCCCCGCACACTGCAGTCCGATCGTAAACGGGACTAACATTTTGTTTGAGGCGAAACTGTTCTGCAAAGTAGGACTATTGTTGTTCTCTTCCAAGTAGGATTGTTCCACGGCCACCTCCGACTCAGTGACCCCGAAACGTGGCACATTCAGAAAAAGAGGCTTCGTTCGCGCATGATATAAGGCCTCTTTACTGGCTGCCGGGCGGTTTCTGTCACCCGAACTGGGACACTCGGTTCATCACATGAGAGAAATCCAAGGGATCAAGGACTCAGGAGGGTTGGATCGGCATGACCGTGAGACATTCGTCACGGGGACTTGTCCAATGGAAGGGTCTCAGATTCACTTTCTTGTTATGGTGTCTCGAGCTATCTTCGAGGCGCGTGTTTTGTAACAGGTTACTTTGTTTATTTCTCGAATATATGCCGTCCATCAGCCATCACGTGAGCCTGTCCGAGCTATCTGCGAAATCAAAGACCGATCTCCTCTCAAGCCGCTGCGCTGGCATGAGACGCCGTACAAGTATGGCACCGTTCCCACGATATAGTGACGACCGAGGGAGTGGACGACACGGCGAGTGCAGACCACAGCCGGCCGCCAGCTGTTTTTGAAACAAGGCAATCACTGATGATTCGCCCGTGTTCGACGTCGCCATGACACACCTAACACCTCTGGATCTCGTCGACAATCTCGCACATTTTTGTATTGGAGCGGTATTCTTGGTTTTACTCGGGATTTTGAGTATATGATTTGGTTGACTAGGCCGTAGTCAAAGAGCATCGCTATGTATTTATACTCTCACCCTCCTTCACCCACACTACTTAAAAGCGTCATTGTACCCCTTTCCGCGCACATTGTTCTCCGCCCCAAACACGCATGACCTAGCGTTATTCATGGGTTTGTGGACACTCATCCCCCATCGGGATTCCCGTCTAATGGCGTGCAGCGTATACACGCTTCGTTGTCCAAGAAGAGCGCCGTGGCGTCCTTCTCCCGGTCGAGGCAGACAGCGTCCGCCACGAAGGCCACCTCGCATTGCTGGATCCAGGCTTTGAGCTCGATTTGGTCGAGACACTCTTGGCACCACAAGTCTTCGGAAACTTCGTTGCACATAGTGTCTGGTCCGGGGGGATGGGGACGACTATTGACTGATTGGAATCTTGAACATGTAAATGCTAAAAAGCAGATGCGGAAGATTTAGTAATGGGGTAAATGCACTTTCTCAAAAAAAAATATAGTCAAGAGTCTAATCATGGTTTATTCACTCCTAGAAACAAACAAGTTGGTCCTTATACCTCAACAGCCTCTCATTAACACATCCGCCAAAGGGCAGTAATTGTGAGCCGTTGCCACAGACGAGGCTGAATAGCGGATGTTTAAGTTTACATAGATGTCTATTCCAAAACGCCCTAGTTGTGATACTGGCTTATACAGCTATGCTTCATGTTCATTTAATACGCGATCGTTTACCTACAATCGGCCGCATTTATTGAAGATGGCTATCAACATCGAGCAACTAACGCAACTTGCCCCCATTGTTCTCGTTGCTTCCGCTTAAACCACTCCTGGGACGACATTATACGTCTATAAACTTATTGATCTGCCCTGTCCGCGCATGAAGTGCAAAAAGAAAGCATGCGTCTATCCGCAAAGAACAAAAAGTGATTCCGCCCGGGCTCGAACCGGGGACCTTCTCGGTGTTAACGAGATGCCATAACCAGCTAGACCACGGAACCTGCTGTTATTGATAACGCACAGGGGTGTTAACGATGGTATTGATGATTGTGGAGAGTTGATTAGGGGATGGTCGTGGTGAAAGAGCAGGGTCGTGACATAAAAGGACGGAATAGTCACGCTCTTCGGCCCTGGCTATCCCGACAACTACTGGATCCATTCAATGTGGAAGGAAGATACAGCTAGTCAGAACTTTGATGTATCGACATGCAATCTACCAGGTATCTACCGGGTATATCTACCCAGCCTCAACCACCAGCATTCACCTCTCCTCAAACGCCATCAATCAATCCAGTAAGCACCGTTCGTCGGCCTACAGAACCGACGGTGGTCGACGCTCACCTTATCCACCAACACCCGGGTCTGGGGCGGCATGCAGGCCGACTTCCTTTCCCGAATCACCTCGGGGCACTTTATGGTGAAGACGTTGCGAACCTCGTGCAGGCACTGCTGGCACCGGGCTTCAAAGTCGATGATTTCGCGCATTTGAGGCGGTGGGGTCTTATTTCTGTGAGTTGGATTTGATAGTGAAATTTAATAGGTGTGGCTGGAGGAGTTGATGGGTTTGTGCTCGTTGTTGGGAGTCTTCGCGTCTTATATACTCGGATAGGCACTGGCATTCACGTTCACAAATGATGCAAATCACAATTCAAGTCAAAGCTAGACTCTGAGTCTCTGATAGACCATCACATCAAGTCCCTTCATCCCTCAACCCCCAAAAGTACCCCCTTCATCCCATCTCACATCATAACTGCCCTGCCCCTCCCATCACGCCGTCGTCCCCCCGCCTCCGGGATTGCACCGCGGACAATTCACCGGCCTCACCAGCTTGTTCGCCGGCTTCACGGCCGCTGTGTCGCACACCACGCCCGTCTTCTTGGCCTGCGTGCACTTGACAAAGTCGTTGTTCCAGCCCAGCACGCCGCCGCAGCCAACGCACTTGTGCGGTTTGATGGCGTAGTGGCACATCTTCTTGGCGCGCCTCGATATTTGTTTATAGCTCTTCTTGTTTGAGCTTTTGTTGTCACTGTTGCGGCTGTAGGGTATTAGCGATGCGTCGCAGAGGTTTCAAGTCTTATATAATTGTCGGATTGTCAAAGAATGCAAAGGGATAGATGAGGAGAGTCGCTCATTTTATGTAAACAAGAATGCCCCCCATTCAGCGATTTCTGAGTGTGCATCTCTCACCTCCCATCTCTTGATCGCCCAGTTCAGTCAAGACTTTGGCACATCGTTTCGCGAACAACGGCCTACCATAGCCCTACAAGAAGCAACAGTCTTGAAGGATGCTGATGAGCTATTGAGATGCCAATTCGGCCAAAATGTTGTATTTGCTGGACTGTAAAACATAGCCTCTCAGGCATCTGTCTGTATGCCACTTATATACACCAACAGTCAAGTCGACCATGCTCACAAACTGTTTATACCGGGTATCCATTCCATCATTGCGCTGCTATTTGCTCGACGTGCTCGACTATTAGTGAAACCATGCCCCCCCGATTGTAACGCCGTGAAATGCACCATGCCCGTGTCCCTATGCCATTGTCCGTCATGTATCCTCGTGTCCTGCATCACGGTGCGTCCTCCTGCCCGGTTATTGTTCCTTCATTCGCTTAGCCGGCCGTATCAACGAGTCATCCGGTAGCCCACTCCGCTTGGTACCCGGCAAACTGCTCGTGCGAATGTCGTTGTCGTCCTGGCTCACTCGGCGGTGCGGATACTCGTTTTTGCATCCCTCAAAGCAGTTGTTGCTGACACGGTCGCCCGTGCTGAAGAAGGGCGACTGCAGAGCCTGAGCGGCCGTCAGTCGTTTTGTCGGGTCGTATTCCAACAGTCCGGCGAGGAGCTTGTATCCTTCGGCACCAAGGGACTGTAGAGGTGCGGCGCCATTTGGCCCGCCCGAGTGAGATATGGTGTTGTAGTACCACTTCTCCAAGTTGGACGTGGTCGGGGCGTGCTGAGTGCGGCCGTAGTGGCCGTGGTGGTGGCCGCTGTGGTGGTGATGGTGCGAGGACATGGAGTTTCCGAGCGTCTGCAGGTGAGGGTACTCGGGCATGGTAGGCAACAAGGGCCACTTCTCCTTTGTCGGCATACCCATAATCTCGACAATCTTCTGCATCTGGTTGCGCTGAAACGGCACCGTCTTCTTGCTGTCCATCTTCGCCTCCTCCCCCTTGAAGATGGGGCGCAGAGAAAGCAACTCGGCAAAGATGCAACCGATAGCCCACATGTCGATGGCGGGCGTGTAGTGGAAGGAGCCTAAGATGAGCTCGGGTGCCCGGTACCATATAGTCACGACGACCTTATCCCCGCTAAACAATGAATGCAACGGCTTGTCGAAGCGACGGGCCAATCCCAGATCACCAATCTTGACCTCGCCCGACGACGTGACCATGATGTTGGCAGGCTTCAGGTCACGATGCAGCACCCAGTTGGTGTGAAGATACTGACACCCGTTGAGCAGCTGGAACATGATGCTCTTGACCGTGGCGGGAGGGATGGGGTGGCGAGGCGGTTGGGTGTGGTGGTGGATGATTTGAAGCAGGTCGTGCTCGGCAAACTCGAAGACCATGTAGATGCACTTGTCCTCGAGCATGATTTCGCAGAGACGGATGACGTTGGCGTGGCTTAGTTCGCTGCAGAGGCTCATCTCGCGGATAGCACTCTGGGATATGCCCGTGTAGCTGATTTGCTCGCCCTCCTTATCGGGCTTGAATTTTTTGATAGCAAACTCGCCGACGGGTTTGCCGTTGCGACCGACAGCCTTGTAGACGCGACCGTACGTGCCCGAGCTAATGAAACCCACGATGCGATAGCGGTCGGTGATTCGGACCTTGGGCTGATATCCGGGCGAATGAGAGTCTACATGATGCGGTTGGTAAGCGTGAGCTGGGAAGCCAACGCCATGACGAGGGCGGAGAGGAGGCATGGCTGGCTGACGATGCCACTTGGCATCAAAGAAGTCATGGGTGAGGAGAGGTGAGGGAAAAAGAAAAGATCAAGAAGAATGACGATGATGGTGGTGGCGACGGATGACGATGACGGCGTGGATGATGCCCAAAGGTGCAAACTCCAAGACTGTTGAGGTTGAGTCGGGAACCGAGATTCCGCCCGAGATCGAGTCAGGCAAAATGAGGACGGACCGCCGCCTTCAGGCCGGGGGTGGTTGAAGGGGAAAGGGAGAAGGGGAGAAGGGGAAAAAGGGGAAAAAGGAAAGGGCCGATCAAGCAAGCAACAAATTCGAGGTGAGACATGGACTGAGGTGCCTAGCGGAATATGGTGCAGAGAAGTGGCAGGGGACCTGGGGAAGAAAAAGAAAGAAATCAGGCAATAACTCACCATCCAGCGCAGCACGCTTTCGAGATGAAGAAGCCCTTGCTCCAGGTCCACCGCCGCCGCCGCCTCCGCCGCTGCTCCTTACCGACCCAGGCGCCGAAGCCCCCGATGCCGATGGCGGATGTGTCAAACCCATCACAAATGATCTTTGTCCGGCTTGACCGACACTTGAGCGAATCGATGTGACGTCCAGTATGGCCCCGTCGAGGAGCAGGTAGATCCGTTGGCCACGCTTCCGTTTGCTGAACCCGCTTTCTCCCCGCCCTCTCCCCGATATCTGTGCTTTGCTTGGTATGTATCTGTACCCAACAACCCAAGCTTTCCAACAACAAACAGCCAAAAACCTTCGTCGGTCTGGTCTGGCTGCCGGCAACTCAGCGGCGACTAGCGGACCAGCTGTCGTGGAGCCGAGACTAACGGCTTGCGAACCCCCCCCTTTTTGCCCTTCCCCTCACCTCTTCCCCTATCAGAAAAAAAAAAAAAAACGCGGGCTCCCGTGGCGAGACGAGACAGGAAGGAGCCCAAAGTGTGAGGTTGGCCGTGGGAGGCGAGAAGGGACAACCGAAAACGCGGGAGCGGGATGCGGCTTGTGGAGAGGAGGGGGAGGGGGGTTTTATCCAAACAAACAGCTCTTGTCCTCTTGCAATCTGGGGAAAACTAAAATAATCAAAAAAATATCCAATGGTAAAACAGATGATGTTTTTGCTTCGATAGCCGCCGCGAGCAACAAAGGAGGCTGACACGGCCCGTTCGATGATAAGCAGCAAGCAAAGCTCTTAAGCCAGGCTTCGACTGCGACAGGAGTTCTCTGCCTGCGATGCGACTGCTTAAAAGGGGAACCGGAAACGAAACCCCGTCGGATAATTCGGTGGCCGATCGCGTCCAAAAGGATGTAGCGAATAGCCGCGGGGGCGGATTGGCTGCCGTTGTTGAATTGTATTGTTGTTGTTGTTTTGGTGAAATTCCTCAATTTGTTCCGCACAAGCTCGTCAATAATTTTCAAGGCTCGAGCTGTCTCTGCTACCTCCGCGCCTTCCCACTCCGTGCAAAAAAAAACCGAAACCGAGTCAAAGCGAGCCTGATATGCGCTGACTAAGCACGTCTCCATTGTGTTGCCATCAAGCCACGGGAAGCCTGAAGTTAACTTGAGGATTCACGACAATATCTATCGACTTCATTCGACGGCTGATTAGACCTGGATATGCTGTCGACATCTTGATGCATATAAGCGTGCGCGCAGGCAAGTTTCAATAGTCCAATCGTGCTCTTCAAGTTGGTCGCAGCGGCAACTTCCATCACTCAGATCGTATCCTCTTTTCTTCTGGCCGGCTATGCCTGAACTCAAATTGCAATTCCTCTCCATAAGCCCTTCGAATTCATTTCTACGCTCGCAATCTATCGAGGTCCCAGCTTCTCCAGCACACGCGTGCCCTCCTCTTCCCACTCCGCCTTGGTCACCCACATGCTCTCCTTGTCTGCCATGATGTTGGCCAGCACCGCGCCGCCGAGGAACACCATGTGTCTTCGTCGGGGGGGGTCCTCTATCCGCACCTTGAACTTGCTCAACCGCTCCGGGTCGCCCTGCAGCGCCCTCGTGAGCCACAGCTGCTTCAGTTCCTTTTCCAATCGCGACGGCAGGCCCGGGTACATGCTGCTTCCGCCGGACAGGACGATGGCCTTGAAGAGCGAGGAGCGAATGTCCACGTCGGCCGACTGAATCGTGTTGAACAGGAATTCGCCCAGGCCAGGCGACTCGCTGTCCACCAGGTGGGGCTGGAATAGACACTCGGGGGCCTCGAATCGCTCGCTGCCGACTCGAATCACACGTCCGTCTGGCAGTGTGTAATCCTCGACCAGAACCGTAGTGTCCTCGCTTAGGCGCTTGTCCAATTCTAGGTCGTACGACACGTAGCAGAGCTTCTCCTTGATCTGGCGGACCGTCTCGAAATCGGCCGTTCGGTTCAGGGCGTAGCCGCGGCGGAGGAGCAGCTTGATCAAGTTGCGAGTCACGTCGCGGCCAGCCACGTCTAATCGCTTCGTGAGGTGGTTGAGGACTACGGATTCGTAAACGGGGACGATGTGGGTGACACCGTCGCCCGAGTCGACGACAACACCGGAGCTCAGACCTGCGCGGATCGACGTTAGCCCAATTCATTCGATGGCAAACGAAGCTCGACTGAGCTCCCAAGGAACTCACCTTGCGCGTATAGGGCCAGCACGGCTTGGATGGCAACGTAGACGCCGCCAAACTCGTACCGGTCAAACATGACTTCACACATCTTCTCGCGGTTCTTGAGCGGGTTCATCGGAGGCTCCGTCAGAAGAATCTTGCGTCCCGAAGGGTTGATCTTAAGCTTCTCGAAGAAGGTGTAGTCCCAGAGATGCTCCATGTCGTCCCACTTCTTGACGATGCCGTTCTCCATGGGGTAGCTGATCTGGAGCATGGTGCGGGCGGCGGCGGCCTCATCACCGCACATGATATCCTTGATGACGATGTCGCTGTCCGTCTGCTCCTCGGATCGCAGGATCGGCCGGCCGACGATGGAAGGGTACTGGTGCTCGGGAAAGTTCTGGGCGGCGTATCCGACCTTGAGGAAGCCGGTACCGCCGTCGAGGACTAGGTGGCAGAGCATTGCGGTCAGCTTCAGGGGCGGGCGGATCGGGCTGCGGCGCCGCGGGGGAAGCTCCGAAGCTTACCAATGGGGGGGGGATTGGCCATGATTGCGACGGGTCTGGGCGCCGGGCCTGGAGTTGTGTAACTGCGGTGAGGCTGGATGAAGATGTTGGAGAGGTGCGCTTTCGAGGAGCTCGGGAGGTTTAGGTGTTCGTCAGTGGTGGGGTTTGGCGTTGGCGTGGCGGCTCGCAGTCCACCGTCGTCAGAGGCTGGTGGCTGAGCTCTGCGGCCCAGCCGTGGATCACGTGGCGCCCCGCGATGGCATCCCTCCGTCACCGTCATCCAGACCAAGGTGTAATTGTCTCAGCCCCGCACAGCGCTGGTAATAGGAAAATGCAAGATTTCTCCCCAGATTCGCCTCCCTTTTTGACCCAAGTGCATGTAATCTGTCACAGTTGAATCCGTCGCCATGGCCGAATCTCATCCTCAGAAGCTGCTGCGGATCCTGGTGCTCAACCCCAACTCGTCCAGCTCCATGACTGAGGGCATGGTAGCCGCTATCGAGAAGCTTTCTCTCCAAGACGTAAGATTCAAATTCTTGTCGTGTTTCCAATTGCGGCTGACGAACCGAGACGATTGAAATCATCACCTACACGGCCCCTCCGTCTGCCCCTGCAAGTATCAACGACCAACGAGACATCGACAGCAGCTTGCAGACGGTTCTCGATGATGCGAACCTGGAGCGAGACTTGAAGTCGAACAAGTATGATGCGGTTCTTGTGGCCTGCTTCAGCGTCCACCCCCTTGTCTCTTCGCTCGCCAAGTACCACCACCTCGCCGTCACAGGCATTTTCGAAGCAAGTATCGCCACTGCTTTGTCACTGAACCCAGCTCCTCGAAATGGTGAGAAATGGGGAATAGTCACCACGGGATCATTCTGGGAGGACCACTTGAGCAACGGCGTCAAGGGGTTTCTTGGCCAAGACTCCAAGACAGAGAATGACAAGTTCGCCGGCGTCGTCTCCACCGGGTTGACGGCTGGTGACTTCCACACTATATCTCCCAAGGAAGTGGGCTTGAAGCTCAAGAATGCGACAAAGAAGCTTCTCGTCTCGGGGAATGTGTCATGCGTTGTCATGGGCTGTGGAGGCATGGCTGGACTGGAAAAGATCATCCGGACGACGGCTGTCGAGGTCTATGGCAAGACCGGTGAGGATGTCTACATTATCGATGGAGTCAAGGCAGGCATCCTGCAGCTGGAACAGATGCTTCGCAGTCAACAGGCATTTCGATGAGGCTAAAAAAAACTACCATACCAGATCATATTATACCCAAACGCCCTCGCTTAAACGGCTCTTATCAATCTACTCGTCGTGTTCTGCCCCAAACCTCGTCAGCGTCCCGCTTTCCCTTCGTCTCTGGCACGGTGGCAGAAACGAAGACGGCCGCGCCAGCTGCCAACCCTGCAAAAATGAAATAGACCCATCCTTGCCCTCCAAGAAGACTATTCAGGCCCTTGTTGATGATGGGGAAGAACTGAGCAACCAAGAAGGTGGCAAGGTAATTCGCCCCAAGACACCAACTCTGCGTCGCTCCGACGGCCTCCTGACCAACAAGCTCCGACGCCATTATGAAAGGAACAGGGCCAAGGCCAACGGCGTAGAATGCGACGAACACGAGAACTGCAAGCGCCGAAAGGGCCTTGATACCAAAGACGATGGACAATGCCAAGGCAAGCGCACTGCTGCCTTGGCCAATGATGGACATGAGCAGACAGGTCTTGCGGCCCAGTCGGTCCGGCAGAGGCGAGCAGGCGATGGTCGTGACGAGGTTCACAACGGAGATGAGAGGGGTGAGCAGAGCCGATGAGATGGGGAGCAGGTCGGCAAGAAGGGAGACGGAGTACATGATGATGGAGTTGATGCCACAAAGTTGCTGGGCGAACATTATGCCAACAACGGCAATGATGGCTGGCCGGTACAGGGGGTCCTTGGCCACCTGAACGAATCCAAGATGAGCTGGGCACTTCTGAGGTCCGGTCAAGGCGTGAGCTGGTTCAATTGTTGGGTCAGCGTGAAGAAGGGCCTCTTCTTCAGAACCGTCCTGTTCATCGGGGTTCCAGGCCTGGGTTTCCTCAGCAATGTCATAGTGACTACCTCTGATCCGTTGCAGAGTCCGCTTGGCCTTGGGGACATTTCCATGGGCAGCCAACCATGTAGGCGATTCTGGAACGAGAAATAGACCGATGGCTTGGGCTGTCGCAACGCAGACGCCGATGGCGAGAATCCATCTCCAGGCGTTTCCATAGCTCAAGAAGTAGCCCAGAATCTGGACCCCGAGAATGCCGATATTGATGGAGATTTGTGTCATGAAACCAAAGAGTCCCCTTGCTGCCGGGGGGGCAATCTCGCTGATGTAGAGCGGAACGACGACGGTAGAAGCGCCGGCGCCGATGCCAGAAATCAAGCGTCCGAGTGCCATGACGAAGATGGATCCGGAAACGGTCTCGATAGCAGCACCACCAATGTACAAAAGGGCAGTCAGACGCATTGCCACAAGCCGGCCACGGGTTGACGACACAGGGCCGGCACCCAAGGCGCCCAGTAGACCTCCCACAGTAAACGCAGACGAGACCGTAGCGAAGGCGGCTTCGCTCATTGGGATACAATCGGGGAGGAAGCTAGAGCCCGAGCGTGAGCTCTTATCGGTCGGCTGGGAGGAGGCGAGCCATTCGCGGATGAGGAGGAGGGACGAGGCGGTGATGGATTTCCTGTTGCAAGTGATGACATCCTGGGGCGCGTTGAGCTCCGACTCGGAGGCAGTTAGCCAAGTTCAATTTCAGGGACAGGGAACAGGCACTTACCAAGTGGTAGCCAAATTGCAGCGACCCCAGGGTCGAAACGGCGATTAGAAGGAGGAGGTATGCATTCAGGGACTGCTTGAGGCCTTCGCCCGCCATCTTATCGATATTGGAGTTGTTGCAGATGAGGGTTGAAATCAAGCCCAGGATGGATGTGCAGGGGATGGAGATGGGAAGCTGACGCTGTCGGGTGGGTCCACGTGCCTATCGCGGCTGCATGGGGGAAGGTGCTTCCACCTCGTGTGCATGCAGGTGCCAAGAATAGGCACTAAAAGTACCTACGTAAGGAGTTCCGTGTCTGAGGTGTCCACGAGGTCTATAACTTCGATCTGTACATAAATGACATGAATTGGTCCGGCCCATCCTTTCCTGCATGTTCTACTAAAGATACTGGAGCACCTTTCGTCCCAGAATGGAGTCGTGTTCGTGAATCGGCTCTCTCTCCTCCTCTGTGAGCCCGCCCCTGACCCATTCCTGAACGGCAGGATGCTCAAACAGCCGATCCGCGTACTCCTTTGCTGATCCTCGCAACTCAATCCCAAATATCTTTAACCGCAGCGCGATGGGCGCGTACATGGCGTCGGCGATGGTGAAGGCCTCGCCCGCCAGCCACGGCCCGCCAAACTTCTCCAGGCCCTCCGAGAACAGCGCCTGGAAACGGTCGAGTTCCCGCCGCAGGTCCTCGCTCGGCTGCCCCAGCTCAACCCGCACGCCGGCGTTCATGGAGCACTCTTCCCGGATCGCGGGGAAGCCCGAGTGCATTTCCGCCGACACCGATCGGGCAAAGGCCCTGGCGCGGGCGTCGGCTGGCCAGAGGCGGGGGTGTTTCTCGGCGACGTGCTCGCAGATGGCCAGGGAATCCCAAACCACAATGTCGTCGCCTTCAGCGTTGTCGCTGTCGTAGAGGCAGGGGACCTTTCCAGTAGGGGAAAAGGCCAGGAAGGCGGGCTGGCGGTGGCTGGCCGCGAACAACTTGAGCTTCTCATCGAACGGAATGTCGAGGGCTTTGAAGAGGACCCATGGCCGCATAGACCATGAGGAATAACGCTTGTTTCCGATGTAGAGAGAGTAAGTCATGATGGTGTTATGAAGGAGGGTTGAGCTTGAAGAACGGAGTATCTGTTGACGAAGAGTCGAGGCTCTTAACGACATATCTCACGTTGACTCATCCGATAATTACTATCTTGACCGCCTCTGCGACAACGGCCCATGATTCACGCCCTACGAATCCACGCCCTAGATGTGAGTGTGGGGGGGTTGCGCGGCCAAATCATCGATAATCCAGTCGACAGAAATAGTGGCGACAGGACTTGCATGATTGGTTGTAGTTATTGTCTAAAGTTTAACCATATTTTCCTACCTATCCGTAGGTAGAAAGGTTGGAATGGAGAGCTCTCGAGTAGCCTCGCCAGCCTCTAGGTCTGTACACACAGAAGTTTTTAATAGGCGGAAAGTTTGGACTTCCTTGAGAACAGATCCGAAAGTCGGCGATGACGCACATCGGTCCAGAAAGATTCTGCCGGGAGGAGGTAGCCCATAAGACAGGTAGCAGGGCTATCATATTCCTAGACTTACAGGAATTCTTGCAGAGTTCCTATGAATAGGCCATCCATACGCATTTAGAGCCTCCACTACCATTGTATTGATGTCAAGTCCCGATATCGTAACTACAGACGGAGACTTATCATAAAACTAAGATTCTCACCATCGTTTCTCTATCTATAGACAAATTCCGGGCCACATGTCAAATCAAAGAGAATCCCGTACGACGTGATGGCGCTTCTTGGGTGGCGAAAGAGAGTAACAAAGTACAGATCACCATTCCACGTAACGGACGATGGCCCGGCCGGCCCAAGACCACTCAAGAGCATATTAAACATATTAATATGTTCCTGCTACCATCTTCAAGAAGCCCAAGCTTGAAATAATCACCTTTGTTGCTTAACATGGGTTGGGTGCAAGTCAGACATGTCCTAGGAACGGCATCTCTTGGGGGACCCCGAACCAACAGAAAGAGTGCTTTGATCGGCTTGATCTCTTTAGTGCTGACACTATTTGCATGCCCAATGGCCTAGAAGCAGAGCCTGCAAGGATCCAAGGTGTGTGCTCCGGAAAAAAGGGGTGGACTAAGAGTCCCCATGGCCCCATGTGACATATCACATTCGTGTCAAAGCAAAGAGCCAATCTGGCAGTTCAGAATAGCAAGGGATTTCCAGTCTGCAGAGCTATTTTCCGCGAATGCACCTCAAAGGGACTGGCTGACGATTTCCTGGGGGAATTCTGGCATTGGAACCGGCTTCTGGGATCTGAAAGCTACTCTTTCTTCACGGGAGTCTAGATAGTAGACGACTCTATTTCCCGCGCCCTGCCTGGCAGTCATAGGGCTTCAAGGTCAGGGGCTCATGCAAGGCATCCTTGGATCTCGCAAAGTGACGTGCCGGCAGCGCCGCAAAAGAACTTCCAAAGACCGGATACCACAAAGATGCTTCGGGGTTCTTCAGGACACAAAACCAGATATACCGATTTCACTATCTTCAGGGTGTGGCAGCATGGCAGGGCCTTTTTGATTGGCAAAAGTACCTAGCGTCATGTGACGGACACTCCCTTCTTCGCAGCCAGAGCATCGTATCAAGAGGGGTACACCAGCACTACCGAGTTGCTCTGGCAGCCTCATCGCCCAACTACCTAGTCCGACGTGCAAGAACTGCCTCGGAACCGCCGAACACATCGAATCTCAACCATGAACTGGTTTACTGTCATCTGCATGAGATGCCACTCACCCGACGGCGACGAACCATCCCCTGGACTCTTGGCCTTTGGGAAACAGCAGGGCTAGTTCGTCGGTTCATCCTCAAAGATCTGGTGGCCTTGGAATGTGCCTGATGGTGATGCCCAACTGGATATTCAGCAGTATAAATGGGCAAGGCTTCTCCCCTTGCGCAATTCAATGCCAGAGCTCCAGCCCAAGGCCTTCTACTCCAGCCATCACATTCGCCATTCACTCGCCAGGCGCCTGTAATCAAAATGTCACCAGCATCTGCTTGCAACAACCACTGCAACTCCTCCACACCTCCTGCAGATAATGCCACCTCAGCCGATGCTAATCGCAATGGCCCTTCCACTCCTTTTCACCAAGCCTCGCCCATTCCAAGTGGCAGTGCCATGGCCGACTACTTCTCTGGAAGGCCTACCTCGTCTCGCCAGTTTTCGTTTACCCCTGACCCTGATCCAACTACTGCTTCTGAGTCGTGGACTCGACCGTCTTCACTGAAGTCGAACTCTTCCTATGTATGTTTCCATAATAGCGATCACTTATATGTTCCTGATGTACTAACTTTGCAATGGCACAGTTTTAATTGTGCACCTGTAGATGGGCCTTTCGATCGTCTTTCACCATCCCCGAAGGCCTGGATCTATGCCCAACAGGCCAGGCACCAAGTCCGGAAAGTCGTTAGAACAATCGGCCAGACAAACAATCAGACAGAACATAATAATAATATATGGGGCACAACCTCGCCAGGAGTTCTTCATCATCGTTACCCCGAAGAATTTCGAAACGATGAGCGCCTTGGCCTGGAGTCGGGTGACCACTTGAGGGCATCTATTCCACTGGTACCCGGTTCTGGGTATTGGAAGGGCGGGAAACCAGACTGTTGGCGAGCAACCGTCACGCAGAACGAAAATTCAGATCTCGACTCGATGAACGTCATATATCACGACCCCAACAAACCCCCCCCTCCGGGCCGCACTCAACATCCTTTCTCCGAGGCAAACTATCACTCTGCCTCGAAGCCTCAGATCTGAGGGTATGTCGATTCACTGGGTCTGTCACGCGGGTTCGGATTTCGATGGAGATATGGATATAACTTGCCCTATACTGCGGGAATTTAGGAATAAGAAAGGGAACATTGGTTGTTACTGGGATAGAAGGGGGATGGACAGGGAACTTGCTTTATATAGACTGGTTGCGAAATAGAGCGGTTTCTTTACAAACAGATATAACATGGCTCTGGACCATGCTGTCGTTAGGTGCTTCGTCCATGTCCATAACTGCACATAGAATGCCGATAGATCCCGCCCCTTGCCAAGCCTGAAGATCTTATGGTACGTACTGCCTCTTCATGAGTTCAAAGAGTGATACCAAAATAATGACCGTATTTTCTTTGTTCGTATTGTTTTCGCAGCTCAATTGATGGCCCCTTCTCTCGCGATATTGTGTCAGCCGTAATGGATTGCAATTTGCAGCAGGACTCCTTCAAGTTCGACTGAAGTCGTCGTGGGTCTACCTCGAGTTATAAACGTGCGATAGAAAAACTATTTTATTTGATCCTTACTCCTATGCTACTTACGTAAACAGCAAAGAGAAACACATGATAAGGATTCCCCAATTATTCCCAACTTAAGTATGAAATTACTGACTGCTTCTTAACTTCATATAAGTTACGTCCATCAAATCTCATTGCTTTGCTGTGTAGTTAAGGAAAATAACTAGTAATTTAATAAACAATGGCCGCGTTTCTCCCAGTCGATGTTCCAGACCGTCGTCGAAAAAATTTCAGCACCAAGTATCCCTCCATCGTCCTCCTTTAAAGCTGCAATGCGCGCCAAAGACTCATCCTCCGTTCGCGCAATAGGGCATTGGAAAGCCATCATATAACCCATCGGGCCTCCAAATGTCTCATCACACTTACTGAGAGCTTCCATGACCTCCATCGTGGCGAGTTTGTACTCTTTGCTTCGCGATTCAGGAACCGGCCCTCTCCATATTTCGAGTTTCTTTGCCACGTACCCAAACCCCTAAATCGAAGGGCCAAGTGTGAAGGAAGCACAGATCATGGACTAAAGTGGCGTAAGACTAAGGGAGTTGACGCGTGACGAGCTTGCTCCAAGTCCCAGTAGGGCGGTCACATTTCGAGGTCGACGGGCCATGCGCGCATAGTGGAATGTTGCATCGCCATAGACATCTCCCACATCAATCTGAGCTCCAGGAAGACGGGAGAGGATCAATTCAAATAGCGGTTGAGGGTCGCTCCAGGGAAGCATTGCCATGAGATGCAGTATTTGATACTGTCCTGGCCGCATCAACATGCAGCGGGCAGGAGACGTCCTTGTGGCTGAAGGCGCTTCGCAGTAGCCCTTCGACGAACGAAATTGGGTACAGCTCATCCTGGCGGTACTGAAACAAAACCTCCCCGAGTATCGTTATATCCTGTACAAGTCTTCGTGGTCGGGAGTTGGAATCTTTCAAGCACCCGGATCTTCACTCTGCTAGTAAGTCAAGCTGGTCTCGAACTGGGATCCAGGGGTCCGCTCCTAGCTCGAGCAGCAAAGGAACTAGATGCAGTTCCTGTTCCCTGACCGCGAGATGGAATGGCGCTAGGCCGTCTCGGTCTTCTCTCATGTTGACTTGGGTCGAGCATTAGCGTAGACACTCGAACAGACCAATATCGAACTCCTCATGTCGACGCACGTACATGAGAAGGTGCAGGCCAGTGAGCTCTCGCCCTTCTGTCAAAGCGTTTGTACAGGCTTCCTGAGAGACCAGGAACTTTGCGATATCTACACGACCATACATGATGGCAGTGTGTAGCCACGTCAATCCCCGCTAACGGGACTCCAGATGCCACCCCTTGGGGAAGATGAGGTGCTCGACCAAGTGGAAGTGACCATGTCGGATTGCCTACCATAGGACGACGTGTTCGAACCCGGGCTGGAGCGTGAGAAGAAGATCCAGGGCTGCAATTACCAAAGCCAAGTTATCGAAGCCGCGGCGTAGCCGCCGCTTTGGAGTATTGCCCTCTGAGAGAGAAGTAAACCCAAAGGAGTTTGCAAGAGTTCCTGTGGTAAAATGTACCCACCACGTTGGAGAATATGGAAGAAGTGGTCAAAATCCCGAGGTTTGTGCAAGGGACCTCGAGAAGAAAGCATAGTTTTGCGTCAGCGGAGGCTTTTTCGCAAGGGGGTTTTGTCGCGAACTGGGCGCCCCGTTGGAGGAGTTTCTTGACCAAGCCTGGTTTTTCGTGCAATACCGCCCATCGCAAGGGAGTCATGGACTTGTAGTCGTCCGTAGGTCCGAGGCAGCGCTTCCCCAATGAGTGAGCATAGCACATGTCGTTCACACCTGCACCGTGAGCCACGAGGAGATCCGCCAGTTTTAACAAGCTGATTTCGTCGGTGATGTAAACGAGACGAAGCAAAGGGCTCGGCGGGGGATGAAATCATTCCTTATTACCGGGTCTGCAGTCCGCTCCGTGCCTAATGAGGACTCTCACGATATTGCTATGACTGCCACGTAGTGCGCACAACAGTGGCGTAGACAACTCAGCTGGATCGCCTCTTTCGTTGATGTCTACTCCAGCTGCGATCAAGGCCTTGACTGCTTCCTCGAATCCGAAAAGGCTGGCACAGTGAATGAGGGGCAGTTCGAAAGAACCGGGCACTTGATTCCGATCGGAGAAGATGGAGTATAGGGAGGGCATCTGGTTCGAGCATTGAGACAACAGATGTGTTAGAGGCCGATGTCTCCAAGACTCAATGTTGGATATGGTCAAATATGGCCGGATATGCTGGTTAAATCTCAAGACGCCGGCCTAGAACGCATACGAGAACTCGGAACGTTCCGTGGCCTGCTGAAGCTCACGTGAGCTTGGGTAGAGGGATCTCAACCCTTGGATGGCCGTTTCTGGGTCGCATAATGATCCATCAAGGAACCACTGGCGCAGGATTTCGTCCTCCTCGTCGAGACTCCGCTGGTAAGTGGCACATAGACGTCGGACAATAGCTCTGGCCCTCATACAACCACCTGATGCAGCTTTCGTGACCCATGCGAGACCCAGGCCGACATTCTTGAGTAACCCGTCTCCGACGAGACACGCAAGACCTCGGAAGTACGCACACTCCGCTTCTTCAACCGCACCTGGGATGTCTGACTTGTCAAGTCCAATACAAATCCATGTCGCTGTAAGTCCTGTGACCATGCTTCTCCAGGAGTCGTAGGCTATTGGATCGCTCGTACTCAGGGTACTGGTGTCCTGGATTGACCCCCAGTTTCCACGTAAGCCACAACGCTTGATTGACGCGGCTTCAGGCCTGTTTCCAAGGCCTGTTTCGCGGACATTTTTTTTATCATCTGGTATCAAATGCTCCCAAAATTCGCGTTCGCCAGAAGATGTGTTCGGCCAGCCGCAGGCGTTATTAAAAACAGGCGGTTATCTCCCTAGGATGTATACTGCACGAATAGTAAGATCGTACTGCATGAATAGCAATAGTCTATGTATTAATAATCTGGCATACCTGAAAAAAAGGTAGTTGCTATATATCATTCAGGCAATTCTATGCCCCATCTCTTAGCAATAAGACGAATAAAGCAAGTTCAGAGCTCAAGGAATAGCCCTTGTCATGAACCGATCTTAAAGTGGGTGTTGAACCAATCTACACACTGGTCCTCCGCCTGGATGGCTTTCGCCGCAATCTCCTGCATCTGGACAGCCGCACGGAGGGCAAAGCCGTGAGTCGCGTCCTCATAGACCACCATGACACTCTTCGCAGACTCGGGCTTCTTAGCAAGGACACCCTGGATGATGTCGATGAACTTCGCCTTGATCTGGTTGTCCTTGTCGCCGACGGCAATAGACACGGGCAGCGCAATCTTGTCAAAGTCACCGGGGATGTCGAGAAAGCTCGGGTGCCCAGCAAAGACGGCGTCGACGAGGGTCCGGTTGTCGATCTTGGCGCCGTGGGAGAGCAGGATGGCGTGTTTGCCTCCCCAGCAGAAGCCCGCGGCGCCGACGGGCAACTTCGAGCCTTCTTCCTTGCGGAGTTGCTCGAAGAAGCCCTGGACGACGGGTTGGGTCTTGCCGATGCTATTGTGGAATATGAAGGGGATGAAACCTGCGACGGCTTTGAGGAAGTTCCAGCTAAGGAGTATTAGTATTAGAGTCGGTTAATCGTCTGCGTCGAGGGATCACACATCTTGATGAATGGGTTTCTACTCTCCAACGCGGCGAACAGGCTCGTAAGCATCCATTCTGGAGCTGCATGACCTAGAGATGCTCAATAAGTTGGGTGTGGCCATGAGAGTTGTTTCATCACGCACCGTTCATAAAGTCGGGCAGGTAGACCTTGTAGGGTCCCTTATTGGCGTAGTGATCGGCCAGAAGACGTGTGTTATTAAACTCCCAGCCAAAGGCATCTGGAATGACGACAATGATGCCTTTGAATTGAGTGCCGTCTGCCGGCTCAGTCACGTACGTGTGCAATCCATGAAGCGTAGTGGTTTTGCCTCGGGGAGTCCCTTCGTGAACGCTACCCTGGAAGCAGGCGGCGCAGGACATTTTGGCCGCTGCTGGGAGATTGAGACGAGAAAGATGCAAGAATGTTGGTCAATTGAGAGGGGCGATGAAGGAAACGACGACAGTACTGCTTCGGGAAGCGGCCCTTTTTGAACTGAAGGAGTATTGGCAACATCTCAGTGGGATGCTTCGATGTGAGCTAAGATTCACGCCGCACGGCTCCACCAAAGTTGACCGAATGACTCTAGCCCTTGGGGGCTGAAGAGGAGCTGAGGGGTGACGGCAAGGGCGGTTGATTGGAAGAATCGAGGTGCGTTCGCATTCCCTCGGATAGGTAATCTTATCATCCAATTCTTATGACTTCTCGTGCTCCTACGAAGAGGTTGGAAGCGCCGGAACGGCTTCGAGGTGTGCAAAGCGAGGAGATTCGCATTTGTAAGTTTACTCCAAAACTGGTAAGCTCAGTCATGGTGCAGACCCGACGTTGTGGAATGTCTGAAGCTCTGACTGAGGTAGGCAGCGCGACTGAACTGGTGCAATAATACTGCCTTCACGACACATCATCCAGTTTCGGAAAGTCCGTTGAGCCAGAAGGGATGATGAGAAGATGAGACCGACGTTCTCAAGGGGAGATTGCGAGACAAGAATGGGTCGTCGGGACGTGGCCCACTACTCGTAGCCAATTACGAAAGCGCACTTCAACAACACCACGATTGGGCCCGGTTAGCTCAATCGGTAGAGCGTGAGACTCTTACGAGTACACAACTCTGATATACAATCTCAAGGTTGCGGGTTCGACCCCCGCATTGGGCTATTCCTATAATTAAATTGGTGCTTATATTTTTGCATTTCGCAGTACTTGGACCAACGAATTGTAGTCGTTGCTCATATGCTGTCTGTCTACTTTTTGTGCATTTGGAAACAGTCTTTCCCGAAAGAACGAGGGGCTGGTTGCTACACAGAATAATCTTGAGATGTCATTTGCAGTTATCAGTGAGGCTGGCCCTCAAGTTGTATTTCCTTTTGTGTTCTCTTATGCATTGTCCATGGCGGCAGTTGCAACGCTCTGGTCCCTCCCTTCCACTTGCCCCATTTGGTTCTTCAGCGACCCCGCTACGAAACGACCGCTGAGCAACGGCTCAGCCCCAACTTTTAATCGCTTGCAGATGGATGGATGCCAAACTGACGGGTAAACCAATCAAGGGTTGATAATTTTCCGTCTTCGCATGTTTAACCCAAACATCCGCTGTGCAGCTTCCGACCCGACTGTGAAGAACTTGACACTCACCGAACAACTCGAAACACGTCCTCCTCTCGATGCCGCGCATCCCATCTCCGTCAATGTTGCAGCGCTAATCAGAAACACGGTCCACGTTCCAAGCGGCTCATTGCGATCCTCCCCCCTTTGGCTCCCCCTGCGCTTGTCGAGCCCACCCACACCACACCATACCACGACGAATACCGCCTACGAAAGACACACCGTTGCTCCGTACACGGAGACTCTCAGAGATCAGTCAAGGCCCTTCGATCCATCGCGTGCGTACGTGCGTGCGTGCGCACCCCCTCCTTCCCTCCAACGCCGGCCCCAAGATGCCTCCCAAGACACCCAACTCGTCTTCGACGCCCATCTTCTCAACCTCGATATTCTCCTCCTCGTCCGCCTCCCGACCCGCCACCCGCGACGGCGCCGCTGTCGATCCCCTCGTCAACAAGGATCGCAAGCCCTCCTTCTCGCGCAAGTCGTCCCTATCTGGCTCCCGCCGCCGAGGCAGCTCTTTTGGCAACGGGCCCAATGCCTACGTGACCGATGCCACCGCGCCGCCGGCCCTCCCCGACTACGCCCTCGCCGCCGCCGCAAAAGTCGTCCCGAGAGCAGACATGCCCAAGGACCCTGAACATTCCTCCCACTCGCATACGCTCTCCAACACCGACTCGACCGCCCAGATGCTGAGCCGCAGTGCAACCGGTTCGACCTCACACCTGGCCTCGGTGCCAACAAACACTTCTGTCAACGGGCCTATTGGTGCTATCGGCTCGACCACGAGTCTGTGGCAGCAATCTGAAGCTGGAGTCGCTCATCAGCAGATTACCGAGGTCGCCCACAAACGCATTGCCACTTTGGAATATCTGCGTAAAACGTAAGCCATGTTTGAAAAGCCCACGGCGGTTGGCCTAACTTGTGACAGACACGAGGGGCGAGTGTACTGGTTCAACACATACCTCTTTGACAAGCCCGACCTCAACCGCATGCCCTACTTCGATCCCCGAAAGATTGGCCGCAAGGCCACAAACCACCTCCTTCTCGGCCTATCCCTCCCCACCATCGTCGACCTCTACTCGTCCACGCCGCTCGAATTCCTCCGTAGCCTCAACTCCCTGCTCTCCGAGTTCGACTCCTTCTCTCAGCTGCACGGCGAGTCCTCCACCGCCGCTTCCCTCACCCGCGCCCGCCTCCCGAGCATGTTCCGTAGGCAGGGCGGCAAGTCCCGCCGCTCCACCTCGGCCGCCGAGATGCACCCAATGCTGGACGAGATGGCCCCGATGCCTGCCGCCGGTGGTCCTGCCCCGGCCGTCATGAACTTTGCTGCCTCGGAGACGGACCTGCTTCCGGGTGAAGAGTACACCTACCTTCTCACCCCCTCGCTACCCTTCGACCCCGACTACTTTGAGACGTTTGCGACGCTGTGCGACGTCTTGATCGACTGTTACAACCGCTTCCTCGCCCTCGTCCCGTCGCCTCGAGAATTCTCGGCGCCCGTCGCAGAATTATTTGCCAAAGCGGACTCGCGCGTTCGCAAGCTCATCGTGCAGGGCATTGTGAGGGAATTCGAAGACCACAGCCGAAGCCACCTCAAGACTGAGGTGGCCAGCATTGGCAAGGTAGTCCTCGGCGGTTTGATGTAAAGCAAGCAGACATTGGATTGTCCGGGGCACGGTTTATGCCCCATTAGGCATTGGAGTTTTGGTCGGAAAGCAAGACGCAAATATCCCGGTGGTGATCTTGCTGGGAGTTTTGGGGCGCCAGCGTCAACGTATTTGGGTTCCAGAGCCGGCCTCTATGTTACATGCATGGCATCTATGGGCTTTACAATTACATGTTTACGGCGTAGTGTACAATCATCATCCAAAAGAAGAGCAGGTTACTTCTTGCCACCCTTCCCTTTAGCCTTTTCCTTTTCCTTGGCCTCCTCTTCGGCGACGAGCAACGCAATGTCCTTGCCCACGAGCCACTCCCTGGCTCCGTCCATGATCTTATCCAGCGTCTCGCCTCCCTCGAGCACGTTGGGCAGGTTGTGTACGTCTAGCCCCGCACGGTGATCGGTGCAGCGGTCTTGGTTGTAGTTGTAGGTGCGCATCTTGTCGCCGCGGGTGATTTGGTGCTGGCTCAGCACGCTGTTGCGCAGGCTGGCAGCCTCAGCCTCGCGCTTCTCGCGGCGCTGGTCGGCGATGCGCGACCGCATAATCTTCCACGCCTCCTCGCGGTTGCGCTGCTGCGAGCGGTGGTCCTGCATGGACACGGTGGTGCCCGTCGGTAAATGCGTCATGCGGATGGCCGACTCGGTCTTGTTGACGTGTTGGCCGCCCGCGCCGCGCGCACGCATCGTCTCGATCTTGACGTCCTGCGGGTTGACGTAAAAGTCGCTGTCCGGGTCGTCGACGTTTGCGGCCTCGGCGGCGGCGCCGGCGTCGGGGAAGGACGGGAGCACCCACACGGCCACGGCGCTGGTGTGCACGCGGCCCTTGCTCTCCGTGTCGGGGATGCGCTGCACGCGGTGCATGCCGGCCTCGCTGCGGAAGACGTCAAATGCGCCCGGGTCCTGGATCTCGAGCACGGCTTCCTGCAGGGGGTTCTCGCCGGCGGACGAGGTGCTGTCGCCGGCCGTGTCGGCGAACTCGTACTTCATGACGCTGTGCCGGTAGCCTTTGCGCATGCAGAGCCCCTTGTACATCTTGAACAGGCTGTCGGTGAAGTACCGCCCCTCGAGCCCTCCCGGCCCGGGGCGGAACTCGAGCATGCAGGGGAAGTCGGCGAAGGGGTGGCGGGGTGTCAGGCTGGCCGAGAGGTTCCGGGAGAGGGACTCGAGCTGCGCCTTTTCGGCGGCGAGCTCGTCGCGGGCGATGGACGCGAGGTCTGGGTCCTGGGCCGGGTCGTCGATCATGGTCTGCAGCTCCTGGACGGCGGCCTGGGCGTCTTGCCAGGCGCGGAGGGCCGAGGCCACGCGGGAGAGCTCGCCGATGCGCTTGGCCTTGTTGCTGTCGAAAGAGTCGTTGAGGGACTTCTGGAGTGTGTCGTATTCCAGGGACATGGATTCGGCGCGCTGGAGGAGGGCGGGAGCGAGGAGGGAGGAGGCATCTGGGTCTATTAGCTTTTTTCCACATGACGAATGTGTATGTGAATTCAAAGGGTCGCACCATTGGAGGCGTAGCGAACAAATTGGCGCGTGTACGAGCGGACCAGCGCTCTTGTACAGCTGCGACATATCCATGGGGCGGACATGGCGAGGGGGGAGGGGGTTTAGGGATTGAGAATGGGTGCGAGATGATTCAATTTTTAGAGGTCGTAGTAAACGATAAACGGGTGGCGGCAAGGGTCCACCCATTGGAATAACCTGGGGTTGGTGGGGCGATGATAAGACCAGGGGACGAATTGTGAGCACCAAGTCTGAACTTCTCATTTCCATTAACTAACTTTATTCAAGAAGAAATCTATATCTATCAATTTATCCCAAGCACAGTTATTCCGTCTTTCCAACCTCCCTCCGTGCCGCAACCTTGGCCCCAATCAACAACCCAGCCCCCAGCAGCAAACACGCCCCTCCCCAAAGCTGCGCGGCCAAATACCTCCCCCCCGTCACCTCCATTAACTTCCCCGCCAGCGGCGGCCCCGTCAAAGCAGCAATACTGATAATGGTAAAGATCATGCCGATGCGCGTCCCGTTCTTGCTCAAGTCCTTTGTCAGGCTCGCCGTCGTCGACGGGAACAGGCTCTGGATGCCCGCCCCAAAGTATCCGAAGAAGACGGTCCACACAAAGTCCCCCGCCAGATCCGTCACCTTGGACCAGAGGAAGATGCACACGGCCGCCGCGAGGATGGTTGGGATGAAGACGTTGACGGCGCCAAAGTGTCGGTCCGCGAGGTAGGCCGGGACCATGCGGCCGGGGATCCCTACGGCGTTGATGACGAGGAGGATGGTGAAGGAGGAGGACGAGGATGCGTCTAGGACGCTGAGTGCATAGGTTCGTGCCTGAGCAGAGCCTGGTTAGTATTCCCTCTTTTCCTCAGAACAATACAACTTACGTAGTAGTAGGCATAGTAAGTTGCCCACAGCGTAAAGAACATGCTGATTGCGAAGAAGAGATACGTCGTCTCCTTGAACGCCGCGAGCTCAACGATGGGACCGACTTTCCGAGGGGGTAGCCTCGTCCTCGCCAGGCTGAGGATGATGACCGACGTCATCAGCACCACCAATCCCATCACCCGCACCGTCCAATGGAACCCGATCTTGGGCAAGAGTTGCTGGGCAATCAACGGAAACACGATCCCGCCCGTCGTGCCCCCACACGCCGCCGACGAGATGGCCAGCGTCCTTTTCCTTGTAAAGTAGGTCGACATGTTGGCCACGGTCGGGGCGAAGACGACGCCGTTCCCGAGGCCCTGGCATATCCCCTGCGCCAGCAAGAGGTGCCAGTACTCGGAGGCGACGCTCGTCATGAAGATGCCCAGGACCTGCAGGGAGCAACCCACGAGAAGGGCGGCGCGGTAGTAGCCCGCGTCAAAGGCCCGGCCGGAAAAGGTGCCGACCAGGAAGATGAGGCAGATCTGGATGCTGCCGACCCACGAGACGGTCGAGGGCGGCAGGTTCATGGACGTCTCGTAGTAGGGCTGGAAGATGCCGAAGCTGATGGTGTAACCCCACGCGTTGAAGACGACGAGGTGGCCAGCGACGACCTGGAGCCATGCTCTCAGTCCGCCGTCTGGGGGCTCTGGGATGGGTGTTTCTTCTGCGTCTGTGGCGCTTTCGAGTTCCTCAGCTTCGTTTATCGTTGAAGTTTGATCCTCGTCTCTGTCGTTCTTCTCGTCGTCATGTACTTGTGCATGGCTGGGACGTTGAGCCGAGACTCCATGACCAACATCAACGAATTGTACTTCTATTGACGCCATTGCAGTGTATTTCGCAAACAGTGCCGCACTCTGCCATTTTCACACAACAAGATTACGCAAGGCGAAGCCACGATACAAGTAGTAATCGCGGACGACCGAGTTTACGCCCTTCGGGCTTCCTAGCCGGGCATGAAGCAATTGACAAGCGGGGTTCCTCCTCCGTAGGCGACTAAAGCAGAGTGCCATTGTTGCAACGACCCGCTTGAGAAAATCTTAGTAAAAAAGGATCTGCCCGGCATCGGAACTCGGCCGAATCATGACAGAGATCAATGGCGTTTGTGGATGTTTGGGACTCTTTGGGGTGGTTGGAGGGCGCATGACCGTGCTTCTCTGGGCATTTTCCTGTCACCCGGGGGTTGGGTGCCGAGGGAGAGGGAGAATTGGAGAATTTGTAAGCAATAATGGGAGTCATCTTTGTCCTAGACTGAGTCCAAGTCTCCGATCGTAGAGGTGAGACTATGGACTGTGGAGGTGGACAATGATGTCCTTTATATATGGCGGTTTCTCACCCTCAGCTCTCTATGGGCATCTCGTTTGGGCATCTGGCGTTGTATGCTCTAAAGGGGAAACTACACTAGCCAGGCTCCGGAGGATCAATGACATGAAACTTGGCTATTTGGGTTTGCGTTGAGATTCAAAGCGCGTAAACATTCACGACACAGGGACCGGGTGCACCTTAACCAACTCCGGGTTAGGACTTGAAGCTCGCCGAGGCCAAAATCTTAGAGTCGGAGACGTCCATGATCAACAAGTAGAGGAAAACCCTACCAACGATCCGGCCCTCTAGGCCTACGAAATAACTCGTTCATCGACTTTTGTGGTTGGCTCTTGCGGCATCCCTTGCGGCAAACTTCTCCGCTGTTGCGGCGCACTTGCGGCCATCTGAGCGGCCATCTGAGCGGCCATCTTTGCAACCCTCGCGATGTTGCGGCAAGAGTCGGCCGCAGTAGCCGAGGTTACGAAAGATGTGGTACACATTGATATGAAAAGACGATTGGCCTGGACCCTTGCTTACCTATATGTAGGGGGTGTGATGGGTAGAAATCGTTTGGATAAAACTTATAGAAGGGGTATAGAGTTACTTACCGATTGCGGAGTGAGGGGGATGCCTCTGCAGTAGTGAATTATGAAATAGGGATAAGTTAAGCTATAGAATCCAGTTGCGTGATGATGGATATTCTCTGAGAGAATAGTATAAGATACCTATGTTAATAATCTTCACAAAATTGAAGAGCTGATCTCAAAGTCATAATAAACCTTCAGAACGAACGTTAGATATTCTCCCTTTTAGATTATTATTTATTTTCACGCAAAGCCTCTACTATAACTAAAACGGCGCATCCTATAATGTATAACTACTAAATAGTCTCATTCTACTTCTTCATAATCTCAGAGAGTCTAACAACACTCAAGCTAATCTCGTTGGTCGTGCTCGGCGGTAGATATCCGCCTCCCATGATCATCAAGTAATCCGGGTCCTCCTTGAACACCATCAACGCGCGCGTATAAGCGTTTGGCTGAGGCGTCGACCACTTCTTCCAGTAATCCGGGTGGCCCAGCATCTGGTTCGTGTACACCTCCGAGTTGCTGCTGCCGCTAGCCACAATGGTGCCGTTCTTGCCGCCGTGCTTGCTCCAGACGACGTACGGCGACCCGTAGGGCGTGCTGCCGTTGACGGGGTCCAGGCGCTGGCCCTCGGCCGCGAGGAAGTCGAGCGGGTCCTTGGAGATGCGGTAGTAGACGGGGAACCAGTAGCTGGTCTGCGAGTCCTCGCCGCCGTACTCGTACATGTAGATGTACTCGCCGTTGGGGAGCGCGGCCACGGTCGGCATGCCTGGGCGGTCATAGTAGTCCGAGTAGTGCACGTCGTCGATGACGTCGCCCCAGGTCTTCAGGTTGGTGGTGGTTTGGTGGACGAGCTTTTGGCCGTAGGTTTCGTTGTCTCGCTGGTCGGAGTAGTAGAGCACCAGCTTGTTCTTGTAGGTCCTGGACGTGTTAGAAACATCCGGTCAGTAATAAAAAACAGGATCTTACATCAAGAAAGGCTCCCACACAGGAGTCAGGCCATTGTTAGGGAGGGCCTCACCACCGTGAGCAACGTGGCTCACAAACTCCCAAGTATACCCTCCGTCCAAACTAGCATAAACATCGATGCGTGTCTCGCTCAGATCGGTAGGAATGCTGTTACCCGCGCAGAGAATGGTTCCCCGCGGATACTTGCCGATCTTCTGGGGCAGCTGGTACAGGAACGGCTGGTAGCGCAGGCCCCAGCCGTTGACCTGGTCGGTGACCTTTGAGATGGACTTCCAGCTCTTGCCGCCGTCGACGCTCTTGACGATGGGGAAGTACACCAGCGGGGGCTCGGGCGAGTAGTTCTCCCACGTGGCCAGGAGGGTGCCGTCGAAGAGCTCGAGCGGGCGGGCGTAGAGCACCTGCGGGTCCGTGTAGTTGTCGGGGGGATCGTAGATGCTCAGGTTGCTAATGCTCGAGAGCTTCTTGGCGACCGCGATGGGCAGCGCCAGGGAGAGCAGGCCAGCGAGGAAGCGCATGGTGACAGGATGTGAGCGAGGTTCTTCAAGGTGAACCTCCCAAGTTGTGTTGCCGTGAAGCTCGCAGGTTGTGTTGCATTGAAGCTGTCAAAATCTCGAGTCCCAAGCAGCCGGTTCCCCCGAGGCCATTTATACTCGTCGGAGTCGTCGCGCGGCCCAATCCCAAACTATCCGCCCAACTCTATCACATCTGGGTTCCTCGTAAGTTTACAACATGCCTCCATCGCGAAGCCCAAACCGGCCCAAGGCCGAATCTAGGGCGCGGAGAAACTCGACAGTGACGGCCGAATCTGGGGGAAATCCGGGGAGCGAGCGGGCAATGATTGGCGCGCAAAATGCCGGGTTGAGGCGCACCAATCGGTCTGAGACTCCAGGTGAGGACCGGGTTTAGCGTCACGGGCCTTTGGGAGCCGCCGATCAAGCTTATGAGGGTTCGTTCTCGTTGCGAAAAGGCCCACGGTGAGCCGAGGGGCTTGCGGGGCGCCATGTGAGGAAGAGGAGGAAAAGGTGAGGGGGGTTGAGGGTAATCACAAGCAATTGGGTTTGTGGTACAGGCCTTCAAGGTGGGATTGGGTGCTCTGGCCCGAGATCAGTTCATCGACCGCTCGAGATTACGACGCTGGTTGGTGAGCCAAGAGGTGGTTGGGATTGTATAAGTCCGCATGCTCCCTGTAGGTCTCGTGAGCTTCGTCTTGCCCGAAGAAACCCGCCTTGACCGCCAGAGGAATGAGGACGATGTGAGGAGAATAGGGCAAGGGTTGTCAACGCAGTGACTAGGATCATACCCTTTAGCGAGCGAAAACTCAGGAAGCGATGAGTCTGTATCTGAGTGAAAACGCCTCTTTATATGCGTAAATGCGTAACGTATGTGATAAGCGAGTGTCACAAAAATCCCTCAATCTCTCCTCTTTTCAATTGGTCAATTGATTCTCAACTACCAATGATGTCTCAATCAAACAGTAAGGCAAATATCCTTCTTACTCTTCGCGCCCTTCAAAACGACCCAAGATTACGCGTCCGACGCGCCGCATCAATATACAATGTGTGTCATAAGAAGCTGGGTCGCCGCCTTAGAGGCATACAGTCTCAACACAATACTATCCCTGAATCACGCAAGCTATCTTATCCAGAGGAACAGATAATTATTCAATTTATTCTCGACCTAGATTCGCAAGGGTTTCCGCTGCGACTGCGTGGTGTTAAAGAAATGGCGAACCGACTGCTTGCCGACCGCGATGCATCACCTGTTGGCAAGCGATGGGCTGCCAACTTCGTCAAGCGGCATCCAGACCTCAAGACACGTTTCTTTCGAAAGTATGACTATCAGAGGGCTAGATTCAAAGACACAACTATTATTCGCAATTGGTTCGCGCTCGTAGCGAATACAATCGCGAAATACGGTACCACCCTTGCCGATATCTACAACCTTAATGAGACTGGCTTTATAATGGGCATAATTGCAAGCGGAATGTTCGTCACAGGCGCAGAGAGGCGTGGAAGACCGAAATAAGTCCAGCCTAGAAATCGGGAATGGGTTACAGTCATCCGGCGATCAATGCGGAAGGGTGGGCGATCCAGCCGTTCATAGTGATTGCGGGCTAATATTACTTCGCCAACTGGTACCGAGAAAGCATCGCTATTACACGACTCATAATGGCTGGACCGATAACAAGACGGGCTTTGAGTGGCTAAAGCACTTCAACCGGCATATAAGCATCCGATCAAATGGTCGCTATCGTCTTCTGATCCTCGATAGGCATAAAAGCCATCACTCAGTCGACTTTGAGACTTATTATGAGGAAAACAAGATTATCTCGCTTTATATGCCGCCTCATTCGTCTCATCTACTCCAGCCTCTTGATGCTGGGTGCTTTGGGCCACTTAAAAAGGCATACAGTCGGGAGATTGAGCATCTGATCAGATGCTCTATCACCCACATTTCGAAGACCGAGTTCTTTCCAGCCTTTTATGCCGCCCACCGAGACGCTATGACGGAAAAGAATATTAAGGGGGGGTTTCGAGGGGCCGGCCTTGTTCCTTTGGACCAGAAAGTGTCATATCAAAGCTTGATGTGCAGCTACGGACTCCGACACACGTCGAGGAGAAGGCTAGCCTCCCCGACCCTTGGGTCTCAAAGACGCCAAAGACAGTCCTTGAGGCTAGCTCTCAGTCTGAATACCTTGAAAGACGAGTCAGAAGGCATTAAAGCAGCTCTCCAGAGTCTATTCTTGAGGCTCATAAGTCATTTACTAAGGGAACGAAGGAAATAATGCATGAGATGACCATATTGAAGTCTGAGGTGCAGAACTTCCGACAGTCAAATGAGGCCCTTAGCAAGCGGCGCAGAGCAAAAAGAACCCGCCTACAGGATAGAGGGAAGATGACTGTAAATAGGGCAAGGAAAGCAATTGATCAAATGGATGTTGATATATAAATACAGGGTGAATCTTTGAGAAGTAGCGGTTAAGGCAGGTCGACCCAACCGAGGGAAAGCTGCTATAAGAAATGCGGTATAGCCAGTAATAATAGCAGAATATATTAGTTAATTAAATTTAATTTATTAAATGCTTTATGTCACTGTTGTGCTAGACCGTTGTACCAGGGGGGCAAAAGATTGGTCAATGATCGCTGTGGTGGCAATCATCTGGGCACATTACTACACTTTAAGGCCTGTATCCTGTGTTCGGTGAACCAAGCCGTAACTAACACTTTATTATAACTTATTTTTATTTTGAATCCTGTCTTAAAGGCTGAGATTTTTGGGACACTCGCTTGTTTGGGACACTCGCTTATCACATACGTTATGTTTTCTTTGCCCTTCCCGGCTTCTATTCTGTCCCTTTGGAGCCCGAATGTTATCACAAAGCACCATCCCAACCCACGGCGTAGGTCCCTACCGGCTTTGAAGCCCACCTCACGCTTTAGAAATTAAGTTAACAGACTAACTAGTTACTCCGGAACTTCCCTAACTTTGTCGTTCTGCTAACGTGCATGATAAGCGTGCGGTCAAAACAAGCATGCGGTCAATTCCCCACCCGAATTCTCTTTTCCTTACTTCAACCCATATTCCTCAACCACAAAATATGTCACACTCAAATTACGAAGCTAATATCGTTCTTGCCCTTTAAGCGCTTCAAAATGACCCCCAGTTGAAGGTATATCGCACCGCTACGATCTATAGAGTCTCAAATACTACCCTACGTCGTCGACGCGACCACGTCCCTGCAAGACGCGACTACACGCCCAAATCTCGAAAATTAACGGATCTAGAGGAACAGACAATTATTCAATACGTTCTCGACCTGGATTCGCGATCGTTTCCTCCCCGCCTTCGCGATGTGGAAGATATGGCCAATAAACTGCTCGCCGACCGCGACGCGCCTCCCGTCGGCAAGCGGTGGGCTTCCAACTTTGTCAAGCGACAACCAGAGCTAAAGACGCGTTCTTTTCGGAGATATGACTACCAAAGAGCCAAATGCGAAGATCCAGAGGTCATCCGAGGCTGGTTTACGCTTGTGTAGAACATAATCAATAAATATGGCATCTTGGAGTCGGATATCTACAACTTTGACGAGACTGGCTTTATGATGGGAATCATCTCAACAGGCATGGTCGTCATAAGCGCGGAAAGACGTTCCAACGCGAAATTGGCCCAGCCCGGAAACCGGGAATGGATTACGGTCGTCCAGGGCATCAATTCCCAAGGATGGTGGCTGCCGCCGTTCATCATTGTTGCGGGTCAATATCACCTCTCGACATGGTACGAAGATAGCCCTCTACCGCAAGACTGGGTCATCGCCACGACCGAGAATGGCTGGACAACAAACGAGAGAGGCCTAGAGTGGGTTCGGCATTTCGATAAGCACACCAAGCCTCGCATGACTGGCGAATATCGCCTCCTCATCCTAGATGGCCACGAAAGTCACCTCTCGATCGACTTCGAGCTCTTCTGCAAAGACAATAAGATTATAACCCTTTGCATGCCTTCTCATTCATCCCATATACTTCAGCCTCTCGATATTGGATGTTTTGGCCCTCTCAAGTAAGCATACGGGCGACAAATCGAGACGAAGATGCGGGCTGGTACAACGCACATCACCAAGGAGGATTTCTTTCCGGCATTTTTTGCAGCATTCAAACAGTCCATGACAGAAAAGAACATCCGTGGGGGTTTTCGAGGAGCAGGCCTTGTGCCTTTGAACTCGGAAAGTGTGATTTCTAGGCTGAATGTGAAGCTACAGACGCTGCCGCCAGTCGACAGGGTCGATGAGCTACCGGCACCTTGGGTTTCTAAGACGCCAAATAACCCAATAGAGGCGAGTTCACAGTCTGAATTCATCAAGAACCGGATATCTCAACACCAAGGAAGCTCTCCGACGTCGATTCTGCATGCTGTCGACCAGTTTGCCAAAGGGGCGCAAGGTATCATGCATCAGATCGCTTTGCTGAGATCGGAAAACCAGATCCTTCGACAGGAGAATGAGACACTTAGTCGACGCCGACGGGCCAAAAAGAAACGATTGCGGGACGGAGGAAGTCTAACTCTGGCTGAAGGACAGGATTTGCGAGATCAGAAAGAGGTAAATGTGCAGTTAGAAGTAGAAAGCCGTCGAAATGGTGGTCGGAAGCGGAGGTCAGAAACGAAGGAATGGCGCTGTGGCGTCTGTGGCAAGATAGGACATAACGCACGAAGATATCAAATAGAAGTAGCAGAGTCTTAAGAATAGAGTCCTAATAGATTTAAACTGGTTTAGAGCATTGTGGTTGATTTTATAAGGGTAGTAAGTTGCGAGGTTGTAGATAATTGACTGCACGCTTGTTTTGACCGCATGCTTATCATGCACGTTAGTTAAAGCTAAAACTACATAATATTAGTTATTATTATTATAAGCTTGCAATAGTTTGTTTCATCTAGGAATCTTAGACTCTCTAACTTTTCAGTATCAACGAGCTACTTCGCAACCCCTTTTCAACAAACGCCATGCCCAATCGCGCTATTGGGAGTGTCTCATCGATCCAGTCACCAGCTGCGAGAATGCAACGCAGATGAAGTTCCTTTCGAGAGTCCTTTGGACTCATGCCGAACCGACACCCCGTGGAAAACCAATCATGCTCATCAGATGGCTGACAGAGACCTCCACCGGCCCGCTGACATCCAAGTCTTTTACTACCAGCCTCGTCAATCCGTGGGCAATCTTGCTCGGCTCAATGAGGCGGTGCTCACGCAGCAGGTCCTCAAGGACGCGCACATCCGTCAGCTTCGTCTTGGCCCCATGGAGGCGCTCGGAATTCATGAGGCGCTGCTTCAGGACTGTCTAGTCACAGTGCGCATTCACCCAGAAGATGTGTATGTCTGTCCCGCGCACCATGTCAAGGTGCTCCTCAAGAGTATCCGTGTCGTTGTTTTTAGCCAGGCATGCCGTCATGAGAATGATGCAGCCCTCCCGTGCGCGTTTTCCAAGCTTCTCGAAAATGGGCGTCCGGACCTTGCGTCGCAGCTCGTGATGTTCATCGCTTCGGTCGGGTATGACTGCTACAATGGGGTTGACAAGCAGATGGTTGTCCAGAAGGCAGGTCGTGTCGGCGGGCAGGAGCTCTTTGGCTCGCTTGAGAATGGTGAGCTTGGCCGAACCCGGGAAGCCATTCAGGACGACTATCCTGCCGGTGGCCATAGACGTCTTGGAGAGGGAAAAATCAGCCATGTTGGGTGTTGAAGCGGAAGAAAAGAGGTGCATTGTCGAGGGTTGGAATGCAATTTATACTGAGGCGAAGTCCAGCGTGACTCATGATTGTGTTGCGCGTGGGAAATGAAACTATTGTGGCCAGTTAGCAACGCAATCTATGAGGCATATATTAATGCGATGAAATAATTAGTTAGTAACAAATCTATATATTCAGACTGGCTCTTCTGATGAAGATCTGGCGGAGCTTCTCAACTACCTACCTTATCACGGGGTTTGTTGCCGAGATACTCCTCCCCACTGCGAAGAACTCGCAAACCTGACAGAGTCCTCAGCTGTGTCTCAGCCACGATGCCTCAAGTCGAGTGATTGGCCAGCAATTCCGGCTTCCGGCACGTCGTCGGCACGCTCTGGAAGGTTAGGGATGAGCCGTGCGTGGACATGGTGAGGGCTTCTACGAAGGGAATCATGGAAGAAGGCATGAGCGACGAGGCGGTGGCGCGGAGGCTTCACAGGGCGAGCCGTGGGCTTCGAGATAGTTGGGTACGTGACATGTTTGGAGTTGCACGGGGGAGAAAGGTGACTATTTGTTCTTGAAGAAGATGAAAAGGCAGCCACATCGCCCGACCAGGTTGCACATGTTCACTTTGTTTCCTGACACTTGCCACGCCTAATCAAAGTTGTGTCCTGGTTTTCGTACTGAATTTCCTCCCATTTCTCGTCGATTACACAGACCCAAGCGTTCCTTGGCCAAGATGTCCAGCCCCGAGCCCTCATCGGCTCCCATTTCTCTCGACCCTCGAGTTCTTCGCTCCATTTCGTCCCTAGTTCGCCGTGAAGTTTGCCAAGAGCCTCGGACCACGGCCAATGCGTCCAGATATTCTCCAAAATAGGCAAAAGATGCTGTCCCGCATCTTCACCCAGTGAACGATGCCAACCCTGGAAGTCTCTTCCCGATCCTGTTGGATCTTGGAGTTGTGTGGAGTAGCGAATCTTGCGGAACGGTGCAGCGGGGAAGTCCAAAGACCTTTCAGTTTCATACAGTGTACATGTACAGAGTAAATAAACAAGGTAGGACAGATTCACCTCCATCACCGGCACCCGGTGCCTGCGGAGCCCCAAGGGGATTTCGTTCTTGTCCTTTGGCGACTCATCCGAAGCAATGGGATCTAATAGATAGCCTTAATCTGAAACGAAAATTGTTGTATGCTGGCTGAAATCTGCCGACAGTAGATCAACAAATTCCAACGTAGTTTGTTGTATCTGGAGGAGTTGACGCGAAGATGAAGGCCATCGTCGCGGGTTGGTGAGGTTCAAAAGGGCGCAGCTCATGAAGTTCTCAAAGGGGGATGAAAAAGTTAGGATTTCGGATTTTTGCCGATACCAGACGGGAGCAACCAAAGCATGAGCGCCTACTCCAAGGGAAGCCAGCCTTTGCCAAGGGAGAGGGGGTCCGCGAGAATCCCCCATATCAAAACGTTTCATCTGGTCCCAAATGAAACACGAAGCGACGTCTAGTCCTTTTGAATACGCTCAAAGAAGAATCAAGTCAAGGGCTGGAAACGCATCACCACCGAGAGAAAGTATGGAGGCAACCGCCCGTAGGTTGTAAGGATCCCGGCCTCATACATGGCTCTCTAGAGTTCACCTACTGGGCGAACCGTCTCGCGTTGTTTGGCTTTTTTTGACAAAAGAAACAGCAGAATCAGATGGGGGCAAAAAGACTTCTCAATGAGGCCCTCCAACTCGAGATAGCCGCTCTCTTTTGCCAAGTAGCCGTACCGTGGGTGACACAGCACGGTTTTAGCTAGGTTGGCGAGCCTTTCCTTGTAGGTGGACTTATCCCAGCGTAGAATCTCGATGCTGGCCTGCTTGTCAACCAAGAAATGACAGACTTAGTTGAAGTACTTGGCTGCTTGCTGACGGTAAAGGACCTTGCCGTCGTTCAGCCTGCACCACATGTCCGAGTATAACGTTTCAAGCTAGTCAGGTAACAGCTCGAGCTTTTTCAGGAGCACATCTTCCTCATTCCCGTTTTCGAGTCCATCCAGAAGACTCTGCAGAGCGAGTGTGAGCCATAGAAACACACCACTGGCCTTTTCAAGCAGCATCTCGATAATGTGTCTGTTAAACGCCCCGGAAAGTTTTCTGTCAAGCTTGATCCGTCAAGTGTTGACTCGACATATTTTTTCATGTCGATCTGGGTCCCTTCGTGAACTTCAAGTCGAGGACTGTGGAAATGCAACTTCGAAGCGCTGCTCTGGACGATTCGAGATGCACATTTTGACTTTAGCGTCTTTCGAAAGGGCCAACATCGAGACGAGCCCCAAAAGCCGCCTGACTTCACCGCGGTTAGACACTTCGTCAAGCCCGTCGATGAAGAAGCAAACAAGCCGGGAATGGGTCTTGAGTATTGCGAAGAGGACTTCTTCCAGCTTCTCAATAAACCAGTTGGCATGAGAATGTTTGGATTTGACAATCTCGAGTTGTATCAGAGTTGAGAGATCAGCTCTTTCTCTTCGACAACTAGTTGGTATATCAAGGAACACAGCAGGCCCAACAGGTTGCTTTGCATACCACCGCCAACCTTCCAGAAGAAATGATGGATGATGGGCGCGTTGGCGCCCCAAGCGTCCAGTACTTTGCGAGTTTCGCGGTGTTGAGCTAGGAACTTGACGAGTGTGCTTTCTCCTGAACCAGGTTTACCACTGATCCAAAAGGGTTTGTTGGTCTCCTTGGACTGAAGCCACGTTAAGAAGCCCTCCCAGACGTCGTCGACCCGCTTCTGCTCTTTGAGAATCTCCGGTGTAGTTCCAATTAGGGATCTCGGTGAACCGAAGACACGCGTCCCTGTTTCTTTATGGGCGGCACTGAGGGTGCTGAATCGTTGGTTCCGTAGGTCAAAGTCGACGCTCTTGAGGAATCGCGTTTGCGCCTCATCTATCTTGCTCGCACTAAGTTTGCTGACTTCACTGGTGACGTGGCTGTTGACTTCGGTGATAGTCTGCGAAGCAACAGTAGTCGAATGAGCTCTGGTCCGTTCGTGTTGAAAGTCGATATGCCCAGACACAAATGCAAGACCGTCTGCACACCGGGCCGCAAATTGCTGAACGTCTTGGGATAGCTCATGAAACTATGAAGTTTGCACAGCGACTCTGGCCAAGTTTCTCATCACGGCCGAATTAGTGACGAACAGTCGTGGGGCGTGGTCTCAAACAACATCCTTTTGATCAACCAAAACATGCACCACCATTGTTGCAACGCATCTCTCCAGCGACTTACCAATTTCTTCGACCTTGGTATTATTTCGCCGTGCCTTGTTCGATGCGGACAGGACTTCCGCCAACTACCCTTTGCCGTAGATAAGGAGACGCCGCTGATGACACTCTCCAGCTCCGAGGATAGACGGATGCATTCTTGCGCGACTTTGAGAAGCTGCGGATTTGATGCCTTCGAGATGCTTGCGGCGTCCTCCTGGATCTTGGAGGAAGCACCCATCATGGACTTTGCATTTCCTTGTAAAGACTCAATTGACGTTACTTTTCCGTCGTGCAGAGCCTTGCAGCCAGAAATGATTGCCCCCGGCGAAATCGAGGAGCTGCATAATGTTGCAGGCCACGCCCAGAGCCTCAAGGCCGGACATGGTGAAGCCTGAATGTCTGAGGGACCGACTTCTGTTTTTGAATCGTGTGAATGGTTTGGATTGATCAAGTCGGCCGTGGCTGCTAGGTACGTTTCAAGTGGCAGGTTACCCTAGTGGTGACTATTAGGTCGGTTGCGACTGCCGGGTCGGTTGTGACTGCCAAGTCAGTTGTAGCTGCTGCGCCAGCTGTGACTGCCAGGTTGGTCGTGGCCGTCAGGTCGGTCAAGACTCCCAAGTCGGTAATGGCCGGTCCTCGGTGGTGTTCGAGGTGCGCTGGGATTCTGGGAATCCGACCAACATCAACGCTTTTATTAGAAGCGGGGGCTTGTCGGAAGCAACTTTGGGGACTTCCGTTCTCGTCAGTGAGAAGAGGGAACTGTCAGGTCACGTTGCCAAGGGCGCATGGGGAGGCCTTCTGGTAGCCAGTGGGCTGCAGTGACGTGGCGCATGCAGTCCGACTTTTCCTTCACATCGTTCCAGACAACCAACATACCGAGTGGACGCCTTGGGAGCGGACCTGGTGGGTTGAAGGAATTCCGATCTGCTCTTGAGCGCAGTCAGCAACTTTGTTGTGGCTGTGCTTGGTGGATCGATCATAGAGGTAGATTGATCTGGCTTGAAGTCTCGAATGATCCGTACGAATGCCTCCTTCTTCTCTCGAGTTGGTCCAAGTTAATTTCAAGATCGAAGCACGCTAGTCAAGATATGATGGTTCTCACCCCGATCCACCATCGCATCTGGTGATCAAATGGGGCAGACGAGGGAACCGTCGACGCCACAGCTTCTGAAACGAAAACGTTCCATTAATAGGCGCCAGGGCTGAGGTAATGGGGCGGTGTCAACACACCATCCATGGCCATTGGCTCAGTCTCACCATGAAGGGGACCCATTTGACCTTGATCCTTGCTTATCCCCTGCACCCAGTGCTTCGCTTAGAATAGGTAAACCAGCCGCTGGCCTGGTTGGAGTTGCTGATGAGATGAACTCATCCTGCTCACTTTTTTCTTGGACCTTCAATGTTCTTGTCCGCTTGGCTTGAGTGAGGGACCCTCTTGTCCGCCAAGAGATTCAACAACGTCCTCTTCGCGATGTATTCCCTGACTTCCCTGCTAGTGGCCGCCTTTGCAGCAGCAGGTGTGCGAGCCACCACTACCTTTGAGCTGCCAGGAGGCCCAGGACCCGATGGCAATTATCGCGACAACCCGGTGTACGAAGTTGGGGAGCAGATTGATATCCAATGGACCTCGGACCTGGACTACATGGACCTCTACCTGTGGCAGGATTATCCGGGAGCAGGTAACGGGGAAGCGTACTACCAGGAGCTCACATGTGAGTTGCAGGGCACCTCTTTCACGATCATCTCAGCCGGGCTAACCAGTTCCTTTGAAGCCGATACCCGCTCAACGAGTCTGATCTGGGCAGCCAGCTTCGACGGCTTCTCAACAGACTTCCCAAAGGACCAGGCCGGAGTGTTCTACCTCGCGGTATACGCAAACAACTCCGACTCGTACGACGCGACCTGCCACTACTTCAACATCACTCGAGCCGCTGCGGCAACGACAACTGCCGCGACCGCGACGAAGTCGAAAGCCGCCTCGGCGCCAACCGGGCAAAAAGAGACGACATCGACGAACTCGGGTCTATCAAATGGAGCAGTTGCTGGCATTGCGGTTGGCGCCTGTCTTGGAGGCGTGGCTCTCATCGCGGGGCTTGGGTTCTTTGTCTGGAGACTGCTTCGGAAACGAAAGGCCTCGCCAGAGTATGTGCCAGCGCAGCAAGCGCCTCCCTTCGAGCAAGCGCCTCCCTTCGAGCAAGCGCCTCCCCCCGAGCACATGCAAGCGCCTCCCCCCGGGCAAGCGCCTCCCCCCGATTATTACAAGGCAGAAATGGCAGACCAACACAGGGCCGAGATGCCCGCCGAGTTGCCTCCTGGGCCGTTGCATGAGTTGTATGTGCCAGAAGCCGCGAGAACCCATGAGGCTTCTTCGTGATTAGAGGTATGGGTTTACTCTGGAAGGGAATCTGATCTGTACTTGGGTGTATATCTTGTATGATATATAGGATGCTTGCTTTTGGGCGTGTTGCCGGGTACGTATTTGTAGCCGTGCTGGAGGGGAGGGACAGTATATATGGTTGGGGAGTTGAGTTCGACGAGGCAATGGAATTTTTGGATAGAATCCAACCTACATATATATAGACGACAAATAATGAAACTAAAAGATGTTCCTATAAAATCTTGATTTCTTCAGTAGAGCTTTCCCACGTCACTCTTTTTTAAAAAGCCCTGCGAGACTTTTCGGGCCCCTAAACTACACTTGTAACTTGGGAGGCTATTCGTCGATCTTATGTGCTACTACTGCACCTTTCGCCCTGTGAGACCTGTTAGGCAACTCGCGAGGCTCTTCTTGGTCCTAAGTCCTATCCTGCAAGCCACGTTTGCCTCATTCTGCCTCCTCGGTTATTTAAACCCAACCATTCCCCGAAAACCCAAGGCAGAATGGCCGGCCTTGCTCAATCTTCTTGACGTTCGTCATTAGTATTTTGCCCCGTTCGCACCACGCTCATACGTGTACAAACAGTAGCAGCGCAAAATGATTCCCAGCCCCAAGCAAATTCTCGATGCCTTTTCCGAGTTACGACTATCTCGATGGAAGCTTTTTCACACATTCTACACCACCGCTCATGACTTTCGCCCTCTCCAATTCTGGATCACCCTTCTCTGCTCTGTCGGTCTCGGCATCCTCACGTCCTTTTCATTGTCCAGAGATCGGCGCTGCTTTAAACTTTCGAGAGACAAGGATGAGGCACCAAAGATCCTGATTAACACATCGCGGGGACAGGCCTTGGCTCGATCGGCGATTCATTTGCTGCCCGCACTCGTGTCTATCGGTTTGATGGTTATCAACATCCGAGGCTTCTTCATTGGGATCGAGCTCCAGGGAGTGGGACCTGAGCACCAGGATTCCCTCAAGCTTGGTCTGTTGCAAGTTGCTGCCAAAACACAAGTCAGACTAACCGTTTCCCCGAAATCCCTCTGCAACTGCATCTAACGAGTCTCAAGGAGCTTCTAATAGTTTCCAGTCTGGCAGCTGTCATCTTTCATGTGCTGCGGGACGAGCTCATGTTTGGGGACGGCCTTCCGCTCGGCCTTGTAGTCTCTGGGTGGTCGTTTACACAGCTAAGGTGAGAACGGTAGTTGTCTGCGCTCACTTGTCAAACTCGCTAACCTTAACCAAAGTTACTTTTGGTCTGCCGAGTTTTGGGGCGGAGTCATATCCAAAGAAACCACCGTGTCCTGGAAAGGGTTTGGGAGACGCCTCTTCTTCGTCGTCTTAGTCCTCGTCTCTGGAGTTCTTGCCGTAATGGCTGGTCCTGCGGCGGCTGTCCTCATGGTCCCACGGAATATGGACTGGCCAATTGGCGGCGGAATATTCTGGATGAATGGTAAATACGAAACATTTTTCTTTATGTTCATCCAGGTTTTTATTGACAGCCAACAGGCAGCGATGAGCAGATATGGCCGACTCATCTAGATGATAGCTACTACTCGGAATTCCACTGCGCGGACGAATGGCGACAGACAATGGACCCGAGATGTCCGTCTGCAGGCTTCTTGCAACTATCCCAACATTTTGGCATGTGGTGGTCCATTTCCGACGCCCCCTTTGAATTCGAAATGCAGGATTCAAACCTACGAAAGATGATGTACGTGGTGCCGTCGGCAAGAAGCAACTTGGACACGTGGGCATACACGACACACGGAACATCCGCCACCATGCAGGATGCCATGAGATCGATGCACGCGAAATCACTATCGTATCTACAGGAACACCAACGTCATGACCCGGGATTGATAGCTCCAAACCCGACGAACCTCCTGTACGCCGAAACGAAACGATTCGAAGTCAAGACCAAGGTTCCTGCTGTCCGGACAACTTGCAACGGCGAGGGTGACGTGGACCTCTACTCGGGGAAGCTTACTGTGCGATTTCCTGTCCTCCGAGAGTTTGAGGCCGCCGGGGTGGTAGCCGACTTGAATCACGTTGGCGATGGATACGAGGTTGAAGAGATGGACGTATTCGACCAGGTAAAGGCCAGCTTGTTCAATAGGGGGTTGCTCAAGACGAACACGTCCCTCGATGAAGGCATGTTCAATAACACTCGTTCAGTCCTGGCAGTTCCCTTGTCCATCTGGAACCATACGGCCTCCTCCCTCGGCGTAGTGCTGCTCTTGAATGGGAGCACGTCGGACAATTTCAACATGTCCATCGCAGCCTGCTCAATCGATGCACGGTGGGCAAAAGCAAAGTCTATTATCGAAACGACCGAAAGGAGACAGCTCGAGCATGACTTTATGCTAACAAGAGTCCGAAACCTCGTAAGGACGCAATTGGAAGTTCCCGGGTTCGTCCACGTCGGCCTTGGTCCCTTTGTTCCACGTCGCGACGGGTCGATGACTCTGATCCGACTCGAACCGAGCTGGTTCAACGTCTTCACGCCGCTCACCCCCGAGGTGCCCTACATACTACGCTCCAAAGGGTACGGGCTAAACCAGACCACTCTGGAAAAGGGGGTAGAGGCAATGAGATGCCTTGGTGGCCTCGAGCTGAGAGACGTACAGCACCTGATCGCGACCTACGTCGCGGATGGGTTATCACGCTGCGGCATGATCCCAAACGACCTCCCTGCTCGGTTTCTCGGGGCTTGGTCGGGCAACCACTGGGGGGTATACGACGAACATCTCGCCAAGACCATGTTTCGACACGGCGCTCCAAAGGAGAGCTTCAGTAAGCCCCCGACACTGGCGGGATGCAACACGACGCGCTTGATCTTGAGGGCATATTTCACGGGATACGCGATATCGACCGAGGGAGGGTTCGACAAGTTCTGTATCGCCGTCTTGATGATTCACGCCATCATTGCCCTGTGCCATACAGTGTGGGTGGTGGGAAAGTCGAAGACGAGCGAGGCCTGGGAGAGCATCGTCGAGTTGATTGCCTTGACGCTCAGGTCGCCGTCGCCCGCGGATGGAGCCTTGAGTAATACGAGTGCTGGGGTCAAGTCGATCAGGACGGTGGGCTCGGTGGCCTGGGTTGAGACGTTGCCGATGGGGACGGACAAGGAGCAGCTCCGGTTTATAGTCAAGGGGAATGCTCAGGATAGAGATGGAGCGTTGAAGCCAGCTCCTGGGAAGTATTACAGATAGAAATCCCAAGTAAGTAATCGACAAATTCAGCTATGTCCTTTAGCTCGAGGTATGGTTAATGCCGCTGCGTTTGTTCCAAAAAGACAAAGGGCGTCTGGCCAGCTGGACGCTCTCTCACACAGTATAAGTATAAGATAAAAACATGGCTATAAAGGAACGGCTTAACGGTCATCGCTCGAGGTATGAAGGTCTTGGCTGATGAGTGATGAGATTCGGTACCTGATATTGGTATGTTTTGCAACCATTCTGTAATGCTTAGGTACATGAACTTGAAAAATCGGTACACTTCTTGTGCAGACAGCCAATGTAAAATTTATGCAGAATCTCAATGGCAGCATGGCCTCATGGAGTAATGAGCCTTCTTCCAAATTTGGAGCGTGTTGAGCGAGGTTTCTCGGCATCAGCTCCCCGAAGCCCCTCATCAACAACTGGCAAGTCCCCTCACCCCAACTTGGGAAGAGTCACATGCATGCTTTTGTTTTTTAAAGTCTTCTTGGAAAGAATATCTGGGTCGCTTGGATGAAGCCCATCACAAGACCATCAGGGTTGGATATGTCATAGTCACGGGTGAATGCCCCTCCTCGAGAGCGCACAGGTCAAAGAACCATACAAAAGCCATGATTCCCCCAACGTGGCGCCCATCAACGTCACATCACATCCGTATGAAGAATGCGTACCCTCAAGTGCAGGCGGCACAGATGGCTTCCACCGACTAGCTGCATATCTCTGAGCCAAGTCATGTCTCACACTCAGCGTGACGCTTGCCACTCATCTCGGCGGGGAAGAGACAACGGAATTTATTCCGAACAAATTGTCAAATGCGATGGATTCTTTGCCCAAAGTCCCAAATAAAAATCATTGAGCGAACAAGACATTCCCCTTGAATTGCGTAACGTAGGCATCTTCAGCTGCGCCTTATGAATCGGGGACATCGACGAGCGGAGCTTCCATTGCCACGCACTTTCCTCAAGCGGTCTCCTGCAGCAGCTGAGCTTTCAAGATTCCCCTGTAAAACGGCGAGTCTTGCATACTGATTCGCAGGACAAGTGCCGAACTAGCAAATTTGTTTCATGCAGGTCAGATGGGCTAGTTCACCGACCATCTGCGGGGAAACCCGAACGACTTGACAGGAGCCCAATATTGAGTGTTTTGGGAAAAGAGCAACAGCGATGTTCCGTGATTATCAAGGTGAGCCGTGGAGCCGCCCACGCCTCAATTGTTGGCTTCGCGTTGTTCGTCAAGATGACATTTTGACGGCAGATCTGTTCCTTTTTCGGTGACATGTGGCTGGCTGAGATGTGACTTGTATGGATCCCTACCGTCCCGTCCCGTGTGGTCTCTGGTCCCTATGAACCAATGAATCCCATTCGTCAAGAGCGGGGTCGACGACTGTAGGTTGAGACATGCGTGTACTTCTTAGCGATAGCCCCGAGAATAGGAGCCAAGCCGTTGGGGATCTTGGCGGGAGACATTTCGCAAGTAGTATGAAAGTGGAAGAATACCTACCTCTGGAGGCCGCCCCGACTGACGGAGCTATGCAGCATAGGCAATCTGGGTGAGGTCAAGCCAGCGCATTCAGGGTGTATATGTCTGCGACAGGAGACATCCTGCGAGAACGAGACCATTGTCCTTCGCCGATCCTGATGCCAACTTTTCACCTATTGTCTATGGGTTGACTGGTCATACTGGGTCAATAGTTACTCTTCATGCAGACATGCGTCACCTAGCCTTTGACGTGATGCCACGACAATAGAAACAGAGCAAAACATCGAGACGATCCACGAATACGACTTCATGACAGGGATTGAGTCGAGCTCAATGGCACATTCCATTGAAAACCGAAGTGAGGGGTAACTGGCTAGACCAACGAAAGACTCCAAGTGACGAAGCGACGACGTATCAAGTGGAACCAGAATAACAACTGAGACATGTATGGCTCTCTGACCTGCTTACCGGTCAGCTGTGCCGTGAGAGCGCGTCGAATGGTTGAATCCTATTGGGGCTCACCTAGTTGCGGAGACAGAGCTATCGACTTGCGGAGGAGCGTCTCTCATCGAAAATATGAAGCGTCGTCTTTGAGGCGCCAGAGCTGGGGTCTCATCAAGTATAAGAAGACCTCTTCCCCCGACACATCCCTCTTTTTCGGCATCAACTCAAAATCCAACAACTCTACATCCAGCAACAACTCAGACACCAAAAACCCCACCACCTCTTACAAACCAGTCAAGTGAGTCCTACGAGCTCCTCTACAACATCGCACTCCTAACACCGAACAGCATGAGCTACACCATCAAGGTCCGCGTCTACCAGACCAACGAGAACGCCTACTTCCGCATCGTCGAGAAGGGCGTCTGGCACTACGCCAACGGCGGCACCTGGAACGACGAAAACGGCGCCCTCTTGCTCACCATGGGCGGCAGCGGCACCTCAGGCATCCTCCGCTTCATGACGGAGCAGGGCAAGGAGGCCTTCTTCGTCGCCATGGGCGTCCACAACTACAAGCCCTGGGTCGACACCATCACCGGCCTCGCCGACGATGTCACGGGCGTCAAGGCCCTGCCCGAGTACTACAACAACACCAACCCCGAGCGCTGCCGGTCTCGCGAGGCTCAGCGGACGGGCCAGACTATTCTGAACATTGACCGCCGCAACATCTCGACCAAGTACCGCGTTGCTGAGGGCCACAACCTTGAGCTTGACATCATCATTGGTTAAATCGGGGGAATTTGAAAAGGAGATGATATGTACATGGCCTGGCTTGGATGTCCATCTCGCTGCCAAACTAGTCTAGCCTACTCTGACAATGACATGTTATTCTCCCATGTATTGAAGTTTTGTGATGAACTTTACGTAAATCTCTCATTATTCTACTGATATAAATATAATAATGAGTTCAACAGAACAAACACGAATAGCACAATATACCGAGCAACTCATATTCTTCCGCAACAAGAAACTAACCAACACCCAACCCAACTCCCTTCATTTGCGTGACCCAACTCAACTCCTATCCGTTCATAACCAGCTCAGCTCAGACACTCTAAATCTTGGCAACCGCAACAATAGGTCCTCCCATCCCCTGCTGAACGAGCACGGCCGCTTCCTGACCCGGATTCATGGCCGACTTTGGCGAGGGCAGCTCGATCGTCAGGTTCCCGCCGGTCCACTCCCCAATCTTCATGACGTTCATGACGACGTTGCGGTGGTTCATCTTCTTGCGCTTGTTGGGTCCCGCGCCGACCTTGACGGTCTCCTCCTTTCCGCTGTAGACGACGACGAGCACGTCGTGCGGCTCGACTTGCATCTTGTCTGAGTCGATGCGCACCTCGGTGTCGTTTGCATCCGCGTAGATGTGCCAGTCCATGCTTTGCATCATCATGCGCGCCCGGGAGACCACACCCTCCACGTCCGACTTGCCGCCGGCGCCGGACCCGTCGGCGGCGCCGTTGACGACGACCTGCGGCGTGAACAGGCTGGTGCGGCCCCATTTCTTGGCGTAGGCGCGGTGGCGCTGGTCGCCGACGGACACGGCGTGCGTGTCCTTCCAGCCGAGGTGGTCGAAGATGGTGACGTTGTACGTCAGCAGGAGCAGGTTGGGGTGGTTGGTGGCCGCGTGTATCTCGGGGATGGCGGGCGGGCACGACTGGCAGCCCTGCGACTGGAAGAACTCGACCACTGCGAGGGGCTCGAAGGCGATGAAGCACGAGGCCGTGTGCACGTGGTTGGGGTCGTCGCCGATGGGGTGGCCGTGGTCGTCGAGGGACACGGCGCAGACCAAGGGAGGTTGCTTCTTGCGGCGGAAGAGCCTCTTGATGATGGAGGCCATGGTGAAGGTGATATGTTGCTTTGGTGTGTTATGGACTTGGTGCCGTGAGACTTGAGATTGATGGATTTTGAGATGACTTGGAAGAGGCCAAGACTCTTATACTTGGTTCGATTCCAATACAAGATAACCAGCTACCTGTTTGGAATCATGGTGACGTTGTGCTTTCAGCTCCCCCTCAATCTGTCATCTCTTCATATGCAAGCCAGTCAGTAGCAGCACGAACCTTCATAAATCAATCGTCAAGCGACCGAGCCCGCAGCGTCAGCACCTCGCATTCGACTTCCCAAACGGGCATAACCACGGGGTAGGGCTTAATAGGTGCATTGTAGGGCTGAATCCGAGATTGTCGCCCTGAGCCACTCACCGTTAAGGATTCCTGCCTGCACTGGATGATTCCAATTGAAGGATTCCGTGGCTTGCAGCCGTCCCGAATGAAGCCTCACAGCCCCGATTTTTGCTGACGCTTGCTCGCGTCTTGATTCCATATCGGGCGGGGGACCTGGCTAAATGCCGCACAGCTTGGTACGTCCGGGCTCGGCCGAGAGTCGGGAGCTTGATTCCACATCTGTCTTGCATTCAACGCATTTCATCGAGGCCGTGATTACATGCATGATCCCGTCCGCATATTCGTATATCTCAGGCCCGGAAGTCGTAGGGCTAGAAGTTCTGGAACCAGATTCAAGATAGGTTTCAAGGCTTACTCATTAGCTTCCAATTGATTGACCCGTCGCCCGGCCGGTTTCAAAACATGATGAGCCTCCTTCCGGTCTCAGACTCAGTTGGCCGGGCATCCGAGGTCTCGGATTGATGTGAAAATCCATGCATATCTCGCGGCTTTGAGCTTAAAGGAAAGCTAAATAGAATATGTCATCCCGTGCACTCGCGAGTGAAACAAAAGCTGTGGGATATCATCGTATTTGATCGTATTGCCCCTCATCCCACTCTCCCTCCAAGAGGATTTGTAATTGGCCGAGGTTAGCTGGAATGTATGAAAGGAGCGCAATAGCTTCAACTCATAACTGGACATATCATCAGTCAAATCCCCTCCTACACCGTCCTCGAGAATAACCAAACACACTTGACAACCCCCACCTTATACACAGTTCCATCAAAGACATCACCATGGCGGAACCCATCCCAGGTACAGACTTCTCCATGTTCAACGACTTCGACATCATCCGCACAAACTACAAAACCGTCTCCAACCATGAAATCCTCGCCCACGTCCTCGTGCCAAAGCACATGACCTCGCAGGTCCAAAAGCCCAACCCCCCCGCCCCCATCATCTTCCGCCTACACGGCGGCGGCTTCATCACCTCGTCGAGCATATTCCCCGACTGGTTCCCCCCCTGGGCCCTCGCCCTGGCCGCTCGCCACTCGGCCGTCCTTGTCAACCCGGACTACCGCCTCATCCCCGAGTCGTCGGTCGACGACCTCCTCGAGGACATTGAGGACTTCTGGAAGTGGACGCACGACCAGCTCCCGGCCTTTATCCTGGAAAAGACGCACGGAAAAGTCCCCGTCGACACGTCTCGCATCATGGCAATGGGCGACAGCGCAGGCGGCTATCTCAGCCTGCAAATCGGCCTTGACCACCCCGACCAGATCCGGTCCGTCGTCGCCGCGTATCCCATGGTCACCACCAAGGGGCCCGAGTTCACCGGTCCCCGGGACAAGTCTCCCCTGGGAGCGCCTCCCGTCCCCGCGTCTGTGGTCGAGGAGCACCGCGCCAAGATCAGAGCCGGCCAAGCCCCCGCCCTCATCTCGGCCGACGAGCACCTCTCGCGCCTTCCCCTCATGTTCAGCCTCGTCCAGAACGGCATGTATCCCGAGTTCCTCCCCGCGGACAAGAGGCGGCTGCATATCATGGACCGGTTGGAGGACGGCGCTAGGTGGCCGCGGGGAGGCGTCTTTGTGCTGCATGGAAGGGACGATAGTGTAGTGCCGGTGGAGGGAAGTGTTGTGCTGTCGGATAAGATTCGTGAGATTGATCCCGAGTTGAAGTTTCGTCTGGAGATTCAGCCGGGAGAGCACGGGTTCGACGGGACTGCGAAGCTTGATGATGACTGGTTGACGAATGGACTGCAGGATGTGGTTGGTGCTTGGTTGACTTAGGGAGGATATGAGGTTGTAATTGTACTGAAACTGGTGGTTGGTTCTGGATACATGTAGTTGAATAAAAGCAGGTCTGTGTTTCGATACAACGGACGAATAGTCAAGTCTTGGGCCGTGGTCAAGATTAATGAAACAAAGTCTTGAGACTCGGACACTAGGATTCGGTTGAACGTCTACAAGTCTGACGATATCATGGTAATAGGGCCTACATAAGCATGATATCCCCCTCCTCGCCAACGCCCTCAAAGAAATCAGGCCGATAAGAAGCCACGATGCCAACACGCCGAAATCGCCTCTCCTCGACCCTTTCCAGCAACAACATCGAGTTCGTAGCGATTTCCATGGCAAATATAGTCATCGACCCAAGACAAACCCTCGTCGCGTCGGAAATGTAATCCAACTGACCGACAGTCTCCTGCTTCCTCGCTTCGTAGGCCACCACCTTGCCAGTCGATATATCGGCGGAGAATGCCGACTGCTCGGGGGCGTGGGAGAAGGAAAAATTTTGCTTGAGCGGGAGATCCATGTTGTTGTCTTGGCGTACCGTCGATACTATCGCGGACCACGATTGATAATTCGCCTTGGTATTCCAAAAGGGGCGTAGACGTGCCCTCACAAAGACACGTTTGACGAGTGCACCGCGCTGGATGGTGACATCGTTGTCTGAAGATTCGTTTTCGACCTCGGGCACATCAGCACGTAGAAACTTGAACCCCTCACTTGCTGTCACCCCTCGAACCGTACGAATTCCAGTGCATAGCGGTAGAGAAGCCCACGTCCAAGAAGGGGCCTCCTTCATGACATCTTGTTCAGCGGCCGCCGGCCGAGCGACGACCCAAGAGAGATCCTCGGCGAAGGTGTCTTTCCAAAGGCCTGCTAGGTACTCCTGGCTCGTGTTGAAGCTAGACTTGTACTTTGATGCTAAGGCCGAGAGCGCGGCGAACCGGTCTCTGGGATTGGACATGTCGCGGAGGGTGTAGGATTCTATGACGGAGAGCCATTCTCGATGGCGACTTTCTGAAGTGCCGCGGTTGCACTCGAGCAAGAAGGCCTGTGGGGAGGTACTCTGAAGGTTTTCGACAGTAGGTCGATCATCGCCCTCGCCGAAATCCATCGTCTCTATCATTTGAGTGCGCGCACACGACCAGTAGATCCTATTCGGCGTCCAGTACAATATCCGCGGCGATAGACATTGCTCCTGCAGCGTCCACGCCCGTTTCGATAACGGAGACCGAGACACCACCTCCGCGACCGAGACGTCAAATGTAGAGACCCAAAGCCCCCCGAGCCTCGACGACCGCAGCGCATGCAAATACGCGGCGCGCGAGGCGAGCAGCGGGTCGGTGGCTTTGGAGTTGCAGCACACGGCGAGAGTAAAGTGCGCGTTGCCGTAGTACTGGTGCATCTTGGGGGCTTCGCGCGCAAAGTCGGTCTTGTCGGCGTCGTCTTGGACGATGCACAGGGCGTCAATCCAGATGTACTCGATGCCCAGCCGGCGAGTGAAGGATACGGCGTCGCGGAGGGTGTGTGGGAGGTCCGTCGTTGGGAACGAAATAAACCGGGCGCTCAAGTTTTGGTGCGTCGTCTTGCTGCGCTGCAACTGGCTTGATTCGTCCTTGGTTAGGATTTGAGTGCCCCACGAATAACTTAGAGCGACGTATTGCACGGGTTGGTCGGGGAGTTGACATAGTTGCAGCTTTGAGTCGGAGATGATGCGGACCAGCCGGGTGGGATTCTGCGAGGACCAGCGCAGGCCGGCGCAGGTTTCTTGGTGTGTATCGTAGCAGCTGCTCACCCACCGCTGGGCCTGTCCGTAAATATGTCTGCTGTTGGGGTCTTCAGCCAGGTTCAAGTTCTTGATCATGTCCACGACACATCGCACTTGAGCTGCGCGCTGGGGGAAGTCACGAATCTCGACGTTGATCACGAAGCCCCGGGACCCCACGGCGGTCTGGAAGAGTTGTGTGCGAGCGTAGACGGGACATGCTGCCGTCGTGGCGGCAAGCTCGTCGGCCTCGATGGCGGTGGCGCATCGGAGGAGCAACGCCTGGCGGAATATGCGGCAGGAGTCGCAGTTCCTTGCGCATGCGTCGAGTTCTGCGAAATCTTTGTGGAAGGGCAGACGGCCTGGCGGGACGGCGCCTTGGCGCTGGGAGCGGTCGAGGAGGATCTCGATGCGGTTGCAGCCTCGGCAAACTCTCTGACGGTCGATGCCTTTGGTCGTGGTGGTAAAGTTGGGGCCAGAGGACTTGAAGAGCCACATTACTGCAATTGTAGTCTAGGATGTTGCGCGACAGAGGGTGGAAGAGCCGGATAGGTGTTTTGGAGGTTGTGATGTGAGACGATTCTGTAACAGTCAACTCGACTGCCTATTGATCCCCTACCACCGTTACAGTCAGATCTAATGATCCCTATAATGAGGTAGCATCATCGCTAGGGCTGGCCTAGCAGGTGATTGCGATGCGCTGTGCTCAGCCCCAGACTCGAAGGATTGTGGCGGAGCAACCAGAATCCTTTGGCATCTCTCCGTATTTAACGGCCTGACGCCCATTTCTAGCGCCATTCCTCGATCTTGATCTTGATCTTTTGGTCATTTTCAATTACATCTCTAATTATCTAGTAGACACGCCCGATTCACCATGAAAGACATTCTTCCGTGGATGATTGCGCACATTGCGTGCACCCTCGCCCACTTCGTCTTCTTCCTCGCCGCCACATACGCCTTTGTCAGCCCACCCAATTTCGACGCAGGCTTCCAGAGGACGCACTTGACGTGGATGTCGAGCGCTGTCGTAAGTCTGCTCAATTAGCCTATGCTATATCATACCTGAACAGTATTGACAACAGCTCCAGGCATGTTTCGGCATGTTTGGCAACGGCACCTACCTCGCGCACTTCGTCAAGCTCCAGCAGCGCACCACGGACGCCACGGGCGAGAACCGGCGCTTCGTCAAGAAGGTGGTGCTCGCCATCGGCACCACGCTCAACTGCGCCTTTGCCTTTGCCGACTTTGGGCTGGCGAGGTCTGCGGGCGAGATGGTGGGGGAGTTTGGAGACTTGGGCGCCATGCGAGCGTTTGCGGTGATTGCTGGGTGAGTTTCAACGCGTTGAGTTTACGAATAGTGAAGTGAGTAAAGATGGTGGCTGACGACGACTTGTTCTAGAATCACCGTCGTTATCGCCATTGCTGCGGATCTCTGGATGTTGTACGACTTGCACAAGCAGCACGATGAGGCGTACGAGGTGCTGAATAGTATGGAGCCGGAGGATTGGTAGAATGGAATGATGCGCTTTGCCCTCGACTCTGTACACATAGTGTACACCCAGCCCGGTTAGTTGCCCTGCAATCTGTCCATAGTACGTAGATTGCTTCTATAAAAGATTTCATGACTCCTTCATTTCAACCCTGTACATCAAAAGTGATGCCCAGCCTGCACAAAGCTCGCCGGATCGAGCGTCCCATCCAGCCCCGTCGGATCGAGGCTATACCCCGACAACTGATCAATCAACCAATCGGGATCCGGCTTCGCAATGGCCTCGATGACCGGTGCCGGCGACGGATTGTTCTGCGGAACCGTCGACTTGAGCCCCGACACCACGCTGGGCACATCGTACGGCAACCCCAGCTGGCCCAACCCCCTCTCCCTCCCCCGCCACGCCCGCAGGATGGAGCTCCCCAGCGTCACGTTTCGCTTCCTCGTCATGTCCCACAGCTCCGTGTGGTGCGTGTACACGCGGTCGATGAGCGTCCACGACCGATCGACGAGCGTCCCCAGCGGCCGCTCCTGCAGCTGACTCGCGATGAACAGGATGCCGTCGGGCTCAAAGTGCAGCTTAAAGAACCACACGAAGCTGGTGTCCTTGATCTCCTCGTACAGGTCCAGATGGCGCTCAAAGTGGATCAGGGCTATCCGGAAGACGTTGTCCTCGGCGTTGAAGATTTCCGTGCCCCATTCCGGCAGCTCGTGGATGGGCGTCAGCAGCGAGAGCAGCTCCCCCGTGAGCACGTTGCGGAACCGGCTGGCCACCTTGTGTAGGGGACTGACCGAGGGATCGACGTAGCGGTCCTCGATCTCGAGCAGCTTGGCGTCCAGCATCTGCGCCATGTCCTTCGGTGTAGTGCACGCCATGGGCGTCCCGTTGCTCTGGCTCACGCCGTTGACGTTCTTGGCCATCTTGCCCGCGGCCTGCGCCCCCAGGCTCAGCGTGGCTAGGTCGTGGATGCGGTTCTCGACGACGAAGCGGAACAGCTCGCAGAGTACCAGAAAAAAAGCCATCTCGGTCGGCCCGTCACGCGGCTGGATGGCGCCCGGGAAGTTAGGGTACAGGTCGGCGTCGTTGACGTTGTGTGGGAGCCGCGTGTCCCAGCTCCAGGTCAGCATGGGAGCGTGGAAGCCCGACGCGATGGCGTGCTTGGTGTCCGACATGAGGATCTGCCACCAGAGGCGCCGGCGCATCTCGGCCTCAAAGGGCGTGAAGTTGAGCGTCTCGCCGTCGCGGTGCAGGCCGAGCTTCTGCGCCATGCGGATGAGGATGCCGCTGAGGATCCAGGTTTCGTGGCGGTTGGCTCGGGAGTGGATGGCGAGCAGATACAAAACCATGGCCTGCAGGGTCATCATGTCGTACTTTTCCAAAAAGTTGGCCCTCGTCAACGCTGCCTTGAGCCCCGCGGCGAACCTCTTCAGCGCGTCCTCCTTGGGCATGCCCAGCATCTGGATCGCCTCGACTTCGGTCAGGGCCACCGTCGAGACCATGTAGATGGCGTACAGCAGGCTCTGGGCGTTGTGCGGGATCTTGGTGTGGTCCGTCGACGCCTCAAACACCAGCGGCTGGAAGCTGGGCACGTGGACGAGCTTGGTCAGCGGGTTGACGCGGTCAACAAAGACCTGCCACAGCTTGAAAACCTGCACGGGCGCCGGGGCAAGGTCCTCGAGGTTGGAGGGCGAGTCGGCACTGAAGGAGAGGTTGACTTCTTCTTCCTGCGGGGGGGTCACCTCCGAGTCGCACACGCTTCGTTCTTCGTCTTCCAGGAGCTGTCTCATGGAAGCGATCTGGCGGAGTTACTACTAGACATAATCAAAGGAGCGTGGCAAACAACCTACTTGCTTCTGCACCGTCACCCACGGAAAGTTGTCGACGTACTTGAACCCCCCGTCCTCGACAATGACCTTGCCCATTGGCATCCAGATGGCGTTGACGTCGGCGTCGTTGGGGGCCAAGGAGGGAAACTGCGCGGGACTCTGAAACGAGTCGTCGACCGAGGCGGCATAATCAAGCGACGGCGAAGACGTCGACGTGTCAAACTCGCCCGGCGCAGGCGGCGCGTACTGCTTCAGCAAGGCCTCGCACCGCGCCAGCCGCTCGCGCAGGTCCCTGTTGGTGCGCCGCTTCTTGCGCACCGGGGCGGGCGTGGAAGGGGTGCACACGGCGCCAACCTGCATCTTCATGTTAGATTCAGCCTACAGGTGTGCGAAGTCGGATGTTGAAGATTTCAACTTTGGAGGCTCACCTTTTCGCAGTTGGAGCATGGCGCACCCTTGTCGCACTTGATCTTTCGCTGCTGACACAGAATACAGGCCAAGATCTTGGGGCTCTTGACAAGGGCGGGAACGTCGGTGTTCATTCTTTGCTGTTCGGACTTATTATACGAATAGATGGACCAGCTTTTTGGTGTGGATGGGTTTGGAGGTTTTCCCCACGGCGGCCGAAGCCCGGTCCGTCTTTGCAGCCAACTTCCGAGGCGAGAGTTGTCCTCGGAGGCAGTGGATGAGTGAAACCTCAACGTGACGTCGACAGTGCTGGGGTAAAGAGACAGATGAGGTTCTCGTTAGTCAAGATTCGTAGAGGAGGATTCCATGCCCGAGCCGAAAGTTGAAGAGTAAGGGCCAGAAATGGCGGGACGGGAGCAGCCCCCCATCTCGGAACCAGATGATATAGCCAACGGGGACTCCAAGACCCCGAACCCCCGATCGCGCCGTGTGCTTGTCCGCTTGGCCCTTTCCAGTTTTCTCTCCCCGAGGCCAATCAGTTGCCCCTGAAACGTCATTGTCGTGCAACCTTTTCCAGAGAAAAACGTGCCCATCCCTGCCCGACTAATTGCAGCCAAAGCCACTCCGGTCGACCCGAGTCGGCTGTGCACAGCCCCGATGGCCGTTGTGTTTTTTTATGCGATGTGATGGTGACAGGGGGGGCTTTGGATTCGGTTTCGGTAGATATTCGACCGTGGCCCCGGCAGTTGGCGACTTGTCATGCAGCTGCAGTCCTGTCATGATCGGCACGGGTTGTAGCAATTTCCCGAGAGCCCTCATGCTTTGGAGTCGGGGTGGAGACTGGAGTTGGTATGAAAGTAGGTCCTAAGCATACTTGTGTTCACAACAGTCTACCTGCACATACTCTTCACAGAGCACGACAAAAGTCGTTGCTCGGAGCAGCATGGGGAGAGTCAATGAAATTACTACGAATGCTTTAATAAGAATCCAATACGGAGAGGGGCGTTTGTCAAAACCTCTTAGGCTTGCAGCTGAAAAATGATGGCTTGCCGTAGCTCAGATAGACACCGTAGCTTTAGGTAGATAGCACTCACACAATCTCCTAAAGGCCAATAGGCTTGAAATGAGTACTTAGGTACAAATATCTAATACTACATTCCCTTAGGATCCGAGGCATTTTGATCTGCTACGGAACAAAGTTACCTAGACTCCTTGATCAGTAAGAATAGACGCAAATGCACAGTCTGCTGAAGCATTAACATAAGACACCCCAACACTCGAACCATTGCCTTCAACTAAGCCGAACTATATTCTGCCCAGACCATCTCAAACCATGCACCGCAATGCCATCTCGTTTTGACAGTCATGCCTGACATAAGGTCAACATGCCCACATTGAGCTGAGCCCCAATAATACTCCCAACAACACTCACCCACCAACTTCTGGCCTCAACTTAGAAATTCATGACCTGGATTCGTCCCTCGGGTGCTAACACGTATTGAGTTCAACCGCGCTAAAATGGCGCAAACTTGAAACATGAGATTCAGGTCGACCTATCTGCATCGAGTGAATCCCCCTCCAAATCTAAACTGGAAGTGCGGTGCTGGCAATCTCTGGCAAGAGCTTCTGGTCTGCTATTGATCAATTGATTTATGCTCTCTTCCTCTCCAACGGAGGCCGCAACATGGGTTGGCCCTGGAACCTCAAGTTTGGACCATCACTCCAGCCGGATATTAGCTTCAAGGACTACCTAGGTTAAGTGCTGCGACAACGCAACGAGAAGACTCTCGGTGATGCTAAGGGCCTAGGTAGGTTATTTATCCCATAGATATCCATTACTAGTCTTGGAGTACAGACCTCAATTAATGTGTTAATCCAGTCATGTCTCATAACGGGCTCACGGCTGCTGTTCCTTGATATCATGGCATTTCTACATGTGCTTTGCGGATTCACTCATTGGCCACCATCGATATACCATTTCGGATTCATTACGAGGCAGTGTGCATGAAAGAGCCATAATGGCGGCTATTTGAAGTCCCGATAACAGCAGTGCTATTGTTAAACTATTGCTTCTTGCCTATATCCTTCCATGTAACTCGATAAATGCCACCTGTGCTCGCAATCTGTCAGATATGTCAGAGACATATGCACGAATACGAAGTCACCGGCACACGAATAAGAAGCTACTAGAAAGAGCTGGACTGCTGATCAAGCTGTTGCCAGACCTAGCAAGCAACATTCAGTTGATTCCACACAGCACCCAAGCCCTATAAAAGGCCTGCCCTGAAACCAGAAGACGGAACAGGACAGACAGAGATCAACTCACTCATGAATACAACGCCTCAGTCTCACAGCTAATTTTTCCGCATCAATTTTCTGACACAACCGTTCCTCAAAGCTCCTCGTTAAGGGCCTCGCTCTCTCCAGCGCTACCCTCGCTCTCACCCTCAATAACGAACCAGTCCTTGACCAAAGCCAGACCGGCCTCAACCTCGGCCCAAACATTGGGCGGGCACGTCTCAGGCTTCAAGATGTAGCATCGCGGCTCGGGCCGCTCGGGGGGAATGTTCTTGATGTGCCAGGTATCCTTGGGCCCCGACGTTGTCAGCTCATCCGAGATGGGCAACAAACCAGTAGCAATGTCGCGATTGAACGTCGCGCGCATGAAGATGTCGTACGCGGCGACCGGCTGATACGACGGCACCTCGTGGCCCGCCTGGTAGACCCGGGTAAAGCTGTAGTTGCCAAACTGGCGCGTCCGCCCGCTCTCGCCGTCGGCCGTCAGGAACGGCGCGTACCCGGCCGCAGCAAATTCGGCGGCTCGCGAGTACGGGACGGCCAGGCTGGCGGCCTCGCCTCCGGTCCAGCTGCAGGCGTAGTCGCGGTCACCGTACATCATGTGCACCTTGATGCCCTTGTCTAGGAGGTGTCCGACGGCCGTCAGGAAGCCTCCGTGGACAAGATCGCTGGTCTTGTCGAAGCTCTCGGCCACGGGTCGGGAAATGGCCGTGAAGTTAACTGGGACCCCCAGAGCGGCGAGGGTACTCTCTTCGGTGAGCCAGCCGTTCAAGTGTGGCGGTGGGAAGGGGTCGTTTGCGGGGTGGCCAATATCTAGCCAGGCGGCTTTCCCTAGGCCCATGTAAATCGCAGGTGCCATTTCGTCACACCACTCGTCTAGCTCACACACGTCGGACATTTTGTTAAAGTTACGCTTGGTGGAGACATCGGGGCCGTTCAGCTTCTTCTCGCAAGCAATGGCTTGATCTTTGCAGCCGTTGGGGCGTGTCCAGTTGTACATCAATTGGTCATGGATGGACTTGTCGAACACTTGGATTCCGTACGTCTGGTTGCGTCAGTTGATTTTCCTGTAGGGTTTTGGTTGTCTCACGTTGTTATATGGGAAGTCGATGTAGCTTTCTCCCTGGACAACAAGATCAAGGAGACCGTTCACAATCCCAAGCGTGTCAAGGTGCAAGTAGTGAGCATCGCCGTCGGCAAGGCTGCCATTCTCAATCTTTTCATTCTGTTGCTGGAAGAATTCGAAGAAGCCCGGTCCATAATGCCCGCCGTAGCTCTCGGCCCATACACTGATCTTGTCGTCGTGAGGCTTGTAGTGGGGGAACTCGAAGAACCACGTCTGGGCAAAATGCCACAGCACATGGGCTGCTTGTGCTGTGGTGTTGGCGGTCTGATTGAGCTTCTGGCTGCCAAAGGTGCCCGCGAGCGTGGTGAGGTTGACATTTGGTGCCTCGCCTTTGAAATCGGTTGGCACAATGTTGAATCCATAGTCGTCCTGGCTCAGCTCGACCGAGCAGTTGGTGAGAACGTCGTACGAGAATCCAACTTGGGTCGGTTGATCCAAGTATATCATGTTGACTTCGTTATTCCAGCTCCATGGGTTAAGTCGAGTGGTCTTGGAGTCAGGCTCCACGAAGCAAGGACCGTTTTCTTCCAAGAGACCCATCATGGAAGATCCGCCTGGACCTCCATTTAGCCAGATTGCCAACGGGGCATTCTCAGGATCCTTTCTCGCCTCGAAGAACCAAAAGAAGCTTGTGAGGTTAGCGTGTTGAAAATGAGCGAGAGAGACGACACATCATACGTATTTATAGGATAGTCCTGTGCCTGGCCATCCTCGTCGCCGAGGAACCCTGGAGGGAGATGGACATAGCCGGCATATGACTTGACGCCCGGAGTGGTTTCACAGATGCCCGGCTATGAGAAGTGAGCACATGCTATCCCATAATCAATGCAATTACCTACTTCTTTGTAAGAAATGCTGACATTCTCGTGAACTTTGGACTGCACAGTTAAGACCCCCTTCGGCTGAGGTGGAAATTGAGCTGCCGCGAAGCCGAAGCCGAGCCAAGCGGCAAGGACGAGGCTAGCGAAAGCCATGGACAGATCCAAGCGGGATATGGTCTACTTGGGTGATTCAATATTGGACTGAGGAGGATGGAACACTCGCATCGTTTGCGGGGTTTGCGGATCGGGACGATGCGTGGTGATATTTGATGGATTAATATGAAGGTGAAGTGAAGCGACCTTCTCATTTCAGCCTGGAAAAACGGGGCGGCTTATCTCTTGTCTCATCTCTCCGTCGTCTCAGCAAAGTGCTGACTAAGAGTCTGGAATACTTTACCGATTGAGATGCCGGCGATTTAATGCTTATTCCATCAAGTCAATGCCATTATAAAAGCGAGGTTAGTGATTGATGTAATATGGATGTATGTTGATTTACAGCTATACTCGAAACCGTAGGCTTACAACGTCTGACTCTCTTCCGTCTTAGCTCTGGTACCGGTTTGCTTCTCCCGGTGCAGTTTACCCGTCTTGGAAGCCATCCCGGTTAAACAGCCAGCCTTAACAGCCCCGACAATTGACAGGCAGATGCATCCTTGGGTGGAATCCACATTGCATAGAACGTTGCATCGATTCTGTGTGCCATCTCTGTACCATCTCTTCCCGTTGGTGTTTCCTCATCAGCCCATAAGCAAACAGAGGGAGCCGCCAGTACGAGCGACGATATCAGTTGAAACAAGGCGATACCTATGGCCAGTTCTCGAATCTCATCCACGATTCATTCTCGAGGTATCTGGTATGCGAGCAATAAGAGTGCGCATCACTGGGCGCCATAGTTCAGGTCAGATTCAGGTCAAATCCCATTTCAGCGGCTCGTGTCGATGATCAGCATTTCGCATGCCAGTCTTCCCTCGACAGTAAGCGCCCAAAGAGTGAACCACGACGTGTCTGTTCAAGGCGCTACTCCTAGCGTGGACGGCAGCATCGCGCTTAATGCAGCCGCTATGCCAGCTTCATCCTGGGTAAATCCATCAGGTCGCGAACCCACACCAAAAGTGCCTCTGGAAACCTGCTCGCCCAAGTCTTGTCCGATGCCGAAAGTATCTCGCCGTTTACATGCCGACTCGGGAGCTCTTATTTCCCCCTCATCAACAATTTTTCTAGACTGCGGAACAAAACGTGGTCCTTGCCCGACTTAACTGTTGCTGAAGTGGGAAGGAGCTGGAGGGGTGACGGAAAGAGCGTTCGGGTCCATTTTGACATTTACGGGTCACAGAACCGAGTGGCCCAGGGAACCCAGACTCGTCAAACATCAAATCCCATCCTCTTGGACCTTTGTCCTTCTCCGGCACTCGACGCCGATCTCACCTTCTGAAGCCTCCACGCTGGTCGGCATTAGCTCAAGCGCCCAGAGCTTGGCGCAAACGAAACCCACACTTGTTTGCTTCCCCCATTTCTCCCCACGACTCTCTCTCGACCTCCACCATTGCCACCACTTGTTGCACGTCGCCTTAATCTGCCTGAATCCCTCATTCTGCCGTCTCGCCATTTCTTGTCCGTAAACCCTTGCCGCGGAGCCTGCTTTGCCTCTCTTGTACCTGCCTCTTGCGTCTCTCTGCCTCTCATGCCCCCGACACTGGAACAAGCAAACTCCCCTCGAACAACGACATCCTCTCCATCCATCAGCTAACAAATACCAACCGACCACGAATGGGATCGATCTTCACCAACTCTTGGCTCTGTGTCGGGGGGTCGAGTAACCTGTAACCCGGGGCACCGCCCTCGTCCTTCCTTCACTCCCTCCCTACAAGGGTTCGTCCGACTCTGACCAACGACTAATCCTGCATTTACTGTTCCCCGTCAGACTCCCCACGACACACACACACGCGCGCACCTCGCGAACCAACCGACCAACTGGCGATTGCGCACCGAAGCGATATTGCTTTTTCTGGCTGTCAGACTTGCACGTCGTCTGCTGCCCCGCAAAGGCGCTTTCAACTGCCGCCGCCGGCCGCCGTTCGCATCCCTTCTCCACGGCGAGCCGAGAAGCCAAAAATTGCCCTAGCTCGCCATGCCGCATATGCGCGAGGTCAAGACTTGCGATCGCTGTCGCCACTTTAAGAGACGATGTGATCTGATCAAGCCTTCGTGCTCGCGATGTTTGCAGGCCGGCGTGCGATGCAGCTTCGATGTTGCAGCAGCCACCGCCGCTGCCAATGCTGCCAATGCTGCCGCATCCTCATCTGCCGTAGCGAGCAACATCACCGTCCCCATTGCTACCACGCCTGGTTCGACATCTGCCGCCGCCTCGACGATAGCATCGTCTCCACTCCAAGAAGAGGTCGTGCCTGCAATTGCTCTTCTCAACGGGGGCCTGATTTCCCCAACCACATCGACAGAGAGCCCGGAACCTCTACACCTCCAGCCAGGGCTCACCGAACCGCGCACCGCTGTCGACGCTGTACCAGGACCTGCGGCCTTCCCTCTGGTTCAGCGTATTATTCGCAAGCGGAAGCGCAATTGTCTTAGCTGCCTGAGATGCCACCGCCTCAAAGTCAAGTGTGACAAGGAACTCCCGTGTGGCCGGTGCAGGTCGAGCGGGAACGGAAGAGAGTGTTACTACAGCTACAACAAAGGGCCCAATGGCGGAAAGTTTCCCTGCCCGACAGCGCCCATGTCATCGTCTGGGGATGACTCGAAATCTGCCATTGCTCGTTGGCAGGTCTCACACAAAGTGCGAGGTTCAAGTCATTGGAGGGATTTGATGGCCAAGGTAAGCCACTTGTTCGGTCCCGATTGCCCGACGCGGGACGGCAGTTGCAAATTTGAATCGCACAAATAAGACCCGAGTTTGGCGCTGCGTGCTGACCTTGCATTGCTAGATTGGCGCCTTGACGTCGCTCGAATCATCTCCTCTCGCCGTTGCCCTCGAAGACGTTGCAACGAATGCTTGCCTCGCCAACTTTACTCTGCCTGGAAACTTTCCCTTTGGCACTCCCGGGGCTACTAAGTACTTTGCCCGAGATGCAGTCACGAGACTCGTCGAGAGCGAAAGGCAAAACTGCCCCGCCTATATGAATCGATACATCAACCTCCTCGACTGTGTAAATCCAGTCTTGGATGTGGAGCAGTTTCATCGAGAAGTCGAGCAATATTGGCACGATCCGAACGCCGTGAGCCTCTGCTGGCTCTCACAGTTCCTCATGGTACTGGGGTTGGGCTGCTTTGCCTCTGTTGAAGAGCCTCATCAAGCGACCGAGTTGATGATGGCTGCAGAGGCCTGCCTCATGCAAACCCCCTTCATGTTCCGACCGACTCTTCTTGCTCTCAAGGCACAAACACTCATGGTGGTGGCGAAACAGGTGTGCAATGCCACATGCTGGTCGGTGGATTCGTGTTGGTCTCTTCTGGGGTTGCTCGTGCGAACGGCCTTCATCTACGGACTGCCTCAAGAACCGACGGATGGGGAAGAGGCCGTCGATTCTAAAGAACAAACCGCTAGGAGGAAGCTGTGGTTCACGATTCTCTATCTTGATATCAAGGTGTCCATGTGCACCGGCATGCCGCCTTTGACGCGATCAGACGAGCTGGGGAGCCTCCGAATGATGCCGGAATGGGGAGAACCCGACAGCCTCCAGATGGTGCTCTATCGGTCGTTACCTACCGTGCTGACCATCCTCGGCCAGCTCAATTCGAAAAAGGATCCCATCTCCTATCCCGACGTCCTGCAGTACAACACGCAAATCCGCGAACTCATCACACACGCTCATAGCGTGTGTAGCGACCAGCTGCAGCGCATCACGGTTGACATCTTCTTGCGACGTTGCTTGATGGTTCTCTACAGACCGTTTGCGTTGCATGCTGACGGACCCAACCTGTTTCCAGAGGCATACTGGGGATCGCTCGAGTGTTCGCTGGCTCTTCTGGTGCACTACCGAGAGTTATGGGGAGGCGATCCGAACGAGAGGCTGGACCTAGTGGGCCGAGCCTTTGTGCTGGATTTCTTCTCGGCGTCCCTGACGGCTTCGCTCCACGTCCTCAGCAAGGAAGCACCTTTGGCGGGGGGCGCGGCGGTCACGAGCTGCGAGATTCCGCCGCGCCAGATTATTATGGACACCTTGCGCAGCTGCGTCGATATTTGGGGCGGCGAGCGTGATAAGAGCGTGTGCTGGAGGACGGGCTACAATTTGTTGCTAGCGATTTTGCAGCTTCTCCCCAAAGAAGAAGCGCAAGCGCAGCATGGGGAGGATTTTGTTGAGCCTACATGAATGGAGTTGTTTGTGGTCTCTTGAATGATGCATTCAGCATTGGTACTTGGGCATTAGATGAACAAGGCCGAAAGGGGTGTCTTGGGGTACTGGAAGGCATGGTTGGGCGTTTTGGGGATATTTGAACAGTATCTATGCGAAGTAATTCATCAAGACTCCTGGGCGAATGGAGACTTGAGGTGTAATTTTACGAGTTGACGTCGTTATGCTAACACGAAGCTCTGCCTTGGACATGCCCAGTATCTACTGCTCAAATTCTTGATGAAAATGATGACGTTGTGAATGTAACCCATGACGGGCCTCATGGCGGCGTCGATAGTGGTGTGACGATGGTTGGTGGGTGCTTCCAGCAGGTTTCAGCGTCTTGTGCTCTGTTGTGTTCAGGGAGGACATGGTGGAAGAGTTCACATGGTCACGGCGAGAGACACAAGCAGGGAGCGAGTTTGGCTTCTTTGTCCCCTGTCTAGATCAGTTGCCTGATGCATGCTGTAGATGATGAAGCAGAGGATCGAGGTAGATTTGAACATGTTATCCAAAGAATGGGATGGAAACAGGAGGGGGTGGGGTTCGCTCAGCGTCAGTTGGCTCCATTCCTGGAAGTTGTCAACCAGCTGCCCCGCCCCGCCTTCTCGTCCAGATGTTGAGGCAGGTCCTTCTTCTCTTGGACATCAGCCATTTGTTCACGAGCACCGGCACATCCCTCGTGCATCTCAGGACTCTGTCACGAGCCAAACCCATACAACAACCTGATAACATCTCGTTGACCACCTCGACCGCACGCCTACAACCACCACCGCGCCGCCTCTTCATACACTCACGGTAGTCTGACACCTTCAACCTCGGCTTCGCTCACACGCACACGATCCCTCCGCGCCGATAAACCCACCATATCCTTCGCCATGGCGTCCACTCTGGAATCGCACGTTCCCCATTCTCCCGCTGGTGCTGACGCCCAGAGGCCTCGAGGTGAGCTCTCCATCCAAAGCCGCGTCCAGCTCTCGCATCGCACCGTGTTCTAACGTCGCCGCTTCGCAGGTATCCTCAAGAACTCGTCCCGAAAGTCCCCGCCGACCTCCCCCACCCAGATTCGGTCCATGTCCGACAAGGAAGTCACCATCGCCAATACTCAACTCAACGCCGGTCACCGCCGCTCATCTTCGGGCGCCCGACCCTCAGGCTCCCGCCGCCAATCCGCCCACGGTTCCGATCACGCCCAGGGAGAAATCTCCCAGCGCCTGAAGTGGGACGAGGCCAACCTCTACCTCACCGAGCAGGAACGCACGTCGACTATGAAGATTACCGAACCCAAGACTCCCTATGCGAAACACTACGACCCGACCGAGGACCCGTCTGACGACGAGGAGGATTATCTGGCGAAGTCTGGTTTTAGCCGTGAAGCTTCACGTGCTAGTCGTGAAGATGATATTCCGGGCCTGTCTCTGGGCGAGCCGGAGGAGGCTCTCCCGGACGAAGCGACGGGCGCGCCGTCCCCCGCCCGCAGCGAAAAGAGCGTCCACGTCGAAGATGACGGCCCCAGTGGCCACGACGCCGAAGACGAGCTGGCGGGCATGTCTCCGGAGGAGCGCGAGAAACATCGCAAGTTCGAGCAACATCGCAAGCAGCACTACGAAATGAAGAACGTCGCCCAACTGCTGGGTCATCCCGAGGATCTTGATGACGATGACGAAGACGAGGGCAACTCCGGCGTGCCACCCATGCCCCCGGTTCCCCGGATGCCTAATGGAACGAAGTGAAGGAGCTGGCACGGTACAGCGATGGATGACGCAATGATGGGATGGAAGCTTGCTTGTACGGTTATTTCGGTTTTCTTTGTAAAGAAGATTATCATCTGGAGTTAATACGGATACAACCGTTGGGCGTTGGCACGAGGGCTATGTGGAACAGAGGGACATGATGGTGCCGGATGCGTTTGCTCCTGCGTCCTCGTGTCGTAGTGCTGTGAGAGTTGGTCCGATATTGTTTCTAGAATTCGCTTTCATATCGCATACATGGATTCTATCTATACATATGGCGTGGCATACTCATCGATATGCCTTCTACTCCTTTGTCAAAATGGCATCATCCTCTTTTGTCATGTAATCATCCACCTTTCCTTCGCTTCGCCCCATCTGATCATAGATCACAGGAGACCTTTCCTGGCCAGCTCAACTTTGCGAGCCGCCTCACCTTCCTTGAACCCGCCACGGGAGATGCACACGCGAAGGCCCTCGGCGAGCTCAAACTTTTCTTGCTGAGCGTCCCAGGCGCAGGGGCAGTGGTGAGGGAAGTGGACGCAGGCGAGGGTATCGGGGCAGAGGTACCTGTCGCAGGAAGCTGGACAACGTTAGGTCGCCACCTATTGACTCGAGGTAGCGCAGGTCCTTACAGTGCTCGTACTGGTTGCGGTAGTGCGCTGCGTCGCTCGGGTTGTTTTGCTGCTGCTGTCGCTGCTCGTGGCCGTGGCCGCCCTGCTGGCCGAACATCTGGTCGAAGAAGCCGCCGAACTGGGCGTTGACGAGCGTGAGGAGGGAGAGGAGGGCGATGAAGTAGCGCATCTTTGCGGAGTCGTGTGCGTGAGCAAGGCAGTTCTAAACAACAGGAAGAATTTGGCCAAGACGTCGTCAATGGAGATATGAAAGCGTATTCGTACAATCGTCGCAATGTAAGGTAAACGTCGTACCTGGCCAGATGCATGGGTAGCTTATCGATAAGGAAGGGTGGGGATGACTAAGCGCGAAAACTCCGCCGCTGAGAATTGATCTCAGCCATTCGCAGCTCCAGCTCCCACCATCAGACCACAACAACCCGACGAACAAGCCGGCCATGAGGTTCCTCATTGTGCAGCGGCCCATCTTGGCGGCTGTATCCGGCCTTGCCCGGCCGGCCTTTACGGCCTTTGCCCCTCGCGGAGCTCAATTGGCGAATGCCCTCGTGCAGGGTCGACGACAGGCCTCGGTCAAGTCCCAGGGTGCCTACAAGAAGAAGCCGAAGCGAGGAATTCCCAAGAAGCTGGGTGCCAAGCGCACGGGAGGTACGTGGATTAGGGGTTGAGGAGCTTTTCTGTGCAGATGGGCAGGAGAGGTGATCGAATTGGTGCTGACTTTAACGACAGACCAGTATGTCATTCCCGGCAACATCCTCTACAAACAGCGCGGCACGCACTGGTGGCCCGGCGAGAACTGCATCATGGGCCGCGACCACACGATCCACGCCATGGCGACGGGCTACGTCAAGTACTACCGCGACCCGGCCCGACACCCCGACCGCAAGTACATCGGCGTCGTCTTCGACAAGGCCGACACGCTCCCCTACCCGGTTCACGCCGAGCGCAAGCGCCGCCTGAACCGGACGGTGCACACGATCCAGTCGGCGGCCGAGAAGCCCGAGATGTCCCCCTCGGGCATCCCCTTCGAGGTGACGCGGGTGGAGAAGGGCGAGCCCGACCGCATCCTGCGGCTGCGCAAGGACTACAGCTACCGCGAGGACAACTGGCGCATCGGCCGGCTAGTGCAGACGACAGGCCTCAAGACGAAGCGGTTCCGCACGCGCAAGCAGTGGTTCCGGCACCGGAGGTGGAGGCGGGAGCGCGAGCTCGAGGGCATGCGCAAGGCCGAGGCGAGGCGGGCGGAGCAGGGCGGCGACGTCAAGATGGCCAAGAAAGCGATTAGCAAGAAGGCGGCCAAGAAGCTCGCCAAGAAGAAGAAGTAGACGGGTTGACTTGGAACTCGCAGGTGCGTGGGGGTTGAAGCCAGTGATTTCGGGCATGTAAAACTATGTGTACCATGCGTAGTATCTGTACATTAGCTGAAAGCACAATGCTTGAATTATCGTGTATTAAATACAAAGGCGATTTCATGCTCATGTCATAAGGATGCAACGCCAAGTCAATTTGTCTGTTCCATTAGGCGCCCTGTTCTAAGCGAGGTACCCGCCACCCCTCGCTATGCGCCAGGCGACATGGCCACTAGCAGCGGTTGGCCGTGATTAGGCCTTCTCTTAGTCGTGTCGGCGCGTCTCAAGACTGTCTCCTTGCACGAGTCAACTTGGCTCGACTTTCCTCTGCCTTGAGCTTTGAACCACGGCAACGACCGCTCAACCTCTTGCCTGGCGATAAGTCAATTCCTCCCTTTTTATGATTTCTCTCTTTGTCGCTTGACTTCTTCCTCCATTTGCACCCTGTCGCCACGCGAGCCTGTTCCAGCGCTTTGCTCTCCTCTCATAGGCGAGAGGCCATCAGCGTGCATATGTACGGATCCCCAGGTGCAATTCAAGCCACGTCTCTCTCCGGCAGCCAATGGAACACAGCCCCGCCCGTCATGCAGGACACGCCGCCCAAGGTGAAGCCGAAGCCCAACAAGATCAAGCGCACGAGTTTCTCACCATGGAACTCGGGCGTCATCGGGAGCAAGTCATCGTCGACGGGGGCTGCAGGAGCAAACAAGGCGCGGGCAGCGACGACGACGACTCCAGCGCCTGCTTCTGTGAAGACGGCCGAACCCATGAGCCCGGAGCCTCTGTGCATCGTGAGCGACATTCTCGCGCCGGCGGCGGCCACGGGGCAGGCCAAGACGGCCGGTAGTGAGCTGTCGGCTCATCCCAAGATCGTGGCTTTGCAATCGCAGTGGGAGACTAAGCAGAAGGCTGCGGGAGACTGGGCGAAGATCAAGGTCAAAGGCCGCAGTCCGTCGTCCATGGCACCAGGTGAGTTTCTGCGACTTAGTTTTACAGCGAATCGTATCTGACGCTTCGGACCAGTCAACACAAAGGGAATCAAGCGATCTCTCGTGGATTCTTTCCTCAAGCAGCAGTCTAAGAAAAAGGCCAGGTCTGATGGCGTCTCGTCTGCCAGCTCCACAACACCATCCCGCAGAGTATCCTCCGTGTCCGTCTCCAGGTCGGCATCCGTTTCCAGTCCGGCGTCGATCTCCAGGCCGACATCAGTTTCTAAGCCAGCGTCCGTCTCCAGGCCGGCCTCCGTGTCCAAGCCCACACCCACTCCAGCTGATCGCAGTTTTTCGTCCAGCGCGGCAACGCCTTCAAGACCACCAAATGCTGGGCAACCCTCTGGTCGGTTGGGTTCGCTCTGGCCCGATGCTCGTTCCGAAGCACGAGCCGTTGCCAACGCGGCTGTGGAACGGGAGATGGAGAAGATCAACGCCAGTCAGGAAATTCAAAAGCAGGTAAAGGAAGGCGCCCCCATGGACGCAGTCGAGTTTCTCAAAAGCATTGACGAAGGAACCACCCCTTCCAAAGGCAAAGACCATCCTTGGGCAATCGACGGACCCAATAGCGGACAACCTCTTATTGCTATCTCATTGGCTGAGCCAGGCAGGCCTTACATTATGTATCGTGGTATGAGGACCTTTGTCACGGTTAGCGACGTTGCTAACATGCGAGTAGATCGGACTGGCCAACTCGCCTCAGGTCGGGGGGCTCTGTTTCCGATGCATCACAAACTTGCCGATGACACGACGCATCCCTTTATCTGTCCGGTGCGACATTGCCGGCGGATGTTCACGAACATTTCTTCCATAGCAGGACACTTCAGTGCTGCCCACAGCGCCCAATGCTTCAACGACAATGGAGACGGAACGTTGACTTCCTTATGCAAATACGCCATGCCGACGGGTTCACGGAGTACGCCGGCCATTGTCATATCGCAGAACCCTCTACCTGCAAACGCGCCTCCAGCAGCGGAGCCCAACCTCCCTCCTGGCGAGTACATCAAACAGGATAGGGTCATGAATGGAGGAAATAAGCCAACTCGATTGGTCAGCAACGATTTGGTCCAAACTGGTGCGCTCCGATCACAAACCGGCACCCATGTTCCACCTGCGCCGCCTGCGCCGACACCGAGAACTTCCATGCCGTCGTCACCAACAGTCAACGGGCCATCTGCCAAGGATTATCTGCACAAGTTTCTCATCCCCACCCAGAAAACATTCAAGAGAGAGGATGTCCGACAAATGCTCAAACTACCGCGCCTTCGTGCCTTTCCCGAGCCGTGGCTTAACTCGCATTCAGGCAGCGAGCTTGACGCCACCCTCTATGCGTGTGCCCTGGCTTACTTGGTTGGAGAGGAGGTTACGGGCGGGGAGGCTTGCACCGCCCGCACGTGGCAGGGGAAAAGCGCGCGGCTGTCGGGAATCTGTATCAAACTCCCGCCATTACAGCAGGGTATTCGAGGGAAGTTTTCCCTGACTCCAACTTGTGTTGGGTGCAGATATTGGAGTCATCGGAGCGGAGAAAAGAACCGATGTGACTGGGCGCCAGTTGTTCCCACGGTCGCGGATAAGACCGAAACCGATGCATCACCGGCGACCACGACCCAGGTCGGAGATTCTAAGACGGTAGCTGGAACGGGGAGTGCCAAGCCCGTAGGTGTCAGCCCTCAGGGAACGAAGCAAAGCTCGCCAGCCTCGAGGCCGGCCGACAAGGCTGCATCGGATCGAGCAAGGTCGACAGACGATTACGACGACGACGACGTGATAGGCCCAAGGCGAACCAGCAGAAGGGTCGTGGCTCCAGCTTCTTATTCCCTCAAGCGAGTAAGGGCGTCGTTGCCGAAAATCGATTCGACAGTGACGAGCGATGTGGCGGAGCCGATGGACAGGTCCGAAAGCGTGAGAACGCCTCTGACGACGGAAGCAATTCAAGCGCCGGTCAAGAAAGAATCCATGTCTACTTTGATTTCTTCACTGGAGATGGAGGACTGGGAGGTGGCGCCCGGCAGAATGTTTGATGCGTCTTTGCAAAGTAAGTCCTTCCGAGTCTACATGGCTGAACTTGAGATTCAGAGAACTAATACTCGTTGTAGACATTGCGTTTTCCAACTCGTATCTCACCAGTGGGCAACCAGTAATGATTTCGGGAGACGTGAAATTCAACGTGCAGACGATCAAACCGGGGGCTTCGGCAAACTGGAGCGTGGACAGAGACGAGTTGCGAACGGTCTCGGTGGCTTCTGGCAAGATCAGGGTCACCATGGATGACAAAACATTCAACCTCGGACCGAACGGCGTGTTTGTTGTTCGGTCGGGCAAGCAATGCAAGGTGGAAAATCGGCTATACATTGACTCTGTCGTGCACTGCACGACGATGACGGACGTTTGAGCGTGGGATGGGCATGGGAAAGGGGAGTTTTATTGGGGCATCAACGACGATACGTTTGGGTTTGGGGTGATTTTGACATCAAACAGGCATACACCTGGCAGGCGAGCATATTTGGCGATGGTGTTGTATTGATTGATCTGAGGGGGCATCAAAATGGAATGGATTCATTATTTCCGAAGCAGCCGACTCAAGCGCGGATTTAGGCAACGACTGGAGTTGACTCTGGTTCATGTTTACGAGGTGTGCCATGTGCCGCGATCACAGTTGGAATGTCTCACTGCTAGCGGCCATGAGGGTGGTGGTGGGTGAGGGAGATCCAAGGGGGTAGAGTCACGGGAGGATTGGCTCGGGCAGTGTCCAGACTGTTTTTGGCTGGTGACCTTTTGATGTGGTGGGGAGGTTGTCATGGGCTGAGTCCTAGGTTGAGGTGAGCACACTTAATCTCGACGGAGAGAATGGCTTCGATGGGCGTTTCTTCCTTTTATTTATTTTATGTTGTCTTCTCTAATCATTGGTAGCAGTCTCAGCGTCTAGATCAAATGTGCAGATGTTTGACCCCTTTTTTTGTCGCAACTCAATTGACAATCAGCCTTCTTAAATAACTAGTAGCAGTCCAATCAAGACAAATGAACCGCGAACCCATGCCCCCGGAAGAGTCGTCGGCCAGCATCAACGCCCTCCTGGAGATCCCCTCAGGCGACGGAGACTCGATCAGCGTCAACCCAGGGAGTCCTCCGAGTCCCCTCCCGCCGCTGAGCAACTACCCGACCAACAACTCGGTGCCGCCGCCGCAACGCGACGAGCTGGTTGAGAAGCGAGATAGGTCGATGAGCACGGCGGCGGCAGAGGAGGAGATGAGGGAGAAGAGGGAAGCGGCTGAAATGGATGAGAAGCAGTCGAGTCCTCCTCCGACGCCGCACCCGGCTCGCTTCGTGCTCGACCCGGCCGGCCAGTTCACGCACGACGAAACTACTGTCGATGTCGTCACGGTGCCGTGTCCGGGGGGCCATCCGCTCAAGACGTGGAGTCGCGACGCCCTCATGGGACGGTACTTTGGCGCGCCGGCTATGCGCGACGCGGAAGGACCAGCGGCTACCGCGGACTCGCAGGCGACTTCGTCGGTCAACTCGGACCGTCCGACGCCGTCGTGGGTGCGCCAGGGCGTGCGGCGGGAGGCCGACCGCGCGAGGATTGTCTTGTACGAGCATCCCGTGCTCGGGGTGGATGGTGCGGGAGACGTGACGCTGAGTGTCTTGGCGGATGCGCTGCTGGACGAGCTGGTCGAGTTGAGGGAGAGGGAGGAGGCGAGGGGCAGACCAGTGGTGTTTGTGGCGCATAGCATTGGGGGGTTGGTGGTGAAGATGGCGCTGGTCAAGGCGAGTAGGAATTCGCGGTTTGAGGATATCTGGAAGCAGTGTTACGGTGTGGCTTTTTTTGGTGGGTTCCCAGATTAACTGAGGGATCATGGACGACGTTGACAAGACCAGGAACACCTCACCAGGGATCCAGCTATTTTGCCATGCCCAGCCTCGCCAGCAGCATCCAAAACCTGCTGCAGCTCTCCGTCCCCCTCCCCGCGTCCATCACGGACGAGCTCCGGGTCGGCAACCGGCTGCTCCTCCACCTCGACGACGACTTCAAGGCCATGGCCAACGACGTGCGCGTGTGGACCCTCTACGAGACCATCGACTCTCGGCTTTCCGGAGGTGCCGCCTCGGGCGACGTCTACTTCACGGCGCCGCTGACGTCGACAAAGTCGGCCATCCTGGGCATGCGCCAGGAGACCATCCTGCCGCTACAGAGCGACCACGCTAACATTGCGTCGTTTGGGCGCCACAACGCGCACACCTTGCGGTTGTTCCTGGGGCAGCTGGCGGGGCTGATTGGGCGGGCGGACAAGTACTCGAGCGAGGACAGGAGGTGGTCGCTCAATTTGGAGCACAAGGTCAGCATCGAGGTGCACGGCTTCTTTGAGGACGTCGTGGGACCGGAGGGGGGCGACTCGACGATCCGGGCATGGTCAACGAGGTTGCCGCTCAAGGAGTTTCTTCGCAAGGGGCCCGACGAGTGCTTGGCCGACCGGCTGAACGAGGTCGAGAGCGTCGAGGAGTCGCGCTTCGTGGGCGCCAGGGGGAGGACGTCGCTCATGGACATTGGCGGACCACCAAAGATGCAGCGGAACGCCCTAGGCATCGACCAGGAAAACGCCGTGCCGCCTTCATCTCCGCCACTCTCCCCCGTTCTCCGGCCCGTCGACGCCCCGGCCCGGACCCCGGGAACCCCGCAGGCCAGTCCCCCCTCGCGGGCCACGTCCCCGCCGAGCCGGTACTCCAGCCGGAGGCCGAGTCCCATGGTGCGCGCCACGTTCGACCAGGACCTGGTCGTAGACCGGCTGTCGCCGCCGCCGCGGGGCCGCATGGGAAGGTCGCTGAGCCGGAGCTACAGCTTGGGGAGTCGGGGGTCGCCGGCGTACGAGTATCGCGATTTCCCGCCGTTTTCGCAGCGGAGCCGGAGTACCATCGAGGCCAACTTTAGTGATAGTGTGGATGATGACGATGATGAGGATGGCGATGAAGGGCTGGAGGCGTCGCCAAGGTTGCCTGAGGCGGTGCTGGCGATGAGGAGGGAGACCAAGGACGGTGGGAGGAGGGGTGGTGAGAACGCCGTGGTTGATGAGGGGTGCGCGGTGCCGTTTTCGAAACCAGAGGTGGATGCGAGGAAGTTTGTGTGGATTCATCTTCCCTACAACAACCCTACGTGGGTGACGGTGAGTTGACTGAGGTGCCTGTTCTTGAGGGAGGCTGACTTGATGCAGAAGGTGTTTGAGACGCTGCAGGTCTCGTACAAGCGCAACTTTGCGCAGCTGTTCAACCAGGACTTTTGGGCGACGCGACATACGCGCGGGCGGCATTCGCAGCACTATGCCTACTTTTCGAAGCCTGGCTGCTACTTTTCGGCGCCGCGGCACTGTATGTTCCTCAACGCCATCCCTTACCCTTTACACTTTTACATTTGACGGTTGCTAACATGGCCAGTCTCCCCCCGAGGCACCTCTAAGAACCAGTCCCTCTCGCCCACTCCTGACACGGGCACCTACACGTGCCTCTTCCTCCCCTACCTGCACTTCGACACGTACAAGAAGCTCGTCAAGCGCCGCGAGGCCATTATCCGCCGCATCCAGCGCGGGCGGGCGCGCCCCGTGCCCGAGGAGGTGGCCAAGTCGGACTCGCTAGAGACGCAAGTCATTTGGAAGTTCCTGGGCCACGACCCGCCGCTTAACTGCCGGAGGACGCTGGACCAGTTTGGGTACCCTTCTTTGCGGGACACGCGGTCGCGGGACGATGACCAGATGCTGTACAAGTTGACCAAGGAGAGGGGGCCGGTGGGAGGAGGGGGGGAGAGGACAGCGTGGGATAGGCAGGCTTCGGTGGGGAGCGAGGCGACGGGGAGTAGTGGTGGTGGGAAGAGCAAGTTGAGTGGTGGGGAAGAGGGGGAGGAGGGGGAGGAGAAGAGGCAGGAGGACGAGGTGTTGAATGGGAATGTGTTGATGGTTGACCAGCTGTGGCTGTGGGCGATTGATTCGCGTACGTTGAAGGACCTGCCATGTCGATGATCTGAAGACGCTGATCTCATTAGATACCCTGCTGTCCTTCTTCCCCCGTCGCGAAGGAGACGCCATTGAGGGCCCCCTATATCAGCAGGCCGATCTCCGCGACAGCATCTTCCACGAGGTCAATGTCGATCTCACGCGACAGTGCGAGAACGCGCTCGACCTAGCCGCTCTGGCGGCCCTGCACGCCGTGAGCGTCCTCCTGGACCGATCTTCGCACCCGGACCTGGAAGTGTTTCGCATATTCGAGGAAGCCATTAGTGTTTTGGTGCGTCATTCTCCTTCAAGTCATACCCGACCAAGTTGCAACCCCCGTTTCTAACATCTCGCAGACAGAGAAACTCACCTGGTCCCTCAAAATCTTCCGCACCGAGGGCTTCCGCGACAAGGCAAACATGTACGAGTCCTCGCAAACCAGCCAAGGCACCATCAAAGCCCGCCACAAGGCCGAAGGCCAACGCATCGAAGAAGACAACCGCGACAACACGTCGGCGCTCCTCGAGCTGCGCGACATCGAAGACGAGCTCCAGATCCTGCACCAGCTCTTCGAGCGTCAGTCAAAAGTCATCAGCTCCATGCACTCGACGTACCTCCGCCCTGAAATCCGCGAGCGCACCGCCAACGGCCGCGGGTTTCTCGGCGAGGCGGCCAAGCGGCTGGGCGAGTACACGCACCAGACGCAGGAGATGGTGCAGCGGGTGCGCAACACGCGGAGCGACTACGATAAGCTGCTGCAGATGGTGCAGCGGCAGGCGCAGGTCGATGAGGTGAGGCTGAGTCGGTTGCATGCCGACTTGGCGAGCGCGCAGAGCCGGAGTGTGATGATCTTTACGACGTTTACGGTGATTTTCCTACCGTTGACGTTTTTCACGGGATTGTTTGGGATGAATACCAGGGAGTGGGGAGGAGGGGATTACCTCCCGTTGCGGACTATCGGGTTGGTCTCGTTGCCGGCGAGTGTTGTGCTGGTGGCCGCGTCGCTGGTGTTGGCTTGGAGCACCACGGCAAGGAGGGCCGTGAACTGGGTCGGGCAGAGTTACGCGGCGGTTTGGAGGGGGGTCGTGGAGGGACCCGTGGGGAAAGGGGTGAAGATGATGGTGGACAAGACGAGGGGAGGTGAAGCAAAGGGGGAGGAGAGGAGGGAGGCCAAGGCGGCCAAGAAGGCTGCAGCGGAGGGCATGGGAGAGGAGGCGAGCGACTTTTGGGATAGGCATCGGTTGGAAAGGGAGAGGGGGTATCGGATCCCGGAGAAGAATAGGAGGGGTGGTGAGGGAGGGGGAGGGGGAAGGGGGAGTTGGAGGTGGGGGAAAGGGTCTTCGAGGGAGGAGAGGAGATAGAGATGGAAGCAGAAGACGATTTCGATAGCTCAGCCCCTTTCGATGAGGCGTCGATTAACTGTCAATGAAGTCTGCAAAAAAGAAATCTGCAGAAAAAGCAACTCTGCTTATGCCGGGCTGCGTCACGTTGTACAGGTAGTTGCCCAGGCACTCGAGTCGTGCATCCGACACGCATTAAGTTGTGCAATTTCCATGCAGGTGCGCGCTTCATTTGCATCAAAGATTCGCAGTTTATAATAACATGTCCAAGGCCAGCTCGACCTCATTTCTCCCCGATCCAATCTTGATCTTACCCCTCGGAAAATTCGTCTCAAAGTCCCCGTCCGACTCCCGTCCCCCGCGCAGCAGGGATCCCCCGGCGACGATAATCAGCATCAGCATGGCGTGAGGATGAAGTAAACAAAAACACCCAATGTCTCTGTTCACACACACAGATTCAAGTCTCAGCGGCCGGTCTTTCCCGCCCGCCAGCTTGCTTTTTTGTCCCACCGCGCTGAGACGGCTTCAACACGTGTAGAGTCGCATGCATCATCCCGGCCGACGGCGAGGAAGAAGTGACCCGACTGGTCTGTCTGGTCTGTTTATAAATATGCCGCACAGCTGGCACTGCCAGAGCAGCCGCGTGTTGTTCTTTTGCTTTTTCCCCAGACCATTACTCGCATATAGACCCCTTGTCGCCCCCCCGCTGATTCCTCGTCCCGTCTTCTTCTAGAACATCTCAACTCCCCTATTGAAGCATTGAAGCACCCGGATCATCAGGCATTCAGCCAATTCACCATGTCGGACGTGCCGGCGTCCCCTCGCTTCGCCGCCCCTACTAAGGCCTCGTCTCGACGCACCGGCAAGAGCATCAGCCCGCCGCGCAACCGCCGCACCAGCAGCATCAGCAGCATCGGGAGCTTCACCGGCAGCTTCACCGGCTACAGCGAGCGCCCTCCGACTCCGGCCACGAGCACCACGAGCGGTAGCAGCAGTGGCATCCCACGCGGGGGTCGACCCGGAACGCCTACGAGAGGAGGGAGTCATGTCGGCCGCCCGGGAACTCCGACGAGGAGCAACAGCGGGCGTCCGACCACGCCGACGCTGACTCGCCGCGGGTCCATCAAGGCGCCGGCGAGGAGGTCGTCGACGGCGAGCTTGAAGCAGTTTGAGCGGCCGCCTACGCCTGTTTCCCCGGCGGGGGAGAGGCCCGAGTCGAGGAGTGGGATTCCGAGGCCCGGGTTGAAGAAGAGGCAGAGCGAGCCGGTGAGGGCGAAGCAGGTCAAAGCTGAGCCTGTCACGAGGATACCCACGCCGTCCAAGGCTGGCACGCCGTCCAAGGCTGGCACGCCGTCCAAGGGTCAACAAGTGCCTACGCCGTCCAAGACCCAGATGTCCACGCCGTCCAAGACTCAGCAGATACCCTCGCCCGTCAAGACCCAACAGAGACTCGAGCAGAGAATACCGTCGCCTGTCAAGACTCTACCAAAAATACCCACGCCAATCCGAGCCAAGCAACCCGACTACACAGCCGGCAAGACCAACAAGCTCAGCCCAGCCAAGAAGGAAGTCAAGATGGCTGCTGACCTCCCGGCCACGCTGCCCGCCACCGACAGCGAGGTGCCGACGCCCTTGGCCGCCGTGCCCGAGAGCCCCGAGGTCGAGGTGCTGGTGAGTCCCGTCTTTGACAGCCCCGAGGGTAAGGGCCGCTTCTTCAAGATTCCAAAGAGCAAGAGCCCCAAGGTCGAGGTGCTGGTGAGCCCTATTTTCGATGCGCCCAAGAGCCCCGAGGTAGAAGTTCTTGTCAGTCCGGTCTTTGACAGTCCCGAGAGCAAGAAACCAGTCTTCGATAGCCCGAAGAGCAAGAGCCCCGAGGTTGAGGTTCTCGTCAGCCCCGTCTTTGACGGCCCAAAGAGTCCCGAGGTGGAGGTCCTCAAGAGTCCCGTCTTTGATGCCCCCAAGGCTCCCGTCGTCGACGCGGCGAAAGCCCCCATCTCGAATAGCCCCGTCGCCCAGATTCCGAAGAGCTCTGTCGCCGATGTGCCTATCATCGCGACCCCTCTGCCTCCGGCTCGGTCCGATGTTGGCGCGCCGCCCGTATCTATCGCCGCCCCTCCCCCTCCTACCGCTCCGAAGTCATCAACTCCCACTCCCGCTCCTGCTTCTGCTCCTGCTCCAGCTACTGAGGCACCGGCTCCCGCTCCCTCTCCCCGCCCTGCTGCCACGGAAGCTCCCGCGCCTATCAATCGCCCTCCTGCTCCTACTTCCAAGGAGCCAACCAAGTCCAGCGCTCTCTTGGTTACAGCCGCCCCGGCAGTATCGATTATTCCAACCCGTCTCGACTCCTCGACAGCTCCGACCATCTCGGCCACACCAAAGGTCCCCACACCTCCGAGTATCTCGGCGACTCCTACTCCCCCAAAAGCCCCAACTGACCTAGTCACTGCCACTGCCCCAGCAGCTCCCAGTGTCTCAGCGACACCAGCCAGGCCAACAACAACAGCAGCTCCGTCTATCCCTCCGCAATCTTCCTTTCCACCACCCCCGGCATCTCAAACCCCCGCCATCACCCCAAATCCAACATCTTCTCAACCCGCCCCTCCCCCCAAATCAAGCCCAGCTTCAGACTTTGCCTCCTCTTGGCCCTCCACCGCCCCGATCCCGGACGTAGCTCCGATCCCGACCACGGCGCCCGCCCCGTTAATGGCGCCGCTCCCGATTGCCGCCCTAGCTCCCGTCGTCGTCAGCACTTGGGTGGCTTTCTCATCATTCGTTCCCGCTACGGCCCCTGCGCCCATGAGGGCCCCTTCGCCACAGCCGGCGGAGGCCCCTACCGTGGTGCTCGTTTCGAACCTGCCGGTCCAGATTGTCAACACTATACCTCTTCCTCGGGACCGTTATACCTTTGGGGTCATGAGATCATCGTTTATGTAACTAGGTAACCAGGGCTTTGTGTACTAAAATGTTAAAGATGAATATTATATCGCAGATAGCCAGTCTTTCTTTCTTGTCAACTTCCACGGGTTTGGGTTAGTTATATCAGGACTAGGAGCAATATAATTTTTTTGTATCTTATGCCTTGACCATGTTCCGCGTCATTGTGGCTTGCCAGCCCACGTTTTTCTCATTCTTCAAAAGGTGAACATCCATGTTCCCACTTCTTCCACGATAGCTACTTCCCTCTATAACTTCTACCCATTGGTTTACTCGGCTAGGTAGCTAGTTCCCGTCCCCAATATGCATGGCCGCGATGAGGTTCGCCTCCTCCTTGCCAACCCTCGAGTCTTCAAAGATGGTATTCGATCCCACGCCCGAGCGCGTCAATCTGTCAGCCTCGTATTGTAACAAGGCAAAGCAGCCCGCTACTTCTTTGCCTGTAGGAGAACTATCAGGCAAAGACAACAGCAAGTGGAGGAAGACAGCCAGGGCCATTGGTACTTGGCTGTGTTCTGAATTGCATCGAAAAACCCGTCCATTGGCTGAAACTGCTCGAGAGTGCTGGAAGACGAGGGGAGCAGATAGGTATCATGAAAAGAGGGTGGCAAGACAGAACAGAGCGGTTTGTGTGTGGTAGACCCTGAGACTTCGGGAGACTTTGCTGCGTCCATGCCAATGACCGCCCGAGAATTCGAGAGGCCCTGCAGGACTTCTTTGAGCGTGACCCCTGCCTTTTCGATGCCAATCTCCGAAGATAGCTTCATGAATCATATACTGCGTTGTGAGCCTCACCGCGATGCAGGATCCAGGTCTATTGCGATGCATGGCAAGAGACTCCCACCTCCTCACCTAAGAGATGAAAAAGGGCAGCGTTGCCATGAAGGCTGTATGAGCTCTTGCCACCGAACCTGGCTGGATTGTACTACCGATTCCATCTACTGTTGGTTGCTTTGCGTTTTATCGGAGTTCGCGGAAACCGGCAGCAAGGTCTTTTCCATAAGGTACGTAGGGTATCGATAAGATCTTTATAAGCACGTAGTACTATTCGGGCATTATTATATCTTTAGGTACTACATGTACGGAGTACGAAAAATGGTAATGGGGCCCTCACACGGAATTGTGTGTGTTGACATATGTCGCGGTAGCTTCATGTTCATTCTCCAAATACCCCCACCCGCTCGCCCAATGAATTCGCCAGGATGGGAAATGTTCGATTAATCAGGGGATTCGTACCGTCACACGAGATGGCACTAAGTGCATGAGGTGCTTCATCAATGTCAATTTTAGAGTAGGAAGGAACATCACCGGCAGCAGCCTTATCCAGACTCAGTGCTGCCAAAAGCGCTTCGTCTTCCCCATACCTTCGACAGCCCCCTCCCGTCTAAAGTCAACACGGAACTTATAGGCATATTGAATCAAGGAACCACTCGCCTGACCTCTCTCAATCCTTCGAGTTGATGAACGACCGTCAGCCAAAGAGGGCTTTTATGAGCATCTATTTACTCTTGGTTAGTAGGACGCGTGGAAGCTATTACTGGAGGATCAGATTAAGTCAACGAGCAGGTTGGGCCTCCTGGTGAGAAAAAGACGAGTAATGAGCGCTCAAGGAGGGAGGAAAAGGTGGAAAAGCTAAGGCAACTGTAGAATTAATATTGGAAACGCTGGGCCCTGTGGCGTCCAGCGGAGCAGGGTATTGCTCACCTGCGTGACTCCTATCTGACGAGCACATAACGGCTGGCCTAGACTCCAGTCTGGAGCCTTGATTTATCTAGTGATAAGCACGGTACATGTAACCTTCGAACGTGAGCTGAGGCCTTCCAAATTATATATACAGCAATCTATCTAGGCTTAGGACTATCAGAAAACATCACACGAAACCCAGTGGCCCCCTGAGATCAACACGCAAGCAGCACGCCACATCAAGGCTATTTAGCCTGACCTTTGCTCGAATCCGTCTCCTCTCCCTTCGAATCTCGGACCGTTTCCTGCACCACTTGCACCTGCGGCTCGTGTCGTCGGCCGGAGTGATCATGAGCCGCGTCCCAGGCCTCCAGCTCGGCGACGGGAACCTTGACCAATGCCTGGCTCTGAGCGCCGTCCTCGAACTCGAGAATCTCCTGGCGAAGCCTGTACCCGAGCAGCTTGGGGACACCCACAGTCCAGATCCAGTGGTACCCACCACAGGCGACAAGACTGAAGGTCAGTCAGGTTAGCAACACAGTCGCTTTGAAAGCACATAAATAGTCGTGGAGGTACTCACATTCCCAGGCCGGTGGCCGCATACGTCGCGTACCAGAAACTGACGTCTCCCGAGTATGGCCCGCCGTCGGGAGGATACCACGGCATGACCAGCAGGTAGACGTTTTTGAGGATGTTGAAGCCGAGGACCCAGTCCCAGGTGCGGAAGGTCGGGCGGGGGAGGCCCATGTGCTTGCGGCGGCGGCGGATGAGGATGAGGCCGAGGGCCATGAGGAAGTCGAAGAAGGCGGCGGGGTAGACCTTGAGGTCGGTGACTGCTTCAAGTTAGTGGTCTTTGCTTGAGAGTGCTTGAGGCTGGAGGAAGTCGGGACTGACTGAAGTTGAAGGCATCGCCGGCGGGAGGGGCAATGATCATGATGGTGGTGATGGCCCATTTGAAGACGTACGGGCCAAGAGCGGTTCCGAATGGGCGGGTGGATGCCCAGAAGCGAGGAAAGGGGAGGACGCCTTGTCTAGAAGCAGCGGGTTAGGCAAATACCATTGCTGTACAGTTGTACTCAATGACCAACCTTCCGCACTCTCGAATAATTCGAGACGTCCCCAACAGCACGGCAATCAGGTTACCGAGAGCACTCAGGGAGATGAGAAAGTTGAGGCCCCTGGACACCTTGCTCGATCCAAACACGTTATTGAAGAACAAGGTCGCGGTTGTCTGACTGGCTTCCTCAATATCGGCCTTGGAGACTACGTACGGTCAGCTGGACGCTGATTTTGCATTTCAGCAGGGGGGAGAACCTACCAGCAGCGTAATACGCGATGACAGTCAAGATGTAAAGGATTGTAGTCGCGAATAGGGCAATAAGGCCATTCTTTCGGATCTGCTTCACGGGGTTCTGCACTCATCATTAGCGGAAGCTCTTCATACATCACGGCATATTTCTCACCTTGACTTCATTCACCACGTTGAAGGCATTCTCGTAGCCCGCGTACGAAAAGATGATCTTGTAGAGGGCGTTCGTCAGGCCGTAGGCCGTCGCCGATCCCGAAAACGAGTTGTGGAAGTTTTGCTTTGGATTCTCCACTGACGTGTGGCCGCCGAGGACGGCGAAGCCGGTGAAGATGATGAAGAGAAGAGTGGCCACCTTGACGGCGCCGATGGCGTTGGAGAACCAGTAGGCGTATTTGGTGTTGAGGGCGACCACTACGTCAGTCAGAATGTGTACACAACACATTTATAATCCCTGGGAAACGTACGTAGAACGGCGAGCGAGTAGCCGGCAATAGCAACCCCCTTCAGCTCCCAGTTGCTCGGGTCGTGGTTCCCGATGCTGAACAGGTACTCCGCAAAAACAATGGCGTTGCCGCTGCTAAACGACAGCACCACGGACTGAAATGCAAAGGCGGTCGGGAAAAGCCAGCGCGGCTTTGGAAAGGCCTGCTCTAGATAGACGACCTCGGATCCCGAGCGGTTGGGGAAATACGAGGCGAACTCGAGGTAGACGGAAAAGGCCGTGATGGACGTAACGAAGCCCAGGGCCCAGTAGATGAGGCTGAGTCCGATGCTACCGGTTCCCTTGAGGATGTTGGATGCTGTGTTGCGTCAGACCAGCACATCCAGCAGCAATCAAGCATAGATGACTCACGCGTGGAAAAGATGCCGGTGCCAATCATCTTGGAAATGTTCAAAAACACAATCGTCACAGGCCCGACTGTGTATCCCAGCGGCGAGTGCACCTCGACGGGAGCTCCGACCGTGTCCTGGTACGACGTCTCCGAGTCGTTCCCTGCCTTTCCCACGACATAGTGCACGCTGCCATCAGATAGCTCTTCTCCGTTGTCGACGTTGGGCCGTCCTCGCTCCTCGGCTTCGGGTGCGTCGCCCTTCCGATCGCTAAACGGCCGGCGCCAGATGGCCATGTTTGCTGTTAGTTTCGAGGTCAACGAGCAATAGAGAATGTAGCACGGGGAGGATGCCTTCAGGACCTGCGAACAGGATATATAAACCTAGATAAGACATTCGCCTGCTACGTCGTTCAGACCACCCAACGGCCCTTGGCGGAATGACGAGAAAACCCAAGAGAATTGCACGTCCTCAACCCTGAACAGGCTCCCATTGGAAACCCAGGCTTTGCATGCCTCGGATGGGGCCACGCTTGGTTCATGGTGAGACCATCAACGTCCAATTCCAGCCCGAGCGGGATACGAGGCGATGTGGGATACACAGATAGGCGCGAGCCAAAGAGCTGAGCGACACCCAAATGTTTCTATCGCAGGCTCGGATAACGCAATCCCCCGAGAGTCGATGCAGCTTCCTGTTCGGTCTTGGGTGGCCGGGGATGCTAGTTGGAGGTGACATTGAGAATCTCACAGATAGACATGAGCAAGCTAAAGCCCCGTCAAACTTGTTAAGCTTCACGGCTTGATCGAGAGGGGGGACGCGGATAGATGCCGTAATGTTGCATTGTTAGCTTCTTTAAATCCTTCTAGCGTTTACTCTAACAAACGATCCTCCATCTCCGAGGAGCTAACAGGTTCTGCATAAAGTGCGGGAGAGAATGGTTGGTTGTTGCACCAAAAACTCCAGGGGCGCTCATGTCGTCATATTGCGAGAGTTGATGTGATGGCATCTGCCGACCGGGGAAGCCGGTCACGGGCCCGATGCGCACCGTTCCCCGAGGATAGAGCCAATAGACGAATACTATGAAAGAGAACGTAATAGTAAGAGTCTAGGAAAGTCCGGTGGCAAGTGGGCGTTGTCCCATCCCCCTTCTGCAGCCATTCCATTCGTTGGCAAGGATACATGACAATGAGCCATGGCCATGAACCGACGCTTTCCGCTGGTGTAAATAGTCGTTCGAACTAGAACCATTATTACCAACAAGCCTTGCACAGCCCAGTCTCCCTGTTCGACTTCAGTACGCGTCAGTGACCCTCTGAGCGGCCTTGAAGCTCGACGCATCGCTACTGCTACGAATCGTCGGCTCGAGAGGAAACACCTGCTTTTCCGGCGTCACTCCTTCATACACAATGTCCCAGCGCTGCTTGAGCACTTTGGGCGTCTTCCACGCGAGTTCGGGGTCGCGCAGCCACAGCCGGACCAAATGGCGTCTAGAAACAAAGTCAGATACCATCACCACAATTCTCCCCAAGCACGCCCAACTTACTGCTTCTCCGCAGAGTCCTTAAACCCCCCGCGCGCGTGGAAGATGCTCAGGTTGTTCACAAACTGTATGTCGCCCTTGTGAAAGTCCAGCGCCGCCGCGTACTTCTCGGCCAGGAAGTGCAGCGTGTCCAGCGCCTCGGCCTGCGCCTCGGTGATGGGCGGGATTTCGGGCGATCGGGGGAGGCCCCAGTATCCGGTGAATCGGCGGCGCGCGTACTGGATGATGAGCCGCTCCGGGGCGTCGTCCGTCGCCGGTTGGAAGTGTAGGAGCGGGCTAGAGCTAGAGCGCTTGCCGCCTCGGCCGAACCTGTTCAGCGGGTGAGCATCTTGGCCCGGGGGATTGGTGGCGGGAGACTCACTCATCGGCTATCCAGGGCTCAGCCAGCGTGCGGATGAGATCGGGCCTCGTCCTAGCAATCTCGTTGTACACATGCCAGCTGCTCGACAAGTAACTCACCCCGCCCTCAGCCGCTTCGCCCAGCGCAAACAAGGCAATAACATCGCCCGAGTCGGTGTGGAAGACCTGCTTGTCGGAAGTATACGCCGGGGCACCGATGCGGTTCGCGTCCACAGTCGCTGTGATATCCTTGATGTGGTTGATGACCACGTCGGCCGGCTTGCCCTTCCAGAGGTGGTCCTGTCGGCCTCGGATGGGAGCGATGTGCGAGGCGAGGCCGGCGTAGACAATGATGTTCTCCTCGCGCGTGTACTTGTCCACGGGGATGCCGCGCACCACCTTGAAGCCGTGGCCGTGATGGATCTCGCGCGAGATGGCTCGGAGCTTGTCGTGGAGCTGAGGAAGGGCGAACGTCTCCTGGCCGAGTTGGCCAAGCGGCAAGTTCATGGCTGGAAGTTTGAGCATTTTCTCATCATTTAAGAGCAGGTCTCCTACCTTTGAAGCTCTTCAGAGCATCGTCAAGCTCCTTGAGGTCCGCCTCAGTGAGATGGTAGTCCCAGTCGTACGACTTGGCCAGCTCACGGCCGTCCCAGACCAATTCCGAGACCAGCTTCTCGGGGAATCCGGGCGGGAGAGTCTTGTCGAGCGTCTCGGTCTCTTGTCGACGCTTCACGCGAGCGAGGTACGATTCGCGGTTGGGCGCGTAGCCAATGTCTGGCTGGCCGGCTGGGCCGGCGGGATTCGGAGGTTGCAATACTGCGGCGGCCATTATTTCGAGATGACTGCAAGTGTTATCGATGGGTTGTTGGGTTGTGCTTCTCGGGCGGCGACGCGAAGGTGGCGATGTGAAGGCAGTGAGGAGTTTATAGTCAGCAGCCAGCGATTGTCCTACATGTTCCCCGCAATGTTGCCATGTGGGATGCATATCGGTTCGGAGAATCTCATGCACACCAGATGCAAAATGCAGATGCCCATTTGTCCATGGACAAGTGCCGGATGTCGCCATCGGCTCTAGCTATGCTGTCATGGCAGCTTGCGGCTACACTCCAGTTAATTGGTGCATCGGGGAGTATAACACAACCATAAAGTAAACTATTGGGCACGAGACGGGCTGATCGACATCTTTCTGAGCGCCGGTAGTGCGAAAGTGTTGAGATGCCGGCTAGTATCGGGGGTATTAGGGGACAAGGGCGATGCACAACCAAGTAGTCTCTCGGCTGCATTAACTGCTTACGTAGGAAGCAATGCACTTCATTCAGCCATTCAACACTTCTAAGAGATGATTGACCTCTTTCTTCCCGTTTCTTTGTCGGCATCTAACAGGTCGACCTTGACGTCCCGTGGCCTGCCTGTGCCAAGCTCGGGTCGCTCAATGACACTTTATACACCCAACCCCTTATCCAGAATTGAGCTCTCGCCAAGGCATTCGGGGATGACGTGGGTACCAGCAATTCAGTCTTGGAGACGGAAGCCCCAATACGGGGAATTACGAAGTCTGTCATACTATTTGTTGCCTAGTCGCCTATGTTCTCAACGCATGGAAGTATTCCTTCCCCGACTGACCCTACCACAGACGGCCGTTCCTTCAACCATCCGCCAACCATCAAGGAAAGGTGAATAATATGCCACCGTGGCCCATCGCCAAAACACACAAAGCTCTTAGCCAGCCCCTCGAAAAGAGGCCCATACATGTCTACATTCCGCGTCGAACCGCGCCCTTGAACGACCTCTTCCAACTGCGCATTCTCTTCCACCGTCAGCAACGGCCTTATATAACTCTCCACCTCGCGAGGCCCCCTCCACCACTTCCTACACTCATCGCGCTCTTGGTACTCCCGCTTCACAAAGTTCTTGCACACAGACAAGGGCTCCCGCTCGAGAAAGTAGCCCGCCTCGTACAAGCCGTGCACGAAGCCCTTCTCACGAAAGTCTATGCGCGCCTGCGCCAGCGACAGGAGGAACTCGTGGTCGTTGAGGTGCTGCGCGTGGTTGACTAGGCGGTCTAGGCGGCTGCGGTAGGAGAAGCTGGGCTGCGGGAGGTTCTTGAGGGTGCGCCAGATGGAGACGGCATAGTAGGTGCACGCCCAGTAGAGGCAGCCCGAGAAGGTGAGGAGGTTCTCGCCGAGGAACGGCATCACGTCGGCGGGGGTGTCGTAACTTCGGACGAGGCGGTCTTGGTTGAGCCAGACTGTCGGGCTCGGGGTAAAGGAGGGTGGCACATTTTGGAAGTGCAATGTGGCATTGCTGACATTGGCTGGTGCTGAAGCGATCCAAGTCTCCGAGGACTCCTCGATGATTGAGGCCGGGACTGGAGCTTGCTCAAAGGTTGCGTCGGCTTCATCCGGCGACTGCCCAGCATCGCCGAGTCCTGCCTCTTGGGCTGCTCCCAAGATTATGTCCAACAACTCCTGTCCAAGATTTACCTCTCTGGAAACAGCATGACGGATCCTCCGGATCGCCTTTTTGAGCTTGCTGTTCTCGTCCTTGAGCGTCTGGAACCGAGAAGCATGTCGCTTTCTATACTCTCTCTGGGCCAATTTGCCACGCTCGCGCTTGGACTAGACAAAGGTGTCAGCAGTCACAGGACAAGAAACGAGCAGTACCCATGGGTGCACGCGTGGGTAAGGGTAGTTACGTACGAGCTGGGCGTTCCCCTCGGGCGGCCCGTCCCGGAAGTCGGGAGAGGTCGACATGTCGAAGAGAACAAATCAAAGGAAATGTATATCCGAGCAGTGACGTATTTCCCGCGTGATAATTGAAGCGTTGGATGGGGAAATGCAGAAAGAGTGAGACCAACGTTATGAGTTTGGGCGCAGAGGTGATAACGTTATCGCTTATTAATTCTCCTCGATCGCGAGTCTCCACACTCGCATAGCCTATCCGTACACCACTCATGACAACAGGGCATCGCTGAATCATCAAGTTTATTGGGTACAGTCATGACTATTTGGGCCCGAGTAACGTTGAACAGCCTTCTTCTCAACCTTGAGCATCATGATGAGGTTCGACGACCCCACGAGCCCCTTATCTGCAACTTTGGGGATGGCAAACACCACTCTCATGTCTCTTGTCTAGGAGGTGCGCTAACATACAACATGACTATATTAATCTCAGGTTCTAAGAAGAATCTTAAATCATATCAGACCATTGGTACCTGATAAAACGCACTAAACCATAGAACCCCAAACGACTATCTCTTCTCTTACATTCAACACATACACTGCAGTCTTTACCGACACATTGCACAGCCATGGCTTTCCCTTCACAGATCAAAACTCACCACCAGTCCACATACCCGGTCATCTCACCAAACCGCCCCGAGTTTTCTACCAAGGGAAAGACAGCCTTTGTTACAGGCGGTGGCTCAGGGATCGGAAGCGCCATTGCCGAATCCTTTGCCCAGTCTGGCATCTCACATCTGGGTCTCTTGGGACGCAGCAATACCGCTCTGCTCAAGGAGAAAGCTGAAATAGAAACTTCAAACCCAGACACCACGGTATGGACTTATTGCGTCGACCTCGTCAACGCCGAAGCCACGCAGGCCGCCCTGGACTCTTTCGCCGCGTCCACGCACACCAAAATTGACATCCTTGTAGCCAACGCAGGATACATGCCCGAACTCAGCTCCATCTCCGACTCCCAGGCAGAAGACTGGTGGAAGAGCTTCGAAATCTCCGTCAAGGGCAACTTCAACCTCCTCCATGCCTTTCTTCCCAACGCCGCGCCGCGCGCCACCGTGCGTACATCTCCACGGCGGCCATCCACCTGCCCTACATGCAGGGCTACTCGGGCTACCGCTCGTCCAAGATTGCCGCGTGGAAGCTGTTTGACTACTTCCACCACGAGAACCCGGATTTGACGCTTGTGCACATCCACCCGGGCCTCATTGGCGGGACGGCCATGGGTGACAAGGTCGAAGTCTCGGTCAGGGAGCTTGGGTTGGTTTACGACGACATCTCGCTGCCTGGCGACTTTGCTGTTTGGACTGCCAGCGCCGAGGCCGAGTTTCTCAACGGCAAGTTTGTCTGGGCCACGTGGGATGTGACGGAGCTGAAGGATATGAAGGCTGCCATCGCAGCCGACGAGAACATCCTCTCGGGCTAGCAAGTGACTGGAAACTGGCCGGTTTCGCAACTTAAAGCACTCATACACCCAGATATTCAGCCAGATATAAAGGAAGCTACACCTATATCAGATGGCCTAAGCGATAGGCAATGCGACTCTAATAACACGCCAAAAACTAGCCGTTATATCAGGGATCTGGGGAAGAACAAGAACCCCTCAACGCGAAATGTAATATCGAAGGGTTTCGAAGCACAAGATTCAAAGATCGCCTCGCTAAGGGCAAGAGTAGCCAGTTTAGAGGAGAAGTCGGGCGGTTGAGCAGAGGCAAGAAGAGAAAAGCGATACCGAATCCCAACAGGAAGTTCATAACACTAGCCGAGGCTCTAGTAGCTGGTAATACTATTTCTAGGTCAAACGAAGCAATTAAAGAGGCAGAAGCTGTTAAGGAGGTGATCGAGCTGGGAGGGGTGGAAGAGGACGAGGGCTTAGATTTGGAGGCAGAAGAATTACTATATGGACCCATGCAGGCCGCACAATTAAAAGACCAAGAGGATATCAAAATATATTTAATTCTGATCTTGATCCTAAATGTGAATTTATTTTTGCTATTTTTATTAGGTTCTTGCTAGTATAATGAAAAATCGCATTTTATATGGAGGAATATGTTTTTGGCTGACCGGGTGAGGGCTACTAGTTAGATGGTACCATTTACACTACTTACCCCTTTCAGGAGGTATCAGCAATTAAGAGCCTATAGATAAACACCCACCCCATTTCACTGCCTCCAAGAGAAGAAGCTCACTACTCACAGCAGAGACCAGAGGAGCAGCGGAGGGTCTCATAACTTAACAAGGTTGGGTAAGGCCGAGCGACCGGCGAGTCACGGACCGGTCGCTCGTGCAGTAAAAGGGGATTCGCCAAGAAGGAGGAAAGGGGAGACCAGGCAGACATAACACACAATAAACCAATTAACCATACGATTTCCAGTACATATGAAGCTATTCATAACATTGTTCCTGCCCAGGCAGGTCAGGATAAACCCCCACCCCTCGGTCGCTATGTAGGCTTCACTTCGTCAATGTTGACTGCAGCCAGACAGTTTTCGCAGTTTCCTCCCACATCAGATGTTTCTTGGGGTATCTATTCAGTGTTAGAAATTAATTTTACATTAGTGGAGATGATTTTATTCGCAATCGTACCGTCGAGGTAGACTCAAAGGATCCCTTCTCGTCGGCGGTCTGCTTGTCGTCTGTGATCTCCACATCGTCTGTGATCCCAATATCGTCTGTGGTATGTTTCTTTTCGTCTGTGGATTTCTTATCATCTGTGTTCTGCACTTCGTCCGTGTTCTCTTGGTCGCGTTCATCGTAGTCCTCGTCATCCTCGTCAGTGTCATCACCGTTTTCCTCAGCGTATTCCTGGCTGTCGTAGCCTCCCCAACTGGATTGAGTGCTATATTCCGACTCAGGGTCAGAGTTACTGCCAGAGTTGGGCTCTGAAGGGTAATCAATCGTCCCAAAGCTGTCGTAGCCCGAATCTCCTTCGTCGTCAGATGGTTTACCCATGACGTCTCCAGACGAGTCGCTCTTCGATTGCTGTGAATTGTGTTTGAATGGGAAAAGAGGAGAGTCTGCTTGTGAGACCCTTGATTATTGTATTGACACTTCAGGTATTTTCCAGCTCCAAATAGCGAGGAATCCTATCCTTATATAGGTGTTACCAATAGGTAGGTAGTTGTGTCAGGGCGGGGGGGGGGTACATCCAGCGAGACCAGAGCTTCACACCCAACAACCTGATAATAACGAAAGAAATCCCTCATCCACCATTAACGGGATCTATTCTCATTGGAAGAAAGACCGTTTGTGTGAATGGGGCTAGATTGTCTAGAATCCTGAAGGTGGCTCACCTGATAACGTCTGTCTAACCGAGCGAATGAATGCTGAGAAGGGAGAAAGTCGATGCATTAGAGTCGACGGGTACGTCATTCTTCTAGTATCCAGAGAGGAGTCAAGTTGAAAGCTCCTTCAGGTTGCATCGTCTGCTTACTCGGTGCATGAAGCTGAGCAGGATGGGTCCTTGGCGACCCTCTCGTTGTAACACAAAGGACATGAAACAACCATCATCTACCGTAGGTGAGATACCCATGTAGATGCTCTTGTTTCCCGAAAGTTGGCACTCGTGGATTGGTCCTGCCTGAGTTCAAGTGCAGTTTGCTGAAAGCCTTACACGTAAGCTGCGGAATGGGACGGGATGTTGGAGTCTTCAAGATGGGGGCCATTTGCTGGAACGAATAAGATGACCGAACCAGTGCACTTTCAACTCAAATGGAGGCCCGCCCTGTGCTACCGAGGGATTTCTCTTATATCCAGATTACAAAAGGCCATCGGTGACACCGCACCCCAGGACTTAGTAGTGGCTCACATTCCGCCGTGACCGCAGCTATTGCGGGCGTACTCGGGCATCATTGGATCAGGAAGCGAGAGAAGAATGGCACGCTTTTGTCCATCATCCCGACTACTGCATATGCAAGAAGCTGTGCCGTAAGTTCGGGAGAAGGTTCTAGGCTGTGCCCTTTGTCGAGACAAAGTCCAGTTTCCGCTCACCGAGTGCCTCACACGCGCTTTGTTGCTCGAGCCCGCGCGACCAAGATGCCGGCCTGACCGTCGACCTGGATCTGGATTAGTAGTTGAGCCTGCCAAAGCGAAATTCGAAGAGCGAAACTGTAGGAAACTAATGTCTATGAGAGGAACTGCGCATAGCCAAGGTGAAGCAGGAACGTCTGTCTGAGGAACAACAGAACGTGTTGACTTGTTCGATACGGAGGGTGCGAGTTCCTGGGCGTGCAAACTAGGCCAAGTCCTCCTCATTCACGCGCTTGACACTTACACGTTTCAGGGCCGCGATAATACGAATTATTATATCATGCTGAGGAAGAAGAAGCCTGAGAAAGGAAAGCAGTTACTTGTAACTAGAGGAAACTGAGAGAGTCGTTTTGTTCTCTACGACATTTGCTACTTGGGGAGAGCGAGATTTATGGCTCCATAGTGTATTCCTAATACCAAAATTGAGGACAGATCGTGGCCATTCTATAAAATGTCTTGTTGGGTTCTCACCAAGAGCCGCTGAGTTGGCATAAGGTCAATATCTACGTATTGTGCAAAAACGAAATGGGCAGTCTGAGAGGAAAACAGGGTAGAAATTAGGTTCTTATGAGACGTCTAAGTTAAGATCAATGCTCAAAATACACAAATACGGCTCAATCATTCTTAGTGAATTGTTTCCTGCTGAGAAACTCATGAATTATTTAGAAATTGTTATCTAACCTGGGTGGCGAAACACACTTTATCCTCTATGTTCCCTGGGCTACAAGTAACATACATACCGCCATCTATATATCACTATATGCCCTAATATGAAGTCCTTGGAAGTTTCAAGAAATCCTCCAGGAGGTCATGAAAGGTTCAACCGTAGTGATGAGGAAATGCTGACTCGAGGAGTTGTCCCACGGCTTTGCTTGAAAGGTATCTCTTTCATTGTTGTGAGCGCACTCGTTCAAACAAAAGGGGTGTTCAATGCATCTTACGTTTGGTATTTCCAGCTCACATAGCAACTTTGGCCAACATTGTACAATCTATCAGAAGGTTAGCGCTGGGAATTAACCCGTGTGGCCCAACACAATTCTTACCGATGCCGGCCCGGCCAATCAGGACTGTATCCAATATTCCACTCTTGATTCTTTTTGCTCGAGTCAGTCTTGCGAACACTGCAAATCGGTTGGTGATTTTCGGTATTTCCATTAAACTCTAGATACCCCTCCCTGGAGCTGATCGTCCACGCCGACTGGGGGTCTTTGGGGTCGACTTTTTCGAGATAGAAAGCTTGGCTTTCGTTTCGAACATCATGCTTCTTACTGCGGCATTCTCTCCCGGCGCCTAGAGGAATAGTCAGTTTGGTCAATTCTTTGCAAAGCATAGGGGACTCTATCATACCTCCGCTGGTGTCAATAGCCTCCCGGCTATGTGCGTTGATGAGATTGAATCTGTGGGGATGCATCCTGGGATCGAGGTTGTTCAATTGTGGGAGGACCTGTCGGTCGATCCCTTGCTTGAAGTGTCTGAGCTTCTGAACTTCATCTGTCACGTCTTTCAGTTGTTTAGCTTGGGTAGCGTTCGCCGCCCTCAGTTGCTTCAGCTCATTATCGATGCGTTCGGCCTCTGCCTTCTTCGCAGCTTCTGCAGAAGCTGCACTGTCAAGGCTCTCTTGTTTCGCGGCCGTGGCCTTTTTGCTGGAGTTGTCGTTCTTCGCTGCAGCCGTTACCGGCCGATTTGAGTTGTCATTCTTGAGGGGTTCCGTCATGATGCAATCAGATGGAGGTTATGCGGACGGGGGCCAGGTGAGAAGGAGAGGGAAAGAAGGGTATGCAGTGATTGCGGCTCACTGAATCTATGAAACTGTGGATGGTTCCAACGTTCAATGGAAAGCGGCTTCGATCAGTGGGAGAGCGGTGGCTGTGCCGATGCGCTACTGGCTGTAATAAGTCTACACAGAACAGACTCATTCAAAAGCTGATGCCTGTTGTAGATCTCTTCCCCCCTTCGTATCCCACGCACGCCACGGCATGGGCCTAGAACCAACTGAAATGTGACGAGGGATCAAGTGACTGCTTCAATTCCCGCATGAACGTGGGTCCAGCGCTCTCAGCTGAGGTTCCCCAGACCGCCCTCCTTGGCAAAGTCCAGATGCGAAGGGGTACGGTAGGAATCAATAGTTCAAACGCAAGGCGGGAATCGAGCTAAATCTAGGTCCCAGGGGTTCCGAGCCTGTTAGAGAATAAGCTCTCCATGAAGCTGGTCCGACACGACCGACTTACGAATTATTGGCTTCAATGGTTCCATCACAACGACGACTACTGGTGCGCTAGTCGAGACTGCAATTGGGCTTACGCAGCGATCTAATGCGAGAGTGATGGGATTCATTGCGATAGCAAAAGGCATTCAATTGTTTGCGTGGGCTTGATTGACGAGAAGAAATGAGATCCGAGCTGCTGGACCAGAGACTATATTCCTATTGCGCAAAGAGGGAATCTCTTTGCAGACACCCGAACATCAGGTCGGATAAGTCTCATGGACCGAGAACAAAACACTTTCACAACAATCTGCCCGAGAAATCAAGGTTCTTGTTCTCAATCACTCGACCCCTATATCGTCTGGTCTATTGTGACTGTTCCAACCATTCCGGTCCTATCGCAACTGCGCTATTCGACGACAATTTCTTCATCGGTTGGCGTGTTCCTCCCTACAAGGCTGGGCCCCAGGCGGGTCTGCCTTATGAGAATCCTCTTCTGAGTGCGCGCCTGGGGAACAGCATGCACGAGGCTTCCCGGACCCGGAGGCTTGTCGTTGGCCCCGACATTTGGGTCCTCGACCCGTTCCGGGTTCGTCACGAGGTCGGCCAGACGCCGATTCTTGTTCTGAGATGCCCGCTGCCTCACCACACTCATCACAACCGAAACCCGCCGAGACTCCGCATTGACTTGAGGCACGCTCACGACTTGCTCGTTGAGCTGCTGGGCCATCAGATCGGCCTCGGGGCCGACAACAGCCGGCGGATCAGGAACGATGGGATCGGCGACTTGAGCAGGCTGAGCTTGTTCGGGGACCTGGACCTGGCCGGCTTGATCAGCAGGCTGCGCGGGTCTATTGGCCCCCATCTCTGCAACCATGGCGGCGTAGATGGGCTTCAGCGACCCCAAGTTCTTCTTGACCCAGGAGCGAACTTCACGCTGGTACGTCGTGCTGTCTTGCGTTGCTGCAGAGTCCTTCTTGGCTTGGTTGAGCTGGTTGACAATCTTGTCCAGCTCGACGATCTGCAGAGCAACTAGCTCCTTGTCCCTCGGAGCCATCTGCGCTTTGGTGTTTAGTGTCGCAAGACACTCCTTGGCCAGCTTGACGCCCGCGTCGCCCAGAAACTGATGGAGGGGGTCGCCAAACTTGGAGCCGAGCGCGCTGCCAAACATCTCGATGGCTGTGCTTGCTACCTGGGCGGGGATCTTCATGTTGTCAGGCACGACTTCGGCCGCGTCCTTTGAAGCGGCCTCCAAGAATTCGGTTTTGGCGAGGCCGGTAAAGCGATGCTTACGTTCTGTTAGATTCTGGGCCTTTCTTGAAGTCGCTCTAGTTACGCACCTGGTACATGGCCGGAGGCGACGTGCCCTTGGCCACAGGAGGATGGTAGACGAGCCATCTTCGAAGCTTGCCGTTTGCCCCCTCTTGACCGTAGTGGAAGTTTTCATTTAGCGGCATTGTGATCCACGGCGGCACTTGAGGTTTGTCAGCGCAGGTCCGACGTGTGGTTTTAGGACATCTTACCTTCTTCTTTCCCGACCAACTGAGGGTCTGGCTTGATCTTCTGCGCCTGTCTGGCCAAGTCCCTGACATGGAAGTCGACCAGTGGGCCGCCGCTGTAGACTCTCTCTGCATATTCCTGGGCGATGTAGATCCTGGTTGACCCTGCCATGGAGGTTAGCTGGTGCGCATCGCGGTCGACAGCATCAAATTGAGGACGGAGAACATACCCACGATGTCGATTTTTCCTGCTTCGCCAGACAGGGCTCTTGGTGGACTTGTCCCGTCTGGAAGTTTCGTCTTCAAATCACCCCAGAAGCATTTGGCATGGTAGTAAACGGCATCTCTGTGCTGGCCTCCATTCTCAATCCATCGGACGAGCACGCTTGACTTGAGATCGGTGGGAAAAGCCACCCATTGTGTTGAGACGGGAAAGGGAGGCGCCATGATGGTCGTGCAGCACAAAGAGCAACGGGGCCGAAATGAACGCGACAAGAGCCGTGTGAGGTAAATCGGCCTTGAGGGAGGCTTGTCAATGAAACATTGGTTCCTCACTTGGCCATCAAATCGACAGAGAGCTGCCAAGCGGGCTCAGCCAGCCACGGTGCCGCTGCGGAGGATCTAGAACCTTGGCGATAGAGACATGGCTCGAAAGCGAACCTGAGAATAGATCTAAGATCAAAATGACTTGACCCCCGCGTTTGCACGCCAATAATTCCGAATAGTTTGTTCTTCGGCTTCAGCTCCGAGTCAAGACGCGCTATTCGATCAAGAATGCGCGGTTCTATCAATAGTCACTCCACTACGGATGAAGATCTACATTGCCTCGATCACTCTTCCAGCTGCAAGTGCAACGCCAATGTGCTCCCCAAGGTCAGCTCAACATATTGGGTTAGGCGAGCAAAAGGTGCCAAAAGAAGCTGGACCACAAGTCCAGATCGACAAACATCTGCGCATTGGGATAGCGACATGGGCTGACCATTCTTTAGTCCAAGCCTCTTCAGCTCCTTCCGCGCAGTTACCTGGAGGGCGCCGATGTCCTGGAGGAATGCCGTCGATGTCTTTTGCAGCGAGCTGAGACCTGACGGCGACAAATCTTTTGCCTCGATGGATTTCTTGTTGTTGCCAAGAGTGTTGTAGCCGATGAATCTGATTGACGATGCCGACTCGGAAGACTTTGACGTCTTGACGATTGGCGGGAGACTCTCCTCGAAGAAGAGGAGCTTGACCGTGATGGTGAGCACCAACGTCTCCTCGGACTCTTTCGAGTCGGTCCTCGCAGTCAGGGTTGCTCCGGCATCTGCGCCCAGCTCATACCCCGCCACGTAATAGTCCCCGTACGTCTTTGCAAACTGCTCTGGGCCTTGGTTGCGGAGAAGGGCTTGGGCGGCTATCGAAAGTGGCGGCGCCTCATCGAGAACGATCCGCCCAAGACGGCACGATGCGTTCCGTGACGCTCGAACCGCCTGAACGCACGAAAAGCGTTAGTGGTTGACCTTTCAGCCGAGAGGAGGAGGGGGGGTGGTGAACCCACATTGTGACTTTCTATCACATCCTTGTCGTATTGTCCCGTCACGGACGCATTCAGAAACGGGTAGCCTATTGTCAGGCCGAGGGAAGCGCTCAAATGGTCGTCGGACGTGGTCGAGCTGGTGGTCATGCCGTCCTTGTACGACATTGTTCCCCCTTTCGTATCAAGGATGACTGCAGTCAATGCCAGGCCAGATGCTTCAAAGGCGCTCATAGTCACCCATGGGCCCTTTTGTTGTCTCATGTTGGCTGTCTGGAAACCGCACAACGGGACTCGCACGTCGTGGCCCGAGGGTATCGAGAATGGGTGACCGCCGCTACTGAAAGACTCGAGCGACGGTCTCGTTGGATCTTGTTCAGCCATTTCTGGTGAGAGTGATGATGGAAACGAAAAGGCCTAACTGTCGTGGATTTAGTAGTGGGCTGTTTGAAGAGATCGGATCTCAATGGGTACGCAAAACTGGAGGTTGACCCGAACATGGCCTTTTGACGCGCACATTCACAACTGCTCAGCTAGTAGATCAACGTGAAGAACTATCGTGAGACACATTCCAGTCTGGGCCGCGCATGGCTCACGAGGGGGGAGAAGGCTAATGTCCAATAGTTCCGACACTAAATCGAGTGTTCGCTCAGCTAGCCTCATGCAAGTGTCCCGTCCCTCAATGTGGTTACGTTCTCGGGCTGTCCTGAACTTGGCACTTCTAGATCGAGCCAAGACCTTGACGCATGATTAACTGGGTTTTGCAAGGAGAAACCTGGGGAGCTGAGCATTCATGACCTGCGCGAGATGTTGACTGTGTCCGCCGCTGCTGCCAGGCGTTCAGTCCTGGGACATACGAATAAAGACCAGCAGACAACTGAGCTGAGGCGCCCTCTTTTCTGCGCACATCCTTTCTAGCCTTTGACCAGCCCATACCCCCCTTTGCAACAGGCTATTGTGTCTGACTTCGTGGCACCATGGCGCAAATGCTCGCACCCTACAACAATGCCATGCGCCTTGGGCAGGGCTTCAATTCGTACACGCAGCAGATTTGCCTAGACAAGGCCGTCAAGCCCGACCCGAACCAGCCCGATCCCGCCCTAGCAAAGAAGAGCATCGTGCTGCGTAGCAAGTCGATTGTACTCAACCCACAAAAGCAGCAGCAGCTCGGCGAAGATGTCGCCTCAGTGGACTCTTCAAAGGAGGTTCATGAGGGCGACGAGGAAGTAGATGATGCATCGCAAATGATCAAGAAAACGGCCAAGGAACCGGACCCGGCCTCTTCTGAGAAGAAGAAGAAGCCCGAAGAGAGGTCGATTGAGGTTTATCCGTGGGTTAAGCCGCAGATTGTCACCTACTCGTCGCACTTTGTGGACAAGCTGAGCGATGTTACTGGTAAAGTGCCGTGTCCCGTGCCGACTCAGCCCAAGATGCTGACAGTTTGTGCAAAGATGCCATGAACATTTCTGGTTCGCTTTCCATCAAAACTGCCCAAATCGGAGGCAAGGCGAGCGGATCGTACATAGACAGCGATAAGTTCAAGTCGAGCGACATTAACTTCCACCTCCAAGTTCGCGTGACCAACCAGATGTAAGTATTTTCCACACGGGCTGGCCAAGTATAATACTCACAATCATAGCCATGACGCAAGAAACTACACCATCTTCAACCAAATCGAGGGGTTGGACGCGAAGCGGTTCCCCGAGGTGTACGGTGTAAGTCAACGGGAGGTCGACATGGGGTATTCTCAAGCTGACCCGGTTCCAAAAGGACTCCTTCATCTCGGGATGGGAAGAAGGAGGCGAACTAAACGCCATCGTCTCCGTCAAGGTCCTTGACAAGTCCAAAATCTTCCAGGTGAAAGCCGCCATCGAAGCCGAGTTGACAACGCCCTCCATTGCGGGCAAGGTCCAGGCAAAGGTCGACATTGAGAAGAAAAACCTCAGCAAGGACACAGAAACCACCGTAACCGTGAACTGGTCCGGAGGCGGCTCCATCAAAGACCCCATGGACGACTGGAGCATGGAGAGTCTCAAGGCCGCCGCGGCCGCATTCCCCGACCTCGTGGCCATCACGCCGCAGAGGACCTACGCCATCCTGACAAAGTACACGGCCCTCGAGGACTTCCACAAGAAGAACAGGACGTTCGACGTACTGAGCTACGAAAACGCCGGCATCTACACCGGCTCGCTCCTCGATTCCTTCATGGACTACAAGATGCTCTGGAAGCAAATCTCCAACGCCACCTACGAGCTCGAAGGCAACCGCGCCACCATTGACATGGGCGAGGTCTCCGACGAGATGGCGCGCTTGGCCAAGGTCCGGAAGTATCCGATGCAAGACAAGCCTGCGTCTCGGTCGCTGACGAGCGGCTCAGCAACAGATGCCTTGCTTAGTTCGGATGAGCCCGACGAGCCCGAAACTATCCCGCCTTTCTCGGCCTCGTTTGCGGGCTTGATACAGGCCAAGAGGATATGCCGTTTTGAGATGGCCAAGATTGTCAAGGAGGTCGATGCTGTGGCGAAGAACCCGCTCCTCGCCACTGACGGGAACAGAGACTCGTTCTTTTTGAACCCTCTAGTATTTAAACAACTGCTCCCAGTAAGTTTCCCATTTAGTACCAGCATCTTAACACTAATCAACATTTTTCTCCAGGTTGTGCGATCCTTGTCTCCCGAGAACGCTGTTCTGGGCGTAAGAGACCCTTCCGCAACCCTGCTCCTGGGCTACTCTCAGCCCAAGGCGGACACCAAAGCCCTACCGCCAATCTACAAGCTGGGGAAGAGCCTTTCGGAACACTGCAACAAGCTGGTCAAGTCCATCGAGTCCGTGGCCTACAAGGCTCGGGACTACCGCATGGAAGGCTGCGTTGGACCCATCTCGAACGACGACGTTCAATCGCAAGCCGAGGTCTTTAATGATCTATCCAAGATGGACCAGACGTATCGCCCCGTCAATCTCACCGTCTGGTCGGAAGAGGCGCTCTTCAAGGGCATGAAGATGACGTATGCCAATGGAAACGTCATTGAGCATGGCATCTGCGAGGGCGCTCCGTCTCGCGTACTGGCTCTTCAGCCCAACGGGTCCGAGGTCATCGTGGAGGTGGTGGTCCGCGAAGCCACTCCCACAAAGGCAGACAGTGAAGGAAAGACTCCAGGAAAGCCGTTCATCCACTCAATCGCTGTCGCGACGTCCTTGTACCAGACTCTCGACACTGCCAAACCTATCACTAAGGCAGACGATTCCACTACAACCGTTAGTGAAGCAGCGGCCAATCTCAAGATCACGTCGACGACTTGGCTCAAGCCGGAAGACACTCGATACTCTCTGCGCGGCTTCTTCGGTCTGCAACACCCCAAGAAGAACCCAATCTACACACTAGGTGTAGTCTGGGGCAAGGACGGCTTCGTGCCCGTTCCCACAAACCGAATCCAGCCCTCCATCTGCAAAAGCTTCCTCGGCCTCTCCAAGGACCTGCAGAACAACATCGAGCAGCTGCCCCGCGCCTACGCCGAGACGTTCCTCATGGGCAACAGCATTAGCGTCAGCGGCGCCCTCTCGCCAACGCCGCTCAAGTCGTTCAACGCCCTGCAGGACATCGACCTCAACTGGGAGATCAAGGCTCTGGGCTTCGCCACCAACAACAAAGACAAGCTCGGCGGGCTGTGCGGCCTCAAGGTGACGTACCGCAACGGGCACGAGCTCGTCCACGGCCACTACGCCAAGGAGGCCGTGGCCTGGGAGACGGACGTGCACCCGCAGCTCTCCGTGGTGCGCTTCACGGCGGGCCGCGAGCGCGCCGAGCAGCCGCTCTACATCGACAAGGTCGAGTTCGTGGCTGGCGAGGAGGGCTCCGACAGCCTGCTGCCGGAGTGGCCGCGGAACCTCAAGTCGGACCGGTTCGAGGGTGTGGGGGGCGACGTCTCGATGGATGTCACGGAGCTGGTCGAGTCGGCGCCAAACGCAAACTTTGGCAACGGCTACGCGAGGTGGTCGGCGCGGGGATTCTACGGCGAGTATGATGAGACGAAACAGTTGATTACGCGGCTGGGAATTGTTTGGGGCAGAGGTTGAGAGTGTCCATGGCTTGAGCCACTGTATGAGTAATTCCCAAAGAACCAGAGACTAATTTTCTATCTGACAAACATTTCCTGGTCCAAGTTTTGAGTGAAAGTGAGTAGGGACGCAAGGGATAACCCACCCATGCCTCACTCCCAGCTCGCGCAACGAGAAATACTCACCTCCTTCACTTCATGATTAACAATGCCTTCCGCACTCGCTCTTCTTTTTTGTCTGCTTGGGTTGCTTGGAGCCTCCTTATGTTCACTCTCTCAGAGACTGCCCAGAAGCCGAGGAGTCGATAACAGGATACCCATAGTCAGGACGCTGCTTGGGAAGAGCAGTTTCGCGGTGTACTTCATAACGCTTGAAGTAGCGGTAGTTGAGCCATGAGCAAACTGCAGTCCAGAAGGCAAAGACCCTTTTAAAAGATGGTCAGCGCTGTACCGGCACAAAGTAAACAAAAGACACAGAAGACGTACATTAATACAATAGCCGTCAGAGCGACAAAGACACTCATGGCACAGTTTGCGCCCTTGCAGTAGTTGCTCATGCCCATGAAGCTAATGATGACCACCACGAACCAGAAGACAATCTCCATAGTGTTCAACACGGCGTATGCTTTCAGACTGCCCCATCGCTTGTACTTGGAGACGTGTTCGGTGATAAGCTGGTAGCAGAGCACAACGATTGTCTTGATGCTCTGATATGTACAAAGTCAGTATATGCTCTGAAAGGGCGTCCATCGGGTCCTTCACCATAGTAATGGCAAGAGTGTCTGATCGAGTCGTAGGCATGCCCTTTGGCTTGGTGGCGATGCGGGCCCCAGACAGGGCAATGATGAGGACGACGAGGGCTATCTGGCCGATGTGAATTTTGGTTTTGTAGTGGGCGTCGAACCGGCGACTGTGGAAGAAGTCGTATATCCGGCCCATTGCGTTGTGGCTGTTTCTGGAAGATGGATGTGGTCGAAAGCGCTGGTCGGGTCTGGTAAAGGTTCACGGAGCACAAGTAAACCTGGCAAAGATTGAGAGAACTCCATCTTTATATCTTGCTCCTTTTATTTCTTCTCACTTTTTCGTTCCTGTCGTATTCCTCTTTACGAAATGTTCAAGTGGCTGAGCTCTGCGGTTCGATGTCTACGAGTTGGATATACGCGTATAGGGGAATACGACCCCCACCAGCTTCGTATGGTTTTCTTGCCGCCAACCGGAGAGGAGAATTGGCTTTCAGCAGGATGACTTGGAAACGATGCGGGTGTTTATGAGGCTAAAAATACTGGAGACTGCTATGGTTTAATTCCATTTCAGAGGACCGAGATTACGTCTATTATGCTACATAGTACGAAGTTACCCGATTCTCGTGCCAAGTTTGTGTGCTCAGAAGTGACGTTCAACAGCTCCGGCTAACCTTGCTAGGAAATCTATGAATACAGAATTAAAATAGAAGTACACTGCAATTTTAGCGTTAAAGGATTATGAGTACGTATCAGCACGGAGTACAGGTGGGCGTTTGACAACATGGTGAAATAAGAACAAGGTTCAGTCCAGCTTCAATTAGAGATCAGCTCATGTATGTCCGCAGTCGAAGAAGTTTCACCATCCTCTGTCGCCCGTTCGAGCTTCACTGCATCCTCCTTTGTTCATGCTTGGGATTCACAGTTTGGGCCATCATGTGACCTAGATGGTCCGTGCGGAAAATGACGGCAGGGGTCAGTCGAGGTGCTTGCTCCAACCTCCACCAAACATCCATCGCGGCTCCGGCCATTCAACCATCGCCTTTCACGACCACCCGCCGACGCCATGGCAGCCGAAACCCCCAAGCTGCTTTGGAACCCCGAAAACGTCAAGGATGTCGCTGAGTCCGTCGGCATTGGCAACCTCAGCGATGAGGCCCTCAAGTGCTTGACCCAAGACGTCGAGTACCGCACCGGTCAAGTCATCATCGAGTCGTTGCGCTTCATGCGCGCCGCCCGCCGCACCACCCTGACCATAAACGACATCTCCCTTGCCCTCAAGACGCTCGACGTTGAGCCGCTCTATGGGTACGATTCTACTCGCCCTCTGCGCTACGGCGAAGCTAGCCTCGGGCCTGGTCAGCCTCTATTCTATATCGAGGATGAAGAGATCGACTTTGAGAAGCTCATCAATGCGCCGCTACCAAAGGTCCCTCGAGACATGAGCTTCACCGGCAAGTCTTGGCTCGCATGTTTTCTAGCGCTTGTCTAACAATACCTTAGCCCACTGGCTGTCCATCGAAGGCGTCCAGCCCTCCATTCCCCAAAATCCGACCACCTCCGACTCGCGATCGCAAGAGCTCCTACCAAAGGGCCCAGGCGCCAATCCCGCCCTGGCGGCCCTCGCTGGAAACGACAACGTGTCCATGACGCCCTCTGTCAAGCACATTGTCAGCAAGGAGCTCATTCTATACTTTGACAAGATTCAGGCGGCGATACTCGATGACAATCCCGACGAGGAGGTCGTACGGTTGCGCCAGGCTGCTCTGGGTTCAGTGCGGGACGACCCCGGCCTGCACCAGCTCATTCCTTACTTCATCAACTTCATCATGGACCGCGTTACCCACCACCTCGACGATACCTTCACTTTGAAGCAGATGATGGAGCTGACTCATGCCCTGATCGAAAACAAGAGCCTGTTCCTCGAACCCTACGCCAGTCCGCTCTCCGCGCCTGCGCTCACGTGTCTCATGGCTCGGAAACTCGGCGCCGACGAGGGAACCGACGCCATCAAGGAGCAGTACGATCTGCGGCAGTTGGCGGCGTCTCTCGTTGGCCACATCGCCCGCAAGTATTCGTCCTCCAACGCCCTGCTCCGGCCGAAGCTCACGCGGACCTGTCTGAAATTCTTCCTGGACCCCACCAAGCCACCCGCGGTTCTGTACGGCGCCATCCACGGTCTTTTGGAAGCTGGCGGCCCCGAGGCCATTCGGGTACTCGTGCTCCGAAACCTCAAAATCTTTGATGCCGCCATCCTGCAGCCCCTCAAGGAGAAAACAGAGGGGACCCTGGAGTACGAAATGCTGGTTTCGGGCATCGTCCAGGCCGTCGCGTCCCTCTCCCGAGTCGAGCCGGGTGTCGTCAATGGAGTCAACGGCACAGTTCCCGAAACAGAAGAAGCCGAGCTCAGGGAGTTCATCGGGCCCATCGTGGGGCAAAAGATTCTTGCGTCTGGTAACCGAAGGCTAATCAAGACAATCCTGGACGCTCGGTTTCTGGAGTAGGTAATGGCATTCATAGATACCACGGCGAACGGCGTTGGTGGCGCTTTCTTCCAAAATATGGCACTTGGACATGGACACGAGCTGAGGCTTTTTTCCTGAATTGTACAAAATTGATTGCTTAAACTTGAAAATGCCTGAAGGCTGATGACTTCTACACGTGTTCGTTGAACACTTCCTCCCTACGCCAGTGTCCCAATCCTTTGGCAGGTGTATCATTTTCCCTCTCATTCATTCCTCCGCTTCTTCATCATGAGTTCCCTTTTTTTACACGAAGAAGGCCAGAATCAAACCGCCAATAATTCCCGACGCCCACAGGATCTTATCCGACTTGATGATGGTGGCCTTGGGGAAACCGGTGCCGATGTCGTAGACCAGATGCCTCACGCCGGCGAGGAAGTGGTAGGCAAAGGGGAAGCCGAGGGCGAACTTGAGGCCGCCCTTGACGAAGAGGGGCGCGGCGCCCAGGGCGCTCACGAGGCTAGCCGTCTCGATGTGCAGGCCGACGAGGGGCGCGACCAGGTAGGCGCCCATATAGGCGTACAGCGAGCCCGAGAGGATGGTGCCCGTGATACGGGTCCAGGCCGAGGTGCCGAACCACGTCTGCTCCATCTTGTAGATGCCCAGGTGGGGGGAGACGGGACGCTGGAGGCGCTGCTCGGCGAGGATCTTTTGGCCCTCGGCCTGGGAGATGGAGGCGCTGACGGCGGTTCTGCGGATTGAAGGTGTCAGTTCGGTGAGGTTCAGTTCGGGGGGTGCGCCGGTGATGAATGTGCGCCGGGATGCGGGCTTTGCAATTGAGACTTACCGGGGCGACGAGGTGGAAAGTCCGGCCGTCAGAGCAACCTTGGGGATGGTCTGCTTGAAGAAGACACTGCCGGCCGCGCCTGGGAGTTGTTCAAGTCAGCGAAACCGGGCTCTGGTGTTTTCCAACCATTCCCTCCGGAGAACAAGGTGCGCACCTCGGCGAAGGGCGGCAACGCCCACACGTTGAGCGATCATTGCGACGGTCGAGGTTTTTGTTTGAGGTCGACGGTGAATTGTATCGTTCGAGGGGCGGGCGTCCGTCGTCGTCGTGCGGGATTCGTGTTTCGTTGTCGAGGGGATCCGTAGGACGGAGAGAAAGTGCAGTGGCTCCCGGACTTCAAAGATCGATGATGCTCGGGAACGGGCGCCCTCGGCTTCTCGGTCCAGCGTGGCCAATGGGCGCCCGCGAATTCCTCATCTCGGGGCCCTCACGTGACGCGGTTTTCCCTCCGCCTCGGCGTGGGTGTCACGTGCTGGGAGTATCTCGACCGTGTCCGGGTCAGCTCTTTGCCGTGATTGATGAGATCGGTTTGCTTAGTCAGCGGTTCATGCATCAAAAGCATCGTGCCCCAATGTTTTTTAAATCTTTTCTTCTCTTCTTCTTCAGATAGTCAAGAACGTCCGCCGCTCGGCTGTCTACAATAAATGGACAGCAGCTGCCAGGCAGGGTCTTTGGACCCTTGGACGATCTGAGAAGGATGATCCGTCGTTAATCTCGACATCTAGTGTTTTCTCCGTCTAGATGTCGTTTCATTTTTGAGATCTACATTCTTTCGCCTTTGACTGGTTGACGCGGCATGGAAGTTGCCATTGTGAACCCAGATATGGACCATGATAAAACTCTGGCCTCCTTTCATCACACATTATATTGCCAGCATGTCCGGTTGTTCGTCTACTTCATCAATTACTTCAAAAGACCATTCTTTATCCAACCATTTCAGATCAACCACAGCCATCTCCTTCCCCTTCGTGACTTGTAAACAAACACCCCACATCACCTTCTGCCCGAATTTCACCCACCGACCCGGAGAGAGTCGGGGAAGTCTGAAATTTTTTCCCCAACACCTCGACTGATCCCGTCATTAGCTTAGTACTTAAGTACTAACACATCTCGCACCACTCGATCATCACCTCAGTACGACAACCCAAACTCTCAACATGGCGACTACGACCCCCGCCAGCGGCAACTCGCCGTTCGACAGCTACCAGACGTCTCTCACGACGCGGTATTGCAGCCCCGCCATGTCCAAGCTCTTCAGCCAGCGTTCTCGACACTCGACCTGGCGCAAGCTCTGGCTCGGACTCGCTGAGAGCGAGAAGGAGCTGGGCATTGAGACCATTACAGATGAGGCTCTGGAGCAGATGAGGGCTCACCTCGTGGTGTCTGACGAGGACTTCGAGATTGCCCGTGTGGAGGAGAAGATTCGCAGACATGACGTCATGGCTGTAGGTCACTCACAGCAGAGCTCAACTTTCCTCAGGTACCTAACACTTGAATAGCACGTCCACGCCTTTGGTGTTGTTGCTCCTGCCGCTGCTGGCATTCTGCACTACGGTGAATATACCCTTTGGTTCTGCTTCTAAGCCGATTCTCATACGTTCCCAGGTGCAACCAGCTGCTTCGTGACCGACAATGCCGAACTCATCCTCATGCGCGAAGCTCTTGATCTGTTGGCCAAAAAGTTAGCCAAGGTCATTTCCAACCTCTCTACCTTTGCCCTCAAGTGGAAGAGTTAGTGTATCGCTTTGAACCCGGAATCGCCCCTGCTAACGAAGTATCCAGCCGAGCCCACTCTGGCGTACACGCATCTCCAGGCTGCCCGTAAGGCTCACTCGTTGGGTCCCATTTCAAAATGCTAACCCGTCTCAGAACTGATCACTGTTGGAAAGCGTGCCGCTCAGTGGGCGCAAGACCTCATGCTCGATCTCCACGCCATTGAGCAAGTCCGCAACGAGCTCAAGTTCCGCGGCGCCCAGGGAACCACTGGCACCCAAGCCTCGTTCCTCGAGGTTTTCCAGGGAGACTCTGCCAAGTGCGACAAGCTGAACGAGCTCCTCTGCGAAAAGTTTGGCTTCCCCAGCTGCTACGACGTGTCCACCCAGACCTACACTCGCAAGGTCGACCTCATCATCGCCAACGCCGTCGCTGGCCTCGGCTCGTCGGCACAGAAGATTGCGGGTGATATCCGCCATCTTGCTCACTGGAAGGAAATTGAGGAGCCTTTCGAGAAGTCGCAGATCGGGTCATCAGCCATGGTAGGTACCTGCATCGACTACCACCTCCTTCTTGAACAATGCTGACTATCAATCACACAGGCCTACAAGAGGAACCCTGTAAGTGAATGCACTCATCAGTACTCGTGGTGTTTTTATCTTGTCCAATTCTGACTTGCCCAGATGCGTTCCGAACGTGTGTACTCGCTGGCCCGTGAAATCCTCAGCAAGCCTGCCTCGTTCCAAGCCACGCACGCCGACCAATGGAGTAAGTCACGTCCGTCCATTTCTTTGGCAGTGCCAAGGCACATTCTATTCAGGCATGAGTACTACTGCCCTAATGGCATAAGTACTACTCCCCTAATTGCCTAAAGTAGAATATGTTTTGGCGCTGCAATAGGATAAGATCTTCATATCCAGTTCAAATTCTAACGGTTGGCTCAGTGGAACGCACGCTTGACGACTCGGCAATCCGCCGCATCGACATCCCGTAAGTGGAAATGAGATTACAAGTGCTTTGCCAGCAATGTCTAATGTTGATCAAGTGAGATGATGCTTCTGGCCGACGCCATCTTGATTGGCCTCGACAACATCACGGACGGCCTCGTCGTCTACCCCAAGCGCGTCGCCGCTCACGTCCAGGCGGAACTGCCCTTCATGATCACCGAGACTATCATCATGCGCCTGTGTGCTCAAGGAGAATCACGACAGGAGGCCCACGAGCAGATTCGTGTTCTCTCGCACCAAGCCGGCAGCGTCGTGAAAGACGAGGGCAAGGCCAACGATCTGGTGGACCGCATCAGAGGCAACGACTTCTTCAAGCCCATCTGGGGTGAGCTTGACGGCATGCTCAACGCCGAGTTGTAAGAGATCCCCATCGTCAAATGATCTACGACGCTATACTGACACACACATAGGTACACCGGCCGCAGCGCCGAGATCGTGGACAAGTACTGCGGTCCTGGTGGTCCCATTGAGAAGGCTTTGGCACCTTACGCCGAGTACATCAAGGGCGCCACTACTGCTGAGCTCAACGTCTGAGCGAGGCATAACGATCAAGCGGAGGTTGGGTGGTAGCTACGGTATGAAATCGTATCTTAGTGGGAAAATGCGGTTTGGTGGGGAAGTGTAGAATCACATTGCAGTCCAGCGAGAGTTGTGTTGGCAAGGTGGGTAACTGTCGCAGGAGCAATGTTTGGAGGAGGAGGAGGAATATTTTGTCGCAATAAGGACATATCTGGACCAAGTCACTCTACATATGCGTAAAAAAAAATAACTGGTAGCCGTCCTCTGCAGCCCGCGCCTCTCACCACCACTACAGAGATGACCGTCCAAGTCTGTCCGTTTTGAGCTGCATGAAAGTCAGTTCAGTCAGTCAGAAAGCTCTATACTTCAGCAACAACTCGGCGATTTCCCCTCTACTCCCAACTGCCAGATTTTCCCTCTCCCAATAGCCCAGCTTTCCCTCTTGTACAATGACCCGCGGGTTCCTTCTCTGAACAACGCGTACGAGAGGTGTGACGAACAAACTCTGCTCCGAGCCAGGACAGTTCGTACCAGAGCCACCGAAAACAACTCTCTACTCTACGATTGAACAGTCTAGTACCAGCTATGCAAGACTTTGTTCGTTTAAACACGTTCCAATGTGCCCATGAACCGTGGCCCCAGAACAAGCAACTCACCCCGTCCGCCCATCATCCGAACAATGAACGCCAAGACCTAATAAAAGACCTCTCCCTACCTACCTCACCCAACCCAAGTTACCAACCTTTCTTCCCGCTCACACCAATCCTCATTACCGCCCGCTAGTGCAGCCTTCACTCTACTACCTAACTTAAAAGGCACCACCCAGCCGGCACAATGACAAACACGACGTCGGCCCATCCCACCCTCGACGCACATTTCGAGGCGAGCATTGCCGCGAGCATCGCCTTCCTCTTCACTCTCTTCGTCCTCCCGGGGGCCTTGCTTCAGATTCTAGCTTCTTGGCTGGACCGGAGGGAACAGAGAGCGGCCGAAGCCAAAGCTGCGGCGTCGAATGTGTGATCTATTATCACGAGGTAAATAGTCCATTGATCATGTGTACCACCCTACCAACTGGATAACTAATAAAAAAACTATTTCATCCCCAAACATCGTAATCCCCTACCAAAACAAGCCGTAGCTACATTATCCAAGTGGTGATTGTGCATTAAAAGATTCTTCTGAATAATACAAGACTCCTCCCTTCTGTCCGTACATCAGACACTTGATCAAAACACAAAACATGAGACAGAGATAAAACCTGTTTCTCTTCCCGCCATGTCCATCTATACGTACCGCCCGCCTCCAGACGCCAGCCAGCCAGCCTGATGTGTCGCTCTAATGATATTGTTACAAATCCAACGCCATATGAGAGAGCTTTCCTCATCATCCGTCTTGGTACTCATTCCACCTTTCATTTTTCGCACCAGAGGTATCATTGTCGAAATCAATAGCGCCCAAGTCGTTTAGCGCCCATTAGTTTGTGCCGCCCATACCGAATCCGCCGAACAGAGACGCGGGAATTTGGCTCGATAATTGACTGCCATCCCAGTCCATGCTCCCCCAGTTCAAGGCCCCAACGTCGAGGTAGTCTCCAAAGAACCTATTTAGTTCCGAAGATGGTGCTGACGATACTTGGGGTTGGGCGACGGCTGTTGGCGGAGGAGGCTCGGAGCCACGAGTCGAGTCGGTTGAGCAGCACTCCTGGAGACGGTAGATGAAGGCTGGGTAGTCCAACGAACAGCCCATTTGAGCATAAGCTTGTTCGCGAGCTTTCCACGCCTTGAGGACAAGTTGGGCTTGGGCGGCATACGCCTTTTGGTTCATGTCGAATAGTTCGGGGTGAAAGCGGTACACTTTCTGGACGAGATTCCAAGCGCGGTCCACGAGAGCTCCAGTGACGCGTTGGCAAAGTTGGCCCGTCATTACCGCGAAGATGTCGAGCTGAAAGTGAAGCTTGACGAACCAAAGGAAGCCTGTCTGCTCCATGACCTCGTAAGCATGGGCGCTATGCTCGTTGTTCATAATGATGATCTTGAACAGGTTGTCCTTGGTGTTGAGGATTTCGGTCCCCCATTCCGGTTGCTTCCGCATCGGTACCAAGAACTCCCTCATTTTGCTAACGAGCATTGGGCGGACGGTAAGGGCGGCCACGTGGGCAGGTCCGGCGCTGGCGTCGATGTATCGTGATTCGATGGTGCGCAAGTTATCCTCGAGGTCCTCAACCAGCTCGCGATACTTCTCGATGGATGGAGGCGCGGGCTCACCATCCACAGCAACCACCGCATCGCCCATGATGGCAGCTTCCAGCCCTGGCGTTCCATGCAGGAACTCGGCGCTGATTAGAAACTTAGCGATCTGGTAGCCCGTTAGACAAAACGCCATCTCGGTCGGTCCCTCTCGCGGTTGCAGCGGCTCGGTTGACCCGGGAAATAAATCAGCGTCGTTGACGTTTTTGGGCATCTTGGTGTCCCAATTGCTAGGGAGCATGGAATTGCTGAGGCCGGATACAAGTGCATTCTTGGCGTCCTGAAGAATGATTTGCCACCACATCCGTCGTCGCATCTCGGTTTCAAATGGCGTCATGTTGAGAGTGTCGCCGTCACGGTGGTAGCCCATCTTTTGCGCAATCCTCACAATCATTCCGCTAAGAATCCAGGCGGCGTGCCTATCGTATCGACCCTGAAGAGAAGTCTGCGTGCACGAGTCAGTATATCCTACAAAAGTCAAGAATGATCGTTTCTACCAGATACAACATCAAGGCTTGGAGGGCCACCATGTCGAAATTCTTTAAAAAGTTGAACTTTTGAAGGGCCACCTTGGTGCCCATGGTGAAGCGGCGGATAGCTTCGTCGCGAGAAATGCCTAGCAGTTGCATAGACTCTATTTCGGTGAGAGAGACAACACCCATGGTGAAGATGGAAAAGAGGAGGGCCTGGTAGTTGACAGGGATGTTTTGGATGCTCGTGGCCGCGTCCATAACATACGGTTGCACCGAGGGGACATGGATGATTTTCGAAAGAGGGTTGACGCGTTCAACAAACAATTGCCAGAGGCGGAAGACATGGACAGGATCCGGCTGCAGCTCCTCGATACTTTTCGTCGAGGCATCGCTCTGCAGGAGAAGGTCGATGTTGGGATCTGGGCTCAGATCCTCGGATCCAAGAACACTGCACTCTTCGGGATCGTCGGTATCGACAATTTCTCTCATGGCTTGCAACTACGACCAGGTTGGATATTAGTTTAGACAGCAACACGGGCAAATCTCACCTCTTCGTGAATGTTGGCCCACAAATAACTGTCCATGAAGCGAACGCCTCCGTCGTCCTTGACCATTTTTCCGGCGGGCTTCCACTTTGCCTGCGACTCGGAGCCGGTGGGAGTGGTGACAGAGACATCCGACTGCGAGCCATCTCTCGACGGCATCTGGGCAGGCTGGACAGTTGGTGAGGGTGCGGAGCCATCGGCATACTGCTTGAGAAGGGCTTCACAGCGCGCAAGGCGTTCCTGGAGGTCTTGATTTGGGCGGCGACGCTTGCGAGCGGGCGCTGGAGTGCTTGGAGTGCATGTCACGTTTGCCTAAGGACGAAAGGAATGGTGAGCGTGTGAAGCGTTGGAGCTGGGCTGTGGGCTGTGGGGATGAGGGTCAATTGTAGGCGACGGTCGCGGCGATACGAAAAAGGACGCGTCAGAGTCGAGGAAACGCACCTTGATGCAGTTTGAACACGGCGTGTTGCGATCACACTTGATCTTACGGTGCTGACATAGGACACAGGCCAGTATCCTCGACGCCTTCTGGGAGCCGGGCGTAGTCGTGGTCGACATGTCCGTGGGGTCCGACGCAGTTTGAGGGGACCAAGTTCACATGCCAGCCGGAGAAGAGAAATGTCGAATGCAAACAATATGGGAATGAGAACGTTCACGATCCGGATGCGCTGGAGGAGGGATGGAGAGAAGCTCCACTCGAGCCGCCTGGAAGTTTGAACCAACGCTGACGAGGAGAGGGGAGAGGGGGTGGAGGGGCAGAAAAAAAGGATGCGACGGGACGGAGTCTGAATTGCGGTAAGTCCGATGTGTTGCGGAAGGGAAGGAACGACTGGGCCTTGGAACAGAAGAAGAAGCAAGAGCGAGTGGGTTGCTCTTGCCGCTTCAGAGTCAGCTATAATAAAGCCGGCTTTGGCAAGTGAAGGCCAAGTTGGCGCGGTCGAGAAAAGGCGTCGTCGTAATTCGTACTTGGGTCAGGAGGCTGCCTGTCTCTCGTTGCGGACTTTTGACTTTGGCGAGGGGGAGGGGGGTAGGCCTCGAACAAGGGACTCGGACCTGCGCTTAATAAGGGACCGGACAGGCAGGAGTTATGCACATAACAGACAAACACACGGATCGGCACGAGCTTGTGCGTGCCGGTATTGGTATGTGGTGTCTGTGCAGCTGCTTGCACTGGCAGTTATTGACGAATGTTTCGGCTTCGCCAGGCACACCAAGAGGCGCGAGACAAGGCACTGCGAAACAGGCACTGCGACGTGGGGGAGGGAGGCGCCGGGGAGCAATTTAGCTCCGGAGTACAGTGGTAGTGTGCCCTGTCACCGAGAAGGGATGGATGGGTGCTGCTGCTTGGCCGATGATGCCGATGACGATGAGTGGTCAGACACGGCGGCGAGGCTAAAAGCAAGAGAGGGAAATGTGTCAACTTGCGGACAACCGGGCGACAGTTGAAAAAACCAAGGAAGAAGTAGAAGGTCGGCAGCGAACGAGCCAGGGCTCGCAACTCGTGTCCGAGTCCGCGCTCCGCTTCGCTGGCTTCCGAGTATAAGTCGTATCGCTTTTCTCAACGGCCCCAAGATTATGACGAGATGGGCGGGAGTCGCGAGCGCCGGTGCGCCGATGAAAGATCGGGACTTGGCGAGCGCGCGTGCCGGAAGACGTGGGAGTCCAGCAGACCTCGTTCACGCCGGTAGGGGGTTTGGCAGGGGGTTGAGGAATAGCGGAGAGAAGAAGAAGAGAAGGTTCTAGACTTTGAAGACGTCTTCCGCTTCGTCCGCGGAGAGCGGTCGGCCGAAATTCCCTTCGAATACGATCGATACGAACAGCTTCGATCAGTCCAGCGGACGCAAATACTTGAACGATATTTGGCCCAGGCCGCCGACGGGACGTGAAAATGATGTGATGGGTGCGCAGCCAGAAAAGAGCGAGTTGTGTTAGTGGCGGGGGAGAGGGGAGAGGGGGAGGAGTCAGGCCGGGATTGGAAGGGAGGAGGAGGCGTGAGGAAGTGAGGCGTGAGGCGTGTGAGGTGGGTGTGGGTATGTATCAGAAGGGCATTTGATATGGCGATAAAGACTGAAGAACCAAGGGCCTTATACACAACCACAATAGGCTTTTGATTAACAATCAACCGCGCGCCGACACCATCTGATATCAACCCAAAGGTTGTTGTTGGCGGAGAAAGGTCGTGGTCGAAGGCGGAGTTCCGCAATGGAACACAAGGAAAATGCCGCCCAGGGAGAAAAGAGATAGTATATGATGCGACAATGGGACAAAAGAGTTGGAGGACAGCGGAGATTTTATCCAGTCATGAGTTCGCCGTCTTGTGTCGCGTGTGGCTTTCGAGGTTGCGCTGAAATGTTGGCTGGCGTTGCACAACCAAAGTCAGACGGCCTCAGCAAACCCACTTGGTCCTCGAGGCTTAAAGCCGCAGGATGCAAATGCAGGAACTTTTTTTCTTCTCAAGCTCCTTTCTCAGCTCGATGAAGACAAAGCCAGCTTGAACCAGACCTAATCCGCCAATATTGACGAGCTCCAGAGGGAAATCGCGGGTCGGGAAGAGTAGGGATTCTGTGCACGTGCTCGACTGCGTCTTTTCTTGGGAGAGGTGATCCAATGAGTGGGCGACGGTCGGTCTTTTCTGGCTGGAGTGGCGAATGAGAGTTGACGAGGTACGAATTGACAAGCTGGGGCTAGGTAGGGTGTGATTCCTCCGATGACTCAACCTCCAAAGACGGGATGAGTAGCAATGAGTCGAGATATTAGACGCACGAAAATGGTAGCTGCAGCCACAGGGCTGGTGAGTGGCTTTTCTTAGTCGCCGTCAGATGACTTGAAATAAGAAAAAGAACCGCAATCCGAGATTTCGAGAGGCGCGAGACGGCGGTTGATGGACGATATCAGATCGGATTGACGAGTTTTTGTAGGGATGGGTGTTGAGGAGGGTTCGCGATGACAACAGTTGCTGACGCTGCGGGTTGGGTGTTCCGCGAAGAAGCCGTAAGCAGGGTGTAGGAATACAAACTGGTCATTGTATCCCCTCCGAGTTGCTCACCTCGGTCCCTTATATGCCAGCCCCGTATCATCTCCAGCAAGTCTCTACCATAAGCCAGCTAGCGCTGTTCCCTTCTGTTCGCTTCCAGACAGGGATGCCTTCATCTGCAGCCGTTTGGGGCCCAGCAGCATTGATTGCAACACCACTGACGTCCCCATCTTTTATTTCCTTTTCTTCTCTGCTCATCAGCTCTCTGCTTCGTTTCAATCGCTTTTGCATGCGAGCTCAATCGCCAGCCGGAGTCCTGATGCTGCCCGGGCCCGAGTTCCAAAGCCTTCTCTCGACAACTGCGCGATAATAGGTGCATGAGGAGGGTATCGTCATGGAGGTTTATGAACTGACAAGCGTCTTGATTGTCAGCGTCTTCCGTAAAGTCCCATTTTGTCGGAACTGGACAGTCTCAACTATATGAAGGAAATTGTTAGTGCTCGATATGCTATTTCTTATTTGCTACGATTGGGTTCCTCCCATTCCAGCTCATTCCATGTGTCGTCCGATCTCTCACGGCAGCAGCACACCTCCTGCAGGCTGACCTTGGAATGGGAAAACTGTTATCTCACCGAGGCAACGTAACCCGAATCCCATCGGACCTCCCCCACGAAGAACATCAGTGGCTTGCAGCATTCTCATGTGGGTTTCATCGTCTGGAACCACCGAGTTCCAGCTCTCAATGCGAAGCTATTCACAACCCTGCAGACGTTATCAACTTCATGCCTGCCTGCGGCCCTTTTTATCCTCGGCATTGATCTCTCTATCATCTACTCTCAAAGAATGCGTGAAACTTGCAAAGGCGACCCTTATATAAAGCCCAGTCAGACAGCTAGGTACTTCGTGCACCATCTCAAGTCCCCTGCCATATTGGTACAGCTGCTCCTGTGACAGCCGTCGTATTTTGTCCTCGTGTTTGACAAGCAATGCCAACAGCTTATTTGCCTATTTCCATCAGCCCCTAGTTCACGAAAATTCGAGCGCAAGACCAAGCAATATAAGAATGAGGATCTCATCCACCTTACCGGTCACCTCTCTAGGACGCAGATCGTGGAAATCAACATCGCGAAGGAGGTACCTGAGCAGATACAGCAAAGACGAAATGATAACAGAAGTGACACCGAAGTGCTTCACTGCATCTATTGGAGATGTGGAATCCTCTTTGCCCGGGCGTTACTTTCTTGGATTTACCCGCGGGTCCGTGACGATCACCACCAAAGCGCTCTATATCTTGAAGCCATAGGTCCGAGTTGACGAATGGACGCCGGTAGCAGATACGAGGTATTGTGGAAACATTTCGACGGGCTTATTTGTGTATTATGAAAACATGGAACCTATATCTGGAGCAGATCGGTCGCTCTCTGAACCATCTTCCTCCTCCTTCTTTTCTGCTGACGCGGGTACCGGTACCAGCGCAGTTCGTTTCTTCTTACGCACGACTCTACGGTGAGTGGTGCTCTTAAGGTGCTTTTCCCAAGCTTCCTCCGTCATGAGCACCGTGTGGCACACCTCACACATGCGTTTGCACGGCGTTGGCTTCGGCGCCGGGTTGCCCACTTGTGTGAGCACCTCGTTGGCCACGGACGATATCTCCGTGGGCAAGGCGCGTGGCTCTCCGGCGAGAAATTGCTTCGCCAGCTCAACGGCGGGGTCGACAACGTTGTCCTTGTAGCGCGACACGTCGGTGCTGTCGAGGAGGTAGAGGCTATCCATGGCGGTCGGGCCGACACTGCGGATGCGGGGAATCTGTTTGAGTCTGATCCAACGCGTCTGGTAGTTGGCGTAACGGCGTGTGGCCGCCTTCATCTCCTCCAATGCCGTCCTTTTGAGGCAATCCGTCTCGGACTGCTCGTTTCCTTCGTCGACGGCCGTCATGTACGGCTCGAATTGTTTGTAACCGATGGATTGCCAGATGCCCTTGGTCATGTCGAGGGTCCGTCCACCTACAGACCTCTCGCGTTTGAACTCGAAGAGTTGGCGGACTTCGTCCAACAGTCCGGCATCGACCATCTTGTCGACCCGACTATCGAGCCGGTCGCGTAGGACCTCGCGGTCCGAGTAAACCCAGAACAGCAAATACTCCCAGGTTCGGTGGTTGTCGACGTCTTTTTGTGCGGCCTGTTTGCGCGCTTGCTGCTCGGCGTAATGATCGGACGCACGCTTCCCGGTGCGCAGGTAAATCTCGAGGGAGCGCTGGATCTTGCGACGGTCTTTGGGGTGCCAGCGGTCGGCCATAACAGGGTCGACTTTCTTCAGCTCGTGCAGCATGACTTCATTCGATTCTTGAAGAATAGGGAAGGACTCGGAATTGTCTGTCTCGATGTCGTCCAAGATGACCTCTTCGAAGAGGAGGGGGTCGACATAGTACTGAGAGCCACCCACAAGGATCGGAAGACGGCCTCGTTCGCGTATTTCTCTTATTGTTCGAGTGGCCTCTCGTTTATAGTCTTCGACATCCCACGGCGCGTCATCCAGGGAGATGTGCCCGAGAAGATGATGGGGGATCCCTTGCTGCTCGGTAGCAGTGATCTTGTTCGTGATGATGGGCAGTCCGTCGTAAAGTTGCATGGCATCCGCGTTGATGATCTCGCCATTGAGCCTAGTAGCCAGCTCTACAGCTAGCTACATACGCAGGAATGTCAGAATGACTGTAAGACGGTTCGAGCAAGGCTGTCGTACCTCGGACTTGCCAGTCCCCGTGGAGCCCAGCACAACCACGAGGGGTTTAGTGGGAGGTTTAGTAGCAGAGGCCATTGTTGTAACATTGCGCCAGAGGATGCGTGTCAGACGGCGGCCGAACATCAAGCCGCGTAGACCTTGAGCGAGCAGCCAGTCGGCGCAACTCTGCGCATGATGATGCCAATGCAGAATTGGTGGGTGAAGATATTGTAGGACCAAAATTGCGACGCTCACATGTGACCCAGAAAAGCGACCAACGACTGGACGCGGGGAGCTCCACGAATCCACGCTTACCCTGGGGAAAGAAATGCAGGGTGATGGGGGCCAGATCCATCGAAACTCGAGGGCTTTTGGGTGGTTCTAGAAGATTGACGGAAAATATTACCGCCGCCAACTCGGCCACCAAACAGGGGAGCAGCTGAAACTTGGATTGGCAATAGGTTAGGTGCCGAGGTGTGAAAGGTCCATCAACATGGAATAGTTAACGAAACACCCGCGAAATGATTTAAAAACCCCGCGAAACTTTTTTCCTACCTAGCTTCTCCTAAAAAAAAAATCCGCCAAAAATCCCCCTTTACCTCAAAAGGCTCTCTTTTTTCTCACGAGGTTCGTCGAGGTCCTTGGCTACAGATCGAGGAGCGAGTCGCCCGCGGAGGGCCCGAGGCAGAGTTTTGGTCCTGCCGCCGAAGGCGACCTCCGTGAGCCCAAGTGTTCGTCAAATTCGAACAAATTGGCCCCCCTATTTACTAAGATAGGTTAAAACTTTCGCGGGGATTTCAAATCGTTTCGCGGGTGTTTTGTTATTCGTCAACATGCCGTCCTTTTGGCTCCAAAAGCAACTCTTTCTCACGGCTTCCAACTCAATCTAAAGCCAGATTTTCGACTTCAGGGATATTGGCAAGGCAAATGACACCTATAATCTATTCTCAGCGCATCCGTATTAATGACGAATAGGCCCAGGTATCCGTGCTCGACGTGTAGAAGCTCATCGAATCTCAACCACTTTTCGCATCGAATCCTATCAAATGAACCCAAGTCATATTATGAAGGCGACAGACTTTATTAATGTCCGCTCGGCTTCATAAGCTTAAATACGAACCCCTCAGAGTCCCGAGTCGTGGAACAAGTTGCGGAATAGGGCGACTTCGCAACTGACCCCTGTCAACAAAATATTGGCCTTCAAAGGCATTCGTGCTTCACCAACCCGGATAGCCAGTCTTGCTCTTAGGATTAGGTTCTGCATCCAATTTTTTCCGGTTGCTTTCGCAAAGGCCACGCGATCTAGGACATCATATTTCCTTTGTCGAAAATAGTCGCCTCAATTATGATTCGGCGCTTCTTGCATGACCATATTTCTCCTGTCGCTCGTCCCGTCCTGGATGACTCCACTCATCAGTGCCTTCCCATTTCCCACACGGAAGAGAACTGGCTTTTTATCACGTGACCCGCACCTTTAGACACTTTCACTGATGCCAGCCTGTTCACCAGTTCTCCTTAATTATCCATCGACCCTTCGTCTTTGCGCTTGAGCTCTGCAAGCTCGGCTTCCCCTTCTTTCTTTCTTTCCGCCTTGGATGAAATAGTCCAATTCTTCTTTTCTTTTCCCTCCCTGCCCTGTCACTGTCACCATGAGTTCCCGTAAGTACTCGTCGCCTCGCCCCTTTGCGCAGAGCTGTTGGAGCTCGCGCGAGCTGTCAAACTGGCTCTTTGCGCCACCCGACACACGACACCACGCGCGCAATTGATGCAGCTCCGTCCTCGATGCCATAGCGATCCGAGTGCTAACGTGCGATTCGTGAACAGTCCGATTCCTCGACCTGGTCAAGCCGTTCGTGCCGTTCCTCCCTGAGGTTCAGCAGCCGGAGACCAAGATCCCCTTCAACCAGAAGTTGATGTGGACCGCCCTGACTCTCCTCATCTTCCTGGTCATGAGCCAGATGCCCCTGTACGGCATCGTCTCCTCCGACAACTCGGATCCCCTATACTGGTTGCGAATGGTCATTGCGAGTAACCGCGGTACGCTGATGGAATTGGGCATCACTCCCATCATCTCCTCTGGCATGGTTTTCCAGCTCCTCGCTGGCACCCACATGATCGATGTCAACCTCGACCTCAAGTCCGATCGCGAGCTCTACCAGACCGCCCAGAAGCTCCTTGCCTTCATCCTGTCCGCCGGTACCGCCACCGTCTACGTCTTCAGCGGTCTCTACGGCCCTCCATCCGACCTTGGTGCTGGTATCGTCTTCCTTCTGATCCTCCAGCTGGTCGTTGCTGGTATGATTGTTATCCTCCTCGACGAGCTCCTCCAGAAGGGCTACGGTCTTGGCAGCGGTATCTCTCTGTTCATTGCCACCAACATCTGCGAGTCGATCATGTGGAAGGCCTTCTCTCCCACCACCATCAACACCGGCCGTGGTCCCGAGTTTGAGGGTGCCGTCATTGCCCTCTTCCATCTTCTCATGACCTGGCCCAACAAGCAGCGTGCTCTGCAGGAGGCTTTCTACCGCCAGAACCTGCCCAACATCATGAACCTCCTGGCCACCATTGCCGTCTTCGCCGCCGTCATTTACCTTCAGGGCTTCCGTGTCGAGATCCCCGTCAAGTCCTCGCGCCAGCGTGGTGCCCGCGGTTCCTACCCCGTCCGTCTCTTCTACACCTCCAACATGCCCATCATGCTGCAGTCCGCTCTTTCTTCCAACATTTTCCTCATCTCTCAGATGCTCTACTCACGCTTCTCCGAGAACCTACTGGTCCGTCTCTTCGGTGTCTGGGAGGCCAAGGATGGTACCTCGCAGCTCCATGCCGCTTCCGGTCTCGTCTACTACATGTCTCCTCCTCTCAGCATGAAGGACGCTCTCCTCGACCCTATCCACATGGCCGCCTACATCGTCTACATGCTCGGCGCCTGTGCTCTCTTCTCTAAGACGTGGATTGAGGTGTCCGGCTCCAGCCCTCGTGATGTTGCCAAGCAGCTCAAGGACCAGGGTCTCGTCATGGCTGGTCACCGTGACCAGAGCATGTACAAGGAGCTCAAGCGCATCATTCCCACTGCTGCTGCCTTTGGTGGTGCTTGCATTGGTGCACTCTCCGTCACCAGCGACCTGCTCGGTGCCCTCGGCTCCGGCACCGGTACCCTCCTCGCTGTCACGTACGTTTAATCAGTCAAATTTGAATGTGGAATATCTCACTAACGTATTGCAGTATCATCTACGGCTACTTCGAAATCGCCGCCAAGGAGGGCGACATGGCCGGCATGAAGGGCATGATCATGGGATGATCGCAGCTCTCATGAAACCAATGACACAGCTACGAATCATTGGTGTGTGTCCGGGCCGACTCGGACTAATGTGTATTAACAGCAGTCGAGAGGAAAAGAGAAAATAGTTATATAAGGTTTTTTTGTGCTTTTTTCCTTTGCCTTCAAAAAACAATCCGGGAGTCGGGGGAGTGAGGTCAATTTTGGCTTGGAAAAGGGCATTTATCGGGCGGCGATCTAGGCATGTCGATGAGAACCGAACATCGGGTCGAGCTGTCTTCGTGGATAACTACATTTTCGGGGAAGGAGATGCCATGACAGACCACGCTGGGGACGGTTATGGAAGAACCTCGCTGTACCTTAAAGGCTATGTACTTTTTATGCATGACAGGTTTTTAATGCCATCCATCTACAAAGCATTGCCGCTGGTTCTGGTGTTTATAAGTCCGCTCAGTGTGCCTTTCGCCCCTCGCTTTCCTCAATATGTCATTGTGGTAGGGTCATGTGTCATGACGATGGAAAAGACAAGGGTGTACTGGTGACTTACCAGTCCAGGGTAGCACGCGTCCACGGTCAACGAAGAATTGGATGGTTGCACGCGCATAGCTGAAATGCAGCCCGGAATGGGGGTTTCCCTCTCGCCAAATGGTCCGTCCGTCCTCGCTTCCCAGGAGCCTCGTTCGGTATGTGTAGCGGGCCGGTAGAAAGAATGAGGGGGAGGAGGGGTGGTAGATATTAGGGGATCGTTCCTAGGCCGGCGTCGTACCGATGCGATGCTGCTGCTGTGACCGGTGAAGAAAGGCCAGGCGAGAGGAACTGTCAGTCCCCCTACTTTTTGCTGAGGGCGCTGCCGGGAAATGCGCCATGCGAACCAGGTGGGATACTCTGTCTGGTGGGAGTGGGATGTTGGATTTATCCTCATACATGTAAAACTCGGGCCGGAGCGTTGCAGATGCATCGCTGAACGATGTAGGTGCACCGGGTTTCCGGATTAACACCTAGTTGACGTCCTTGGACGGCTCAATTGCGCGAGGCATGGCCAAAGTCGTTGCTCACGCGCCGGGTTGGCTGTTCTGGTTTCGCGATTCCCATCTGGCCAAGATTGGCATCCCGATGGCCGAACTCGCCGCAACAGAACCACTAGTGGGGTTTTACCCTCGCAGGTAGGTCGGCGACCGAAACCCCCCTCCCCCTCAAGCACGGCAGCTTTACCATCTTATCAAAACCAGGGATGATGCCCTCACTTGACTTGGAAGATCCACCACCCGTCTCGTCACCTCGCGTTTGCAGGTTGCATCAGGACCAGCAGAGAAGCCACATACGAAAGCCCTCTCTGGATGACCGGAACCGTGAGCGGCCAACGGGACGAGACATATTTGAGCAACCCAGTCGTGCCTGAGGCGGACTTCAATTGGCCCGCTGCAAGTGCGCAACGCTTATGCATCTGCCATGTATGCTGCAGCCAGGGGGCGAGGGGGGTTTTTGGATGTATCACGCGGCGTCGACGACTTTTGAGGAGGCCGACCTTCGGTCACGCCGCAGAAAGGGAAACGTACCTTCGCGATGGGCTCGGGTAGATCGAGCCAAGACCCTATTGTCGGTCAAGGAAATGCTGAGACCAGTGTGATTGACGACATGGGTGGCAGAGCAGGACGAGGGCAACGTCGACATGCCTGCTCCGTAACATTCGGGCTGCATTGGCGAGAATTGGCGGGGGAACTGGCGGGATGAAGGCATGAAAGCATGGCCGCGAATGGCCAGGGCCCTAGGCACTGCAGAAGAAGTCATGGGATACATGTCCCGCGAACAGGGGGGCGAGGGGGAGACGAATGGTTCCCTCTGTTCATTGCCGCAAAACTCATGAGACCTTGAGAAGAAAGTTCTTCAACGAGCGAAACGAAACGAAAACAAGGGACTAAACCTGGTGGTTAGCTGAGATTGGCATCCATCGGGGTTCCAGCTGTCAGAGTATCTCTTGTAAATTGCTTCCACCTACTTAGGTAGGCCAATGCCCCGGACTGCCTAGATCCTGCTAGCTCGACTCCCGGCGGTGAGGCAGAGTTCTGAATCGACAGGGATGCTTTGCATGCTGCTGTAAGGACGAGCTCGACCTCCAGGCCATGGATGAACATACCTTTGCCAATCGAAACCGCCTGGGGCAACGGAGGGTGAGCCCAAGTGGCTGCGGCCGGATAAGAGTCTGCGTAAGAATATAGAGCAATGAGAATATACCTTTGTTATGCATCTCTATTCCTAGTGGAGCGCAATTGAGCAATGCTGTGCGGATATCGCACTTTGCTTGTTTCGCTCGCCAATTGTCCTCGACAGTCATCTTCACACGTACCTGATCTTCAGGCACAGGGAGTGACATGACCGAGTCTCAAAATCCTAGGGACCTGAGTCAATGGAACTGTGCGAGCCAATGAGACCATGTTAATTTCTCTTGACAAGAACTTTGCGGGGCGTAAAAGTCTCAGGTACATCAGGAACACGACCGAGGGTCGGAATGTCGTCGAGTGAGACGAGATGGAGAGAGCGGGAATACTGCCAGCTAGACGGTTACATGTACTGACACTAGGAGGGGGGGAAGGAGACCTCAGGTGTCATGTCAGACCCGACCACAATCTCCACTTGGAAACGAGGCAAGTCTCAATCGCTTGACAGAAGCTTCTGTTCTCTGCTCGACCCTATCTTATTGGCGTATGCTCTCTGTATCTCCCGGGACACGTGTGGAGGCTCAAGTCACACTTGACGTGATAGATGGGAGCTCCGTTTAAGTCACGAGGTGGCTTGTTTTAGGTGATGCAATGCTGTGATAGGTAGCTGATGCACGACTTCGTATTGCTTGTGCAATATAAAAACTGCTAAGCGAATCATTTTCCGTTAATATATCAGCTCGAATAATGTATTCAAAGACCGACCTGCTCAAATCAATGGCCTAGGTTCGTATTCCGGTCAGGGACTCCTTGGTCGTGCATCAGTGACTGTATGCTCACTGGACGCAAGGACGGGGTGGAAGAGAACACGATTCGACTGTTCTAGGACCCAGCGTTGATAGGCAATCCTTCTCGTTGGTCTAGAATAAGTTAATAAGTGCCGGCGAACGGACCTAACTTCTTGACATAACCTCAGTCTGGCCTGACCTGCGAGTTGCCTGCAAGCCTCCACCCGCACGGAATAGAGCGTCGTTGCAAAATGCTCGGGTGCCGAGGCGAGACTTGCAATTCAGCTCGAATTGCCGGCGGTCATTGGGTTCTGGTGGATATGCGGTGTGTGTTATTAGCCTTCAAGTTGCAGTGGTAATCAGTCATGGCCGCGACGGTGCTTGGCTGCGACACACTAATGATAGTAAATGAGAGCTGGGCCTGGTGATCGCGGGCTCGATGTTTCTTGTTTCCTCGAACTCCCTTGACTGGAACGCGCCGTGGAGGACTGGGGGCTTCTAGATGGCCAATTGGGTCGACGCTTGTGTGACCTTTGCATGGGGGTTGATTGACGAAGAGCCCCATTGCCCTGGCCCTTGGCCGACTGGTAAAGTTACAACGGGCGAGGGGTGAAGGTAAGTTACTTCCGGGGAGATATGACAGCCTCCGGAGTGGCGTAGCGTGACGACCATTGATGGCCCCGGTGACAGCTAACCGTCCTGCCATTTCCGGGCCAGTGTCGCCTCGTTCTCTGACGGTTCGTTTGCTTGAGGTGTGTAACTGGATTCACGAATTCGACGCCCGAGGTGCGCACTTGGAGTGTGTCATATCCAAAACCAGGCCAACACGTATCTTGGCAAATCTGGGACTCCTGGCTGGATTCTTGGAGGGGCGGCGGAGGAGGCGAGACAAGGGCGAGACAAAAAGATGCCATCAGAGGAGGAAGAGGAAATAAAGAAGGGTCCAGCGAGCCCTCTCTGTGATCCAGGTCGTCATAGTTACACAGCGCTCTGGTATCAAGGTTGATTCAGTTGAGCATTGCCCTGTCCGTCGTCGGCTCTTCTGGAGCAGCTGTTAGCTGCCGCCATCACTCGTTCTCTCAACATGAGGAGCGCCGCAAGTCAAAGAACTTTCCCTATCAGAGCTTACTTTAAGCCCAAGAGGGTGCACGAGCCGTTTTAAGACCCGAAGTCGGGGGACTGAAAATCCTTACACGGAATTCGGTCTATACTCGTGGCTGGACGCAGATGTGATGAGCGGCGAGTTGCAGTCTCCCGCCTGCACTCATGTATCAAATGGCCAAGCTAAATCGACCAGGGTACATGTCAGCGCAACGTTCTCGTTGCACGGCAAAAGTGCAACGGAAATCAAAGCTATGCCAATCATTGTGAATGCCCTGCACTAGTCACGGAGAGGCAATGCGATGGATGCACCGATGAAATAGGCGTTGGGGGACCCCGCATCTGCATGTTGCCTGAATCTCAACGAGGCTTCTGCGGGAGAAGAAGGGCAGTGGAATGATAGCGGATGGGAACTTGCAGGATGAGGTGCCGGGGAGGTCCATGTGCGAGGTGGGAGCGTGCACAAAACTCATTCATCCTGACAGTGGTCCGGTTGTGCTCCGAACAGTGTAATCGAAGTCTGCATGAGCGCTCGGCACGAGGATTCCACACTAATCACTGGCAGATCCTCGTCCGAAGAAAATGTCGTGAACTCAATCCCACCACAAGGAGTCTGTTCGAACGCTTCGTCCACCATTGCCCAAGCACTGCATAAATATTTGCGATTCGGCCACTGAAAGTCGCTCTTACAAAACACCAGCACAAGGGCGAAAACGCAGCAAATTCGACGATAGCTTGGGGCTTTGGGGGATCCAATTGTCGTTCTCTGGACCCCACCTCGTAGCACTAGGACGCGTGCTAAGCTTGACATCGGAGACGGTTATCTGGAGCGATTCGTGATGTGAGGGAAGTCTGGAGCTGGCCACTTGAAAGAAAAACATGGTTGCCTGGTTGCCTGGTTGCCTGGTTGCTGGTTGGATGAAGCTGGAGGTTGCAATTATGGAGACAAGACGGGAGACAAGACTCGGTGGACTCGATGGACTCGGAGGAAAGTCCAGGTCGACGCACGACATGGCAGGCACGACATGGCAGGCACCCGCTGGCTCGAGCTTTCCTGTTGAAGATTTTAACGTTGGCCAACGGAGTTGGGAAGTTGCGAAGGTCTTGTTCGCAAAAGTCCACCCCACAAAAGTCCACCCCACCCACCCTCGGGCGGTTGCTTGACGAATACGTAAGGTGCGAGGCTAGAGCTTTAGCATGTAACAGTTTCCCTGCCCATCCAAGCTCTTGCTTTTGGCCGTAATCATGATGCCAGAAAATCAATGGGAGGCTGGTATCGAGTAGTTCTTGTGAGTGAGACAGTGAGGGCCTCGACATGTTCAGAAATAAAAGAGGAACATTCTTGGGTATGGCCTGAGAGCACCGACCAGCTGTGAACCTGAACGTGGAGAAAAGACTTGAATACTCTACCCACACACCCTCAGTGACGAGATCCGCCACCCCAGCCTGAGCAGGTGAGTGAGTGTGTTTGGAACTCAGTGCTGAGTACAAAGTACCTCCGCCTCGAAAGCACCTCTGCACCTGCCTGCGCACAACCTTGCTGGGCCGACGACGGAAGGGAGAAGGCTCCCAGGCTTTGGTCCACTTCCATCTGCATCTTGCATGCGCTTGAGACTCGTACACGCCCGCCCAACCGCTTCTGGTGCTAGTAGCCTTGCGCTTCTCTTTTGACGCCAGAGGGACTCAGCTCCACCAAGCGAGTGACTTTGTACAGTATCTTTCCTCACTTCCGCTCTTCTCTTCTCTTCTCTTTGCGCCTTCCTCTTGTCTCAACAACACTTGCCTACAGGCCTTCTATTATTTGCGCTCACCTTTGACAATTCCTGCTTCCTTTTCATTTCTTCCCTCGTACCCTTCCTCATCCATCCTGCTCAGTATAGCCGAACTGCTGGGGCAATCATCGGCATTGGACATCGAACCCGTCGGCCTCGACTACATATTTTCGACAGCAATACCGAGACAGCAATCCTCGAGCTGGGAATCCCCGTCGATTCAAAGCCATTGGGATCCAACATCGACGGAATCGAGCATCAACCCTATCACCACTCACGCCACCGAGCGCCCAAAAGGGTGGATCGTGGGTCGCAGGTTGCCCGTTGCTGGTTCCATGACGATCACTTGAGAGCTTGGCCGCCGCAATCGCTTCTCTTCACCCCCAAATCGCTTGGTCCAACCCCCACCGCCCGCTCCGTCCGCCGCGCCGCCATCTTCGTTGAGCTCTTCGGAAGCACCCTGAACCTACTCTCTTCTTCTGCGCCTGTTTGCTGTCCGACCTCACAATCGACGAATTGCCGTCCTTCTAGGCTTCCCGACCATCACCTCTGACGTCGTCCTTCTCTCCCCGCGTGGAGAGACCCACGCGCTCCCTCACTGCGATAGCGATTTTCTTTTGCCATGATGGGCGGCTTTGCGCAATGCAGATGGCCGATCTGGGGTGTCGATGATTTCACAGACTGCTTCCAACAAGAGTTCGTGCGACCTTCAATTCCTCCCCTGCTTTACTTTTACTGCATCGTTGTCTGCTGACCATTGGACCATCCCCTCTAGTTACCTCCAGGCCCTTTTCCCTCTAGTAATCCTTGTTCTCTCAATTGTCCGACTCACTTGGTCAGACGTCGCGCGTCTCCTCACCCGGTCCGCCACCAATGCTAGCTACAGCCAGCTCTCAAGCGACGACCGACACCATAGTCACACAGATCTGCCCCCCGAGCCAATTGAACAATCCGACGACGATGGTGCTCTGGAAATCAACGGCGGTCGCCTTGCCCTGGCCAAGACAACCACGCGCGGCTCCATAGTTCAAGCCGATTCACCCCCAGCAGAGCGCCTGTCTCAGTTTGTGGAAGAGGTCGCTATTTGCGGTCTCATTGCAACCAACGCCGTCGCTCTCACCACCGGCATCTACAAAGAACGCGGCCATGCTACCGCAATCGTTGGCCTTCTTACTTGGATTTATGTGCTGATTCTCTCCTCTCTGCGCCTCTTCTTCGGTAGCACGAAATGGCGAATTCCTCACCTTTGGAACCACACTGCTGTCATCTACGGTGTCAATTGGGTCCTACTCATCTTCGTTTTCCGCTCCGCCCTTCTCCATCCTTTCTCGAAACTGTCTCAGATTCTTATCATTACCGAATTTTCCCTGGTTTCCCTCCTCTTCAGCATCGCAATCACCACTAGGAAGGGCAACAAGACCGTTCTCCTGGAGTGGGAGGATGGCATTGAACCTTCCCGAGAGCCGCTCGCGAGCCTGCTCTCTCTCGCCGTCTTTGGCTGGGTCGATGCGATTGTGTGGCGTGGTTGGAAGGGTACAATCGAAATGGAACACGTCTGGAACCTTCTACCAAAGGACAAGGCCGCCGTCGTTATCCAAGATTACCGCCAGATGAAGAGAACTGGCTCTCTGGCTTGGCACTTGCTCAAGTACTTTAAGAGCATGTTGTTGGCCCAGTGTTTCTTGGCTTTCGTGGCCGGTTTCTTCACTTTTGCGCCCACCATGCTCTTGAAGGCAATTCTCGAATATGTTGAAAACCCTTCGGGTCCGATCAACGTCCTGTGGCTATACGTTATCGGTCTCCCGGTCCTCGATCTGGTACGCTCGTATAGCGACAACGCCGCTCTGTGGATCGGCCGCAGGATCTGCATCCGAGTCAGAGCCATCATCATTGGCGACATCTACGCAAAGGCCCTCCGCCGTAAAGCCGCCGCCGGCAAGGACAAGGTTCTGTTGGAATCCGAATCAAAGGATGAAGAGAATAGCAAAGAGACGACCTTTGGCAAAATCAAGCGTGTTTTGAGTCTGAAGAAGGATAAGAAGAACGACTCCAACGATACCGAGTCTGGCGAGGGTGCCCTCAATGACGCCAAGGCCAAACCCGACAGCGAAGACGAGCAGGCCAATCTGGGTACCATCATCAACCTCATGTCGGTTGACAGCTTCAAGATTGCCGAGGTGACGGCCTATCTGCACTTCCTCTGCGCCTCGGCTCCCACACAGTTGGTCGTTGCCATTGTTCTTCTCTGGCAAGTCATGGGTCTCAGTGCCATCCCGGGAATCATCGTCATGGTATTCCTCCTGCCCATCAACTACGCTCTCGCGAGGGGATTTACCATTACCTCGAAGCGCATTTTGGCCGCTACCGATAAACGAATCAACGTCACCAACGAGGTCTTGCAGAACATTCGAATCATTAAGTACTTTGCCTGGGAGCAGCGTTTCGGCCGCATCATTGAGGACAAGCGCCAGGCGGAACTCAAGGCTTTGCGATCCCGATTCATGATTTGGGCTCTTGCTGTCGCCATCTGGAACTCCGTTCCCGTCCTCATTACCTTCTTCTCGTTCCTGGTCTATACCGTCGTCGAGGAGAAACCCCTGCTCCCCTCGGTTGCCTTCACCGCCATCTCTCTGTTTATGCTACTCCGTGTTCCACTGGACCAATTTGGCGATATGTTCGCGCATGTTCAGGAAACCAAAGTATCGATCGATCGTGTCGAAGAGTTTCTTCAAGAGGATGAGACCGAGAAGTATCAGCAACTGGGACTGGAAAACGTGGACGAGGATGGTGTTCGCCGGATCGGGTTCAAGGACGCAACTCTCATCTGGGGTGGTAAGGACGCCGTGGCGGACGACGGATCCCGCGCTTTCCGCCTCATGGACATGAACGTGGACTTCCAGCTTGGCAAACTGAATATCATTGCTGGGCCCACCGGCTCTGGAAAGACTTCGATGCTTATGGGCCTTCTTGGTGAAATGACCGTCATGGGTGGTAAGATTTATTGCCCCGGTGGCCGGAGCCGAGAAGACGTTCGCCCTGATCCCGAAACCGGCCTGGCCAACACGATTGCGTATGTGGCGCAAGCTGCCTGGTTGGTCAATGCGAATATTCGAGACAACATCCTCTTCTCGGCACCATTCGACGAGCAAAGGTACCGGGATGTTATTGTGGCGTGTGCCCTTGAACGAGATCTGCAGATCTTGGACAACGGCGACGAGACACTGGTTGGTGAGAAGGGAATCACCCTTTCGGGTGGACAGAAACAGCGAATTTCTCTTGCTCGCGCCCTCTACTCCGACTCGGCTCACTTGCTTCTCGATGACTGCCTCAGCGCCGTCGACTCGCACACTGCGCAATGGATTTTCAACAACTGCATCAAGGGTCCTCTCATGCAAAACCGCACTTGCGTTCTTGTTACACACAACATTCAGCTCTGCGTTCCCTCCTCCGACTACGTCGTTCTGATGGATAACGGCCGGGTCGACATCCAGGGTCCCTCGCAAGAGGTGATTGCTTCCGGCAAGCTCGGCGAGGAGATCCAAAAGTCCCGCCCCCCTTCCACCAGCCACTCCCGGGTCCCTTCTCGCGTTCCTTCCAGCGTTGGTGATGATGACACAATGGTCAATGGCCAGGGCGATGCGCTCGACGGAGTGGATAGTACCAAGAACGACAATGCCAAGAAGAAGCGGAAGCAAGATGCCATGGAGGAAAGCAAAGCTACAGGATCCGTCAAGTGGCCCGTCATGAAGCATTATCTCCTGTCCATGGGCCCTTGGTGGTTCTGGGCTGTCGCCTTTGTCGTGTTCACCTTACAACAACTCTCGGCCGTTGCTACCAACTTTTGGGTTCGAGAATGGGCCAACCAATACGTGCCTCGCGAGCCTCCCATCATCTGGAGCACCGCGGGTCGTTTCCACGGCACCACGGCCAACTTTGCCAATGTTGCCAGATTTGGGGGGCTGGAATCCCGCCACTCTCTGGATGCGAGTGAGCAGACGCCCATGACACTCGATGATTCTCATGTCAATGTTATGTACTATCTGACTGTCCTCGCCGGAATTGGTGCTGCCGGAGCTCTGGCTGCGCTCATTCGCGACCTCTGGCTATTCTTGGGCTCTCTCACGGCGTCGAAGCGCATTCATGACCATTTGATATCCTCGGTGACGCGAGCCAAATTCAAGTTTTTCGATGTCACGCCGCTCGGACAGTTGATGAACCGATTCAGCAAAGATCTTGAGGCTGTTGATCAAGAGATTGCGCCTGTGGCCATTGGCGTTATTAGTTGCGCCCTTTCTCTTGTCGTGACGGTTGGTCTCATTGCTTTCATCACGCCCATGTTCCTGATCGCGGCCGTTTTCATCTCCATTCTCTTCTACCTTGTTGCTGCCTTCTACCTCCGAGCATCCCGCGACCTGAAGCGCCTGGAATCGATTCAACGCAGTCCCCTATTCCAGCAATTTGGCGAAACGCTCAGCGGTATGACGACGATCCGCGCTTATGGCTGCGAGCGACGTTTCATCCGAGAGAACCTGGAGAAAATCAACACGCAAAGCCGGCCTTTCATCTATTTGTGGGCATGTAACCGATGGCTCGCATTTAGGGCCGATTTGCTCGGCGACTTGGTTGCCTTCTTTGCGGGTGTTTTCATCATCCTCTCCATGGGGAAGCTTGATGCTGGCGCGGCGGGCATTTCCCTGAGCTACGCATTAACCTTCACAGAGAGCGTTCTTTGGCTGGTACGTTTGTACGCGATCAACGAACAAAACATGAATTCAATGGAGCGTATCAAGGAGTATTTGGACGTGGAGCAGGAGGCCGATGCTGTCATCGAAGACAGCCGACCACCCAAGTCGTGGCCCGGAAGCGGCTCTGTCGAGTTTGTCGACTACACGACGACTTACCGGGCCGAGCTGGATCCTGTTCTTCGAGACATTTCCATCAAAATTTCACCTCGAGAGAAGGTAGGCATCGTGGGCCGAACGGGCGCCGGCAAGAGTTCGCTGGCGTTGGCCATCTTTCGAGCCCTCGAGGCCACCAAGGGCAGCATTTTGATCGATGACTTGGACATTGGCACGATTGGTCTCCAGGATCTGCGAGAAAACATCACCATTGTGCCTCAAGACCCGACGCTATTCCGCGGAACAATCCGAAGCAACTTGGATCCGTTCGACATGTACTCGGATGAGCAGATCTTTGGAGCACTGCGACGCGTGCAGCTCATCGGGCCCGATGAGCCTGCCACGGTGCCGCCCACGCCAGTAACGCCAACGTCCCCGGAGGCGTCAGCGGTGGCGAACAAAAACGTCTTTCTCGACCTCAGCTCGGCCGTGACAGAGTCTGGATCGAACCTGTCTCAAGGGCAGCGCCAGCTATTGTGTCTTGCAAGAGCAATGCTGAAGTCACCTACGGTGTTGGTGATGGACGAAGCCACGGCGTCGATTGATTACGCGACCGACTCGAAGATCCAAGAAACGATCCGCGAGTTGACGGGCACAGTCATCACGATTGCGCACCGTCTGCAAACAATCGTGGACTATGACAAGGTGCTGGTGCTGGACAAGGGCGAAGTTGTCGAGTATGCCCATCCGTGGGAGCTCATCAACAAGGAGAATGGAACGTTCCGTAGCATGTGCGACATGAGCGGCGAGCTCGATGTGTTGCTCAAGGCGGCCAAGAAGAAGTGGGATGCAGGCCAGCTGGTGGATGCGAGCTCCTAGGAGAAGGAGCATCACGAAGCGAAGACAGCCTGGAGGAGCGAAGAAGAAAATGGCATGCCTGTATCATAATGCGTGCATTAGACAGTAACTAGGGGTTGTTTATTTGTTTATTTCATGGTTGGAAAGACCCAAAAATAGAGAATAGATGGGTATCTCTTGTGTACTAGTTGGATATCATGTTCATTGCCTGCTCCTTCGTGTCGCTCTGAAGTTGGTCTCTTGAAGTGATAAATCTGGGACTGTGGCACGAGCTAGCAAGCCACACAAATCAGCCACAATGGGGTTTGCCCCACCCCCACCTTGCTCACTCATATTCGGACATTCCTTACCTCAGATTTCATCAGCTTCATGACAGGGAGATTTAAGAAAGTTGGCATACACTTTAATCCGTCTGTCACTTTGCAGTACTCATCAACTCCAACCATGACTGACTCCATGAACTCGGCATCCAAGAGGATCCTGGCGGTGGCATTGGAAGGGGACACGGCAGTGTTGTCGCGGGTGATAAAAGGTCCGTCTTGAAGAAGGCAGAGAATAGAGGCAGGGGGTGACGATATTGGTGATGTTGCTAACTCGCTTCCAGATCTAAGCGGCACCGCCCCCTCGGCGCCATCGGCCGACGTTTCCATCGCCGGCACCACGCACTCGCTCCAGCTGACGACGGCCTACTACTCGGCCACGGTGCCGGTGTGGCTGGACCTCGTCGCCGACCCGTCCGAGTGGTCGGCCATGTTCCTCTCCCCCGAGGCGGGCGAGGTGCTCGACGTGCTCGGGGGCTTCATGGTCGTCTTCTCGGCGGGTGCCACGTCGGGTCCGAGGGCAGAACAAACGCGGGAGTTGATCGCAAACGCCGGCAAGGTGGTCAAGCAAGGGCTCGGGGGCTGGGAGTGGGATGGCGTGGGGTTGGCGGTTGGGGTTGGGGAGACGGATCGGGACGAGTGGGATGCATTGTGTGCTGATGCGGGATTGGAGTTTGTCATGGTTACGGGTAAGGAGGGGGGGGCGCGGAACGAATTCGGGGGTAAGTTGGTCTCTTCTTTTCTTTTGTTTGCTGTAGTTCTTGAGGCGCATAGCATACTAATTAAGGAACAGAGAAAACGGGCATCGCTCGAGCCGAGGAAGCACTACAGGCCAACGCGTGGGAGGCGATGGAGCAAGAATTACCCGACTTTAGCAATGACGACGAGGACGACAACGACGGGGAACTTGACCCTGAAAACATAGGCTTCGGGTTCGACAAGGCTGATTTTGAGGGCCTGCGTCAAAGCATTTGGCAGACGAGCCAGGACCAGTCCGACGACGACGTGCCCAAAGGGAAAGAGGGCAAAAAGGAGGAAACATCACCCTTGGACCAGATATCAAAAAACGGGGAGCCTTCAGAACTAGACGACGACGATGTCACCAAGATGGACAACATGATGAAGAAGCTCCTCGCGGTGCGGGAGGCAGGCGAGGGACTGCCGGAGGAGCAACGGAAGAGGATGGCAGCCCAAGCGGTAAAGGAGGTGATGAAGGAACTATAAAAGCCAAGAGAAGAAGAAAAGATGACATATCATGGTTCGTCATTCATTTTGGGGTATATCACGACTATCTTTCACAAGAATCTACATGACCACAACAGACAACTGCGGCAACCTCAAGGTCCACCGCTGCACCCCCCTCTTCTCCCACATGCCCGGCAACGAATCAATCGCCCTCAACACGTTCGCGTATCCCGTCGTCCGCCAGATATACCTCAACCGCTCCCTGAAAAACTCCTGCATCTCCTCCCCCTCGGCCTCGGCGGCGCCGACAAAGTGCGGCCAGACGAGCACGTGGGCGCCCGGTGAGGTCGGATCGACGCGGCGCAGCACGGCATGCAGGTCGGCCACGCGGGAGGCCATGAGTGAATCCCGCACGGGAGCCGAGGCCGAGCCGGCGCGGAGGTTGTAGATTTCCATGGCGAGGCGGTAGGCTTCGTTGTAGAGCGGGAGGTAGGCCGTGGCGTGGGGGACGGAGGCGGGCGGGAGCTCGGCGCCGGAGAGGGTGGTGAGGATGGCGGCGTCGGGGGGGGAGTGGGAGGATTCACTTACGACGGGTTCGCCGAAGAATTTGATGCTGGGGGTTTAGTTAAGAGATGGGGGGGAGGGAATAGTGAGAGGAGTTGGCTTACAGGCGGGATTGCGAGTCGAGAAACTTGTCCAGCTCCGACGCGGCAGGCCTGTCCGGTCCCCGGGCCCTCAAGAAGGCATCCAGCATGTGATACAGGATCATGACCTGCTCGTCGCCCCTGACCAGGTCCCCGACGATGAGCAGCACGATGGTGGCCCAAGTAGCATCATCCAGGGCCGGCGCCGCGCCTGATGGAGACAGGCCGTCCTCCCGGAGCCGCTTGATGATGGCAGCGCGGCCCTGCTCGGCGGGGGCCCGGAGCTCCGGCCGGCGCGGGAGCAGGTGGAAGGCGGCGGCGACGCACACGGCGCGCTGGACGAGCGGGCTGGACACGGCAAAGGGGAGCACGTGGCGCCGGTAGCCGTTGGAGTCACCGTCGAAGAGGAGCATTACGGGGGAGACGCGGGCGGAGACTATTGGTCGGGTCAGTGGGAATGTATTACTATAAGAAAGGGGTCATAGAAGAGAAAAGGGGCTTTTACAGTAGTTGAACATCCATCGCGACTTGGCATCCATGAGAGCTATTGTGCGCGGTGTGCCAAAGTCGCTTCTCGTCACGAGTTCATCGTACCGTTCCGAGCCGGAATTGGATTCCGAAGACGGCGTGGTGGCATTGCTCTCCGCGTCCTCGGCAGCATGTTGATTATCGTCACCGCGGCGGACGACGGGCTGAGAGAGGGTCGCTACCGTTTCGCTCTCGACCCACGTCAACGGGCCCGAGTAGTACTCGACGGAGGAGGAGGCGGCGACGGAGGCGGAGGCGGGGGAGCCGGCAACCGGAGCCGGACCCGGAACGGCAGTTGTTGCAGCGTCAGCGTCGGCAGTGGCTTCGGTGGCCTGCTTCCGGCCCTCCCGGAACTCGTGGGCGAAGCGGTATCGGATGCCGTAGCCGGGACACGTCAGGCCCTTCTTGACGCACTTGCGGCAGCGGGCGGGGGACCGGTCGCAGATGATGCGTCGCTTGACGCAGTTGTAGCACGGCTTGGACTTGTTTTGGTCTTGGTGCAGTTGCATCTGGGAGATGTGAATCAACCAGATGAGATCAAGTGGATGATAAATGGTGGTGATTGGGCTTCAGGTTCCAGGGATGGCCGAGAGGAGCTGGGATGGTACATTGCCGGAAAGGGGTTTAAAACGTGAGAGCATGGGGGGGACGGGAATTGGAGGAGCCTGAGGAGGGCCTGAGGAGGTGTGCTGCGGGGAGGGTACGGAGTGGTTCAAATGATAACGATGCAAAGAGAAGAGACCTGGGTCCATGCCTGTTTGGGACGGGAGAGATAGGGGCGGCAAAGGGTTCTGGGGTTGTGATCAAGTGCCGTGCTCTTTTCGACCGGGGAAGCGAGCCCCTGAAGTCGGCTCATGGAGATGGACAGGCAAACAGGGCAGAAAGTGAACCAAGACAAGACGGCATGCGAATCAATCAAGATGATATAGTCTACGTCGGAAAGGTGAGGAATTCGGTCTTTTCCTTGGGAACTAACTTTGAGCCCAGCTAGATATCGCTCACTATGGGTATTCCGATGATTCGGAACGTTCCGAAGCCGTGGCGATGGAGAGCAACTGTCGCTTACGATATAAGAAGCCAAGCCGAGATGGACTCTCGACAAGACGACAGCCTACGATTCTCTTCACTCTCGCTCTCTCCCTCTGTAACCATCTCAGGACAAGTATACCTCATCCACCATGCCCCCCAAACCACACCTCACCCGCGAAGGCCACCAATGGACGCCCCAGTCCGGCCTCCAATCCGGCATCCCCTCCATCTCCGTCATCAGGCCCCTCTCCAACCGGTCGTCCTCCAAGGTGCACGATGTCATCGTCCTCGGTGCCGGCTACACCGGCCTCACAGCCCTCCGAGACCTCGCCGTCGCCGGCCACGACGTGCTCCTCGTCGAAGCCCGCGACCGCATCGGCGGCCGTACCTGGTCCTCGGACATTGACGGCTACCCCTACGAAATGGGCGGCACTTGGGTGCACTGGAACCAGCCGTTTGTCTGGCGCGAGCTGGCCCGCTACGGCATGAGCAACCACCTGGAAGTATCTCCTGTTGTCGGTTCAGGGGTAGACAAGGCTTCGTTTATACGTCCTGACGGCGACGTCACGCACATGAACCGCGAGACCGAGTTCTCGACGCTCGAGTCGGCCGTACGAAAGTTTGTCAACGTCGACGGGCACTACGGCCGAGCTCTGCTACCCTTCCCGCACAACCCGCACTTTCATGCTGGCGAAGTAACCAAGTACGACGCCATGTCGTTTGCCGACCGCTTCGCGCAAATCGACGACTCCTTGACGCCCCTGGAGCGCCAGCTGCTCGAGACGTTCCTGTCCGTCACCTCGGGCGGCACCATGGAGAATTCCGGCTTCTTCGAGTTTTTGCGCTGGTGGGCGCTGAACAACTACGACTTGCGGTCCCTCTCAGAGCTGTGCCTGACGTTCAAGCTGCGCGACGGGCAGTCCGCTCTGGCACGACGCATGTTTGACGACGCGGTTGCAACGGGCAACGTGACGTACCGGTTCGACTCGCCCGTTTCCTCCGTCGTCGACCTCGGCACGCACGTCCGCGTGACCACCCGCGGCGGTACGTCCTTCTCGGCTCGCCGCGTCGTCGCCACGGTGCCGCTCAACGTGCTGCACTCCATCACCTGGTCGCCGCCGCTGCACCCAGCCAAGCACGCGGCATCGACGCGGGGCCACGTCAACAAGTGCACCAAGGTCCACGCCGAGGTGGCCTGCCCGAACCTCCGGTCCTACACGGGATACCGGTGGCGCGGGCCGCTGAGCTGGACTTTCGGGGACGGGACGACCCCCGCGGGGAACACGCACCTGGTTTCGTTTGGTCCGTCGTACGAAGGCGTGCAGCTAAAGCTGGCAGAGAACGGCGCGCGAGACACGGTCACGGCAGTGCAGGAGCTGATCAAGCCGGGACACGGAGACGACGAGGCAGAGGTAAAGAGGGTGGTGTTCCACGACTGGAACGAGGACGAGTTCGCACGGGGCACGTGGGAGTTTCTGGGGCCGGACATGGCGACGACGTACTTGGAGGCGCTGCGGAGAAGGCAGGGCAACGTGGTGTTTGCGAGTGCGGACTGGGCCATGGGGTGGAGGGGTTTTATCGATGGGGGGATCGAGGATGGTGCGAGGGCGGCTATGGAGTTGTTGGAGGAGTTTAGGGGGGAGAAGAGCCAGAAGTTGGTTTCTAGGTTGTGAAGGGGTTGTAGAGCAAGTGAATAGGGGTAATCCATGTACATCAAATCAGAGTCACATAACGCATACGAGGTTTCGTAGAGAAGGCAATAAGTCAAGAATACTCATAGTTATCAGAAATTAGACCATCATTATTCTTAACTTTGAGGTTATTTCCAAACAAGTCTTCTCCTACATAAGTATACTTCTTACCCCGAGCCAATCCCTTAGTAGTGTTGCCAACTTCTCCTCCGGCCTACTTCAACTCCATTCAACCTCACTTCCCACGCCGTAACAAAGTCGGAACTCGGAAGCCCTCACACGTACTACTCCAATTCAGGCAAAACACCCATCCCCAATTCCCCAGTGGCAAAGACCCTTTTCTTCCCGCGATTATCAACCCAAACCTCTCAAACCCTAGCCTACCTTCTCTATCTTATCTCCTCGATAACCATCATCTAACTATCTCCTCTCTCACTTTCATTGCCCGATCCAGCCTGCCACTCAACCATCCGTGCGAACCCCGTCTCCCGCGCTTATCAAAGCCCCTCGCATATTAGACGCCTCCTCTTTCGTCTTTCCTCCTTCTTCGTTCCCTCGCGTCCACCTTCACTTTCCCCCACGGGGTTCGTCGTCCATCCGCATTTGCTCAAAATTTCTCGTTTCCGTTTCCAATTTCAGCTTTCCGCCTCCCTATATCAGATCGGTCTTCCCGGAGCCACTTCGTTATCAGTGAGCGCAGCCCCAGTCCCGTCTTGATAGAGGCTGCTTCTTGTTGTTTTGGCCGTCGCCTGTGTTGGAGACGCAAGAGATATGGGAAACGAGGGGAGATAGTGGCCATGGAAGAGTGTAGAAATATATAAGAATCTGGTCGCGCTTGGATGTGACTCACCTGTGCATCGGCGGCAAGCCATACCAAATCGTGCTTCTCATAATAATAATCATTCCCCATCATGAAGAATGAAGTGCCTTCCGAAACGAAGCCCGTCGTTGTCGACGGACCCCAACTAGAGAGCAGTTCGTGCCCCTCCCACAGAGCCTCAGCCTACAACATCAACATCAACACCATCACAAGCACAAGTCACCCAACACCCAAACAACTAACCCTTTGTCCAGATGGCTCCGTCAAATCCGGCAGCGAGGAAAACATCGACCTCTCCCGCCTCGGCCTCGAGTCCCACACCAAGCGCGACATTGGCATGATCAGCATCATCGCCCTGGGATGGAACATCTGCAACAGCTGGGCCGCCGTGGCCGCCACCATGATCCTGTCCATCACCTCTGGGGGCCCCGTCACGCTCCTGTACGGCATAGTCGTCATCTTCGTCCTCAACGGCAGCGCCGCCGCGAGCATGGCCGAGATCGCCAGCGTCTACCCTACAGCTGGAGGGCAGTACCACTGGACCGGCGTGTTGGCTCCCAAGAAATGGAGTCGTGGACTGGTAAGAGACTCTCGAGATGGTGGTCGATTCGAAGCTGACGTGATGTGCGTAGAGTTACTGCTGCGGGTGTGTCAACTTGCTCGGTTGGGTTGCCACGACGGCCGGGTTCGTCGTCACCACCGCCCAGCTCGTAACTGGTATGGCAACCTTTATGCACCCGAGCTATACCGTCGAGTCATGGCACGTCTTCCTAATCTTCCAGCTTGTCAATATCATGTTTGTGCTGTACAACATGTTCATCATGAAGAAGACGTCGTGGATCCATGATGTCGGATGTAAGTACTCACCTGCCCGTCAACGCCCACCACATCTGACCTCTAAGTCGCCATCTCCCTCGCGAGCTTCCTCATCATCCTCATCACCTGCCTCGCTCGAAACCCGCCGAAACAATCCGACTCGTTCGTATGGGCGATGTTCCAAAACACGTCTGGCTGGTCCGCCGACGGCGTCGTCTTCCTGATCGGCATGTCCAACCCCAACTTCATCTACTCGGGCCTCGACGGAGCCGTCCATCTCGCCGAAGAATGCACAAACGCCCACAAGACGGTCCCCAAAGCCCTCATGTCGACCGTCGTGGTGGGCTTCATCACCAGCTTCTCCTTTGCCATTGCCATGACCTACTGCACCACCGACTTCGATGCAGTTCTGGCCGCCCCGTAAGATGGTCCAGCCATTCGTCTGTATAAAACTGACATGAGCGAGTTTCAGTGTCCCCGTCCTCGAAATCTGGAACCAGGCGACGAGCTCCGAGGGCGCAGCCGTCACCTTTACCGTGATCCTCACCGTCTGCGGCTGCTTCGCCGTCGTCGGTTGCCAGCAGACGGCCTCTCGCCTAACCTACTCCTTTGCCCGAGACAACGGCCTGCTGTTTTCCTCCAAGCTATCGTCCATCAACCACGTGTACGGAGCTCCCATGCTCGCCCTCGTCGCCAACGCCGTCGTCGTCGCCATCCTCGGCTTCATCTATCTCGGCTCGAGTACCGCCTTCAACGCCATGGTGGCCACTGGCTTGATCTTGCAGCAAGTCAGCTTTGCTTTCCCTGCTGCTCTACTCCTGTGGCGAAGGAGGTCGGTTCGGTTCCTACCCAAGAGCAGGTCGTTTAGGCTGGGTCCGTTCGGATGGATTACCAATAGTCTTACTATCGTTTGTGCGCTTGTAGCCCTAATCTTTTACTGCCTCCCCACCACTCTGCCTGTGACGTCTGGTAACATGAGTAAGTTGATTCTGGACCTTGAGATTCTTTCTCTGACTGACTTGAAATGCAGACTATGCTTGCGCCGTCATCGGTGTCATGTTGATATTCGGAGTGGCTAACTGGTTTGGTTATGCATCGAGACACTACAAGGGCCCTAGTTTGGATGCCTTCTGAGTCCCAAGAGATGCAAGATTAGGCGCATTGTTTTGTTCAATATACCTTTATGTGGCTTTATCGATATGACTTACACGGCATGGGTCAACTGCCGTGTGTGATGGCGACCAAGCAAGCTGCTTGGCAGAGCCTGGTTATTCGGGCGGATGGAATCTAGCCGCCGCGCCGATGCAATATTGCATTGTTCAATGTTAACCGGGTAAAGAAAGATACACGTATTCGTAGGCTCGAGTTGACGAGTTGCATAACGTCCACGCTTATCAATTCATGGGGTTCATGTTAATGCAGGCTCCCAGCCGATGGGTCGCACAAGAACTGAGACCGACAAGGGCCAGTTAGTGCCGATCGGAACCCTGAGACGACAAATCTCAACCCAAGCGCGAGAGCCAAGACGTCTTTGCCCATCGGCCGTGACTTGATTGTCACGATCTTTCCCGTTCAGCTCAGTTGAACCCGTGACCTCAACTCTGCAGCTGTCTTGCGGGACAATCGTCAGAGTGGCTCCGAGCTGGAACGCAACGACCCCGGCAAAAGCATGCAAGGGGCAAAGAAGCTAACCCTCTTCTTGTCCCTCGTCACTTGTGTGCCTTCGTCCTCGTCCGTGCATCCGGACTGTCCTGTGCCTGACAGGGGAGCGACTCACGTTTCAGCGCGCCCGCCTCGGAACGTGCTGGGTTTGTGTTTGTGAAGACGAGGGGCAATGATGTCGTGAACCCCACTGCTCAAGGGAAGCCCGTCGTCTTGTGGATTGTGGAAGCCGGCCGTCAAAGTCGAGCATGCCAGTCATGCTTCCAGACTGCATTTGAGGCGGTTGTGAAGAGCCAGGTCCTTCGCGGAGACAGACGAACAAACAAACTCCTGAAGGATGCATGTCGTATTCTGCACCTGCTGACCAGCCTCGACTGGACAGGAAACGCGCTCAACGCGCTGCGGTCCCCTGGTGGATTCTTCAACTTTGCCGCCATTGGACGCGGCCCTGGACCATTCATGCGTCACAAAGACGCCACCACCGAAGAGGAGGGCCGGCTGTCTGTCTGTGGAGCGCCGGGTGAGCGCAGCCTGTGTCTGTGTCTGTGTTGTGTGAGTGAGACGCCTCGTCGCTTGTTGATCTGCAGAACCGTGTCTCGTTACTTCGTACCGTTGCGCGAAAAGTCAAATGCGCCATGGACGCGTTGCCGGCTCGGCCCAAGCCAAGGTTAAGTTCCCCTGAAAATGGCTGCCCTAGGAATACAAAGGCCCCGAAAGCAGGTGCCGTTTGTGGCCAGTCTCTTGTTCAACGTCGCCACTACCACCGGTTCCAACGGTCAACTGCTTGGTCTGCAACGGACCTTGTTCGCATCACCCGCATATCATCGCCTTTTGGCTGTGAAAAAGGGGGAGAAAGAGCTTCACGCCCCCGATCCATTCCGTGGCACCCACTGGCAACCACCCATGCAAGAAATAAAAGCGAGGGCTGATGAGTTAGGAAAGCGAGCCCCCCGTCGCACAGTTTCTCTCGTCGCCAACCTCTTTTTCTGTGCGTCGTCGACACAATTCTGCACAAGCACAAATCCGGGCCGTGTGATCGCTTCCAGCGCTGCTTCGGGAGGGGACGGTCGCACATCCGTCTTGGCCAATGGCCGTTTGTGCAAGCTGGGCGGAGGAGTGGGTAAAGGTTGGTTGGCTGATCCTGCAAGGCACGAAGCGCGTGAGACTGAGACTGAGGAGCCAGGTCGAGACTAGGTCAGGGGTAAACGGCACTGGTGGTGTCGAGGCGTTCCATAGCGGCCTTGCCATGGTTTGGGCTTGGGGAGGATTGAGCACGCGGCCGCACTGTGTTGGTGTTGGACCTCGCAGCCAATCAAGCACCCCATTGTGCCCGCACAAGCCGGAATCCTCTTGTTGGTGATTGAAAGTTTGCTGCAGTTGAGCGTGTCGTGCAAAGTGCTTTGGAGTCCTAGCTGCCATGCTATGCCTTGACAGCTCGCATATGCATACCTTCCGAGGTGAATCTTGAAATCCCTTTGTCATTCCAAGAACACATGGAACGCCGTCACACAACTGACAGGAGATGCACCTCACAAGCGGAAGGGCCCTGATAAACCGCCGAGGTCTGACTTGTCACCGACGCTAGCGTCTGGGCTCAGTGGACAAGACGACTCGGCCGACATTCTCTGTTCAACCGCTGGCATCACAAGACCTGTCGATCGCAGCGTCAGAGAGACAAGAAGGCCTGCCAGACAGGGACTGGCCACTGGCCACAGTCAGCTGGAGCCCAGGCCCGACGATTCGACCCACTGCATGACGATGGGGCTGACAGCGAGAGCAGGGAGTTTGGCCGCACTTGTTGAGCGTCCAGATCAGTCTCAGGAGGCGCCCATGTCGGCGTGGCATGATCCTAGCTCGACCACCACCGTCCGTTGGGACCTGACGGATTCGATCCGTTAACGTCCGCCGTCCACGCGTGATCCTCCAGTTTTGGATACCGTAAGTTGGAAGCGTTCGCCCTTGGCCGCCGTGTTTTGTGATGTGATGTCTTGGCACCCCTTTTCCCCTTCGTTCGCGGCTCCGTTAGGTCACCCGTCCATCATCGCCCTAGGACGCGACGAACTCGCCCATCAACGGAAAAGGCCGACATGCTTGACATTTTTTGTACATACGCAGCTAATGTGCAACCTGAGCTCCACAATCTTTGTCAAGCGCAAGAATCGCGAGGAGCGCATCGGAGAGACTGTCACGGAAAGCTCGTTTGACGGGTGGAGATATGCAGGACGTTGGATTGTCGGAAGTCCCAATGTTGAACAGTTACCGCATTGAACTGTGCCGTATTGTCACAGTCCAGGAAAAGCCGGTACTGTGCGGCTGTCCGTATGCAGACTGCAAAGTCCTTTGTCCCGGCCTGTCTTGCCCCTGTCGAAACCTCGTCCTGCTCTTGTGCTTCGATGTTACCCGTGTGCCACATCACGGGGTCCCCATAATTTCAGATGGACCCGGGACTTCAAGGTCCAGGTGCTGGAACATCGCCAGGCACCCGCAAATCTGGCCAATCTTTGCCCGCGTTTCTAGAACCAGACGGAACGGATGAACGATCTTCTTCGGGATATAAGTGGCAGATAGGCGGAAACGTGCAACAAAATACTTTCTGGTTTGAGGGCAGGAAGGCAAGCGAGCCCGGGCTGACTGCCTCCTTTCTCCAAGCTATCCGGTCTGACTCTGCCTGGCTCCGTTGGGTGATCCTTCGACTTGACCACATATTGACGCAAAGAATCAGTTTGCGTTTGCTGTTCGCTCGTCATTGTTTCGCAGAACCTCGCCCGTTTCATCACACCATCGGATGCTTGGCAAGCTGCCTAGAAGCCTGTGGGATATTTTGAGAATCAAGACCGAAGACGGGGCGAAGTGTATGGTCAAAACGCGTACAAATGGATGAAGGTGAGGTGAGGTGAGGTGCATGAAGAGAAGCCGGTCCGTTGTCGTCCATGTATGCGTACTTCGTATGCGCGTGCTCCAGCCGTCAACATCGTATCCGGTCCTGAGTGCCAAACGCAACCGTTTCTTGATCGGGATAGACCGTCTCATCAGACAGTAGAGCCACAGTGTTGCAGCACGGTGCCTCCGCGGAGCTTGCCAGCCTTAGCCCCAGGAGGGTTGCAAGTTCTCAAAAGGGGCCAATAGGGGTCTGTCCCTTGGGGAGCACACCGGTTTGGGGGCCGTGGGGCCGGGGCTTCGTGGGACAGGCCGCACCGTCGATATCGCGCGTACCTTGCAGTAGCGCGAGTTTGAAAAGCCCCATGGGATTCTTTGTGTCCACGCTCGATCCTGTTCTGACGCCTCTCGCCGTGAGCTTGAGCCTTGGGCATGAGCAAGGTGATCCCCTGCCAAGACAGTATGAAAGTCTTGCATGACAGGCACCCCGGCTCGTGCTTGCAGTCTGGCTTGGTGAATGTTTGCGTGAGAGGAAGCTGTGGCGATTTTTAGCTCTGCCCATCTGTGTGAAGCCCCTTTAGTGCCCCGATGCTTGGGCGGGCTGGCACAAGGTCAACCCTCGAACGCCTTGGGACCTGCTGGGCGATTCGCCGAACGGAAAAGGTCCACGAAGAAAATATGGAACTGTGAGAGCCGAGGGAAGGGAAACGCATTGAAATGTGTCTGTCCGGTTGCCGCTATTGTCGGCGTGCCCCCGTATCCTTTGGATTCAGGTGAAGGTGAATAAGAGCTGTACAAACGGTATGAAACAGCTTCACACGTGTCGACACCTTGCCGATGGCCAACAAGAGTTTGGCCTCAAAGACGACGGATAAGGTCGCCAACGGGCCACGGGAAACTGGACACTGGTGACCCGGGAAGACAAGGCACAGAGCATGGTCTTGTGTGTAATCCGTATGCTCTGGTGCTATTCCGGGATGCTGGGTCGCCGCCGTGGTGCACGCACCAGAGGTACCGTAGAAAGTAGGTCCTCGTGACGGCGTCACTACTCGCGCAATGGCACGTCCGCTCGGGCTTGATCTTCACTGTCCGCACCGGCCTTGGTGAACTCCATTAATGCCACTCCGTGTTGAGACTGTTGAGCCAGTCTCCTTCCCCTTTACCGCCCAAGCCGGCAAGCGAGAACGACCTGGATCGGCTCCTGATGTCAATGCATGTTCAAAAGAAGACTAGGGTGTTTGTGAGGGTCTCTTTCAGGGCGCGGTACTTGGTCAAGGTGGATCGGAAAGCTGGAGAGCGAGAGGATGAATCATGAATTCGTGAGGTGGGATGGAAGAAGGGTGATGCCGCTCGTGATGGGATGATGGAAGTCAGTGCTCGGGGTTTAGGGTACGCCAGTGCCGTACCTTCCTCGGGCCTGAACTTGAAGGCGCTGAATGTACCGTAATGTGGAGGTAGACGACACGAACATGCAGGAAGGAACACTGTGCAGGCAGGCGCAACTGGCTCAGTTGTGGTGATGTGGATGTCACCTCAGGGTTGGACGCCCGGGAAGGAAGTGGGTTGGCGGTGCCTGCTATGGAGGGTGGCAGTGGGTGCACTGGGTGGCAGTGGGTGGCGCTCCAGGCAGGGGCCGCCTCCTGGTCCGTTTGCTGGCTCTTTTTGGCATCGTGAGTGGCTCGCTGCTGAACACGGTGGACCCAGGCGCCGGCCGGATACGGGTCTCAAGGGCTCGGGGACACGGGCGACGAGCACGGGAGAGGAATACCTCACTGAGTGCCAAGTAGCCGGGTGCGCGTTGTTTGCTGAGAGTCGTGCGCAAGGGAGAGGATAACTGAGACACGGCCGACAAATCAGACTCGATGAGGGAATGGAGCATCCGAGACGACAGACGAAGGGCGAGGAGAGAAGGCGCTCTGGCGTGATGCTTCACCCGACTCTCCTGGCTCGGCCGGGACATCTGTAGCCCACCGATCGTCCATTGGACCCGGTCAGAACACGTCGAGCGGGTTGTGGATGGGAAAGAAGAACGAGAAGAAGAAAAGAAAAACCAAAGGTCTCGAGATGGTCAAGCAGGCCGTCAAGAAGGCCGCATCCAGCATGCAGCAGCCAGCAACAGCCAGCAGAGCTGCAGCATTCGCATCCCTGAATCCTTCGCGATGCCGACTTTGTTGCACGTATGGGGTTTCGTTGGGAACCAGACCAGTGCAAGACGCACCGCACGGCAGAACCTAGCCCTCTGCTTGGCCCAGTCTGGTCCCAGACCAACCCACTCGAGTGCTAGTCAGCAGGTCTTCAACTGTTAGCTGCGTTGACTCGGGCGTACGTGGGCGTCGACGGGTGGTCAAAGTCCTCAGCGGCCAGCGGTGGGGCCAGGGGTAAGAAGCTGGAGGGACCCCAGGAGGAGGGGGGAAAAAAACACACGGGAGACTTCTTGGTGTATCCCACCTGCCGCTCTGATCAAGTCCAGTCGAGGTCGGATGCCAAGTTGGGTGCTGAGGACGTGAATGGAAGACAAAAATACACCACGCCCGCACCGCTGCTTCTGCCCTCTCCAGTCGCAGGACGCAGTTGAAGGGGGGTACGCGGGTGTGAGGCGCTTTGGGTGTCTCCCCATGCCCGTTGGATGAGGCGCGAAAGCTGAGTGGTCAGTTCCAGCGTGAGCCATTGGGGGTCCCGGTCTGGTACTTTAGGGGTAAGTATCCCACTGCTGGTGTCTGAGGGTTTTGCGCGTGTAAGACAAGGCTAAGGTACATGGGTGGAGGTTTCTAGGGCTTGCTTCTTGTGTGTGTGCCTCCCGTCTGCCACAGCGTGAGAATGGGGATGTTTTTTTTTTTTTTTTTTTTTTTTTTTCCTTTTCCCTCCCACGCCCACCACCATCACTCAGGCTCGGGTTCTTCTGGACGTCAGCGACCAAGAAGGAGGCCAGGCACCCGCTCCTCCCTCTGCACAGAGTGGAGGCCCCCCAAAAGAGAACCCACCCACCCGCTGCACCTCCAGGAGTCCAGCTTCTGCGCGCTGGGCTTGGTGGCCACTCGCCCACCGCCGATTCTGCTTAGAGCCCGTTTCCCTTTTTTCCCTCCCGTCTTCTCCTTTGAAGTCCCCTCCCCCCGTTTCTCTTCTCCATCTTGCATCGCCAGTCAGTCCCTCCTTGTGACCGCTTCTTCTCCCCTTCTCCCCCCGCTCACTCTTTTTCTTTTCTTCCCTTCCAGTCGCTCTCTTGTGAATCTTCATCTTCAATCTGCCATTATCGGCTCCCGTCACTCTTTCCGGGTCCGTCACTTTCCTTGGCCTTCGTCGCTGCCACTAAAGCGCATCTACACCATTTACACTCACGACTCAACTCCTCCCCTCACCGGGTTCGGGAAGACATTCATTTACTACCTGCCCTCACGGGACATCGTCACTTTCTCTACTTTCCCTAGCACAGCTTCTCGTTTTCTCTCATTTCTCGTCGTTTTCCCTGGTCCTGTTTGTGGCCTTTCGTTGTTCGATACTCCCTCCGATTAATCGATATTCGATCTCCCTCAACGCGCCTCCGCGGTTCTGCAACACATTACCGACGATACCTGGCCGTAATCACGCCACAACTTAAATCAAGTAATTCGACTTCTCTCCAACTTCCACCACAAGCGGACATCACCAGCGACAATAGCGACAATGGCCACCGAGGTTGAGCACCCTCTGGCTCTGGGCGGTCCCGGCCCAGCTGTCCCCGTGCAAACCGTTTCAACTCCCAACTCGACTTGCGGCTCCATCTCTGTCCCAACTCCCGCCTCGGCCGGCTCCAACAAGAACATGTCTCCCACAGCCTCCAATGGTACGAATTCGAGGCGGCCTCCCCGCAAGAGCACCCTCACCCAGCAGCAGAAGAACCAGAAGCGACAGCGGGCCACTCAAGACCAGCTGGCCACGCTGGAACTCGAGTTCAACAAGAACCCTACTCCCACTGCCACAGTTCGTGAGAGGATAGCCGAGGAAATCAACATGACCGAGCGCTCTGTTCAGATTTGGTTCCAGAACAGGTATGTCCATCTCCATACCCAATGGGTGACGCGCCTGAGCGACGCTGACATTTTCCAGACGTGCCAAGATCAAGCTGTTGGCCAAGAAGAGCCTCGAGACTGGCGAGGACATTGACTCCATCCCCGAATCGATGCGAGCCTACCTCGCCATGCAGGCCATGGAGTCTGGCAAGGGCCTGGGCGGAAGCTATCTTGGCCGCACCGGACTCGTGCCTTTTGGCCACGGCAACATGCTCATGGGCGGCGACCAAGGCGGCCAGGGAAAAGTCTGTAAGTAAATGACAATTCGGCATTCAACGTCGAGCATCACTCGTGTGGGTTTCAGCACTGACATGTTTCTAGTGATCCACCATCTCACTTGCCGCTCTCTCAGCATTGGAAAGTGGACTCGCGTTGGACAAAACACCATGGATCTCATCATCTTCTATTCGCCTGATAAGTGCACCATGACTTACTACATCAACAACGAACAGGCCGGATACAAGATCGAGTATCCATTCTCTCACATCAAGAACATCTTCCTGGAGAACAACGAGGGGGATCCCACCAAGCTCGGCGGCATCGTCATCGAGCTCAACTGCCCCCCGAATTTCTGGATGGACTCGTCTCCCACCACTAACGGCTTCTTCCGGTGCGGCGACTTCACCGAGGACCTCCAGGCTTCGCAGTGCCTGGTTCACCACCTCGGCGGCAACCCCAAGGTGCTCAGTGGCCAGCTCGCTAAGTTGGTGTCGCTCGAGTCCTTCATGAACCGCCACAACGCCCACCACCACTTTGCCGATCCTCATGCCCTCTCCATCTCCGCCCCCGTCTCGCCAACTGCCCGCCCGTCGTCGCAGCCTAGCTTCCAACCTCACATGCCTGTGTTCCAGGACCAGCAGTGGGGAATGAGCCAGATGCACTCTGGAATGCGCCCTCCGCATGGACACAAGCGACAGCGAAGCAAGTCCGTCCCCGGCCCTGTTGACTTTGCCATGTTCCAGAACCAGCCGATGCCTTCCTTCTACATTCAGCCTCCTGGCGAGATGGCTCCCCCTCAGCATAACCCCAACATTTATGCTCCCATCCCTCAGCCTCCCGGCGGCATGGGACCGAGTCTGCGCATCGATACTCAGGCAGGCTTTGGCTTGGATATGCGCCAATACCCCATGTCGGCCACGACGGCTTCTCCTGCCGAGTTCCCTCCCAGCCCCGGCTTCTTCCCTCAGCAGACGGACGCCATGCCCCAGTCTGCCTACCCCACGCCGTATAGCACCGGCTTCCTCTCCCCAATGGTCAACTCCGAGTCCGGTATTCCGACTTCAGTCTCTCCTCTGCCCTTCAACAGCCCTGGGGAGCCGTCCATCGTTGAGCAATCTCCCCCGATGACGATGATGGGACGACCAGGCTCAGCCGACCTCTACCCCGTGAACGACGGATCCTGCGCCGTTTCCGAGGATGGAACCAGCCTCAACGAGATGTACTCAAAGCACACCATCAACCTGCCCATCCACACTGCGTCACCTGGTTTTGGACACCCCCAAGCTGATCTCGATATGGACCAGTTGGTCCAATTCGATGCCGTTGACCCAGCAAGCCTGTCTCCCGAGACGATGCCACCCATGCACCAGTGAAGACGGCAACTGGTAGCATATTGGCTTAATTCGAGGCAGCGAGTGTACATGAGGCATGGTTGGCGTGTGTTTTGATATGTCCAAGACATAATAACGGGGCGTTTTGACGGCAACTTATACCACCTGGGAACCCTTTTTCTCTTTTTTCCCCCTATTTTCTTTGTCCCTCTGGCGGATTTTCTTTATCTACGACTTCCTCTCTCAAAACACCTCTCTCCATCGCCTGAAACCAACGGAAGATGGAGTTTGGTCCGATTTCCCTCCCCAATCCACGGCCATGATGACTTTGCATGACGATACATTTCTTCGATATCGGTCATGTTTGTCGGGTACAGCACAGCGATCGTATATTTTATCAGTTACGCGCCGAAATATTTCCAGTTGAACTTATTGTCGCGAATACTTCTTTCTTCTGGTGGTCGCGGTTCTTCTTTTTTCTTCTCTCGATCGAGCAGTCATTCTATTTGCACCTTGGCATTTTCACCTTACCTCGACCGTGCCTGACCACCATACGCGTCGCAAGGTACCTAATTTTGATGGACACATTTGTTGGAACAAAAACGGGGACTATGTGTTTTTAATATTGTTTAACTCTTTTGTACGCAATGTCTGGAATCGGGGAGTAAGCCCAGGAGGCTTGGTTAGGATCCTTGGGTTTTTTTTTTTTGCTTTAATCAGGTGCATTCCTTTTTGTCTGGGAATATTCCGGGTTCTCTGGTCTCTTACGACCTTGTTCAAGGAACCTTTGAGCCGAACCATTGGGATTGATATCCAACCAACAGCTTCCGGCAGCAAATCTACACTGGAATTCGATGGGGGATTCTCCATGAGCATACGCTACGAGACCCCTTGATAACGGATATGGATAGCATGTAGTTACTCTACGTAGCTATGAAGCCCACGGGTCTGCTCTAAAATAAACTAGTACAAACACTCTTTGTTCTACGTGATTCATTGCAATCCTTGCACCTCAAACTATGCACTTGCGGGAAGCCTTGGGCTGAGGGGAAGATCTTGCTGGAAGGATAGGTTTGTCTTGATTTCAAGTCAACTAACGATATTACTTATATAGGATATGGCTTGATAAAGAAAACACATGAATTTCTGGGTTTGTGATGCAACGCGGAGTTGAAGGTGTGGTCTGCTTCTACACCCGATCTTTACTGCTGCAGAAACGATACGGAGACCATTATTGAGGTGCTCAATAAGAGATAGCACATATCCTTTAGAATTGCCGGTAAACTCGCTCTTCTAGGTATGTGGTTTGATGATTAATATGGACACAACTGCGTTGGCTGTAGATGTATCAGCTCGATCAAAACTTCTAGAATTGGAACTATGGTTTCACGTGGACGAGGTATTCGGAGCGACGGAAGGATGCCCGACATCCCTGGAAGGCGGTCCGTTTGAGAGATTCACTCCTATCGCATTTCTTCCTCGGGAGGCCCTTTCATGACTTGCAAGTCAGCTCCGCGAGAAGGTGGAAGGACGGAAGCAGTGTCGAGTGACGCGGCGATATCACCACACAGCCCCTCCTTCGACGGACACCTGATATCTTTTACGACAGAACACCTTGTTCAGTTCAGTGTCCATTGCGATTTCTCGGGGTTCTATTCAACCTCCGTTACTCTTGTGGCTTATCGGCACTGACCACGGGACTTGAAGGATGCTTCCCTCGCCACTCCACCTTGAAACCTAGACGAAGATCAAAGACGGTAATTCGCCTCGGGTTCGCTTTTTCAAGACACTCGGCTAGTCTAGGGCAGCTGAGAACGAGTTGGCCGGCACAGGTAAGACGTTGCTACGGTCGCTGAGGGGCGAAATTGACGACTTTTTGAAGATCGAAGAGGCGGAGTTGTCACATTGCACGACAAGACGGCATCCTTGTACGCCAGAATACCGGCTCCATCGGGCGCCATATTAATAGGGCGGGCAAACAAAAAAGGCTTGACATGGAGCGAGCGCAATGCGGCTGGAAACGCTTGTGGTAAGCTCAGGGCGGCTGTGCTGCATAAAGCGGATAAGCAACTATTCGCTTATGTTGGAATCTAGATGGCGGGTGACGATGAGGTGCATAGGGGAATACGACGCAGCGAATGACGAGCGAGGCGATTCCTACTCAATGTGCAGTGGCCCGGCGACTACTTCAAGCAGAGGAGCCTTGCGTCGAGAGGCTGAAGAATGAAAGTGGGCGGTGTTTCAGGGATTGTCTGAAGGCAACTGACAGGTGGGAAAATGTAGGGAGCTGATTGGATCGAGGGAGGAAAGACAGAGGCCTTGATAGAGGCCTTGACAGACACGGGCGGCAGCCTCGTTTGCACGGCGAGCAACTAGGGAGCAATAAAGTTGGAAGCGCCGAGAGAACTGCTGCGTGGAACGAAGGCCGGATAGATCGCCCAGCGTCTATGAAATGGGGACTTGAATCCAGCCTCGACGGGGAATTCTTCCTGAAAAAAATAAAATAAAAAATAAATAAATAAAAAGGCTCGTGGCTGGGGGAAGAAAAGGGGAAGGAGTGGAGGGGGATCTAAGGGGATCACGCAGGGACACGAAAGACGCACACGCAAGACCAACAGGGCAGGATTTTACACTTTTTTTGACGATGCATCGTGGGAAGAGGCGGCATCGGGAAGGGCGGATTGGGTACAAGTGGGGACGAGACGAGCATTGCGTGGATGTTTGAGGCGCAGGAAGCATGTGTGTGAGGTGTGAGGTGTGTGATGCGTGATGTGATGGGCGAAGAAACTGGGCATGAAATGGCTTTGCTTGCAACCGGCAACCAGCGCTTGAACTTATCTTTGAAGAACTCGTATCAGATGGGTACTTATTAGTCGAGACTCGAGACGGTTGATTGCGCCGTCTAGCAAATACGAAATGCACAGACTCGAGCCCTTGAAAAAAACGATGGCAGGGCAGCGGGAACAAAAAAGTAAGGAAACCGCTCCCTGCCTTTGAGATGCCCGTAGTGACAGCCATCATGACGCTGCGCCTCAATCAAGTCCAAACTTGGAGAAGTGCGGACGCCAAGTTTTGCATGGCCCTGTAAGCATTCGTTCTTTATTCGCCCCCGTTGTGCCGACGAATCCGGCATGGACCGCTAGAAGAGGAATTAGAGCTGGAGTGGTGATGACGGTAAAAGTCAATGTGATGTCTATCGCTGTGGGTAGAAGGCATTGAAGCTGCAAGCGCTCTGGGTTGGGCCGCTGGACTCGGCCATCTCGGCGGGCTATCAATGGATCCATGATGATGCTTCTGGGGAAGGCAGGTTGATGAATTCAATTGCTCCACCCTTCTTTTTAAGGTGTGAATTAGCGTAGCGCGTCACGGCCTGAAGGGGCCGGTTCAATTAATTCTCTGGTGTTCTTACCTGCGTCTTCACCTCAGCTCCGTCACTCACTGTCCTCCCTTCTTCCATCTCGCCGTCTCTCCATCCGCATCTATCCCCCTTCTCCATAATTCCAATCCCTCATGTCGCAGTGACCTTGCACCACGTTGCAGCCCATCATTATCACCGTCTATTATACCTTACCCATCCCGCCCGTCTTTCGTCTTTGTTACCTCATTCGCCCCGAACCCGCCCACCGAGTCCAAGCGCCCAACCGATCCATCATCCAGTCTTAATCCCCTCTCTGCCTCGACCCGCCTGTCCATGATAGCTTCATCCTCTTCCAGATGCAACTGAGGCGGCTTTGACATGGGCTCAAGCCATAGAAACGGGCCCGGGTGGCCCTTGTCGTCCCGCGACGGCCCCAACGACGCTCCCGAGTCCATGTCACGAGACTTCCAAAACGCCGTCGACGACCTCTTCCCCCCGGCCGAGGCGAACCCCTCAGCTCACAACTCGCGAAACCCTTCGCGTCCGCAACCAGAATATGCGGGTGAACGCCTGAACCCGCCCTCGTCGCGTGCTCGCCTCAGGTCCAGGTCGAGACGTCGCGAAAATGACCCCTCCCAGCAGTACGAGCTCCAACCCATCCCGCCGAGAGTCGTGCTTTCCAATGAGTCTACTGCTGTGACTCTAGAATCGCCGGAGGATGTTGAAACATCGCCTGACGAGAAGACCTCGTTTCAGCAAGTACCGGACGTCAAAGATACTTCTACTCGCGATGCAGTCAGAGCATACATCCAGAAGAGGAAAGCACGCAAGGAAGAAAAGGCGAGGGCAAAAGCGCTTCGGCGCAAATCGACCTGGAAGACTCGCGTCGAAGACCTATACCAAGAAGTCGTCATCGAGACCATCCTCCGTCGCAAACCTCTTCCCCCCTCCAAAGATGGTCGCCATATCCCGCTCGACGCAAACCAGGATCCCGCCACGCTGGTGGACGAGAGGAGCGGCAAACCATACATAAACAACTTTATCCGATCTAGTCGTTACACCATCTTCGACTTTCTCCCCAAACAACTCCTGTACCAGTTCAGCAAGCTCGGCAATTTCTACTTCCTAGTTATGGGTATCTTACAATTGGTGCCCGGTCTAAGTACGGTTGGGCGCTGGACAACGATCGCTCCCCTTGCTGTCTTTGTCGCATTCAGTATGGCCAAGGAAGGTTACGATGACTATAGACGGTACAAACTGGATCGTCTCGAAAATCGCAGCCTGGCCTACATCCTGGCCGACCACATGGATGCGAACGCGATTAAGCATGCGGAAAAGGAGGCAAAAAAGAGCATGCAGAAGGAGAAGGATCGTGAGAATGGCGAAGAGCACATTTTGGATGACGTTGAAACGGGGACAGTAGGGACAATGGCCAATCCGAGCGGCGATTGGATCGCCGTGAAGTGGGAAAACATCCGCGTGAGCGACGTTATTCGTCTTCGTCGCGACGAGGCCGTCCCTGCGGACATTATTCTCCTCCACGCGACTGGACCCAACGGGATCGCCTACATCGAAACAATGGCCCTCGATGGCGAGACCAACCTCAAGAGCAAGCAGGCGTCTCCCCTCCTCGCCGAACGCTGTAACACGCTGGAAGGCTTGCGTTCCACTCGAGCCACCATTGTCTCCGAAGATCCCAACATAGATCTCTACAGCTACGACGGCAGAGCTACCGTTGATGGCGAGACGTTACCCCTTTCCCTCAGCAACATTGTGTATCGTGGCTCGACGCTTCGAAACACGACAGAAGCCATCGGCATCGTCGTCAACAGCGGAGAGGAGTGCAAGATCCGCATGAACGCCAACAAGAACATCCGCGCTAAGAAACCGGCAATGCAGACCATCATTAACAGGATGATCATTTTTCAGATTGTCATTGTGCTCTCTCTCGCCGTGGGATTGACGATTGGATACAACCTCTGGGCCGGTGGATACCCCGAGACTCTCTTTTGGAGAAAAGTCCCGTACAAGAACATCTTTTTTGGCTATCTCATCATGTTTAACACACTGATTCCCCTTTCCCTCTACATCAGTCTCGAAATCGTCAAGCTTGGCCAGCTTCTCTTGCTCCAGGATGTGGACATGTACGACCCAATTTCTGACACGCCCATGGTGGCCAACACGACTACTATTCTGGAGAACCTGGGCCAAGTCAGCTACGTCTTCTCGGATAAGACGGGGACCTTGACAGAAAACGTCATGCGCTTCCGCAAGCTCTCCGTTGCTGGCGTGGCATGTCTCCATGACATGGATGTCCAACGGGATGAGGAAGTGAAGCGCAAGCGAATTGAGGCGTCAACGAAACCTAAGAAGGGCAAAGCCAAGGAAAAGCCTCAACCGCCACCGCAGCCGACCCTCAAATCGATGGACGATTTCGACGGCGAATCTGCCCGTGGCACGGACAACGGGCCGCTTCCAGCGAGGAACTCTTCGGTCAGTTCTGTGTCCAAGTGGAAGTCGTCTGTCCACCCTGATCAAGAGGCTGAGATGAAGACGGAGCATCTGCTCGACTACATTCGGAGGAAGCCCAACACGGTTTTCTCCCGCAAGGCGAAACACTTTCTTCTTTGCATCGCCCTTTGCCACACTTGCTTGCCAGAGGTAAAGGAGAACGGCGAAATCGACTACCAGGCCTCTTCCCCAGATGAGCTGGCTCTCGTCGAAGCGGCCCGAGACTTGGGCCTTTTGGTCATTGACCGACCAACTCAAGCCATCAAGATCCAGACGGTCAACGAAGACGGCAGTTTGCACATCGAGTCGTACCAGATTCTGGATGTGATTGAGTTCAGCAGTAAGAGGAAGAGAATGACCATCATCCTTCGGATGCCCGATGATCGCATCTGCGTCTTCTGCAAGGGTGCCGACAACGTCATCATGGCTCGACTTAGGATGAATCAGCTTGCCGAACAAAAGGCACAAGACATCGGTCGGAGGGCGAGTGTGCGGAGGACTTTTGAGCAGGGCAAGATGATTCGGCGGATGAGCGCGCAGGCCTCGAGCAACCCCGGAAGCCCTCGAAACAGTCTCACTCAGAAGAGAGGCGAGACCTCCACCCGGCGCGAGAGCCTGCGATTCAGCCTTGGTAGAAGGTCTACGGAAATGAGCAGACTGTCTGCATCTCAATTCGTCACCAGCCCTCGATCCCCCAGAGCGTCCCAAGATGCGTGGAGTCCTCGAGGCTCGACGGATCTTGCGAGCCCAGCGAGTCCCCGACAGAGCTTTGCCCAGGCTGGGCACATCCCATCCTGCGACGAGATTGACGGGAAGATTGACGAGTCACTGGCCGCGAATGAAGGGGCCGTGTTCGAAAAGTGCTTCCAGCACATTGACGACTTTGCGACGGAAGGTCTTCGAACTCTCCTGTACGCCTACCGCTATATTGACGAGGAATCCTATCATCAATGGAAGGAGGTTTACAGAGAAGCAGAGACCAGTCTGGATGATCGACAAGAGCGCATTGAGGAGGCCGGTGAGCTGATTGAGCAAAAGTTTGACCTCGCTGGTGCAACCGCCATCGAAGACAAGCTCCAAGAAGGAGTCCCGGAGACGATCGACAAGTTGCGACGAGCAAACATCAAGGTTTGGATGCTTACGGGTGACAAGCGCGAGACGGCCATCAACATTGGCCACTCTGCCAAGGTCTGCATGCCCTACTCCGAGTTGTTCGTCCTCGATGCGAGCCTCGGAAACCTGCGGGACACCATCACGACGACTCTTAACGATGTGTGTCGAGGCATGTCACCACATACCGTCGTAGTCATTGACGGCCAAACGCTTGCGGCAGTCGATGCCGACGAAGAGGTTGCGGCCCTGTTCTATGACCTCGTCGTCCGAGTCGACTCGGTCATCTGCTGTCGCGCTTCTCCTTCACAAAAGGCCAACCTTGTCGACGCCATCCGCAGATTCGTGCCCAAGAGCATGACATTGGCCATTGGCGATGGTGCCAACGACATTGGCATGATCCAGGCGTCGCATGTCGGCATCGGCATTTCTGGCCGCGAAGGCCTCCAGGCATCTCGAATCTCGGATTACTCGATTGCGCAGTTCCGCTTCCTGCAGAAGCTGCTCCTCGTCCATGGTCGATGGAATTACCTGAGAACGGGAAAATACGTGCTGGCAACGTTCTGGAAGGAGATTCTCTTCTTCTTTGTCCAGGCCCACTTCCAGCCGCAAAACGGCTACTCGGGAACGTCTCTGTACGAGTCGTGGAGTTTGACTGTCTTTAACAGCGCCTTTACCTCTTTGCCCGTGATCCTCCTCGGTATCTTTGATCGGGATCTCTCGGCCGAGACTCTGCTGGCAGTGCCTGAGCTGTACACGTTTGGCCAGCAAGGAAAGGGCTTTAGTTACGTCCAATACCTTGGCTGGTTGATAATGGGAACAGCTGGCAGCTTCGTCATCTGGTACTTCACGTGGGCCGTGTTCCGACTCACCCTGTTCGACCAAGATACGAGTTTGTTTGCTATGGGCATGGTTAGTTTCACGGTGGCCGTGGTTTTCATCAACTTTAAGCTATTGTAAGTGCTGTTGATCCGTCCCAAGGGCATTATGCTGACGACAATAGGGTCCTCGAGTTGCACAGCAAGACAATCATCACCTTCATCGGCTTTGTCATTTCAGTCGGTGGATGGTTTGTGTGGATGTTGGCTCTTTCGGGTGTTTACCCAGTGAGTTTTGGCCCGTATATCGTTAGGGACGCATTCATCCACAATTTTGGCCGTGTCCTGCAGTGGTGGACAGTGGTCCTGCTGGAGCTAATTACGCTTGTTGTCATGGAGCTTGTGGTTCAGGCCATTCGACGCGTGTACTGGCCTACGGACCAGGACTTGATGCAGCGTCTTGAGAAGGACAATAAGGTGCACGGGCTCTTTATAAACAATATCGAGGATGTCGAGGGTGCTAAAGTGGAGGGCGATGAAGCGAAGCGAGAGAGCCTTCAGGAGGTTAGGAGACAGCCAGGGGCGGACGATTTCCGACCGCAGTTTGCACCTATGGTGGAGGAACGAGACAACTCGGACATGGTTGGTCGAGCTTATTAGCACGTCGGCTATTGAGCGTGTCTGGCGGTACACGATGGTTGTGATGAGTGCTTGTTTTGCGATACCAGGGGTTTCTAATTATGACGATTGGTGCATTCGAGGATGCTGGATGGAATTCCGGGCTGCGATGGCGCTTGGGACGGGGACTTGGGATGGGATTTTACGACTATAACTTACAGGAATGAGTACCAGTATCATTTTCGAATAGCAGTAGGATAACTGGGTTATGATTGAATTATCAACATTTAGTGTGTGAGCTGTGTAAGAGCGGAATATGAAAGCACGACATGATTCAGCACAGATGGCTCACTCGTCATCCCCAAGACTCGCATCAACCTTGACCAGCACCTTTCCCCGAGCATGCAACCCGCCCAACTTCTCATACGCCTCCCTCGCCTGCTCAAACGGCCACACGCTATCCCTGACCAGACGGATTTTACCCCCCGCGAGCAAGTCGACGACGCGCTGGCGATCCTCGAGCGTCGGACTCATTACGGCGACAGCGGCCCAGGCGCGTCCGACTCCGCCCAGCCAGCGCGACGTCGGCCACCACTCGTTGAGCTTCATCTGCAGGACGGCGCGGAGGAAGTCGGGGATGAAGAAGGTGGGCGGCTTGATGCCCACGGAGGCGTAGGGGCCCGCGGGGAGGAGGTAGCAGGGGGAGGAGAGGTAGAGGGGTTGGTGGCCGAGGGTGTCGATTATGGCGGTGAAGGGGGAATGGGAGTAGAGGGTTGTTAGGTAGGAGGGGAGGGAGGGGTGGAGGGTGTAGTCGATGACCTGGATTGTTTAGTCGTCAGGTTGTCATGATGGTTTTGGAAGGCTTTTACCTCGTCGGCTCCCAGGCTCTTGACCAGGTCGGCATTCTTTCCACTGCATATCCCGACCACGTACCCTCCCTCCCCGACCACGTTCCGCACCATCTGCACAACCATGGTCCCGATGCCGCCGCTCGCCGCATTCACCAACACCCTCCCGCCCTCGGCCGCGCCCGAAGCCCTCACCAGCTCCCACGCCGTCAAGGCCGGCAACAGGCTCCCCGCGGCGTCGCCCAGCTTGACACCCTCCGGCACGAGCACGGCGTACCGCGCCGGCAGGCGGACGTACTCAGCCAGGGCGCCGGAGCCGGTGGGGACGGTGTGGCCGGCGGGGAGCATGGCCGCTACGCGATCACCTTTCTTGAACCTATGAGCAGTAGCAGTGGTTCCATCCGGGTGCCACACGTCGACGACGGTCCCCGAGAGGTCCATTTCGGGCACGCAGACGGGTTTGCGGAGGAACGGCGGGATGAGCGTCATTTGGAAGATGGCGCCGGGGTTGAGGCCGACAAAGGAGACGCGGACGACGAGCCATTCTTCGGGGTTAGGGACGTCGCGCGGTAAGGGGAGGGGAGGAGGGAGGGTCGGGATGGGGAGCGGGGTGAGGGTGAGGATGTTTTGGGGGAGGCCACGGGAGGAGAATGTCCAGGCGTGGGAGGGGGAGGATGAGTCTGTCATGGTGAGGGCGGCGATGGTGAACTTATTCACTTGGTGATGGTGATGTGAAGGAGGCAGCGAGTAGACGCTTTAAACCAGATCCAAGCAATACGACATGTGCGACGGTTTAAGCTTGATACCCAAAAAGCCACGATGCATCCAACTCGGAGCTGAAAGAATGATGACCCGCCGGCCCAATTGAATCGCCAAGCCCGTTCCCCTCCCTCGGGGACCATAAACTTGGTGGCTTGCGACGGTCCGAAAACACGTTTCTTTTTGTGAAGGGCTTTTGCTTTATTAAGGTTGGCCATGTTACATCCGGACCCGAGTATGCCGAATGATCATCTACTTTAATCCAACATGTGCGACGGGTGCGGGCGTCTTACTCGAGGCTGGGAGTGGCTGAGCTGCTTTGTTCATGGCCTTGTTGGGCAGGTGAGGAATGCAGTCCAAAGTCATCAGTAGCATTGCTCTACCTTAGCAGTCCGTACATCACTTCGATTCTGCTTCAAAAGTAGCATGGCATCTTTCCTCTCCAAGTCCATGATTAAACCAACGTCTAGCCCCAAGCTTCGTCGCCTTCTCTTCAATAACCCAACACTCCAACTAATCCAAAGAATAGAGTCGCCCATTTCTAATCCAGGTACATTTCCCCGCTACAGAGAAACCGCCTCCCCGTGTCACGTTCCTTCTGCGGCACTCGTTCCCATTCGACAAACAGGCCCCCGTGGGCGAGTACATCCTGCCGATTGATATCCCAGTCGTTCTCAATCGACACTCCCGCCACATCCGACCTGGGCCGTTCCGGCCAGGCGATGGCCTCGGGAGCCTCGCTCACATCGAACCCGTTCAGCGCCGGAGCCCTGCGATGCCACCACTCCTTCAACAGCTGCCGGTACGCTTCGACGGGGTGGTCCAGCTTCACCTCCAGGTGCTGAGGCCAGTCCAGGCAGAGAGGGTTCAGTACCCGAGGTCCGTTAGTCTCGTAGGATAAGGTGCAGTCGCGGGTGACAATCTCGTACATGGCAGTGATGACCCCCTTGACGTCGTTGCGGTCCTCGAGAGGAAACTTCCTCCACGTTGAAGAACCACGGATGCGGTCCGCCCGGTCAAAGTCTAAGAGCATGATGCTGTCTGTACTCTCATTGACGACGAGATTTCGGGGAGCAATGTCGTAGTGCCCAATGTCATATCGGAGGTTTAGCTCGTCCACGACATCGATCAGCTGGCGAAGCCATTTGAGTTTGAAGACGCGGGTTACATTGGTCCAAACAGTACCGCCTGGGATGTAATTAATCGTAAATCCGACGACGCGACCTTCGGCCTCGTCAATGACGACACGGTCGAACGGGACGAGGCTGCGATGACGAGGCAGGCGCATCAAAATATTCATCTCAAGCCATGATGGATCAACCTGATCATGCGTCCAACAGTACTTGAAGACCTTTTCGAGAGTTAGCTCGGCTTCAAAAGGGGCCGCACCAGGCCACAGTCTCGCCTTTGTGTCGCGATTTTTCGCATCCGGAGGGTAAGCCACGAGATCTATATTGGGGCCAAGCCTCTCGAGCTCCTCGAGCTGATCCCGCGGTATTGTCAGAACTCCTTCGGGGAACAAGACCTGGTCTCCAAGCGGATAGTATATGACGCGCGTGATATCGTCATCTCGACTCGAGCTCTTGTCGATCATCTCGCCCTCGCGTGAGACGTGAATCCAGTGAAAGGTATGCGGAAGGCCGTCGATGTGGCGTCTGAAATGGCTGAGGGCAAGCACCTCGTCTTCGGGCCCGCCATCCGTCGATGCCATGGTGACTGAGACGAAGCGTCTCTGATCCCAATCAATGACATCCCAGGTACATTCCCCGCTGTCAAGGACCGCACCGCTTAATGTCGTGAATCGATCCTTTGGCTGAATCATGTTGCCGCGTCTTAGGGTGGGAAGCGTGAAGGTGACATGTTGTGCAGCCAAAGTCGCGGCGGGGGGTAAAAAACAGCCACCCTTTCTTTCTGTATTCTTAGTTGCCTGGGTATGATGCTTTTCCTGTGGCAGGAGAGGGTTTCCCGTTCACACAATGAGACTTTGGGTTGTGCGTGGTGCCGAGGGCAGGTGCAATCCATTTCACCCAGATTCTTTTACTTATTGAAGTACTTGTACCAATCAAGGAGGAGTAGATCCTTCAGCTACTGTTCATCTTGGTATATACCTGCACCAGAGTCTGGTACATGGACAAGGAAGAGGAGAGCCGGACCAGTATCGGTCGCAACAAAGGTCAGACCAGGCCGTCCGTCATGGAGATGGAGGCTCACACTATTCCCCCAATCCTGTACTTGTCGGTCCCTCAAATACTAAAAGCTACACCAATTACTCTCCCAATAAAGCTTGTCGGGCTCGAGGGGTGGGGGGCCAGGCCGTGTTTCGGATGAGTCTAGGCGCTGTTGCTCTGAGGAGGACACTCCTCCGTTGTTCTCGTCAACGGCCTTCGGCGACGTTAACATCCCAGCATCCACGGACGTCTTGCTCAAGACCTTTAGACTTAATTTGACGGACAGATCTTAATTTACCAAATATTTGTCCGGGCGATATCTATGACCTCCTGCTATGTCTAGAAGCCCCTCACGCATACGTACCTATGTATCAGAGCCCCGGTGACTCGGGAGCTATCATTGTTAGGTAGGGATAGAGTAGTGCTAATTGTGCCAACATTTTTTTCTCCTAGGATGGCTAAGTTGACCCTGATTCTTTAGCAGATAGCATTTAATTGTTTGGCGTTGGTCGCGACACCGAGCACAGCCCATCTCTTTCATAGTGCCAAGGCATACTCTACTGAAGATATAAGTACTATTACCTAATTTCTCTAGATCATAGCCTTGATATTAGGGAATAGAACTTATACTGAAGGTAAAATCTGCACTAGAACTATAAAAGAGACAGTTGCTGGTTCGCCCTCTTCACCACTGACCGGCGCCTAGGCCCTCACCCTCTTCCCGATACTTCCCAGTCATTTTCCAGCTTCGCATCGCACCGACCGGCTCCTTAGCATGGCTTGCTTGGCTTCCTCTTCACTTTTCCGATAGTTGGAGCCCATCTCCCTAATCAGTTGAATAGCTTCTGGTACTTCCAAGTGAGATAGGCAGATACATTCCATCAGGTAGAGGTACGGCCTGTCGTATCCTTGCCCGAGCCTCCGGGTCCCCTTCCATCGTTAACCCTGAGCCAACATTTCCTTGGAGAGATCTTTCCATCGTTAAGTATCCATCAGACCTGGCTCCTGCAGATGGCGGTGCCACTCCAACATTACCTTGGCTTGTGGCTGGGGAAGCCGGTTGAACTATGTAGTCAATGTAGATGGCGAGTTGGTGCCGGTAAATCACCTCGTCTACCAGCCGTTCTTCTGCATCCCTGTCGGACAAACGATCCGTTGCGTAGGTAATGCAGGAACCTCTGAAGTGGAGGTTTGGAGCATTGTTCCAATCGCCGGGATAAGAATGGGCTAGCTTCCATGCTGTCACTTTCAGGGACAGTCGCATGCTCAACGATGGCGGCACCCTGCCCGTCATAGATTGACTCGAGCCACACTCAGTGGCCACCGGCTCATGGACGTCGATGGGGTCCAGATTGGCCGAGTTGTTCGGCGCCGTGCTCTTGAGGATGGGAGCTCGCCCCAACGCTCCTCGAAGTGCCGTAGCGGAACACCTGTCCTCATCATGGATTGCGCCCGCTCGTCATCTTGAACAGTGAAACGAGTCTCATGCTCACCAGGGTTCCCGGTGACTCGCTCCCTCAATTTCGAAATGCTCGAGTTGCAAAAGGCCTTGTACGTCTCTGCTTGTAAAGGGCTGGGTTGCTGAGGTTGAAGAGGCACCGCCGGCTCTGCCACCTCCGCTGCCTCCATGCCCTCGACCGAGTCAACGAGGAGAGGGGCCGTCGATGCGCTGAAGCTCCGAATGAGCGCCGTCGCGAAAATGAAACCACACGCCCGTCCCACGCTTGGAGAAAGGTTTCGTGATTCACCCAACTCAGTGTCCGGGCCCCCCGTCCCTTGGCTTGCACAGGCTGCTATGGGAAGCGTCATGATTTGGCAGGGAGGAATTCTAGAAAAAACAACACTGGGAAAACCAGCGCAGAGGGTTGGGAGCGTGGCTATTATGCGTTCTTCCCAGGGGGTTCTTGCTGAAGTTGGATGATAGAAGTTACCTAATGCATGCATCATACACCTGGCCAATCAACCATTTCTTTGGGTAGGTAGGTTATATTGAGTCATTGAGGCCATCAATAGGCATGGAGCGAAGCGAGAGAGAAACAAGAGAAAAGAAAGTGAATAGAGTGGATGAGTCCCAACTGGGTACGACTCTAGAACGCGAGGCGTCATCCAACGAAGGCATGCTCGACTTAGGCATAAGTACTGCTGCCTAATTTTCTATGGATAATAGCCTGAGTATTAGGGAGTAGTACTTATGCCTGATTTCCTGTAGATAATAGCCTTATTAGTATACCTAGGTAAGGATACTCTGCCTTAGCACTGCGAAAGAGATGGTTGCTCGTTCGCCCTCTCGACCCTCGACCCTCGACTGGGTGCTCATACAATGTGTATGGGCCAATGCGAAGTGTTTCAACAAAGATATGGGGAATCTCTAGCTTCGTGAGAGACATTTGTCAGTTTCAATAAGAAGAAAACTCCGAATTGAAACGGCAAGGTGACTCGAAAGGCGACCCGCGAGGTTCATAGAGAAACAAGAAAGGCCTTGAACGCAAGTCAAAAGGACTTGGGGCTCAGAGGAGTTGGCCTCGCCACAGGCAGGTCTTCCCTCCGTTTGAAACCGCGCCTTTCTCCTTCATATCCATTCGATAAGCTCTCTACGAGGAGAACCTCGCTTCCTCTATTGGTGAAATGACACAAATCATCTTCACCAACGCCGTGGCGACGAGCAAACACAACATAGCAATGCCCTGTTGGCCTCGAGTTGAGCCTATCCTCCTTACTGAAAGCCTCCCTCTGCCAACCGTCCTTGAAGTCGTTATATAGCCACCTGAAACCGAGCGGTCGGTCTGTTTGCATAGTAGCTGTGTCAGCAGCCCTGAACTGTCAGCAATGCCATGCCGCCACCGCCACCAACACAGCCTTTCGCGCTCGTCACCTCAAACGAACAAAAGTATGGGATTTTTGACATATGCACTCGGGCCCTTTCGCAAAAACTGTCTGAAACATATATAAGCCTCCATCAAGGCGCTGAACACCCCGCCCACGGGGCCCAGCTGCTCCTGACTCGGCGACCCAGCTGCGGCGAGGCAACCTCCTAGGCGGACGGCCGCCTCGCTGCAGGGAGAGCCAATAGTGTCTACATGGCCCCTCTCTTCCCAGTGGAGGGCCTCATGGCTCTTTTGTTGGTCTTTTCATTCCTCTCCGCATAGCTCGGCTTGGCTTGGTCTCGATGCACCCTCCCCTGCCACTTACAGCGGGCAGCTTGTTGGGTTGTCCTACCTTTCTCCGCCACGGGGTGTCCCAACTTCAACTTACATCACAATCGTGATCGTGATCGAGAATATACAGCCTCAATAGGCTTTTCCACACGCAATCCCATTGCCACCACGTTCGCGCCATCCAGGCGAAAACGCGTCCCGAGTTTCGTGAATACATCCCCTTAGCAACACGAGGCGAAATGAGCGCCAGAACCGTTCAACACTCTTACAAGGCGTACCAGTTGCGCAGCGGAGCGGTCGAGACGTTTCTCCGAGAGTTGTTCAATGATCCCGAAATTACAGTCGAGGTGCGAGCGGTTCGCCGCGTCGTCAATGAGCCTTAACTAACTCTATGCATCCACAGCTTAAGGACGACTCGTTGACCTTCGCTCTAGTTCAGCAGTTGACCAAGGTATATAACCGTTTCTCCATTGTTAGATCCCTTGTTTGTTCCATTTCGTACCAACTGTGGCTTGGCAAGGCAGATTTCGACCCTGACTGACTCGCCACTAGGCAGAAGAGAGGAGGATGAAGAAGGCCTGTAGGAAAGGCGGGAAGGACAAAGACGCCAACGCTTAGCACTTTTGCGCCGCGCCAGGATGCATAGGCACTCCGTAGAGAGAATGCAAGTTTGTTTCAAAATTTGCGCCGTCCCTTTTTGTTGATTGAAATCCGCGGGCGCTTGGTACAGAGCCTCGGCGTACCTTGTCGCGTAACCATGATCTCCCCTGGTGAAAGATGGGAGAGGGCGGTGGAGTGAAACTCGGCGGGCTTGGTGCGGGGGGTGCTCGAATACCCGAAATTCAGCGAGCTCGTTCCCGAGAGAGCCTCATCCTTAAACCCACCCTAGGGTTCACCAACGAACAGGGTTTCATGCAGGCTGATGGACGCCAGCTGCACGCGGCTGCGGCACACGACATGATTATCAGTCAATGTGGTGGTGAGCAGGTGAGGCATCGAGGCGTAAATATCAACAATAAAGTTGGTAGATCTCGAGAAGATATAAACTATTGCAATTAGCATCTACTATGGCAGCCATCAACCACACTCGGTCATCCGTCTTATCTCTTTCCGAGCATCGTCATGAATATCCAACACTCGAATTCCGAAAACAGTCGCCATAATGACTTTGCAGAAAGCTGCGTCAACTGGGCCAGCTTTCCCAGAAACCTGGTCTCCTCACGCTATTCAAGATCAGCCCTGGACGCAATAGGTCAGAAGATGAACAAAGAGGCAGAGGACGTGTTCAATGGAGAGGATTCTCTCCTAAAGTTCACCGACATATATCCCAGCGGGAAAATTCCGAGCAATTCAGACGCTTCGCAGGACGGAGCGCTCGAGACGCTCAAGTCCGAAGTGACTTCTCAACAAGAGCTTCGGGATCATCTTCAAACAGGCTGCAAAGACCCAAGCTTTAGATACGTGTAAGTTATCATTAAAGAAAAGGGGGGTTGGCATGACGGGTGATACTGACAACGCCAAGGTCGATGCTGGCCTACTCATCCAAAGATCCGGCAGACTGCTCTCGCGAAATGTTTCAGTACCTCTGCTCGTACCACCAGATTCCGCCATCGTTCCTGGATAACGTTTTCTCCTTCAAGGACACACTGCATGACTACGACTGCAGCCTGGCCTCCTTTGTCGACGAGAACACTCTCCTCGACCGCCCTCAACATGTCCTTTCGCTCCCAGAACTCGGCCGATCCGGACGCGAGATCCGGCACTCGTTCCTCCTGCGCTCGGTGGAGTTTTCCGACTCGATGGAAGACAGGAGCTTCAGCATTCGGCAGCTTGCCGTATACCACTGCTTTGACGTGGTGACGGGCCGGACTACGTGGATCACCCTTAAACAAAATGAGTTAGTGGAAGATCGCATCACGGAGCAAATCAACAACCTACGGGCATCAAGGCCCGAGGCGCTCGAGAATGTATACGAGGCCTTTTCGGCCACGCTGGATGTGCACGAAATCATCTTGGACTGGTGCGACGAGAATTGGCGGTGGTTCGTCAACGAAATCGAGGTCGATAGTCGGGACGCGACCAAGAAGGCGCGTATGGTAGCAGTCGACGGCAAGAGTGCCGGCCAAGATTTCATAAAACTCGTAAACCAAAGAACGAGCAACCTACAGCAGCCGAGCCGCCGCGTCACCCTCGCCGAAGCGGTTAAGTCATGGAAACCCCTGAGCAACTGGGAGAAGACGAAGCAGTCAGACGTCGAGGAGGACCAAAAGGCCACGTCGTGGACCCCCCTCCGCAACTGGAGGAGGACGCGGCAGCCGGACGTCGAAGAAGGCCAGGCGGAGACGCTGGAGGAGGAGAGAAAGGCTCGGGAGCTCATGGAGAAGACGGAAGAGTTCCATCTCAGCGGGCTACAGTCGCTGCAGTGCCTCATGGAGAGGATCGAGGAGGCCATCTTGGTGCTAGAGCTCAACGGTAAGGCGGTGCGGAAGATGAGAGAGCATTATGGCGACCTCGCCAAAGGATACCGCGTCAAGGAGATGAAGGGTATTCGAAAGCACTGCGGCAATGACTTGCTGCGTTTCTTAAATCGCGTCAGCGCTGTGGAGAACAACATGGCAACGAGGAAGGCACAACTGGAGTCGCGGCTGTCCCTTGTTCGTGAGGGAAAGAACATGGTGAGTTCCTTCCACAACAATATACCTAACCAGGTACCTAGGTACCCAGGAGATTCACACGCTGACCGCATCCCTTCTACAGTACGACGCCATCATCCAACACCGCAGCAACGAAGTCGGGCGATTGTACGCCAACGTAGCCCAGCAGTCGGCTTACGACATGCACCAAATCGCTCTCAAGACGAAGCGAGAAACGTCGTCGATGCACGTCATCACCATTGTGACGCTCATCTTCCTCCCATGGGCCTGTATCGCGGTACTTATCCTCCTCTACTGTTTCTCTCCCTTTTCTTCATCATCTTTCCCCTCCCTATTCGCCCGCTTGTCGTCGTAGAGAGCGCTGACGAAAAGGGGCGATGGGGAGGGAAACAGGCCTTCTTCCAGAGCGGAATCATGATCATCGGAGACGACGGCAAGACGAAGCCAAAGGTCAACACACCTGCCCTCAAGTTGTTTGCCGAAGTATGCGCGCCTACAACTTTCATCATCATCTTAATTTGGTCGGCGACTTTCTGCCGCAAGCCAGAGCGAAAGACCACCAAGACCATGTAGCAGTACGCTGTGTATTCTTTTGTATTATTATCCTTCTTTTCTCTTTTGGGTTCTTTGGGCTCTTTCGCTTATCCGGCATGGACATTATTAATGAGACATCGGGCCAGCGTGCCACCCTTGCCCTCAGCTGTGAGACATTTACATGCGACCATGTCGTGAGCAACTGGAATGAACAAATAATAGGCAGAATTAGCAGACTAGTTTGCACAGCCTCGAAGATCCAGTTGACAGCAGGTACCTCTCCTCAATTGCCAATCATCTGATGATTCTACTGATCCAGGACCGCCTTGCACCGCCTGGGCTGGGCAATTGAGGGGGGCGGGCGAGGGCTGAGCGGTCCAGTTAGACCAGGCGAACATGCAGGCAATCATCAGGCAGACAGTCACGGATGCCTCACCCACTGCTCAGGCCAATTTGCCCATTCAGAGCCCATTCAGTCGGGGTAAGCGCCGTGGCTTGCATGCGGCCAACCTGAGCAGGCAGTGGAGAGATGGGGGGGGCGTGGGACTTTCAGTCATCCATGAATGCCTCGTCTTGTCCACCCGGGCTACTTCCAAGGTAAACAATCCGAGGCGGGGGTTCATCGTAAATGCAAACCATTACCCAAGTCGTGACTTGTGAGAGGCTCGGTAGTACTTAAGCAGTCACACGGAACCCACCCCGTCTCGCCTTCCTCCTCTCAGCCATTCAAAGGGCACTCTTTCCACACTCCTTCCACTCCTCCTGCAATGGCAAGCAGCAGCACCCCGCCTCAGTACCGCCATGCGGACTTTAGCAACTTCCTTGAACACCGCAATGGCGGGCTCACTGGCTACAACGCCGAGAGCGAGACTCCTATCTCCTTCATCGATCAAGAGAGCGTCCGCAACTACTGGGAAGAGCGCGCCTGGGATGACCGCGAGCTGCAAGATCACGTCGACGTCCCGACCGAGGAGACCATGGTGAACTTTTGGGTCACCTTCTCCATCCTCGTTAGCATGGGCGTGCCAAATCGCATCCACGAGTTCATACAGCACGACATCACCGACGACAAGCTTCCCCTACGAGACGATTTCACCCTCGACTCGAGTCGGTCTGCGAAGTCCATGCTCGACGAGTTTCGCGAGGCACAGTGGCGGTTCTGCCCGCTGCGATTCGACACGCGCAAATACATGTACTCCAAGAAGATACATTCGAAACAAATCCTCCCCATCAAGGATCGGGAGGTCTTGAGGGAGTCGCCTCATACAAATCTCAAAACTAAAATCATCAAAGTGACCTTCCACCCTGGTTACTCAAACCTTAGCAAAAATGTTTGTTCCCCGTCATGTCACCTACCCCAGCACTCGAGTGTCTCACGCTGACCCGTGGCAACAGAACACGGTCGTGTTCAAGGAGTACGAGACTGGAGACGACGAATCGAACCGCAAATCATGGATGCACGAAGTCAAGACTTTCATGAGCATCGACTCGCACGAAAATATCGTCAAGTACCTCGGCTCCTTTGAGCAGGCCGGCCGCGGCGTCATAATCCTCGAGTACGCCAACGGCGGAAGCCTCCACGACCTCCTCCTGCGCCAGAGGATGCCCGGCAGCTTCCCAGAGGTACTGGACTTCTGGAAGGCCCTAGTAGAGCTTTCCAAGGGAATATGCTCCCTGCATTGCAACCGCGGCTCGTTCAGTCCAGGCCACACGTTGGGATGGTAAGTCGGGCACTCAATATCCTAATCGAGCTCGGGCATGGCGAACTGATACGTTTTATCCCAGTTGCCATCGCGACATCAAGCCTAGCAACATCCTGGTTTTTTATGATGAGACCGGCCCGGATTCAGAAGACGACGAAGATGTTTACACACGACCTTACAGGCTGAAGCTCGCTGATTTCAACGTGTCGATCCTGGCCACGGGGCCGAATGGAACCAGCGCGCACGACAACAACGGCGATCGAAAGTACCGTAAGTTTTATCCCTTCTCTCCCTACAGCCCCCATCATATTACCCAGCGTTTCTGACCCCAATTCTTCAACAGACTCACCAGAAGCTGCAAGAGTGCGTCCTTTCCAAGAGCCGCAGTTCAGAATACTAGGCCTCGACAACGATATCTGGTCCTTGGGCTGCATGCTCAGCGAGTTGGTTGTATGGCTCGGCTTAGGAAAAAGGGGCGTCGACGAATACAGCCGCGATCGCCACCGCGAACACGCGAAGATGGGTCATTTCGACAAGAGTGGCTACGAGTACTGCTTCCATGACGGCGAAAACGCTCTCAAGAGCGTCGGCGACGCGCACAAAACAGCCCTTGGCCGGCTCCCACTGTACGACACCCTCACGCCCAAGATTTGCGACCTCATCCAGCGTGAGATGCTCGTCAAGAGTCCCCTGCGGGACAACGCCGACCAAGTGGCCATAAAGCTCGAGGCTCTGTTGGGACCGGAGATCAATATCCAGCCATTCCACAATGAGGGCGTGCATGCGCCCTCGACCGCGACCACGAGAAAGCCCAACGACGTGTTTCTTCCCCCGAACGCGAGCAACTCTGAAAGAAGACCTGGCCTGGACCCTTTGCCGGTGACGGGGCGACTTGCTCCCACCATTTCGCAGCCGGCGCTGGTGATGCGACCTCGCCAAAATTCATGGCGACTCAGCATGACCCCAATCCGAGCCAATTCGCCAAGTCCTTCTCACGGGGAATCATACCATCAGTTGTTGCCAGATGAGGTTACTGTGAAAGAAGTCCTCGACCACCAGGCGAAAGGGCTAACGCGAGATACACTTCCCGGCTACCAGGAATTCTGCGAGGAAATGATGGGCAAGCGCCACTTCCTCTTACTCATTGACGACTCTCCCTCGATGAGCCGCTACCAAGATCACGTCAACCAAGCGGTGAAGGCCTTTACATGGTTGCTCGAAGACCATGAAACGGACCGTGTCGAGGTACGCTTCTTGTCGAAGCCATCCCAGTCGCACTTTCACAAGCCGCCCCATCAAAGCCGACTGCACAAGCTGAAGAACTGGCGCAACACTAAGAAAGGCTTGGTCGATATCGTCGAGCACGTGGAAAAAAGCCTCAGAGAACGCTTCGATGGCGGGAGCGGCAGCGCCTGCAAAATGGAACAGTGCCTCAATGCCATCTTTGGCGAGGACAAGATGGTTCGCCACGGCAAGCCGACGAGCGTGTACGTGTTGACGAACGGCATCTGGGGGAACACGCCGGGCGAGAGGGGGAAAGTGGCGGCCAGCATCCAGGAGCTCATAGCCAAGATGAAGAGGCGGGAGATGACCCGGACCGAATTCTGCATCCAGTTCGTGCGCTATGGCAACGACGTGGCCGCCATCGAGAAGTTGACATACCTAGACGACATGGCAAAGGACTTCAAGGACGGCGCAGAAGACATTGTCGATCACAAGTATCACGAAAGCGAAATATGGGCCATGATGATTGGTGCCTTGGACGACGGGCGAGATAACCCTAACGCCTCGGCCGCCGTCGTTGGCCATCGAGGAGCTGAGGATCGAGATGACGCCGAACGCATAGATGGCGGGAGCGTGATTTCAAAACAAGACGGGTAGGAACAAGACGAGAAGATACGGTTATTCTCTGTATTAATGATTAATGTAAGTGTATATAGGACGAGAAAGGGCGGTTCGGTTTCTTTGGATCATTAGATACCAAGGCGTTGGCGCTCTGGCATGAGCACTAGATATATACCCAATACGGCCTTCAAAGGCGCTTCTTCTTTTTACCTATCTACAAGTAAATAAACGAACCCTCAACATTGCCTCCACCGATAACCTGGAACTTTGGTTGGTCTGGATAATCAGAGGCCGGGAAGCCCTCTCCGTCCAACGGCCGCAAGTCCTCGAAGCGGCGGAACAGCGTCCCCAGCGCGACGTACAGCTCGCACTGGGCGAGGTCGCGATCGCGGGAGAAGTAGACGAGACACCGTTCACGCTCACAGGTTGTGGTTTGGTCCATCCAGCGGGTTGGGTCGAAGTGGTCTGGGTTGGGGAAGGCGGAGGGATTGCGTTGCATCATATAGGAGGACATGCTGACGATGGTCTACGGGGATGTTAGATGGTGATAGTTCTTAGGCGACAGGGGGATTTACATGTTTGGGGAGGTAGTGGCCTTCCATCTCGATGCCGTCGTCAGGGACAAGGCGAGGGAGACGGCTTACGAAACCGTGTGAGAGCCTAGCGACTAGAGTGAGCCGGCTATAGTCTACCACATCATGACACATCCTCACCTCTGGCCTTCTTTAACAATGCCCGTAAGATACGGCAACTTCTCCAACTCGGAAAAGCTCAGCTCGGCCGTGGGATCGGGGAAAGCTTCGCGCAGCTCCATGATGAGGCGGCCATATATCGTCGGATTCCTCACAATATGCAAGGCAGCCACGGTCATGGCGTTTCCGATCATGTCGGCGGCGGCCGTGGTCATGGAGAAGACCTCGTCCACGATGTCGTCTACGGAGGGCACGGCGCCGTCTTGGTAGGCGTTTGAGTCGAGTAATTTATAAAATATCGTACGGCGGGCGGGTTTTGCGAGATGGTGGGTGTGGTTCTGGACGAATCGGGCGTGGTCTCTCGCTCTCTGGAAGCAATCAGCCATGAGCCTCCCCTCGTTCGACGGCATTGACGTACACCCTGATACCGCAGAAAGTCGGCAACTGCAGGGCTTATCCTCCTCGCAATGCCATCTGGCATCCTCCGTATCAGACCTCCCCAGGAAGGAAACGCCCGCAAGGTAAAGACTACGGGAGCCGATCCGCGCATCACACTCCCGAGCCGCTCCCCGAGATCGTCTGCCTCCAGCTGGTGCCAGCACTCGTCAAAGGCATACTCGGTAATCACGTCAACACTGACCGCTCGAAAGGCGGCGTGCAGATTCGACGGCTGGGCGACGGTGCGGTCCGCGCTCACGCGGCGACATAGCTTGTCGACTTTGGACTGCACGAGGGATTCGATGTCGAGCACGCTGCGGCGCGAGAAGAAGGGTTTCAGCGCGAGTTCGAAGCCGAGGTCGCCCGAGAAGGCGCTCTCGGGGCCGTAGACGACGTCGTAGTGATTTGGGTCGCTGAGGTGTACTTCGTCCGGAGCGATGCGCACAATTGGACCTTTCTCATGCGCTTCTCATCAGCCATTGCGCCGCAACAGTTCGAAAACATGGTTCGGGCTTGTTCACGCACCGTAGATGTCGTGCAACCGCTCAATCTCTCTATGCAGCTGGCCCTCGAGGGGGACGTTGTAGAACCATGCGTACAGCCTCGTCGCGGCTGGGAGGAGCGGGCCCGGGACATTGGCCAGAGGGTGGAAGAAGCGTCGGTAGGCGGCTTTCGCGACAATGTAGAGGACGCCTCCGAATATGGACACGCGCAACCAATTGCGCGGTAGAGGGAGCGACAAGGCGAGGCTGGCGCTCGCGGAGGAAGTTGAAGTTGCGCTCACGACTGAGAGGACGGCCATGGCAGGGGAGGGATGAAGAAGACAAAGACAGGGAAGGACACAGGCCAGCGGAAAGACGATGGGAATGACGTGGAAAAGGAACGAGTGGGAAAGATGCCATCCAAAGTCGGTTGGTCAGGTCGCCTTGCATAATGAGGCCACTCTGGGTCGTGGCATCATGCATGCAGGAGCATGATCACTAGCTACACCACGGTTCCTTTAGTTTCTCTTGAGATGCACTGCATCATCTGTGCATCTGGCAGGTGTGGCAACATTCCCGAGTGAAAAGTATGGTCTGCTCTGGCTGTAGTTGTATGTAAGACTCGATAGGATGCTGATGCTCGCCTAAACATGTCTCGACAACTTTGACAAGAAGTCTAATTAAAGGCAGCATCGGTTCGTAATTAATCGTGCGGGAGGGTCCGCTTATTAGTTTTACGGAGCCATCGTAGGGCTATCAGCATAACGCCTAACGGGTCAGATTTCGGAATGGTTACGTTTCAGCGAGAGAATGAAACTACATGGGAGAACGCCCAGGGATGTTGAAACACACAAAAAATCTATTCTTTTTTTAAAAACGACTAACTATAGGTATTTTGGTATTGCTTGCATGAAAAACCTCCGACTTGACAAAAACTACTATCTGCACACTTCACTCTCGATTCGAGGCTCCTCGCGAACCGCCGCACCAACTTTCCCTTTGCTGTCGTTGTCGTCTTTGGCTTGGTTCTGGTGGTTTTTGGCTTCGTTGTTGTGGTCTTTGGCTTACTTGTCGTGGTCTTCGGTTTGGTCGTTGTTGTCTTTGGTTTGGTTGTCGTGGTCTTTGGTTTAGTTGTTGTAGTTTTTGGCTTAGTAGTTGTGGTCTTTGGTTTGGTTGTCGTCGTCACCTTTTCTTTGGTCGCCACCGCCAGTTTAGTTGTCATCGTCGTCTTGGGCTTGGTCGTTGTTGTCGGCTTGGTCGTCGTCGTCTTCTTGGTTGTTGTAGTCGGCTTCGTTGTCGTTGTTGGCTTCATTGTCGTTTTCGGCTTAGTTGTCGTCGTCGGCCTAGTAGTCGTTGTCGGTTTGGTCTTTGTAGTCGACTTGGTCGTTGTCGTCGACTTAGTTATCGTCGTTGACTTGGTCGTACTCGTCGACAACGACGAGGCGACATCGCAGTTGCCGACAGGCGCCACGGCATTCACGTTATTCACCGTCACGACCGGCCCCGGGTTCGGAATCAAGACATCCCGCGAGTCCACCGTAGAACACCCATTATTCACGTTGGCCACAAAGATGAGCGGCCTCGACAAGAACGGGTTCGCCTCGGTGCCAGCGCCCGTTTTCAGATCGACCGACGCACAATTCATGTACATCTCGCGATTCCCCAAGTTGTTGAACCAAGTCCACGCGAACAACGCCCGACTCATAGTCGGCACATCGAGCGGCACGCGAAACGACAAGGTATTGTCGCCCATGACGGCCGGACACGAACCAATGTACGTGTGCAGCACGCGAAACGTCTTCCCCTTGTCGATGGAGAGCGACACCTGGCACGAGCCGCCGGCGTGGATGGCGGTGCCGGAAATGGTCCACGAGTACGTCTTGCCGCCCTCGTAGACGGCCACGGGCGTGCCCTGCGTCGTGTCCAGGAGGGAGTGGTAGTCCTTGCACGGGAAGTTGAGCCCGTCGGCCGTCAGCGGGCTGGTCATGCTCCAGTCGGGGTCGCCGCTGGTTGTGTACGGATTGTACTTAGACCGGAGGCACGTCGGGTTTGTGAGTTCCATGTGGCCGGCCGCGAAGCCGCACATGGTTGCCACGAGGAGGACCATGGAAGAGAGGAGAGTCGTCGCCATGTTGCGCGTCCGCTTTGAGACTTAGACTTGGATGCCCGAAACTACGCGAATGCTCTTTGCGCGGGAGTCGCGTCAAACTATATACGATCAAGAGCCAAGAGTCCAGACGCACGCTGGAATGGGGGGCCGGTTATTGCTACAATCTCGACCACGCGCTGGCCTTTGACACGCAACAAGAATGACTCGAACTTGCGCGACACCTCATAGAAGTTCCTTCGCGGAACGCCGTCCATCACGAAGCGTGGCGAACACTGTCGAACAATGGGGATTCGGGAGGCTGGACCGGCTGACTTGGTATGTCACTTGTTCGCGAGCGCATCGCGAGGCGAATGACCAATTCGCAGTCATGATTCACGGCTTGGCATGGACAGTGATCGAATTCCACTGCGATTGAAAAAAGGCAGCCTGGCGAATGAAGCTATCACGAAGCCAAAAAAAATGTGCCCAAGTGCAAAAAGAAAGGATGTTTGGCGGGATCAAACCGCCTACATTGGACGAACAGGGAATCGAACCCTGGACCACTCCCAGATATTCAGACGAAACATGCTAAGGGAGTATTATACCACTAAACCATTCGCCCGATGATTGTTGAAGTGGGTGGCGCAGTTGCGGTATATTGGGCTGGTGGTGCTGTGGACGTGAAGTTGCCCTGGTGGAGATGGGTACTTTCGAGGGAACTTACCCTAGACATGCGGTGTGGTTGGAGCTTGAGTTGAGGCAAAAAGTTTAGTGCGCACTTGTTTAATGGGTGAAAGAAAAAAGCATTATTATTGCAATTTCTTCTATGATTTGGCCTCTAATTCGGAGGTTCAATTGGGCTGGACATATGAACAGATGCAAGTACAGTATTGGTACATCTTGGGTTATTCCCTTGGCTCGTCCACAACTCCTAGCACGGGCACTGCAGTGATCATCCCGAGTGCCGTTCATCTCAAAGCCCTTTTAACTTCATTGGGCCAGCCAACTTGTTCAGGTTCCTCAGCTGCAGACTCGATCAAAAGCTATCAACATGAAAGCTCGTCAATAGTCCTTTTCTCGAAGAATGCGCAATTCTCTTCAATCCTAGGCCCAAACACATCATCAATCCCCAAGCTTTGGCCAACACACTCCAGCATCAAGCCAAAACCCCCCACTTGCACCCCATGCATGACATGACGCCAATTCCGCTCCCGCTAATCACCTTCAGAACCTCGACTCCACATTCAGACATCACCACCTTCACACAACTTTCAACAACCACCAAACACCACCGCCGCCGCCGCAAGATCCCGGTCCATACGCTCGAAAACCTGCGATACTCCTCTCCAGCCTCTAGAGGCCCCCATCCTCCAAACATGGCCTCCTACATCGACGCGCCCCTCTCGGCGGCCACGCAGCCTCCCGTCGCCGAAGTCGTCAACGAAGTCAAGAAGCCCAAGAAGAAGAAGGTGCTGCTCATGGGCAAGTCGGGGTCCGGAAAGTCGAGCATGCGCAGCATCATCTTTAGCAACTACATTGCCAGAGATACCCGTCGCCTGTATGCGTTCCTCTCTATAGCCCCCTCTACATCACCTCTTTCCCCTCGTCTCTCCCCCTCACGTCCCCCCGCTAATTGATACCCCCCCAGAGGCGCCACCATCGACATCGACCTCTCCCACGTCAAGTTCCTCGGAAACCTCACCCTCAACCTCTGGGACTGCGGCGGCCAAGAAGCCTTCATGGAAAACTACCTCTCGCAGCAGCGCGTGCACGTCTTCTCCAACGTCGGTGTGCTCATCTACGTCTTCGACATCGAGTCCCGCGACGTCGAGCGCGACCTGGCCACGTACGTGTCCATCCTCTCGGCCCTCCTGCAGTTCTCGCCCTCGGCCAAGATCTACATCCTCATCCACAAGATGGACCTCGTGGTGCCCACGGCCCGCGAGGCCGTCTACGACGAGCGTATCCGCCTCGTGCGCACAAAGACGTCCGAGTACGCAAACTCTGTGGGCATCTCCACGTCCGCCGTCGAGCTCACCCCCTTCGCCACCTCCATCTGGGACCAGAGCCTGTACAAGGCCTGGGCCTCCATCATCCACGACCTGGTGCCCAACCTCGCCGTCATCGAGCGCAACCTGGCCAACCTGGGCCTGGCCATCGAGGCCGAGGAGCTGCTGCTGTTCGAGCGCACCTCCTTCCTGGCCGTCTCGTCGTGGACCTCGGCCGAGGGCCACCGCAACCCCACCGAGGACCGCCTCGAGCGCATGTCCAATATCATGAAGCACTTCAAGCAGAGCATCTCCCGCTTCACCGGCACCCCGCGCAACGCCGAGCAGTTCATCCGCATGGAGCACAAGGCCGGCATGCGCTTCAGCCTCTTCATCCTCAAGTTCACCACAAACACGTACCTCATGGTCGTCCTGCCCCCCGGGGAGGCCCGCTTCAACGCCGCCATGCTCAACTGCCAGATCGCCATTGAGCACTTCAAGTTCCTCGACGGGCCCGTCGTCCAACCCGCACCGCCCGTTGTCGCCTAGGAGCCGCCAACGAACGTCTGTGTTTAGAAACAAAAAGCAGGGAAAGCGTATTTGCCTCATTTCAAATCATACCTTGGCGTTGGGGGCGCGATATACCACACTACGTGAAAGTTAATGAGCGGCGTTGGGCAAGGGTGCATTTTGGATTTCCCCCGTTAGAGATGCTGCTTCACAGTGCTTGTATGGAAAAAGACAGCCCCGTGATGAATAGATTCGCATTCGCTACTGGACAACGCCGAGTTGCTTCTACCGAGCACGCGAGGGAAAAAGATTGGAATCATCTATTTCTGCCTTTGCCGTGCATATGTGTTAATGCAGCCCTGCCTTGGGGTAGCTTTCCTCATTCTATATGTCCCTGCAGACATTTGGCTGCTCGATCGCTGAGCTCGCCTGTCCAACCCTTTTACGCCAAACCAGAGAAGCAGTAATCATCAAGTCCACTTAACCACGGCCGTGCCGCCCTTCTTGAACTCAGCCATCTCTCCGAGGACCAAGCTACGGTCAGTGTGTTCCTTGTTGGGGAACGTCGTGGCCAGCACCCACGGTCGGATGCGCGTCTCGACCGAGGCGCCGTGAACGAATCCGTACACGTCCTCGAGGGTGTGTGTGGTGTTGAAGCGTGCCGGTAATCGCGCACCGTCGGGCATCTGGATACGGATGGTAAGAGTCGGCTGCCCATCGTTGATAACGGGGGCACCGCTTGCGCTTGCGCTAGACGTCGTAGGTGCGGAAACAGTCGCGTTCAAAGAAGCGGTAGTTTCACTGCCATCGCCGGGGACGGGACTTCCTAGGCGCCTACCCGCGCCCCCGAATGGTCTATATTGCTTGGGCTGAGGCTTGTAGGGCTCGTCGTGCTGATGAAGCTTCACATCGACTTGCTGACCCTGCTGGACGTTCATAAGGTGCAGTGGTGCTCGGCCGGACCTGATCAACTGAAGGTCGAACTGGTGACGCGGGTCGTCGAAACTGTGAAGTTCGCCGTCGTCGATACTGAAGCCGTCCTGCCACAAGTGAAGGACGCGCTGCTGAGGTTCCGAGTTTCCAGACCTGACGGGACCGTGAGGATCGGGGATGCTGCGGCTCTCAGTTCCTTCGCCGCCGAGGGTCATGCCCGTGCCACGGAAGCTTGACCGAGCAGGGCCAGCTTCGGACTCTGGGTTCGCGCGGGCCGCATTGCTACAGATTGTTAGATCTTCCCGCATCATGATTCAGAGGCCACAACTTACGCTCTGGCCTTGGCCAAGATGTCGCTGATGATCTTCTTGGATCCCCCTTCCTGGTGGGGATCCTGAACTGCCAAACCCGACTTCTCGCCACCAGCAAAGAGGTTTCCTCTTCCATCGTCATCTTCATCGCCGTCAATATCGTCTTCATCGTCTTCATCGCCGTGGTGATGTGACCCGCCTCCAAGGGATCCTAGTGTGGCAATGCCCTTCCTCTTGGGCTGCGCCGTGGACTTCCGTGCAGCCGAGCTGCTGGATCCAGCTTGAGGTGCTGGCCGGCCATCAAGTGTCCGGGGCCCGGTGTAGTTCTCGGGTTCGGCCTGGGGTTGCGACCGCTGGCCGCTTCCATCTTCGTCAACGTGCTCGAACCATGCGGTGCAAGCGGCGTTCAGGTCCCAGTTGTGAGCTTCGAGGTATTGAGTTGCCTGGCTTGGGTTAGCACGCGCACATGGTATTTGAAACTTCCGTGCGAGGAGAATTGGGCCATGCTTACCTCCTCTGGAGTCGAATCGCACATGGCAGAAAACTGCTGGAGCTTGAGGTCGGCATCTTCAACGTCGGCCATTGTGGAGGGTATGGGCGCGGGGTATCTGGGGAAGGGAAATGCAGTAAAAGTTGGTTCTTTGCGGAAGACAATATTGAGGAAAAAGAATGAAGTTATGCGACTCTGCTATTTGGGCGAGAAACTAGTCTGCGCACAGTCGGTTCGATTGTTCGTGATGCAGAGGACGAGTCCACGGTGAATGATCAGTGTCAAGTAGTGGTTGGCAATCCGCAGGCAGCTTGTCGCCTCGTCAGCCAAGCTCTTTGCTAAAAGCGGGACCGTTCCGTCGGCTCTTTCGGTACGTACCTCGTGGCGGTGGTGGCTTATGCACACCATGGCGTTCAGGTTGCTGCACCCGCTGCACCCCAGCGGAACAGCGATCCACCGAGGCCCGACTCCAACCAACAGCCGTGACAGCCACCCCTCCCACCTTACGTAAGGCGGCCGGGGAAAACAACGGCACCCCGATCGCCAACACCTTCCTCGGCCCTGTCGTTTAAGCTGGCAGTTCCTCCGCTATCCACGAAGCACCCTCCTCTGTGCTTCAACATCCGCCGTAACCGAACCAGCTATAAAACGATCGATACTTCCCCGGAACCCTTCAACCTCTCCCTCGTCCATCCCTGTTCCTTCTTTACATCAAACAGTTCTCCAACATGTCTTCCGACGAGCCGCTAAACCACCTCTCCGAGTCCGGCGTGACGATCCGCTCCGACAGCGAGGTCTACTCTGGAGTGGAAGAAATGTCATCACCTCCATCATCAAACTCGCCCCTGATTCTCTACAAGCCACCCACGGTCTGGTCACTGGTAAGGGGCGCCGCCATCAACTTGCTCCTGCCATTCATCAACGGTATGATGCTGGGATTCGGAGAACTGTTTGCCCACGAGGCCGCTTTCAGATTGGGATGGGGTGGCACAAAGGTGAGCTGCGCTGCGGTGGTCTGCATGTAGTTTGGATCATGCAACTGCTCTCGGTTTGATAATACAATGCACTGACAATGTACTAGGTCTTCCCCCTCTCACGGCGGAGAGCCCACCCTATCGGACCAGGCATCGAGCTCAGGGGTAGGTAAATCTATTACCTGGCACAATATGGTCTCGGAGGGGTTGAGAAAACCCAGAGTGTAATAACCTTGGTGGGATATCAGATCTTGGGCTTGACCCACGAGACAAATCTCACCACATATTGAAACGATTCCTACCGAGTTTAAAGAGTATATAAGGCGATTGGGAAAAGAGGAATTAAGAGACGGAACCGCATGAAAATGGATAGTCATAGTCACTACCTACATCATTTAGAGGATCTCGGGCGTCAGGGATGGAGCGGGAACAGACATCCGGATGTAGATGTACTTGAACAGGGCCAAGTTTGCTCAGTGCACTCGAACCTAATGATACGACTCACATGATGAACCTTACGAGATAACAGCTCGGGATCAAGAGTGTACTTCTTGTTGAGGTCGCTGTATTCATACTTCGTGCATGGTCATCCGGAGGACCGCCCTTCGGACACGGGTCCGATATTTAGCCGCCTTTTGCCGTGCAGACAAGGATACGTACCGGGCCAAAATTTCACCTCACGGCCTGCGCATCTTCAACTCTGTTCAACCCACACCCACGTCGCCGCCATGCTTCCCAGCAGAGGAATTGTGCGATCGCTGCCCTCGGGCGCGTTCCAGAGGCAAACTTGCGTCAGATCCGTGCGTTTTACCCGACAAGACATGTCGCAATGGCTTCGCCAAATTCCCTCGAAGCGAACCGCTCTCGACTAACCCGCATCCTATGTGTTTTTTTTTGCAGATCTCGAGGACTCTCCCCCGACGTCTTGGAGATGGCCGGCAGTTCGGAACCGCCATGAAGAACCCCCGCGCGGCCTTGGCGGCTGGTTCGCGCGCCGGAGCTGCTGCGGGCATGACGGCGCCCGTTGTGGTGGGTGGTGTGAGGAATCTGTCCCTCTGGGGTTACGGATGGCCGAGGAAGACGAAGCAGCCAGAGGCCGAGCCGGCGACGACGACACCCGAGCCCGTCGTCGACACGCAGTCGCCAATTGCTGAAACCTCCGTGGCCGCACCCGCACCCGCACCCGCACCCGTCGAGCCCGTCATCGCCGACCCTCCACCGGCCGTCGACTCTGCCACCCTGTTCCCCGAGCTCGACCTGACCAACATTGCCGACCTGGCGAGCGGCGAAAGCATCCTCAACATGCCCGAAGACGTTGGATTCCTGGCAAACCTCGGCCTCGACTACGGCTGGGGCCCTACCTCGGTGATGCAGACGGTGCTGGAGCACGTTCACGTCTACACCGGCCTGGGATGGGGTGGTACCATCATTGCCACGGCGCTGGCCCTGCGTGTGGTCATGTTCTACCCCCAGATCCGAAGCATGCGCTTCAGCGCCCAGATGAACGAGCTCAAAAACGACCCCCGCTCCAAGGAGGCCCTAGCCCTCATCCAGAAGGGCTACATGACGGGCGACCGCGAGCAGGTTCAGAAGGGCCAGTTCCTGAACAAGATGGTGCGCCAGGAGCACAACGCTTCTAGCACCGGCATGCTGTGGGCTTTTGTCCAGATCCCCTTCAGTTTCGGTCTGTTCCGCATCCTCAGCGGCATGGCTCACATCCCCGTGCCCTCCATGGAGACGGGCGGCTACCTTTGGTTCACCGACCTGACTGCGTCGGATCCGTACTTTATCCTACCTGCGCTGGGATCCAGCCTCCTTTTCGGCGCCATGCTGGTAAGTCTTCCATCTCCTGACACGTCTTGAGACGTCACTAACGCTTAGCAGGTCAACACCAAGTACGCCCCCGCCCAGCAAAAGGCCATGATGAAGAAGATGATGTGGGTGTTTGGCACCGTCGGCTTCATCGGCACCACGTTCCTCTCCGCGGGCGTCAACCTGATGATGGTCTCAACGGGTTCCGCCACGCTCCTCCAGGCCGTCGTCCTCAACAACGAGTCCATCCGCCGCCTCGTCGGCCTCCCCATCCCCCCAATCGAGCAGCCCAAGTACGAGGTTCCGCGGCCCGTCCAACCGGGCATCTCGGGCCTCCGCGAGCGCCTGACCAACAACCTTGACGACATGAAGAAAGGCCTCTCCGAGTCCGTCACCAACTACACGGGCAAGTACCAGGGCACCGAGGCCGAGCGCGCGGAGAAGAAGCGCCAGGAGACGCTGCGCAAGTTGGAGGAGATGCGCCGACAGCTCGAGCGCGACGAGTTCCAGAAGAAGTACAAGCGATGAAGCGAGCGCTCTTGGCAAAAGCTACAGCTTTGAAAAGACGCAAATACAAAACGGCATTCGTTTCACGGCGCCAGTGTAAATATATAGGTCGGGAGTCGAAAAAAGGGGGATGGACTCGAATTTTTGGAAACCTCTCCAAGACCAACCACGCCCCTCCGAAGAGGGACATCCAGTAACGTTGTACAATAGATGCATGGGGAAATGGGTGGGAAATGATTTATAAAGGCTAGTCTACTCCCTTTGGCGCGGGGAACTCGAAACGAAGATGTATGTACCGCTTGTGCGAAGATGTATGCACCACTTGTACGATTTTCTTGGTCATAGACTTGGGACATGGTAGTCTTTGAGAAAGGAAGACGCGGCTGTCTAGCTACCTGTACGGAGTGTACGATACTCAGATGCGCACCCATAAACCATCATCCATACATCCCCATGTCTTGTGTGAAATGCCGACATCAATTCGCTCCTTGATACACAGAAAGCTAGGGAATCTCATACATCCGAGCCGCAAACAAAACCAACTCGGTAGATCAAAGAAACAGAAACCCGTAAAAAAAAGCATAAATCCCACCAGCGACTTTGCTTTGCACGTTGTCCATTATTCGGAAAACTAATGTATAAGCCTAATAAACCCATTTCGCGGGCCCCTTTCCGCCCTTTGCTTTGATGCCACTTTTGAGGCAGCCCTCCATCTCACGCCTCCCGTAAGCATCCTCTCCCTTCCCTTTCCCTCCTGTTCATCATGGTAAAAAACCCCTCCTAGGAAGGGCGACTAGGTTGAGGAGGAAAAGGAACGGGAGAGAAACGAGGAATGAGATTCCCTTGGGGGCCAAAAGGAAAAAAAAAAAAAAGAGTATGATAGTTTCGGGATGCTTTAATGGGTGCTTTCACAAGGAAGACAGAAATTGTGAGAACCGAAGAAGAAAAAAGGAAAACAAAAAGAGGCCCTTCCTCCGCCAGATCCCGTCGTGTCTTTCGCCTTTCTCTTTCTTTCTTTCTTTCTTTCTTTCTTTCTATTCTTGATTTTCACGCCAAGAAGGTGTTACAGATTTAAACATTAAAAGACGGTTCCGTCGCTCTCGATGAGGATCGGGGGCTCCTTGGTATTAGGTCGATGAATCTCGGCAATTTCACGTCCGCCCTGTTGAACCATGTCAGCACGCGTATCCTGGGGGAACACTTCATGAGATCTTACCCTCCAGCTGCCGGCCTCCAACAATTGCGCCAGAGTCAGCTCGTGGCCGGCCAGTTCAGTCTTGAGCGCCCTGTTCACCTCGAGGCACAGCTTGTCGAGGAAGCCGACGGTGACACCCCTCCACTCGACGATGACGTCGTCACTCGGCTCGAACATAGGCGCCACCTCGAGACCGGTGCGGCCAGTCCGTCGGCACCAGTCGTTGTAGTTCTGCAGGCCACGCTCCGAGTCATCCTTGCGCAGGGTCAACACACCCATGTCGATGAAGAGGCCGCCGTTGCGGTACTCGGGCAGACCCGTAAGCAGCTCGGTGCCGGCGAAGTGCATTTTAAGCAGGGACTGCATGGGCTGCATGAGCGAGTAGGTGAGCCACTGTGTGAGCTTGTGGAAGGGGAGGATCGATTCCCAGGCGGCCGCGTTGGCGTTGTTGGGGAAGGCGGAAATCTTGGCCGAGTTGCCGGGCTGAGGCATGGACTGACACGGCCAGGCGTCGCCGAGCGAGACGCCGTTGATGGCGGCGCGGGATTGGGGCCAGATGGGCGCGAGACCCGTCATGAGCACGTTCCAGAGGACCGGGAGGGGGACGATGAGCAGCGAAGAGGCCTGCGTTGAGGGGTGTCCGAGGAGGTGGTCTGGGGCGTGTTAGCAAAATACATGTATACACGGCAATGGTGGCGTGAAGGACGAAACACGTACCGACGAGGTTTCCTGGGCGGCCGTCGAGGCCAAAGAAGTCGTCCTTGTCGTTGAGAGCGCTGGCTAATCGAACCAGCATCTCGGCGCGGCCCTGCAGGCCGGCCATTTCGTTACCGGGCTTCGATTGCAGGCTCGTGGTCAGCTTCTCGACGGTGAGAGCCTGAAGGCCTTGCTTGTCGACCTGGAATTTGTTGCTGGCATTTCCCGAGAATAGGCCCTTTTTTGTCACGAGTCAGTCGCAGGGTCGCGGGGTGCGCTCATACGAGTCAGCACTCTCAACTTACAGCCTTGAACATCTCCAAGCTCGCCACGGCGATACCCTCAGAACGGCGGTATATCCGGCCGTTTTCGTTGCTCTTGTAGGTCCATTGGGTGCCGGCGCCGGCGTCGAGGAGGACGCTGACGACGAACAGATCGATCAGGCGGCGGCAGCGCTCCGTGTTGTCGACCGCATCGGGCCACGTGGACAGGAGGTGGGCGACGCGGTCTCGGCCGCCGACGGCGAAATGCTGGTATCTTCCGTGGCCGGGGATGGTAGTGAAGGGAGCATCGAAGTCTCTCTGTAGCAGTGCGAGGCAGGAGGTTAGCGACAATTCTTCTTCTTGTTCAACTCGACTCGACTCGAGTCATATCATGGTTGCAGATCTTGTCGCGCAAGCACAAGCACAAGCACAATAAAAACATGGCATCGGAATGTAGACAGGTCGAACGTACCTTGATAATGCCCGAGACAAAGGAAACGACATCGGGGAATTTTTGCATGTCGACATCAAAGTGCTTCAGCTCATTGCGAAGAGCCTTGTCCGTGACGATCTTGCAGCGCTCCCTCACAGCACCCAGACTTCGCAAGTAGCCGGCCGGGTCGAGCTGAGGGTCGGGAGGTCGGGGCAGGTCGATCTTGGGCAGCTTCACGGGCGACAAGGGCGACAGGGGAGTTCCAGGCGACGTGCTGGCGGCCGACGATCGGTTCAGAGGATTGCGCAACGAGGCGCCGGGAGGAGAGCGCAGGCTAGAGTGATTCGAGTTGACGCTGGCATTGGACTGGGCGGTGTTGATGGCGGGCTCGGCCTTGGGGGCCTTCTCTTTGCGAGAGAAGAGGCCCATGGTGAAGGAGTATTTTTCGGAGGAGTTGTTGGTGTTGGAGTTGTTGGAGGTGGACTGATAAGAGACGGCGACGGGAAGAGTGAGAATGTGTGGGTGTAGGAAGAGAGCGAGGAGGAAGGAGCGAGAGACGCGCTTTCGGGGGGAGGTGGGGCTTTTGCTCGAGTCCAGACGAGAAAGAGCGAGTACAGAACTAAATTGGAGTCGACGACGAGGCGAGGGAACGAGTGACGGGAGAGGTCGAGACGGGCGAAAGAGGGGAAGGAATAATGGGAAGGGAGAAGGAGAAGGAGAAGAGAAGAGAAGAGAAGAAGCAGAGCAGAAGCAGAATAACAATGCGACGGCAATTCGGGTATCCGGTGGGTGACGAGTCTGATGCTCAGGTGCAGAAAATGCAAGAAAAAGCAACAAACAAGGGGTGGATGAAGGAGGAGGATGAGGAGGATGAAGAGGATGAGGGAGCAGAAGCAGAAGCAGGAGTAGAAGCAGGAGAGAACAAGAGAACTACAAAGTAGGCAGAAGGGGAGGGAAGATGGAGAGGGAGACGGGATCGAGTCTGGGGAGGGGGGTTGATTGGCATGGATAGCTACCCAACTATTCGTACGAATACAAGCTCTCCCACTGTCACTCACAGCTTTCGACAGCAACACAAGACCTCTCTCTGTCCGTCCAGTCCATGCAATGCACGACTTGCAAAAAAGAAGCGGACCAGACGAAAGCGAACGAGGCGTCAGGGGGACGGCAGGGCCACCAACCGGCCATGGTGGATTTCCCTCTGCGGGGGGTTGGAGCTAATCAGGGTCATGGATGTGATGGGCGATTTACGAATTAACTGGAAGCCCAAGCGTCGAGCATTGGTGCATCCTCAGTCATGATGGGAGGTGCCAGTGGAGGCCAGAGGACGGGAGGCCAAGCGAACACACAGACAGGGAGATGGCACCCCGAGTTTCTTGCTTTGCGTGGCTTGTCGTGGGCTGAAGGCCATATGCCGCTTTCGGAAGATGGAGAGAAGGAGGAAGATGGAAGGGTAGCTAGGTACAAAGTACATGGCGGTCTTGCCTTGATCATGGTGTGAAGAGCCATCAGGGTCAGGTCAGGGATGGTTCGCGTCCTGCTCCCAATGCACGTCTCAACTGCACTTCATATGAACAATAAAGGCTGCATGTGTCGAGTCTGGGGAAGTGAGGAGTCAATCTTTTGCCTGAGGTGCGGTATGATTCAGGACCTGGCGGAATGGCTTTTCTCTAGCACTGCTCCATCGCAAGGCCCAAGACTATTGGCCATTTTCGACCTCCCTTCGGGCGTCGGGCCACGGAAATGAGGCTTTGGCGAGTCATGGTCCCTCGAGCAGGCCATTTGTTAGTGCATAGGGGAGGAGTCGAGGCTGGAGTGCTAACAGTTTTAACTGTGGCCGTTGACTATGGCATTTCATAAAGACATGGGAGCTCCGCCCTGTGTAAGGTGTGGTCATTTCCATGTTGGTTCACTCAGGCAGCAAGCATCTACACAATACGACGACCCCCCCCCCCCCCCCCCCCGTTTTTTTTTTTTTTTTTTTTAAAAAAAAAAAGACGTGATAATTGACAAGACGGTGATCACGGTAGAGATCGACATCTTCAACAGCATGTGATTGAAGGAATTATCAATAGGAGGAAAATCAGAACGAGAAGAAAAAAAAAAAAAAACGAAAAAGAAAGGAAATGGACGAGGCCACGGTCTAGACACGGTCAAACTCCACACACATGAGCCCTTTGTCGCTCGGCACCGACGTGGGAGCGTTTTAAATGGGCTGACAGCGGCAGCTATTTGCACTTTGCACAGTGGAGAGGGACATGAGGAAGGAGGGCATAAAAAGGTAATAAGAAGGTAGGGAAAATTAACGAAGAAGAGAAAAAGAAAAGAAAAACTGGTGCCAGCGGCAAAACAGAATGACAGGGAAAAAGCAAACAATGACCACGCGCGCTCTGCAAGCTGATCAAGCATTTGTCCGGGCCTCGCTCCAAAAGCAACCAAGACATCCAATGTCTTGGTCAGGGTGTGCGTTGATACAATCTAGACGGCAAATAGGATAGGTGCTCGGTGAGTGGAAGGGAAGGGGGCATTTACAACCGAGGGATGAACACAATAGATACAATACGTGTGTCTGAGATTCTGTGATTCCAAATTCCAAATGTCCAAGACGGGAACAGACTCGGCCGAGGACTTAATATACGGATATGTAGCACGAGAATGCTCAGCCGCTGCGTGCATATCCGACGTGTTTCTCTTTGATGTCCCTCCCCTCTTTGCCGATGCAGGTCCTCGTCCGTCTTGGTTTTGCTTTTTCCGTGCCTGGTACCTTGCATCACCCAACCCCATGCGACCCTCCATCAGCAAAGACTCCCAAGAGGAAAAAATGGCCTTCCAACTTCCCTCGGTTGACCCCCCGTCGACCCCCTACCGTTGACCCTGCGTCTGTCCCACACTTCTTCACATCGGGAAGAGAGACCTTCTTGTCTCCCACGATTTTGCATTATACATGTACATATTCGCACTGCATATTTCCTGTGCCGTGCGAATACAACCCATCGGCACGAGACCCATCAAAAAAAGGCCTCGCCTTGGCTTGCTTCTTGTTTACTTGTACCACGTTGTCGTCCCTCTCTTGTTTCTCTTGCGTCTCACTGCATGCATCGCTGACCGCTCCAACGATACGAGAGAGACGTCGTACGTAATCCAGGGGTGATTGTGTTCCTCTTCATCGCTGTTCGGTTGCGTGAGTGACTGATGTCCAATACTTTTCCTGCCCGAGGCCCTGACCTTCCGGAGGGATAAGAAACGGCTCCGCCAACAACAACAATAAGACGGCCTGGCCTGGCCTGGCTCTTCTGCTCTGACCAGGCCCCTACCGTGCTCTCCGTCGATCAGTCCGTCCCGTCTGTTCTCCTCTCTCGAAAAATGTTCTGCAGAAAACTGTTGAGAGGGGGCCACCAGCCGCCGCCGCCGCCGCCATGGTGGCCCCCTCTTCCCCCCCCCCCCTTCTCTTTTTTTGCGCCGCACCCGCGATTGCAGCTGCACGAGGAGCCACTTTGTTGACTTTCTTCTCTTGTGTCTTGTGTATGCTTCTCGCTGCGGTTCCGATGGCTGGGCCGTTGGGAGAGGGAACCCAGGTAGAGCGAGCACCTTACCAATAGGTAGGCAGATCACCGTTGCACTCTTCATGCACTCAGTAAGAAGAATCAGACGAAAAAGATCAAATACCACTTCACCACATCCCAAGGCCGCAAAAAAGGTCTGTCCGCCGACCCTCACATAGATTGATGATGACCCGTGAAATTCTTCAAGGTCCCTTACTCGCATCCATGCAAACCGCACGCACACACACACGTGGTGGTCCGATGAGCACGAGGGCCGCCTGCCTCGACAGCTGGCTCAAGAGAAGAAGATTCCATGTGGCTTTCCCTCATCCCGGGGAACATGGATGCCCGGCGCCGCGGGTCCCCAATGAAGCCCAAGGGGCACGACTCGTCCATCGTCGATCCCTCCTCCTTTGCCCGTTCCCCTCCAATCTGATTGATTGGGGATCCTGTTCCGCTTCAAGTCAAAGTCCCCGGCTTTCCCACAGGGGAGCTTGGCTACAACTTTTTTTTTCCCTTGCTGGGTAAAACCCTCTTCGGCCGACGCTTGGGACGACTGCTGGCTCCAGGCCATCGGGCCGGATCGCCTTCCCCCGGCGGAACCGGGTCCCTTCCTGGGTCCGTCCTTGTTTTTCAGGGGAGAGGAGGGGCAGCCTGAGAGGAGGACATTGCTTCGCTCCGTTGTTGGTGGACGGCCGCGAGTCGAGTCCCTTGCAGCTGGTACGCTGGTTACATACGAGGAAAGCTCGCATGTGTCGCCAAGAACAGAGCCTCGCACACGAGGATTCCTACAAAGGTACGGATAGGTACTCGCAGGTCCCCTATTCGTATAACCCAGAGTTTTGCGTATCCATACCTGAATCCAAGGCTGAGAGGTAGGGTGAAATGAAATAAACGATTAATAATATAGTTTAAAAGAACAAATGCCCCAAGTGCCCAGCCTTTCCCAAAGACTTTCGTTTCCCCTTATCCGCCGGGCCTGAGCTCCCTTTTAGGCTCCGGTGGTTCCTGAAGCTACGGGTATCCTTCCGTCGCTGCTTCGTTTGCTTCCATGGCAGGGTCGGCACTGGCTTCGCGGGTGAATGGAATGCACGGGTTCCGGGCTTCTAATAGAGGCACACATACCTTGAGGCGATATCGATTAGGTGGACTCGTGTGCTTCCTCTCGAGTGGAAATCCGATCCACGCCGGTCCCTTGCCTTTCCAGCCTCTTCAAGGTCAGGCTTGTTGCTTTTTGTCGTTGGTGCTCAGACGGTTCATGGACGAACTCGACGCTCAGACGACGCCCCAAGGACCCAAGGGGAGCTTTGACACGGCGATGGCATTGATTGGCATCATCCAGCGAACAATGATCAACCTACTAGCAACTTAGGGCCATGGTGCACTGGCGTGTTCGTACGGTGAGAGTTTGGAAGAAACGAAATACCGGGAGAGTCTTGACCTACCGGTGCTATGAGTCTACGTATTACCTAGCTTATGATAGACTACCAAGTTTGCCGCGAGCAATCATCCAACCATGACAGCGCCAAATGTCAACGCCTCATCTCATTGTTCCTCGAGAAAACAGCCCTACAAGCTTTTGAAGTCCTCCGTCTCCAGAATGACAGCTGCCAAACTCGCATTTACCTAAACGGTCCAAAACGTCCAAAGCCCCGACCGTCCGGCTCCATCTCCGTCCTCCCCCTTCTCAGTGCACGCACACGCCCCCTCTCTCCTTGCCGAGAAAGACGACTCCTTCTTTTTCTCTCTTGCTGTCCGTCACACAAGCTGGAACATGATGTCTTTCTCCGTCCTCTTCTGACCGAAACAAGCTCGTGACCATGTCTCAGACCAACAGCCACACTCGTTTCGCCATGACAAAGCAAAGCGCCCTGGGCCTGCTGGAACCTCTTCCTTTTCTTCTTCAGCCCCCGAACGTTTTAGCAGCGCGCCCCGTGCGTCCCCGCTACGCCTTCGCCTTTTTTGCTAGTTCTCGCCCGGACACCACCTCCGAGCCGCTGCCCACGCGGCTCCCCCACCGGCTTGACTCTGTCAGAGGAGTGCCAGTCGGGTCTCCCTCTTCCCAGTCTCCCAGTCTCTCCCAGTCTCTCTCTCCCTGGTCCCAGGAAGGGGAGGTCACATTGCGGGTTCAAGGACCAGGTCTCCAGCAGGGGAGGGAAGACGAGCCTCTCCCTCGTTGAGCCTCGCCGAGAGTAAGACAACACTGCACTGCACGGGCAATGGAAGGACGGCCAAGGTAGCTATGGCGCGAGACGAGACGAGACGAGACGGAGAAAAGCGATCCCTTCAAATCTTCCAGACACCACGAGGCACCCACGTTTTTCCCACTGTTCGCCCCGGTCTCCCACGTTTTGGGCAGCGCAAAAGGGCAGCTTTTCACACGTCTGTGCCAGGCAATACCACCTCCTGTTATTGTCCAGGTCCTCCGCTTTGTTTGACTCTTTTGCTACCTATAATTCGGGGGCCCTCCCCCTCGCCTCGCGCTCGCCTCGCCTCATTCCATCATTTTACCGAGAAAGCGTGCTACAACCGTAGGAATACCCAGGTCGTGCTGTGCTGTGCTGTGCTACTCACCCCCCGGGAAGGCCAAGCCTGAAGGATGCCCTGAGACATGACACCTTTTTTGCATGCCCTTGGGCCAGTTTCACCTAGGCTAGGTACAGTAGCAGCAGCTGAGAAACCATGCCTTGCTTGCGTTCCTCCCCCGATGCCCGTCAGCTTTTGGCTTCGGCGCCGTCCTTCTGGGCTTTTTTTTCTCGTAGGGTTCCTTTTCGCTTAGACCAGCACGTCGGTAACGTATCGTCTCTATCCCTCCCTCCCGCTTCTTTTCTACCGTGTGTCCCTTGCAGCGTCGCTTGCCTCAATTTTCGTCCGAGGACAAAAAACGACTGCCCATGACCAGATTCGACTGGTGATTGATCCCTGGAGACGTACGTACCATGAAGCCATGTGTGATGTAACAGATATTACATGTTGCGTGCCCGGGAAAAAAAAAAAGAAAGCTCGAACACGACCACGTTTCCTGTCCTGTCTGCCCTTCTTCCCTTCCACACGGAAACATATGGCGCCAGTCCCGTGTTTCTGATCCTCGCTGCACCCGAGATGAGATCTGGGAGAGATTCCCAAGGATACGATGCCGCTGTTCACTCGACGTGGCTGATATCTCGGAGATCTCTACGTCATGAGGAGACATCATTGATCACCGCTTCAAGCCTCTTACACTTCCAAAGTGTAACAAGTCAAGCAACGAGCGGTTCTAGCTTGGTTGAGAAAGTACATTGCTAGAGATTGTCGTAAATAGCATTCCAGCTGCGATCGGGATGGCTTCAATCTTGAACCATGTAATAATGTACGCCTGCCTCTACATCTACGATAGCTGTGATCAGTCGATTCAATAGACACCTCTCACACCAATACCCTCCCAAATGACCAAGCACCTTCACATCCTCCTCCCCCTCAGCCACATCCTGGCCAACGGCGCTCAACTCGTCGTCCCCAGCGCCGCCCATCCCTCGACGACAACTGGATCCTCATCGCATCCGTAGCCGGCGACCCCCATAACCCTCTCGGCCTATCCATCGAAAACCAGCAAGTCAGCTTCGCCGCCGGCTCCGATCCCTGCACGGGTACGCCGTCCTTGACGTCTCGACAACGACCGAGGCCTCCCCTTTCATCTGAACCTAGACGACGACGATGTAACTGTGCGCTCCGAGCACGCCGGAGATAACCTCACGCTCTTCATCCCCCCGTTGAACAAATCGACGCTCGAGGACAAGGACGGGCAGCCGCTGCTGTTTACTTGCGGCGAGGGGACGGTCGGGCTCGGGCTGATCGCCGAGGACCTGGGGCTAGAGTTGTCGCTGTAGAAGAGAGGGCAATTCTACGTCTGCAGGACGACTATCCACGGGGAGTGCGCAACGCAGATATTCTTCCAATCGTCTAAGGGCGATCTGCCTTATGGGTGCGTTCACGTGAGATTGCAGTCCAAGTGTGCAAAGGGACCAAGCAGGGGAGAAGAGAACCTTGGATATTGCTGCTTCAACGTCAAAGATGGAGAGTGTTTTGGGGAGCAATCGCCATGGTCGAGCGCATCTCGACGTCTGGGCCGCAGAAGAGGATGAACAAAGTCTGTTCGAGAAGTTAGGGACAGGAAGATCACAGTTCACAGCGAGTTTCTCACGACATTCCGAGCAACAAGGGGCTGGTAAAATACGTGATTGATACTGGATGATGCCTTTGTTTTATACCAATTCTTTAGCTGAGCTATCGTTCCGTCCATTTTGACAGTGTCCGCATACCTGGTCATCTCTACCTCTCTGTAATCAGTCTCAATAACACAATTCGCCGTTGACTGTACGGGACAAAAGTGCACTTACTCGAAAGATTTCGGGGCCCCTTTCCTCCACGCTCTACTCACTGGCGGCTTCTCGATGCGAGTGGATTTCTTCGTCTGCAAGTTCTGATGGGCTCGATTATGCCTGCAATTCCCTTGGGTGTGCTTAAGAGATGAGATCGGCCACGTTCATGGGCATCTCATCGATCTGGGTAGAGTAGTACACTGCACAGGTCAGCAACGCAGTCGAAATTATCCGTGGAAGAACACTCACACTCGATATCGCGGAGGATGCGGACATCTTCCGTCGTCACAAAGTTGATAGCAACACCCTTGCGACCGAAACGACCACTTCGACCAATGCGGTGGATGTAGTTCTCACGGTTGCTGGGGAGATCGTAGTTGATGACTAGACTGACTTGCTGGACATCGATACCGCGAGCCCAGACGTCGGTCGAGATGAGGACACGGCTGTTGCCCTGACGGAAGTCCTGCATGATGCTGTCTCGCTCCTTTTGCGGCATGTCACCGTGCATGCTGCTCACTGTAAAGTTGGCCTCGCGCATCTTGTCCGTGAGCCAGTCGACCTTGCGGCGCGTGTTGCAAAAAATGACGGCCTGCGTAATCGTCAAAGTATCGTACAAGTCGCACAAGGTATCGAACTTCCAGTCCTCCTTCTCCACTGCGATGAAGTATTGCTTCAGACCTTCGAGGGTCAGCTCGTCACGCTTGACCAGGATGCGGACGGGGTCGGTCATGAACTTGGTGGTCATGTCGAGGACGTCGTACGGGAGGGTCGCGCTCACGACGACGACTTGGGTCGCGGGGGGGAGGTATCGGTACACGTCGTAGATTTGCTCTCGGAAGCCCTTGTTGAGCAGTTCGTCGGCCTCGTCCAGGACGAGCATCTTGATGTGGCGGGTGCGCAAGTGCCGTCGTCGAATCATGTCGGCCACGCGACCAGGCGTGCCTGACACGATGTGCTGGCCGTAGTCGAGCTTGCGGATATCTTCGCCGACGTTGGTGCCGCCGATGCAGGCGTGGCACTGCACGTTCATGTAGTCTCCGAGGGCCATGACAACGGACTGGATCTGGGTCGCAAGTTCGCGGGTAGGTGAGAGGACGAGCGCCTGAGTCTCGCGCACGGCAGTGTCGATAACCTGCAGCATGCTAATGGAAAAGGTGGCCGTCTTTCCAGTACCGGACTGGGCCTGCGCGATGGTGTCGCGACCCTTGCACACCTGCACAATGGCTCGCGACTGCACGGCGGAGGGCGATTCGTACCCATAAGCGTAGATTCCGCGAAGAAGGTTCTCTATACGCGGCGTCAGTCATCAGTCGTTCATCACATCCATTCGGCAAGCTGAGACAACAAACATACCCTTCAGCGACATGGACTCGAAAGTGGGATGGACCGTCACCTCCTTGGACGTAGAAAACTCCATCCGCTCATCCGCCTTGCGGTCAATTCCACCGGCACCATCAGCCATGATTGCGATTTTCGTCGGGGGGGGGGGGGGGGGGGGGGGGGGGGTGGTGTAGGTTTGAAGTTCACGTCGCGATGATGATGGAGCAAGCTTTAAGGTTCTGAATTTTAGTACCCCCAGCGCTCAGCAAAGCCAAACGTCGCGGGCGCTCGGAAATACTTCGGACGGAGGCCGTCACGTTCCAACGCGACAACTTCTAGGCGGGTAATTTTTTGGCTGGCAGCTCTCCAAGACATCATCCATCGACTCCAACGAGGCCTTTGAACCAACGACTTTCCTTTCAGCGCGTCCAGAAACTCTCACGTATATAGCAGTCGCGACTTTTCCCGCCATGTTGGTCCTCGAGGAGCAGCGCTACATTCACGAGGACTTGGAGCGCCTGGAACAGGGCATCGCCGATCGCATTCGCGATGAGCCCAAACATGTGAGCATCTCGCCGCAGGAGTCCTCGTACCATTACTCATCTTTCCTCTATAGATCCGTGATCGCTTGAACCGTGACCACGAGATTTCGCAATTACTAGACCAGATCCAAACCCAGTCAAAGAACCTCCTCGGAATCTACAAGGACGAAAACGGTGTGCGATCACAAGAAATCCAACAAATCGGCACCGGCGACCCGTTCGAGGAGTTTTACAAGCAGCTGAAAGATGTCCGCGACCATCATGCAAGATACCCCAACGAGCAAGCCGAGAACTCGGAACAGCGCTACAAAGTGAAGCGAAGCGACCCTCTAGACCCCATGCCGTCCATCGTCGATTCGCTCTTTTCGGGAGAGGAGGCCTATGGTCGATTTTTCGACCTTCACACATGCCACGAGGCCTATCTCAACCTTTCCGGTGTCAAGCGATTGACCTATCTCCAGTACCTTGAGTCTTTCGACAACTTCGCTGCGGGCTACGGTGGTATCAAGCGTGGCGACAAGGTCACCGATCAGTACTTCAAGTATGTTGGCGATCTGGCTCAATACTTGGAATCCGTTATGCGGCGAACGAGGCCATTGGAAGATGTGGACAAGGTCTTGGCATCGTTCGATAGCGAATTCGAGACGGCTTGGGAAAAGGACGAGCTCGATGGCTGGAAGACGGAGGAGGCATTAACGAATGGGGCCACCAAGGCAACGAGTTCAGCAGATGCAATCTGGTGCGACGACTGTGAAAAGGAGTTCAAGAACGAGAACGTTTACAAGAACCACCTGAACGGTCGGAAGCATCTAAAGGCAGCCGAACAGCGAAAGAAGCGAATGGAGTCGAGCGGTACAGCAAATGGCTCTAGTCCTGGGGGCGTTTCCGCCTTGAGACTAAAAGAACGAGCTGTAGCGGAACGAGAGTACCGGGTAAAGCGACTGGCCAGCGCAATGAGCACAGAGCGAAGCGACACCCGTGTCAACGTCGAGCGCAAGCAGGGCATGACGGAGCGCGAGCGTCAGCAAGAACTGGACAACCTCCTTAACACGGTAAACGGCCCCCAGGAGATTGTCGATGATGCCGAGGGCGAGGACGAGGATGGCGAGGAGCGCATCTACAACCCCCTCAAGCTACCCCTAGCTTGGGACGGCAAGCCGATTCCCTTCTGGCTGTACCGTCTACACGGTCTGGGCGTCGAATTCCCATGCGAAGTGTGTGGCAACTTCGTCTACATGGGCCGACGCGCGTTTGACAAGCATTTCAACGAGGCTCGACACATTTACGGTCTGAAGTGCCTGGGCATCACCAACACGACGCTCTTCCGAGATATCACCGGTATTGAGGAAGCGCTCAAATTGTGGGAAAAGATCCAGCGCGAAAAGAAGAGGAACACGGTCGACGAGGGCAGCGTGGTGCAGATGGAGGATGGCGAGGGCAATGTCATGCCTGAGAAGGTGTACTATGATTTGCAAAAGCAGGGATTATTGTAGACCTCGGGATGAGGTTATGTATATCAATTGGACCATGTACGGTGGTTGCGATTACGGTCGCGAATAGGAAAATTGCTTGAAGTCATTAATGCGACTGTATCTGAATTAATTGTGAAACCAGGGCTGCAGCCTGCTTGGGAGATGTCATGAATGTTCTCCATCATGACTTGATTAGTCATCCTCTAGGCAATCACCCCTCCAACAGCGAACGGATCTCAATAACACCCAACCAACGACTTTACGATAAACATATTCACCCAAACACAGCCGTCATGTCGCAAATCGCAAGGCCAATCCCGGCCCTGTACACCGTCTACGTCCTCCGCTCGACCATGCGCCACGCGTCCATCTATATAGGGTCGACGCCGCATCCGCCCCGCCGCCTGCGGCAGCACAACGGTGACTTACCCGGCGGCGCGGTGCGCACGTCGCGAAAGACTCTGCGTCCATGGGAGATGATCGTGGTGGTAACCGGATTCCCCAGCATGATTGCGGCCCTGAAGTTCGAGTATGCGCGTCTAATAACATCTATGAGAGGGACGAGATAGAAGAACTTGGAATCACTGACTACGGTATTTTTATATTTAGGTGGGCCTTGACGAACCCGCACACGTCGCTGCACATCCCGACAGAGTCGCGCATCACCGTCACGGACCAGAAGAGAAAGGTTCGCGGCATGCGACGGAAACCGATTCACAGCCTCAAGTCGGTCGTGGCGAACCTGCACCTGCTGCTCGGGGTCCGGAGCTTCGTCCGCTGGCCCCTAGCGACGCACTTCCTCGTCCAGGAGGCCCACGCCGTGTGGGAGAGGCGCCTCGAGGCCATCGACGAGAGTCCCCGGCCCGGCATGAAAATCTTCACGGACTTTGCGGGATCT